>JANKKI010000049.1:1466259-2932519 GCA_025175665.1 Cinchona pubescens | reverse complement strand
AAATCCACATGTGTCACTAAAAGTGACTAATGCAATCTTCTTCAATTGAATACCATCAAGGGTGGCTCCCATTTACTAAATCATGTTCCATCAAAAGTTGTTGATTCCACTCCTATGAGATATGGTTTGGAAAGAAACCTAAACTTTCATACTTAAGGTTCTGGGATACACCATTTAGTATTGTCACTAGTAGAATCTGATAAAATTGAACCTAAATCAGATAAATGCCTATTTGTGGGGTATCCAAAGGAAACGTTTGGATATTATTTCTATAATCCCATTGAGCAAAAGGTGTTTGTCTCAAAACATGCCGTCTTTCTCCTATTAGGATAACTTACATCTATGTACAATACATGAGCTGCTTCATTAGCATCATCCGCTGGGACATCAGGAATATGTTGATCAAGAACATGGCCAATTTTCTCAAGGGTGAGAACAAGTCAAGTATACTGATATGAAGCTATTGATACACAAACTAGATGTGTAAGAGACAACTAGGATACGTCGTGCTCCAAAGAAATTTGAATTTCTTACATGGGTGGGTCCAATGATGTATTACTTATTACGAATGTAAACCCAAATCTTAAGATATATCTTATCCGATAAGGACTCTCGAAGTGGCTAGAAGCCATGAAATCGAAATGGATTCCATGTATGACAATAAGGTATGGACCTTAGTCGATCCACTGAAGGGATTAAACCCATAGTAAGAAAGTAAATCAGATATAACGCAGCGGAATTTAAAATTTTTACTTTCCTATCACGGATCACCTTGATTAATTTATGCGTAGTCTTTGTGTACAAGGAGTTGTCTCTGAAAACTTCCTAATCTGTTTAAGAGACAGCTTCTTGAGAGGTCTTTACTTGCAATAGCTGCATATTATGATTATGAGATTTGGCAAATGGATGTAAAAACAGCTTTCCTTAATGGAAATTTACAGGAAGAGGTGTATCATGATACAACCTGAAGGGTTTACATCCATGCATCCTAACAAAGTGTGCAAGTTACAAAGGTCTATTTATGGACTAAAGCGTGCTTCTAGGAGTTAGTCATACAATTATTCAGTTATAATCAAAGTGTTTGATTTTATCAAAAATAAGGATGAACCATGTGTATACAAGAAGGCGAGTGGAGCGCCATTATTTTCTTGATACTTTATGTGGATGACATATTGTTGATAGGAAACGACATACCTATGCTTCAAAGTGTAAAGGTATGGTTAAATGTTGGTTTTAACCCAAACTTGGTTTTCAGTCCGATAATCTTCAATTTCTTTTTCTTCTTATTAGAAGAGATATCTATAATGATAAGATGTGTATAAGAGACAGGATTAAGTAATAGATTTCTTTGATTAAACCATGCTCAACCTCTTGAAGTTATCTATGTACGTTGATTACTACACCAATGTCTCATGGTGAGTACAGTTCTAAAGAGCATAGCCATAAGATGATTTTGAGAGATCTGGAATGACTCAAATGCTCCCATATGCTTCTGCTATAGGTTCTATACATGTATGCTATGCTATGTACTAGCCCCGATGTCTCCTATGCTCTAAGTGTTACGAGGTTTCAATCTAAACTGTGAGTGGTCATTGGATTTCGTTATACACATCTAGATGTGTATAAGAGACAGTATATATATATATAAAATCTATGAAGCAAGAATTGACAAATGTGGATATACAGATGCTAGCTTTCAACTCATAGGATATAGCAAGTCGCAACTGGATATGTGTTTACTCTAAATGGTGGTGCGGTGAGTTGGAAAAGTTCCAAACAGACACCACTACTGATTCTACAATCGAAGTTAATACATTGCGGCTTCAGACAGCAAAAGAGGCGCTTTGGATCGTGAAGTTTGTCCCTACGGCTAATGCAGAGATGTGTATAAGAGACAGTCCACATGCTTGTGCAATAGCTCCATTGTTATCACAATACAAGAGTATAAAGAGACAGCAAACTCCTTACTTGCACTCTAGCCAATCATTCCTGTATACCCTAATGCCAATTAATTTTACAGATAAATTACGCTTTTATATTTATGTATATTTTGTAATATGGCATTTAACGAATAAAATATTTATATGTAAAATCATAAGGAGTTATGATGTAATTATATACATCGCTAATCTAGATGTGTATAAGAGACAGGACTAATAGAGCCAAAGAATAATCGTTACTCTTAATGAGTCGCATACCGTAGAGTTCGGTATAATATGAATCATGAGAAGATAAGATATGACCAATAGAGGATTCACTCCTTATAATAAGAGAGATATCCCAAAGATGGCCACTTGAAATACGATTCTGAAATCTTTGAAAGTGGAAATAGACTCTTAAATCCTGTCTCTTATATCACATCTAGATGTGTATAAGAGACAGAAACAAGACTCCGTTTATTTTATTAGGTCTCATCAAATTGCATGCAATATTATCATATCATCATATAATAAATGAAAGGATATTAATTACAGGAGAACTAGTCACGGATGGGTGATGTCGAACCACTTGACATATCTCAACACTTGGGTGGTCATGATGCTTTGCTAGAAGCCAATCTTGATCTATAAGTGTAAATTAATTAATTGGAGAATTAATGATAAATTAAAGGTGTTTAATTTATCTAATCCTAATTATTAATTTAGGATTATAATTTATACTTATTACCAACGTGATTGGGAACCTAAAGGGTCACACACTTAAGGATAATTAATTCAGATTAAAATGATTTGATAAGTATGAGATACTTATGGGTTAATTTATGAGATAAATTAACTTTTGGGTTTAATTATAATTAGTTATAAATATTAGGAGTTAATATGTGAGACATATTAAGAGTTCTAATGGTTTTATAATTATTCATATACCCATGACCCAAACTGATTAGAATTTGTAATTCTCTAAACCCAATTTGATTGAGATAGAAGATTATGTAACGGACACTGCGGCTTGTGGATCGACGTCCCAAACATATGGAGATTTTATCGCAATTTTAAGGTATAATCTTTATACTTTTCTTGTACTACGTATAAATTAATCAAGGTGATCCGTGATAGGAAAGTAAAAATTTTAAATTCCGCTGCGTTATATCTGATTTACTTTCTTACAGCTTTTTCCTTGAAAACAAAACAGAGACTTCTTTTGCTCCAATTCCGTATGCGGCTTTTTTAAACCAAAACTGGGCTAGTAGTACTACTTACTAATTATTAGAAATTATCCCCTGCAGCTAGACTATTAGCTTATTATGCACCTCAACCTAATCAACTAATCATAAATAGACAAAGGGTCCACTAATAATTATCTAATTAAATAATAGGCAAATACTTAAGTAGACCCGATTTTTTGGCCCCACTTGTAGACCCGTATGGATTAAATTTTAGAAAATCTTTGACATCAGCTAATGTAAATAAAATTTTTTAAAATTTAATCTTGGCCACAGGGTTTATTCCTGGTAGGATCAAAGACAGGGTTTACCTAAGTATTTTCCTAAATAATATAATTTGGTTTAATATTCTTACAAATGAGGCTAAAATATAAACAAAATTTATATCTCCAGTAAATTTCTATGCACTTCAAAATTATTGAACATCTTAATTCTAAATACACTTCAAAATAATTGAAATTTTCATGTCAATCTTACGACTCTTTAAGACATGATTTTTCAAAAATAAAATATATTTGAGAATGTTATCCAGTATTTATAATAAACTAATTTCATAACCAAACTTTACCACAGTCCCTTTAGGTGTCCCCTTGCTCATGCAAGCCTCTTCTTTCCATAGGGTTTTTAGTTGGCGTTTTGAATCTGTCTATAGTTTAGTCCATAGCTATGGTTATCCTCTCATCACGTGTTGTTAGCGTTATTCCAATCTTGTCGTCATCTTTTTTTTTTTTTTTTTTTTTTAAAGTGTTCTAAGACATTGTTAGTCCCCGTTTTGCTATGATTTGTTTTTTATGATTCGGGGATGTTTTTCTTTTGGGTTAAAAGCAAAATGCCCCTCCAACTATTACTTTAGTTGCAAAATACCCCCTAAACAATTTTAATAGACATTTATACACCCTTGACATGTAGTCATAGGAGACAGGGTCAATTTCCAACAAAAATGATATTTTGACCATTACACTACTATCACAAATTTTATTAATCCACTGGCATTTAAATAATATTAAATAAAATATACATTATTTTATTATAATGTATTTTAATTTAAAAATTAAATCATAAGACGCATGTAAAATTAGATGTTATAGTTAAAAAAAATATTAAAAGTAATATAATTTTTTAACAATGAGAAAAAGGATTAGAAAAAATAAATTGAAAAATAAGAGAGAGAAAAGAAATAAAGGAAAAAAGAAAATGACATTTCACTTAACTAATGTCTTGGGGGGTATAATGGTAAATTTCTAGCAAAAAATCTAATTTTAAATAATTGACCACAAGTCAAGGGTGTAAAATGCCTATTAAAATTATTTAGGGGGTATTTTACAACTAAAGTAATAGTTGAAGGGGCATTTTGCTTTTAACCCTTTCTTTTTAAGTTTTTTTTTGGTCTTTGCTTTTTGTCCTTTTCCTTTGTCCTGTCCTTTTCTCTCTCTTTTTTTGTGCTATGCAACTGTGTCCACAACTGGTTGTTGTCGACTCTAGATCCCGCTTGTTACCCTATTCTAACACTTGGCTTTGTAATAGCAAAAGCTCTTGTGGAGTTGTGCAGCAATCCTAAAATTACGGAGAAGGAGGCAACAATTTTGGTAGATAATGATATGCTTCAGGATGATATACGACAAAAAGGTGAGTTATGTCTAATGGCCAAAATAATATCAGTCAAACAGGTAAATATGAAGGCTATGATGTCCACCATGCGGTGTTCTTGAAATGTACTGAGAGGCATCCTTTACTTAGCCATTACGTACGGAGAATGTAGCTTTATTCTTATTTAAAAAGGAAGAGGATCATGCTAGGGTATTAAAGGGTGCTTCGAGGGCTTTCGACCAAAATCTTGTGGTTCTTGCAGAACTCAATGCAGAGAACCAACCGTCTTTATTGGAGTTTCATTGCTATGAATTTTTGGTTCAGATTTATGATCTTCCTCTTGGCAGCATGAACAAAAGGTCAGCTAAATTGACTAATAATAACAGGTTAGGGAGGTTCGTTACTGTTGATGTGGATGACTGCGATATTTGCTTGGGTGAGTATATGCGGATTAAGATCTCTATTGATGTTAGAGCGCCTTTGTTAGGGTTGCTATCAATGGAGTTTGGTGGCAGAGTTGGTTCAATGTCCTTGACCTTCTATTATTGATATGAAGTAATTGGACATGGGGGGAGAAACTGTTCAATTAAAATAGTTAGAACAGAAGAAGATCATCAGAATCATCACTGTGATAAATGGTTTAGACTGGAATCAATTTTTCTCAATCAGAGTCACCGGCTGACAAATCTAGATAAGTCAGGAGAAGGAAGAGCTAGGTCAAAGATGGAAGGTGATTCAAATACACAACTTAAACTGTCGAAATATCAAGCTATGTTCAAGGAAAAGGTTGTAGGAAAATCTAGAAAGAAATGTGAGCTTGACTCAAATGTTATGTTATAAGTTGGTTGAAGATTTAAATTTAAATAGGAGCGCTAAAGTAAGCGAGAAAGAAATTAATGTGATTTGAGGAAGATGGACACCAAATGGGGGAAGGACTTCTAGCGACTACGCCCAAACAAAGAAGTACAGAAAAAGATTTTCAACTTGTGCACCCAGGTTCCAGAAAAATACTAAAACTATTGGTCCGGCCCTAAGCACTGGATCTGGGCCCTCCACCAATCTCAACCAAAATTGTAATAGACATCAATAGATGTTGAGGAAAAAATGTATGAAGCCAGGAGTTGGACATATTGACCGAGCACAATCAGTGGGTAGCCCAATTCTTGACTGACAAAATGCTCCAATCCAATATGCTGTCACTTAGCCGCTCGTGGTCCCACAACTTCTGCTAAAAGGTACTACAAAAGATTGTTCAGACGAAGTTTTCCTTGTTAACATCTAGGTTAATTAGTGTATGTGGAGCTCATCAAGGCGAGGTTCCGTTGCTACAGGTGTAGCAAAGGGTAAATTAATATCCATGGCGTGCTCTACCAGGTCTTGAAGACAACAATCTGACTGGGATCTTCTTCAAGATGTAGAGAAAAGGTTAAATTATTCAATTTGTAACTTTTAACTGATTCCTATAAGTGCATAATATCACTATAGTAAATAGGGATCATTCTTACAGAGAATGTATAGGCAAGTATCGAGAATTTTTTATTATTTCTATTTAGATAATTTCAAAGTGTGGTTCAAAAATTGAAACAAATTAAATTTAAAAAAATGAATTAAATGAATGTAGCAATTAGAATTAAATTAAAGAAGTGTTTTCAAATAATTAAAAAACAAGTTAGGTACTAGGCTAATAAATTCTCAAGATTTCTTACACTTAATAACCAATTAATCCATCACACAAAATGCATGTGCACTTCCCATCATTCAACCCAATCTCGATTACTCAAGTCATTGAATCTACCAATCTAACTGATTTCGGGTGGATTTTCTTTGACCTAACTTCAATTATATTGAGTTTTTTCTATATGGAATTATAAGTAAACTAATTAAATAATCCTATCACATCAAGATATTGAATTAATTTAATATAATAATTAATATTGGTCTATGACGGAAGAACAACTTTCATATCATCTCGGCCAACTGACCCAAGACATGCGTTAACTGCATTTTTGAATTGTAAATCTTTGTTAATTACGGCCCAAAAATGTGATCTTCCTAATTATTAGTATTCCCAACTAATCCATAAGAATTTACAACATATGTACTCAACTTTCGTGAATTTAGTGCATCATTATTGAAAACAAAGACATAAGAATTGAAAAGATTGCATGAAATCATAATGACTGCGGAACTAGATTTACCAATACTAATTTCAAGAGAATTAAATAAACGAGAAGAAACTTAACTTAAATTAAATAACATAAAGAAAGAAATTATCCAATTGAAATTTTGAAATATTAAACCTTCACTAATGAAATAAAAATCCTTGCGAGATAGTAAATTGATTGTACTTTTGCAATTGGAAAATTGATCTAAGAACAAATTTTTAAAAATTGAACTCAATAGAAAATGCAAATTGTCTAATTCTAAGGCCTGGAATAGTAGGAAATCCTAGTCTCAAAATGTAAAGTTGTTCTCCCCTCAATAACCAAGTCTTCCCTTGATAAAATTGTTGGAATCAACATTTTAGGCAAACACGTCTAAAAATACCATTCGCTGACAATGAATGATTTGAACTAGTTTGCTTTAACACCTAATAGCATTCTATTTTGATTTCTAACAGCGAAACAATTAACATGTGTACTCTAATAACAGGGAATGCTATTCTGTTTGGTTCGCTCACAACAAACTTCTCCTCTTTTTTCATTTACTAACAACGAATATTCTTTTCAAGCTTTCGCTCTTCCTCGATCCTTGATTACTTCTTGACCATTAAATGACTGTTTGCCCTCAAATGATCTACAATGAGTGCATAACACAATAGGAAAAATTACCTCAGTAGTCTTTTAACTATTTCACTAAAATTGGATAGTCCCCTAACTTAAATTTTAGCCTAAATGGTCCCTAGGATACCTCAACTAAATAGTTGTACCCAATTTGATCCCTAAACGGCGACACCGCCCAAAACATAAGTTTTTTTAATTTTTACTAGTGTTGACTAAGAGCAAAACTGCAATTCTCCTAGACCTGATACTTTAAGTGTTAAATCATCACCCAAATAGTCCTCAACCTTTTTTATTAAAACTGAATTGATCCCTCAACTAAAAATTTAGCCAAATTAGTTTCTCAATTATTAAAAAAATAAAAAAAATAAAAACCTTAACTTTTACCCTCTTTTCCCCTCTTTCTCTTTTTATCAACTGCTATCCCTCTACCCTTCCTCTCAACCTCTACCAGTAACCCACCTCCTCTACTCACCCCATCCACCTCTACTCCTTTTACTTTCTCTCTCTCTCTCTCCCTATCATCTAGAATTCCCTCAAACACCCCTTCCCCTTATAGCAACAACTCTTCTTGTTGTACTCTAGCCACCGCTAACCTTTTTGTCTCATTCCCACCCTATCAACAACCATTCCCTCCATTTACTTCACCCCATCCAATGCCACCCCCAAACATCTGCAAACCATGATGACCATGCTAATAACAAATATAACAAAAATTCCTCTATCGCTACTAAAAACACTAGTCTCAAGCATAAAACTTTTCAAAAGTGCTCTTTGGGACAAAAAGAAGTTACGGATAACCAATATAAATTAAATTAGTACAAATTCTTATAAGTTTTCAAACTCCAACATTCTTTGCTCGGGTACGATGATTATCTCCCTCTACAATTTAATCAGGGGGTTTAGGATGATTTGGAGAAGAATATGCATAAGGAGACAGGTGATCATATCTCTTCTGATGTCCTGGGACAATTTGAATCAAAAAGTTTGGTTTTTCTTTCAAATATGTTTAACTCACTTGAACTTTTTGTCCCTATTAAGTTTCTAACTGTAATAATAGTTCTTACTTGTATATTTTTTCACAATATAAAAATCTAAAATATAACTCCCAATTTGATTTCTCCCTCATACACACTTCAAGAAATTTTAGACATCTCATTGTACAAGAATTTGAGTCTAAATCCCTTATCAATAAATTAAGAGTAGTATAGGAAGAGTGATGGGTAGAGAGAATGGTTGCTAGTAGACAAAGAGAGAGAGGAAAGGGGTTGGTGATAGTTGGAATTGGGGTGAGAGAAAGGGTTGTTGATAGATGAGAAAGGTGGTTAGAGAAGATGGATTAGAAAGGTGGAGAGGAAGTGAAGGGAAGAATGTATAGGGTGATGGAGGAAGGTGGTTATTGATGACTAACACTTCAAGTATCAGTTTTAGGTGTATTGACAGTTTTGCCCATAGTCAACACCAGTCAAAATATAAAGAACTTATGTTTTGGACGGCCTCGTTAATTAGGAACCAAATTAAATACAACTATTTAGGCTAAAATTTAAGATAGAGGACTATTCTGGTTTTAGTAAAATAGTTAGAAAACTATTGCGGCAATTTTGCCGAACACAATAAATAGTCATCTTTTCAACATTAAACACATCAAAAAGACTAGTAACAAATAAAACCTAAAAACAAACACATTCACTATCCTAACACATTTAACTAGATAATAAGAACTAAACCTGTACAAAATGTGCTGCGGATTTATTAGAAAATAGTCTGTAAATATAAGAGCTATCACTTTAATCCAACCACAACCTCCGCTCTGGGTCCATTTCGGCTGGGATAAAAGGACATACAGTGAGAACTCAGACAATGAGGCTACAGAGTTAGGGCAACTATTAAGGATAAATGGTTCTAGTATTATAACAAGAGTGGTTTGTTTGGTTAAGAGCATATCGAATATCAGGTGCACGGTTGCAGCTAGAGGAGATGGTGGCTGGACAAATCGAATCCAAGATGAACACCAAGTTCATTCCGAAGACTATATGGCATTTGGATGTCTCACCAAAAGTGAAGCATTTAATCCAAAGAATGTGTAAGAATGTTATTCCAACAACTTGAGCGTTTGAGGGAGAGGAAATTCGGAGTGGATCAAGGATGTCCTTTGTGTAAGTTTAATTGGGTAATAGAGAGAGAAAGGGGATGTAGTAGGAAGTTTGAAAGAAGAGAATGAGCGAAAGTGAGGTTTCACGCATATAAAATAGGGTGCAGGGATTAGGGGTGCTTAAATAACACATTGATCCGAAAAACTAATAGAACCAGTCTATTCCGAGTCAAAAAAGAAGGGTATCCAACCTAGATCTAATAACGATGAATTGGATACTAAACCGGTCCACGTACAGACAGGGTCGGGTATAGATTCAAACTTTAATGAACTGTCAGTTACTCGAACCAGTACATAATTAGGGGCATTTGTGCAATTTCACCTAATAGGACAACAACCTAAAACTTAAAGATTGTATAATTTTAGCCCTGATAGCTATTGACATGTTGGTTCGAGTAACTAGAGTTCATTAAAGTTTGAATCTATACTCTTAGAAGAAAAAGATCTAGAGAGACATATTTCTGTCACTCTCACTCTTAGCCTTTAACAATTTCAGTTAATATTTCATTCTCGCTCTCACCGGCTGCTACATCTTAAAGTAATGTTTTTTTCAAAATAAATTCGTGATTAACTGACTGTAAATTTGGTATCTATTTGTGGCTAAATTTTTCTATTCATATGTTCATATATTATTGATTTATTTTGTAACATAAATTTGCATAAAGTAGATTTTTTTTTTCTATGGTTCATATGCATGACTGAGTTAAAATTATATTTTTTGTCTAAAGGGATATTTGATAACTTAAGGGAAAAAGGATAAATGTCTAAAATTATAATTTTCAATTTGGAAAAGGGATTTTATAAAATTGGTAATTTTATTTTAGTTCGTTGTATTTCCTTGTGAATTGTGATTGACTAAAATCGGAATACAAGTACATAAATTGCCTATAATTTTGAAGTCAATTAGTCATAGATAGAAATGTTATGGTCATATTTTGAACTTGAGTTCAAATTTGGGAAAAGTACTATAATTTTGGTGTGTTTGATGATTGTTGATGCATCTATCATGGACCTGTAAATGGATATAGCACAAACAATAAACACCAACTTTTGATTGCCTTTTTCCGCAGATAGACTTAGTACGAACCTTTAATTTTTGAGGTTTTCGAGGGACGGGTGTGTTTGCTCTAATGTTAGTGGGCTGAAGTATTCCTTTGGAAATTGATTTCTTCCTTTTCTTCTATAGTTGTGTTCTTATGTACTATACTATTGTGCATATAACAATTTTCTAGGACAATCAAGTGATGTACAAGAAATCCAACTAGCCAAATAAATTAATTTACAGAATAATAACATTATTTTGTCCAAATGTAAGCTAATTGGTCATTTTTATTTGATTTAATTTGGCTGATCATGACCTGCTTAATTACCTCTTTTGTCAAGGCTGTGTCTTCATTCCTGTCAAGTTTGACTATGGACTCTAATATATTACTATATTAGTCAAGTTTTACTATGAACTCTTAATTTATTATAATTTTCCTCTTACTCATATGTCAAGTATGGGAGACAAGCTCAGCTAATCCATCTTACCATCTCAACCATCAAGTAAAGTAGGTAAAGGAAAAGTAGCTATTCCTCCTTTACCTCCTGAGGACTCCAAAGTAACTACTGCTACTACTGGTGGTAAAGTTAGATTTTAGGTATGGGAGCATTTTAAAAGAATTTCTTGTGAAGACAAAATACAGGTCAAGGCTGTGTGTAATCATTGCAGTGCTATAACTATTCAAAAAAATTGCAAATTTCATGCGGATTTTTGCTCGAATTTTTTCCCCAGGAATTATATACGGATTTTACTGCAAATTTTAGTTTTCTAGGTTTGGGATTAAAATTTTGCTACGGATTAAAAAATCCGCATCAAAATCCGCAGATAACATTCCATCCATAAAGCGGGAACGTATTATTTACATTCCATATAGGGCAGTCTGAAGGCCCAAGTACCATGCAATATCACGGCTTCCAACTACCATCCACTATTTCCAAGCCTAAATTTCATCCCGTCTTCCTCATTTCTTTCTCTCCTCAAGCCATTTTGCTCCATCCTTCCTCTTGAAGAAGCCGCGTTCACTTGGTGTTCATCTTGGATTTCATATGTGTCCATGAGACATTCACCTGCTGCTGTCACACTCCCTTCATTTGTTGATGTCTGTCTGATTGATTGATCTACCATTTGTATTTTTGTTCTTTTATCTATTTTTTTAATTCTTGTTATCCACCATCAGAAATTTGCTCCACCATCGCGACCACTGTGACCCCTGTCTCTTATACACATCTAGATGCTTGTATAAGAGACAGGCATACATCCTGACAAATTATGGATAACAAACAATTGAAAAAAAAATGTAAATAACACTATAAAAATTTGCAGTTTTTATTTTTATTTTATTTTTATTTTTATTTTTATTTTGTTTGTTATTGTATAGATTTTTGCTATGTTATTTTGATTTTTTTTATCCCTAATTTCTGTAGGATTTTTGCTATAATTTTTGCATTTTTATTTTTATTTTATTTTTATTTTTTTTATTTTGTTTGTTATCGTATAGATTTTTGTTGTGTTATTTACATTTTTTTTTCAATTGTTTGTTATCCATAATTTGTCGAGGATTTTTGCTATGTTATTTTCAATTTATTTCCATATCATGACAATATTTAACACCTATACTATCATATACTAAATTTTTACTATAATAAGCAAGTGAAAAATTTTTATGAAATTATATTCTTATATTTGTCTGGAAATTAATTGTTTAAAGGAGACTAAGTAAGTCATTAGTTTGGTTAGGCAAAATGGAAGTTCCAGAGCATCGAAGTGGATGTATAATAGGCTTCTTCCAAATCGCCGGGGATATGTGGAAGAATTTTTGGAGGGTTTGGCTGGGTTTATAAATTTTGCTTGTCAACAACCAAAATATTTAACTGAGGGAGTTATTAGATGTCCTTGTGTGAAGTGCAAAAATGAGCGACACCATGTCCCTACCTTATACAAAGCGAGATACATATATAGAGACAGACCAAACCTAGATACCGGTATTGACATCACACGGGGAAGCACTCGAAATAATTTAAACTTTGATATGGATTCAAATTATGGAAGGGTCATTTTCACATGTATTCTCAAGCAACGAGTGGGCCTTCACCGCCATTATGAACATGTCAATAGCTATGTGGCATGGTATATGATGCTGCAGGTTTAGGATCTAGTCAAGAAGGTGAACAAAATGTAGAGGAACCTCCAAATATAGATTCTACTAGGTTCTATGAGATGTTGAATCTAACTCAAGAACCATTATGGCCTGGATGTGAGACGCATTCAGTGTTGTCGACAGCTGTCAAATATGATGAGTTTAAAATCTGATTACAATATGTTACATGGATGTTTTGATGGCATGACACAACTAATGAATCTTGTTCTTATTCGTCAAATAAGATTCCTTCTGATTTTTATATACATATCTATCATACACATCTAGATGTGTATAAGATTGACATCAACGCTTATATGCTTCAGAGACCACTGCAAGGCATATGAGGTGGCACCAGGAAAATCGTAGGGAGGAAGGTGTATTATGTCACCCGTCTGATGGAGCGGCATGGAAGCATTTCGATCGCACTTATCCTGAATTTGCTTCTGAGCCTCGAAATGGATCCTCTTTGTCTTCGTCTTCGCCTTCGCCTTTACTCCTTTAGCCAATCTGCAACACCTTACTCTTGCAGTCCGTAATTGTTACTCCGTATAATGTTTCGCTCGAATCGTGTATAACTTTGGAGTCCTGCAAGACAAATTCACATGGCACCAATCCAAGCAATCCAAAAAGCAAAATTGATCCGAACAAATTTACATTCATCATAGATGAGTTGCAACAATTGTGGAACAATGGTGTACTCTAATTATTCTGCTTATATTAACTATTAGTCTTACTCTTCCTCATTGACCTGTGACTCTTATACACATCTAGATGGCATGTTAGCAGATGGAAAGGGTTGAAACGGCATGCCCTATTTGTATGGAACATTCTGAGGCGTTACTTGAAGAATGGGAATACAAATTCTTGGTTTGACTGCCATCGTCAATTTTTGAACCCTGATCATACTTTTAGTAGGAATACAAATGACTTCTTAAGAGGAAAGAAAGAACGTTCTATCCCTCCTCCGAGGTTGAATGGGGACCAACTATGCTAATTGAAAAGAACGTGTTTGACAATGTGTTCCATACTGTTATGGACAACAAATCCAAAACCAAGGATAATGTAAAATCCTTACTGGACTTGGCAGAGTATTGTCGAAAACTTCTTCCACGAGGGTTTGCCTTCTTCAAACAGGTTTATAGCAATCATAGATGCCTCTCAATATCTTCTTACAAAACGCGATGATGTCTCTTGTGGCCGTAGAAAACTTCTTCCACGAGGGTTTACCTTCTTCAAACTTGGTCTTTATGCATGCATAAATGTTTATGCAAAGTTTTTTGGTATGAAAAGAAACGATGTATGTGGAAATTTACGTTGTCATGGGAAATACGTTGGTAACAATGATAGACCATATGGATTCTGAAATTCCTCAAATCGCACATGTGCATCACAATATTCTCCTATGTGTTACAGTTTTAGAAGATCACCTACTAAGAATGGAACAAAATATTCCTATACACATCTAGATGTGTATAAGAGACAGGGGCCACCATCATCCTTTGACTCATATGGAGCACTTGCCAATTCATTTACCATATGAAGCAAGGATTGGTGGCCCTGTCCAATATCGATGGATGTATCCGTTTGAAAGGTAACCAACCGCTTATTAATTTATTGTCAGATTTGAAAACCATTCTTCAAATGAATTTGCTCACGATTATAAGACTTTTTTTGAAATGTAGGTTTCTCAACAAATCCCCTGTCTCTTATACACATCTAGATGTGTATAAGAGACTACCTGTTTCTTGAGCCAAATATGCTTTTAATATTTTGTGTTTGGATAATACTCTTACCATACCAATAATTTCGTGCAAAGATATGAGCATCAGTGAGAAGTATGTGCCCTATAAAAATCAGAAGGAATCTTATTTGACGAAGGACAAACTTCATTCATTAGAAATTCGTGTGTATACAATATCACATATCTATATTTGAATACTTATATACATCTGTATACTCTATACATATCTAGATGTGTATAAGATACTTCCACATCATAGCATCAAGGGGTGGGGAACGATGTATACTTAATTAATTATTGTGTCATTATACAAACATCTCATAGGACCTATTGTAATCAAAATTCATACCCTTATCATCCTCACATTAATGTCGACAAATTTAGCACATGAATGCATCCTAAAGGTCCAGGCCACTTATATACCTTGGAGTGATTGCTATTGACATGTTCATAATGGCCAGTTGAGTCTTCCTCCCTACGATTTTCCTGGTGCCACCTCATATGCCTTGCAGCTGTTATTGAGGTGAAGAAAATCCGTGTGATGTCCAATACCTGACTAATTTGTTTTTGCTGATGTGGCAACTTTGTTTATTAATGCCCTTATCCTGGAAAAGAAATTGGCAAAAGTGATTGGTGGGTGGTTATTAAAAATAAGCCAAACGCAGCTGTGGATGGCAAACATTTAGAAACTCAGCCTATCAAGGATCTATTCTATTTTAATGCAATGATTGAGGAAGACCCAATCGACCAACCACGATAATGAACATGATGGTGAAGAAGTTGATTTAGGTAAGAGGCAGGTAAGGGAAGAGGAAGAGGAAGAGGAAGACGAAGACAAAGAGGAAGAGGAAGAGGAAGATGAAGAGGAAGAGGAAGAGGAAGAGGAAGAGGAAGAGGAAGAGGAAGAGGAAGAGGAAGAGGAAGAGGAAGAGGAAGAGTAAGGCGAAGGCGAAGGCGAAGGCGAAAGACGAAGAATAGTAGATCCATAAGTATCCTAATAGTTATATAAGAAGAATAATTTTTGTACAAGAATAATTATTTTTTGCATTTATATTATTTTATGGTTTGAATGAGGGATTTGTTCATGTTATTTTTCCAATATTGCTTACATTGGTGCCATGTGAATTTGTCTTGCATATTCATGTAAATTTTCAAGAATCCTTATATTATTGCTATGTGATTTTGTATTTGAATTAATCAATATCTTACTTGGTTTCATTGGTTGTTGTAGATGGCTGATGCACAAGATCAAGGACTGCATTGACAGGCTTGATGAAGGAGAGAGCAATCCCTATTCGTATCCTCTCTACTGGTGGCCTTCATATGCCGCCAGTTCTTCTAGTGCCGTTGGAAATGATGTTGATGACACATTGATTTGGATAGAGCCCGATGGAGATGGGTTAATATTATTCATAATAAATATAAAATTGTGATTTAATTGCTTACCCTAAGATAACATAACAGTATTAATCTTGTTTGGGAGACACTAGGTCTTTGGCCTCACAAACCAAAGAATTGAAGGCATCGCCGCATGCATAAAGACCAAGTTTGAAGAAGGCAAACCTCGTGGAAGAAGTTTTCACTACAAAGAGACATGTGGTTTGAGGAATTTGTATTATGGTCTGGGTTTTGCATAGATTTCCATCACAACTCTTATACACATTGTGAGATGGTAGGTGCACAGATGCTACAAAGTCCGAAAAGATGGTAGAAAACCATCTTGGATGGGGATAGTGCATAAGGCACTGAATAAATATTGGCAGTCCCAAGAGTTCAAACAAAAATCCTACCAAAATAAGAAGAATCGGGATTCCAATGCAGGTGCATCACTGCATACAGGCGGTTCTATACCATACAAAGTGCATTTCAAGAAAATGGTAATACTAATTAATTTCTTGTACTTTTAATACTTCATTATATTACAATGCCTTTGTTATTGATGACTTGAAAATATTTATTTCTTTTAATTACGTATACGAGAGGGGTGAAAACCCGCCATTCTCTCGATTTCTATTTCCGTACCCATAAGAAGAAGGAGGAGATTGGGTTCATCCGGGCCCAAGCCGCTTATGTAAGTCATTAAGGGTTTATTACAATCTTTTATGATTTGTCCTTTAACATTCTTGTTTCCATAAAGTTGATCTTTGTTATATGACTTTTGCGGAGAACTTTGAGAAGATATTTCAGCCTTTTTCTTCTCAAAGTAATCTTCATTCTAGAATGATAATATGTCTTCTGATGGTTCTCAACACTCACAACATCTGCCATCTGATTTGGATATTTGGTATGATGCCGTGGGAGGAAAAAAGAAAGGCAGAGTTTCTGGGCTTGGTTCTTTAGGTAGGACACTTTGCCTATAACACTAAATGTTATATATGTATTGTATTTGAATTTGTTTCGTATTATATTTCTTTTAATGCGAATTGTTTTTTGAGATGAAATTGCTCGAATGTGACATGATGATCAATGCGAATTGTTTTTTGTGATGAAATTGCTGGAATGTTGCATGATGGTAAATTGAAGAAAAAACCAAACAACTTTTATATAAATATTTTTCAACATTATTTGGGGATTTTTGCGGAAAATATATGGGGATTTTCTTTGAGGATATTTGATGGGGATTTTGCTGCGAAAATTATATGGGAATTTCTTTGGGGATATTTGCTAGGGATTTTGCTCGGAAATTATATGGGGATTTTGCTACGGAAATTATATGGGAATTTGTTGGGGATATTTGCTAGGGATTTCTTTGTCGGAAATTTACACGGGGATAATTTCCGCAGCAAAATCCCCATCAAAAACCCTTGTAAACATGTTTTTATGACGAAATTTTGATGCGGAATTACCAGCGCAAAATATCCGCATTTGTATATTTCCGCAGCAAATTAGTATCCACGGCCTTTTTACCTGCGGATTATTTTTGGCACCCAAATCCGCAGAAAGTCTTGACTTGCTGCGGATTTTTCATTATAATCCGCAGCAAAATATGCAGGTAAGTAACAGTTTTTTAGTAGTGTATTATTGGTTGTCCAAGTAAAAGTGGTACTAGTGCTTTAAGTAATCATTATGGTAGGTGCAAGAAGGTTTTATTCAATCAAATAGATAAAAAATAGAAAACCTTAGAGTTCAAAGATCGAGAGAGTGGAGATGGAAAAGTCATCACCACACATATCTTTGATCCAGAAAAATATAGGAAAGCACTTGCTAGGATGATAATATTGGATGAGTTGCCTTTTCTACAGTGGTTTGCCTTCTTCAAACTTGGTCTTTATGCATGCAGCGATGCCTTCAATTGCTGGTTTGTGAGGCCAAAACCTAGTTTGCAACTTTAAAAATCGATCTGTCTCTTATACACATCTAGATGTGTATAACTTCAATTCAAAATCTGAATTATATGTGTCTCAGTACTCATTTTATTGATGGTAATTGGACTTTGCACAAAAAGATAATAAATTTTTGCCCTATTACTAGTCATGTAGGTGAGGTAATTGGTAAAGCAGTGGAAAAATGTTTGCTAGAATGGGGTATTGATAAAGTACTCACTGTAACTGTTGATAATTCTAGTTCTAATGATCTAGGGCTGTCATATTTAAAAAGAAGGCTTAATAGTTGAAAAGGAATTGTCTGTAAATAAAGAAATTGAGAATTCACATATTTTAAGTAAAGACTGTGAGAGAAAGATTTAAAGATTTGGATGATTCCATTGTTAGAATTAAGTCTGATGTAAAATATGTGAGATCTCCCCAGTTAGAGCTCAAAGGTTTAAATCTTATATCGCGAAAGAAAGAATTGATAGTAAAAGTGGTGTTTGTCTTGATGTTGAAACTAGAAGCGTGGAACTCCACTTACTTGATGTTGGAATCAGCTATCAAATTTCAAAAAGCATTTGAATTACTAGAGACGGTAGACAACAAGTATACGGAGGAGTTAACCCCTAATATAAGGACTTTTAGAAATTGGGATGGAGAAATAATTGAAAGTGTGACAGATAAAAGGAATTCTAGAATTAGGGGATTGCATAGTGATTTGATTAGTATTATGCTCGCAATTTGTTGTCTTTTCTTAAGGTTTTCTATGACACTACAGTGAGACTACCAGGTTCACTTTATGTTACAGGAAATCAGTACACGGTGGAAATTTATGCTATTGGGTTTTTTCTTACTAGATTAGTGGAAGGCAGTGATGAGAATTTAGCAGCCATGGCCTCTAGAATGAAAAAGAAGCGTGGTAAATATTGGGCTAATGTTGACAAAATGAATGTTTTGTTGTTATTGTTGTCGTTCTTGACCCATGCTTTAAATTGCAATATGTTCATTGGGTGATTGAGAAGACATATAATGCCAAAAGTTCTCATTTGTTGAAAGATAAAGTGAATACAGTCTTGAAAAACATGTTTGACATTTACAATGCAAATTCACTTCCAAAGGTAGTAAATCTGACTCTAACTGTTGAAGTGAGTAATAATGAAATTGGCAACTTGGCTGGAGCAGTAGATTACATAAATTCTATGCATTTTGATGAAGAAGATGAATGCAATGGTTTAGAGAATGAAAAAGAATTGGATGTTTACTTGTAAGAAAGGCGTAACGTAATGATCCAACATTCAATATTTTAAATTTCTAGAAAATAAATGCTCCAAGATACCCGGTGCTTTCTTTGATGGCACGAGATGTACTTGCCATTCCAGTTTCTAAAAGATGCTTCAGAATCAACTAATTACTGTAGGAGGTCATGTTCTCGATTCCTTTCGCAGCTATTTGACTCCCAGGATGGTGAA
Organism: Cinchona pubescens; assembly: GCA_025175665.1. Lineage (NCBI taxonomy): Eukaryota > Viridiplantae > Streptophyta > Magnoliopsida > Gentianales > Rubiaceae > Cinchona > Cinchona pubescens. Next base: position 2,913,137 of record JANKKI010000049.1, on the reverse strand, counting down.
AGCTCTTATTTTTGTTCAAGATTGACTTCAAACAAGCCATGAACATCTTTATTTGGAAGAACTCCTAGAAGAGAAACTTGAAGAAATGGAATCCGGCTTGTTATATTTCGTATTTGATGTGTGATTTATTTTTAATTGATACTATAAATTCTTAATTATATTTTTTGAAAAACTTGCAAAACTATCAAGCTTAATTGATGAGCATTTCGTGGTCAACATTAAGGACTAAAGACACAAGCATCTACTCTCTACTTGTAACTTTATATTCATGCGTGGTTTGTTGTTGGAATATGACAATATATAATTGAAGACTTTAAGTTTGGGTTTTGTTTTTTTTTTGGGTTTGCAAGTATGGGACAATGAACTGCAATGGATTTGCAATGGACTTGTATTTGTAGGTTGATGTTGTATACTTGTAAATTGCAGTGGAGTTGTATCCTTGTGGACTTGTGTTTTAGTCTTAATAGTTTGAAGCTGACAAGCTGTTGAGTTAGTAAACTAGATAGGTACTGTGTTGCTAGAACAACATTGGAAATAAGGTTTTTTTTTGTTTTTGGAGTCGCACAAGATCGAGTATACACGAGTCCCAAATCGCTTCAACCAAATACGGTTCAAAAAATTAATGAACCGGTAAAATTGGTTCAAATCACTCCACAAGTTCATGGACGGGGTACCCAGTGCATGAACACCCCTAGAGGAATTCTATGGTCAATGCCTGCGTGGATGTCCACTTGTTTTTTTTTTGTTTTTCTATTTTCTTTTTCTTTTTATCTTGGTTACGAAAATGATAGTATTAATGCGTGAAAATTATTCACACCAAGGTATAAAAATTAAAATCTAAAGTCCAAATCCGAATTTGTCCAAATAGTAAAAATTCTTCAACGCTAAGGTAACAACACGCGCCTTACTCACGAAATAAACACCTGGGACAAAAAACAAGAGCGGGGGACTTTGACCCGGGAGTAGGCTCTGACACTCAAGTCAGAAATGGTTGACGAGAGGAAATTAGAAAGTAGATTAAACCTAAGAATGACAAGAATTTTGTAATGAAAGTTGAGTTATGAAATCTTATCCTACACGTTTGCTATTTGTACTAACAATTAGTGGGTTTGGATAATTCATGAGTTTAGAAATAATTGGTTGGCCCCTAAAGACCTTTAATGGGCCATGAACCAAACAATTGGCCCACAAAGGCTTTCAATGTCTTGTATTAACTCTTGAACTTGAGCTTAAGTGAAATGACGAAAATAACCTCATGATTATTTGACAAGATGTGTAATTAGCTATGTGTCTGTGATTGGGTGGTATATTTTTGTATTATCGACAGTACTATTAATGAATCTCTTTACAAGAGTTTGTGAGCTAGGTGACAAAAGTCTTATGATCCTACAATATTGAATAATTGAATAACATGATTAATGAGACCCTTATTTGACAAGGAAATGCAATTTATGTGGTAAGACATTTTTCTTATTACCTATTGATTATGAGTTCTTATCACTAAACGGGTAGAGAGAGGTGTGAGTTATAAAAAGAAAAAAGAAAAAGAAAGAGAGAGTCACTTATTTTTTTTATTTCGATATCCGTACAAAGTGAAATAACAAATAACAAAGTCACTGATATGTCGTTAAATATACCAAACAAAGAACGAAATTCGATAAACTATTTAAAATTATAAAATTGGTGATTGAATGTAATTTTGTCATGTAAATTGACATTAGAAAGTAGTCCTGAATTTATATATTTTTTAATCATTTTCCTTCTTATTTATCTCAACAACTACAATATTTATCTCGTATCACGAATGAATAAGAAATACTTATTTTATATGAGATATATGAATAGAGAATACTTACGTATCACTTATTTACGTTTTTAGTTTTTACTAATATATATTGTAACTATCTTAATTACTTAAAAATTTATATAGACTAATGTGTTTTTACATGATATCACTTATGTTAGGTTGGTGTGTTCAAATCTAAACTAATTCGAATTCAACCCAACCTAAATGAATTTGGAGTTAAATAGGTTAGGTTATTGGGTTTCAATACTTGGGTTGGATTACCTGAGTCTTGTTGGATTGGTTTGGAATTTATTTTTTAAAACCCAACACAATCCAATAACCTGACAACCTAATCATGTTTGCTTATAATTTTTTTTTATTTTTTATTTTTTCATTAGTGTTCTAATTATTTCATCTAACTTATAAATTTTTTTCCCTTTTTATTCTTGAAATAACATCTTATTTACCACTTTGTATATATTTTTCCTTTTTATATTGACCTACCTATTTAATTTTTTTACAAAACATATATTTTTAATGGAACGTTTTAGAATCTTAAATTTTTAATTTTTTGTATGAGTTTGAAGTTTTAACCCAAATAATCCGATAAACCCGATTAACTTGCCCAACTAATACTTAAATTGGGTTTACTTAAGTTACTATATTAATTGAGTTGAATTTTAATTTTTTAACTTGAAACCCAAACTCAAAACTCGTCAATTCTAATGGTGCCAAACCATAAACATACTAGATATGTTGGGTTGGTGACTTTTTATTACTACTAAAATCTGAATTTTGCCATCACCATGTCATGGAAACTAACTTAGTCCATTACCTAGTAGCAGGGGCGGACGCAGGAATTATACCTTGGGGGCAAAACTTAATAGCCAAATATTTATTAAGGTTAATTTATATTTCTCTCAAAAATTTAGGAGGGCGAAATATAAATTTTATAATGATATAAATTAAATTTTAAAAATTTTTAAAGATAAAATTTATAATTTTTAAAATCTTGGAGATGGTGGCCCCCGAGACACCGCCCCTAAATCCGCCCCTGTCTAATAGTCTAGTACTAATGTACTATAGTAGTAGTATTAAACTTGAATAATCATTGAGGTTTAATGGTTCAAATGGTAAAATTTGCAGCACGAAAGAGAGAGATTTTGAACTCCATTCGACATATTGTAATTCTCAACAAAGCGCGTGAAAGTTGTGTTTTTCTAATAAAAATAAATAAAGGAATTCTACCATTTTTTTTAAAGTAATCATTCTCTTGATTTTAAAAGTTTGTATAATAAATTTTTTAAAAACATATAATGTTATACTGTTACGAATATTTGAAGTATAAAAAAATAATTTTCTAAAAAAATTATAAAATTTTCCAAACAAGCAATTGTTCAGACTGATAGTAAGAGTGTCTGATTTTTGTTACAAACCCAAATTTAACTAACAGCTGTTTTATTGGAGGCATTTGAACTTTGATTGATTGGTTTTGCCTATTTGGCATATGAAAACATGATAGGGAGATCCAACTCATGATTTAGCTCTTTTTTTTTTTTTTTTTTTTTTTTTTGGCCTGATCTAAAACAGTCGTAAAATTTTCCATCAATGATGTGGAAATCGTTAATCAATTCATATTGTTCTCTTTCGGAATAACTAATGGAATTATAGTACAATTACACATCATTCAGTTGTTATTCCAAAGAAAGAACAATACTAATGATTGATGATAGACTATCGAGCCATCAATATACTAGATGTCTCATAAGATACAATTTTCTTTTCAATAACCCCTCCCCCCAAAAAAAAAAAAGGATAAGGTTCTACCAATCTTTCTGGTCCGATGCTAATCACAATAATTTTTACTCATAAAATGTTTTATTGTTATAATTTTTAAGCATTAACTACTTGATTAATTAACCAATTAAAAAAAACAAAAGGAACTAACCCGTGTATTGGACTATCGACATGTCAAAATTAGGGCCGAACTTATTTTGAAAAAGGTTGAGTTGAGGTTGGATTTCAATTTTAGATTGATTTTAAAGTGAACTGAAATTGGGATTTATTAAACTCATTCGAATAAGATATATATTTATATATGTGTAATAAATTATATGTAATTGGAGTACAAGATCTAAAAGGCACAAAGTGAATTTAAACTAGTTTAAACTTAGCACGAAACTCAGATTAATTAAGTCAGTAAAAAATAAATCTAATTTTTGTAAGTTTTGTTGGGCTAACCTTAGGCCCAACTCATAAATCCCAACTAATGGCGATTTCTTTAAAATTTGGCTAACTCGTTTCTTTTTTAGTTATGGGTTCTTTATTATATATTTTAGTGTCACATACTAGATATTCTCATTTTGAGTAAATATTAAATGATGGATACATGTCATATAGCATAACAAAAAGTGTAGGAAAATACTACCATAGATTCGATTTTTGACCCTATCTGTAGACCTTGCGGTCAAAATTAAATCTTATAAAATCTTACTTACATCGGCTTATGTCATAGATTCCATAACATTTAATCTACACCACAGGTTTACGAGTGAGATAAAAAATCAGGTTTACCTACGTATTTCCCAAAAGTGTAACACCAAATATGTAATACAAAACTTAAAGCCTTCTTTTTTCTGGTAATGATTTTGGTTAAATCTTTCGTTGAAAAAACAAATGATAAAAATAATAAAAGCAAAAGAAATTACAATACAAATGTAAACATCTTTCTAATCTACAAAATTTTGGGATACTGCATGTATATTTGTGATGTTTATTAAGCTGTAATATTTGCTTCTCCTAACCTTTTGGCATTCCAAAATCTCTCAATTTGTTCGATTTCAAATGCTTCAAAAAAGTTGCTTAAAAATAAAGAAAATAATTTTAATAGTGTCTCATATTTTACATTTGTATTTTTTAATCACCTATATTTAATTTTAATCCTCTCATAAATTCATAACGTACTCCCTCCGTCCCATTTTACTAGTCACTCTTTCTATTTTTGTTTGTTCTAAAATTATTTGTCACTCCTTAAAAATGCACTTAAATAAAACTAATTTACCTATTTTACCCTTCGTATAAATCCCTAAAAATGACATTAAAGTCAGCTGAGTATTAATTACTTTCACAAATCATTTTAAATGTTGAAGAGACCAATACCAACTAACAAATTTTGAATTTGAATATAGAGACAATAATAAAAAAAATGTGTTATTAGTCGGTCAAATATCAACTTTTCTTAAATTGTGTGCCGGATTGATCATATCAAATAAAATAAAATAAAAAAAGTACCATTTTAATTTTTCTGACACAATTACGAACTTGTTTTGAGTCGATGGCACAAGACGGGAAGGTGGAATGATACTGTTGACCGAGTCGGTTGTGGTGAAGTGGGGTCCTGGCACAAGTGGCGACTTAAAGATTAATTTTGATGCTGCTTAGTGCAAGGATACAAGGTGTGGTGGATTAGGAGCTGTGGTTCGAGATGGGAATGGGCAATCTGAGGCAGCCTCAGAGTTAAAGGTTGACAATGTAGTATCTCCTGAGCATGCTGAGATGCTTTTGACAAAGATGGCTGTGGAGTTTTGTGTTGAGCTTCACCTAGAAGGGGATAACATTATAGGATGATATCAAGAACATTATCCAAGAGCTACAGCAGCAAGAAGCTTCACTGTCATCCCTCGGTCCGATCAGGAATGCTATCAAGTTCTTGTTGGCTAGGATTCAGGCTCTAGGTATTGTTTGGGTGGTGATAGTTTGTAATTCTGCTCATCATGATTTGGCTAGAATAGGCCTGAATTTCAGTTTCTCGATTATTTTGGCTTAATGAGCCGCCTTTGTCACATCATCTACCATTCGATACTGGCTGATAGTTCCAGTTCTCGATTATTTTGGCTTATCCTTTGTCACTTCATCCCATTCTAGTGGTTGATAGTTCATCTGTTTCTTAATGAAATATCACAACTCAAAGAAATTCTATAATTCTATTTAAAGAACTATTCTCTTGTATTTTAAATAATTGTATAGTATAGCAATATGTGTTACTTATATTTCCTGTATCTTAAACACAATAGATGTGTATAAAAAAAGGATCATATTTCCCATATATATATATATATATATATATATATCATTACTCTTACTATCAAAAAATAATAATGATAATAACAATAATAAAATAAAAAAGAGAGAGACTTTTATCCGGTAAAGCATGCCACTTATTACTGATTCTAAGAAACACCTCCTCCACTGTGAATCAGGAGTGGATGTAGGTGAGAGCGAACAGGACAACCGCCTCCCAAAATTTTAGAATTTTTAATTTTTACATACAAAAGTTTTAAATTTTTTATTTATACTTTTATAAATATATTATTTGCCTACCTAAGAGTAAATTTTGAAACAAATATAAATTAACCTTTATAAAAACCAATTAAATCTCACCCCACAAATTTCAAGTGCATCTGCTCCTACTATGAATCCTTATTTCTCGCCGCCTTAGCTGGTATTTTCTTCATATGGTAGGGACTTTGTCTCCCTACACATAGATGATCTAAAATTCAAAGCCATCAATGCCCTAGAAAAATGCCCTGCATTTAACGGTTTCTCTTTTTGTGTTTCATTTTAATGCCTCTTTTCTGTAATCACCGACGCTCTACCATACTTCTCATCCAAAAACTTTCTTTTCAATTTCTCTGTTTGAATTGTTACTTTTTTTAATATTATTATTTTCTAATAATATTTGCAATCATCACTTAAATATATTTTTCATCCACCTCTTATGTCACGTATATCACATTTTAAAAAATTGTTATTATATTTATTTTAAATAAAATAATAAATAATAATTGTATAAATGAAAAAAAATGCATCCTCCATCTCTATTCCAGGTACAACACCAAAGCTGGACTTTCACAGTACTGGCAGTATTAAAAGATTGCAACATGTCAGTTTCCCAAAATTCTACACAGTAATAATGGGGAAATGATAATACACAGGACAGATTTACTGAAGTACTTATATTACATCTCACTACCTAGCATTCGTCTCCTCCCCTTTGAATTTATTGTCCTCTCTTGGAATCTTTCTCCCCGCTGTGCACCACAACCAGGTCCAAATTTTGACATCAATGACTTTTTCATTTTTTTTATTTTGTCGAATCTATGATACAATTTTCAAGATGTGTTTCATCCCTTTGTTCATTATACAAAATCAGAAATGTTCTTTATTGTCTAACGTTTATAAATCTCTTTCATCTTCTCCAATCTAAATCCATCTCCCCACCTCAAAATCTCTTTCGTCCAATATATTTTTACGATAGTTATCCAATCGATTCAAGAATATACTGCAGTTCTCGACATTATAAGTGACTTGGTTAAAGGACAAATTTGGTACTTCACTTGAAATTAGCTGTGGCAATATCATTGCCCAGAATAATGGACTGGGACGCTTTTTATCATGGAAACAATAATGTCTCTTTGCTCTCATCTACAATATGTATAACAACAAAATGAAACTCCCAAGGCCACAGGTAAAAATGTGGGGACATACTACAGATCCAAGTTAACAAGCCAAACTGTGTCTTATAATGTGTATGAGATTTCTGGCAGGGTTCAGTGATTTTAACCACCTTCAAAGAAATACACATCTGGAAAGACTCGTTTTGAAATTGAAAATTTGAGATTTTCAACATTTCAGAGTCGTGAGAGAAAATTTTACAGAAGACTTTACTGATGTTGACTACACGGCCAGACAAGTACAGGAGAACAAGCCTTTTCCACTTTACCAACAGAAAGTGGCCATTAGGTAAATTGTGAAATAAATAGCATGCTTGCGGTTTAGCCATTTAGGTGTATTTGCAAATAAAGAATTACCCAGCACAAACACGAGGAAATTTCACTCAGACACATTGGAGAAATAGAATCCAAAATATACATTAACTATTCGTTAAGAGAGGGTCTGATGCGCATGAGAGTGGAAGCAGTTTCAGAAAGAGCCTTTATCTCTTGAATGAAAATCAAGTGCCAAACAGGATTTTAACTTTCAACTGAATTTAGAAAGAAATAAGGATGGAGTAATTTACACGATTTACAGTCTCAAATCTTAGTATACTGTTGTACGGCACTAGTTCTCACGGATCAAATTGGATGGTTCACTCAAAACATATTTTGGTAGCTCGTATTTGGCACCTGCAAGTGAAGCTATTAAAGTTGAATACATTCAATCAAAATTATGGTGATCTCAAATACTTGGAAATAAAATTGCATCACAGACCTCTCTCGTCATAGCAGATTGTCAAATCTGGATTTTGAACAATAATACCAGCGCTATCAATGATTGCTTGTGCTAGGATTAAATCTCCCTCAGCTGCAGCTCGTAATGCATCCCAGATCTCTGATAAGAAGTGCATCAAATAATATCTGTTCAAGTATAGTTTTATTCTATAACTTCAAGATGTACTACATTAGCCAGCAAGAATGAATTATATGCCACAGATGAGATGACCTTATACACACCACTTTTAGATCTGATATAGAGCAGTACCATTATTCTCCCATTTTTCCAACACCCAGCAGGGTGGCAAGGTATCTCAGTAATTTATTAGACCTGGTATAAATATGAAGCTAAATGATACCAAAAGTAGATATTAAGAATAGACTACCAATCAGGTGTAGATAAGTACTGGAATCATTAACAACGCCAAACAATTACCGGAGCGTAACTTCTATTGGGTTGTTTCTTTCAATATGAGCAAAGTTGAAAGTAATAAACTCCTTTATAGAATCTGTAATAAAAACAAATATACCTCTGAAATAAAAGAAAATCAAACGCTCATCCATGAACTATGACCTGCTTCTTCCTCCTAGCCTCTCCTCCCAGCCCCTTCCCCTCTTCCTTACCTCACATTCACCGTGCTCCTCACTACCTTCCCATCACCCCTCCCCCCTACCCTTCCCCTTCCCCTTCCCCCGGCAACCCCTCCCTTTCTCTCCTCTCCCCCGCCACCATCAACCCAACTCCCCAGACCCCACACCGCTTCAGGAATGGTGCAAAATGATGACGGAGTCAGTTACAAAGCACTATTAAATCTGGGGCAATTTCTCTGCAGGTGTAAATCTCTAGCTCTTGGATGGTATGGAGTTTAACTATTATGCCAAGGCAATAGAGATTATTAGCGATTGAGAGCAAATATATCTTTTTGAAGGGTGGAACAAATTTATTTATTTTATGTTTGTTGTTTTGTGTATCTGGGAAAGAAATAATTTTTCGGATCTCCACGACCACCACCAGATACCTGTATCTTATACACATTGTTGTCACAACCCCTTCCACAGCATTTTATTGGTGGTGTTTGGCCTTCTCCTGTGTAGATGGAGGAAGAGGGCAGCCTATAATTATTGTTGTCGGTGGTGCTGGGTGCAACAGGTCAAGAGACCCCTCAATGGGTCGAGGGTACACAAGTAATTTTAGTAAAATCCGTTAATTTGGATGATCCATACCACCTTTTGGTCCAAAGAACATAGTGCCTTAAGGTATATTTCCCAAACATATGGAGGGTATAGGGCTATACCAATGGGGGTTTACGGTAATTTAACCTTTTGTGTGTTGGGGTGGGAGTGGGAGTGGGGGTGGGGGTGGGGGTGGGGGTGGGGGTGGGGGAGGGAAGCAAAGACAAGCCATGTAACAGATAGGGTTTCATTTTAATTTTACACTTGAATTGAGTCACTATATAAAATACACAGACTAAACTTTTATAGTAGAATGAAAAGAACAATCTGATGGTGTCCTATGAGTTATGCTTTCACTTTTAACTTGTAACATTCTCAAATTCTCGGGCATTTTCAGCCAGTGTTTTTGTAAAGCTTTTTCTCTAAAACTTGTGTTCAAACTTTTTAGTTCAAAACTGGGAACCTTCCTAAAGCTCAAGATATATTGATACAATAGCACCTTGATAAAAGAAGTTACAAAGAAAAATGAATACCAGACAGGCAGAATACAAGATAAAATAAAAATCGGGTTCTATTTAAAAAAAAAAAATCAGATAATTCAATAACATGGCTCCATCCAAAATGCAAATTCAGAAAATTGACAATAAATGACTATTTGTAAAAGTTGCAGTTTTGCTACATATATCAACATATATGTTTTTTCTTTTTTTTTTTTGTTGGGGGTGGGGGAGGGGATGAGCTATACACATCTAGATGTGTATAAGAGACAGGTATTGAGAATAGTAGGAGCAATCTTCATTGAAAGTTTGAACCTGTATAACCAAGCAGATTAACTTTCAAAAACCTCTAATAGATAAATCAATGGATTTCCACAAAACTTAGTTTTGTGGATATAGTTTTGATCCAATACTTCAACCAGAGGTCAAAGCGTCATACAAAAAATATCTAGTGGCTAAAGTCAAAAATTAGGAAGAAATCATGAAGCACTGAACATTTAAAAATACAACCTTCTTGACCACCGTAGTGAGGAGCAGTATCCCAGAACTCATCACGCATCTGAACAAGTTGAGCCCTTGTTATTGGCTCGGAATGCTTCCAAGGCTTTGGTTTTCGTATCTTCTTAACAGGTTCTGCAAAAAAAATAAAAATAAAAATAAAAAAATAAAAAACAACACGCAATGACTTCAAAGAATAGCAATGTTCAGCAAAAAACAAGAAATATTTGTCTACTCAAATATGCATGGAGATGCCTTATCTGCATTATTTAAGATAAAGTAAACATCTAGCAGAATAAACTATATTCTTTCATCAGAACACAAAACTTGGAAGAATTGAATGACTTGATTCCCAAACCTTAATGCAGTTTGGCATTTCATTAAGGTTGAACCTCATTTCAGAACATTACCCCCTGTTCTTCAGATGTATTCCAACATTAATCTTAGAGAACATTCATCACAAATAACTAACTTTGGATGCCACAAGGCTATCTTCCCTACAATTCTTCCACTCATATTAAGGTGTTTACCTTTATGTTACAGACATTTTAAAGGTATCATTGATTAGTTATATTGACAACTCGTACTGCTTTCCACTATTCACTCTGTGGCAATATTGTACCACATTTGTGACACCAACAGAGCCCAAAAAAAGTAGAATGTCTTTTTATTCGTCTGTTTTCAAATAGAAGACATGGAAATTTAAATAACAGAAATTTCTAGCAGATAATATACACTACAACTCTAAAACACCATTCCGAAAAATATGAAATCAGACCTCCTTTGGCAAGAATGGCAAAATCAGTAAAAAAGATTAGGAATAAAGCAGGACAATAAAATAAAGCTTAATGGCATCGGATAAACCAGGTGATGTAGCACAAGATTGGTATCTTGTCTACAAGCGCAAGCAGAAGGAAAGAGGGATTTTGGGGCTGTTCTGGTGTTGTGAATAGTACCCGCAAACAGTAATTTGGGGAAGATCAGAGAAGAAGAGATCTCTTAGAGAATCTTAGGAATTTGTAAGAGAGAATAAAACAAACTAATAAACAATAAATTAAACTTCTCAATTCATCAATCTCCTGCCAAAATAACCCTATAACAAGCTATTTATAAAGCAGTACATCACCCTAAAAATTAGAATCCTATTGTGATTAGGGTTTCTAATTCCTATCATCACCCTAAAAATTAGAATCCTATTGTGATTAGGGTTTCTAATTCGTATCCTAAACACAACAAAATACTCCCTAATTAACTAGACTCCAAGTAATAATCTAATACAATTAACTAAGCATCTAAGACTCCAAATCCAAACCTACTGATAAATTCTAGCAATTATGAAAAGACTAAATTACCCCTTGGGGACCTAAAATTCTAGAAAGTACTGAACCCAAAGAATTAAACTCCTATGATACTTAAACCAATCCAAGATCCTAAGAATCACCATGGACAGCTTCCTTTAGACAGAACTTCTTGTTGCTTGATCTCTCCTATTCTTGGGCTTCTACACTGACAAAAGTTCTTATCTAGCCAACTTATGGCTGCTGCATCATCTCCTTTCTTTTGGTAATCAGAGTCAGACTTTCCTCTCTTTTCTTAACCATATTTCCCTTCTTCTTCTTCATATAGTTACCAATGAGAGCTTTCTTCAAAGGTCAAAGCTTTATCGAAAGAACATGAGAGTTCTAAAGAAATATCGCTGCATGTAATCATAAAGTGCAAGATATTGACAGAAAATCAGAGTACTTGCAATTAATTGTTGATAACAGATGCAGATATAAGAGCAGAGAAGCTTGACTGACTTTATGCATTACTGCAGGGAAAGCAAGTACCTGAAACAGTTGACAAGACAGATCATAAAGCTTCTACTTCTGAACCAGTTCCTCAAACAATTTTCCAACCTGTTTCTGAACCAGTTTCTGAACCATGTTTTCCAACCCGTTTCTGAACCAATTTTCCTACCCAATTCGCAACCAGTTTTTCAAGCAAGCAATAATTTTAAGCAAAATGAAACGTATCAACCCAAATTCACTACTTGACCTCAAGGAAATTTCCCTTCTTGGGAAGGTAGTACTTCTTACATTCCACCTCAAATTCAATTTCCACCTCAAAATCAATTCTACCATAATAATAATTTGGCAATTCAGCAAAATTTCAGCAAAGGAGTTAAGCTAGAAGTTCTAGATTTTATGTTTTCCTTGATTGGGTGCATAGTTTAAAGCCATATTTTAAATAGTATTGTAAAAATGATCTTTAGCGACTTTATTTTGCTGAAGCTAAGCTTAAGGGGACTGCACGTGTTTGGTGGATAAAAGAGCAGTCAAGTTTTAGGAGGCGTGGAATAAGTGATGTTCGGACATGGAAAGAGATGAAACAAACCATGAGTCACCATTTCCTTCCTTCCGACTACAAACAGAGGGTTCATCATCAATTTATGCAACTGGGGCAAGATAATATGACAGTTGATGAATACACAAGTTCGTTCTACAATCTGGCCACTCGTACTATATTCAATAATGGGATGAAGATGTTATGATTGCTTCATATAAGAATGGACTAAACCGCAAATTTCAATGAAGATTGCTCCTACTATTCTCAATACTTTGAGTGATACTATACAAGTTGCTAGCCAAGTAGAAGCAGAATATGCCACAAGGTCTTCTTTGCGAAATCCTATGTATAATGGTCGTCAAGCAGAGAAATTCAGCACTGATTGTAATAAATCAGCAGCAGTACAAGGGAGTTATGTCTGCAGATGCAAGAGCAGATCCAAAAGGTAAGGCTCCAATGGTTGAAGATTGTTGGGAAGCTAACAAAGATGGGTGTTTTCACTATGGACTTCAAGGTCATATGAGCTGGCAGTATCCAAATCAAAAAAGTCTCCATATTGATGCACCTATCCGAAAAAGGAAAAGGAGTTAATTCTTTTGGAAGCTGAAGAAGACAATCTAGATGAACAAGGTGCTGATGAAGATGAACAGCTTTGTCTTGTTTTTCGTTCACTTCTTAGTACACAAAGATAGGATATAGAAGATGAAGATTGGCAACGAAATAATATTTTCCATACCCAAGTTCGGTGTAATGGAGCATTGTGCACCATGATTATTGACCCCGAAAGTTGCAGCAACGTCATATCAAAAGATGTTGTACATAAATTGGGACTAAAAGCCTAGCCACATCCTAATCCATATTTAGACAGAATATTTCTAATATCTCTAGCCTTAAAATGCATGAAAAGTGTTTGGTCACTTATTATATACGTGGTTTGGTTGAGAATGTTGAGTGTGATGTACTACCTATGAAAGTTTGTCATCTTTTGTAGGGTCGACCATGGCTTTTTGATAGGAAGGTGCATCATTGCGAACATAGCAACACTTATGCTTTCAAACAAGGTGACTTGAACCTGAAACTTGTTTCGTCTAAGGATTTGAGGCCAATGAAGCTTAAGAGATCATTCCTTTTGCAACGCATCTCCCAAGGTGACGGAATTCTTGGACCACATCCTAACTCATCAAAGTCGAGTTACACTTTTCCGTGGAGAAGAGATGATGCAACAGCCATAAGTTAGCTGGATAAGACCTTCCGTCTGTGGAAGCCCAGGAATAGGATTAAGAGATCAAGCAACAAGAACTTCTGGTCTAAAGGAAGCTGTCCATGCTGATTCTTAGGGTCTTAGATTGGTTTAAGTGTGGTAGGAGTTTAATTCTTTGGAATTTTAGGTCCTCAAGGGCTAATTTAGTCTTTTCAAAAATGCTGGAATTGATCAGTAGGTTTGGATTTCGAGTTTTAGATGGTTAATGTATTAGATTATTATTTGGAGTCTAGTTAATTAAGGAGTATTTTGTTATGTTTAGGGTAGGAATTAGAAATTGTAAAACTAACAATAGGATTCTAGTTTTTACAGATTTATAAGAGCTTGATATAGGGTTATTTTGGCAAGAGATTGATGAATTGAAAAGTTTAATTTATTGTTTATTAGTTTGTTTTGTTCTCTCTCTTAAAAATCCCCCATATTCTCTTTCTTCTTCTCAGATTTTTTTCCCCAAACTACTACTGTTCACAGGTAATGTTCACGACAGCAGAACAGCCCCAAAATCCCCCTTTCCTTCAGCTTGCACTTGTAGACAAGATGCCCAATCTTGTGCTACATCACTAGGCCTCACATAGTCTTCGAGAACAAGACAGGAAAGGTTATTTGAAAAGATATGAAGAATCCTTTGGAGTTCACCTAAAATCACATCCATGTTTCTTTAAGCTTAAATTCTTCAAACATTTAGAGAAAACAACAAAGGAGTAAAATCATGGCCAAACTAAAGACATTAAAGAAAAGACACTGCATTGTATTACCAACAAAAAAGACAATGCATTCAAAATGACAGTGACACTTGCTGAACACTACTGAAAACAAGCCTTCATACAGAAAACTCCTTTCAGTGTAGTAGAAGTGGGATGAATATCTGATATTTAATCCAAACAGATCTTTAACAAAAACACATAATTATAGCATCATGATGTAACAGTTCGTGAAGTAGAAATAGTGGCATATTAACCACATGAACTTCTCTCACCCCAAACCAAAACTAATAGTATAACACAATAAGACAAAAATAACAGTAATGACAACAACATAAGAACCAAGGAGAAAAAAGAAAAGAGAATGGTGTGATAGCTGAGATGCTGCGTGCAAAATGTTTTGTTAAAGAAGGCTTCTACAGTTCTACATCTTGATTAACAGTTTAAAAGGATAGGAAACTAGAATGACAGGCTAAAACCTATACTTTAATCCAACAAAGCAGTTTCCATTTGATTACAGGTCATCTTCTAATCATATCACTGTTTTGAAGAAGTCCTTTGTCTAATCAATTTGTCTCTTTTCACTACTTTTCTCCTTATACGAACAAAGGATGCCAAAGGCCTAATTTAATTAATTTGTCTCTTTTCACTTCTTTTCTCCTTAATAAGAAGTCAACTTTAGATTCTGTCAAGCTTCAAGCTTCCTTATTATTCAGCGAAGCCACAGAATTTCATTTTTCAAATCAAATGAACTGAGCTTGCATCTATGAAGGTGACCTCCTTCAGGTGACCAGGCAGTACTCTGAAACTTTTGCCAATACACTTTTGTTACAGAATGCAGAAATGATAATAAAATGCTAGATTATTCTCCTTTAACTTCAGAATCTTCTTTTTCATATGCAAAAGCTTAAGTGTATCTCTTTCATTCTGAAAAGAAATTCCACCACACCTATCTCAGTATACACTTTCACAAAAATAAACATTTAAAAGGAAGCGTGAATAGCAACCCTTGTATCTCAAGTTCCTGGATAAATGTACTTTTAAGTTCTCCCCATCTATAAAGATGAGTACTTCGATAGTAAGAATCTTACTTTTTTTCCAATTATGCTTGGTATTCATAGTCAACACAAAGGCACAAAACAAGAAGATTATATGCTCATCTTAAAGGATACACTATTCCAAGGTCATTCAACTATTTCCTTTTTTAATCACAAAACTATGAATGCATTCAATCAAATACTTCCCCGACCAAGAAGAACAGAACATTACCTATTTAAGAGTTCACAGAAGAAACTACAGAAGACAAAAAATTTTGTACTTTCTTTGAACCCTTTTGAAACCCCGAAGTTAATGTAACAATAGAAGGGGGGAAAAAAGAATGAATAAGAAACTGATTTCTACAACCAATTACAGAGGAAACCCGTGAACATCCATAAATAAACCAGAATCTGGTGAAAAGAATGCATAAATGAACCAGAATCTGGTCCAACGACTATACAGTAAAGGATTAAGTCCCCATCTAGTGTAAAAAATTTCTTGGTTGTCTACTATACTTCAAATGCCAGTTCCCCACAGCAAAATTACATTCTCAACTCAGACGGGAAAAAGAAAAAAATCAACCACCATAGGCAAGAGAACTAATCTACCAGAAATTCATCATAATAACTAAGAACCACCACATATCATATGAAGCAAAAAAAAATCCCAAAAATCCATAATAAGGAAACAAAACCAATTCAACAAATCAGTCAAGCAAGATAACTTCAAATAAAAAAATAAAAAAAAGGACAATCTTCAATCAAATCCCAGTAAACAAACAAACCAGCCAAGAATTATTGGACTAAGAAAGAGACAGAAAACTAAAGAAAAAATACCTTCTTTTTTGGCACGCGATCCAGCGCACCCCATGATTTTTAGAATTTGATCTTTCTCCACTGAATGGAAGAACCGATATATCAATAGATATAATATGTAGAGAAAAATGGTCGAAGTGAAATTGGGTATTGTTTTGGTAATTTCAAGAAAGAAGAGGAGTTCTCTTTTTGCGTGCTTACTACTCTAGCTATTTATGTGTATTGTTTACTGTATTTTGTACTGTTGTACAGACTACAGCGAGGTTAATAGAACCTTTCCAAGAGCCGGTGAGAAAGTAAGAGAGAGCGCGAGAGAGAGTCTACCACTTTTCAACCCACTCTAGATCTCTGTTACTACCACTGCTATATTTTTGTCTAGTGCAAGTACCTAGGGTGTTCATTAGTGGAGTGATCCGAATCGATATTACCGGTTCACTAATTTTTTGAATCATATGCAGTTCATACATTTCGGGTAACCAAATAACTGGTTACTTGATTGAAGCGGTTCGAGATCCGCGGATACTTGAAATTGTGTGATAAAAAAAAAAACTCTTCCAAAAACCCGAAAAATTAAAAGTTCATATTAGGTCAACTTTATATACTTAACAAATAAAATAAAATCTCTTTTCCAAATTGAAATTATAATTTAGACAAATATCTTTTTTTCCTTAAATTATCTGATGTTTCCAAACCTTAGAGCCTTTTGATGATGACATAAACACTTAATTCTGTAAACAAGTTTTTACTGGTCTATTATTTGTTTTGCTAGAGACAGGGTTTTCGGACGCACTGTACCGTCCGAACTATGTCAAGCTTCTCGGATGCATTCTACCGTCCGAACGAACAGGCGGAAAGAAGAATCCTACCGCTTCTCCAAACGGACAAACATGACCGTCCGAAGCCTCAATCGGACGATGGAACGGACGCACGCACGGACGTTCGAACGAAGTTCTTCACCAACTGCATGAAGATCGGACCCGTGTGGACGCATCCCAAGAGATACACTTAAACCCCAACGGCTACTTTTTGTGTGTTTATTATTTAGCCGTTAGGAATAATTGCATCCACAATTTATTGCTCTTATAAATAACTGTTTTGATATTCTGTAAATATTATCTTATACATTGAATACAAACCTTAGAGAAAAGTAATTTTAGTACAAATTGGCCATAGTGCTTTGTTGTATTAGTGTGCAGTTTAGAGTGCAAATTCAACTTTGAGTGGAGTGATAATCTTGTACGAAAGTGAGGTTGGCTCAACTAAAAGAATTTTAGTGTGAGCAAGAATATCCCTACTTTGTAAAGATTATTGGCTCACCAAGTGTGTGAAGCATTTTAGTGATTTGATACTTCAAGCTTGTTAGGTTGGAAGTATTGGCTGATTAATTTTCTCTCTTTCTTACTTCACTATTTCACTGAGAAATTATATCAATTTTTAAATTGAATAAATCTTAATATCTCTAAAAGTATTTTTAGAAACCTACCCCCTGTAGGTTGCTTTGGGACCAACAATTCTTATCAGATCTTGGTATCATTTTATTGCTTAAATTACTTTTGAGAAAAGAACTATTATGGCAACCAACAATGCTATATTTTTTTAGGGTCAATCCGTTACTAGACCTCCTATGTTTAACGGGGTAAATTTTATTAGTTGGAGAGATAGAATGAAAATCTTTTTGCAATCTATTGGCATTGACTTGTGGTATGTTGTTTCAATGTAAATACCATTCAGTGAAGGTCCGTTTGAAGCTACTATCATTGATGATCACACAAATAGAAGAAGAGAAAAGACGAGGGATGAGCTCGCTCCACAAGACAAGGTGAACTTGACATTAAATGCAAAAGCCATGAACGTGCTATATAACGCCTTGGATTAGAATGAATCAACTTCGCGTTGGGATGCATTTCAGTTAAAGAAATCTGGAATAAATTGAATAGAAATACATGAAGGGAGTGATAATATTCGTGAGCAAAAGAAATCCTTACTTGTTTCAAGTATGAATCCTTCAAGATGGAACCACATGAAAATATTGACCAAATGTATTGTAGGTTCAATGGCATCATTAACGATCTTAAAGCCTTGGGTAAAGAGTATTCTTTGGGTGAAAAAAATAGAAAAATCCTAAATGTTCTCTCCAAAGAATGGGATGCCAAAACAATTGCTATAGAGGAAGCCAAGAATTTAAATTCGATGCCTATTGAATCGCTAATCAATTCTCTTACATCTTATGAATTGAATTTGAAAGTTGAAGTCTAAAGTAGTGGATGATGAAGAAGCAAGGCCAAGAAGGAGCATTGCTTGAAAGACCTCTCAAGAAGAAGATGAAAACAGCTCCATCAATCTAGAAGATGAAGATCTTGATGAAGGAGATCTTGCTCTCATCACCAAAGGATTTCTTAAACATTACATCAACATACGAAGAATGAGAAGAGGCGGAGTTACAAATTCAAATAATTTCAAAGGAAAGACAAGGTTTGAAATGAAGAAGCAAAACGAAAAATATTTTGAATGCGGTCAACTTGGACACTTTGCAAATGAGTGCCCTTCCAAGAAAAAGAAGGAAGGAAGAAAACCTAGATTCAATAACTTTCAAATGACATATGATTGCAACTCCGAAGGAGAAGTTGAAGAAGAAATGGAGTCGGCACAAATGGCTTTTATGGCCATTGGAGATGATGAGGTAAATTCTAACTATGACTCTAATGATGAAAATGATGAAGGTGATCTTGAATTTTTCATTTTGAAATTGCATGATAGTTTAAAGGAATCATATGCTAAAAATAAGGAGTTAGTCAAAAAATCAAATGCTCTATTGAATGCTAACTCTAAACTTGTGAATGAAAATAATAGGCCATTACAAGAAAATCGTGACTTGAAGAAACGAATGCATGAGAGATCAAAAATCAAGGAAGAACAAGCCTCCTTGAAGAAAAGAATGGATGATTTGAATGTTCTCTTGACTAGAAAGAAAGAAAATGTTGTTGATTTGAAAAGAAATAGAAATGTATTAATCAACAAAAATTTTATCATGTTTAAAAGGATGACTTATGTTTTGTAAAATCAAAATCATCTTTATATGGAAATATATTTGTAGATATTGCCAACAACATGGACATGTTAAGAATATGTGTTATGTCAAGAAAAATAAAAAATTTGGAATGAAAGTTGCATGGATTGATAGCAATTTTACTAACTCAAATGGACCCAAGAAAATATGGGTACCAAAAGTTATCAATTGATTTACATATGTAGGTACTTAACATCACCAACAATGCTAAGTGGTTTATAGATAGTGGATGTTCAAGGCATATGACGGGTGATGCTTCTCTCTTCACAAATCTCATATCCAAAAATAGTGAAAAAGTCACATTTGGAGACAACAATAAAGCAAAATCAATCGGCATTGGTGATGTAGGTAAAAATGGTGAAACCTTAATTAAGAACGTGTTTCTTGTTGATAATTTGAACTATAATTTATTAAGTGTAAGTCAACTTTGTGACAAAAATTTATATGTATTTTTTACCAAACATGAATGTCTTATCCTTGATAAAAACTATGTTGTTTTATTCAAGGGCACTAGGCACAATGATGTTTATGTGATTCATCTTGATAAAATTAGCAATAGCAATGTAAAATGTCTTACCGCTTCCATAGATGATCCTTGGCTTTGGCATAGAAGATTTTGTCATTTTAATATGAATTTGATTGAAAAACTTGCTAAAAAGGATTTGGTAAGAGGTTTGCCAATGTTCTTATAAACTAAATTTTTTGAAAAATAAAATTTGTGATGCATGCCAATTTGGTAAACAAGTCAAAGTTTCTTTTAAACCGAAGAATTTTGTGTGTACTCATAAACCTTTAGAATTGTTGCATTTAGATTTATTTGGACCTACTCAATATGCTAGTCTTGGTGGTTGCAAATATGCCTTTGTTATTGTAGATGACTATTCTAGGTATACTTGGGTATTATTTCTTGTTCACAAAAATGAGACTTTTGAAAAATTTGTAAAATTATTTTCCAAAATTCAAAATTTATTGAATTTAAAAATTATTTGTTTAAGAAGTGATAATGGTGCCAAATTTAAATTTGGAGGTTTTCCCGACTTTTGTGATCACAACGGTATTTTTCATGAATTTTCGGTTGTTAGAGTCCCTCAACAAAATGGTGTTGTCGAAAAAAAAAATAGGACTCTTCAAGAAATCGCTAGAACTATGATTAGGGAATGCGACTTAGAATACAATCTTTATACAGTAGGTGAAATTCTTGTACTTCTTGTTATGTCATGAATCGAGTTTTATTAAGATCCTTTTAAAACAAAACTCCTTATGAACTCCTTTTTTGTAAAAAAATCCGTTGTGAGCTATTTCAAAATTTTTGGTTGCAAATATTTTATTTTAAAAATCAAAGAAAACCTTGAAAAATTTGACAAAAAATCGGATGAAGGAATCTTTCTAGGATATTCTAGTGACAAGAAAGCATACCGAGTTTACAATAGAAGAACACTCTTGATTGAAGAAGTTGTGCATGTTACATTTGATGAAACTAATGATGTTATCTCAAAGAATTTATGTGAAGATGAATATGTAGGTGTTCTAAAGGAGCTCGAAAAGCTCGTTATTCACGAAGATCATCAAGAGATCACATCAAGAAATGATGTCAACAACCATCAAATAGATGATGAAAAGAATGAGGATACTCCAAAAGATCTTCTGAAAGCTTGGAAATTCGTCTCTAGTCACCCTCAAAATTTAATTATAGCTGATCTATCCGATGGGGTAACTACTCGGTCTTATAAATCTTTGAATATTAATTGTGCATTACTTTCTCACATGGAATCTAAACATCTAGATGTTGCTTTGAGTGATGAATCTTGGGTTAATGCCATGCAAGATGAACTTAGTCAATTTGAGAAAAATAACGTATGGATCTTGGTTGAAAAACCATCTTCTCATCCCGTTATTGGAACTAAATGGGTATTTACAAACAAATTAAATGACAAAGGTGAAATTATAAGATACAAAGCTAGACCTGTTGCAAAAGGTTATGTTCAAAAAGAAGGTATTGACTTTGATGAAAACTTTGCACCCGTGGCTAGATTAGAATCCATTCGCATGTTTCTCGCAATTGCATGTTTCAATGATTTCAAATTATTTCAAATGGATGTTAAAAGTGCATTTTTAAATGGTTTTATTGATCAAGAAGTTTTCGTTGAACAACCTCCGGGCTTTGAAAATAAAAATCTTCCAAATTATGTTTTCAAACTCTCCAAAGCTTTATAGTGTGGTTTGAAACAAGCTCCAAGAGTTTGGTATGAAAGATTAAGTGATTTCTTGATAGAAAATAAATTCAAAAGAGGTGTAATTGACACCACTCTTTTTACAAAAACAGATTTAAATGGTTTGTTAATTGTTCAAATTTATGTTGATGATATTATTTTTGGAGCAACTAATGAAAGTTTGTGCAAGGACTTTTCACATTTAATGCAAAAAGAGTTTGAGATGAGTATGATGGGCAAGTTACAAATTTTCCTCGGATTACAAGTTCACCAAACAAAGGAAGGAACGTTTATTACACAAATCAAGTATACAAAGGAGCTACTCAAACGATTTGGAATGGAAGATTACAAACAAGTTGGTACGCCTATGTGCACTTCAACCAAACTTGATAAAGACGAAGGAGGTAATGGTGTTGATGAAAAACACTATAGAGGTATGATCGGAAGCCTACTTTACAGTCAGCCAGTATACCAGATATCATGTTTCTGTCTGTTTATGTGCTAGAATTCAATCTTGCCCCAAAGAATCGCACTTGATGGGTGTTAAAAGAATTTTTAGATATCTAAAAGGTACAATAAATTTTGGTTTGTGGTATGTAAAGTTCTCTACATTTGATTTAATTAGTTATTCTAACGCTGACTTTGCTGGGTGTAAAATTGATAGAAAAAGTACCAGTGGTATATGTCATTTTTTGGAAAATTGTCTTGTGTCTTGGTTTAGCAAAAAACAAAATTCTATTTCTCTTTCTATGACTGAAGTCGAATACATTGCTGCTGGAAATTGTTGTGCTCAACTTTTTTGGATGAAACATACTCTGAAAGATTTTGGTGTAATTTTTGATTGTGTGCCTATAAAGTGTGACAACACTAGTGCAATTAAGGTCACAAAAAATCCTTTTATGCACTCTAGAACCAAACACATTGATGTTAAGCATCATTTTATTCGAGATCTTGTTTGTAAAAAGGAAATTCGTGTTGATTTCGTTCCTACTTCAGATCAACTGGCTGATATTTTTACAAAACCCTTGGCTCTATATCGCTTTGAATCTCTCAGAAAATGTTTGGGGATTTTACAGATCAATTTGGCATAGTTTCTTCATTCGGACGCACGATCGTCCGAACAACACTATCTTTTGGATGCTCTGTATCGTCCGAAAACTTCCTATCTGTCTTGGGCGCTCATAATCATCCGAACTATATTCATTTGTTTCACCAACTCTCTGGAAATTCTTCCAGACGCGTACCATTGTCTGAAAGAACATCGGACGCACTGGCTCTTCCATCGGCCGTCCGTTCATCAGCTGTCGGACGCTTCATCGGACGCACACCAAACGTTCGGTCGTCAGAACGTTCTCTCTGTTTGATTAAAACCATCCATCTTCCCCATTTCGGACTCAACCTTACCCCCGAAAACCCTCTGGCAAAATTTTTTCCTTCAACCTCTCCTCCAAATTCCTTTCCTCTATCCACAAATTGATTGGAAAATTATCTTTTCCAAAGTATTTCTTACCATTATCACATCCTCTATTGAGTCTGATATCTAATTTCCCCCATCTACCATCTCATTTCATCAAATTCTCCCAAATCTTTCAAAAAAATTAAATTTTTCCTCCTCTTCCTTCTCTTCCTTCACAATGGTTAAATCTCACGAAGGTTCTTCTACAGCAAATTGTGGACGAAAAACAAAAGGGAAAGCTCCAGTGCGTGGAGAATCGTCTGCTAATCCCCAAGTCTCCTCAAATCCAACATTATCAAAATTCATCGATGCCAAGGCATCTGAACGGTATACATCTCTTCTAAGTAAATCTATAATCGTTCAACGTCCTACATCTCAGAGTCTTTTTGATGAGTATAATCTTTCCATTGTCAAATTATGCTTTGAAAAAAAAATTGGGGTCACCTAGTGCATACTGATTTACCCGTGTATCATGACATGGTGCTTTAGTTTACCGCCAATCTTCGGAAAGGCATCTACTGTTCGCACTTTCAGAATTTCTCGTGTAAACATAACCACAATCTAGAGATTTCCTCTAACATCATCAACACTATTTTTTGAATGTGATGTCTCAAATCCGCATTATTTCTCCTATTTATTCTCTTTTGATAAATGGCCCGCTATTGATACTAGATTTGACATTGATGAGGTTAGGGCTATTTTTAACATCAATTTCGAACAGGCCTCGGAAGCCACGGGTGCATTACTAACTCCTGAACTAAACATTCTATACACCCTTGTCACGAATCTGTTATTGCCAACCGACGGGCATCGTATTGAGCCCGGGTATCTTTTTTGCTCCCTGTGAGAACTCTTCCTTACTGATACCCGAAGAAACATTCCCTTTGAAAAATTCCTCACCAAAATTTTTGATTTCCTCAATGTTTCTTTCAGCGGCAACAAACAATTTCCCCCTTATTTTAACAAATCTTATATTGAACAAAAAGGCCTCCGATTTTTCAACGATCAATGGTTTACTAAGGCAGCTTTTGATACTGAACGTTCAAAATCTCTGGCCTCCACCTCTTTTACACATTCCAATTCTGTCCTCCTCAACCACTCCCACCCAGCTCTATTCCATGATCCTCATCCATCTATCTCTGAACCCTCGCTTTCTCATAGCTGTGGCCTTCTCACTTCCTTGAGCACCCAAGTCAATTCATTTCAACGTTGCACAAATCGTAAGTTAAAGCAACTTGAAACTCGTCAGGTGATTCTCCAAGAAGCCCTTAGCCTTGGCATGTCTGCTTCGGCTCAGGTTTAATTGCCAACCTTCAATCACAATATCTACTTGACTCATCTTTCGACATTGATGACAAGGAAGATGGAGATGTTCGTGAGGACGACGAAGAAGATGCCAATACTCAAGGTGTTGCCAATGAAGATGAAGGCGACGATGAGGATGTTGACGACACGTTCGATTTCATCATGCAACTCCGCACTGGAGAAGAGGAAGACAGTGAGCCACTGATGAAGATGCTCCTTCAAAACGCCAAAAGACTGAAAAGCACTCCAAGAAGAAAAATGGCTCGAATTAGTTCCTTTGACATCTGTTTTTAGTTTTTGCACTTCTTTGTTTTTTACATCGTTAGGAAGTATTGTATTTTTATGCATTTCTGTTGAATACTTGAACTAAGTACTAATTAATATTTGCGTTGATTATTTGAGCTTTGGTTTATGCATTTCTGTTGAAATACTTGCACATTCTCAAAGGGAGCTTTGTTTGATGATGTCAAAAGGGGGAGTAGTAATCCATATTGCAAAATGATTAGTCATATCTGATTGCTTTTACATAATTACTCCATGAAGGTTTGTCATCATCAAAAAGGGGGAGATTGATGTTTTCTGACCTTATTTTGATGATGACATAAACACTTAACTCTGTAAACAAGTTTTTACAGGTCCGTTATTTGTTTTGCTAGAGACAGGATTTTTGGACGCACTATACCGTTCGAACTGTGTCAAGCTTCTCAGACGCATTCCACCGTCCGAACGAATAGGCAGAAAGAAGAATCCTACTGCTTCTCCAAACGGACGAACATGACCATTCGAAACCTCTATCGGACGATGGAACGAACGCACGCACGGACGTCCGAACGAAGTTCTTCACCAACTGCATGAAGATCGGACGCTGTGTCGGACGGATCCCATCTATCTCGGACGTCCGAAATCCCAACGGCAACTTTTTGTGCATTTATTATTTAGCCGTTAGGAAATAGTTGCAACCAGAATTTATTGCTCTTATAAATAACTGCTTTGATATTTTGTAAATATTATCTAATATATTGAATACAAGCCTTAGAGAAGATCAATTTTAGTACAAATTGGCTATAGTGCTTTGTTGTATTAGTGTGCAGTTTATAGTGCAATTCAACTTTGAGTGGAGTGATAATTTTGTACGAAAGTGAGGTTGTAAGTAAGATTCTTGGCTCAACTAAAAGAATTTTAGTGTGAGCAAGAATATCCCTACTTTGTAAAGATTATTGGCTCACCAAGTGTGTGAAGTATTTTATGATTTGATACTGTCACAGCTTGTTACATCTTTGATGTGTATAAGAGACAGTATATATATATATATATATAGGCATTTGTTTGTTTAAATGGATTCGATATGTTGATAGTTGTTATTTAAGACAATCTAGATACATATAAAAGTAGTCCTTTAGAAATAATTCAAAGATATTTTAACAATGGGACCAACATACTATCAAATATCCATTTAGACAATACAAATCTATATATATATATAGATGTATATAAAACTTAATCATATATATGAACATAAAAGGAAGAACACAAAAAAACTTGGAGAATCAAAATAAATTACCAAATATCCTTTAAGCAAATTATCAAAAAAAAAATTGAATTATCAAATATTCCTTTAAGCAAATTTACAGTTACAAAATAAATCAATAATCTATGAACATATGAACAGAAAAATTTAGCCATATTAGGTGAAATTACACAATTGCCTTTGATTCTGGACCGGTTCGGGTAACCGGCGGTTCACCAAAGAGTGAACCGGTACCCGAACCGGTCTGTATATGGATTGGTTCACTATCTGAACTGGTTGTTTGACCCGGTTCAGATATCTTTTTTTACGGTTCGGAATGGATCGGTTCCATCAATATTTTTGGATCAGTGAGTTATTTTGAACACCCCTACAAGTACGGGTGTACATTGGTTAAACGGTTAATCGATCAAATATTTTGATTAAAATTAAAAAATGAGTTTTAAAATTATTAACTAATTTTAATTTTGAATTAAATATAAAATAGAATTCTATTAATTAAATTCGAATTCGAAAACCAGTTCGAATTTAATTAACCGTATTTACCAATTCAACCCATTAATATTAGATTGAAATCCTTTATGAAAACTAAAAAAAATTAAAACAAAATTCAACAAATAATAAAATAGCCATGATTTCATTTATTGTGAATAAAATTAAAAAAGAAGAAGAAAATTCTACAAAAAAATTAGTACATTTCTAGAATCACAAGTATTACACAACAAACATTTATCATAGCACAACATTCAAAAGGCATAAATAAATTCTGCGACGATAGAAAATTATAAGGGTGCGTTTGATAAAACTGAAATCTGAAATTTGAATTCTGAACACTGAAAATTAAGTGATGAATTTAATCTTAATTTGCTGAATTCATAAAGTTGTATCTGTTTGATAATCAATTGAATTTGAATACTGAATTAAAATATTTTAACTCGTATATATAACATATTTTGATGATAATATTATATTTTTTATAGTAGATTATTTTAATTATTGTATTTTTAATACAAATAAATAATGTATGTGTGTGTGAGAGGGGTATTGTGTATGTGAGAAAGAGATTATGTACAAATGTGTGTTTATATGTGAGATAAAATGAATATAATATGTGCAAGTGTGTGTTTTTGTGTGTGAAAAGGAATATATGTGTGTGAGTGTGTGTTTATGTGTTGAAAAAAAAGAATATAATGTGTGCAAATGTGTGATTTGTGTGAGGGAGAAGGAATATAGTATGTGTAACTATATATTATGTGTGAGAGAAGGTCGTGTGCAAGTGTGTGTTTATGTGTGAGAGATAATGAATATAGTATGTGAGAGAAAAAATATAGTGTGTTTAAGTGTGTGTATGTGAGAGAGAGAAGGAATACTTTATATTCAAGTATACGTTTATGTGTGAGAGAGAAACAATATAGTGTGTGCAAATTGTAATAGTGTGTTTATGTGTGAGAGAGAACGAATATAGTATGTGTAATGTGTGTTTATATGTGAAAGAGAAAGAATATAGTGTGTTCAAATGTGTGTTTATGTGTGAGAGAAGGAACATAGTGTGTGCAAATGTGTATCTGTGTGTGAGAGAGAATGATTATAATGTGTGCAAGTGTGTGTTTATGCGTGAGAGAATGAATATAGTGTGTACAAATGTGTATAAAAGAGTTGTGAATGTGAAATAAAGAAAATTTGGGTGAGTTTTGCTATACTAATAAAGAATTTAGCAAATTAAATGATAGATTTTCACTTAAAATTTTGTATAGAAATTAAGTGGCACTTATTACAATAAGAGGTAAGACAATTTCGTTATCAAACACACTTAATACAAAAAAGTACTTAATGAATTAAGTTCAAGCACATAATGGGATAGTTATCAAACACCCCCTAAGTCTATAATATTATTAAAACTATACTATATTTAAATGAATGCAATGTTTTCTTAATTAACACACACACATATATATGCACACAATTGTGTGATTAACACTAATTATAACTACATACACGTTACTATGTATGTATTGATAACTAAACAAATTAATACTTCAAAGGTGTGACTAATACTGACTATATATAAATATGAATAATATACAATTGTTATAAAACTACAAATTAGTGTTTCACTTTGCATTCGTGGTTTATATAGAAAACTATAAGTCTATAATATTATTAAAACTATATTATATTTAAATGAATGTAATATTTTTATAATATATATATATATATATATATGTATGCATGTACGTACATATGTATATATGTATGTATGTATTGTGTAATTATACTAATTATAACTACATACACGTTAGTATGTATATACTGATAACTATATACATTAACACATACAAAGTATGACTAATACTAACTATACATAAACATAACTAATATAAAATCGTTTTAAGACTACAAATTAGTGTTTCATTTCGGATCCGTAATTTATATAGAAAACTATAAATTTATAATATTATTAAAAATATATTATATTTAAATGAATGTAATGTTTTCTTAAAATTTTATATACATAAATTCTATATATATACATGTGTACATATATAATATTATTTATGTGACTATATATGTATTTTTAAGTAAAATTAAAGTATTAATTTGTAAGACTATATTGTACAAAAGGTATATGTGTTTTAAAAGAAGAAAAATAGATGCAAGTTTTAATTAGCTTTTGGTGGCAATTGTCATGTAGGTTAGTCTTGAAAGAAATCTAGAATTCAATACTCTTTCCCTATATTTTTTGTGTAGGAGTTACTCTACTTATCTATTATTGCAAATTCGGTTAAAGAAATCGGTAAATAGTTAACCAATTTCGTTTATCGAATTCTGAATCGGAGTTCGGTTAATTCCGAATTAGAAAAGCCAGTTCTGATTTCACAACCATTTTCGAATTCTAAAATTCGGTTGAACCCATTAACTGACCGAATTCTGATTAACCAATTTCAAAATTTCAATTTGAAATTGAAATCGGTCTCGAATTTAGTTAACCAAATTCCTGCACAGCCCTAAGTGCAAGTGTACAACCACGGGCAAGTTTGTCATAACATACAAAAGGACCAGGATTCTATATTTTGAATATTATTTAGAAGAATAATTAATAGCGTAACTATTTTTTTTGAAATGCAATTTATGTAAACTAAAAAAGACAAATGGAGAAAGTGTCTAAATAATTATTATAAAATATTATTTATAAAATTAGGAAAAGATTAGCCATTCAAACGGAGGCTATTATTTGGCATATTTGAGTGTTGACTTTGATAGTTTTTAGAAATAATGTTGACTTTTGAATTAATAAAATAATTGTTTGGATACGAAATCTATATGTGCAAATAACCATTTGGATTGCAAATAATAAATTACTATTATTTTCTTTACTCCTTTTTTTTAACATTGTGGCACTATTATTTTGCATTGGGATTGCACAAGGTAGTTTAATTTTTGCATGTTAGATTTGCATCGTTCGGATAGCCGAACTACTTCCTTATAGTCTGAACCATACAATTCGAACTCAATGTAGCCTTTTCTGGTAAGAGTTCGGAGGCTTGTACTTAGTAGTTCTTCCCTTTTGCCACAATATTTACCAATCAATAAGCTACAAAAAAATAAATAAATTGTACACTCTAACTATACTATGCAAATTACCATGTGTACAATACATCATTACACAACAACCAATAGAAGCATAAAAAAATATTAAAACTAAAGGAAATTGGCAATACATAAAACATTTATTAACATAATACACAAACAACTACCCAAATAAATAGTTATTAAAGTTACAACACATGGCTCATAAGCTAGCGAAAATGTTTAGCAGTTTAACAATTTAACAAAGTGGAAATGGCAGTAGTTGGGAACGGATTAGTTTCCTCCATATCTCTTTCTCCTTATCTGATCTATCCACTTAAGTTGATCATGATGCTGAAACTCCAAGAACATCTTCAAATACTGATAATTTGGCATGCTCTCTAGAAAGTCCAATTTTAGATTCGTGTCTTGCAAGTTAAAGTTATTGATAAATTGTTAATCCTGTAAGAAGTGTTGAAACATATTTACAACTTTTGAAAAATTATACAATGAATAAAAATTAAGAACAAGTCTAGTTCAATATTATCATGGACAAGTCATACATAACCAATTATTACTATTTATGGTTCAAACCTTTCATGTTTAAATTATTAATGTAATGGAAACAACAAATTTAGTACATAAACAATGAATTGAGTTCAAAATTATTCTCAAAAAATAAGCACAAGATATAGATAATGGAGGTCATTTAAATCCACGAAAAATATAGCCTCATACTTTCAAGTTCACAAATTTAATACTTTAAATTTAAAGATATTTATAAACCTTAGAATAATTTTGGATTAAATTGGTGAAAGGTACCCTAACCACATTGTGCATAAATGGAGGTAAATCAAATTGCAATTAATGAGGCGAAATTAACTACTATTTTCAGCAATCGACAAAAAACATATCCAAGGAACCAATAAATTTGAGCTATACATACGAGAATATGGTAGATCTAACCATAATTTACAAATATTGGAAGGGATTAAATATTAGAGAGAAAGATAAATAGGGAAGATGAGATACCTTTTGGATGAAGAATTTCAGGCTACAATGCCAGCTTTATAGCCAAAATTAGGGAGAAACTCCTTGAAATTCGTTGGTAGATAAAGGATTTTTTTTACCAAAATAGGTGAGGGTCTGATAGGCTTTAGACCGTTCAGCGTGTGACTGAAGTTGCAAATGAAGTCTAAAAGGAGAAGTTTTAATAGAGAGATTCTATCAGTAGTTCGGACAATGACTTCGGAAGATAGCTTAGGATTGGATATGCGATCTTAAATTTTCCAATTTATAACTATTAGGATCTAATTTAAATTATTAGTTTTTCATCAATTCGGAAGATGTAATTTAAATGTAGTTCGGATTTTGCTATTCGTTCGGCTATCCGAACTTGTACCACAAACTCAAATGTGCTTTATATATATATATTTTTAAAATTGTTCAATTTTTGTTAAATGACTCTTATTAAATATAAACTGAAGTATATGACAAATGGTACTTGAATATTCTAAATAATGGATAGGGTGTATGATGAATAGGACAAAATATGAATAATGTGAAATATTATTTGGCAAATAATGGCCAAATCATATTTGCAATCCAAACAACTAATTATATTGACCAAATAACAGCCATTATTTGGTATCCAAATAGACCCAAGAGATTGTGTATATATTGGTGAATTTTATAGTCTATTAAAGTAAACGCATCTTTTAATTTCATATTTATACTTTACAAATATATTTATTTTTATGTTGTAGATAATCATGATGGTGGTGGTTAAGTACCCAAACATTATTATTCTCGAATAGGTAATGAATAATATTTGTTTAACAAATACTATTATCCAATTGCCACTCTTGATTATAAAATATATTCGAGCTTCAAACGCTTTATCAAATGGAGTCTAAAAAAATGAACATGTTCAGGTAAAAAAGAATACTGCCTTTGGATTGAAAGATTTACAAATAATTTGAAATGTAGCAATTTGTTGAAGTAATTTTTAGATTAAAACTAATGAATGTTAAGTTTACCTAAATTAAAAATTGTGAAATGAAAGATTTCAAATAACTTCTAATTTGGGGGAATTTAAAATCCATTCATTTTACCCATACAAATCCTTCTAATAAATTGGTAATTTTAAATTCTTTCCCAAATATATCAATTTATATGCAACCTAAGAAAATATGGGATGAATTTTGGTCTTTCAAAGTATCAAACAAAGCACATTTTATCTCATAGTTTCTAATTTCAACCGATTTAGGGCGAATTTGGAATAACTGTTAATTATCCACAGAAAAAGTAGTGTGCCTTCAACTGTTACTTTTAATCTGAGATAGTATAATAACAACACGTCTATTATAGTTAAAATCTTTCATATTTCACTCTCTCATTTTGTTTTTCTTTCCTTTGGTTATAAAACTAAAGTTGTAACTAAAAGCAAGGACAAGATGACAATCACACTCGTCATCAAAATCTACCTTCTTCAAATCTTCATCACACTATTGCTTAAGCCTTCTAAGCAACCCAAAAATAACAATACTTGATCTTGTACATATTGAGTCATCATACCAAGCAAAAAGTTTCATTTTTCTGGCCTCTACAACATTGAATTACAGAATTTCAATGTTCAAAAATTACAAAAACGTTAAAAAAATTAGGCAACATTGATCATAAAATCATTGACCATGAAGTCAATTTAGCTCTGAATCTACACCTGCAATTAAGTGTTGTTACCATTGATTTGAACACAAACCCAACTTTATTTCTTTCCTTTTTCTTCAATTGATTGTTGCACCCCTAAATACCTCTCAACTTCATGTACAAGAACAAGATTTATTGTTCAAACATGATAGCACTTAATTTACAATTTTTGAAAATTTCAGAAATTGCAATTTTTTAGGGTTTTAGTTTTATCACAAGAGAACAGAATAAACAAAAAGGGAGAGTGTGAAATTTGTTGGATTTAATTATAGTTGGTTTGTTGTTATACCCCAAGTTAAAGGTAATAATTAAAGACACGTGACTTTTTCTGTGTGTAATTATCAAAAATTCTAAATTTGTCATAAATCGATTAAAATAAGAAATTATGAGGATTAAATGTGATGTGTTTGACATTTTTAGGACCAGATTAAACCACGACCCAAACATTAGGGACTAAAATAATATTCATAAACACAATAATAATCATTTCATTTAACAGCTGAAGGAATGACTAACTTAGAATTTGAGTAACCAAGGTGGATTTAACCATATTTTTCAAGAGTTATTGTTCGGTAGAATATTGATTAGGTTTTGAAAACAATGAACAAGTAGCACAAAAACTTCAATTATCGTAATCAACTCCCACACAATTAGCAAGTATACGAGGATAGTTTGTATATAGGATGAGTAAGGATCGTTTCCACGAGAACTATCGGAACAATTACTAGGTTCATAAGATTATTTAGACGAAATAATCAGGAGTTTTTAACTAGACTTAAACTAAAATTAATTACGAGAAATTAAAATAAGACAAGGATGTAAAATTCTAACCTACTTACAAGAATTTAATCAAGAACCCTAATCGATTAAAAACCCTAATTAGTCTATTCTACTTACAAGAATTTAATCAAGAACAAGAATATAAATTAGTCTACCCTATAAAAGCGATCAAAAGCGAAAAAATAAAACCCTAACTACTAAACTACGGAAGCAATTAAGAATTTAAAGGAAATAAAACAAGAACAATAATTAAATAAGAAGAAAGCAATAAGAACAAAAATTAAATTGCATAAAAATAAATCAAACTCAGTAATTGTAGCAAAAACAAATGTTGATAATTGTCGAGTCTCGAATTCTTGACAAGAGAATGAAATCTGTATTCCTAGGTCGAACATTGAGAAGAGCCACCATACGGCTAAATTAGCGTCTAACTATTGAAAACTAAGAAACTAAGAATGGCTGATGATTATGAACGTTTCTTCC
Source organism: Cinchona pubescens (assembly GCA_025175665.1). Classification (NCBI taxonomy): domain Eukaryota; kingdom Viridiplantae; phylum Streptophyta; class Magnoliopsida; order Gentianales; family Rubiaceae; genus Cinchona; species Cinchona pubescens. The sequence goes on along the minus strand of JANKKI010000049.1, from coordinate 2,879,666 downwards.
CATTCTCTTGGTGTATTTAGAGGCGTTTTTAGGTTTTGGGGTTTCGGGATGATAAGTACATGCTTTTCCATGTAACTGGGCCCAGGAGAATTTTTTTTGCAAAATAAGCAACCTTGTGCAACCTGTCCATCGATCAGCACTTGGGGGCGTTGGGTGCTACTTCCAGAATGTCGGAACTGCAAAAAAAATTGGCACCTGGGCGCTGGTTCCAGAAAGGTTTGTTCACTTCATCTTCAATTTTAGCCATGATTCAGGCCGAATTTGGAAAAATTCAAACATGAAAGTTGTAGTTCAATGTCTTAGCTTTCCAAAACATCTTGAATTACCTCAATTGGAGATCGGACAAGAAAGTTATGCTCAATCTACCAAATTGTGTTAGGATTGCTCCTCGTTGGTGCATGAAATTTCCAATTTTGTAATTCTCCTCCAGTTTTGCGATCGAGTTGGACTCTTTCTTCACTCAAAACCTACAAAACTCAAAATAACTATTTTAGCTCATTGTTACTTAATTCTTGCTCAAATTACATTAAAACGAGGTAACTGATACATAAAATATATGATATTTACGAGCTTATCAACTATCCCACACTTAGTTTTTGATCGTCCTCGAGCAAAATATAGAAATATGTCACAAACATACTCAACATATCTCATCAATCATCCACATAAATAACTAAGAACCAAACTATCATAAGAAAAATAGACAAATGATAATAAACCCCTATACATGAATTCTAACGTAGGTGTGTGCATAGCCATACAAAAATAACTTTTAAGACACTTAGATCAAATCATGCAAACCCTTTGAATTTTTCTAAACACTCCATAGTTTATTTTCTTACATTTCTCCACTAATGTAGACAACTGACTCAACTTAAATTAGGCAGGACTTGTACCTTGTAATGTAAGGTACTAGGGTCTTGGTTAACAAAGAAGGGAAAAAGGATAAACAAATAAGAAAAAGAGGTTTAAATTAATGTTGGCCACACATCAACATAAAACTTCTTTTTGAATATTAAAACACCCATCCTGCAAAAAAATAACCCTACACTTAATTCTCCAAACACCCATAAAAGTTTTGTGCAACAAGCAGAATAAAATCAATCTTTTTCAATTTCAACCTTACTCACCAACACCTTGTAAAAATATCTTCTTAATTTATATTTTCTTCTTTTTCTTTTCTCCAAAATAGGTACTAGTGGTAGGCACTACCCGCAGAAAAAATATCTACGCAGGTACCAATGATAGGCACTATCTACTAACACTCCAATGTAGGTGCTAGTGATGGGCGCCACTGCTATGGTCAACTAAAATTTTTTTTAGCACCCCTACACCTTAAACTATACACCATTCTGTAGACAATGAAGTTTTATTTTAATTAAAATTATTATTTGTCTATAAATAAATTTAATTGGATATTTATGGTCCAATTAAATAATGCCATATGTCACATATATTTTGGAACATTGGTTAATTTAAAACCAATTATATTGTTCCACATGTCAAAATGAGGTAGTTCGACCAATTAAATGTATTTGTGTCGCTCTTCCAATTAAATTGTGCCATGCCACATGTCTACAAGACTTGGCCAATAAGGATATATGTACTATAATATTTATCTCTTTGTTAATAAATTAAAATAAGGAGATAATATCAAAGTAGTACATGATATTATGCATTAATATCTCTTATGTCTTATACACATCTAGATGTTTGTAAGAGACAGATGCAAGTAAGAAGTTACACATGTACTACAAGTCTTCTACCTTGCTCCCCTCCCATACATATATAAATCTAGGTCATCCCTCAGGGAGACACATATACACGAGAACCCACATATTTCTGAAGTCTGCAAGCTGTGGAAGCTCTGAGTTTTCAAATTTTCTCTTCAAGTCTACCATATATCAAGGTTTGAAGATTTTCATCAAGCGTTCTTCAGGTCTCCCATATCAAACTTGAAGAATTCAATATTTGATTCGGGAATAAGCTGTGAAGCCCTCGGATCTCATCTGAAGTTAAGAATCGAAGGAATTTTCTCCACAAATTGAGAATATCCTAGAGATTGTAATATTTTATTTCATATATTCATATTTTTATCACTATATTTCTTGTTTGTTCAATTTTTTTCCAGACTCGAAATATTTGGTTGCTAGATACAATTTTGGATGAGATCGGTGGGACAATCTCTACCTTCCATCTCTTATGAACATCAGATGTGTATAAGAGACAGGATCGTGACGGTATAATGGCATTCTCGTGAACGACAGTCTCCATGCCCGCTCGTTCTAATGTTGCTGATTCAAAACTACTATGGATCGCTTATACACATCTAGATGTGTATAAGAGACAGGTAATATGATGCGTATTNTTGGGGCTCAAAGATGTTGGAGCTTCAATCGAGAAAACCCTCGCGATGCTCGAAGCAGGTTCTAATTCCAAAGCTTCAAAACATGATGATGACGTATCAAGTAATGATTCTACATCTTCTCAAGGGACTCCGCATACGAGATCTCCTGTTCGAGAAGATTCCGCAACTTCTACAGCATTTTCTGTTATGCCTGCTATGGTAACGCAAACATCAACTCTAGAGGATCAAATGGCAAGCCTAACTAGAATGATGAAAACAATGATGAAGCGCATACAAGATCAAGATGCCGTCATCACTCAACTCGTCAACAAGAAAGACAGTACCGCGGAAGGAAGTCAAATTAATTCAAAGGCACCTGGCGGACATCAAGAAGCTGAAACTTCACAACAAGGAAAGGCGAAAGAAGTGCATGTGACTTCTGATGGAATGATTCATGCCGATCAATTGAAGGAGTTCGTTGAAGGTATGATCAAGGTGAGATATGAAGATGGTTCAAAATCAAATCTTCAGCCCTATATACGCTAAGCCTTATGTGTATAAGAGACAGATTGATCTTCTCCATTTATCTCTATAGGACCCAAGTTTCAGCGTTTTGACAAAGGAAATCTGAAACAGCTTATACACATCTTGATTTGACATGTAATCATAAGTGCCGGAACTTATGTGTATTTGTTGACAAACAATTTCTTCGCTCACTAAAAGGTAACGCATTCGACTGGTACACTAATCTTGATGCCGGTTCAATTGATAGTTGGGAGCAATTGGAACGGAAATTTCTCAACCGGTTCTACAGCACTAAGAGGACTGTTTCTATGACTGAACTTTCCAACGCCCGTCAGTGGAAAGACGAACCAATTGTTGATTATATTGATCGATGGAGGACTTTAAACCTTAATTCTAGAGACCGACTCTCCGAGACGTTCGCCATTGAAATGTGCATTCAAGGCATGAAGTGGGGACTTCGTTATATCCTACAAGGCATGCAACCTCCGACATTTGAGAAATTGGCGACAAAAGCTCAATAGTCTTGAAATTGGCCTTGGAAATCAAGAATCGCTGTTCTATCCTCGCAATAATAAAGAAAAATAGGACTTTAAGAAAGGGGGCAAGCCTTCTCCCAAGTCTGGAAACAAAGAAACTATGACAACAAATCACTTTGTTAAGATCGTCTGCGGGTAGTGCCTACCACTAAGATGTGTATAAGAGACAGACAAAGGTAGGCCACAAGAAAACCGACACTCAGGGAGATGCAAGAGAAAGAATATCCTTTCCTCGACTCTGATCTTCGAGGCATGTTCGATGATCTACTCAAAGCTGAACTCATTGAACTCCCCGAGATGAAATGGCCAGAGGAAGCTAGGCGAGTTAATCGCCTACAAACCATTCTTGCAACCATCGCCTGGTTGGTCATCCCCTTGTATGGTGTTTTGTTTTTAAAGATAAGGTGATGGAGTTAGCCCGCCAAGGTAAGATTTTGCTTGAGGAAGATAAAGCAAGTGCAAATCAGACCACTATAATTCCTGACTCCCATAGAAAATTTGTTGAAGAATGGTTAAGTATCTCATCTTTCATGGAAGATAAGAACAATACAGCCCACAATAAATTTTGGAGATTTCAATTCCGTTCCATTATATGACAACCTCTTTCCACAAGGTGAAGTACCTTTTGAAACGCAAACTGAAAAATTATTGAAGGATGATGATGCCACAAATGTTCAGTCAGACGAAGGATGGATACTCGTCACTCGCAAAATAACCCAAAAAATTAAAGCGCAAAAGACTAATCTGCATCCAAAATTTCGGATGGAAAAAATACGGGTTGCAAAAAGAATGTCCAGAAGAATAACAATTTCATCATCAATCCCTCCAAGTGGTGTGATGTTTCAAAATATCCATCGACCTATTACTTTGAAAGAATTCATGCCAAGAGGATACTTGAAAGATGACAACGTCCTTGCATCTTGCCATGTTGTGAACATCGATAAAGTTGATGAAGAATTTGAGAAGAAACTCACTGTGACTGATAAAGTCCTTGAGGAGAATGTGCCACAACGATTGTTTTTGATGATGAAGATTTATTGCTCGGGACGAAAGCTCACAATCGACCCTTGTTTGTAAATGGATATGCACGTGAGCAAAAAGTGAATCGGATACTTCTCGATGGAGGATCAGCTGTGAATATAATGCCTTTACGTGCAATAAAGGAGCTTGGAATCACAAGTGATGAACTCTTACAAATCCGTCTCATGATCCAAGGATTCAATCAAGGAGGGCAAAGAGCCATTGGTCTTATAACACTTGATTTATTAATTGGCAATTTATCCTCAAATGCACTATTTCATGTTATCGATGCAAAAACATCTTATAATATGCTTCTTGGGAGACTATGGATTCACGAGAATGATGTTATACCGTCAACTCTTCATCAATGTTTCAAGTATTGCCATAACGGCGTCATAAAGAAAGTAGTTGCTGATGAAAAACCATTCAATTTTGGTGAGTGGTACAATGAACTCCTTTAATTCATCGCAGGGTAACACAAAGATAAAGAGTTAACAAGGAAGATGGTCAAAAATCTAAGACACATGTCTTACGCTATGTTCCAAAGTCAAAGAGAAAAGAAGGTCAATCTCCTTTTGTTGGAAGCGATGAATTAAAGGAGTTCATTGTACCACTCACCAAAATTGAGGTGGTCAAGCATAGCAAAACTCTTCTTGAAGGCTTTGTTCGGCCAAAGGTGGAGTCCGAGATAGAGCACAATTCATTACCTAAAACACAAACCATCGAGCGATGTGTATCCAAAGACATACAAGTTGCTCGTTTTTGCTGTATACGAGACAATGAAGCGTAGGACCTGTCTCTATCTACATACAAGCTTCCTTCTTATATGGATCATAACCAGCTATAACGAGACAACTTGTCACATGTTGGACTTCTTATCGATATGCTGTCTAGATGTGTATAAGAGAATGGGACTTGGGCTCTATCTCCACCTCCACCTGTAGATGTGTAGCAAGAGACAGGGCTAATACGCATCATATTACTATCAAAGAAGAAACTGCATTGAAAAGGATATTGACCTTCTCTCTTTGATAGATTGAGAAAAGTTACACCACGTGTTTCGGTGTTTGATAGGCTTGGCCCACGAGGAAGAGTTTTGATGAAGCAACCTATTCATGAAAGGTTGAGTTTTCCAAAGGCACAAGAGTATATTTTTAATACGAAAGGAAACAATACTTCCTGCAATGATGGAAGTTTAAGAAGACAAGTTACTAACCTTTTCATACATTACGGCGATTTGTTAAATGTGAGAAAGGAAACCATCATTGATATATGCACCAAGGAAGAAGACAAGGAAAGCATTGCCTCCTGCAACCATATCATTGTTCGAAACGAAGAGCCTTTAGAAGAAGAAGATGCCGGAGATGCTCCTCCTGAATTGGAAGAAGGCATGAAGGCAACCGTTGATGAGTTGAAGGAAATCAACCTTGGCACAAATGATGATCCTCGCCCAATCTACATAGGTACTTGGCTGACTCCTGAAGAGGAACAAGCATATGTTGAACTATTGTCATCCTTTTGCGTTGATTTTTGAGATCTCAATGAAGCTTGTCCAAAAGATGACTTTCCTCTCCCTATTACTGAATTGATGGTCGACGCCACAACTGGTTATGAAACCTTATCTTTTATGGATGGATCCTCGGTATACAACCAGATCCGGATGGCACCGAGGGATGAAGAACTTACTGCTTTTCGAACTCCCAAAGGCATTTATTGCTACAAGGTCATGCCTTTTGGCTTAAAGAATGCGGGAGCCACATATCCATGGCCCAAAGGGCCATGCAAAAGATCTTTGATGACATGCTTCACAAGAATATAGAGTGCTATGTTGACGATCTCGTTGTCAAATCGAAGAAACAAATTGACCATGTCCAAGATCTTAAAATGGTGTTCGAAAGACTTCGAAGATACCAACTCAAGATGAATCCTTTAAAGTGCGCTTTTGGAGTTACCTCTGGAAAGTTTCTTGGGTTTATCGTACATAGCCGAGGAATTGAAATTGATCAATCGAAAATCGATGCTATTTTGAGGATGCCCGAACCGCGATACATTCATGAATAGAAAAGATTGCAAGGAAGATTCCTTAGCTTCCTCAAGCAAACTTTCCAATTTCCAAAAGGCAGATGTCAACCATTTAGCCATCTTTATGAAGAAGGGTGTACCTTTTGTCTCTTATGAACATGTAGTAATGCTTTCAAAAGAGACAGGCATATACTCACGAAACCACCCGTATTAGCTTGAACCTATTCCTGGTAAGCCTTTAATTCTTTATATTGCTTGTAGGAGCATTACTTGCCCTCAAAATGGTGAGGGTAAAGAAAATGCACTATATTATTTAACCCGGATGATGACACCAAATGAGTTAAATTATACGCCGATTGAGAAGTTGTGCTTGGCTCTCATATTTGCCATTCAAAAGTTAAAACACTAGTAGATGTGTATGAAGACAGCATACTGCTGCCATTTTGCAACTTCTCCATGGCGTAAATGGACCTCAAGTCTGTTATACAAGCATAAACATGTGTATAAGATCAGTCTTGCAAGGTGGGCCAAGAAATTCAACAATTTGAAATTGTTTACCATCCTGCGCAGGCTGTCAAAGGACAAGTGTTGGCTGACTTCTTGGCCGATCATCCCATACCAGCTGAGTGGGAATTGATTGATAAACTTCCAGATGAAGATGTTTTCGTGGTCGAAGTTCTTGTGCCTTGGACAATGTATTTTGATGGTGCCGCACATCAAGAGGGCGCTGGAGCTGGAGTAATATTCATCACTCCCGAAGGAGATATGTTCCTCCATATTCATTCACTTTAACACATCAATGTTAAAATAATGTCGCTGAGTATCAAGCACTTATCCTTGGTCTCGAAATGGCGGTTGATATGAAGCAACTACATTTTAGAGTTTTTGGAGATTCCAAGTTAGTAGTCAATCAGCTCCTTTGCAAATATGAAGTCAGGAAACCTGAGTTGTGGCCATATTATAATTATGCTAGGCAACTAATAGAGTGGCTAGGTGATGTGACTATAGTGCATGTTCCAAGGAGGGACAATCGACAAGCTGACTCTTTAGCAAAATTAGCTTCGATGCTCATCTTGCCTAATCAACAAGTTCAAGTCCCCATATGTCAAAGTTGGATTGTGCCTCCTCATTTTGAAGAAGGAGACGATGTGAAAGAGGAAAATACTCACGTGGTTTCTATTTATGAAGTGGAGAAGGAAGATTGGCGACAACCAATAATTGATTATCTCAGTTATGAAAAGTTACCTGATGACGCAAAAAGAAGAACAGAAATTCGTCGTCGCCTCGTGCACCTCGCTTCATGTACTATAAGGACATTCTTTATCGGTGATCGTTTGATGGAGTTTTCCTGCGATGTCTCGGTGAGGATGAAGCTATGCAAGCAATGGAAGAGGCTCACTCAGGAATATGTGGTGCTCATCAATCCGGCCCTAAGCTGCACTTCCGCATTAAAAGGATGGGGTACTACTGGCCGACCATAGTGAAGGATTGCATAGACTATGTAAGAAGATGTCAAGCTTGTCAGTTTCATGCCAATTTCATTCATCAACCTCTCCGTTAGTGCTACTGCCCACTTCTTCTTAGCCATTTGATGCTTGGGGATTAAACATAGTAGGACCACTGCCAAAGTCTTCTGGTGGATATATCTTTATCCTAGCTGCAACTGATTATTTTTCGAAGTGGGCTGAAGCAATTGCACTAAGAGAGGTAAAGAAAGAAAATGTGGTCATTTTATTCGCGTGAACATTATCTATTGATACGGGGTTCCAAGATATATCATCACTGATAATGAAAAACCTTTCTGCAATGCTGCAATGAACAAGCTTTGCGAGAAGTTCGGCTTTAAGCAACATAATTCTTCTATGTACTATGCTGCTGCAAATGGACTTGCTGAGGCTTTTAACAAAACTCTATGCAATTTGCTAAAAAGTTATTGACAAGTCAAAAAGAGATTGGCATCAAAGGATTGGTGAGGCTCTTTGGGCATATAGGACAACTTTTCGAACTCCTACTCAAGCGACTCCATACGCACTTGTCTACGGTGTCGAAGCAGTTCTTCCACTCGAATGTCAAATACCTTCTTTAAGGATTGCTGTGCAAGAAGGACTTAATGAAGAAGACAATGCTCGCCTTCGTCTTGAAGAGTTGGAAGCACTTGATGAGAAAAGGTTGGAAGCTCAGCAACGACTTGAGTGTTACCAAGCTCGCCTTTCTAAAGCATTCAATAAGCGAGTTTGGCTGCGCTCTTTTCAAATTGGCGATACCGTACTGAGAGAGAGAAGTCAATCATCAAATTTTCACATGCACAAACATCCTTGCACATGGAGGTCAAAGGAAGTTTGTCTCAAAATGGGATGGCCCTTATGTTATCCAAGAAGTCTATACAAATGGCTCGTACAAATTGATCGCTGAAGATGGATTAAGGATTGGCCCCATCAATGGAAAATATTTGAAGCGATATTACGCACGATTTAGATGCTCCTTGACACATGAGCCTAAACTGCATGTTGCTCCTAGCCCGCATGAGCTAAAATTATGGACGGCAACCACCAATAGTGTAGTATGTGGTTAAACTACTGAAACACTCCACCAAGTCTAAGGTGGTAAACAAATAGATACTCCTGGCCCGCAAGAGGTTAAACTGTGAACGGCAAACCTCTCATATTTTTCCACAAAAAAAATAGGAACTACGTGTGACTTGATTCCCTTTTGGGATACGTAGGCAGCTTAGAGGGCAACTTCTAAGTTCAGTTACACCCCCAAGAAACCAACTCATTTTCCTTAAAGAAAAATATGATGGAAACAGTATTTTCATTAGATGTTAGTTACTTTACTTGTTTTGAAAAAAAATATATAATAATAATAAATAAAAAAATCGCAAGATAAGGAAAAGTAATTAATGTCTTTATTATTGAAAGAAAAGTTTCCAAACAAATGAAGTTTAAGGAAAAGAATAAAAAAAGGGATTTGATATGATTCAAATATCAAACTTGAGGTCCACTACGGCTATCTTGCTTGCTTCAAGGATGTTGCTCATCTTCTCAAGCTCCCTAGCGTCTTCATTTGTCAGAAAGATCTTTTTGAAGAATGATTTTTCTATCCTCAATAGATTCCCGCTTTCCTTGAAGACTTTGTAGATGGTTGGTTACCTTTTCCTTCATTCTTTGACAACAAAAATATATTTGCCTTGGAGAGAATTTCGTCCTTTGCCATACTTGATCAGATCTTCTCCAATGCTAAAGCTCTTGAAGAGTCATACTTCTTGGCCTTCGTGAGCACGGCTGCTAAAGAGTCTCTTAAGAGGAAGGGCAATTGAAGATCGGTATCCTAGATATTTCTTCAACTGGTGCTCATTGATACATTCCTTAAAGTCCCAGATTAATAAAGAGATATAAGTGTTTGAGATATTATTGCAAAGTTCTTCCCACAGGCTTTGTATATATTTTTGTTGGCATGATTTTATCACCTTGCGGCCATGCATCAGCAAAATGGCAGCAGCTGTTGTCGTATTGAACAGCAGCTGCTGCAGCAATACGGCAACAGCAGCAGCGTGGCAGCAAAATAGCAGCAGCAGCAGCAACAACAATACGACAACAGCAGCAGCGTGGCAGCAAAATAGCAGCAGCAGCGGCAGCAGCAATACGACAACAGCAGTAGTGTGGCAGCAAAATGTTTTGCCCTGGAATCAGCGGTTGCGGTGACAATAGCAAAGCAACGACAGTAATTGTAAAACTCAGCGGCCACGGCAAAGCAGATTCGCAAGCAGTATGATGGAAATTGTACTTGCTCTACTTTGTGATGTGTATCCATGGCTGGCAAATTGGCTAATTTATACAATACCTATGCATTAAAAATCCAATACAACTCAAATAAAAGGAATGCGTTATTGAATTTCTTGTGGATTAGAATTGTAATCTTATAAGTTTAAGTGAATTATTAGAATTCATCAAGGAGTTGGTTTTCCTTATTCATGTATTATCGGAAGCTTCCCATGTTAATTTGGTTCATTAAGGATTAGACTTCATTGTTTATGCGAATGGAGTTCAAGTCAGCCGAGCATTAGTTTTGGAATTCGTGCAACATAAGGATTTGATTCCTTTGGCTATTAACTTGGTTATTTAAGCAAAAATTCAGTTTGACAAGGAGTTGGTTTGAATTTTATTCAACAAGGTATTGGTTTCACAACTCCAAGAGTATTGCAGATGTCTTATTCAAGTCAAGAAATATCACTTGTGATGGCTGTAGAATCGCTTTACATAAGCACAACTAATTGGATTTGGAATTAAAATATTCTAGCTGTTGATAATTTTCAAATGATGAAGTTCAGCTACAAAGCTTATTTATTTGGGTTGACCTGGAATTTTATTTGTGATTGAATAAGGCCAACCTCTAATTGTTGCAAATTTTAGCAACAATGGAAGGTTCTAATTCAAGTCTCGAAACACCTAAATCTTTTGTAATTATGGTCCGTATCCTATTCCAATAATTGGTCTTTAAGCAATGGAGTTCGGATTATATGAATTCACTCGTTTCATGCAATTTGGAGATCAAGGTGTGCATGCATTGGTTCAAGTCTTTAGCTTCAGTATTCGAAAGCTAAGACAATAAAAAAAATGAAAAATTCCATTCGTTGAATTTATTTGGGTGGCATACATTTGCTTATGGTTTTATTCAACATTAATTTTGGAATATTTTGATGAAGTCCAAAGAATATCGAAACTTGTCCGCTCAAGCCACAATTCGAAGGTCGGCGTTAGCAAACAAGCTTCGAGGGGGCATTTGTAGACAATGAAATTTTATTTTAATTAAAATTATCATTTGTCTATAAATAAATTTAATTGGATATTTATGGTCCAATTAAATAATGCCATATGTCACATATATTTTGGAACATTGGTTAATTTAAAACCAATTATATTGTTTCACATGTCAAAATGAGGTAGTTCGACCAATTAAATGTATTTGTGTCGCTCTTCCAATTAAATTGTGCCATGCCACATGTCTGCAAGACTTGGCCAATAAGGATATATGTACTATAATATTTATCTCTTTGTTAATAAATTAAAATAAGGAGATAATATCAAAGTAGTACAGTCCTTATGCATTAATATCTCTTATGTGTGTAAAGAGATTCCAAGAATTTGTTTCTTGGTATGCAAGTAAGAAGTTACACATGTACTACAAGTCTTCTACCTTGCTCCCCTCCCATACATATATAAATAGGGGTCATCCCTCAGGGAGACACATATACATGTGTACATATTTCTGAAGTCTGCAATGTGGAAGCTCTAAGTCTTCAAATTTTCTCTTCAAGTCTTCCATATATCAAGGTTTGAAGATTTTCATCAAGCGTTCTTCAGGTCTCCCATATCAAGACTTGAAGAATTCAATATTTGATTCGGGAATAAGCTGTGAAGCCCTCGGATCTCGTCTGAAGTAAAGAATCGAACTAATTTTCTCCACATATTGAGAATATCCTAGAGATTGTAATATTTTATTTCATATATTCATATTTTTATCACTATATTTCTTGTTTGTTCAATTTTTTTAAAGACTCGAAATATTTTGTTGCGCACACATTCATTCAAACATTCTCATGCAACTATACATGTGTATATCCCCTTAATAATTAACGTGGCATTAAAGATTCTTAAAGGACACTTAGGATTGCTCAGAAAGGTAGATAAAAAAATGAGTTACCAAAAAAAAAAAAAATGATACTTCTACCCATTCAAAACAAATTAAGGCTCAAATAAGGTTTTAGGGATAAATTTTACTGTAGGGTTGGCTTGAAAGGCTCAAACGTCCAAAGAAATGCATACCCTCATCTTTAAATCAAATCAAATTATCTAAAATTTCACTGGAAAATGCAGTAAAGTGTCTGGAGTGCAATATAAGTGAATCTACACAATTATCTTTTTGTGCCAAAAAGCTACAACATTGTAGGGCTATTAGTGCTCAAAAATTAGAAATCATGATAGGAAAATATTAACATCGATTACCCTACTCATAATAACTTAACTCAAAAATTATCGAATAGAAAATCAAAGAAATATGCTAAGCAATTTATGAACAAAATTTTCAAAAATTTGAAAAGTTCTCAAATCAAAATCTAAGCTACAAAATATGAAAGCAAAAATTGAACAAAATGATACAAACAAACCACCAAACAAATAGAAATTAAAAAAACTCCCCCACCCCACACTTAGAGTATAGCATTATCCCCAATGCAAAAATAAAGAATAAAAGGGAAAAATGGAAGCTTCTCTATCAATGAAGAATGTTTGGTGCCGTGTATTTTGAAATAAATTCACCGGAGTCGAGGTGAAAAAAATCAATCACTAAAACCCAAAACAAAACACAAAAACACTTAAAATAGTAAGAAACAAATAAATCAAGAAACCAAATTATTCTCTAGACAAGAAAGATATCCTAACCCCTTATGTGTATACAAACTATAGCAATGACAGAAAACATAAAAGAGTATGATTAAATTAAAATGCAAGAAATAGGAAAAATCAAAACTGTGATCAATCTTCACCGTCTAAATCCTGTCTCTCTTGAGAAAAAATGTGGACAGGGTGGAAATGTCGAGGGACTCTCCCCATGCTCCCTAGCCAATTGTCCAACCTCCATTGTTTGTTTCCACATATGTTAGTACATAACGGTATATGCATCAAACCTTTGCCACATACGTTGTTCATGTAAAATCTATTGAAGGAGCTCCTCTTGAGTCCTCGGCTCGCCTTCACTGGCTGGTGGTTTAGAAGTTGAAACCTGGGAGCACGTCCTTCTCGTAGGTGGCTTAGAAACCTACTCCATAACAAGTTCTTTCCCAGCCTTCAATCGTTCCTCAGCCAGATCCATAGGCACCCCTGCCCTGTTGCATAAAACTATTACTATATGCAGATACCATAGCCCAAAGATCTGTATTCAATAAATAGTAGATCTCATTATGAATTAACTAGCCGACATCTATGGATTTCCCAATGGCAATATAGTATAACAATTTAGCAGGCTCCATAGTAATATTGGAGAGATGACTTACAGGAAGAAGTCGGGCACACACAAATTTAAACCAGACTTGCCATTCAAGTTTGAGTCTGTTAAAAGCAAAATGTCGTGCAACTCACCGGTGGTTGTAAAGGTCCATTCTACCTCCCCGTGTATAAGACACTGGTAATTGTTTTAAGCTCCATATTGGCATCGCGAATCTCAGGCCACTCATTTCTTGGGACCCGATTTAGTTTCAAAGTTTGAGTGATCGCCTCTGCCGATATGTCCACCAGCTGTCCTTGCACGTATACCCGTTGATCACTACAATGAGCCAAATTAGAGTAGAATTCTCTTACCATAGGTAATATGGCATCAATTGGATTGGCAACGAAGTGGTTCCATCCATGTTGTCTTAAGACTTGACGAAGTGTCTGTGCTCCACGTGGTGATATATATATACACACACACACGCACCTTTTTCTTTAATTGTTGCCCGTTTTGAAACGTCATTCTCGTATATCCTTTGGGCAGTAGCATTTAGAATTGGGCAAGTACTATTGGTTGCTGGGGTTGTTCTTCTTCTTTTTGTGGATCTGAAAACGATGATGCGTGAGCCTTGCCCTTCACTGGGTCACGGGTACGCCCCATACCTAAAAAAATTTCTTGTTAGTATAACCACAACATTCAACACTTATGCAATTCTACAATTGCACTTAATAACCCATCATATGCACTCACAATTAAATCACAGGATTAGTGATCGTTCTAAGTAACACAAAATTAATGGAGTTATTCCGAGGTCGACTAATCAAAATATGAACAATATCGCTCTATAATTATGAAAGATGCCCTCGGATGAAATTTCATGCAATTATGCCAAGCGTTTTGACTTATTCGCTCATTGAAACATTTTAACAAACACTTGGCATGTATAATCTAATAACTCCATAATTTTGGAAAAAAATTGATCTGATTACTTAGTATTAACCACCATACACCACAATGGATATCTAAAATGCGAATCATAATCATAATTTTGCTACACAATCAAGTATTATTTTTTTGAATATAAACTCAAACACATAAACCCTTACAATTAGAAAATAACAAAATCACAAGATAAAATATATGAAAAATATATAAAAAAACCCATCCTTAGGATTTCATTATCCCATAATTGATATAATTTCTCAGTATAGGAATAAAAATTCCCATATAAAATCAATCCAAACAATTTATTGAACACATGGTGTGCATACAATTAATTCAACCTAAAATTCACATCAAAAATTACCCCACATAACATAAAGAGTCAAATTCATACATAATATATAACAATTAAACAACTTAGAATCAAATAAGTATGAAAAATTGCATCTTTAATGATATGAAAGGAAAACCCATAAAAGGAACAAATTTTAGAAAATTCATACCTTTGATGATGTAAAATTGTGTGGATGTGAAATTTGAATGACATACGACGATGAATTTAATTGGGAAGTGTGGAATTTTTAGGTAGATGAAGTTTTTAGGAAGAGGTTTGGGGAGAGAATTGAAAATAGAAGAAAAAAATTACCCTCAATTTTGCTACTTGAATGGTTAAATAACACTTCTAGGCTTCGTGCCTGGGTTGCCACAAATTAATATAATGTACATTTAAATGACACTAAATCAAGAAAAACGATACAAAAAACAACATAAGAACAAAAAAACTGAAAAGGGAACATGGGTTGCCTCCCATGTAGTTCCCTGTTTATAGTCTTAGGCTCGACTTTGGCTCGTTTGATCAATAGTCGGCAAGGTGGACGATTTCCGCCCTTTGTGAATAATCTCACCGTAGTAGCGCTTCAGCCGTTGTCCATTCACCGTGAAATTATCTTGACTTCCTTTGAGTTCTACAGCACCATATAGGAATATTTGCACTACTTCAAATGGGCCACTCCATCTTGACTTTAATTTCTCGGGAAACAACTTGAGCCTTGAATTGTATAATAAAACCATGTCTCCGGCCTTCAAATTCTTCTCCAAAATATGTTTGTCATGCCACAACTTAGTCCTCTCCTTGTACAGTCGTGTATTTTCATAGGCTTTGCTTCAGAACTTGTCTAATTCATTTAAATGAGAAGCCTCTTCTCACCGGTCTCCCTCAAATCATAATTGAGAGTTTTGTTTGCCCAATATGCCCTATGCTCAATTTCAAGAGGCCGGAAGATGATAAGCTTTACCATAAACCAATCGATATGGAGACATCCCAATTGTGGTCTTGAGGCAGTCCTATATGCCCGAAGTGCATCGTCTAGCTTCTTGGACCAATTCTTTCTCGACGAATTTATAGTTTCTTCTAGTACGCACTTCAACTCTCGATTTGAAACCTCTACTTGCCCAGAAATTTGCAGATGGTATGGTAGGAAAATTTTGTGGGTAACCCCATATTTAGATAAGATGAATTCGAACAAGGAATTTCTAAAATGTGATCCTCCGTAACTTATAATAGCCCGCAGAGCACCGAATCGTGAGAAAATATTTTTTCTTACAAAATTTCCCACTACTCTTGCATCGTTCGTTGGTAGTGTTGCAGTTTCAACCCACTTGGACACATAATCCACTGCCACAAGGATATATTTATTATTATACGATGATGGAAAATGGCCCATAAATCAATACCCCACATGTCAAAAATCTCGCAAACTAGAATATTTGCAATGGAATTCTCATCTTTTCTGGACAAATTCCCTGCATGTTGACATTGGTTGCATTGGGTCACAAAATCTCTTGTATCACGGAACAATGTTGGCCAAAACAATCCACTTTGATACATCTTTCCAGCCGTCCTTTGTGAGCCGTGACGTCATCCTACTTGTGAAGAGTGGTAATGAAATAAGTCACTTTGCACCTCACTTTCAGGAATGCACTATCGGATTACTTGATCCTTACACTGACGATAGAGGTAAGATTCATCCCAAATATAGTACTTCATTTTCGAAAGAAATTCTTTCTTTGATTTACATCCATGGTGGACGGAATGATCTTGACGGCTAAGAAATTGACAATATCTGTATACCAGGATGCCCCATCTTCCATTCTCATCAAATGTTCTTCCAAAAATGTCTCATTTATTGGCACTTCATCACCTTTTCTTGCCACAGTATTTTCGACTCCTTTCTTGTCCGCCATTTCCCAGTCAAATTATTGCAATAGTAAAATCCATCGAATAATTACCGTCTAGGTTTAGCATAATTTTTAATAAATAGGTATTTAAAGGCTGAATGATCAGTATGACCTATCACCTTGTAACCTATCAAGTATGACCTAAAGTTATTAAATGAAAAAACTACCGCTAACAGCTCTTTTTCTATGGTGGAATAATTTATTTGTGTTTCATTAATGATTCGGCTGGCATAATACACAACATGCAAGCCCTTCTCTTTCTTTTGACACAATGCCGCTCCCACGGCATAGTCGCTTGTATCACACATTAATTTGAAAGATAAATTCCAATTTGGTGCGACTATCACATGTGCGGTAATCAATCCTTCTTTTAACTTATTAAATGCAGAAAAACATTTATCATCAGAAAAAAGGCACATCTTTTTTCAATAAAGCACATAAAGGGCGAGAAATCAAAGAAATTTTTTTAATGAAATGCTGGTAAAAACTGGCATGACAAAGAAAACTCCTCACTCCCTCACAATCGTGGGGATTGGTAATTTTTCAATGATCTCTAGATTTCTTTGCTTTTATCTAACTTTATACCCTTAGATAAAATACGATGGCCTAAAACAATCATTTCCTGAATCATAAAATGATACTTTTCCCAATTAAGTGCCAAGTTTGAAGACTCACATCTTTCTAACACACATGCAAGATTATTTAAACATGAATCAAAAGAGTCACCAAACACACTAAAATCATCCATAATAGCTTCAATAAATTTTCTCAATCATATCATAGAAGATAGCTCTTATGCATCTCTAAAAAGTACTCGGAGCATTACATAAACCAAAAGGCATGCACCTATATGCGAATGTACCATATGGACAAGTAAAAGTGGTTTTCTCTTGATCTTCAAGGGCTACAACAATTTGAAAATACCATGAATAACCCTCGAGAAAGCAATAAAATGCATGTCCAAAAAATCTTTCGAGCATTTGCCCAATGAAGGGTAAAGGAAAATGGTCTTTCCTAGTGGATTCATTAAGTTCTCTTTAGTCAATACACATCCGCCACCTTGTTACTAATCTAGAGGGAATTAATTCATTCTTTTCATATACGACCACAGTTATCCCCCATTTCTTTGGCACCATTTCTGTTGGGCTAACCCACTTGCTATCATTGATAGGATATATAATCTTAACATCTAACAATTTAAAACCTCCTTTTTGACTACCTCTTTTAAAATTGGATTTAACCGTCTTTGAGGTAGCCTAATAGGTTTATAGGTATCATTAAGGAGTATTTTATGCATGCAAACAGTGGGATTTATGCCTTTTATATGCTCTATGCTCTATGCTCTATGAAATGGCTCCATGATGTTTCTTCAACATAAAGATTAATTTGCCCATTTCAATTTCAGAAAAAGAAGCATTTACAATGACTGGATATGTATCATTCTCTCTAGAAAAACATGTTTAAGATGAGAAGGCAATGGTTTGAGCTCAACCTTGGGGGGTTCGTTTGTAGGATACCCCGCTTTACCTTTATTCCTCGGCTTGCTCTCCTCAATTGCAATTTCCATTCTCGTAATCTATCATGCTCTCTTTGTTTCTAGCTTCTATCTCTTCTTCATGGATGTTGTTCATGTCTTCAGTCTCTTCTTTCAGGGATTCCCTACAAAAATCATTAACCAAATCATCAATGATATCTATACTCATAACATCATCATATTTAGCTTAAAATTTAAAAGAATCAAAAAAATTAAAAGAAACAATATCATCATTGACTCTATATTGCAGGTTTCTAGCTTGGACATCAATGATAGCTCGTCCGGTGGCCAAGAAAGGTCTTTCTAATATGAGCGGGGTCACCACGTCTTCTTCCATGTCAAGCACGATGAAATCCGCTAGTTGGAATACTTTTCTAACTTTGACAATGAGATCTTCCACTACTAGACCGGTTGCCTCACACTTTTATTGGTTAGTTGGAGAGTCCATTTGTTAGATTCAATCCGCTTCCATTCAACCTCTTAAAGGTGGAATTAGGCATGAGGTTGATAGAAGTTCCCAAATCACATAGAGTTGATTTTGAGATGGTAGAATATCACTCCTCCAAGTTCTCATGGAATTGGGAACGAGCTAGTGTCCTTGAGTTTAGGGGGAAGATTCCTCTGAATGAAGGCACTACTGCCTTCGTAAAACATAAATTTTTATAAGATCAATCTTACAAATTGCTAGATAATATCTGGATGCCTAAAATTAGCAAAATTAAGAATTTTGGGAAATTTTCAATCTAGAAAGTTTAACTTTCAATTTTCTTAAAAATTTCCAAGAAATTTCCTGAACTTTTTCACATCTAGATGTCATCCTCTTTCGGTCTTTAGGGAAAATGAACACTTACCTGCTTACATTAGATGCCGAATCTTCCTCGGACTTACCTTGTTGTAAGAGCTTTAGATGGTTCCTCGTTGTCGTCTTTGCTCTTAGATACGCCTTCTTTTTCCTTTGCACCATTCTCAATCTTGTTCGACTTATCATTCTTCACTTTTTTTGGCTCCAGTGTTTTTCCACTCCTCAATGTGACTGCTTGAACATGTTCTCTCCCTTGGGTTTTTATCCCGTGGGTTAGGAATTGTATCATTGGATAATGTTTTCGCTGGTGGTTCATTGTTTTGGCGAGCTATCTACCCTAATTGCATCTCAAGGTTTCTTGTGATAGCTCGCAGATTCTCATCCTCCCTTTGCAACCTCTCAAATTCCCTTCTCAAATTATCATCATTGGATGCCTCATGATTCACATGTGTGGGATAATTTGGATTTTGAAATGGCAGTCTTGGTTGTGGAGGCTGGTATGAGTTGTGTTAGTATAGTGGAAAATTTTGGGGATTCCTTTGATGTGGGAGTAAATAGGGTCTAGAGGACAATGGTTGATTGGACAAATTTTTTTGAGGTGCATTTGACTAAAATGACGAATTTTGAGCATTTACTTGGTTTGACCAAGAAAAGTTAGGATGGTTTCGCCCAGACAAGTTATATTTGTTTCCATAATTGGTGGGCTGATTTCTTGAAATGGGATTGTGATTAGAAATAAATTGAATTTTCTCATCTTGTGTATAAGAGGTATCATTGATGTTTCACAAAAGCATTCTGGTGATTTTCTTCGCAGAAATCACAATACAAGATCCCTTGGTTTGTCGAACCAATGGAGTTCACTAAGCTTTTCCCCAATTCTCTACAGCTTTGGTCAAGTTTGTAATGGCACTCATCATCATGTTCTGTTGAGATAAGAAAGAATCATAACTGGTCATACGTCCTTGTTGGATATTGACTTGATGCACTTGTGGTTGTTGTTGTCCAACTGAAGGAGTAATTGCACCATGATAGAATGAGTAGATGTCATTCTTTCTTATAATTCTTGTGCTTTCTCTGAAGTTTTATAAGGGAAAGAACCTCCCGCACTTCCATCAACTATCAGTCTCGTCTCCAGAAATAGTCCATTATAAAAGGTTTGCACTTGTAGCCATAGAGGTATAGCTTGGTGCGGACACTTCCTCAACAGCTCCTTGAAGCAGTCCCATGTTCACCAAAACTCATTCCAGTGATTTATCTAAATGATGTGATCTCATGGACAATTCGGAGTTTAGCAGTGCTAGCAAGTGGAAAGTGTTTTGGCTAGAAACTCTTGAGCTAGTTGGTCCAAGTTGTGAAAGTACCTTGTCTATATGACTGGAACGATAACCTTGCTCTATCATGTAAAGAAAAAGGGAATGCTCTCGTCCAGATACAATCGGGGTTGACTCCATTGTACCGGAATGTATCAATGACCTCCTCAAACCTGATTAAGTACTCATAGGGATCTTCATTGGGTCCTCCTCCAAACATTGCATGTGTTTGGAACATTTGTATTAGTGCAGGATTGATCTCAAAGTTATTTGCTTGCACGGGCAGCCGAGCAATGTGAGAACTTGTCCCCTCAAAATTAGGTATGGCATAATCTCTAAGATGCTGAGGGTTAGCATTAGCATTAACCAGTTTGCCATTGTTACCTGCCACCTCCTCTTGTTCGTTGACGATGCAGTTTGGATTCTCCATTAGATAGTTGCCTTGGGTTGAGTCTTGTCATCTGCGGTTTCTGACTTATCATCCGTTCAAATTCCAAGTCAATCAGATAAAGTGGTTGATTGCATGAACGAGTATTTAAAACTACAAGAAAAGAAAACCAAAGATCAAATATCAAAGAGAAAAATCCAAACAAAATGAGCAAACAAGAAATAATTGTAAATAAATAACAAAATAAATAAAAAGTCTAATCTAGTAAGACTCACTACACCTAATATTGTTGCCAAAGAAAAATTGTGCCCGGCAAAGGTGCCAAAAACTTTTTCGGTAGAATATTGATTAGGTTTTTGAAAACAATGAACAAGTAGTAAAAAACCTTAATTCTTCTAATCAACTCTGACACACTCGCAAGTATGTGAGGTGGGTTTGTATATAAGATGAGTAAGGATCGCTCACACAAGGATATCGGAACAATTACTGGGTTCACAAGACTATTTATTAGTTAGACGAAATAATCAGGGGTTTTTTAACTAGACTTAAACTAAAATTAATTACGAGAAATTAAAATAAGACAAGGATGTAAAATATTCTAACTCTTCGAAAATTAATTAAATATAATGGATTAAAAACCCTAATTTAATCTATTCTACTTGCAAGAATTTAATCAAGATTCAAGAATTTAAATTAGTCTACCCTACAAAAGCGATCAAAGTTAATAAAATAAAAGCCTAACTGCTCAACTATAGAAGCAATTAAAAATTTAAAGGCAATAAAATAAGACCAATAATCAAATAAGAAGAAAGCAATTTAAGAACAACGATTATCAATTTTGTAAAAATAAATCAAACTCAGTAATTGTAGCAAAAACAAATGTTGATAATCGTTGAGTCTTAAATTCTTGACAAGAGAATGAAATCCTAACTCGAACAATTGAGAAAAGCTACCATACAGCTAAATTAGTGTTCCTATTGAAAACTAAGAAACCAAGAATGGCTGATGATTATGATCATTTCCTTCCCTTCTGTTGGTGTATTTATAGGTGTTTTTAGGGTTTTGTGGCGCCGGGATGATAAGTACATGCATTTCCATGTAACCAGGGCCCACGGGAAGCTTTTTCTTGCGAATAAGCAACCATGTGCAACCTGTCCATCAATCGGTGCCTGGTTGCTTATACCAAAATGTTGGAACTACCTTTTTGGAATTGAAAGATATGGTGCAATGCCTGAATGCTTTCCAGAAAGGTTTGTTCACTTCATCATCAATTTGTATATGATGCAGGCCAAATTTGAAAAAAAGTCAAAATATGAAAGTTACAGCTCTATATCTTATCTTTCCAAAACATCTTGAATCTCCTCAATTGGATCTCAGATAAGAAAGTTATGCCCAATATACCAAACTGTGTCAAAATTGCTCCTCGCTGGTGCTTGAAATTCCAATTTTGCAATTCTCCTCCACTTTTACGATCAATTTGGACTCTTTCTTCACTCACACCCTAAAAAACTCAAAACAAACCATTTTAGCTCATAATTACATCAATTCTTGCTCAAATTACATTAAAACGAGGTAGCCGATGCATAAAATTTATGATATTTACGAGCTTAATTATCAGTTATCAACGTGAAGGTGCGGTGAAAAATATAGAAAATTAATTTTCTTTGGATTTTGTTTTTCAACAAAATATATGAGAGAAAATAGCTCGTTGGTGGTGATCGAGGATATTTGAACATTTTTCCTGCATAATCCTATAATTTTTGAGGTAAAAAAATGCAGCAAAGTGCAAAAACATACATTTTCTAAATTTGTTGTAAACCAGACACATGGGTTTGTTTGTTTGGACTGAAAATATTTTTGAGAACTTATCGTGTTTGGTTGTCTACCAGTCCTAAAAATATTTTCACCTAGTAAAATATTTCCACCATAAAATGGAAAAACAACTTCCTTAAAGCAGCTACTAATGTTGTATTCCGCACACATTGTACCATGAATTTGTAAATACCAAAAAAGAAGCTTCAAACATAGGAGACGAGATAACCTAAAATCATGCTGACGAATTTTTCGGTGCTTTGATACCGGCAAACTGATAAGTGATTTTGGCACTGGCGCATACAATTATAAAATCATTTGTCTCTTTCCCATTGATCTTAAAGTCTTTCTCTTTTTTGCTTGTTAATTTTTATAATTTATTTTTCATTTATTATCAAACTATAATTTTCTTGTCAATTTTCCCTAGTCTTTAATTGTTGAAGGTTATAATTTGATTGTTGTAGTTGGAATTTTTAGCTTGCAAATCTTGTTAATATATAAGACTAATTAAAGTCTCTTATATGTTATTGGGTTAGATGGTGAAATAGTGCCAAGATGACTTTTGAGAGGAAGAAGGTTTGAGGCAGCAGTAATGGCCAAATGATAAAGATGGTAACAAATGTTGAGTACATTTTGATTCTAGGAATGAAGTTTACCGAGTTTCAACCAAACACCCAAAAAATAATGAAAAAGGAATTAGTTTTTTGAAAAATAACTTCCATTACATTCTACCAAACAGACCTAGAAAGGAAATGTGACTTTTCATTTTCTCATAATTTTCCTTGCAAACTTAAGAAAGTAAAAGATTTTTTTTTAGATAGAAAAATGTGAAAGAGTAAAAGAAAGTTACTTTTCCATAGTCTTTGTATGCTTTGTAAGAAAGAAAATTTTCTTGTACTTCTCCCAACTTACCTACATTTTGTATCCTACAAAATCTCAAAATTATGAAGACAAAATGTTAGTTATCCACAATATCCATAACAAATTCCAATAACCACATACTCAGTAGCTACTAATAACTACATAGTTTCCTATCAAACTAACATGTATGGAAAAGTAATATTCTGTTTCGTTTGTCTAGTATTCATTTCCCGCACAACTTCTTGTTGGGTTTTGGACATTTACATGTATATTAATTGTGTAATATATGCTATCATAATTAATTGGTCCAACATAGAGTGATCTATTATAGTTTAAGATAAATGGGCCTATGTCATCTAATTAGTATGGGCTTTTATGTGTAAATACCCTAAAATCTTATTTCATGTTTTATGATGGGCAAAACCTAAGAGAATAAGAAAAGTATATCTATATATATATAGGGTTATGGTCCCCAAAATTCTTATGTGTTGTGTTACTTTTCTTGACATCCCATCATCAGAAAAGTGAGAACCCTATTCTCTAAAATACATACATAGTAATTTGGAAGATCAATAACCACAATATTCAAGAATCAAATCCGTAGGCTCAAGAATCACATCTGGATATTCAAGAATCACATCAATTCTTATGGATTCAGGTATGCTTTCGCATTTAGTACTTAATTTATATTCTTGATGATTAAACATGAAGGATCCGGGTTATGATAATGTTGGTTGTCATGATATTAAAGTTAATTTGGTATTCCAACAAGTGGTATACTAGACATCTTTACGTTGAATCATTGAGAAATCAGTTTTTCTTCATTAATTGATTTATTATGTGATTTCATATGGATTTAGTTCTTGAATTCAACAAATTTTTTATGTGATTTAATTTGTTGTATTTAAGAACAATTGTGGTTATGTTACGAATTTAAGATTTTGGGTCCTATAATTTTTATATTTATATAGGATTAAATTGTTGGATTCAAAATTTTGGTTTTTAATTTTTTTTCCTTTTTTTTAAAATTTGTTTGGGATAAGAATTAAAAAAAAAAAAAGGACTTACGGTGTGGTCATGAAGAAATTAAGGAATATTGATTCATCCTTGGAATCAATTTGGTGCAGCAAAAAAAAAATAAATAAATAAATAAATAAAAAATGAAGGGATCGGCCATGATCTTTTAGTTCATGACCATTTAAAATTAGTTCATGACCAATAAGGTCATGAACCTCACGGTAAGGCCATGAACTATGTTCATGGGCGAATCGTTTCGGAATTTTACTTTCTTTTTTTTTTGGCTTTTTTTTTTAAATATTTGGTAAAATAGTTAAATTCAAATTTTGGTTAATTAATTAAGAATGTCTAATGGTTAAAAATATATTGATTGACACAACATGCTATTAAAAATAGCCCCTATGTCTAATGGTTAAAAATATATTGATTGACACAACATGCTATTAAAGAGCCCCTCTTGTGTAATCCAGTCAATTTATTTTTAAACATTAAGATGATTGTCAATTTATTTTTAAATATTAAGATGATTGAGTATTTATAATTCATGCGAATATTTATCGACTCAAAGGAAGGTTAATATTTGGCCGAATTATATATACACCCGTGGTAATAAATATGTGACAATTATTTGGTAAATAATAAGTCAGTCCAAAGACAGACTTATTATTTGACAGGATTTATTGTCAATATTTGATTACTACACCAAGAGTACCACTTACAAGTTAATATTTTTGTCCAAAGACTAAATATTAATGTTGTGCTGGGTATCTTGTGATGGGCCCTACCATTATTTAAATTTAATTTATTATTTAAGATTTGGAACTTATGTGAATATATTATTTTGTTCTATTTTCAGTTAATACATCTGCTTCTATGATATCTGCCAATATCAATTCCATCAATATGTTGAATGGAACCAATTTTAAGGAGTGGAAAGAAAACGTAATGATCATTCTTGGTTGCATGGATCTAGACCTTGCGCTAAGGATTGAACAACCCACTCCTCTTACAGATAATAGTTCCGTAGAAGAAAAAAAGGACTGTGAGAAGTGGGATCGTTCAAATTGCATGAGTTTTATGATTATGAAATGTGCAATTTCGGAAACGTTCAGGGGCGATGTGTCCTCTTAACACATCTAGTTGTGTACAGAAATTGAAAAGCGTTTTGTAAAAAATAATAAGAGTGAAACAAGTACTATTCTATCGAACTTAATTTCAATGAGGTATAAAGGAAAAAAGAAATATAAGGGAGTACATCCTGGAGATGTCTCATCTTGCTTCAAAACTTAAGGCACTAAAGTTAGAGCTGTCTGAGGACTTGCTCGTACATTTGGTTTTGATTTCTCTTCCTGCACAATTCAGTCAATTTAAGGTCAGTTATAACTGTCAAAAGGATAAATGGTCTCTAAATAAGCTCATTTCTCATTGTGTGCAAGAAGAGGAAAGATTGAAGCAAGAAAAGATCGAAAGTGCTCACTTGGTAAGTAGCCTTTAAGGAGAAAAATAAGAAAAGGAAAAAGGATAAAGAAGCTGCGGGTGGTCCACTTCAAAAGAAACAACAAAAGAAACAAACTGAGGAATTTGGTTGTTACTTTTGTAAGAATTCTGGACATCTGAAAAAGATTGTACCAAATATCACGCTTAGTGTGCATAAGAAAGGTACGCTTCTCATTTTGGTTTGTTCTGAGGTTAATTTATCTTCAGTACCTAGACAAACTTGGTGGATAGACTCTAGTGCTACTTCTCACATAAGTGTGTCCATGCAGGGTTGCCTGAATTGCCGAAAGCCGAATGATGCTAAAAAATTCATCTATGTGGGTAATGGCAAACCAGTTAAAGTTGAAGCCATAGGGACTTTTAAATTATTATTAAAAACTGGTTATTATTTGGATTTGAAAGAGACATATATTGTACCGTCTTTTAGACGGAATTTGGTTTCTATTTCTATTTTGGACAAATCCGGGTACTCTTATTCATTTAGAAATAGTCAGTTTAAATCTTTTTCTGAATTCAAATATTATTGGTACTGGTTTTTTTGTCTTCTCACGATAACCTTTATTTAATCGAAACTATTGCTTCATATAATGAAACCTTGCATATAAGTTCACGTGGTACTAAACACAAATTAATCAATGAGAATTCTGTTTCACTTTAACATAAGCGTTTAGGTCATATATGTAAACAAAGAATTGAAAGAATTGTGTCAGATGGAATTCTTGATCCCCTTAATTTGTCAGACTTTCAAATATGCGTCGAGTGTATTAAGGGAAAACAAACAAATATAAAGAGATTAGGTGCCAGTAGATCTTCGAACGTCTTAGAAGTAATACATATGGACATTTGCGGGCCATTCCCTACTGCTTCTTGGAATGGTCAACAATATTTTACTACATTCATAGACGATTTTTCTCGTTATGGCTACCTTTATCTAATTCATGAGAAGTCTAAATCATTGGACATGTTCAAGGCTTTTAAAGCTGAAGTTGAAAACCAACTTAGTAATCCCTTAAGAATTAAGGCTGTTAGATCTGACCGTGGTGGTGAATACTATGGCAGATATGACGGATCAAGTGAACAACGTCCAGGACCTTTTGCTAAATTCCTAGAAGAGTGTGGAATCGTCCCACAGTACACTATGCTGGGATCTCCTAGCATGAATGGTGTTGCTGAAAGACGAAACAAAACTTTAAAGGATATGGTGAGAAGTATGATTAGTCATACAACTTTACCGGATTCACTCTGGGGAGATGCATTAAAGACTGCAGCTTATATCCTTAATAGAGTTCCAACTAAGGCAACGACCAAAACTCCCTATGAACTATGGACTGGTAAAAAGCCTAGTATAAGGCATTTACATATTTGGGATTGTCCAGCTGAGGCAAGGCCTTATAGGCCAAATGAAAAGAAATTGGACTCGAAAACGGTCAGCACCTATTTCGTTGGTTACTCTGAACGATCTCGGGGGTACAAATTTTATGATCCCATATCCAGATCCTTCTTTGAGATGGGAAATGCCCAATTCTTTGAGGATATTGAGTTTGGAGAGGGAGATAAAGTTAGAGACTTTGTCTTTGAAGAGAAATCTATTTCCCTTCCTACGATTGTTATTGACAATGATCTGCTGTCTATTCCTGACATTGTTCAAGAAGCAATACCAGTACCACAAGACAATGTTGAAATTTTTCCCCATCAAGAACAACACGAACAAACTCTACAACCACAAGAACAAATGCCATTAAGGAGATCCACTAGAGAACGGAGCAGTGCGGTTCCGGATGATTACATCGTATTTCTCCAAGAACATGAGGACGGCATTGGATTGGTGGAAGATGATCCAATCAACTTTCATCAAGCCATGCTTAGTGCTAATTCTCACAAATGGATTGATGCTATGAATGAGGAAATTAAATCCATGAAAGACAACGACGTTTGGGAACTCGTCACACTACCCGAAGGTACAAAACCTATTGGTTGCAAATGGATATTTAAAACCAAAAGCTATTCGAAGGGTAATGTGGCAGAAAGATATAAGGCTCGTCTTGTCGCAAAGGGTTTTACTCAAAAGGAAGTCATTGATTATAAAGAGACTTTCTCTCCAATATCATCGAAAGACTCTTTCAGGGTAATAAGGGCTTTAGTGGCATACTTTGACCTTGAGTTACATCAGATGGATGTAAAAACTGCGTTTCTCAATGGTAACATTGATGAGACCATTTATATGATGCAACCAGAAAATTTTGTGTCCATAGATGCAAAGAATATGGTCTGTAAATTAAAGAAGATCCATATATGAGGCTCAAGCAAGCTTCTTGTCAATGGTATCACAAATTTCATCAAATTATCATCTCGTTTAGTTTTGAGATGAATTTCTTATAACATTGTATATAACACAAGTTTAGTGGGAGTAATTACATTTTTCTAGTTTTATATGTTGATGACATACTGCTTGCAAGTAATGATATAGGCTTATTGCATGAAACCAAGAGATTTCTATCACAGAAATTTGAGATGAAAGATCTTGGGGACACGCCTCTTTTGTATTAGGGATTCAAATATATCGAGATTGCTCTAGGGGTATTCTTCGATTATCGCAAAAGAACTATATCGAGAAGGTACTTAAGAGATTTGGCATGCAAGATAGCAAACCAGGAGATACCCCTGTTGCTAAGGGAGACAAATTTTGTCTCGCTCAGTGCCCTAAGAATGATTTTGAAAATGAAGAAATGCAAAAGATTCCCTATGCTTCAGCAGTAGAAAGTCTAATGTATGCTCAAGTTTGTACGCGTCCAGATATTGCATATATTGTTGGGATATTAGGAAGATATTTAAGCAATCCGGGTATGATTCATTGGATAGCAGCCAAAAGAGTCATGCGGTATCTTCAGAGAACAAAAAATTACATGCTCACATATAGGAGATCAGATAAATTAGAGATCATTGGGTATTCCTACTCTGATTTTGCTGGATGTCATACAGTCATAAATCCACTTCGTGCTATATTTATTTGCTTGCTAGTGGAGCTATCTCTTGGAAAAGTGTTAAACAAACACTCATAGCTCCA
Source organism: Cinchona pubescens (assembly GCA_025175665.1). Lineage (NCBI taxonomy): Eukaryota > Viridiplantae > Streptophyta > Magnoliopsida > Gentianales > Rubiaceae > Cinchona > Cinchona pubescens. Next base: position 2,850,767 of record JANKKI010000049.1, on the reverse strand, counting down.
TCCACCATGGCAGCTGAATTTATAGCATGTTATGAGGCATCCAATCATGGAATATGGTTGCAAAATTTTGTCACAGGGCTGCGAATTGTGGATGGTATCAAAAGACCACTTAAGTTATTTTGTGACAATAAATCAGCAGTATTATATTCTAACAATAATAGGAGTTCAACAAAGTCTAAACACATAGACATCAAGTTCCTAGTTGTTAAAGAAAGAGTTCAGAGTGGTCAGGTGTCTATAGAGTATATTGGCACGAACTCCATGATTGCGGATCCGCTTACTAAAGGATTACCACCTAAGGTCTTTCATGAGCACACTGCTCATATAGGTGTCATGTCTTTTGAGGATATTCAGGATTAGTGGGAGTTTTTATTCAATTTATATACTTAAATCTTTCAAGACACATCTTATGCATATGAATATTTTCTGCAGAAATAAAGAATTTAGTTAAAGAAATAAAGTGTACAGTTTAAGTGGCTTCACTCTGACTTCAATTTCAGTTTGATCTCTATAAAGAATAAAGTTGGACCAGTTGAAAATAGGAATGTTTAAGATCACATAGCATGTAAATTTCATGCTACACATCCATACTTGATCAATGTCATTTGGTTGTGTTGATGTACATGACCAAGAATGGGTTTAGTTACGATTAATGTAACGAAAATTGTCTTGATCCTATATTGACATGATTAATGGACGAGATTGTTCGGGGATGACTATGGTCATGATAGCTAAAAGTTTTGAGCTCATAAGGTTTTATACAATAATATATACGTAGTCCAAGTGGGAGAATGTTGGGTTTTGGACATTTACATATATATTAATTGTGTAATATATGCTATCATAATTAATTGCCCCAATATAAAGTGAACTATTATAGTTTAAGATAAATGGGCCTATGTCATCTAATTAGTATGGGCTTTTATGTGTAGATACCCTAAAATCTTATTTCCTGTTTTATGATAGGCAAAACCTAAGGGAGACAAGAAAAGTATATCTATATATATATAGGTTATGGTCCCCAAAATTCTAAGTGTTGTGTTACTTTTCTTGACATCCCATCATCAGAAAAGTGAGAACCCTATTCTCTAAATTATTGTGATAGTAATTTGGAAAATCAATAAGCACAATGATTCAAGAATCAAATCCGTAGGCTCAAGAATCACATATGGATATTCAAGAATCACATCAATTATTATGGATTCAGGTACGCTTTCGCATTTAGTATTTAATTTATATTCTTGATGATTAAACATGAAGGATCCGGGTTATGATAACGTTGGTTGTCATGATATTAAAGTTAATTTGGTATTCCAACACTTCTTTCTTATATTCAACCGAGCTTAAGTAAGTGACGGGTGGATTTTCCTACATTAGAAGTGCATGAGATCATATCAAGAAATTTAGAAGTGAATGATTATCATTCTCAATGGTTAGTTTTTTAATAAGCATTGAAATTAATAATTTCAATAAGGTTGTGATTGGAGTGATGAATTTGGGGAAGGATTTGAAATCCATCTATTTTTTGGAGGAATTTGTAAGATTGAATTGGATGATTTCAAATCCACCCAAATTAAGAGTTATGAAATGAAGTATTTCAAATAACTTTCTAACATGGGTGGATTTGAAATTCATCCATTTTGGCTTTTCAAATATATCCAACAAATGATTGGGTTTCAAATCCTTCCCTAAATCCTTTGATCCAAACAAAACGTAATATTCAGATGGAATCCACCCATTCTTAAGAAATGTCTCTTAGTACATAACTAAATAATGTGTATAAGGCAAAGGGTATTAACTAATGATAATTCAATACTAGACAAACATTAGGGTTTCTTGATCTCACAAATTTCTAGGCATAAACTTAGCTCAAGTCAATTATGTTAGATTTCTAAGATTACTGATCGAATTCCTCTTTTATAGTTATTATTCATTAGTCATGCAATAATAACTTTATGTATACCTATTTGTTTTGTCTACGATACAGCACAAATACATAATATAAGAAGTAAAGAACATTTGATTTTCACAATGGAATTCCTATAGTGACAACACAAGTTGCATTAATCTTTGGTCCAGCATTCATGCAATTTATGCTATATTCTAATTGATCTTTATATATAAGTTACATGGTCAGTCTCATCAAATATTTATAGATTCATTCAAATAGTGGTCAAGTGTTTTAAAACATTAAAAATACAGTGGCACTTACATTAAACGAAAATCTACCATAAAAAACACATGAACATGAGTTTACGCCATCATAATTGGTTACATCTCGAAAACCCTAAGTAGAAATGTTTAGATATAATGACAAATAAACAACCCTTCAAAGTAATAAAGTATCCATAAAATTTGAAACTAATACAAAAGAACAATTCAACCACAATAGAAGTCACTAGAGTGATTAACCAAGGGTATTACCCTTGAATCTTCAACCCCTTGCCTTCTAAAGTTGTGTAGAAAAATAAAACTAATGATAGATGATCTAAACTAACAATGGTAATATGATACAAAATTAGGTCTGAAAGAATCCTATTTGTAGGATTTTAAGTGTAGAAAGGTTTAGGGTTGAAATACTTGCGAAACAGATTAAACCAGACGCAAAACGGATCCCAAAAACCCTAAAAATGCTCAACTACAGCCATGGCGCCTCCAACCCCTCATATAATGTTGCGATGCTCAGGTGGTTAGTGGCTAAGTGCCTCTAACTACCCTTGGGAGCCTCCAACTTTTCTTTGTCGAAGTTGCCAACTTTAGCACTTTTCATTTTTCACCCCAATCTTCACAATTCACACGCTAATCACCCAATTGGACCCCACTTTATTAAAAATCTATAAAAACAAATTAAAATATATTAAATGACCTAAAATACTTAACATAACAATTTCAAATAAAACCCTAAAATGTGAGAAAACCCTAAATAAACACAAAATATGCTTGGAATTATTAACAAAACGTAATCAAAACACATGCAAATTACTCTCATTTAGGAGACTTATTACACCACCCAACTGGAATTTTTCCTCATTCTAAATAAAACAAAACAAATGATAATGCAACCAGAAATTAACTTTCTTCAATGTATCAACAATGGTAGCAAGGACCAAGTAGACAAGAGAAATGAATCACACATGTATATAAGAAAACTTTGACAATTAAATCCTAAACATCATAAAAGTGCCAACCTTTCCACCTACAAAGAAAGAACAAGAGAAGATATCACTCATTTTATCAACTGTGTCAAACCTGTTTCGACGAAATGGTTAACTAGTTGGCATCCAAGTTGGAAATAATTCAAATACACAATATTCACTACTATAAATTAACTCAAACCAAGGATCAAGTAGGACTTTTCAAGCTTGTAATATAGGTTAAGAGACAAAGGTAGGAAAACTGTGAATAAAAGTAATTAATATCACTTTAGACATGTTAGTCAAGAATCCAGATCACATTCCACTATTACATTCCCCAAAACCAAAATATTCAACCAAACACCATTCAAGGCAAAATTTGAAATTACCTTCTTTATTGCAACTAAAGAAACATCCTTCTTTATTTACAAACACATGACACTTGAACAACTTTCTCTTTTTTCATTCTTCTTCTTCTTCTTTTCCTTTTCAACACATATTTTCTTTTTCTTTCTTTTTTTCTAAACAACACAACATAGGGGACTTTAACATTGAAGTCATAATTTTGACTCCTTCCCCAATCAACACACAATGCCCCCCTTGCCATCCATCACAACCACAATAACTATAGCATTGATACTTCAAAAGACAAACACTAGCTAAAGTGATGTGTAAAAAAGAGAGGTAAAACAAAACAAAATAATATGGTAAATTGGTTAATTATATGGCTATTAAAGAAAATAGGCTCATTAAAGCTCCAATGGGAAACTAGAGAATAATATCAAAATGGCAGGCAATCTAGCTCAAACGATCCAATAATGGCCTAAACAATTTCCATGGTTCAAGCTCATTTATACATCGCAAGCATAAAATTCACACAATTCCAACAAATGCAGTCACAAGTTAAACAAAATCTCAAGGCATAAGTATGATTATCACTCATTGAAAGCAACAAAGCTCTTAGTCTTCCTACATCACACAAAAGAGTTCATATATATGTTTGTAGTGACAATTCCACAAATCAGCAGGCTCAAAAACCAAATCAACTTATATGCACTTTTAATTCAACAATTGTAACATATAGTTCTCTTGAAACATTTTTAAACAATTGATACATAGTCACAAAAGTTAATCCACACCAACTACTACTAAAAACACATAAGATTTTTAGATTTTGGAAAAATTTTCTGATTTTTTCTTTTTTATTTTTATTTTAAAAACTAACCCTCTAACATACCTTAACACAAAAACAAACACCACTAAACTCAAGCGTAAAATAAACAACACGCTCCCAAAACATAAACACATAAACACAAAATAACACCACCAAGACACAAACACACCCAACTTCAATGAAACATCGTCCTCAATACTTTGAAAACAATTAAAAAGAAAATTTGACTGAGTACGATAAATGTAGAATGGAAAAATGCAGTTATGTCAAAGTTGGAAAACTCCCCAATGAATCACAATAGTTGTTACAGCTATCATACATTGCAATTGATGGTCCACCGTCTCTTCTAGACGAGCAACTCGGTTCATTAGTGATAATGATGGTTGTGTAGCTGTTGGTTGATTTGATTAAGGAGCACAAGAATTCTTCAAAAATTGCTGCATTGCCACATTATCAATTGGACTCTTTGGCTCCACACGAGTGCCATCTTCGTCTTTATGACGAATACCTATAGTATAACAAAGATCAGTGATAAGACAGGTATTAATTCTTCTACCTTGAGTATTTCTCGTATAAAGGATTTGCTCATTAATAACACAACCAACATCAATAGATCTCCCATAAGCAAACAATTAAAGAAAAATTGCTCTATCCTTGGTAACATCACATGTGTCTAGACGGCTTGAATTTAGCACTTATAAAAGCATTCCAAACTTTTTCAATAGTTGTAACGTAAATTAATAGCTACAAATAAAAGCAGGTGAATACATATTATCCTTAGGCTTAGTCCATGGAACATTAACTCCTCCACACAAAAATTTGGTACCTTATCCGAAATCAGGCTTAAGATTCATAAAGCACTAAATTCATCACCATCAATATAGGAGTATCAAAGAAAGTATTAATAGATTACGACTACAATCCACCCTTAACAATGACTTCACCAATGTTATTTTCAAGTAAATTAGCATAAAATTCTCTCATAAGCTGATTTATTTTGTCCAACCTATTCGGTTAATCATATCTTGCACTTGATCAAATAATTCTCTTTTGTCCCATTGTTTCTTGAAATTAAACCCCTTTTCAACTACAAGTTTTTTTATCAAACAAGTGTGTGGAATTAACGTTTAGATGCCTCACAAAAAGAAAATTTCTCTATGTCATAATTTGTTGATTTCCTAGCACCGACCTTAACTTTTTTCCTTTAGGAGGTATTTTTCAAGAATTCTAGAGTGCAAATCACTAACAACCTAAAATTTCAGCTCTCCCTTCTCTCTAGAATTTTGTCTCTAGGCTTTCTTCTCTTTACTTGCATTGGTATGGAAATACATGGAGCCCTTTAGTGCTCGGCTGAAAGACATAATCAGTCCTTATCCTTTGCACAAGTTTTGGTAGGAAAACAATCAGATGGCACTGTACAACAAAAAGAATATGAGTTGTATCTGAAACCCTTACAACAACATAAGGGTCAACTGGCAATTCGATTTTCTACAGAAGAGGTGGAAGAATTGTATAAGCCTTTGAGACTTGCTCTCATTGGCAAATTTCAAAGAGGAAAACCTATCATGGACGTGCAACACAAAAGCTTTCTTACTACTGGTTTCAAAGGAGAGTTTACTCTGGGTTTTCTTGATTATAAACATATCTTAATTAAATTCTCCTTAGAAAAAGACTTCTTAAGGTATTGGTTGAAGGGATCGTGAATTATCAATGGTTTTTCAGTGAGGGTTCTAAAATGTTGCACCCTCTATTTAGGTCAGATGTGAAGCCATCAATTGTCCCAGTATGGATTGTTTTAAGGATTCGCCACTAATCTACTTTAAGAAATCAATCTTGTTTTCTTTACCTTGAACAGTAGGTAAATCTTTTAAGGTCAATATGAAAACTGCTTCAATGACCAGACCTAGTGTTGCTCGTGTATATGTTAAGGTTAATATAAAAAAAGGAATTACCCTTATAGGTATGGATTGAATTGTATTCTGAAGGAGTTTGGTAATCAATCACCTATGAAGACCTTTTGAATTATTGCTATACGCAATTCACAAGGATACCACAATGGAGAATAAATGCTAAGAAACATAAGAAAGATGATCTAGCCAAGGGATTGAAGAAATCTTATCAAGGCAAGAATGTTCGTGGCCATAAGGCTCCCACAGCCAGCAAGAACCCTATTTTTTAAGAATTCTAGTCACTTACAAAAGGAGTTCACTTGCATAAGAGTTACCAAATTTGGGAAAAGTCCAAGCTCAAAATTCAAACATTGAAGCAGCAGATATTGTGCAAAAAGAATCTCAACAAATGAAAAATTTGCTACAATAACCTTAGGATTCATAGCCAACTCAAGAAGGCAAAAAATCACAGACTAAAATTCTAGAATCATCATCCGTTGCAAACAAGGATTCCATTTCAGACTCTTCGAAAGATGTAATCCAGCTCCATGCAAACTTTGCAAAACATACACAGTAACTAGGTTTTCTAATTCTAAGTGCTCAATAACTAAGGTTTCATCTTTTAGCAAAAAATTATTTGGCCAATTATATTATTTATGATCACTCTACTCCCTTGAGGCCTAAAGTAGGTACAATCTAATATGTGCATCAGTGCTTTTCAAGTCTTGATACAAGTGAAGTTGAAGCTATAGATAGAGTTTAGTAGAAGATTTCGTGGTCTTCTTTTTCAACTAGTCTTGCAAAAAAAGTTGTCGCATCTAAAAAGACACAAACATCTAGTTATAAAAATACACCTAAATCAACTAATCTTAACCTAGACTACAAACCACAAGTATATGGTGTCAAATAGTAACTAATAGAAGTAAGGATTGTTCCCACGAGAAATGGTGTAAAATTATAGATTATTTGGTTGGGATTCTAATTGAAGGGTTTTATTAAGAAGGAAATTTTAAATAAACAATGTTAAAAACAAAGATATATAAAAAAGGATTAGAGTTTATGCTAGCCAGTTACCTGGTTTTAGTTAATTAGGTCAATCAAGTGATACTATATGACAAACTAGAGATTGATTCTCATTTGTAACCTAAACCCTATCCTTCAACAACTATGTCTATCAATTTAATTAACCTAAGTGTGGGTCCCTCTTACTCCTTAATTTAATCAAATTTGATTAACTACTCATGGAATTAATCCGCCAAGGTCTAATTCTAACCATAATCTAACACTAATCTAGGTCTATAATGGAGGTTCGATATCTAAATCCCATCAATTAACCCAAAATAATTAGTGGAGTGATCAATTCCCCTAAACTTCAAACTAATATTCTAACCAAATTATATCAACATTAACAACCATCCCCGAAAACGGTGACAAAAATTGTAATTTCCAAAAAGACAAACATCTAGTTATAAAAATACACCTAAATCAACTAACCTCAATTAGATGACAAAGTACAAATATACAGTGTCAAATAGTAGCTAATGGAAGTGCGATCATTCCCACGAGGAATGGTGTACAATTATAGATTATTTGGTTAGGATGCTAATTGAAGGATTTGATAAAGAAGAAATTTTTACTGTAGTAGGTTTAAAACTAAGATATGATAGAAATGGGATTAGAGTTCATGTTAGGCAATTTCTCAAATTTTAGTTAATTAGGTCAATTATGTGATCCTATGTACCAAATTAGAGGTTGATTCCTATTTGTAACCTAATCCCAATCTCTCGAAAATTAAGTCTATCAATTTAATTAACCTAAGTATGGATCCCTCCCACTCCTTAAACTAACCAAATTTGATTAACTACTCATAGAATTCTAGCATTGAATCAACTAGGTAAATTGATCTGCCAAGATCTAATTCCAACCCTAATCCAGCACTGATACACTAAATATCTAGTTATAAAATTTATAATCACCTAACTCTATTATTAACAAGATAATGCACCACGAGTGTATGAGGTCAAATAGTATACAGTGGAAGTAGGGGTCAAATCCACAAGGAAAGTATCGGTTATTTGGTTTGAATGCTATTTGAAGAATCGACAATAGGAGAGAGATTTAATTAAACTAATCTAAAAATTAAAGACTTAACTAATGAAAACAGTAGATTAAGGTTAAGACTAGCCAATTCCCAATTTTGATTAATTCAATCAATTAATTGGTCCAATTAAAATGCATGGAAGTTCAATTCCCGTTTGTCAATTCAACCCCGAAACCTTCGGTGATTGTATATCAAATTAACTAACTATGGGTTGATACCTAATTCTCCTGATTGATTAATTTGAGTTCTATCCATATGAAATTATTGTGAACTAATTAATTAATCCTTCCACCTTGGTCTCGAATTAGATTAATCTAACCATCAACGCAAGTATAGAACAGAAGATTAATATTCATATCTCCTCAGCCAACCTATCCAAATTTAGAGTTGATCAATCTCTAAGGTAGTCAATTTGTATCAACTGTTACCTATTTATAATTATTATTCCAATTGATGATCAATTTAATCATGAACCAATAGAACTAACATCATCAAACCATTATCCATAACAAATTAGAACATAAAAGAAAGTAATAACACAAAACAAAACATTGAAAGCAAGTAAGCAAGTAAACTAGTCTAAACATTAATCTAAGAAAACAGAAAAAGAAATCAATAACTGAAAGTGAACAATTAAAGAGATATAAAACAAGAATTAAAGGTTTAAGAAAGCTTCTCTAATGAAAAATTGCAAGTTCTTGGTCTAAGGTTGTCAATATTGAACGTCCTTTTCAACCCCTTTTTGGAAAAGTAATAAACCTAGTGTAATTTGCAGCCCCAAGGGGAGATTCATTGAATTAGAAAATTATTTTGAGATCGTAAAGACCCTTATTTATTGATTCTAAGAGTTACAAAGAATAGGATTCTGAACAAGTTTCGAAATGCTCTATTACAAGCCAAAAGACGGACACCCAGACGTCTAAAAATCATCAAAATTGAGTAACAGCTCATCCGAGTCGACCCAACTACAGTTTGCAGTTGATTCGCCTTCATTCACTCATAGAATACGGGTGTCATTCTGTCCAAACTACAGTCTACAGTTGATATGCCTTGGGTCACTTGTAATCTATGAGTGGCCCTTTATAGCTTCACACGGTTCTGCCATTTTGCCTTTAAAATCTTCATTCGGTGTCCGATTGATGCCTGTTTATTCCTACATGATCGTAGAGTAAAAACACACATTAATATATATAAGTTAACTAAAAAATAACACTTAATCATGAAGTAAAACTATAAACAAAAGACAACTAAGAATGCACGAAGAACACTAATTTGGAAAGAATAAGGTAAACAACCTGCAAACACAAACTAAACACATGCACGCATAAATATAAGTTAAATAAAATTAAATAAATGCTAAAACACTACACTAAACATATGTTAATGCATAGAAAAAATGAACCTAAAAGCACCGAAACTAGTGCAAAAATTGTACGAAATAATAGTAGGAATAACCCTAATTTTTTAGGGTTATCAAACACTAATCTAGGTCTATAATGGAAGGTCAATTCCCAGATCCCCTCGATTAATCAAAATTAACTAGTGGAGTGATCAATTCTCCTAATTAACTCTTCAACCCATTAAGATTGTCTTATTAGTCCATTTTAGTACCTAATTAACCCATTAACCTCTACCCAGTAGAAATTCACATCACACGACCCTAAGCCATTACAATTAGTGCATAATAGATAACAAGAAAGAAAATAAAAGCATGAGATTGAAATTAAATGAACTAAACATGGATTCTAGAATACTAGTACAAGAAATAAAGACATTTAAAGTTAAGTAGATGAAAACATTATGAATGAAGACCTTGACAACATGAATGAGCATTAAAATGAAAGAAAATAAATTAAATTAAACATAAAATAAGTCTTACAAATGTTGGGAATACATTACATGCCATAGATGAAAACTAGTTTAGAAAAGTTGCAGAAGAAGACTAAAATTCCTCCCCAAGTGGAGAAAAGAAGAAGAAAAACCAAGTTATGGAGGAATTTTTTTCATAAAAATGTATATTTATAGTAGAGTTAGGGTTGGATGTTTAGGACAAAACAGCCTTTGACAAATTGTAAAAACAAGCACCGTCAACAGGGATTTGTGGTGACCCTCGCCGTCGATGAGCTATCCAACAGCTCTACGAAGTTTTGTTGTTTTGCCTCTAAAATCCCTGTTCGACGTGCGATTGATACACCGTTTTTTCCTTCCAAACATTAACACATAGGATATCATTATTAGCTATAATGAACACTTAAAAAACTCAATACTCAAACAAAATAATCACAAAAGAGACTAAAATTGAAAGATTCGACACATCAACAAAGACGAATGAAATTTCTTATTCCCAACGGAGTTAGGTTAATGACACGACACAAATTCTAAATACAAGAACCTAATAAAATAAGAAAATTAATACTTATATAAGTACTAAAAAACTTAATAAACATACTAACACACTCAAACACATAAAAGTAGAAATAGACAAAAATACTCATTTAACACTAAAAATGTTTGAAGCTAGTACCAAAATCGTACTAATTTATGATATATATAACTCTAGCTTTCTTGGGTTATCAAAATTCATTCCTGATGATAACAACTATACTCTTGTAGTTCAAAAATGAGCTAAAAACAAGAAGACTTATGAACTATGGCTTTCTATACTCACCAAACTTCTAGGGATCTCAAATTGTCTCACCCTTGAATCCTTCATAATGATTACCCTTATATGGAATATTAGGAATATAGAGAACAAGCCTTCATTGAGAAGATTTAAGAAGATTGTTAAATTGAATGGTGTTTAGTTTTTGGCTATTCTGAGACCTATGTTGACAGTAGATAAAATTGTAGATTTGCACTCAAAATTAGGGTTTTCTAATTCTGTATCAAATTGAGCAAGTACTATCTAGATTTTCTAGTCGAATTCTCTTACTCCCAATGCCTTGCTATTGAAGACCAAATTGTTCACTTTCACTGAATTGTGCTGATTCCTTGAAGCTAACAAATGCATCCATAGTATATGCAAAATGTACCTTACATGCAAGAAAGAGCTTTCTAATTCATTAAATGCTTTTCGATGGCTAGCTTTAAACCTTGGTTTGTTGGTGTTGACTTTACTGTCATTCTGGATGTCTTAGAATTACAAGAAGCAACTGATAACTCAAGAAAGATAGAGTTATATGTATCCCAAATTTGAGTATTTTTTCCCTAATTTTGAACATTTTTAGCATCTAAGTGTTGTTTTTGCTTGTTTTTATTTTTATATCCTAGGATGTATTAGTCTATGTTAATTTAGTGTTTTTACATTATTTTAGTATTGTTATTGACAGGTTTATCAGTAATTAATATAGTGTATTTATGTGTAGGGTTTGATCAAAGATAAAGGCACGACATTCGGATGAAAACCAAACTAAATCAAGCCATAATTGGATGATGAAGCCAAGTTAAAGTCTGAAAAAATACTAAGTATTGGTAACTGTAATTACTAGATCCCCTTCTTCAAACTGGTCACCACAATTATTGGTACTTAGAAAAATTTTCTCCTGGACATCTCATCACCACGGTAATTGAAGTGCTGTTAAACTTCAAGTGGCAAACTTTTGTTGGTCACCGTTGTTACCAAGTTCGTAACCATGGTTACCAACAAAATCTTTTTGGTCATTGCAATTACGAATTTGAAGAAGGAAAATTCGTAACTGCAGTTACCAAGAGAAGTCAACTTGAGCACTGGTCACCGCAGTCATGAAAACAAAGAAGGAATCTGGTCTTCATGGTGACGAAGCTAAGTTGGTCACCGTGGTTACGCGCACAATTCAAGAATTTTGAGGGCTAAATTCATCCTGAGATCGATGCAAAGTGTTGCTACAACCATTTTTCTCCAATCCTAGTTCTATAAATACATCCTTTAAATCTTTTTGGAGGCTAAGTAGAATTTGGTAGGGTGTGCTAATAGGTGCAGAATTAGGATAGAGTTCTTTTTCCTTTTTTGGGTTTTCTTAGATTAGGTGCAGTGTAGTATAATTTCTAAACTCTTAACTGTACATTAAAAACTCCTAGTGTAAGAATTCTCTAATATATATTTATTTTTATTTGCTTTGTGTTGAATTATGTAGCTTAATTTACATGTTTCTCTTTACTTGCTTTCATAGATTAATTGGTAGATTAGTAGTAATATATAGTTTTAAATTTAAATGCGTCTTTAAATGTTCTATTTTTACATATTTTCTTTAATTGCTTTCTTTAAAATGCTTTATTTACATTTATTGCCTTTAATGAATAGTTTGTAGATTTAAATGATTTCTAAAAATGCTATCTTATTACATGCTTCCTTTAATTGCTTTCTTTTATTTGTGCAAAATGCTTTCCTTAGTGTTAATGTTTATTTTAATGCATTAGTTTAAATTGCTATCTTAGTCTTTTAAATTCTAGTTTTAATTAAATCTCTTTAAAATCAATTACTTAACTAATAATCTAACCAAATAATCAGTAATTACTGACCAATCCTTGTGGGTTCGATCTCTGTTTCCTTTTACTACTAGTTGATAGCCGTATACTGCGAGATACTGCTTAGTTAGTAGTAAGATTCAGGTGTTTTATAAATGATAAAGCTAGGTGTTTTCAAAGGCATCAAGTTTTTGGTGCCGTTGCCCGGGATTGGTTTTCAGTGATATCGATATAATTTAGTTGGAAGATTCGAATGAAATCTTGTGTTTGTCTATAGTTTGTTTGTCTGTTTAAAATTCTAAAAAAAATCTTCATTTTGTGTTAATGCTCTTATTTTAAAAAATTCAAAAAGATTTTCTTTGTGATGGATAAATTAGACTAGCTAGTAGTCTAAACTTTCCTAGTGTTCTTAGTTTGTGTTGTTTTAGTTTTTTTATTTATTTGTTGTTTGTTGTACAAGAACAAGCAAGGAATGGACCAGAATGATTCATACAAAGGAGATTATCATTTTTATAGTAATAGAGGTATCCCTAGTAAGCGTGTTTCTTATTATGATTACTCTTCTTACCCCTTAGTTTATCAAATGGGATAGTTTACCCATCCATATCCTTATGAGAGCTACCAAGAAAATCCATATTCTTTCCTCCCACTACAAAAGCATTCATATGAATCAATGGAGCCCCAATTCCTTTACCAATTAGACAAAGAAAGCAAGATCAATGGATGTGTGGATGTAAATTCAAGAAATTCGAGAAGAACTAGCCCAGCTCCACGAAGAATGAGCCAAACTCCGAGAAGAATGAACCAATGTCCATGAGGAGCAAGCTCAACCCCTTAAGAACAAGCTCAATTTTGAGGAGAGATGGTTAGATTCTTTGAAGACAAGACACATCCCCCAAGAGGTTACAAGAACAACTTGCTCAAGTTGGAGTGATAGATAGTGAAGACGAAGGAACTCCAACAGTCCAGCCAATGGACAAAGAACTGGTTTGAGAAGAAATTGAGAAATGCATATTGAAGGAAACCGGTTCCTATGAACCTCTTGAATTTGGAGTCATAACAACCAGGCCACTCAACACTTATGCATATGAGTGTGAGTTTGTCCCGATACAATAAAAAAGCTACCACTTTGGGTGTTTGTGAAAAGAGAAATGGCTCAAGAAGTAGGAGAAAAAGAGGGATACCTTATATAGGGGGCCAAGGTTGTAAGAGCCACATATGCCGAAGTTCAAATCCTTAGGGACTTCGAAAGGGCTAATCATTGGAGCAAGTTTACCAAGGACTATCAAATTGGTGGCAAGCCTCCTTGGTGTTGAGGGAGCTTTTCTTTCCCTTTTATTTATAATACTTTATTTTAGTTTACTTGCTTTAGTTTGAGTAACTAGTTGGTAAAAAAGGCTTGTAGCCTTGTGATTAGTTTTACTTGTGTCGTATTATTGGTGAATAATTTGTGGACTTTCTTGGACAAATTTGGTAACTGATGGTAATGTTGATGGCAATATAGTATTTCTTGCAATAGTTGTGATAATTGTTGGACGAACTTGAACTTGGTCTGCTACTTGATTATGGAAAATCTTTTTGTTGAGACATTAGACTTGCTAAGTTTTGAGTTAATTTTTGAGCAGATAATATGGACGTTGGACATAGAATAGAGAATAGTCTTGGTTATTGAATGACTTTTTAAAGCTAATTATGTGTGAACCTAAGTTTGGGGGGGATGAGTTGGACATTTAGATAATCTATTTGTTGTGTTAAAACTTGTTACCCTTATGTGTGTGCTTTTTTCTTTAATTGTTTAAATCCCCAGAAGCCTCAAGGACCCTTTCTTACTGTATCCATGATTGGTTGTTAAAGTAAATTCAATTTCTTAGACTCATGAATTTAGTTGATATAGCATTTATATGGTGTACTTGGAATTGCTCATTGCTTAACCTTGTTTGGTGTGGTGCTTATTGTTGGTGAATTCAATAGTTAAGGGTAGAACTCTTGTTTCTAAGTTCAAATTGAACTTAATTTGTTACATTTATCTTCACTTGGTTAATATATTATCCATCTTCTATATTAGCTTTTTGATTGTCCAAGTGTTATTCAAAATCATTGTCTAGTGTTTTGTTGAGTGTCTTATGTTCTTTTATGCTATCTAGTAATAGTTATGTTTCTTGTCATATGAGCAAGTGGTAGGATGAGTTGTACTCATAATTGAATAATATGAAAAGTACAGTGGTGTTTATTGTCTTGTTCGTGGGGAATGGTGTTGTTTCTATTTTTGTAAAAGTTGAAATTGAATGTTGAACATGGATTACGCTTCATATGAAAAATGTGTCTTTAACACATGAAACTCAACCATAAGACATCAACTACATAAAATGGTTTTCTTAACTAGTTTTTATCTCAAACTTTAATCTTTCCGTAAGTGTTTTTTCCAATGCCAATTTGATGGTATCAATTGATTGTAAATTAGTTTACACACTTCAAGATTTTCAAAAATTGTTTCTAAGTGTAGATGGAAATGAATTAGGCCATCATTTAGTCATTTTGTATGGACTTGCATTTTTGGATATTTTGTAGGTTTTGTGAGATGGTTTGGGACATTGAATGGGGTAGTGTGAGTCTCCTATTTCAGTAAAATTAACCTAATTTTGGAAATGATCTTAGGCATTTCTTAGACCATTTGAGCCAAAAAACCTACCCTATATTGAATTTATCCTTAGTGTCCCCGTGGTACTTTATAGCCTAATTTCTTTGACAACCACATAACTAACAATTCCATCTTGTTTATTTATCCTTTTCTTTATCCCATCACCTTAGTTAGTGTGGAATCTATCCTAGTTCTCTAATATAATAGTTAAGGTTTTTTATGATGGTTTGAACGAAAATTTTTGTGCAGTTACTTTGGAGAATGAAGTCAAGATTTCAACATTGTTTATATTTCCCCTTAGTAATTGTTATTGTTATATTATTGTTGTTGTTTCCAAAAAAAAAAAAACAAAACCAAAAGAAAAAGAAAAACTGAAAAGGGATAAGAGAAAAATAAAGAAAATTAATTGTGTTGTGATCCCTTATTGAATAAAGAATGTTCATCTTACCTTTAAAAGTTAATTTAGTTAGAAATTATTTTTTTTCTTACAAGGGTTGGTCGGTCAAGTCATGATGGTTTTGGGACTTGCATGTTTGGGATAGTAGTCCAAGATTTTGTATTGAAGTGAGTAAGGTGATATGTGTCACTTTTATTCAAATTTATTCTACCCTATTACCTTAGCCAACATGTTGAAAAAGTCCTAAATGATTCTTAATTCGGGCTAATGAGTACTAGTGAGAGGAGGGTGAAGTGTTACTTTTTTGATGTCTTTTGGTACACCTAGTGGTGCCAACAAATATCCTTGTTTGTTCATTAGCATTGAATTGTGCTTTTGAAAACTAGTCCTAATGATCTTTCGATACTTGGGACAATTTTCACAATTGGGAAATTTTACTTGTTTATTCTAGATCAACTTACATTTGAATCGGCATTGTATTAACTCTTCATTAGTCAAAGTAATGTTTGTAACCAAAAGTAGTGTATATTTTTGTAAATGAAGTCGTGGATTAAAAGGTTGAGTTTGTTGAGTTAAAACCCCATTTTCACTTCTGATTAGCATAATAGAGTTCAGCATGTCAATTTTATTGGTGGAGTTATGTGTTTTGTATTAGTTGTTTTTGTTGTCTCTTTTCTTTTTCTTTTTTTTGTTTTGCTCGAAACGAGTAAAAGCATAAGTTTTGGAGGTGTGATAACTCTAGAAAATTAGATTTATATGCATCCAAAGCTTGAGTATTTTTGCCCTAGTTGAGAACATTTAGGGTATAAGTGTTATTTTTGCTAGTTTTTGCTTTTATATTCTAGGATGTATTAGTTTGAATTAATTTAGTATTTTTAAGTTATTTTCGTATGTTGTTGTGATTAATAAAGCATATTAATGTGTAGGGTTTGATCGAAGAAAACGACGCAGCAATTGGATGAGAAACGAACCAAATCAAGCCATAATTAGATGATGAAGCCAAGCCAAATTCTGGAAAAAAAAGGACTAAGTATTGGTAACTGCTATTACTGGGTCCTCTTCTTCAAATTAGTCACCACTGTTACTGGTGCTTAGAAAATTTACTTCCTAGGCAACTCATCACCACGGTTACTGAGGCGTAGTTAAACATCCAGTGGCGAACTTTTGTTTGTCACTACTTACCAACTTCATAAACAAGGTTACCAACAAAAGCTTTTTGGTCATCACAGTTGAGAATTTGAAGAAGGAAAATTTGTGTCTTCAGTTACCAAGAGAAGTCAACTTGAGCACTAGTCACTGCGGTCATGATAACAAAGAAGTGAATCTGGTTACCTCAGTGATGAAGCTAAATTGGTCATTGCAGTTATGAGTATGGAACGAGAATTCTGAGGGGCAAAATAATCCAAATTGTGGCAAAGTGTTGCTGCAGCCATTTCTCCCAACCCTCGCTCTATAAATATATCTTTTAAGCCTCTTTGAAGGCCTAGACTTAGTTAGGGTATGCTAGTAGGTGTATAATTAGGATAGAGGTCTTCCTCCTTTTTCCTTCCCAAATTTATTTTAGATTATGTGTAGTGTAGCAATGTCTAACCTCCTAGTTGTAGATTAAAGACTCCTAGTGTAAGAATTATCTAATTTATGTTTAATTACATTTGTTTTGTGTTGAATTACTGTAGCTTAGTTTATATGCTCCTCTAAATTGTTGGCTAATCAGTGGCCATTGTTGCTTCCTAAAATTTTTTCTAATGAACAAAGTGCTTTTATAATGGGAGGAACATCTCTGACAATATCCTTCTAGATGAAGAAGTGGTTGAGTATATTGATAAGAAGGTTAGAGGGGGAAACATGATTTGATTTTGAAGTTGGATATGGCCAAGGCTTTTGATGGGCTTTCATGGGATTTAGTTGTATCATGTTTTGAAGAAGTTTGGTTTGTCTACTCAGCTTATTCCTTTTTCTAAGGGCAAATCACCTAAATAGTTCCTCAGCTATTTCACTAGAATCGAAATAGCCCCCTAATTTAAATTTTAGCCTAATTAGTCCCTCAACTAAATAGTAATATCCAATTTGGTCCTTAAATGTTGGCGTCATCCAAATCATTAGTTTTTAAAATTTTAACTGACGTTGACTAGGGACAGAAGTGTAAAATCACCTAGACTTGATACTTTAAATCTAAAATCATTGCCTAAAGAGGCCTCCAACTTTTTTATTTTATCCTAATTGATCCCTAAACTTTTTGCCAATTTAGTGCCTTCCCTTGCAACCTCAAACCCTCCACTCCTACCCCATCCTACTTCACCCAACCACCACCATTACCACCAGGGCCACCTCTATCAAACATCTATTATATGAAGAAGGAAGGAAAGGAAGAAGGAGATCAGGGTTTGGGAGAGGCAGGGGGATTAAAGTTAGGGAGTGGGATAGGGATGGGTCTAATTTGTGGTGGTAGGGAGATGGATCCAAGTAAGATGAGGAAAGAAGCATGACAAGATGGGTGTTGGGGAAAGACATCCGGGGTGGGGTAAGGAGAAAGGGGTTGTACTGGTGGTGGTGGTAATGCTAGGGTGATGGTAGGAGTGGCAATGGCTAGTAATTGGGTGAAAAGAGATGAGAGGGGGAAAGGAGGGTAAGAGTTGGTGTTTATTTGTTTTTTTTTTTTTTTCAATTTGAACCTATTTTATTTTTAATTTGATCTCGAAAACTTTGTGAAGCCTTTTTATTTTCAATTTGACACCAAAAATTTTGTAGGACACTTTATTGTCTCTGCTTTGAGGTAATTTTTCTACTATATTTGTGTAATTTTTCATATTCAGTGAAATTAGTGGTATATTTAAAAACATGATATTTGACTGAGGAATTAAATTGGCTAAATTTTTGGTTGAGAGACTAATTCAGTTAAAATAAAAATGTTGAAGGACTATTTAGACAATGATTTCAAACTTAAAGTTCTAGATGTAGTTGATTGTTGATGCTATCTCTATGCAACACCGGTCAAAATTAAAAAACTTAATGTGTTGGGCGGTGCCACCATTTTGGGGCAAAATTGGATACAACTATTTAGTTGAGGACTAATTAGGCTAAAATTTAAGTTGGGGACTATTTCGGTTTTCATGAAATAGTTAAGGTGCATATTGGAGATTTGACCGTTCCCTTATTTTAAACTTTATTGATTCAAATAGGTTTTTCATTTTATTCAATGGCAATCCTACTATATTTTTTCATTCTACAAGAAGAGTGAGGCAGGAAGACCCATTTCACCATTGCTATTTATCTTTACTACTGAAGTTTTCAGTAGGTGTTAAACCATCAATTTGCAATTGGTAATACTAAGAATTACATACTTTCTAGTTATTGTCTCCCCATCATCTTATTTACCTTATGCAGTTAATATTGTCATCTTTCTCAATGGGGTAAAAAATCTTTGACTAATTTGATGAAGTTTATCCCTAAGTATGAAGCATTTTCTTGGTCAGTTAATTAATAACTAGAAAAGCCATTTCTACATTTCATCCAAGATGGCAGTAGCTCCAGCAAGGATTATTATAAGATATAATAGTTTTATGTTGAAGAATTTTCCTTTCATCTATTTGGGTATGCCTATTAAGAAAATAGAATGTCAAAATCCATGTTCAACCAAAAATAGACAAGATCACTCATAACTTATCTAGTTGGAAGACAAAAATATTATCAACAGAAGAAAGACTGCTTTTAATTAAGCATCTCTTGATCTCTATTCCATTATACTTGTTGGTAGCTATGCAACCTCCCAAATTTGTACTACATGCTGTTGAAAAACTGTTTGTTGATTTTTTTCTGGGAAGGATACCAAGTGGGGAAAGAGATTTCACTAGAGATCATGGTGGAAAATCACATAGCTAACAATTGAAAATAGATTGAAAATTGGAACTCATTGTGCATGGTTTTTCAATGAAATTATAGTGGACGTATAGGACAAGGATGCCTCTTTGGAGAATTAAAATTCTTTACCATAAATATTGTAGAAATACTTTGCGTCCTTCCTTAGTTGGAGGTAACTATACCAACTCTTGAGAATAATACTAGCAGTCAAGGATGTGGTTAAACAACAACTTTATCTATTGCCTAAAGAGGGTGATGTCTCCTTCTGGTTTTGATAACTGGCAAGGGGATGGTTCTTCTATGTTGACAAACATGCTAGCATATGATCTCACCAAATCTAGAATGGAGCCCAATGGGATGTTCAAGCTATAAAATCTAGTCTTCCTACTTTTAACACTGGGGAACTGGAATCTAAATCTATTTGTCTTTCTTAGGGTTAAGATGAATATGCTTGGCAATTATTAGCTTCAAGAAGTTTCTCAATCTCTTCAGCTGTTCAACAGATGAGAACGGGAGGTTATTCTTTATTTTCCAAGATGATGATATGGGATTAAATAATTCCTCTTAAAGCCCCAATTTTTATATGGAAATTGCTAAACTCTAACTTGCCACTTGATGATGGTTCGATGAAGAAAAAAGGCTTTCTTTTGCCTTCAAAGTGTCAATTCTGTAATGAAAATAAAAGTTTGGATCATTTGTTTCTACATAGTCACTTAACTCAAAACACTTAGTTATATTTCCAAAGCATGCTTCACACATCTGTTATACAATTTCAAATTTGCATCAATACTTCAACCATTGATGGTTATGATCAAGTGATGGCTTCATTGCTGGGATTAATCATAAGTTGCTACCTTGCTTTGTCTATTGGGAATTACGGAACTCAATGAACAAGGGGCCTTTTCGAGAATGTTAAAACCTCTAATCACATGGTCATTGCTACAATTACATCTACTATTTGTTTAATTTCAATTGCCTACCCTTTGCAACTAGTACTTGTGCTGAACATATACAGTTTCAAGTAGGATAGATTCAGTTTGCATTTCAGGTTCTTGAGTATAAGGCTGTTGAACGGAAATGTCCAACTCAAAATTATTGTAAGCTTAACACAGATAGAGTATATAAAATATGCAATTTAGGGTTATCTACTGAAAAGGAGTTGTCAGGTATTCAGAAGGTCTGGTTCCTTGGAGCTTTTACACCTTACTACATTACAACAAATTCAAGTCTACTGGCTGAGGAAATGGCTTTGGAGAAAGGTTTAAAATGAAATTTGAGAAGCTCTTCAATAACCTAGTTGTTGAAGTAGATTCTCTTACTTTGGTTAATATCTCCAATGGCAAGGCTAAAGTCCCATGGAAGATTCATCTCATTATGCAGAAGATTTCTCAAATCATTGGGCAAATGCCTGTTGGTTTTGTGCGTGTTTTTATGGAAGGTAATAATTTAGCGGATATCTTACAACATATTGGCTGTAATTCTCAATATACTTTGGTCTATGACCATATTAATCTTTCTAGTATTACTAAGGGTCAAAATGTTTTAGATAGAATTGGCTGCAAACTCTAAGGGTGAAACATTAGCACAAAAAAATTAGGGTTTTTGTAACTCTAGTTTCCGAGAGGTTTTGGTTTTATTGTTCCCGTCCTTGTGCTTTTTTTTCAAAAATTAATAAAATAGGTATGAGCCTCCCACCAATGAACATGTGGTTTGCTAAAAAAAACACCTAAAAGTTCAATCAAGAACAACTATATCAACTTAAATATAAACCAACAAGTTCAACTTATGCAAGAAATATGATCAAAAATCACCAAAAGTAGTCTCAAACACTTCAAGTAATATCACCAATGAAATTCAAAGTAAATGAATAAAATCAACCCTAATAATCACAAAAAAGTTAGATTTAACCAAATTCAAGTCCTCATAGGTCCCTAAACCCTATACTCTTAGACCGACTCGGGAAAAGGACAAGAAAACAGGCATCATAATTAACCATTCATACCAACCCATATGCATTACAATCTATAGTATCTGGAGGTATAACAACCCTAGTATAGAGGTTTTCTGAACTCATCATACGGGCATTTCCCCTTTACCGGCTTCAACAATTGCCTTAGCGGGTACTTTCGAGGCCCTAGCCTTTTGTCCAGAAATTCTATACAAGGTTTATTGTATCCCAGATTTTAACCATAGAAAGAAAATTTCATCCAGAAATTGCCAACATACCTCATGGTGCCTGGAGTCCTGTTCTTGTCTGAGTTTGTCCTTTGAAATTAACTTGTTGAATTTTTATGGGTTTATACACTTCTGGCCTCTCCCCCTGGCCTACTTCTTCTTAAATTAAAGAAAAAATAAAGAATAAGCTTTTAAGAGAAGTCTTGAAGAAATTTGATTTGGAGAATATAAAATGAAATTGATTGATATTGAGAGAATTGTTACAAGAAGAGCTAGTTGAGAGCTTTTGATAATTTTCCTAAATATTTCCTCGATATCTATACAAATGAGGAATGAGTCTATTTATAGATGAAGTTCCAGACTTCAATTCCGGATTTTAACTATCCTAAATTTACTATACAATAAAGGATATTCCTTACATGTCTTCTACTTTTCTTAAAGCTGTTTGTATAGTACAATAATTGCTACCAGCTCTCTAAAGTTTTCTACATAATAATTGTTTTAAGGCTGTCTAAAATGTGGTCTCCACATTTTGGTATCCGATGCTGTCTACTCCATCAGTGGATTACACTTGGTCTTCCAGATCAGACAGCTCCTGTTGGTTGTCTTGAGTAGAATCCGTGTCAGTCTTTGAGTCTTCAATTGTCTTTTTTTCTTCTGTTTGTCCTTTTGTCTGAGTCATGATTCCACTAAGTGGAATTTTTGGGAGATTTTTTAATTCTCCAAGGAGTTGACTCAGAATAGTCTTGGTAATGTCTTCCTTTTTCTTTTTCTTTTTATTTTTTCTTAATTTTATTCCTCGTTTTGTTTCTGAGGAAGAGGACTCTTCTTTTTCAGAAGTTTTTGGCAAACTTCCAGCCATCAACGAAGTATTGATTTTGTATTTACCCTTATCCGTTTGTAAGGGACTAGATACAGGCTTACACCCTGTATTGGTCTGTGTGATTTTTAGTAAATCACCAACTATCAATGGACTTGTTTTGTCTTTACCGGCTGCCGTTTGGACCGGACTAGGTGTTCCTTTAAGAGGAAACACTGTCCTTGGTTAAAAGTGTTTAAATACCTATTTTTCCAGTCTTCTTTTTCTAAAGTTAAAACTTGGACTTTTTGTTCTAATTCAAACAATTTTGTCTTATTATCAGAAAATTCTTGTTCTAAATTTCTATACTTTTCATTTATTATTTTAAAGTTTTTTACGAGGGTCTCACAGTGATCACAAAAATTAATCTGGTTACTTTCATCTGTCTGAATAACGGGTCTGGTATTAATTTGATCTGAGATATGAAACCATTTCCTCAGAAATTCTAGAAGCTTCAAGTCCTTCTGTAATTGTTTAAAATCTTAAGAACCTGTCTCTTATACTCATCTAGATGTGTATAAGAGACAGATTTAGAACAGCAGGATTATTTTGTAACCATGACAAATAGAATTAGTAAAGTGTCCACTATTTTTTCTTTGATATGAAATCCATAAATTATCTAAGATTACCTTTTGTTGTTCATTTATATTTCTATAAAGGTCTAATATTCTGAAACTATGATGAGGTGGCATGGCACATAAACTATGTCCATTAAAATCGAATCTTTTTTCTGTGCCACCAGGAGTCTGTTTTATTATGCTAGGAAAATGAAATGGATTGTCTAAACTTAATAAATCTCTTATACACATCTAGATGTGTATAAGAGACAGAAATAAACTGAATAAGAAATAAAACTTGGTCTGGGGGCCCTGAGCTGGGCTCTTGGGTCTGATCCAAGCCTGTAAAAATTAACAAACATTAGACTTGTGAATTATTAATTATTAAAACTATAAATTTTTCTAGATAATTCATCTGCTAATTTATTGTCTTTTCTTTTTATATGTTCAAAATTAATATTATATTCAGCTATTTTTAAAGAGAATTTTTGTCATCTCTTATGTCTACTATAATTTTTCTTTCATAGAAAAAGCATATTTAACTATAGCTTCACAATCTGTTCTAATTGTAAATTTTTGCTTGGAAATTATAAATAATTTAAAAGAATCTAATGTATAGATAATAGCTAATATTTCACAATCTAAACTAGTCTTATAACCTTTTTCTCTAAATGTTCCACTGGCATATCTAGATAATTTCTAAGAGTCTTTTGGTGAATACTTATGGGGTTTTGATTTTAGAATTCCTCCCCATCCTAAACCACAACCATCTGTTTCTATTATTAAATATTCTGATTCTAAAGGTAATTGTAAAGAGGGTTGTTCTGTATCATATGTTTTATCTTTTTTACTAAATTTACATCTTCTATGTTAAAAAATCTTTGTCCATTTTTTCCCGTCTTGGAATATAATGGTCCTGCAATTTTGCCTATATCTTTAAGGAATGGTCTAGCATAATTTATAAGTCCTAAGAATTTTTGTAGTTCTTTTAAATTTTCTAATTTATCAGGCATTTCTAATAGCTTTCTTGGCTATATGATCTTGTAATTTTATCTGTCCATTTCCTATTTCTACCTAAAAATTTTACATGTGTTTTAAATAATTCTACTTTCTTTTTACTTATTATTATACCATGTTGATAAAAAATTCTAAAAACTGTGTTAAGGTATCCTACATGTCTCTTGTTCATCTTTTGAAAAAACTAATGTGTCATCTATGTATACTAATACAAATTGGGAATATTCTAAGAAAATTTTATCCATTTTTCTCTAGAATACTCCCAATTTGTATTAGTATACATAGATGACACATTAGTTTTTTCAAAAATGATCCTAATGGGTAGGTAAAGGTAGTCCATTTTATACTATTACATGTATTTTGATTAGCCAAAATCCTGACTTACAATCAAATTTACTAAAAATCTTTTTACCTTGTATTCTATTTATCAAAAATGTTTTGTCTGGAATATCGTAACTATCGTCTATAGTATTATCATTTAATCTTTTATAATTTATTACCATTCTGCTTTTTCCCCTGATTATTTCACTGTGTTTTCTAACTATAAATGTTGCTGACCTATGAGGAGATTCTGATGGTCTTATTACTTTTAAATTTAATAATTCTTTAATGTGCATTTTAAATTCCTCTATGTCTTGGGGACTAGCTTCTATTTTTGCAGTTTTTATTATATAATCTGGATTTTTAACTTTTATTTCACAATAAATTTTATTTTTATCCCATAATTTTATAGGGTCTTCTCCTATAAATGGTAAAGTGTCTATTTGTGATTCTATTTCTGTTTTTGTCTTTAAATGGAATAAATTTTTAAGATTAATTCTATCTATTAAATATTCATTTAATTCATTGGCTTCTAAATAATTTTGTTCTAAAACTGTTATATTATTACAACAACCTTCTTTTCCTTTTTGGCATTCTATAAATTTTTCTTCTATTTTATTACTAGATTTTTTATCTTCTATTTGTTTTATTAAGTCTGGGTGAATAGGTAGAAGTGATATTGGATTACATGGACTTGTAGTTACAGATATTTTTAAAAATTTGTACATATTCTTTTGTTAAAATAATTCCTCCATCTAAATCTAATAAGAATTTTAGTCCAACACATTATACCTACCCCATGTTTTTCTAAAATGTTTTTAACTAATACATATGGCATAAAATAGTAATGACTATATTTATTGTAGTTATTAAGAAAGGCTATATTACAAATTTTTGCATAATGATTATATTCATTTATACTTCCATCCATTTGTGTTGCCTTTATAGATTCTTTAAATTTTAATATTTTAGTTGTGTCTACCAGTTTTGGATCTACAATTATGGTTGTACATCCTGTGTCTATAATTTCACTTGTTCCTGTTATTTTATTATAGTGTTTAAATGTAACTTCTAATTTTATAGAATTTAATTTTTTGTCTTGGTTACAAAATTTTATTTGCTGTTCTAAATTGGCTAAATTTATGTTTTCTTCTATATTTTCTTCTATTTTTTCTTTGTTTTTATAAAAAAATTCTTTTTCTAGAATCAGAGCCCTAATAAGCTTAGATCTTTGTTCTAGTTGAGTTATTCTATCAAAAGCATTTTCATTTATCTGAAAATTCCTTATGTTTTGTATTTCCTGAAATTTAAAATCTGTATATTTTTCTACACAACTTATGCATGCTTCGTTAAAACATAAATTACATTTACTTCTTTATTACGAGCTGGGTACCAATCACAAAATAAACATGGCTTAGAATCTAATCCTTTATTCTTTTGCCAATTATGGTCACAATCTATATCTGGTATTTTAATATTTGCTTTAAACATAAAATTAATTCCTTTTAACTCTTGTATAAATTCTTCTAGGTCTGGTTCTTCTGGATCTACAAATTGGTCTATTATTTCATTTTTCTCTTCTAGATTTTGTTCTTCTAATAATTCTTCAAAACTAACAATAGAATAAATAATTTCTGTATCGCTAAGAGTTTCATCCACGTCTAAGTAGTCTTGGTCTGTGTTATTTACTAATATGGCATTTTTATTTATCATATTTATTCTTTCAGGAATGACTAAATTAGAAAATACCTAGATACTACATGTATAACAATAAAGCTTTTTCCTATATGTTCTATCAGGGTCATATTTTCTAACATGTCTGTCTTTGTTTATAAGGTTTTCTAGCTTGTGATCTTTTTGTGTAATATTTTTTTCTTTTTAGTGTTTGTTTTGGATATTTCCTATTTTTGTATCTAGGTTTTTCTTGTTTATCATAATGTTGAGGAGTATAAATTTGACTACAAAAACTTGTTTCATTCTTTAATTGTCTACTTATTTGTATATTAGTACATTTTTCTACTAATATTTTTATTATGAACATTACTCGTTGGCCTAAAGATATTCCTATTCCTGTTTCCATTCTCTTATCTATTATTTATTCTTTAAACCTTTTACTTATTTCTAGTCCTAAAGCTCCTGGTAATTTGTTAAAAAGTTTATTACCTATGTCTCTATTCCAAGTGTTTCCAAGCCAGAGGCATAGTATATATATTCTGCTCTTAAAGGGTTTTACATGTAATATCAACCAGTTAAATTTAATTGTTCTAATTTAATTAATGCATTCTTTTGTTGTTCTGTGTTTCCAAAATTTGGATCTTCTCCTGTTATGATTTGATGTATTGTATTTCCAAAATTAAAAGGATTTGGTCCTAAAGAAATTAGTTCAGCTAATTCTATTGGATTTCTATCCTTCCACATTGCCACATAGCCTTATACACATTGATTCTAGAAATAGTGTTCTAAATATCTTAACATTTCTTCTGCATCTTTAGTGGCAAAGTGTTTTATATAATCACTAGCTATAGCATTTTTCCAAGAGTCTAAATATTTATTCCATCTTTGAGGATCTATATTAGTTATATTTAATATAAATGGTTGTCCTCCATACTGATGGGTGTAAGGAGCTTCCATAGGATCTCTACGTCCTATAGGTTTATATGGAACTATTTGTAAAGGTGGTGTGTAAATATTTCCTGTTTCTGTTGGGTCTATCCTTTTTCTGGGCATATTTCCAATAGAATATCTACAATAGTAGGTCTATTTCTAGAAAATATTGAGGGTGTTTCTGTTCTTAATCTACTTCCTCATGAGTCTGGTATTTGTTGTTGAGGATTACTACTGCTACTTGCTTCCATTAATTCTAAAATTCCTTCTCATTTTTCTATTATACTAGGTTCATATATTGTACTATTTGTATCTTCTTTTGAAATTATATGATTTATTTCTTCGTCCTCTAGTTCATATGCTTCTAAATTCATATCATCTTCTATTTCTAAAATTTCTATTGTTTTTGTTTTTTGTCTTATCATTAAATTATCATTTCTTTCATAACAATTAATTACATGTCTAAATATTATATTAATGTTATCAAATTCTTCTTTACATCCTGTACAATTAATTTTTCTATTTTCTTTGTTTTCTATTTTTAAAATATTTTCTAATTTTTTCGAAATTATATCTTCTTGTGTTTCTAAATAAAAGTCTTTGTCTTTTTCTAAAATTTTTAAAATTTCTAAAATTCTTTTACTCATTTTTCTTCGTTATTGTTACTTGTGCTGGCTTCTATATAATCAGTAAATCTTATGGATTTTCTTCCTATACTATCTTCATAATAAATAGTTTCTTGTGGTACTATTATTTTTTCTGGATTATTTACTGATCTATCTAATTCCCACGGTAGTCCTGATTGGTCTATATTATCTACTGTTAATGGTGGTAAAAGTTTTATTCCATTATTTCTTAACATTTCTACAGTGTTTTTTATATTTACTTTATATCTAGGTGTATTACTTTGAGTCAATTTTCCTAAGAATGCTGTACATAATAACAAATTTTTACCTTCAAAGTCTTGACATCCTCTTCTCATTATTTTTATTTGAATATGTTCTGCAAATTCTCTAGTATCTAACATATAATTAGGACAACAATAAAATATTCCACCTCTTGTCTGCATGTCGATTTCCGTTCTACCTATAATAGCCTTATGTGCGTCATTTATTCTAGTATCCATTATTAATAATAACACTTTTCCTCCTAAATTTACTTCATGAGTTCTATGTAGGGCTTTTATGCCTATTACAATTAATCCTAAATGGGTTAGCCTAAAATTTCCTTCTAATAATCTTTGTCTGTGTGATGGAGTTACTAAATGTAAATGAACTGTGTCTCCTTCTAGACATCTGACTTGAACTTCTCTGTAATGTCTGTAAAGTCTAGTTTGGTCTGATGCTTCATATAATGCATTAGAATTAATTATGTTTATCCTGTTATTTCTAAAAGTTTCTATATCCCTATCTATATCAATTATTCCTCCTAAATTTATTAATTCTTCAGTTTGATTTCTATTTGGCCTTATGAATCTTTGAATTCTATTTACTATTGTACTTACTGTACTATTTTCTTCCCTATTTCTTCTAGTTTCTGCGGCTATTGTCTCAGTTCTTTCTCTATCTTCTGAATTTCCTGTTCCTAATCTAGGCATTTATTGTTTAGATTGTAAAAATGTCCAAACAGGTTGTTGTCTAATCTTTTTCTTTCCTTTTGTTCCTAAGTCCAGTAGGGTTTTATTAATTGCTTCTGTTAATTCGTCTACTTCTTTATGTGAGGCTAATTCTTTTAAATATTCTTCTATTTTTACTACTTTTTGTTCTAACTTATCCATTTTAATTTGTGTTGCTATTAATAATGCTATTATAGTATTATTTTGTCTTACTATTTGTTTATCGGCTGGTGTGCCTGTATCTAGTCCCTTACAAATGGATAAGGGTAAAGACAAAATCAATAATCCGTTGATGGCTGAAAGTTTGCCAAAAACTTCTGAAAAAGAAGAGTCCTCTTCCTCAGAAACAAAACGAGGAATAAAATTAAGAAAAAATATAAGAGAAAGGAAGACATTACCAAGACTGTTCTGAGTCAACTCCTTAGAGAATTCAAAAGACCCAAAAATGTGGTATAGTGGATTGCCACCAGCGAACAAAATATGACCCTGATAGAACATATAGGCTGACTTATACACATCTAGATGTGTATAAGAACAGGAGCCAGGGTGATCTAAAAGACCAAAGCTGTTTGTATAGGTGTCATCCACTGATGGAGTAGACAGCATCGGATACCAAAATGTGGAGACCACATTTTAGACACCCTTAAAACAATTATTATGTAGAAAACTTTAGAGAGCTGGTGGCAATTACTATACAAACAGCTTTAAGAAAAGTAGAAGACATGTAAGGAATCTCCTTTATTGTATAGTAAATTAGGATAGTTAAAATCCGGAATTGAAGTCCGAAACTTCATCTATAAATAGACTCATTCCTCATTTGTATAGATATGGAGGAAATATTTAGGAAAATTATCAAAAGCTCTCAACTAGCTATTCTTGTAACAATTCTCTCAATATCAATCAATTTCATTTTATATTCTCCAAATCAAATTTCTTCAAGACTTCTCTTAAAAGCTTATTCTTTATTTTTTTTCTTTAATTTAAGAAGAAGAAGGCCAGGGGGAGAGGCCAAAAGGTCTCAAACCCATAAAAATTCAACAAGTTAATTTCAAAGGACAAACTCAAATAAGAACAGGACTCCAAGCACATCTTGTTAGACCATGAGGTATGTTGGCAATTTCTGGATGAAATTTTCTTTCTATGGTTAAAATCTGGGATACAATAAACCTTGTATAGAATTTTTGGACAAAAGGCTAGGGCCTCGAAAGTATCCACTAAGGCAATTGTTGAAGCCGGTAAAGAGGAAATGCCCGTATGATGAGTTCAGAAAACCTCTATACTAGGGTTGTTATACCTCCAGATACTATAGATTGTAATGCATATGGGTTGGTATGAATGGTTAATTATGATGCCTATTTTCTTGTCCTTTTCCTGAGTCGGTCTAAGAGTCGAGGATTTCATCCTCCTCCCTTCTCGTGGTTCTTTTGGCCCTTCAAGCCATGCAAACTTTCCTTAAAGTTGGGTTCTAGAAGTTTTCTTGAGTAAAATCACAAACAAAGTTCAAAAAGTGCCTTAAATTTGGTAAAAAGTTATGATTCTAGGTTGTTAGCAGCAACAATTTTATAGGAATTGGACAAGATTTAGTTGTAGAAGCACTAGAAGAATCATTTGGGGATGAATGATACAGATTTTGAAAGGATTTAGAGGTTGAGGGAATGTAATTTGGGTTGTAAAATTGCACCCTTATTCTACCTGATTTCCTGGCGCAGCGAACAGCTAGCGACACATACATGGTTAGTGATTGGGCACATTGAACTGCTCAGCCAACGTTGGCCAACTTCAACCCCTTTCACACAGCTTGATTTTTTCCTACTTCATACCACTTCGTTTGAGCTCCAATTTATTCCCGAGCATATCTTCAATATGCATAACATACAAAATAATTCAAGAAACATTAAAATACAAAAAATAAACTCGACGAGAAATCAAAATAAATATGAAATGAAAAAAACCCATGGGTTGCATCCCAAGCAACTTATTTAGTTTAAGATGTGTTAGCTAGATGTTCTTAAAACTAATTTGTCCTTTCTAAGTTCACAGAAATTCTTGGAACTTCAAAATCACCATCAATGTAATGTTTCATATCCGTCTTAAATATCTCATTTACCACATATCAACTAACATCAAGAGAAAAATAATTGATGAACTCATGCAGATATTTCATAGCCTTAAAACATTGAATGATATCGCTTCATCATTGACTAGCAACTCTAATTTTCCTTGCTGAACATCAATTAATGCCCTTCCAGTTGCAAAGAAGGGTCTTTCCAATATTAGAGGAACATTAGTATCCTCTTTCTCATGTCTAGAATAATGAAATCTGTAGGGAAAATGAAAATTTCCACTTTCACAAGTACATCCTCAATGATTCCATAAGGTCTCGTTACTCTCCTATCCCCTAAGTGAAGGATCACCATAGTCAGTTGAGCCTCTTTCTCTCCCAATTTCCTGAAAATTGACAAAGGCATTAGATTCATACTAGCACCTGGATCACATAATGCTTTATCAAATCAAATATTGCCTAAACTACAAGGGATAGTGAAACTCCCTAGATCCTTCATTTTTGGAGGCAATTTCCTTTAGATCTCTACACTGAATTTCTCAATGAGCATTACTGTTTCATATCTCCATCCATTAACTCTTATTAGACAGGATCTCCTTCATAAATTTGACACAATTAAGCATTTGAGAAAGAGCTTCAGCAAAAGGAATATTAGTTATTAATTTCTCAGAAAATCAAGAAACTTAGAAAATATTTTCTCCTCATTTTACTGCTTTAATCTCTGCAGATATGGAACATTTACGGATGGGTATGTGGGAACTTGTTTCTTTCTTCAACTAGGTATTTGATTCCTATCAATGCACCATCACCACTTTTGTCAATACCAGATTTAGGTGACTCCTTGATCATCCATTCTTCTCTTACCTTCACAGTTACACCAACTTTTGGGTCATCCACCATCTTTCTACTTCTCGAAGTTATTACCCTAACTTGCTCCTTAGGGTTGGTCACCGTGTTACTTGGCAAGGTACCTTGAGGTCTTTCAACAATTTGTCTAAAGATTTACCCAATTTGCCCCTCTGAATTTTGAATTGAACTCCTTGTCTCGTTCATTAAGGTGGCTAGCACAGTTTTTCCTCCAAATTCGGCTTTTTCACTACCTGTTGGGGTGAAATTTGTTGCTGGTATTGCAATAGTGACCTTTGTTGTCCCTGATTACCCCAAAAAAATTTGGGTGGTTTCTCTACCATGAATTATATGTATTAGAGTATGGATTTTTTTTGCATCATTGATTAATTTGCCACAAAGTTCACTTACTTACCCCCAACTCCATTTCTAGACACTTGGTACTCTACAATGACATGGTTTCTAGTACAGTTTCACATCACACCACATCAGAACAAATAGAATTCATGGTATTTAATTTCATACCTCCAATTTGTCTTGTAAGTGCCAACTAAATGGCCATGGCTTGAGTTTTTGCTGCTTGTGCATCTACTAACCCTACCTCATGTACTCCTCGACTTCCAACTAAGCCAGCTAACCTTTGATAAAAATTTCTAGCCATTTTCTCTAGCAACTCATACGCTTCATCGGGAGTTTTATACATGAATGGTCTTCCACTTGATGATCCACCTGTACTTTGGATAGCAAGGAATAGCCCGTTATAGAATGTCTGAATCTGCATCCACAAAAGTAAATCATGATGTGGGCACTTTCTGATTCACTCCTTGAATTGCTCCAGGCTTCATGGAATGTCTCCAATTGATCACTGTGCATAAAGGACATAATATATCATTCCTCAATTTGGCCTTTTTGCCAGCGGAAAGTATTTGTCTAGTAACTTTTGAGCAAATACATCCTACGTTATAAAAGTTCCTAGGGAAAATGATTGTAACCATCTTTTTGGCTTGTCCTTCAATGTGATTGGAAACAACTTTAGTTTAATTGCATAACAAGAGACACCATTATGCTTGAAAGTATTGGAAATTTCCCAAATATTTGCAATGTGTTGATATGGATCCTCAATAGGGCTCCCATCAATTTGCATAGAATTTTGAAGCATAGATAGCAAAGCCAGCTTTATATCAAAATTATTTGCATAAATTGTCGGCCTTGCAATGCTAGAACAACTCTCTTGTCAATGACGGTAATGGAAAATCTCTCAAAGGTCCATTTTCGTCTTGTACTAGTGGTGGATCATCTCGCACTGGCGTTTTTCCATCTCCATTGCCAGCCATAATGCTTCTCAATCCTTCCTTTACTTCTCATTTCCCACTATGAAGTCTACACAAGGTCTTCTTAATTCCAGATCTATAGGAATTAGTCGCGACGGAGAAAATGTAAACTACAAAAGTAAAAACAAGAAAAGGTCAAATCTAACCAAAACAATTAAAAAAGGAAAAAAATGTGAATTACTAACAAACTAGTTGCTATCAACATTAGCAACAGCATCAAACACTTGATGGGTTGATTTTCCTACACTAGCAAGTGCACGAAATCATATCAAGTAATACAGAAGTGAGTAAGTATCATTCCCATAAGGACTAGGAAATAAGCACTAAAATTAATAATTTCACTACTATTCAAATAGAATCGATTCTTGAGAAATGAGAATTAGTTAAATGACTAAATAATAAACTAAGACAAGAGACAATAAGTAACTAATGATAATTCAGGCTTTGACAAGCATTAGGGTTTCTTAATTGCACTAATTTCTAGGCATAAACTTAGTTAAAGTGATTCATGGTAGATTTTCAAGATTACTGATCGAACTCTAGCTTTATAGTTATTAACCTTTAATCATGCAATAATGACTTTACCTTTACCAATTTATCTGTTCATGATCCAAATAAATAAGAAGAAGTAACGAACTTTAATTTATACCATCTAATTCCTATGGTGACCACACAAAATACATTAATCCTTGGTCCAATATTTACATAATTTATGGAATTTACCAATTGATCTTAATATATGAATTACTTGGTCAATCCCATAACATATTTTTATAGATTCATTCAAATAGTAATAGCATTTGAAAGGATTAAAATTGCAATTGTTATGCGATTGGAAATGAAAATAGTGGACTAATAGAAGAAGTTCTTTTACACCATCACAATTGGTTATATCACCAATGACCATAACTATACACCAAAATTCTTAGAATATAATTGCAATTAAAAAATCCTTTAAAATAATAAAATACACCATAAAGCATGAAAGTAATAATAAAGAACAATTAATCCACCATAGAATCACCAAAGTGATGAACCAATACTTTCACCATTGAGTCTTCATGCCCTTGGCTTCTAAAGTCGTGCACCCCACTTCATTCAAAACCTATAAAAACACATTAAAGCACATTGATAAATGACCTAAAACACTTAAAATAACAATTTCAGCCAAAAACTATAAGGTGCAACAAAATCCTAAATTAACACAGAAAACGCTTAAGATTAGAAACAAACATAATCAAACACATGCAAGTAACTCTCATTTAAAAGAGTTATCAGTAAAAGCTTAGCACACTCAAATTAGAGTAAATTACCAAGCAATAAATACTATTCTTTTTAGAAGTCAAAACAATGAGTAGTCATGATCCAAAATATTATGATAACTAAGGAGTTAACAAATGGATAGTCCATAAATCTATAGTAAGTATTTGTAATTTTAACCAAGATTGACCTAGATAGGTCAACTAGTTATTTTCAAGCTCGATTTAGATCCAGCTCACTAATCATAGGTATAAATAGTGGAAAGGAAATGTCAGCCTCATAATTCACAGTACACATAATTTTACAAATTCTAAATTTTCTCTAATTTTTCTCTCATCTAAAATAACTAACTTGAGCATTGGAGCTTCCCTCAAGGGACAGTGCCTCGCCCTCTTTTTTTCTTAGGTGTTTCGGACATGAGTTCTATGAATGGTTCCTAACCCTAGCACCGGATGAATTTTCTCTTTGATTTAATACTTAACAAAAATTTGAATCAATATTTTGCATCACTTATGTGAAACTAAACTAACAGTCATCTCATATCATGGCACCCAGCACCATGTAACACTTGCCAGAGAAATGCAAATATTGGCAAGAAAATTTATGTCCAGCATTACTCTAACTGATCTCACAAGGTTATAGATTAGCATAGGGGACAAAATGAAAATAGACCCAGTCTCTAGGTCTTACTAGGAAGAAGAAATCCACAAGATTAGGCATCAAATGTGTTACTAAAGGATACGCTCATGAGGCAAAAACTTGAACATCATCTTTCTCGAGGCGAAGAACTCTCTCGCAACTCAGATGGCAATTCTATGTTGTCCACCTCTCACCTCATGCTAGTGAGAGGGATAGAGGCACTGAAAGAGAGATGAGCAGGAATGAGCAAAGGACTCTTGAGATGATTCCAACTGGGTTCGCCTTGCAAGAACAAATAGGTTGGTCTGCCTGACATGAGTCCAAAAAATTGGGTTCATTAGGCCAAGTGGAATCAGGGAGAAAAGCACATGAAAATATTCTTCTGTGACCCTTGAATGGGAAAGACATCAAGAAGTAGATCTTGGGAAGAGAACCTGATTAGGTGGATGGCTTGGGGAATAGGTTGGAATATCTACAGGAATGATTGGACAAGATTGATGATAACGAAGGAAAGAGCACCAGATATAAATATTCCTCTACCTTTTTCTAACAATATTATGCAAGAACCACTTTCTTGACATTGAAAACTCTTCATTTTGACTCTTATGATGGAAGTACTGATCCATAGGAGCACCTTGATGCCTTCTGCTCTAACATGTGTCTCTAGGGGACATATGTGACAGATGCTATCATCTATCAAGGGTTCCCTAGATTCCTAAAGGATGCTGCCTTAGACTAGTTTAAAGGATACAAGAAGGGAGATAAAAAAAATTTGACCAATTGGTAGACTAATTCTTGAATAAGTTTAGGAATCAAAAAAGGATCCCAAACACCAGAACTCATTTGCTCACTTTGATAACTCTAGTAAACTAGAGTTATTTTACTCTAAATAATGGCATTTTAATAGTTTAAATTCCAAACTTTGGTTAATTAATTGAAGATTTTAGTTCATTTCTTTAATATGTGTTTATATTTTTGTTATTGTTAACTATGATAAGTTTTAATTATAATTTCAGCCAAATTAATTACTTAATTGGGTTAATATTACATGCAGGTTTAAATTAGAGGTTAGAAGTTAGAATGAACAAAGTGCAAGGACCAAAATGCAATTAAAGAGAAAATGAAGATTTGCTAAAAGGAGAGTCCGGATCGCGATCTGAACTGTTACAAATCACGAACTAGACATGGAAATGTGTCAATGTAATTTGAGGTCCATGTCGCGATCTCATTTTTTAGATTGCGACATGGACTCGTTTCCAGTGCAAGTAGTAATAGCAATTCTGTAATATTTTAGTAGCCAAATTCTGATTTTGCCTTGTGTAATACTCCACTATTTAAGCTACTTTAAAGATGTAACAGAGAAGCAAGTAGGTAATAGAGAAAATAGTGTAGTTAGTAATTTTAGTTAGTTTAGAATAGAATAGAATAGAGTAGCTTAACTTTCAAGTTATATTTGAATACAAGTTCTCTTTAGTTATCTTTTAGATCTATTTTTAAATTCCTTGCAAGTTTAAATTTTGATTACATAGTTGTACTGGGTTAATTATTAGCCTCAAAGTATATATAATTTTTACTTGCTTTCTAGTTTAAATTAGTGAAAATATCTTTTCTTCCATTTCAAGCTTTCATATAAAAATTAGCGTTCTTGTTGATTTACTACTTTCTAGTTAAGAATTAACAATTCCTTGCATTAATTTCTAGTTAATTTTTAGTGGGCTTTCTTTATTATTGTCAAAATTCCAAAAATATTTAGATTTCAAGTTTAGCTCTTTACAAATTATAGTTTAGAAATGATAGTTTCTAGCTTGATGACCTCTTTTATAGTCTTTTAGTTAGGTTAATTATTTTCTCTTTAATTCTAATCCTATTTTAGTTAATTTAGAGTAGAATTAAGTGCTTTTATTTACTTGCTTTTAGTAGAATAGATTAGGTAGTTTCTCAATTTCATAGTTGCTTAGTTCCATTTATTTGCTTTAGTAGATAATTTAGTTTAATTTAGATTTCAATTGTTTAAGTTTAATTATGGCTTTAAGGAGTATTGTTTCATCTCATCTTATATTGAATTTGTTTAACTATGCAAAGATTCGTAAATCTCGTTACTTGCTTGCCAAACAATCTTGGTAGGAACGATACCCACTCATCCTATACTACTACCAACTCCATATATTTGCAGAAGTGAGGTAGATTGTAGTGATTTTGTGAGGTTTATTATTAATTGTTTGCTTTAATTTGTCGTCTACCTAAGGGCTTGACACACTTTCAAGCAAAAGTCAGAAGAGTTACTCCTATACCACGTGAACAATTTAAAAAAGAGACTATTGAAAACAAGGAGTCACGGAAGATATGCAAGTCATTGCATTCTATATGGGAGTTAAACCTAGGAAGTTCATCTTTAACCTTAATTGGAAGCCTTTCATCATTCTTAATGATATTTTCCTTTGGGCAGAGAAGCTCGCCCAAGTAGATGAAGAAGAAAAGAAAAAGAGAAAAGAGATAAGATGTAAGTGATGGTAAGAAAATGAAGGCCAATGGTGGAACTAGTGTGATGGGGTCATTGAGAATCTCGAGAGCAATCTAAAGTATAGGTTATCAGTACCTCGTATCCTACAGGAAAGAATCCTGACCCTTCTATGGCCTATACTTTGGTCAATATCACGTCTTCATGCATTTTGTTGTGATTGAGAAGGAACCTTTTGTGATATGGCTTGGAGCGTTGTAATAAGAGCAAGTGGTGTTACTTCCACAAGGACCATGGCCATGAATCTAGTGATTGCATTTCCTTAAATAATGTGATTGAAGACTTAATCCAAAGAGGCAATTTGAAACAATTCATCCAAGGAATGGATAGAGGAAGGTCACCCCATTAACAAGCAAATAGTCCAAATAGGATATACCAAGATTTGCCTCGGGGAAATGGTGTAGCTAAGGTAGAGAGCAAACGATTGTGATATCTTTCCATCTCTAGCGGAGCATGAGTGGTGACTCTACGTCATCTTGCAAAGCTTATGCTCTTGTGATGTAAACTTGTTGCTATCAAATCCGAAAGGCCAAAGCTGTGTCTGGATATCATTTACAGTACTTCGGAGAAGGTGGAGCAAGTTGTTCAACCTCACAATGACCATCTGGTGGTGAATTTACTTGTACTTGACTTTGCAGTAACCAAAGCATTATTGACCGACCAACCATTGGAGCACTTGGTAGTTGGTGGTATCCCCTCAACCCACCATATGAAGATTGTTTCTTACGAAGAACGGGGTGGGAGAAATCAAAGAAGACAAAATAGTGGAGAAACAATGTTATGCGCTTCCTTAAAGTTGAAAGGAAAGAGATTGCTCTTACTTGTAATGTAGAAGAAAATGAGCTCTGCCAGAAAGGAGAACTAGCAAAAGAGCTTGAGAAAGTGCCCCCTAGATGAACATGAACCTAACAAAGTCATAAAGATTGGAAAGTCCCTCCTGGGGGACTTAAAACAAAAAATCCTCTCCCTACATTGGAAGTTAAAGATTTCTTTGCTCGAAGCCCGTCGAACATGCTGGGGATTGACCCCAAATATCCATGCACTCTCTGGATATAGAACTAAGGTACTATAAGCCTTAATTCAAATAAATAGGATCTTTGGAAGGGAAAGGAGCCAAGCAGTAGAGGTGGAACACAGAAACTTTTAGATGCTGAAGCCATAGAGAAAATCTATGATCCCAAGTGGCTTAGTAATATCATCGTGGTACACAAGCCTGAGGCTAAGTGTAAGATGTGTGTTGACTTCACCAATTTGAACAAAGCTTGCCCAAGGACTATTATCCTACTCCCTACATTGTCCAAGTGGTTGACTCAACCTCCAAGTTTGAGATCCTATCTTTCCTAAATGCAAACAAGGGATATTAAGGATCGGGCCAAGACTAATTTCGTTAGTGACTCAGGTACTTACTACTTTGGAGTGATGCCTTT
Source organism: Cinchona pubescens (assembly GCA_025175665.1). Lineage (NCBI taxonomy): Eukaryota > Viridiplantae > Streptophyta > Magnoliopsida > Gentianales > Rubiaceae > Cinchona > Cinchona pubescens. The sequence goes on along the minus strand of JANKKI010000049.1, from coordinate 2,811,902 downwards.
AGGATTTAAGATTACCCGACCAATATACCAATGAATAGTCGATCAAATGTTTGCAAATCAGCTAGAATGTAACATAGAAGTAGGCATGACCACAATTTTGAAACCGCTGGTTCCAGTTCCATGGGGAGCCAGAACCGGAATGGAAACCTAGCTTGAGAGCCGATTCCAATTTCAGTTCTAGAACCAGTGTTTCCACTCTGTCCCCAATTCCATCCGGTTCCAATTTTGAGTTTTTCTAAAGTAAAGATAAATTTTGGATAATACTAAAATAATTAATACAAGCAAAGATGAGAAACAAAAGATTATACTTTATTTATATTTCAATTGTAGACTTTGTTTTTGAAAAAATAAGTATCCTATTGCCATATTTATTGAACCATTAAAAATTAAAGTAAAGATACATTTTGAATAATCCATACCAAAAGATGATCTAAAGAAAAATTAAATGCATCAATTACATTGGCATATATATATATTTCTTTTTTTTACTCGGTTCCGAAACTGTCAAATTCCGGCTCCAAAAAATGGAAAACCAAAATCGGAACCTTGTCCATGGCTCCGGTTCCACGTCACCTCTACATAGAAGCATATATAGATGATATTCTGGTCAAGAGCGAGAAGCAAGTTGATCATGTGGAGGACCTTCAAAAAACCTTCACCACCATGAAAAAATCTTCAAAATAAGAAAGTTCTGAGAAGTGAGAATTGGAGTTGCAAGTGGCAAGTTAGAGAGGAATTTAAGTGAACCTTTCTAAAATAAAGCCAATTCAGGACATGGAGTCTCCGAAAGGGGTAAATAATGTCCAAAGACTAACTGGTAGTTTTGAAGATTTGAGCCGGTTCTTGTCCAAGCTTGTCTAAGTTTGGGGACAGGAACTTACCATTTTTTAAGGCTATAAGGAGTGCTAAGAACTTTCAATGGATCGAAAGATGTTATAGAACTTTTGAAGGTTTACTTAGCTTTACCTTCGTTCCTTATCAAGCTTGAGCTAGAAAAGCACTATACTTGCACCTAGCCTATTTGCCAGTGGCTATGAGTGTCGTTCTTATAAAGGAAGTAGATAAAATGCAAAGGCTAATGTATTATGTCAACAAGATGACGAGTGACCCGGAAACCTGGTATCCCACCATTGATAGATTGTTCCTAGCCTTGGTAACGGTGACGAGGAAGACTTATGCTATACTTCTTAAGTCATCCCATTATGGTGTTGACTAATCACCAGCTCAAAAAAGTTCTCACGAGGCTAGAAGAATCTGGAAGGCTGGTTAAATAGAACATTAAACTTAGCGAATATAACATCCACTTCTAACCTATAACAGAGATTAAGGCTCAAGGCTTAGAAGATTTCATCCTAAAGGAGACAGAAAATGAGAACTTCAAGGAAGAAGAGTAGTTGGGAAAACCTACCCTTTCTGTCGAGCAAATCAAGGACTTCCCCAATAGAATATGCATATGGATAGAGAAAGTAATACCGAAGGGTGTGACATAGGCATAGTTCTTACCTCTCTAGAGGGACTCAAGATGAGCTATGCCCTAAGGTTTGAGTTCCAATCAAGTAACAACGAAACTAAATATCAAGCCTTTGTCTCTAAACTTAGGCTAGCCAAGGAATTGGGGGTAAAGAACTTAGTTGTAAACATGGACTCCAATCTTGTGGCACAAGAAGTCAAGGAAGAAGTTCGAAACTAGGAAACCATCATTGCAGCTTTACATGAATAAGGTAAACGGTTTGATCTCACACGTTAACAAATTTGAGATATGTCATGTGACAAGGGAAGAAAATAAGGAGGCAGATGCCCTCTCCAAGATAGCAAGCTCAATACATTCCAATGTCCTGAAGGAGGTTTTCTTGGAAGTGTTAGAAGAGAAAAATGTAGATTGTGTAGAAGTCATGGATATTGACACTACCCTAAATTGGATGACCTCGATCATTCAATATCTGAATAATGACAAGCTGCAAGAATAGAAAGTAGAGGTTCAAATGGTTGAGAGAAGACTAGCTAAATACTTAATCTTTGGGGAAAATTTATAGAGACGATCTTATTTGATGCCTTACATCCAATGCCTAAGTCCATGTAAGGTTCAGTATGCCTTACCGAAGCTACATGAAAAGATCTACATGCATCATGTTGGTGGTAAAGAACTTGCTCAGAAAGTGCAAAGTCAAGGTTACTACTGATGACCAAGGATGTAGCAGAACATCTTGGATTATGTACGAAAATGTGAAAAGTGTCAACTCCATTCCCATCAATCCGCCTCCTAACTGAGCAACTTAATCCAATCCTTACTCTTTGGCCTTTTGTCAATGTGATATTGACATTTTAGGACCTTATCCGGTCTTTGGCAATGAAAAATTGTGGTGATCATGTATAAGTGGGTTTGAACCAAAGGCATTTGCAATTGTCAGTCCTCAACAGATCATCCAGTTCTTTAGAAGAATATAATATGTCACTTTGGAATTCTTAAGGCACTTACCTCTAATAATGATTTGTAGTTCCAAATAGCACCATTTAGGAAATTTTGTCATGACTTGGGAATTGAATAGTGCTTCTTGTTAGTAAGTCATCCTTAATGTAGTGGCTAGGCAAAAGCAACAAATTGTACTATTTATTAGGGGGTCAAGAAGAGGTTAGATGATGCTAAGGGGAAATGAATGGAAGATCTTCTGAATGTCTTATGGTCGTATATTAGAGTACTTACAAGAGTACTAGTGGGGAAACTCCTTTCAATCTCACATATGGTACTAATGCACTCATTCCAGTGGAGATCGACACGCTAGGTTTTGGAGTTACAATTTCAAATCGGACAAAAATGATGAAGGCTTGAGGAAGAAGAGACAAAGTTTACTTCAAAATACAAGTAGATAAGTAGAGGGTGCTCACTACTACAACCAGCAAGTCTAAGGGTGAGGGCTTAGATTTGGAGATTGGATCACATAGAGAGGCAGAGGTAAGTTAGCCCCAAGCTCAGGTAAGCTTTCGCTTAATTAAGAAGCGCCTTATGAAGTCATTGAAGTATATGTTGCTAGAGATTACAAGCTAAGAAACCAAGGATGAGAAGGACTTGCATCACACTTGAAATGTGCAGAATCTAAAAAAACATTTTACTTTTAAGAAATTTGCTCTAGTTATTTTTAGTTGTAATTCCTAAAGCCGTGTAACACGTCCCGAATGGAACAAGCTTGTGCAATGTTGTAACTTTTATATTTTTTTTATCAAGAAAAGGTTCTAAAGTGTTTGTGTCAATTGAATTGTGTAATTCAATCCTTAGAAAAACAACATCATCTATCCAGACCTTGGCAACAAAATTATCCTCCAGATCGCAGCACCCTCCAAGGTCAACTTTTCTCTCCGGAGAACAACAATATAGCCTATTATGTGAAGTAGGTTACATCATTCCAGAGGGAAAATTAAGGTCTTCCAAATACGAATTACCTATGCGAAATATGCTCTTCGGAGTAGGTTATACCTTTTCAAGAGCAAAAACAAGACTTTCCAAAATGAATCCTTCAGAGGGAAAATGTAAAGTCTTTATAACAAAGAAAAATTAAAAACATGTTTGTTACAAAGATATAGACTAACCCCTTTGGAGAAAATTATACTTCACAATATCTAAAAATCGAAACATAACATTTAGCTACTTTAGCTGATGCTAAGTGAGTAACAGGGTAGGAAAAGTGTAGAAGACACTCAATCTGTACATGGAATATTGTGAGCAAATAGTAAGGAAAATGCAAACTATAATAAATAAGTGAAAAACATGACATAAATGGAGTTGGTATATGAAAAGGCCCCGACTCAAAGTCTAGTAGTGTCAAGTATTGGAGAAAAAGCAATAACCAAAAGAAAGAAACATCATAGGGTTCCAGAGTTAATGAAAAAGGAAATACTTGAAATAAAAAGCTTCTAAAATAAGAAAATTCCTGAACTAAAAAGCTTCTAATATAAATGATGATGAAGTTGGATGCTAAGCTAAGCTAAGCTGTAGGAACTGCTAAAGTGCCTGCCTAATCCCTCTTTTTCTCTTCAGCGATTCTTGAAGTGGCATCCCTTGCACTATCTCCATTGGGCTCAACTCTACACTTAGAACCTCGGATGTATTGGGGTGAGTGGAAATAGAGAGAGTGATGCCCTATATAAGGTCAATAAGATCCAAGTTTGGATAAGCTTTCCTCACAAAGCACAAGGCCTCATTATATATAGAGCTGAAAAAAGTGCAGCTTCGATTATCCATTGATTCCTCAAACTTATCACTCGCACAACATCAACCAAGTGTTTCTTTAGGCCAGTCTTGGTAATCCTAGGAATCGAGAAACTCAAGTACTAGTTGGGGCTTGCTCTTCTTCTCCACATCTTTGAGCTCCTCGTGTCAATGTGGGTGATAGCTCCCTCCAGGGCCTTGATGGTTTTGTCCATGACCTTCATTATCTCATTGAACTTCTTCATTATCTTATCAGGCTTGCTATCTAGCTTAGAAATACTAGAAAGATGTCGATATTTGATTGTGAAGGGAGACGCTATGAGGAATAAAAAAATTTCTTAGAGTAATTCAAAAGAAAAAGAGAGGAGGGAAAGGGGTTTACCAAAGCAATATGTTTATACATTTCATTATTGTCAGAGGTGCAAGTGTACTTTGAGAGCATCCATGTCCTCTCTTCTCTCTCCTGTGGCAAAGCCAAGGCTTCCACTATAGACGATTGGCTTCCTCTAGAGTGTCTCTTATACAAAGCATTGATTACTTTCCAACTAGGGCATGTACTGCTCATGATTTTGGACGAACGAACTAATTGAGGAGAAGTACAATCACCAGAGGCATCCTGAGTAAATGGAGGCAAAGCAGGAATCACTTGAGTAGGACTCTCAACATGAGACATGGGGAGCAAAGTTAGATCTAGGTAGAGTCTATTTTATTTCCTTCAATAGATTCTAACTAGAAAACTTCTGAAATATTTTCTGTTTCTTTACCTCAGTGCGAAGTCCCTTAGGGACATCAAGCGAGTCAAGGTCCATATCCTTCTTTTGATTTAGGGCTCAATCATGTATAACAACAAACGGTGTAACTACTGCATAAAGCTACTTGTGAATGGTGTTCTTTAACTTAGTCTAGGTAAAAGTATAGGGAAGTCATGTCCATATACCATAAGTATTATTCAACATATGCACTCTAGGCCTAGAAGATGATGTACCATCAATCAAAAGCTTACAAGTAAATAAATTTCATTGAAATCTCTTCTGGCTTAGGTCTTTGTCAAAGTCATCAAATCTTTACTCCTGAGCATTGACCAAATTCAATGTTACTATCAAAGTCAATGGGAATGTCTAAGTCTATTGAGGAGGAAGAAGACTCTATAAATTTTTTTCAAAAAAATAGTTATTTACATGTGTTTTACTTAACCTTTCATGCATAACATTAGGGTTCTTGTTCATTTTGGGTTTTGGACAAAAATGTTATTTTATGTATTTTAGTGCATTTATGAATATGTTTGAATGCGTTTCGTAGGTTTTAAGGGTCCGTTTGGTTCATGATATGATGTAGGATTGGATAACTAATCATTTGTTATCCTATTTTTGTTGACTTTTTTGACATGGGATTATTATCCCAACTAACTAACTTAATGCTTTGCGGAAAGGGATAAAATAATACCATGGAAGAGGTGGTATTACTTATCCTAGGATGACTCCTAGATGAGATAACAAAAATTTTGACTAATTTACATCTAATAAACTTTATGACCCTGCAACGTACATTATATGATATCATCTTAGATTATAGGCGTATTCATGGATCGAAATTAAGTCCATATGCCAATAGGTGACCAAACCTGCTTTTAATGAGTCAAGAAAATATTACTTGATATTTGGTCCTTTTACATAAGTACTCGACCCAATACATTTATGACAATTTTGTCTTCTAAAATTTAAAAAATAAAAAATTTGACTACCTAATTACATAAATACCCTAATAATTGAGTAGAATAAGAGAGAAAGTCATTTAATATTAGGCTTTAATATGTAATACTAAAAAATTAATTTTTAAAAATAAAAAGATAGTTTTTTACACATATACACCTGTTAATGACTATAGATGGAATAAATCCTTTATTATTAGGTCATAATACATAATTGACTCAATATATGCATTGGATTGGCTTATACTGGGTCACAAATTTTTAATCCTTTAATCTCAATACCCGTACCAGTAACATTAACCGACACAAATACCCAATATTTATGATTCATATAGATCACAGTTAACAGGTTTTTCAGGTTAGTGCGTTGAGATGAACATTGCTAATTATTCTATGTAATTACAATTTATTTAACTCTCACATTTATTTTCAACATATTATAATTATATTAATATTATTTGAATTATTTTTTAGATTACCTCTTATAAAGTGTATGTATAAGGGGTATATTGGTCAGTAAAATAGTGATCCGATCTCATCTAATCTCCAACCAAATGCAGGATGGTTATTATTTTTAAGATATCCCATACAACTCAATATCAACCAAACACTGGATAACTAGACTAATCATCCGGAGATGACTCATCCAAGGATTAATTATCTGAGAATGAGACATCCTGTCTTATCCAATCTGTGAACCAAATGGACCCTAAGAGGTATGGGGTTTGTCTGGATCAAGAAATGCTAGTAAAATAAGAAAACGGAGAAAAATCGACAAAATCGTAGGGCATAACATGGGGAAGAGTAAGTGGTGTCCAACCATTCATCTTGTGGGTGCTATAACTGTACTAGTGTGGGCATTGTACAGTATCGGGACAGCAGCAACAATGCAATTTTAACTTCTTTTAGGGTTTCAGTGTCCATTTTAAGCCTAGTTTGGTACATTTCAAACCTTATTTCATCTCTTACACTTTGTAACTCTTAAAAATATATAAATAACTGTCTCTCTAGATATTGAATTCTTTAGCTCTTCCTTGGGAGCAACAAGCTTAGATTAGGATTTTTTTTTAATCTTTTGTAAGAAGAATTAAGTATGAGGCTCAAGATCAACAACCTTGGATGAAGGTCTTGCAATATTTGCTCAAAGAAGCTTTCCTAAAATTAAACTTATTGTTCTTTTACCTTTTATCATGTTCTCGATCTCTTAAATTAAGGTTTTGAGATGTAGTCAATTGTAATGGAATAAACTCGTGTTTTGATGTTATTCATGGTAGATTTTCTTTAAAATTTGAGTTTTTTCTATGTTATTAATACTTTCAAGTCTTTGGCCATTTCTTGAATGTTCATATATGAATGTGTGATGAGACGGACCAAGTAATTCGCATACTTAGGACTAATTAGCAAATACCATGAATTGATTGAATGTTAGACCTTGGATTAACGCGATTCCTATGGTCATTTGTATGAATTCTAGATTCTAAATCATGCCTTTAATTTTTTGTGCTAGTCTAAAGATAAATGAATTAGTAAAATTATTATTATTGTATGACCATTGGGTAATAACTAAAGAAAGAATTCAACCGACAATCTTGAAAATTAATATATAATGACTTGAATTGAGTTAATTCCTAGGCAATTAGTGAAATCGAGATAGCTTAACAACTTTTTGATCTTGAATTCATCTTGCTTAATTATTTTGCCCTACTACAGTATTTAGTCTTTAATTGTTAGTTAATTCAACTTTCTCAGTTTTGGTATTATTCAAATAGTGCCACCGCTAAGAATTTTATTTCTTGATATACAATTCTAGTGGAAATGATACTCGACTTAACTCGATCTTACTTGATCGACCTACGACCTTGTGCACTTACAAGTTAAACTAGCGACGGTGTCCTTTTTCCGTCGCTAAGTGATTTGCGACGGCCAAAAAAGTAACGTTCAATTTTTCGTCGCTAACTATCTGAGCGCGTATTATTTTGTAGTGCGAATTATAAGGCTAGCAATGCATTGAACACTGTTTTCACCACCAATCGACATGTGTCGTAGTCACACTCAACCGCACCACATAAAAACAGTCGAGTACTTACAGAGGCACGACTGGAACAATTGCAAGAAAGTAATTGATTTCTTGAAATTAAAGATTACACAGAGTTGTTGGGATAAATAATCTTTGCATTCGATGAATAAACATCAAAGACAAAAGATTACAAAATAGGTATGAAGACTTAACAGGAGTACATTTACTCAGCCTTCATATATAAGGCTAAAAATAAATTATAAGTGGCAGCATTAGACACTACTTTTATGAAAATAAATAAAAACAACCAAACTACATATTACATTAAGAATGGTCATAAACTAAGATCACTATTAGGCCTGTCAATGGGTCGGGTCTAGATCTATGACAAATTCCGATTACCCGGATCCGATCCTAACCTGTTTAGCTATTATAATAAACAGGTCGAAAAGGTGTTTTGTTCCGATCCGATTAAGACCCGGATCCGATTAAAATATTTAATATATAATAAAATTATTGTATATTAGTGTTATTTTATAGGTATATATACATATATGTTGTGTAAATTGCCCATGTAATTTATATTTAATATAAAATACATGCATAAATATTAATTATGAACTCAATACTTTTGTATAATTAAAAAAAAAAGAAAATTTGATAAATTGTAATAGTTTTACATATAATTTTAAAAAAAATTATTAAGATCCGGATCCGGATCCGACAAGACCCGACGGATCCAGATACGGATCCAGATACGGATCTACTTTTGTAGACCCGTTCGGATCTGGATCCGGAACTAGTAATATTAATCGGATCCGGGTCTGGATATGCCGGATCCGACCCGTTTACAGCCCTAATCACTATTTGCACAGACACTCCATGTAGTTCTTTCTTACAGTACTTGAGATCTTCTATTGGTTGGCCATTATTGGACGTGGACATAGGAGCTACCACGCAAATGATGTTGGTCATAGGAACAAGGCGTCATATGAAGCTGCTCCAGCAATGTGTGCAGGTGCAGTGGCTGCGAGGAGAATTTCGATGGTGTTTCTGTGGTCCTCCATGCCTTTCACCTTATTCTTCTTACCTTCCTTTTCTTCTCTCTCTGCCTACTTCTAAAGCAAGAAACTCTAAAACAAGTTCGGTATCCCCTATAACTAAGATAGTCGTGTGATTTCATGGAAGGGTGATCAAAGTGCCTATGAAGTGTTTGGAAAAAGTCCAAAGAGAACAAGTATAATAAAGCGGGAGTCGGAAACTTGGAATCTCGTTAACTGTTAAAAAGAGAGTTTCAAGCCACCACTCATGCAATTTCCAGTGCAAATAAATTTTCTTATTCCAGTTCCAGTGACCAGAATTTTTACATAGTCCTCTTTGGTCAATAAAGGTCAAAAAAATTTTCCCCCAGGGAAATAAATTTTTGAAGTTTTGGAATTGACTGCCATGCATTTTTACGACTTTGGCTGGGATGCAAATATTGATTAAAAGGATTTATATTACACTTAAGTAAAAAAAAAAAAAAATTACTTGAGACTAGAGACAAATAGTGATGTAAAAATGTTATGTCCACTAAAGAATTAACGCGTGTCTCTAGCCACAGACTCCATATAGATATTTTAGTAATTCAATCAAGACAGGCCTAAATGGGCCAGATAGTTATTTTCAAATCTGTTAGTAGATCCAACATATTAATCACAGATATAAATAGCATAAAGAAAATGTTAGTCTGATAATTCACAATACACTTATATTTGTAAAGGGAAAACAACCTTAATAATCCCTCACATTTTAGCTTTATACTTTTTTAGTTCATCACATTTAAAATGATACATTTTAATACCTCATAAATTCAAAACGTATTATTTTGGTCTCTTGATATAATTACAGGTTCTAGGATATTTTGACTTGAAATATTCCCATGCGTACCGAATGTTATATTTTTCATGAGCAAAATTGACAACACACAAATTTTAAATGTTAAACGACACTACTTAAAACCTCTTCCACCACCACTCCAAAATTCTCACCCACCATCATCGCTTCTATTTCCTTCCCTCGTTGCTTTTCCTCTGCCACCCTATTCCAACAACTCCAATCCTCTTCTTTTTTGGGGCAATTTAGTATTTAAAATTATGTATTATCAATTTTGCACTCAAATATATTACATTCGATATGCATATGAGTATTTCAGACCAAAATATATTCGTATTTGTGTTGAGTGACTAAATAGTACGTCTTGCATTTGTGAGGGACTAAAATGCATCATTTTAAATGTAAAGGACTAACAAAGTACAAATATAAAATGTGATGGACTATAAAAGTCATTTTCCCATTTTTAAATTCTTCCTAAATTTTCCTCTCATCTAAATTAATTAATTTGAGCATCAGAATTTGAGCAAGCGAGACAAAGCCTCGCCATCTGTTTTCTTAATGTTCTAACCTTAGCACTCGAAAAATTTGCTCTTGGACTTGACAGTTAACAAAAATTAGCATCACCTAGTAGTGATATTGGTCTTTGTTTATACATTTCATTAGGGATAAATGAACTAGAAAAATGTTTATTTCTTTTGATTATACACGCTATTTGCCATTACTTTTACATTTTCTTCAAGCAAGACATGGACAAGTGAGAACTTAAAGACATCGTATGAGTAAGGAATGACTCGTTATTACGAATAAATTAAAGACTCGAAACATTGATAGCAAAGCATCATATAAACATTCTATCCATTTTGGCATTAAGTTGTAGTTTGTAGTTTTATCTATGGTGTTCATCCTGACCTATTAACTTAAAAAATTTGCTGAAACGATTCGACTCGTACCAAAAAAAGAAGTTAATCGAATCACATTCTGAAACTGAGTCAGTAGAGAGTCGGGTCCCTCAGGCTGAGAGTAGGGTACCAAGTCATGTTTATTGTGACCTGTCGGGTACCCGACCCGGCCCATTTTAGGGATAAATTTATAAATTTGGTTAATAGGGTTTCATTAAAAGTTAATATTTATTAGGGTTATTGGCAGCCCTTCACCTCTTCTCCTTTAGTTCCTCATCTTTCCTTCCTCTTCCTCCTCAATCACCTCTTCCCTTCCTTTTCCTCGGATCCTCATTCCTTACACTCGCGTCTGTTGGAATATATTTTGTAACTTAATTGTTGTTACTATTGGTTTGTTGCTACTTGTTAGTTTATTGCTATTGGGATGTATTTTTTTACTTGTACTTAATTGTTGTTAACTTAATTATGAAAATAACTTAGCTTGCTATCATTATTTAAGTTTTTACTAGTAAGGGTCGGGTATCCGGTCAACCAAACCCTCTTTTGTAGGTATTTGACGCTTTGTATGGATCGGATAGAGAGTCAGAATTTTCTTGATTCAGTTAGTAAGGATTAGGTACACTTTTTTTAACTCATAGACCATGTACTCAATTTATGAAAACCCTTAATTATCCACCTTAATATCCTTGAAAGTTAAAACGTACAATATTCATAATATAGTGCAAAACACAATACACTGATTTCTTTTTCTTTATAAATTTTTATATGCTTGTGAGTAACTAGCCATAGCGTGATCACATCACAATCTGCCTTAGTACTGGGGTAATGCCTGTAAAATTTATTTTCTCAATTGGAAAGGAGAACTCTATATTTGTGTAAATATGACCTCCTAATTTATGGAGAAGTAGATCATTCGTTTGAAATAGGGAGTTCACATTAGTTATCAAAACAACTATAAAGATACTTAAGAATGGTTCAATGACTTCTATAAATAATTTGTTAAGCCCTTTTCAATCAGGTTTTCACATGGCATGTCAAGTTAAAAATTAGCAATTAATAATTATATAGTAATATGTCATGTATGTCACAAATTGGCTTTCACAACATTGTTACAAAAAAAAAAAAATCACGTAAATTGTTTTAACAAGTCGCATTTTCCCACACTTCTCATTTTCCACCCCTATTTTGGTGCTTCCTCTTCAATGTCAAATTTAACATTTATTTATATTCAATTTTAATTTTACTTATAGACATTATAATAAAGACTATAGGTGGTAGCAAGTTTATAGATTCGAATAGTTTAAAGAATAGATAAAAATATGTAGATTCTCTTTTTGTATTGAACAAAAAAAAAAAAGAAGGTGAGTAGCAAGTTCCTCAACTTACTCGCAAATGTTCCTCAACTTATTTCGTTTTTTCAGAAAAAAATAAAAAAGGAAATACTTCCATAATTAAGTCATCCACGCAACATTCCCCTGCCACGTCATCTCTCCTCTTTCATCTCAAATTCCAAATTCAATTCTCAAACCCCGAACCCGCCTCCCAAACTATCATTCATTTCATTTCTTTCTTTCTTCTTCTCTCCTTCAACTTCCAGACGTTTTACTTTAATCCCATTACTTTCTCTCAATTTCTCTCTCTAAATTCTAGAATCTACTCACTTTCTCTCTCTAAAAGCCTCAGCCTCCAAAAATGAATATATTCAGATTAGCCGGTGACATGACTCATTTGATGAGTATTCTAGTTCTTCTCCTCAAAATTTACGCTACCAAATCGTGCTCAGGTTTTGCTATTTTTCCCTTTTTTTTGGCAGAGGTTTTTAGTTTTGGAGCATTTTTTGTTTCAGTTTTTTGGTGGATTTTCGTCTGTGGAGCTAATTTTTGTTAGTTCTCAGGAATTTTATTTATTTTATGCTCAAATTATTTATCTGAAAATGGAATAGCCTAGGTTTATGTCAGTTTATCAGGTCTATTCTCTTAAGTTATTAGTTATTTAGTCATCTGAAGGGGGGGAAAGCAGAATGTAATTGATGAATATATGAAGATGTGAATGTAGTGGATGTAGATTTTGCATTTTGAGTTGCTCGAATAGTTCCATTTTCTTTTGTTTTGTTGATTTCCATATATGTAACAGTTGAACAGAATTTTGGTTTAGACATTGGTCACCCTCTTTGGCCTATACTTTTTTTTTTTTAAATAAATTACTTGAGTTCATTGGTTCTAAAAATAGTTCCTCATCCAGTAGAAGAGAAGGAAAATGAAATAGGGAGGCTTTAATTTCATATATATTAGATGATCTGGTATACTGGAAATGCATTCAAATGCAAAGTTGAGGTTGTTGAACTGAGTTGTTTAGAGGGTGTTTATGTCTTTTGCAGGTTCTGTGGGTATATTTGGTTTTACATGGATGCGAACAATTGTAACTTATAATTTACACTAGCGTTTCAAAGTGGAGTATCTGTTATGTTAGTACTATATTTTACTTGATTTTGTGGGTGGGACTTAATATTCTTGGGCTTTTGATAGATTCTCTAGGAGCTTGATCCTGTTTCTCTAATGACATGATCTTTTAGATTTTTCTAAGCCAGAAACACTTATGAGGTCATCCTTTTGCTTTTATTTTTCTTTAGCTGATGAAATTATGGTGAGACGATAATGAGCAGTATCCTATCAGAATGTAGTAGTATTTTCAGTATTATGTTTTTTCCCGCCTTTCCATACCAGTAGATTTAAAAAAATGCAACAAACAAGTGCCAGAACACTGGTATATGTTTCTGGAGTATGATAATGCAAAATGGAGATATCCCAGGGGTTTTTCAGCTGACTTGGCCACTTAGATCACACTTAGGTTCTAAAAATGATGCAAAATTACGGGGGTCTATAAGAAAGGTAATAACGAAATTTTTTTTGATAGGATGTAGTTCTTGATGTGACTGTCAGTCTGTATACAATACAATATATCCATGGATGCAAATTGTAATGATGTTGTATCACTAGATTAAGAATTGGAAGAATCTTCAGAGTAATTGTGGAAAAAGAATGATTCAAATAAAATTCAACTGATTGGGGAAATAAATTTTGTAAGGCAAGTGATGTGAAAATGATCACGAAGATCTACACTCATCTTTGTACCAGAGTTATGGAAGATAAATCAGCTAATATGGCCCAGAATTCAGCATTTTGTAGTCTCCTCTTTCTCCAAGAACTCTGCTTTGCATGCTTCTCAGAATTGTGCATTATGTTATGCTCGGAAAATATAGCATTTACTTAGTGCTAGTGCCCGAAAAAATTTATTGGTTGACTACAAACTGCATGTGCTAAATTTTTCATACTTGTTTTGAATTTCAACATTGGTTCATTACTGACATTTATATTATTAAGAATATACCTTTTTTTTATTTAACAGGACACATGGATCTTCTTTAGAAAAACTTGAATATCACTCTCAAATTTTGCTGCTTTCTTTATTCTTCCTGTTGACTCAAATGCTCTACTTGAAATTTAAGTTTTGCATTTGTTATCAATGATTTCTTACATGTTGTGTAAATATAAGGGAGCAAATATTATACATAAAGTGGAAAGGACAGAAGAAACAGCTGTAATGAAAAATGTGGGAGAACACATACTGGAGCGAAACATTTGCTATATCCTCAGAGAAAAGAATAGGAATTGCTCTAGGGCCAAATATCATTAAGAAGTTTTTAAAGTTCCTATTCTAGTATTCTTTTTGTTAATATAAACATCAAGTTATTACAGTCCATCCATCTGCTTTAAAAATGATCTGTTTCAAAGTTCCCATTGGAAAATCTGTTGAAGAGAGAGAGAGAGAGAGAGAGAGAGAGAGAGAGAAAATAACAATTGCTACTGCAGGCTATCAAAGAATGTTGGAAAATCATTTCACTCTTTTCGTGAGGGAGGGAAAGGTGGCTAGGGGGAGCTGCTTGTCATATGCAAGATCGTTAAAAAGTGGGCCATTGTGTATTTTATGTTTTCCATGATATTTCAGTAGTTAAATTTTTCGAATGAGTATCTTTGGGACCTTCCACCGGTCACCATCTCTGTGAAGCTGATATATGTGGTTGGGAGAGATGTACGCTATTCAGATAAATGCATATGAGGTTCTTTAAGATATTAATGGGGAAACCTGTTGACCTGGTTGAGTTAGACAAGATTTTATCTGCAAGGTTCATTTTTAATAGAATTGATTTTACTTTTCGGCATATAATGTATGCCTTTTCTTTTCTATGCAATTAGTCATGCCTATACATTAACAGAACATGTATGTTTCATTTACTATATAAATGGCCTGTATATTGGGGTTTGAGGTGAGATTTCTTCATTTGCATGAATTAGCTTTGAGGATGAGCTGAATACTTGTGCACTTGCAAGCAGACATATGTGCAAACAAACAAACAAACCAAGACTTAATCCAACTAAGCAGACATGTGCAAAATGTTTCTAAATATACTTAGCTAACAAATAACGCGTATGTATGTGTCCATTTATTGCATATATTTGTTTTATCTTGTTTGTCCTAATTATCGAGTGTCTAATCTCCTGAGTTGATTGTAAACTGTATCAAATTCCTTGTTTACCTGATTATACATGTGTCTGTGACTGTGTATCCTGAAAAATTGTTGGGCAGGCTTCCACTGGTGTTTGTAGTCAATGGCAATGGAATCAAAAGTTGTAACTTAGACTATTAATTAGTATCTGTGCTTATGGTCCTAGTTGAGATCTTGCAATGCTCATCAATCATGTGGAAATTGGATGTACTGCTTTTATGTTTAAGGAAAAGTATTATTAGGTCTCACCTTAGTTAATTTTGAGATGTGTATTAGTGATGAATGGATCATTGAGCTCAAGAGTTCATGTTAATATTTGAAATTCAAATATGTGGTAGACTGATACTTTGTGTGCGGTTATGTTTCATGCATTGACACAGATATGTATCTAGTGAAAATTTGTTGGATTTGATTAGCTAGAAGAAACTGAATTCTTTGATACTCTGATTAGGGATTTCATTGAAGACACAGGAGCTGTATGCAGTTGTCTTTTTGGCTCGGTATTTGGATTTGTTTATTGATTTCATCTCTTTATACAATACTGTGATGAAACTGGTGTTTATTGGGAGCTCTCTGGCTATTGTATGGTGTATGCGGTATCACCGAGCTGTGAGGCGCTCATATGATCGTGAACTAGACACCCCATTTCGTCATTACTTTCTTATTTTGGCAAGTTTTGTCTTTGCACTTGTAGTGCATGAGAAATTCACAGTTCAGGAGGTAAAGTTTTACTTATGTGGTTGTGTTATTTTATTGTATTTTCTCTCTCTTCTTTTGGTCTAAAATTCTTAGAAGCCATCCGTAATTCCAAAATGTTTCTCACTAATGGAAAACCTAATCAGTTATGTGACTGGTAATTCAGTTACTTGCACAATTCTAGAACTTTGTGTGCCACTTCTGACAGAATATCAGGCTTGTCTAGATCTGTAAAAAGAAATGCATAGTTTGACTGATATTTGAATTTTGAAGGCTAGAATTTTCTAGAGTTATTGAAAACTTCAACTTTAAACATCAGTACATGCTATATGTCATTAGACATCATAATATTAGTTTTTCTTTGAGATTAGATCTTATTTACTCAATTTTTTTGGGACCATTGTGCTTATTTTAGTGCTTATTGAGTTGAAAGTCTTGGATTTCAACACTTCTGTGCCTTTTTATATTCACTGAAGGTGAAGGAAAAGAAAATGTGAAGGAAAATGGGGTAACTGAAAACACTGATATCCTTCACATTTTCTATTCGGACTTAGAGCTTTTGACTGATATTGAGAGGTCATTGATGTCTAAATGTAGCTATCATTTTTTATTTTTGCTTATTGTTTATTTTACTTGTTTTTCTTAAAAATGTAAAACGAGAAAAAGATTTTCTCAAACATTCATTTTCTTTTCCTCTCTAATAGCAAGTTTCAAACAGGGCCTAAATGTTCTTGAGTTAAAATAGGAAGATGACCAAAGAAGTTGTGTTAAATGCCTTTGATGTACCATTCCTTGTACATTTTGTGCACCTTATGGGGCTTGTCTGCTGTAAGATATTTCTGAATCTTTGACTATTGTGGTGACCTGCGGTCCTGTGAGTCTGAAGCTCTCTTCACACTCCATTTTGAAGGAGAAAATATCGATAACACTCTAATTCATGCAATCAGAATTAGCATTATTGCTATTATGTCCTAACATGTGTTTTCGTGTTTCTTGCATCTACTATCTGACACTCGTACACAAAATAGCCTTTGGAATATTTTTCACTCTATAGCAATTTATTTCCAGAGTTGTGCTTAATATTTATCTGTCTGACTGCTCTAATTGACCCATTTGTTTTGGTTATTGCCATTCCTCACATCATTGCAGATATTCTGGGCATTTTCAATATACTTGGAGGCAGTTGCAATTCTTCCCCAATTGGTTCTATTACAAAGAAGCGGGAATGTGGACAACCTGACTGGACAATATGTCTTCTTCCTTGGGTATCTTGACTTTCCTTTTCGCTGACTACTTTCTGGAAATGCCTTAGTATTACTTTGTTGGTTGGAAATGATTTTGCGACCCGCCTAACATCTTTCAACACTTTTAAGCTTTAGTAGTCAAGACTACTGCTGACTTAGTTTTTCTTTCATCAATTTGGGCTATTTTCGCATATCCACAGTTGATATCTCTGCTTCTTTTCTCAGTCTCTATGCTCCTTGAACCTAAAATCTGAATGTATTTGCATTCCACTGAGTTGCACCTGGAGGCATTCATTTTTGTAGCATATGCAGGAACATGAGTTGTTGTTCACTCCACTATTCTATTTGTGAACCTAGTTTCATGCAACATCCATAATGATGTTGTAACAGATTTCAATTTCACAAAAATATGCCTCAACAGAGAGTCAGAGACTGGTGCTTATTGAAGGATAGTTGAATTGGTACCTTTAAATAGCCATAGTTGCTGCGATTTTATATCGGTCTGAAAAACTGATGGATGTTTTGAATTTACTCTGTTTGGTCTTGTTTCTTTCTTATATGGTTGCAGGGCATATCGCAGTTTCTACATCTTGAACTGGATTTACCGCTATTTCACAGAGCAACGTTTCACTCGATGGATAGGTGAGGTTTGACAATTGGTGTGGATTATACTTCCGTCTACTCATAGTTTGTGACATTTTTTTTCTTAATGCTTCCATTTCTTCTCAGCTTGCATCTCTGGTAAACTCCAAACAGCACTTTATGCAGATTTCTTCTATTACTACTTTATCAGGTAACTAAATATGAACTTTCTTATGACAGATCTGTCTTGTTTGTGTTCTATGGTGTATAAAAACTAAAGGGAAAACAACCTTAATAGTCTCTCACATTTCGCATTTGTACTTTTTTAGTCCCTCACATTTAAAATAATGCAATTAGTCCCTCACAAATTCAAAACGCGCTATTAGGTCCTTTGAACAATTATGGGCATATTTTAGTCTGAAATACTCACATGCGTATTGCATGTTACATTTTTTCATAGGTAAAATTGGCAACACAATTATAAATATTAAACGACACTATCAAAAACCTCCACCACCGCCACCCCAAAATTCTCATCTACCATCACCACCTCTATTCTCTTTCCTTGTCGTTTCTCCTCTGCCACCCCTACTCCAGCAATCCCCAACCTTGTTCTTTTTGGGACAATTTAGTGTCACATTAAGGTTATGTATTGTTAATTTTGCCCTTAAAAAATGTTACATGCGATACGTATGTGAGCATTTCAGACCAAAATATGCCCTTAATTATGTCAAGAAACCAAAATGGTGTGTTTTGAATTTGGAAGGGATTAAAATGCATCATTTTGAATGTGAAGAACTAAAAAAGTATAAATGTAAAATATGAAGGACTATTAAGGTTGTTTTCCTAAAACTGAACTAGAAATTGGTTTTGCAGCTGGAAAGATAATGCCAAGCTTAAGTTGCCTGCATAAATACAAGCATGTTGGTAATTGACTTTTTTCGGCTATGATCACTAAAAGTTTGCAGCCGTCAAAACTTGTCTACAATACAACACTTGTCAGATGAGATTACGTGGTTTGCAAAATCAAATTCAGTTGACAGTGATAGATAATGTAACTAGCTAAGCTTATAACAGACTACTGATTAGTTGAAATACCCCTGTTCATATCATGGGAATGTCTTGAAAGTTTGTTTTCATTCACCATTTGATGTAGAGGTAATGGTAGAATTTTTAGAATCAGAGGTGGTTAATTTTGAATCTCTGGTAGTGCAAAAACTGATTATTATTGGCGCTGTTTTGTCCATTAGCTATTTCAGACTTTTCTTTTCTTGTCTTTTCCCCTTTTTTTCTTTCACGTGTTTGCTTGCATGCTCTTGACCTGCTAGATTTGCCTTCCAAAGTGCTGGTAGCATTGAAGCATGCTACTATTACCTTGATTAGCGGTGTTCAAATGTCAGTCAAGTTAAATTATTGAGTTGAGTCAAATTAAAAAAAAAAAATTGACTTGACTTATTCGACTTTTGATTCGATTTTGACTCAAAATCAAATTAACTAAGCGAGTTCTCAATTCGATTTTGACTTCAACTTCTAAATCAAACTATCAATTGAATAATAATATTCAAATTGATTGATTTGATTAGTTTACCGGTCGAACAAGTCGTTATTAGTCAAATACAGGTCAAATAAGTCAACTAAAATTATATATATATATTCATATAATATATATATATATATATATGTATATGTATATAAGAGAATTTGCAATTATAATAATATATTAATGTATTTGTATACATAATAATTTACAGCCATAATATTTTTAATTCTTAATAATTATGTTAATAACTGATAATATTATTATTTTTTAATAGTTAAATATCTTTTCTTTGTATAATTGTTGGTGTTATATACAATTTATGTACTTATACATTAATATAAGTGTACAACTTATTAATTTAACTGTTTTGTTTCAATAATTAATTAAATGAATTATTAATTTCCTTTTAATACATATAGATACTAGAATTAAGTAATTATATATACTTAAATGTTTATGAAAATATCTATATATAATATATCTGTACATACATATTCTTATGTTCATATACTAATATTTGTAAGTAACTTATAATTGTAATAAAATGATATTTTACATAATGTATAATTTATATACTTATACAACTATACTACAAAACTAATTTGTATAATATTTTTACTAATCAACAAGTATATAAAATGCATTACTAACGTACTATTAATATAGATAGAATTAGGTAATTATATATATTCCTATATAGGTATGGGATATAACTTAACAGAGTTGGTGATTCAATAAAATTTTCTATATGAATTGATTTTTTAAGTGGTTTTGAATTTGTGACTTTGTAAATGAACTTTAATGAGTCTACAATTCTACACATTGATAGTAAATATATATATATATGTATGTATGTATGTATGTATTAATATTGTATTTCTATTATGTGATATTTTGAATTTGTGAAGTGATATGAAATTTGTGAGATATTGTATTAAATTTTAGAATTAGAATATGAAATGGAAAAAATTGAAATATTTGATTTATTTGATTTGTTCAACTTATCGGTTGAACAAGTTGAATTTAAACTACTCGACTTAAATCGATTTAGAATTTATATGACTTGATTTTGATTTTGATTTTGAAATTTTCAAATTAAAAATCGAACAAATCGAAAAATCAAACACTGATCAAATAAATACTCTAGTTTGACCATGGTCGATAAACTAAAAAATAGTCAATGAAGCACTTCAATTGAACTGCATAGCAATTTTCCTTGTAGATATTTGATGTTGCCAAAGATTCTGTCAATCATTGATGAACACGTGACAGATGATGTGTTGGGAAGTTAACCTAGTCAACTCGACATAAAGTCTACAAGACTTGACCAAAAGTCTTGTAATAAGTATAATTTCTTAAAATAATTCTGATTATAAAATTTATAAATTAAATTTAAAATTAAATTTATCTGTGTATTTTTCAGTTAAACGCGAACCTAATAGGCTTCTTTTTACCTAATAGGCTTCTTTTTAGGCCGTAGGATTATTATGTACAAAGCTCGACTACAATTAATTTGTATAAATAGTTCCTAATCACTCAATTATTGACCCTTCATTTCATGCATTACTTTTGCTAATTCTCTCTCAGTTTAATTCCTTGTCTGAAGTAGTGAAGTGAGTGACCAAAGACGTTAGTCATTATTGCACGCATGATTTTTTACTTTTGCATTGGAGTATCAACAGAAGCCTTACCATATCTGAACTTTGGATCTAAATAATAACTATGTATGTATATAAAGTGACAAATAAAAATCAATAATGTGTCATTAAATTCAGAAAAAAAGAACAAATTTTGGTTAGAGATCTTGATGATGCTCATGATTAGCACGTGATACATTTTTCAAGAATGTTCTAGAGGTGCTTATGTGGTGACTTTATTAAGGGCAACTATGAAATTTGTTGTGAGTTAATCTAGTAGTCTAGAGTCTCAACCCCTCTCATGTAAATCTTTAAATAAGGGGGTTGGGTGTAAGGATTGCTATCTGAAAATTTACTTGTAAATCCCCTCATAATACAAAATTCTCCTTTACAAAATTCTCACTTCATCATTTGGCGCCATCTGTGGGATCATCATATCTTCAAATATTTCCTTCTGATTGATTTCAGTTTTGAGAAAGATGAAGAATAGAGGCACTAGACGCATTACTATTGCAAGGAAGCCGAGGCGAGTAACATGCACCTCGCGGTACAAAACGATGAAGCAGAGAAACTCGAGGCCTCTGCTGAAGCTTAGCAGAAACAAAATGATGTCTTAAAATACATCTCTGATCACTTTAAATCTTTCAGAGCGTTTGTTGAGCTTCGTGAGAATCAAACTCTGTCCGAATGCTCGAACCAAGTGATCACACCGCAGGCTGAACGAAAACCTCGCCGAAGACCCTGGAAAACAACCAGTCCATACAATAGGACCGAGTGATCTCCGACACAAAATCACAAAGTTGAGATCGGATGAGCAGTCTGATAAATTGCATTCATCGACAAGTTAGCCGAAAAAATTATCAGTGCGTAACAGGCTGGGTGCACATTCCCCCAAAAGCTCTGAATTGGGAGGACTCTTTTCGGCTGTTCTGAAACAGCTCGAGGAGCAGAGTCTCGAAAATAAAATTCAAGAAATATTGAGGAAGAATAACTTGGTGTTAAGTACCACTGCTCCAACAGAAATTGAGTAAAGATCCATTTACATTCTCTATCAGAGCTGAGCCGCTCCCGATGCAATTCAAACTACCGGACCTCGATAGGTACAAGGGAGACTGTGACCTATCTGACCATCTTCAGCACGTGGTGGCGGTCACAAGCCTTTATGGCTATAGTGATGCCATTCGTTGTAAATTGTTCGCCACTACCCTTCAAGGTTCTGCTCAAAAATGGTTTCAGGAGCTGCCAGTAAGCTCAATTGCCACTTTTCACGAGCTCGTGAAGTCCTTTCTTTGTCATTTCAGAAGCAAGTCAGTATTACAGAAAGGCACGTCACACCTCATGAATATCCGTCAGAGGCCAGATGAATCACTTAATAAGTTTTTGGACCGCTTCAACGATGAAGTGATCCATAATATCTAAATGTTGATGAGAGGATTCTAGTTGCTACTTTCTACAACGGCATCCGACCCACGAGCTTCAACTCCGAATTGGCTAAGAGGATACCGGAGTCTTACTCCGAACTGCTAGAAAGAACATCGGAGTTCATCCGAGGGGAAGAGTCAAACAGGACAAAAAGAGAATTGTACGACTCACAAAAGGAAAAGACTCCGAAGATTTTGAATCTCTCATCCTCCAAAAAGCTAAAGGTCATTGACAGGTTGAGCTATCCCCAAGTCAAATCATTGGCTAATCGAGTGGTGTGCCCGAACAATAATGTTGAAGTTCGAACCCCGAGGACAAGAAGCCTCCCAAACTCTGACTTCACTCCGCTTAACATGTCAAGGAGGGAAATCTTGTACCAAGTACAACACATGGGAGTTCTACAACCCCCTCCAATGATATCAGGTCCTAATCAAAGGGACAGTAAAATATTGTGCGTTCTATGGCCAGCATGGCCACGATACCGAGGCCTGCAATAATTTAAAAATTGAAAAAGAGAAAGCCATTCAAGATGGGCACCTACAGCAATTCATCAACCGAACTGCTATAGAGTTCCAAAAAAAATGTCAATAATAAAGCCAATCAGATGTAGCTGTGCCTACCTCGTCAACAGAACCAAGGAGGCCAGAACAGGAATAACTCTTCGGTGCGAGAAGAACAGGTTCGTGTAGCAGGAGTAATAAATACTATAGCCGGAGGACCAACAACGGGTGATTCCAATAACGCCAGAAAGAAGTATGTGCGGTATGTATCCCTAGGTGAGGATCGGGAGTAGCGTCTTAAACCATTCATGAGCCTCGGATACACTGCGGAGGACCCTATTCCTAGCCGTATGCCACAGTGATCCCGTGGTAATCCATGTGAACGTGGCCGGCTATGAATGCATCCCGTATTTGTGGATACCGGGAGCTCGGCGGACATCATTTTCTGGGATGCTTGGATAAAAATTTATGTTGATTCTTCCTTGATAAAACCCTTCAAAACTCCATTAGTCGGCTTTACGGGAGATTCGGTCATGCCTGAAGGGCAGATAATGCTCCTTTTGTTTATCGAAACTTTCCCGAAAAACAGAATTGAGGTGACTAACTTCATTATCGTGAAAAGGGACAATTCTTATAATATGATTAATTAGGCTGACCCACGCAGTACACATACAGAATTTTTTCCTCTGTCTTTCACATCGGAATAAAGTTCATGCTGAGGGATGGGTCTGAAGGCACGGTGATCGAGAATCAGTTGGAGGCCCGAGCTTGTTTATGATGTCCCTACGATCTCAATCGCAAACTGTCTATCACGGACAAAGCATTCTTGCAAACTTTCGACGCCTCCTCCGCCCTTAATGGTTCTGAAAAGCTGACAACCAATTCAAAGGTAGGAGAGGAAGACTCAGTGCCACATGGCAATGCTGTTGGGATCCCAGAGCTGCCTGAACCTAAGGGGAAGGGCAAAGCTAAAATTGAGCCACAGGGTGACGTCCCTATCGAGGAGATATCACTGAACCCGAACATCCCAGATAGGAAAATAAAGATCTGGATAGCTCTTCCAATAGAATTCTTACTCTTTTCTTTAAACTTCTCGCTGAATACAAGGATGTATTCGCCTGGACAATTGAAGACATGCCATGCATCCCTCAAGAAATGTTATCGAGCATAAGGTTGGAGTTGACCCAGCCTACAAACCTGTCAAGTAGAAGAAGCGTCTTTTCGACCCAGAGCGTAGCTTGGTAATTGAAGCTGAGGTGGATAAGCTTCTATTAGCTAAAATCATTAAGGAAGTACTGTATCCTATTTGGCTTTGTAATCTAGTCCTCGTAACTAAACAAGATTCGTCATGGCGAATGTGCCAGGACTTTACTTCTCTTTGAATAAAGCAAGTACAAATGACAGTTACCCGTACCGTTGGATTGATACCGTAGTTGATGTCTTTTGTGGGATTTTATATCCTGCATTTTTTAAATGCGTTTAAAGGCTATCACCAAATATACATGCCAAGGAGAATGAAGAAAAAATATCTTTCATCACTGACCGAGGCACATATTGTTACGTCACGATGTCTTTCAGGCTCAAAAATACCGGAGCAACTTATTTGAGGCTCGTCAATAAGGCGTTTAAGTCCCAAATAGGACGAAATATGGAAGTCTATATTGATGATGAGTATGGTAGTGAACAGGTAAGCCTTAGAAGAATCTCTGGAAGACTTAAGGGAGACATTTGAGACGTTGAGATCTATTCGGATGAGGCTAATCCCAAAAAAGTGCACATTTGGGGTTCCCTTAGGAAAATTCTTAGGATTCATTGTCTCCTAACGAGGAGTTGAGGCAAACCCTGAGAAAGTGCAAGTTATAATTAATATGCAAACTCCTGCCTCGGTTAAAGAAGTTCAAAGACTTACTGATAGAATGGCAACCCTGAACCGATTCCTATCAAAATCGACAGAAAGAGGCCTACCATTCTTCCAACTCACAAAGAAAACAGAAGGCTTCCAATGGACAGAATAAGCTCAAAAGGCCTTTGAGGAGCTAAAAGCATATTTGAGCAACTTATCGAAACTCACATCTTCTCAAAAATGAGAACCCCTGTACTTATACATTTCGATTGCTAATTTGGCTGTTAGCTCGGCTCTGCTAAAGCAGGATGAGCACGGTAAACAATGCCCCACTGACTTATATTTTGTGAGCAAAGCGCTTCAAGGACCGGAGAAGAACTACACACCTATTGAAAAGGCTGAATAGTGCATGCACCTATTCCACAAAAATGAACTTCTCCGGTCCTTAACCAGTTCAATGCCAAGTGCATGCACCTATTCCACAAAAATCAGGTGCGGATATGGTTCCTATTCAGAGCCCGTGGCCATTTGCCCAATGGGGAATAGATATCTTAGGCCCACTGCCAAGGGCAGTTGGTAAGCTTGAGTTCCTAGTAGTGGCGGTAGATTACTTCACTAAATGGATAGAAGTTGAGCCCCTATCCACAATCTCGGGAAAGACCGTAAAAAAGTTCTTCTGGAAAAATATTGTATGCCGATTTGGTATTTCCTCTGTTCTTATTTTTGATAATGGAAAACAGTTCGAAGGAGAGCCATTCAAGAGTTTTTGCTCTAACCTCGGTATTAAACAACATTTCACTTCGGTCGCACATCCATAGGTGAATGGATAAACAGAAGCCTGCCAACCGAATCCTATTGATGGGACTTAAGACTCGGTTAGAGCGAGACAAAGGAGAATGGGTTGATGAACTACCTAGTGTTCTATGGGCGTATCGGACTACCCCTCGAACATCTAATGGGAACACCCCATTTAGCTTGACCTATGGGTCTGAGGTTGTAATTCCCGCCGAAATTGGGTTACCCACGGCTCGGGCAACGGTTTACGACTTGGTGCAAAATAATGACGCCCTGAGAGCTAATCTGGACCTATTGGAAGAAAAAAGGCTCGACGCATCTATTAGGGAGGTAAAGTACAAGCAAATCATGGCTAAATATTTTAACTCTAGGGTCAAGAGTAGATACCTTTGGCCTGGGGACTTGGTGCTTCGAAAAAATGAGGCGAGCCAAGTACTAAGAATGGGAAAACTAGAATCGAATTGGGAAGGTCCATATCGTGTAACAGAAGCACACAGTTTGGGTTACTATAAGCTAGTTGATATGAGAAGGGACCCTATCCCTAGAATGTGAAATATTGTTGAAGAATTTGAAGAAATATTATCAAGAAATGTAATAAAAATTGCTCTTCCTTGAGAAAACGAGAATGATTATTCAATAAGCATGACTATAAATAAAGATAGTTTGTGAGGGCAGAGACCTAGTGGTCCCCCCCAAGAGTTGAGGCTTAGTAGCTCCCCTCATATAAAATCGAACTGATCCGACCCTATAAGGTTTGGCTCAAGTTCAACAAACAGAAATCTTGGACGGATCCGACCCTAAGAGGTCCGGCTTGAGTTCAAAACAAAGCAAATTCGGAGGGCAGAGACCTAGTGGTCCCCCTCGAAAGCCTGAGGCTTAGTAGCCTCCCCTCTTATAGAAATGAACTTATCTGACCCTAAGAGGTCCGGCTCAAGTTCAAAATAAAGCGAAATTGAACTGATCGGATCCTAAGAGGTCCGGCTCCAGCTCAACAAAAAGAAAATTCGATTTGTTTTGAACTTAAGAAGTTCGGTCCTCTCATATGAATTCGGATGCTCCGACCCTAAGAGGTCCTAAAGAGGGTAAAAGCCTAAGAGGCTAAAACTTTAGATTGAGACTTAATAAAAGTTTCCCCCTCAGGAAGCTAATTTAATTCTTGAACTTCTACGGAGAATCAGACAGGATTCAATCAAGATCAAGCAAAGGGAAAACCTGTTTATAATCTTTGACACTTAAGTATTTTGAGTGTGATGCTCAATTAAGTCCAAACAAAGGAAAAATTAGATTGCAATTTTGAATATTTAAAATTAAAATATTTTGGGTTTGATACTGTATTACAAGTTTGTTGCTTTTAATTGCAGGAGATGATTGTAGAAAAAACGGAGGCAATATATTAGACACAAAGTCAAGAATCCTAAACTATTACAATGGGTATCCTATCTATTACAATTAAGAAGACTATAACATCAGCCTAATCAGCTACATTCGAAGGTTTGGCTGAAAGAGTGGAAGATGGACCCTCTGGGTTCTGGTCTAGCCTCGGGAGTAGACGATACAGGATTATCCTAGTCCGAGGTCGCGATCTCAGGATCGCTCCGGGGATCGGTACGGGCGCCTTAAATTTTGTTTGTAAAGTATTGATGACCTCCTCATTCATGGAGGCATCATAAGGTAGCCCTTGATAAAGTTCAGAATTCCTCACCAAGCAGTCACACGCCATAGTGAACCCCATGGTGAAGACATTCTTGGCGAACCCCTTGAGCATTACGTCTTCCGAGGCGACGAATGCATTTCTTCCTCGGATAAGGAGCTCGTTCTCCCACGAGTTGAACTTTGCCTCTTCCTGAAGTTGAAAGATCCTCTTCTCGAGATCAGTAATTTTTTGGTCACGATCGGTGATATCGACTTGAAGAGTCTTCTTATCCAGCCCGGCCTGGCGGAGTCTGTCCCGAATTTCATTCAGCTTGGCTTCCACTCATCGTATTTCTTGCTGGTTTAAATGTTGCAGGAATCTCGTTGACCTGCATCTCCTTCTTCACTTTGTGGTCCACAGTAGATTTGGCGTGAGCCAGTTCCTGCTTCATGGAATTGACAGTGGAATTGAAGTAAAGAATTCCCGCTCGGCAACAGCAGGCAAGATTGTGATGGCCTGGCTATAGGACAAGTAAGAAAGATAAAAAAAAAAAAAACTTTGAAGAAGAATAAAGGACATTTCTATTCATTAGGCTGACGTGCAGCTCATCCAGCCTTTGCTGGGGAGTGAGCCTTTTCACATAGCTCACGTCCCAGGGCAAAGCGACCAGTTTTGCCTGTTCAAGAGCCACCCTCGTGAACTGAGTTCGATTGTTGATGTCGATTGGCCGGGTAGATCGGAACTCGGTGCTTCCTGAGAAAGCAAGAACGGGCAGAGGGTCGATGGAAAATCGTGACCACAGAAGGTCTTGTGACCCTGTGGACCTTATTTCCTCTTCAAGAGTGTATATTTTCCCTCCTGGACAAGTCGAAAAGAAACAAATTAGTAAATTGGTAATGAGAAGGAAGTTCAGTTTGTGTTCAAGAACTAAGTCAAGTGGACTTTACCATAGGAGGAAATGAGAAGGAAGTTCAGTTTGGATAGGGGGAGGTTCTTGGAACTCTACCCAGAACCCCTGAGAACAATGCTTGTACCAGCGGGTCTCGGCGGAGAAGAGGATGAACTGGGGATCGCCAGGGAGAAGGAGAGCGCTGTTGTCTCTCTGGTCCGCTTCTTGGTAACCCGGAATACCTCTGGTGCTGGTTGGTCGGTAGTCTCCGGGCTTGCTTGCATCTCCGAGGTGAGGTCCAGAGGTGTTGTGGGTGTGGTACCGGTGCCCTCCTAGGGTGCGTTGGCGGTTGCGGATGAGGACTCGGCTGCACTGGACGATGAGGATTGACTTGAAGGACCCGCACCAGCAGGGGGAGTAGGGTCCGCATCGGCGGCAGGAGTGGTGGAGACTAGTCCCCTTAGGAATGCTCCGAGTTCTGCAAGAAGTTGGAAAGAAAATCAGTATCAGTATCAGTATCAATTCCATCAATATCAGTTTTAAAAAAAAAACCTGTGTTAGGATCGTAGCTCGAAGGAAGGTTATAGGTGCGAAACAGTCCTGCCCAGGCTAAGATGTTGTTGGAAAAAAATGACAGGTTGGTTGTGGAAGTCTACTCTAATGTTTAACTTGATGAGTCTCTTAGCGTCGACAGAGTTTGGAAGAGAGGTATTTTTGGTTTTTAGGTTTTTTTTTGTAAGGTTCCAATGACCCCGTGGCATAGGAGGGTCGAGGTATTGGAAAAAGAAGAAAGACTTCTTCCAGTCGTGAATGGAAGAGGGGTTACTCGAGGTGAACTGTTTGCCCGCGGTTCGGGAAGAAATATAAAAGAACCTCTTCATAGGGGACAATTTTAGCATCATTGTAAAGGTATTTAAAGATAGGGGGATATCGTATAATTTACAAAGAAATGAAAATCCAACAATGAGTCGGATGGCGTTTGGGGTTAATTAGGATATGCTAATATCCCAATGAGCTGAAAGGTGAAAGAGGAGGGGAGCTATTGGGGGCCTCAGCTCTGCCTCAAGTTGCTCCTAGTAAACGGTTAAGTAACTAGGAGGAGGCAGGTGACCTCGGTCCTTGGAAGAAGGGAATTTGATATGCACGTTTCTAGGGAAGCGATACCTATCCCTAAGAATCTTTATGTCCTCGGGGTCAAGGGTGTTTTGGATGCTTATAGTTTGGAGATTGGGGTAGTCATTAAGAGGAGGGTTGGCTGAGATGGGTTTGGGAGGAAAGTTCAGAGGGACTGCTGCCAAGAGAGCTTCGTCAAAAGAATTAAGCAGCCTATCAATATCATCTATAGGAGAAAAAGGTTGTGGTGTATTAATGAGAGAGGAAGGAGTGAACGTATCGGCCATTTTCTTTGGTATGTAGGGCTTGAAAATCTGGAAAAAGCTTCGGTGAGTGGTGTCCGACTTGGTCAGTGAACGGCGGTCGTAACTGCAGAAGTCGGGAACAGGGAGGCAAGAGTGTGGTAAGGAGGGGGAGAAGAATAAGTTAGTAGAAGTGTTGCAGGGGAAGGATTTTGGCAAAGAAGAAGGTTGGAATAGGTCTTGCGGCTAAAATGGGGAAAGAAAAATGTGAATGGGGAAGGATGGGGGTATAAATAGGGTGAGTTTCCTCTAGAATGTTCTATGGTTTGGGGGGAAGGATAACAGTTTGAAATTCAATTTTTGGGGAATTGGAAAGACAATGCGGGAAAAACGAAGCATTTTGTGGCACCATAATGGGTGCAATAAAGGAGGCGTGGTGTATGTAATTATGGTGCATGGGGACTCAGCGAATGGCTAGTTATAAAGGGTAATCATCACAATAGTCACATCTCACCGAGAAACTCGCTGGTTGTGAAAAGGGAGAAGAGGACTTGGTCTTCGGGTTAGCGAGCCGAAGTAAGATTGGAAACAAACCATGGGTGCTTCAGCTCGGGTTAGAGCCTTTTGAAGCTGTTAAAACCAGTTGATGCTGTAAAAAGTTCACTGGGCCTTAGATGCGAAGTTCGGCATCAAGTCGTCGGGGGACTACGGTTAGTTGTTGTCAACAATTCAATCGCGAGGATCGGAACCTAGCCGAGGGGACTATTCATAATGCTCAGGATTAGCACGTGATACATTTTCTACCAGAATGTTCTAGAGGTGCTTATGTGGTGACTTTATTAAGGGCAACTACGGAATTTGTTGTGAGTTAATCTAGTAGTCTAGAGTCTCAACCCCTCTCATGTAAATCTTTAAATAAGGGGGTTGGGTGTAAGGATTGCTATCTGAAAATTAACTTGTAAATCCCCTCATAATACAAAATTCTCCTTTACAAAATTCTCACTTCATCAGATCTAAAATTAGAGAGTTGGATATTTAATAGAATTTTAACACATGAACTTACTTTAAAAAATAGTTTGAAATGTGATTTTATAAAGTATTTTTCAATGGTTACATCTATTTACAAAAGGTAGGCTGTCGAGGGGCATTATGTATATTACCCAAAAAAGAGGGGCATTATGTAGGTTTCATATTAGCCTGCAGGTTCATTATGCACAAACCTCGACTACAATTAGTATAAGGATTAATCTTTCATATATTTTTGGTATAAATTTTTTTTTACATCATAGAATGTAAATGTATATCACGTATACAGTGATTATTTAAATTTTAAATATTATTTTTGTACATATAGTATACGTTCATACTCGATAGTATAAAAAATTTTCTATGCTGATAGAGTATATAAAATTAAATCGCTTATGTTACTTTTGCTATTCTTTTTACTCTCAATTTAATGCTTTGTGTAAAATACTAATGTAAGCGTAGATGCTTCTCAGGAAGACAAGCCCCACTTTCTTTCCTGATTGACAGAAGATATTGTGCGCACAGAGTATCAACAACACCCTTAACATATCCCAACTTTGGACCTAAAAAATCATCACGAATATTGATGGCTATTTGAAGCAGAAGGCAGATTGTCGAAGGCAAGGTACCACCATGCCATGGCGTAGTAATGTTCCAATCGTTCTGCTCGTGTTTATAATTTGTTTTGCTACTTGTCCATGAAAATTTTCGCTGATACTGTAGGACTTATACTTGGGACATCAATAAAGCTATTTATCATTTTATTTGTAAGGGAATGTTGGCTTTGAACTCTTTTAACCACTCGAACAACTTGTAAAATAATTGTTAAAGAAAGACAAAAAGTTAAAGACGATTTAAACCCCATTGAATACTATAACCAGTACAGAACGGGGATAACGCATCGCCTCATTCTTTCTGGAATATAACAACCCAACCTATACTATTATTCTACTAAATTTGCAAAATTTAGTGAAGTAAAAATTTCACGCAATACCTTACTAATGCCCAATGTATAATGACTAAATTAGTGTAGATAGTAAGTAAAAATGCGAGTTACATTTATTTAAACTCTCAATTTATAAGTTGAAAATTTTAGGAGTTACCAGTCTAAAGATAAATTAGAATTATTGCAAAAGTTTTCATCTACAAATCAGAGTTCCCAAATACATTGTATAATGGACAAAACATAATATTAATATAACCTTTACATAAGTCATAAAATAAGATGATTTGTAACTCAAATACATGTGCTATATTTTTATTAAAGAGTAAATTGTCAAAAAAGTCATTAAACTATTGACTTGATAGCAAATAAATTCACTCAACTATTTCTTTTGCAAAAAGGTCATTGAACTAGCAAAACCATAGATTTAGACTCATTCTGTTAATTTGATCCATTAAAGGCCAACGGAAAGTAATTCTTTTAGTGTTAAAATTGTCCAAATACATTGAAATGACATTAATTTTCTTCAAAAAACAAAGTGCTATTAAGAGAGAATAAATAAAAGGAAGAAAAAAATGTTGGGATTAAAATTGAATTATTGTAAAATTTTGCAACTACACCTCCCTATGGCCCTACCATTCCCTACCAACTCCTAGCTCCCATCCCTGACCTCCCATACCTACCCCGCCACCACCTCAACCTCTACCCACTTCTTCCCAACCCCAGATCTACCATATTTTTCACTCCCTTCCCCCTCCTTTCCCTTCCCTGCCACACAGTACATCCACCATTGTATCCAAAATTGCCACGTCTTCTTTTGAGGGGCAAGGAAATCCCCCACCTTCTTCCTTCATGTCTACAAATTTACCATACTACCCCACATCTCCCCTTCCCACTATCTTCCTTGCCCCTCAGATTCCCCGCAACCTTCTCGCCCTAAATCCATCACTCCCACTACCATCCCAACCCCTTTTCCCCACCCCATAGCTATTTTTTTTTTAAAAAAAAAAACAAGAATGATTTTCATTCTTGAATTAGTGGATCAAAATAGCATCCTATCAAAAACAAGAAGAAAACTCCAACTGCAAATGTTCCAATCTCAAAAAACAAGATGATATTCATTTGATAAATCCAAGTCAAGGAGTTTGCAATGGTGTTATTGAAGCTAAAATTGGTCCAAAATTATTGATGAAGGAATACCACAAGGTTGCTTTCAGAAGCCAATCAATACCCATGAGTTCACGGTGATGAAGAGATAAAAATTGTAAAACTTATTTATTTTTTCTTTGAATCCCCAACTATTATTTTTAAGGTAATTTGACAAGTTTACCCCTGAAAAAATCTTTGTTAGTTTACTCTGACAACTCAAATTGAAGAAGTGACCCTTGAATCTGCACATTTAATGGTTCAATGACCTTTTTGCAATAAATATAGTTGAGTGACCTCCATTATAACAAGTCAATAATTTAGTGATTATTTTTGCAATTTGCTCTTTACTAAAATATCCAACAATTCTCCACTTATTTTAATAAAAATAACTTGGGTA
The DNA here is from genome assembly GCA_025175665.1 of Cinchona pubescens. Classification (NCBI taxonomy): domain Eukaryota; kingdom Viridiplantae; phylum Streptophyta; class Magnoliopsida; order Gentianales; family Rubiaceae; genus Cinchona; species Cinchona pubescens. The sequence continues at coordinate 2,778,987 of JANKKI010000049.1, read as the reverse complement.
TTTAGTGAGACTATCATACCTCATGAAAACGGTAATACCTTTAAACTAGGGGTGAAGCCACCTGTAAGTGAAGATGGATAATTGCCCCTCCTCAACTTTTGAAAAATTACAATTAGGTAAGGAATTTTTTAAAGAATTTTAGTTTTTTCACATAATTGCTTGTCCTAAAATTTGTTAACTTTTTCCTTTTCTTTATATTGCAGCATTAAATTTTCAAATCCTTAAATCATGCAATTAAAAATGATGGCATATTCAAAATTAAGAATAAGGGTCACTTGGAAACATAAAAATTTCCAAATACTTTTGAACCTTAGAAAATAAAATATATATAATTTTCATTTATTCAAAATCATTTTTCAAGTACATGTATATAAAAATTAAACCCTATATGGCTCATTTGGTCTAAAATTATCTATTCTACTATTTTTTTTTTAATTATGAAAAAAACTAAAACAACCACCATCAAATTTTTATAATTACATGTAAAATTATTTATTGTATAAAAATTTTAATTTTATTTTAACATGATTACTAAGAAGCTATAAAAGTCATTATCCCCCTTAAGGTCAGGTCCTGGTTTCACCATTACTTTAAACTTTTATTTAGTGTTTCAATTTTCTCATATTAGAAGTATGGTTGACTTAACTTTTAAACTATGACTACTTGAGGATATGTAAAATACGTCACACACATGATGTTCAAAATGTTCTAAAACAAATTTCTCATTAAATATCACCTTATAACCATTGCTTTGTTCTAATCTCATACAGAGCTCTAGAGATTAAGAGTGACCAGACTCTAAAACCCTTTTACATAAGAAAGCTTATGCCTATTCAACTAGTAGAGTCTGGGGTATCACTACTAAACTACATGAATTATGGGTTATGTTGGTCCCAAAACAACCTAATAGGGGGGGGGGATGAATTAGGTTTCTAAAAAATACTTTTAGAAATATTAAACTTATTGAGATTTTTCAACTAACAATTAATATAATAGTATCAATGAAACTGTAAAGTAAGAAAGTGAGGAAATTAAACAACCAATACTTCCAAGCTAACAAGCTTGAAGTATTAATTCACTAGAATGCTTCACACACTTGATAAGCCAATAATCTTTACAAAGTAGGGAAATTCTTGCTCACACTAAAACTCTTTTAGTTGAGCCAAGAATTTTACTCACAACCTCACTTTCGTACAAGATTATCACTCCACTCAAAATTGAATTGCACTCTAAGCTGCACACTAATACAATATAGCACTGTAGCCAATTTGTACTAAAATTGCTCTTTTCTAAGGCTTGTATTCAATGTATTAGATGATCTTTACAGAATAGTAGAGCAGTTATTTATAGGAGCAATAAATATAACGGTGGTTGCAACTACTTCCTAACGGCTAAATAATAAATGCACAAAAAGTAGCCGTTGAGGTTTTGGACGTCCGACACAGCGTCCGATCTCCATGCAGTTGGTGAAGAACATCGTTCGGTCGGCCGTGCATGCGTCCGTTCCATCGTCCAAAAGGAATTTTGGACGGTTATGTTCGTCCGAAAGAGACTTTGTTCGGACAGTTGTGTGCATCCGTAGAGAAGGATTAAGAACCTTGCTTTCTGCCTGTTGGTTCGGATGGTGAAATGCATCTGAGAAGCTTGACATAGTTCGGACGGTGTACTGCGTCCAAACACCCTAAGAGAGAACAAATAACAGACCTGCAAAGCTTGTTTTTAGAGTTTAGTGCTTGTCATCATCAAAATAAGGTTTGGAAAACTTCAATCTCCCCCTTTTTGATGATGACAAACAGTCATGGAATAACCAATATGTAAAATCAACAGATATGAGTGATAACCAATCATGTTGCAATATAAATTACTACTCCCCCTTTTGACATCATCAAACAAAGCTCCCCCTGAGAAAGTGTACCCAAATATTCAACAGGAATAGTACAAAAAGATAAAGTAATTCATAAAAGGATAAAATCGAGAGCGAATCCAACAATTCAAAGGAAAAATTCAAAGAAATGCCAAAACTAAAATACATATTATTAAAGAATCTAAGTCGAGTCATTTTTCTTCTTAGAGCGTTCTTCACATCTAGATGTGTATAAGAGACAGGCGTCATCATCAGTAGCCTCACTATCTTCATCTTCTTCATTACGGCGTTGCATGATGAAATTGAATGTGTCGTCAACGTCCTCATCGTCGCCTTCATCTTCATTGGCAACACCTTGATTATTTGTGTCCTCTTCGTCATCCTCACGAACATCCCCTTCTTCGGCATTGTCATCACTTTCGGTAGAGGAGTCGAGTGGATATTGTGATTGAATATTGGCAAATTGAACCAAAACTGAAGCAGACTTGCCCTCGCTAAGTGCCTCTTGGAGAATCAACGTAGCGACGAGTTTCAAGTCGCTTTAACTTACGATTAGTGCGATGTTGAAAGGAACTTACTTGAGTGCTCAAAGAAGTGAGAAGGCCACATATTTGAGAAAGTGAAGGTTTGGAGGAAGATGGACGAGGATCATGGATTGGTGGAGGTGTATGAGGAGGAGGAGAATGGGGAAGTGCCAAACCAGAGGTAGAGACCTGGAATTTTGAACGTTCAATATCAAAAGCTGCCTTAGTTAACCATTGATCGTTAAAAAAACGGAGGCCTTTTCGTTCAATATAAGATTTGTTGAAATAGGGGGGAAATTGTTAGTTTCCACTGAAAGGTACATCAAGGAAATCAAATACTTTGGTGAGAAATTTTCCAAAAGGAATGTTTCGTCGGGTATCAGTAAGAAAGAGTTCCCATAGGGAGTAGAAGAGATACCCAAAGTCAAGAGGAATTTCCTTGAAAACACAAAAAAATAAGTAAAGCTGCATTTTTTCGGGCTCAGTGCGATACCCCTCGGTTGGTAATAATACCGCAAATTCATAAGAAGAGTGTACAAAATGTTTAGTTCAGGAGTGAGCAATGTAGTTTTGGCTTTCGAGGCCTATTTGAAATTGATGTTAAAAATAGCTCTGACCTCATCAATGGCAAAATGAGTATCAATAGAGGGCCATTTATCTAAAGAAAATAAATAAGAAAAATCATTCGGATTTGAGACTTCACATTCAAAACTAGTGTTGATGATGTTGGAGAAAGTTTCAAGATTTGTTCTGTTTACACGAGAGACTAATGTGCGAACAGTGGGGCCTCTTCTAAGATTGGCTGTGAATTGGAGCACCATGTCATGATAAACGGGTAAGTCAGTATGAACTATGTGACCTCAATTTTGTTTTTCAAAACACGATTTGACAAAGGGAAGATTAAATTCATCGAAAAGACTCTGAGAAGCCGGGCGTTGAACGATTATAGATTTGCTAAGAAGAGATGTATGCCATTCAGATGCCTTGGCATCAATGAATTTTGGTAAGGTTGGATAAACAATGATGAGGCTTGAGGATTAGCAGACGATTCCCCACGCACTGAAGCTTTCCCTTTTGATTTTTGTCCACGAGTTGCTGTTCAAGAACCTCCACAGGATTTGACCATTATGAATGAAAGGAAAGAAAGAAAAAAAATTTAATTTTTTTGTAAGGTTGGTGGGAATTTGATGAAATGAGATGGTGGATGGGTGGAATTAGGTGCAATAATGGTGATGAATACTTTGGGAATGACAATTTTCCAAACAATTTGTGGAGAGAAGGAAGAAGTTGGAGGAATTTTTGAGGAGAAAAATTTCGCCAGAGAGGGTTTTGGTTGGTAGGGTGAGTCCGAAAAGGGGAAAAGTGGACGGTTTTAATCGAGCAGAGAGACCGTTCGGAAGTCCAAACTATTGGTGTGCGTCCGATGAAGCGTCTGAAAGCTAATGAATGGACAGCCGATCGAAGAGCTAGTGCGTCCGATATTCTTTCGGACGACGGGAAGCGTCTGGTAGAATTCCAGTGAGTAAGTGTGAAAAAATTGAGTAACGTTCGGACGATCATAAGCGTCCGAGGCAGAGAGGAGGTTTTCGGACAAGTGAGAGCGTCCAAGAAAGAGTGTTGTTTGGACGATCAGGTGCTTCCGAACGAAGAGATTGTGCCAAATTGAACTGTAAAATCCCCAAACATTTTCTGAGAGATTCAAAACGATCTATAGCCAAGGGTTTTGTAAAAATGTCGGCCAGTTGATCTAAAGTAGGCTCGAAATCAACACGTATTTCCTTTTTACAAACAAGATCTTGAATAAAATGGTGCTTAACATCAATGTGTTTGTCCTAGAGTGCATAATAGGATTTTTTGTGAGATTAATTGCACTAGTGTTGTCACACCTTTAAGCACACAATAAAAAACAACCCCAAAATCTTTTAGAGCATGTTTCATCTATAGAAGTTGAGCGCAACAATTTTCAGCAGCAATGTATTCGGCTTCAGCCGTAGAAAGAGAAATAGAATTTTGCTTCTTGCTAAACCAAGACACAAGATCCCTGTTAAGTAAAGTAGGCTTCCGATCATACCTCTATAGTGTTTTTCATCAACACTATTACCTCCTTCATCTTTATCAAGTTTGGTTGAAGTGCACATAGGCGTACCAACTTGTTTGCAATCTTCCATTCCGAATCATTTGAGTAGCTCCTTTGTGTACTTGATTTGTGTAATAAACGTTCCTTCCTTTGATTGGTGAACTTGTAGTCCAAGGAAAAATTGTAACTTTCCCATCATACTCATCTCAAACTCTTTTTGCATTAAATGTGGAAACAATCAGGTTGAATGTCAAGTTATACAAAAATCCTTGCACAAGCTTTCATTAGTTGCTCCAAAAATAATATCATCAACATAAATTTGAACAATTAACAAACCATTGGAATTTGTTTTTGTAAAAAGAGTGGTATCAACTACACCTCTTTTAAATCTATTTTCAATCAAGAAACCACTTAATCTTTCATACCAAGCACTTGGAGCTGTGTTTCAAACCATATAAAGCTTTAGAGAACTTGAAAACATGATTTGGAAAATTTTTATTTTCAAAGCCCGGAGGTTGTTCAATGAAAACTTCTTGATCAATAAAATCATTTAAAAATGCACTTTTGACATGCATTTGAAATAATTTGAAATCATTGAAACATGCAAATGCGAGAAACATGCGAATGGATTCTAATCTAGCCACAGGTGAAAAGGTTTCATCAAAGTCAATACCTTCTTCTTGAGCATAACCTTTTGCAACAAGTCTAGCTTTGGTTCTTATGATTTCAAAATTTATCATTTAATTTGTTTCTAAAAGCCCATTTTTTGTTCCAATCTCTTATACAAGATGGATTTCAACTAAGTTCCATACGTTATTTTTCTCAAATTGACTAAGTTCATCTTGCATGACAATGACCCAAGATTCATCATTCAAAGCAACATCTACATGTTTAGGTTCAATGAGAGAAAGTAATGCACAATTACTATTCAAAGGTTAATGAGAACGAGTAGTTACCCCATTGGATAGATCAACTATGATTAAATTTTGAGGGTGACTAGGACGAATCTCCAAGCTTTTGGAAGATCTTTTGGAGTATCCTCGTTCTTTTCTTCTTCATCATCTACTTGATGGTTGTTGACATAGATTGCTTATATGATTTCTTGATGATCTTCATGGATAGCGAGCTTCTCGAGCTCCTTTTGAATACTTACATCTTCATCTTCACACAAAATCTTTGAGATAATATCATTAGCATCATCAAAGGTAACATGTACAACTTTTTCAATCAAGAGCGTTCTTCTATTGTATATTCGGTATGCTTATCTTGTCACTAGAATACCTAGAAAGATCCCTTCATCCGATGTTTTGTCAGATTTACCAAGGTTTTCTTTGATTTTTAAAACAAAACATTTGCAACCAAAAACTTTGAAATAGCTCACAATGGGTTTTTTTTACAAAAAAGGAGTTCATACGGAGTTTTGTTTAAAAAGGATCTTAATAAAACTTGATTCATGACATAACAAGCCGTGTTAATGGCTTCGGCCCAAGAATATTGTGGTAAGTCGCATTCACTAATCATAGTTCTAGCGGTTTCTTGAAGAGTCCTATTTTTCCTTTCAACAACACCATTTTGTTGAGGGACTCTAAAAACCGAAAATTCATGAAAAATACTGTTGTGAATCACAAAATTCGGGAAAACCTCCAAATTTAAATTTGGCACCATTGTCACTTCTTAAACGAATGATCCTTAAATTCAATAAATTTTGAAATTTGGAAAACAATTTTACAAATTTTTCAAAAGTTTCATTTTTGTGAACAAGAAATAATACCCAGGTGTACCTAGAATAGTCATCTACAATAACAAAGGCATATTTGCAACCACCAAGACTAGCATGTTGAGTAGGTCCAAACAAGTCTAAAGGTTTATGAGTGGACACAAAATTCTTTGGTTTAAAAGAAACTTTAACTTGTTTACCAAATTGGCATGCTTCACAAATTTTAATTTTCAAAAACTTTAGTTTTGGCAAACCTCTTACCAAATCCTTCTTAGCAAGTTTTTCGATTAAATCCATATTAAAATGACAAAGTCTTCTATGCCAAAGCCAAGGATCATCTATGGAAGCGGTAAGACATTTTACATTGCTATTGCTAATTTCCTCAAGATGAATCACATAAACATCATTGTGCCTAGTGCCCTTAAATAAAACAACATAATTTTTATCAAGGATAAGACATTCATGCTTGGTAAAAAACACATATAAATTTTTATCACAAAGTTGACTTACACTTAATAAATTGTAGTTCAAATTATCAACAAAAAGCGCATTCTTTAAGCATCAAGGTTTCACCATTTTTACCTACATCACCAATGCCGATTGATTTTGCTTTATTGTTATCTCCAAATGTTACTTTTTCACTGTTTTTGGATTTGAGATTTGTGAAGAGAGAAGCATTACCCGTCATGTGTCTTGAACATCCACTATCTATGAACCACTTAGCATTGTTGGTGATGTTAAGTACCTACACAAAAGATCAATTGATAACTTTTGGTACCCACATTTTCTTGGGTCCATTTGAGTTAGTGGAATTGCTATTAATCCATGCGGCTTTCATTCCAAGTTTCTCATTTTTCTTGACATAACACATATTCTTGACATGTCCATGTTGTTGGCAATATCTACATATAATATTTTTATTTCCATATAAAGAGGATTTTGATTTTACAAAACATAAGTCATCCCTTCTAAACATGATAAAATTTTTGTTGATTAATGCATTTCTATTTCTTTTCTTGTCATCAACATTTTCTCTCTTTCTAGTCAAGAGAACATTCAAAGATCATCCAATCTGGAATTTATTCAAGGAGGCTAGTTCTTCCTTGACCTTAGATCTCACATGCATTCTTTTCTTCAAGTCACAATTTTCTTGTGATAGCCTATTATTTTCATTCACAAGTTTAGAGTTAGCATTCAATAGAGCATATGATTTCTTCACTAACTCCTTATTTCTAGCATATGATTCCTTTAAGCTATCATGCAGTTTCAAAATGAAAGCTTCAAGATCATTTTCATCATTTTCATCATTGGAGTCATAGTTAGAATTTACCTCATCATCTCCAATGGCCATAAAGGCCATTTGTGCCGACTCCAAGATCTTCAACTTCTCCTTCGGAGTTGCAATCATCCCATGTGATTTGAAAGTTATTGAATCTAGGCTTTCTTCCTTCCTTCTTTTTCTTGGAAGGACACTCATTTGCAAAGTGTCCGAGTTGACCGCATTCAAAGCACTTTTCATTTTACTTCTTCATTTCTAGCTTAGTCTTTCCTTTGAAATTATTTGATGATTTGTAGCTCCACCTCTTCTCATACTCCGTTTGTTGATGTAATGTTTAAGAAATCATTTGGTGATGAGTGCAAGATCTCCTTCATCAAGATTTTCGTCTTCTAGATTGATGGAACCATTTTCCTCCTCTTCTTGAGAGGTCTTTAGAGCAATGCTCCTTCTTGGTCTTGCTTCTTCATCATCCACCACTTTGGCCTTCAACTTCAATTCATAAGATGTAAGAGTTGATTAGCGATTCAATAGGCATTGAATTTAAATTTTTGGCTTCCTCTATAGCGATTGTTTTGGCATCCCATTCTTTGGATAGAGCATTTAGGATTTTTCTATTCTTTTCACCCAAAGAGTACTCCTTACCCAAGGCTTCAAGATCCTTAATGCTGTCATTGAACCTACAATACATTTTGTCAATATTTTCATGTGGTTCCATCTTGAAGGACTCATACTTGGCAACAAGTAAGGATTTCTTTTACTCACGAACATTGTCGCTCCCTTCATGTATTTCCTTCAATTTATCTCAAATTTCTTTAGCAGAAATGCATCCCTTCACGCGAGTTGATTCATTAGCATCCAAGGCATTATATAGCACATTCATGGCTTTTGCATTTAACGTCAAGTTTGCCTTGTCTTGTGGAGTGAGCTCATCCCTTGTCTTTTCTCTTCTTCTATTTGTGTGATCATCAATGATAGTAGCTTCAAAGGGACCTTCATTAACAACATACCACAAGTCAATATCAATAGATTGCAAAAATATTTTCATTCTATCTCTCCAACTAATAAAATTTGCCCCATTGAACATAGGGGGCCTAGTAACGGATTGACAATAAAAAAATAGAGCATTGTTGGTTGCCATAACAGTTCTTTTCACAAAAGCAATTTAAGCAATAAAATGAGACCAAGCTCTGATACCAATTGTTGGTCCCAAAGCAACTTAAGAGGAGGAGTGAATTAGGTTTCTAAAAAATACTTTTAGAAATGATAAACTTATAGAGATATTTCAACTAACAATTAATATAATAGAATCAATGAAATTGTGAAGTAAGAAAGAGAGGAAATTAAACAACCAATACTTCCAAGCTAACAAGCTTGAAGTATTAATTCACTAGAATGCTTCACACACTTGGTGAGCCAATAATCTTTACAAAATAGGGAAATTCTTGCTCACACTAAAACTCTTTTAGTTGAGCTAAGAATTTTAATTTTGAACCAAACTTTCATAAAAGATTATTATGTCACTCAAAATTGAATTGCACTCTAAACTGCACACTAATACAATATAGCACTATAGCCAATTTGTACTAAAATTGCTCTTTTCTAAGGCTTGTATTCAATATATTAGATGATCTTTACAGAATAGTAGAGCAGTTATTTATAGGAGCAATAAATGGTGGTTGCAACTACTTCCTAATGGCTAAATAATAAATGCACAAAAAGTAGCCGTTGAGATTTCGGACGTCCGAGATAAGTATGATGCGTCCGACACAGCTTCCGATCTCCATGCAGTTGGTGAAGCAACATCGTTTGGACGGCCGTGCTTGCGTCCGTTCCATCGTCCGAACGGAGTTTCGGACGGTCATGTTCGTCCGAAAGAGACTTTGTTCGGACAGTTGTGTGCGTCCGTAGGGAAGCATTAAGAACCTTGCTTTCTGTCTGTTGGTTTGGACGGTGAAATGCGTCCGAGAAGCTTGACATAGTTCGGACGGTGTAAGTGCGTCCGAACATCCTATTTCCAGCAGAATAAGTAACAACACCTGCAAAGCTTGTTTTTAGAGTTTAGTGCTTATGTCATCATCAAAATAAGATTTGGAAAACATCAGGTTACATAAGTTAGTATATCATGCTCTCATGATAAAGACATCTTACCCATAATGGCTATAAAATTTATTGGGAACTTAGAATGTCAATCTCACTTGTCATCATAGGAAAAAATACATGCACTTACGCCTTATGGATAACAATTTATTAATAAGACATATATGGATTAATTCTATATGTCTATGGATTAATTCTAAAATGCTACTCATGAACATGACATTTCCATTAAAAGACGATTATGTCAATATTTTTCCTTCAAAACTTGAGGACAAAAAACATTCCCAAAAAATTAAAAGTGTCAACTTCACAAACGTATATGCTCGTAAGACCCAATGATATGATTTCTTTTACTTATTCATCTTTGGAGCAAGAGATGTTGTATAGAAGAATTCCATTCTTATTATCCAGAAGACAATAACCGTGCGAAGCACCCTATCACCTCAATTTCACTGATATTACACTTTAAATTAAATTGTTAGAAATAAAGCCTGGAGATAATAACATTTTAATATTTTACGTTAGAATATGAGAACTTGATCTTATTATTTTTCTTTTCCAGTAGGCAATCTCCGGGTAGGCAATATCTCCGAGCCTTCAAAAAAGAACAAAATAAAAACAAAAGAACCTTTATGAATAGTTTTGAACTTGTGAAAAACTTGCCAAATATTTAGGTAGATCTAGATTTTAAAGAGACTTGTAGACCCAGGGTTGTATATATTAAACCTTGTGAAATATATGACATCAATTGATGTAAATAAGATTCAATAAATTAAATTCTGACCACAAGACTTACAGGTATGATGAAAGATTTGGTCTCTCTAAGTATTTTCCGAAAAGCTTTACCATTCTGTGTTTGCAAGCATATAGATATTTTTAGGAAAATAGTCTACAAAGTCACAAATTCAGTACTACTTGTCAAACTTTCTTCACATGAAAAAATCATATAGAATCACCGACCCCTGATTTTAGATCATCGGTCAGATTTGATTCCTACTTTTCCGGATCTAGTGACACACCAGTAGTTTTTATTACTTTATTACTTTGTATAGATGAACTAATATTTTTAAGCACTGCATTATGATTTGTTTATAGAAATAAAAAGCAATTTTCAAAAGGCGAATGATACTTGTACACCCCTAAAAATCTCTCACACACATCTATCCCTTTTATCAACTAAAAAGACTAAAAAATTTACATTTACACTATTATATTCTTTCATACCTAAACTACCCTTATCCCATAACTCACCTAGTAGAGTAATTTATTTCTTGTATTCTTCCTCCATATTCATTTTTACTTCGTATTGTCACAGGGAAAAGAAAAAAATCATTATATATTAAAAAAGAAAGCATTCCACTTATCAAAATTTCATTTATAAAAAAAGAGAAATAAAAGCATAGTCATAATTTTCATATAAAAATGGTTCAATATAATAGTTCATGTACGTAATTACTACACTAGGTACAATGAAATAGTCGTTGCAATTTTTTCTTATGAAAATTTGGATATCATAACTTACAAAATATATTTTACTAGAAAGAAAATGAGAATGATCAGAATTGTCTCAATGTTGGGTAACACTATATGAGTGTCTATATATATATATATATGGAAGTTAGATTGAGTGATCCTTGGTGAAAATATTCGTAACTTGTTCTATCATGGGCACATGACGAACCACAATATCACTAGAGGCAACTTTTTCTCGAACAAAGTGTCTTTCAAAAGTCGACCTCAATATATTTTGTACAAGCATGAAAGACAATATGTTGTGTGAGGTATGTAGCACTAACATTATCACAATAAATAGAAGTAGGTCATGAAATAGGAAAATTAAGAGTCTGAATCAAATAGCAAATCCAAAATGTTTCATGAACAACGTAAGCAACAAAACAATATTCAGACTTACTATAAGCAACAAAAATGGTAGGTTACCTTTTAGAACTCTAAGAAATAAGATTAGACTCATAAAAAGATAGCATAACTAGTTGTTGATTGATGCATGTCCTGACAACCAGCCTAGTTAGCATCTGTATAAGCAATGAGAAAAGCAGGTGAGGAAGATGTGAAATTGAGGCCATGATGCAGAGTGTCCTTAAGATACCGAAAGATATGTTTGACAACTTGCAAATGAGGAGTTCGAGGACTATGCATAAATTGATTGACAAGATTAATAGAGTAGGAAATATCGATGCAAGTGAAGGTTAGATATTGCAGAGCACCAGCACCATACTACGATAAGGTGTAGGATTAGACAAAGTGCACCTTCTTCAAGAGACAACTGAGAATGTGCCAAAAGAGGCATTGTAACAGGTTTTCAGTGAAATAGATTAAATTGTTTAAGCAGATTAGTTGCATAATGAATTTGAGATAAAAGGAGCTGCAAAGAGGTACAACTAGACTTAACACCCAATAAATAATGCAAGTCACCTAAGTCTTTAATTGCAAAAGACTTGGATATAGTTAGGATAAATTCTTGAAGATGAGGAAGACTGCTACTAGTAAAAAATGTGTCATCAACGTAAAGAAGAACTAGGATGTAGAATTTCAATACAATAGAGAAATATGGATGCATCAGGACATACAAAAAAATCATGAAAAGAAGATAGGAACCAGAACTTTGAATCCATGAGATGCTTGCTTTAGACCATAGACTGTTTAAGTTTGCACACATAATAAGGACAACAGGAGTCAGTTAATCGTGGAGGTTGTTTCGTATACGCCCAACTTCCAGAAAACCAGGAAGAAAGTCATTCTTAACATCTAGATGTTGAATAGGCTAAATAATTGAGGGAAACATCTAGACAAATAAAACTAAACAAAGAGTTGCTAGTAACGGGCTTAAAGTTTCAGTATAATCAATGCCAGGCAGATGTTTTTATCCTTAATCCACTAACCTAGCTTTACACCGTTTATAGGACCCATCAAACTTGTGTTTAATTTTAAAGATTCACTTACAGCATAAAATATTTCTAGTAGGAAGAGGAACCAGGATCCAAATATGAATAGCTAGATGGGCATTAACTTCATCAAACATGGAAGCTCGCCACCTAGAATCCTAATCAGCCTGAGTAAACACATGTAGGTTCAATAGAACAATCACTAGAGGAAGATTGGAGAGTTGAAGAAAGAGAGGGAAAAACTTTGGGTTTGTGAATGCCAACACATAGTCGAGTAATCATGGGATGAGTATTAGCGGAAGGAGAAGCAGACAATGGCCCTGTATAGATTGCATTATGAATTAAAGTATTATTTTAGCGTATTATTCTACGCATTATTTGAGTTATTTGGCGAATAACAAAAAATTAAAATAAGTGTTTGTATAGTGAATAATCCAAATAATCATTTAGTGTTTGGATAATACTTTTTGCACTAAAAGACAAAATACATTAACAAAAGTTGAATGAAATTACTAATATTAAAATCCACATTCCCGTCCACTTTTTTACTATTGATTTTAAAGTACTAAAATCCATACACAAAAGGTAGTTACCTCCTTTTCGATTGAAAGTCGAATCTCAAAAAATGAGATATGCCCTTGTGCATATGCTAAACATGTATTTCTTTAATAAAAATAAAAAATATAATTTAAAAATTATACTTTCCCGCCAATAGTTCGGACTCCCCAACATAGGTTCAGAAGTCCGTACCTTATAATGTTTTAAACTCTATTTTTTTGCCCATAGTTTCAAACTCTCTAATCTAGGTTTGGAAATTCGAACCTCATATACCTTTGTTAAACTCCAATTTTTTTGGCATATTCCCAACCAAGGTTCGGAAGTCTTAACCTTATATATCTTTTTAAACTCAACTTTCTCGCTCATAGTTCAGACTTCCCATCCTATGTTCATAAGTCCCGAACTTGCATTTCTATTTTTTCTTTGCTGGAAAAAATTCAGACCAGTGGATGGTAAGGAATAGTCTATGATGCAAATATGTGTGAATAGTAAAGTATGTGTATAGATGAATAGTGTAAATAATGGTGAATAGTTGAAATAATAGTTTAAATATTTGAAAAAATGAATACTGCAAGACAGAAAAATTGGTCAAAAAATGAAAGGCTGACCAAACAGATTTTTAGATTAATGTAGGAAATAATGTGAACAATAAAATAAATAATTGGAAAAAATGGAAAAAAGAGCAATCCTTACTGGGACAATTTAGAGTCAGAAGAGAAAACTTCTAGTGAAAGAGATGAAAAGGATTTGGGTTTAGCTGGAATGGATGAAGAAGTGTCAGGTAAGGATGACAGGAAAGGTTTGGATGATCCTGGTAGGAGGACGTTAAGGAATCTCTAGACTGGACAAGTGACACCATAGACCAACTTTGAGAACTAAAGGAAAAGGAACCAATAAGCATAGACTGAGGAGAAACCAAAACTAGGGTAGAGGAAGGATAGTCTAGGGAGGAAGAAAACAAGATAAGGGCGTGAATAGAAATTGTAGGATAGGATAGGATTTCTCATGAAACACCACATTTTTACTAATGTACACATCGTTGTTGATTAGATTAAGACAATAATGGCCATTAAAGTTAGCGAGATAACCTAGAAATATACAATGTTGTAAACGAGTATCCAACTTGTGAAGGGATCTATATTTAATATGTGGATAACATTCACAACCAAAAGGTTGATCTATGGTGTAATTTGGGGATTTATGAAAGAGGCATTGGGAAGGAGAGATACCACATAAGACAGGTGTAGGAATGCGATTGACAAAGAAGACAACAAAAACTAGCGCCTCAACCCAAAAGTCAGGTGGAAGATCTCTTGACAATTAGCATTGTCCTAGTGGTTTCAATTAAATGACGTTTCATACTTGTATTGTTTAACAGGAGTGTTATCATACTCACAACCACTATCACTTTGTAGTATTTTGATTTTAATGGAAAACAAATTTTCAACAGTATTCTTAAAGGTACGGAAATGAGTAAAAATCTAGATTTCTGATACATTGGATAAACTCAAAAGAAACGAGTAAAATTATCCACAAACAATACATAATATTTCAAATTAGAATTAGATACAATCAGAATGTATGAGGAAAAAATGAATAGTATTAGAATGAACTACATCCTGAAAAGATATACTTTTAGACTTGGCTAATTGGCAACTTGAACATAAACTAGACAAGTAATTTCCTAGAAATTTGGACATCACTAGTGGCATAATGATGAGTAAGAATCTTGGAGTTTTGATGACCCAAAAATGAGTGCCATACTTTAGTATGATTATTACACGAGCAACTAGAGCCATAGACTTAGGAGTAATGCAGGAAGATAGGGAATAGAATAAAGCCCTCCCAGTGGATTTAGAAGAGACTATATATTTCCCCGTCATCCTTCACATGAAAATTGGTTTTATTAAATTGAACAAAGCAGTTATTATCTTTACAAGAACAAGGAAAAGATAAAAGATTATGAGATAAATGTTGGTCCCAAAGCAACCTAAGAGGGGGGGTGAATTAGGTTTCTTAAAAATTACTTTAAGAGATATTGATATTTTCAAGATGAAATCAGTTATAACAAAATCAGTTATAATAATATCAATAGAACAGTAAATTAAAGAGAGAATAAATTGAACAAAAAGAACTACTTCCAAGCTAGCAAGCTTGAAGTATCAAATTTGAATGCTTCACACACTTGGTGAGCCAACAATCTTTACAAAGCTGGGAAGTTCTTGCTCACACTAAAACTCTTTTAGTTGAGCCAAGAATCTCACTTACAACCACACTTTTATACAAGATTATCACTCCACTCAATGTTGAATTACACTCACAATTTCTGACACTAATACAACAAGGCTCTAAAGTCAATTTGCACTTCAAATTACTTTCTTCTAGACTTGTATTCAATGTATTAGATGATTTTTTCAGGTTCTTAAAGCACCTATTTATAATAGCAATAAATAGAGCTTTCAACTACTTCCTAACGGCTAAGTAATAAATGCACAAAAAATAGCCGTTGGGGGTTCGGACGTCCGAGGAGGATTGTATGCGTCCGAGGAAGCGTCCGATCTACTTTCAACTTGTTGAGATGCTTCGTTCGGACGTCCGTGCCTGCGTCCGGTCCTTCGTCCGACATAGGTTCTCGATACGGTCCTAGATGCGTCCGAAGAAAAGGCAGAGAGTTCCATTCTTTTCTGCCAGTTTGTTCGGACGATGCAACGCGTCCGAGGTGTTTTTGACCCAGTTCGGACGGTCCTGTGCGTCCGAAAGATTTGTTCCTGCAAAAGCTTGTTTTACACAGTTAAGTGTTTATGTCATCATCAAAATAAGGTTTGGAAAACATCAATCTCCCCCTTTTTGATGATGACAAACCTCAATTGGATATGACTACTGTGATTTGCAATATCTCATATACACATGGAAGACATGTAAAGATATCCGAACATGGGTCAAAAAATGTGTGCGAACTCTCTTATTTTTGGAGCTTCGAACGCTCAGGACCGTCCGAAACCCTGTCTCTTATGTGCACATCTAGATCAGACCAATTGGCTGATATTTTTACAAAACCCTTAGCTCTAGATCGTTTTGAATCACTCAGAAAATGCTTGGGGATTTTACAGATAAACTGTGCATAAATTCATTGTTCGGACGCACTTATTCGCATCGTCATCATTATCGTTATCGTCATTTGCAGCTCCTTGAGCAGCTTCTGCACTGTCTTCGCGTGTAGGTTCATCTTCAGTTTCATCACTGTCAGAGGATGACTCAATGAAGTTCAGCGAACTGGACTTGAGCCGAAGCAGACATGCCAAGACTGAGTGCCTCTTGGAGAATGATTTGGCGAGTTTCAAGTCGTTTGAGCTTGCGATTCGTACGACGTTGAAAGGAACCGACTTGAGTGCTCAAAGATGTGTAGAAGTTCACAGGTTGGTACACCAATGTGCAACGTCGAGATGTGAGTATGATAAGACTCCTGATGGTGTCTCTTATGTGATTGGAGGTGGTTGCGGGGTAGAAGGATGAGGGATAGCAAAATTAGACGTGGAGGCATGGGATTGTGATTTGGCAGTATCAAAGGCTGCTTTAGTAAGCCATTGATCATTAAAAAACCGGAGACCTTTTCTTTCAATGTATGATTTATAATGTATGGCCATCCGCATGTTTCTTGCATTAGCATGAAATCTCAATATCAGTGTTATTAACACGAGAAATAAGGGTGCGAATGGTAGGACCTTTCCGAAGATTGGCCGTGAATTGAAGCACCATATCGTGATAAACAAGTAAATCGAGATGGACTAAATGACCCCAATTTTGTTTTTCAAAACAGGATTTTATAATAGGAAGATTATACTCATCGAAAAGATTACTCGAAGCAGGACGTTGAACTATAATGGATTTACTAAGAAGAGAAGTGTACCGCTCCGATGCCTTGGCATCGATGAATTTGGACAGAGTCGGAGTGGCGGAAACTTGAGGAGTTGCGGATGATTCTCCTCGAACAGGAGCTTTGAAAAAGCCGTTAGGAAGTACCGTGAATCGCCGAAGAGGAACTGCCAGTGATTTCACCATTGTTTATGGAAGAAAAGAAAGTTAAAAAATTGAAGATTTGTGAGATTTTTGGGGAATTTGGATGGTGAAAGGGAGAAATAAGATGTGATTTTGGGGCTAAGGATTATGGGTAGGATGATTCTTTAACCAATTTTGGAAGTGAGAGTGTGAATTTTGATTTGGTAGGGAAGGGAAAAGAAATTCGCCAGAGGGTTTTCGGTGGGGGAGGTAAGTCCGAAAGGGGAAATTTGGATGGTTTTAATAGAACAGGGGTACCGTTCGGACGGCCGAAAGTTTGGCCTGCGTCCGACAGAGCGTCCGAAAGCTGAAGAACGGAAAGCCGAAAATGAGCTAGTGCGTCCGGAAAATTTCCAGAGAGTTTAAGGAAAAATAGAATATTGTTCGGACGAATATGAGCGTCCGAGAAAGAACACATGCTTTCGGACGATCCAGAGCTAACGAAAACCCAGCTTTGTAAAGATTGTTGGTCACCAAGTGTGTGAAGCCTTGTCTTATCTTTTAAAGTATGTTTCATCCAAAGAAGTTGAGCACAACAATTTCCGGCAGCAATGTATTCGGCTTCAGCCGTATAAAGAGAAATGGAATTTTGTTTTTTGCTGAACCAAGACACAAGACAATTTCCCAGAAAATAACACATTCCACTGGTACTTTTTCTATCAATTTTACATCCAGCAAAGTCAGCATCAGAATAGCTAACTAGATCAAAAGTAGAGGACTTTGGATACCACAGACCAAAATCCGTTGTTCCTTTTAGATATCTAAAAATTCTTTTAACTGCAATCAAATGTGATTCTTTAGGACAAGATACAAATCTAGCACATAGACAAACAGCAAACATGATATCCGAACATCGGATTTTGGTCTGTAAAATCCCGATCATACCTCTATAGTGTTTTTCATCAACACTATTACCTTCTTCGTCTTTATCAAGTTTAGTTGAAGTACACATTGGTGTACCAACTTGTTTGCAATCTTCCATGCCAAAGCGTTTGAGCATCTCATGCTCTTTTGTGTACTTGATTTGTGTAATAAATGTTCCTTCCTTGGTTTGATGAATTTGTAGTCCGAGGAAAAATTGCAACTTGCCCATCATGCTCATCTCAAACTCTTCTTGCATTAGTTGTGAAAAATCCTTGCACAAACTCTCATTAGTTGCTCCAAAATAATATCATCAACATAAATTTGAACAATTAACTGTCTCTTTTACACATCTAGATGTGTAAAAGAGTGGTGTCAAAGATACCTCAGTTGAAATGTTTTCTAAGAAGATGGCACTTAAGAGACATACCAAGCTCTTGGAGCTTGTTTCAAACCATATAAAGCTCTATGGAAAGAATGGGATGCCAAAACAATTGACATAGAGGAAGCTAAGATCTAGATGTGTATAAGAGACAGGGGTTATTGCTATGCAACTGTCTCTTATACAATTTGAAATAATTTTAAATTATTGAAACATGCAAATGCAAGAAACATGCGGATGGATTCTAATCTAGCCACCGGGTGCAAAGGTTTCATCAAAGTCAATGCCTTCTTCTTGAGCGTAACCTTTTGCAACAAGTCTAGCTTTGTTTCTTATGATCTCACCTTTGTCATTTAATTTGTTTCTAAACACCCATTTAGTACCAATAACGGGATGAGAAGAAGGTCTTTCAACTAAGGTCCATACATTATTTTTCTCAAATTGACTAAGTTCATCTTGCATAGCAATAACCCATGATTCATCACTCAAGGCAACATCTATATGTTTGGGTTCAATGTGAGAAAGTAATGCACAATTATTATTCAAAGGTTTATGAGAGCGAGTAGTTACCCCATCGGATAGATCACCTATAATTAAATCTTGAGGATGATTAGAGACGAATCTCCAAGCTTTCGGAAGATCGTTTTGAGCATCCTCATTCTTTTCATCATCAACTTGATGGTTGTTGATATCAACGCTTGATGTAACCTCTTGATGATCTTTATGAATATCAAGCTTTTCGAGCTCTTTTAGAATAAGAGCCTGTGTCTTCATCTTCACACAAACTCTTTGAGATAACATCATTAGATTCATCAAATGTAACATGCACAACTTCTTCAATTAAAAGCGTTCTTCTATTGTAAACTCGGTATGCTTTCTTGTCACTAGAATATCCTAGAAAAATTCCTTCATCCGATTTTTTGTCAAATTTTCCAAGGTTCTCTTTGATTTTTACAATATGAATCTAATGATGTTATCTCAAAGAGTTTGTGTGAAGATGAAGACACAGGTATTCTAAAAGAGCTCATAAAGAGTGATATTCATAGAAGATCATCAATAGGTTACTCGATTCTTGACATAACTAGAATGTGTTAACCGCTTCGGCCCAAAAGTATTGTGGTAGGTCACACTCACTAATCATAGTTCTAGCCGTTTCTTGAAGAGTCCTATTTTTCCTTTCAACAACACCATTTTGTTGAGGAACTCTAACAACCGAGAACTCATGAAAGATACCGTTGTGATCACAAAAGTTGGAAAAACCCCCAAATTTAAATTGCGGCACCATTGTCACTTCTTAACCGAACAATTTTTGTATCCAATAAATTTTGAATTTTGGAAAACAATTTTACAAATTTTTCAAATGCTTCGTTTTTGTGAACAAGAAATAATAACCAAGTAAACCTCGAATAGTCATCTACGATAACAAATGCATATTTGCAACCACCTAGACTAGCATATTGAGTGGGTCCAAATAAGTCTAAATGCAACAATTCTAAAGGTTTATGAGTAGACACAAAATTCTTAGGTTTAAAAGAAACTTTGACTTGTTTACCAAATTGACAAGCATCACAAATTTTATTTTTCAGAAATTTCAGTTTTGGCAAGCCTCTTACCAAATCTTTCTTGGCTAATTTTTCAATCAAATCCATATTAAAATGACAAAGTCTTCTATGCCAAAGCCAAGGATCATCTATAGAAGCGGTAAGACATTTTACATTGCTATTGCTAATTTTATCAAGATAAATCACATAAACGTCATTGTGCCTAGTGCCTTTGCCAACAAAACAACATGATTTTTGTCAAGTATAAGACATTCATGCTTGGTAAAGAAAACATATAAATCTTTGTCACAAAGTTGACTAACACTTAATAGATTATAGTTTAAATTATCAACAAGAAGTACATTCTTAATCAAGGTTTCACCATTTTTACCTACATCACCAATGCCGATTGATTTTGCTTTGTTGTTGTCACCAAAAGTGACTTTTCCACTGTTTTTGGATGTAAGGTTTGTGAAGAGAGAGGCATCACCCGTCATGTGCCTTGAACATCCACTATCTATGAACCACTTAGCATTGTTGGCGATGTTAAGTACCTACACAATAAATCAATTGATAACTTTTGGTACCCATGGGGTCCATGAGTGTTATCAATTGCTTACTATCCATGCAACTTTCATTCTGTCTTTTTCATTTTTCTTGACATAACAATATTCTTAGTATGTCCATGTTGTTGGCAATATCTAAAAACAATGCTTTTGTTTCCATATAGAAGAAGATTTTGGTTTTACAATACATAAGTCATCTCTTCTATATATGACAAAATTTTTGTTGATTGCTACATTTCTATTTCTTTTCATATCAACAACATTTTCTTTCTTTCTAGCTAAGAGAGTATTTAAATCATCCATTCTTTTCTTCAAGGAGGCTTGTTCTTCCTTGACCTTTGATCTCTCATGCATTCTTTTCTTCAAATCACAATTTTCTTGTGATAGCCTATTGTTTTCATTCACAAGTTTAGAGTTAGCATTCAATAAAGCATTTGACTTTTTTACTAACTCCTTATTTCTAGCATATGATTCTTTTAAGCTATCATGCAATTTCAAAATGAAAGCTTCAAGATCATCTTCATCATTTTCATCATTGGAGTCATAGTTAGAATTTACCTCATTAGCTCCAATAACCATAAAGGCCATTTGTGCCGGCTCCATTTCTTCTTCAACTTCTCCTTCGGAGTTGCAATCGTCCCATGTGATTTGAAGGTTGTTGAATCTAGAGATTGGTTTTCTTCCTTCCTTCTTTTTCTTGGAGGGACACTCATTTGCAAAATGCCCGAGTTGACCGCACTCAAAGCATTTATCATTTTGCTTCTTAATTTCAAGTCTTGACTTCCCTTTGAAATTATTTGTGTTTGTAGCTCCTCCTCTTCTCATTCTTCGTTTGTTGATGTAATGTTTGAGGAATCCTTTGGTGATGAGTGCAAGATCTCCTTCATCAAGATCTTCATCTTCTAGATTGATGGAGCTGTTCTCATCTTCCTCTTGAGAGGTCTTTAGAGCAACGCTCCTTCTTGGCCTTGCTTCTTCATCATCCACAACCTTGGCCTTTAGCTTGAGTTCATAAGAGGTAAGAGAATTGATTAGTGATTCAATAGGCATTAAATTTAAATTCTTAGCTTCCTCTATGGCAATTGTTTTGGCATCCCATTCTTTGGATAGAGCATTCATAATTTTTCTGAATCACGAAATATAACCATACATGCATGAGATGTAAGAGACAGGTATAGTTTGTGTGAAGAAATATTTCTTATACACATCTAGATGTGTATATTTCTTTGCTCACGAACATCATCGCTTCCTTCGTGAATTTCCTTCACTTATCCCAAATTTCCTTAGCGAATTGCAACCCTTTACGCGAGTTGATTCATTTGCATCCAAGGCATTGTATAGCACATTCATGGCTTTTGCGTTTAACGTCAAATTTGCCTTGTCTTGTGGAGTGAGCTCAATCCTCGTCTTTTCTCTTCTTCTATTAGTGTGATCATCAATGATATAAGCTTCAAATGGACCTTCATTGACAACATACCACAATTCAATGTCAATAGATTGCAGAAATATTTTCATTCTATCTCTCCAACTAATAAAATTTGTCCCATTAAACATGGGAGGCCTAGCAATAGATTGGCCTTCAAAAAACGAGCATTCTTAAGAAAGTTTTGGAGGTTCAAAAATCCGACATCGCAAGATTTAATTATACCAAGCTCTGATACCAATTGTTGGTCCCAAAGCAACCTAAGAGGGGTGAATTAGGTTTCTTAAAAATTACTTTAAGAGATATTGATATTTTCAAGATGAAATCAGTTATAACAAAATCAGTTATAATAATATCAATAGAACAGTAAATTAAAGAGAGAATAAATTGAACAAAAAGAACTACTTCCAAGCTAGCAAGCTTGAAGTATCAAATTTGAATGCTTCACACACTTGGTGAGCCAACAATCTTTACAAAGTGTTAAGTTCTTGCTCACACTAAAACTCTTTTAGTTGAGCCAAGAATCTCACTTACAACCACACTTTTATACAAGATTATCACTCCACTCAATGTTGAATTACACTCACAATTTCACACTAATACAACAAGGCTCTAAAGTCAATTTGCACTTCAAATTACTTTCTTCTAGACTTGTATTCAATGTATTAGATGATTTTTCACAATGACGTTTATGCACCTATTTATCTTGATAATAATTAGCAATAGCAATGTAAAATGTCTTACCGCTAAGTAATAGATGATCCTTGGCTAGGCATAGAAGACTTTGTCATTTTAATATGGATTTGATGCGAAAAATTAGCCAAGAAAGATTTTCGGTTTGTTGAGATGCTTCGTTCGGACGTCCGTGCTCGCGTCGGTCCTTCGTCTCGACATAGGTTTGGACGGTCCTGAAGGCGTCGAAGAAAAGGCAGAGAGTTCCATTCTTTTCGCAGTTTGTTCGGACGATTGATTAAGTCCGAGTCTCTTTGACCCAAAAAAACATGGGCGTCCGAAAGATCTGTTCCTGCAAAAGCTTGTTTTACACAGTTAAGTGTTTATGTCATCATCAAAATAAGGTTTGGAAAACATCAATAAACAAGGAACATGAAGAACATTAGCAAGTGTAATGGTCTAGAATTGGCGGTTAGAGTGAAGGAACCAATATGTGCAATAGATAGACTAGAACCATCTCCAACAACCACTTTGTCTGAGCCTTGATAGAAGGAATGATGGAAAATAGATTACCCTGATGAGGGTTCATTTATGCTGTGGCACCACTATTAGGATACCAATTTGCCTTAGAAGGATCCGTTGATGTCATAGCATGGGCTTGAATGTCTCTTTCAGAGCACGGTAATTGCGAGCTATTTGACCAGCTTTGCCTAGCTAGCATGTTACATAATACTCATTATATGTAGCAAACTCCACTGGTAGTTCTCTAAGAAGACCAGGTGCTAATAAAGGTAAGGAAACTGGTCAACGAACAAGATGACCAGATGAACTAATAGAACTGAAGTTGGAGTAATTGGGAAACAATAGGGAGTTTAGAGAATGTACAAAATGCATCCACTGGGAGGAGGAAATTTTGCTGTTTATGCTTTAAAAACACTAAAGTAGATCTTTAGCATGGAGAACACTGAGGCACGTCTACCAGGAACACCACAACCACTACGGCATCATTATTGGAGCCACGACCATGACCGTTGCCACGGGTAA
Source organism: Cinchona pubescens (assembly GCA_025175665.1). Lineage (NCBI taxonomy): Eukaryota > Viridiplantae > Streptophyta > Magnoliopsida > Gentianales > Rubiaceae > Cinchona > Cinchona pubescens. The sequence goes on along the minus strand of JANKKI010000049.1, from coordinate 2,755,423 downwards.
ACCTATCCTAGTGCAAGGGAACCTACAATTTGCTTCAGTGAACTAAGATATACATCGACAAATTGGGTTCCTTTCTTCATTGTTTGGAGTTGAAACTTCAAGTACGTCTCATTGGCCATAGATTGATCAACAAACTGTCGCTCCAACATCAACTAAGTGGGAAGATTATAAATATTTGGCAGAATTTCCTTAGTTAGTGTAGCATTGATCATGATCTGAGACATTGATCAGTTCTAAGCCAATTATGAACCAAATTTCTAGCCACAATAATAGTTTGAGGAGGACACACCAGAGTACCATCAACATATGGCAAAATTAATGACTAATTAAGATAGGAATAAACTGAGACTTCCATAATAAATAGCTGGTGGAATCCAATTTAGTAGACACCAAATGAGTGATGTTGGGAGCAACTAGCATGGTAGGAGAGGCTGAAGGAAGTTGTGCGTGAATAGGTGATAGAAGGGGTTGAGAACATGACAGGAAAAAACCAAATGAAAGTAGACACACACGAAGAAGAAGGATGCAACTGGGGTAGCAACATAAGAGTATAAGATCCATGACCAAATCCTAGACTCGTCGTCATAGTGGGCAAGGATGGAATAGAAAAATTAATAGTGGAGATTTGCAACTGATAAGATTGAAGGGGAATACAGGCAATGTAGTTGAAGGATGAAGAACAGATTCAAGCAAGGGAATTGGGATAGTAGGGATCGATAAAAAGGAGCCTGTAGTAGCCATAGTAAAGTAGAGTGAGAGGAGAAGGAAAATGTGCTTGGAGTTAGAATAATGATACCATGACAATGATCAGAATTGTGTCAACGCTAGAGTGACACTAATGTGTATGTATGTGTGTGTATATATATATATGTGTATATACATACAAGTCATAAGGTACAAAAGACTATGATAGCCTTATAATATGATCCTCATACAAATATTTTTTCACAAAAAAATTAAAAAGTACATTAAAAAAGGTTAAATCAATAATGTCGTAGTACTAATATAACTAGATGTAAAGAAATGAGCCACTATTAAAATGTAGAGTAACAATGAAAATTTTATTCATAATTTTTTGTTTTTGTTTTTTTGTTTATGATTGTAATACAAAAGAGCTTACATCAGCACAAGGTAAATTATACGTCACATAAGATCTATTCACTAAATTGGATTTTAGAAAAATTTAAAGAAAATATAAATTGAATTCAAAACTTTGATGGTCTTTATCATATAAAAAAAAGTAATTAGTAGATCAAATAAATTTTAATTTTTGAAACTCCAAAACTTTCTTAAGTTTGTCAATGCTCAAAATCATGATTATATCTTTCATGTCCATAAATTATGTAAAATCTTCAAGGTTGAAAGGTTTTGAACTTTATGCCATATGTCTTAAGTTCGTCAATGATCAAAATCTGGATTAGTTTTTTTGTGTGCATAAATTATATAAAATCTTCAAGGTTTAAAGATTTTGAACTTTATGCTATATTTGTTGGTATAAAAATACGAAAACTTAATATAGCTAGATGGAAGAGGCGTGGAGTATTATAAGGTTTGAAAGAAGTTAAATTATGTAATACACATAAGATGTCGGGATGTTTCATTTTACCCCCTTTAAAGTTTAGAGTCACTATTACTTTAGTTTCTAATCCTCCCGAGTTGGTCTCCAAATCATATTCCTATCTTGCTAAATTTCCTTCATACCATTAATAGAGTTCTCTCTTGCCTGAATGTTCTCAAATTCCAACCATTCCCCTACAACCTTTGATATAGTGAGATGGTCCTATTTATACTTCCTATTAAAGCTCAAATCATTTCTGCATTTTCAAATTTGCCAAAGAATATTGATTGTAAAAGTAATAGGTTTTCTACCTTCTTCTCTCTTTGCTGCATTTGATATCTTCCCATTGTACTGGTGAAAGCCTCCAAATATTCTCAGTATATTGACAAAAGAAAAATATATGTTCTAAGCTTTCTGATCCTTCCCCACAACAAGGACATAGACGATCTTTATTTCCTACTCTTATCTGAAATCACCTGCTTAATAGGTGATACATTATGTTAAACACTTCTAAATGAAATGCTTCAATTTGTGTTTCAAATTCAAAACCCAGAGGAACTTCCAAACATCAATCTCTTCCTCATTTTTGCTAGTTCTGTCTCTTCTTGCATCTCTTCTATGCTTATCATATTTCCTACTCTTGGCTTCACAGTAACCAGACTTGACAGTGTATTGATCTAAACTCGTATTTCTCCAAACCAATCTATCCTTACCTCCTGTTAGACTGATGGGAAGTTTAGATATCCAATTATCCTATTTCCCTACTAAATAGTTTATGGATCAATTCTATATCCTAGTGATTATCCCTGATTTGTTGATTAACAAACTAGACTTGACAGCCTTCAGGTTTCTCAGTTGAAATCCTACCACTCTCCATCCATTCTAGCGACCCATCTTCCCAAATTTTAATAGTTTTTCCATGCCCTAATATTTTAAGAGACCATTCTTCAATCAATTTCCTTGCTTTGCATATAAACCTTTCCAAGCCCATTATGCATTACTTTGATATGAAGCTTCCTAAATAGATTTGTCAGGATAATATTTCCCTTTCAAAACTTTACTAACCAGGAGGTTTGGATTTGTAATCAGCCTCCAAACCTGTTTTGAATAAAATGCTGTGTTGAAACATTGTAGGCCTCTAAACCGCAGGCCCCCTTTGCATTTAACATCTATCAGCCTTCTCCAATTCAGCCAATGAATTTTCCTTTATATTTTCAATTCTATAGCACCATAATTTCCTGCTGTTTTTGTACTATCCTATTGTACACAGCCTTAGAGGCAGTTTGTATTATACACATCTAGATGTGTATCCTGAGACATTGCCTACATCACATGTTTCAAGAAAACTTGTTCGCACCTTAACTAATTATACACTTTTCAGATTGTACTTATACACAATATAAGTTGTTTAAAATGCAAAAACTATGATACATAGTCCTTTCAATTTTTTTGATAGTCCTAATATATATATATATATATATATGCTAGCACATTTATCCAACATCACTCATTTGGTGCTTATCTTTCATATCCCCTATACTACTCAGAATATGACAACTCTACTCCTCAGCCACATCTTTTCCTTATTAATCATCTGTCCTAAAACTCTTTCATACTTGCCAAGAATTTGAAGGATTTTATCAGCTTCCCTTGAATTTACCTTGCAGAAGATAAGAGAAACATCTGCAAAAGGAAATGTGGCACAGTTGGCCCCCGTCTTGATATCTTCACTGGAGAAATTAGTTTCTTTTCTACTACTTGCTTCAGGAGACTAGTCAAAACCTCAGAGCAGATTAGGAACAATTGTGGGGATAGTGGGTCTCCCTGCCTAATCCCTCTGGATGGAAGAATGTAACCACAAATATCACTATTGACAATTATTGAGTAATACACTGAGAAGATGCACTTAGTAATCTAATCAATCTAGACATTAGAGTACCATTTTAGCCATAACACTACAAAAAAAACCATTCAACCTTGCGTGGTAGGCTTTAGATATATCCGGTTTTAATACTATGTACCCTTTCTTGCCATTCATTTTGGTAATAAAAAAAATGGATAATTTCACGGGCAACCAGAACATTATCTAAAATTTGTCAACCTAAAGTGTAAAATTATTTGTTGAGAGTTCATGTTTAGGGATGTGGCTTTCTCTGTTTTACATTCCTAGGAGATTGTTATGGAGATGATTGGTGGGAGAGAAGAGGAAAAGAATACAGGAATGGGTTAGAGATAAAGGGTAACTTGTACACTGCAAGATGTGATGGAGGATCTTTTAGTAATTTTGTATAATAAAATAATAAAAGTGTGTGAAAGAGGAGAAAAGGTATTTATATTTAACATTTGCCCTTGGAATTTATAGATTAAAATAAATTTTTGGATATATAAAATTTTAACATTGCCATAAAAAACGCATTTAACAAAAGCAAGTTATTTGTAACGTTTGACCAAAATTGAAAGTAGGAGGGAAAATATGATTGTACGTATAATATCTTGGCTCATAGGTTATGAATAATTTGACTTAGGTATTTTTAACTCGTTGTTCACTCTCAATCATTATTGGATCAGCTCAGACCAAGGTGTTACAATTGGTATCAAAAGGAATCTTGTATTATTTCTGACAAGGTGATGAATGTTATTGGGTCACGGTTATATAGGTACTGGCCCTAGTTTTGCAAGGATACAAAAGCTAAAGTAAGGGTGAATGTAATGTCATATCTCACATTGAAAGTGGGAAGGCAAACGGTATTGTGTATAATACATTAGGTGATGGATATTAATAACTTAGTTTAAGTATTTCGAGGCCTTTGTTTATGTAGAAAAACTATTATGCCAACCCAGATCTGGGACCATCCCACATCGAAAGTATGAGAGGAAATGGTATTGTATCTAATGCCTTATGACATGTGCCATTAATAATTTAATTTTAAACATTAGGAACCTGTTGTTTAAGTTTAAAATTTATTGAGTCAAGCCAGGCTTAGAGGCATGTTACAGTTGGCATTAGAGCGAATATTTTGTGGTCTCTATACAGGGTAAGGAATGGACCAATAGTGTTTGGTCGCACTAAATGGATATTGTACCCTACTTTGTGAGGACGCATAGCCGTTAAATGGTACTGTATAAAATACTTTGCATCATGAACTACTAATAAATTGGTTTAAGCATTTGGAGCCTATTGTTTACGCTAAAAAAGTTATTGGGTCATCCTAAATCCTGGGTTTGCATTAGAGAAAACCCAATGCGATCTCTGCAGGAGATAAGATTGGGCCAGTATTAGATTGCGCTATGCGGATATTGGATCCTAGCTTTACAAGGACACAAAACTTAAAGGAGGTGTGGATGTAACGCCGCGTCCGCAATTGAAAGTGGGAAAAGAAATGATATTGTATATAATATATTGGGTAATGAGCTACTAATAATTTGACTTAAAAATTTTAAACTCTTTGTTTTCGCTCAAAAGTTATTGGGATAGCTTAAACTTGGAGCGTCTTAATATATTATCCATCAGTGATAATTTGGCATTATTTCATTTTAATTTTCTCCTGGCTACCTCACCAAAGGAATGAAGAAATTAAAGAGTGCTTCCAGCTAACTATTAGGTATTTGAACTATACTCGATGAGGCCAATATTTTATAAAGAATACATTTTCGAATGAAATGCGGCAAAATAGTTAGCACTTAGTTTACTAAGTATGATACTATAGACATAATCAAACTCAATATGAAATTCTTATATTTAATATCCCACCTACATAGATATATAACACAAATTTTGAGTACTTATCTAGTATTATTTTTAAAAAAAGTCTAAGATTCGACGACTCTCGCTGGAAAAATATTTTAAAAAATGAAGTCTAGCATTATTTTTCTCTATCTCAACAAATAATAGTAGCAAGCTCTTTAAAAATTTTATTCCATCAATAAATTGAAATTGCACTCTTGAAATTAAGGATGCAAAAAAATTTATGCGTAACAATATTTCTTCTAGTTTATGCAAGCTTATATTTTCTATTGTAAAACGAACAAGGAAAGACAATTATCGAACGGTCTCATACACAGGTAACAACAATAATGAACACATAAGTCAAGAAAAAAACTGAATATTTCACATGGAATTCCATAGTGGCCATCCTAATATTTTATTCATGATTTCCCTTAGTTCGAATTTGATGCAACGAACAGTGAGGCAGAACATGAAGCATTGATAATTAGTATGAAGTTAGCAAAGAGAATAGGAGTCAAAGTCTCAAATAAAAGTTATTCACTGGTTATGGTCAATCAAATTCAGGGAAATTTTGAAGCTATAGGATTTATCATGTAGATGCAGAAGGTCAAACAAGCAAGAAGCAATTTCAAGAAACAGAATTTCATAAAATTCTAAGGGCTAAAAATAGCAATCGGTTTCCTGACAAAGTTGGCCTCGACAATTCATTCTCATTTAACTAAAGAAGTTTTAGTCATAGTGCAGACCCAGAGAATGATTGAGAAGGTTGAAGCTTAATGGAGATTGATCACAATCTCAAGAGCATAAAGCCGATCATTCGAGTGCTTAACTAAAGGAATCTTACCTGATTATAGAGTTGAGCCTTTGGGAATAAAACTCAATCTTTGAAATACTCTAATATTGGCCTGACCATGTACTCCTATGCCAATCAATTTGTAAATTGATGCCACAACTGTTAGATTTACGTGTTTATCTAAGGGAAACAAATGTTGATGTGACACCAATTCTAAGTCCTTGGTTGTTCAAACATTGGAGAATTAATTTGCTCGATTCAATTAATCAATCAACTGGAGGATATGATATTTTGGTTGAGGCTATCGCTACTTTCTAAGTGGGTTGAAGTTGAACTGTTAACTTCCATTTTAGGAAAGCAATAAGAAACTTTTCTAGAAAAATATAGTATATCAACACATCTTAGTGTCGGATAATGACAAGCATATCGATGAAGAACTTTTCAAAAGTTTTTTTCAAGAATTAAAATTAAATTATACACGACATTGGTTGACCATCTACAGGCGAATAGCAGAGTAAGGTTATTAACTTTATGGTCATGTCTGGGTTAAAAAGGAGTTTTGATCAATCAAAAAGATGTTGGGTCAACGAGTTACTATGTGTCTTACAGGCTTACTAAAAGAACCAAAGGAATGACAAATGAGTTTACCCATTTTAGCTAGGTTACAAAGCCAAGGTACTATTCCAACTAAGATTGGGAATCCTGCATCCCGAGTAAACATCATGATGCAATCAATAATCAACAATAGATGATGGTTAACATAGATTTGGTTGAAGAACAAAGGTTCATAGTTGTCTGAGAAGAAAAGTACAAATAAAAGATGGCAAGGCATTACAACAACCATGTTTGGTAGAGATATTTCATGCTAGGTAACTTTGTTCAAAACGAAATGAAGTCGGCCAAAATCCCACACATGTGGAACATTAAAAATCTCAAAAAAAATATTTTCTTGGTATGTAGGAAGATCAGGTGCAATAAAATTGCATTAAAATTTAAATATATGTTATGAAAGTAGCGTTCTATTCAATGGAGAAAAAGAGTCCAAAGTGCCCATACATATATAAAGAGGCCAAAAAGCCCACAAGATAAAAAAATAAACAAATAAACAGGTCCAAAAGCCTCAAAAGATATAATGAGAGACTGAAGAGCCCATACATACAAAAAGAGGCCGAAGATCCCAATAAATGAAAGAAGGTCAAAAAACCGAGACACAAGAAATGGTCAAAGAGCCCAACAAACTAATATGTAAAATATTTAGTTATAAAATTTATAATCACCTAAATCTATTGTTAACTAGATAACGCATTATAAGTGTACGTGATCAAATAGTATATATCTGGAGTAGGGGTTATTTAACAAGTACTAGTTATATTTGATTCAAATACTATTTGAAGAAATGATAATGGAAGAGATTAGCTAAACTAAAAATAAAACATTAACAGCATGTAAACTACTCTAGTCACTAATTCACAAAAGCAGTTAAAGAAAAGTATTAGATGGAAGGTATAGATGAACATTTGTAAATCCTAGAAAGCATGTAATTAACCATCAAAACAAGCAAATATATGAAATTCAAGAATTTTTGAGCATGCTAAATGATAAGAGACCAATAAAAATAGCATTGAATAGCATAATAAAGATCTAATAAGGTTTAAAATGCTTCTCTAGTGAAGAATCACAAGTTCTCATCTAAGCTTGTTAATCTTGAATATTTTCTTCAACTCTTGTTAAAAAACAAATAAGACACCGGTCTAATTTTGCAGCCTCCAAATGAAAGTTGAAAAAGAATGTGTTTTTGAGGTATTAGAAATCCTTGCTTTTAGGTTTTGAGAGTTTCAAAATGTAGACCTCTAAATAAGGTTTTGAACGTACCAAAATGGGTCTAAAATGGATATCTAGAAACTTAGACACATTAAAAATTGCACCTTCCCATCATGGCTCACTGAGGCAAAGTTTTTCCCTTACTGCGACAAGGAAACTTTCTGCCAAACGACAGTAAGGGTTTGAGCTCACCCCGCCGAGGTGCTCTAGATAGCGCTACATAGTTTCGTGTTTTGCTTCTAAAATTCTCATTTGACATTTGATTGATTTGGCATTTTTCCACACAATCCTAGAAAAAAAGTGCACTATTAATATATATATATATATATATATATATATATATATAATAGTACTAAAATAACACATAAACACACACACAGACACATACATATATAATATAGCACTAAAATAACACATAAATGCTTACAAAACTAGAAACCAAAGACGAACAAGAACACACAAAAATTTTAATTTTGAGAGGAATTGTGTAAACAACTAAACTTAACCCTAAATATATAAATATAAGTTAAATAATATTAAGTAGACACTAAAATACTATAATCAAATATATATAAACTCGTAGAAATAGAAATGAACGAGAACACAATTAAACCTAAAATCACCGAAACTAATGCAAAAATCTTATGAAAAAGGACATGAATAAGCATCATACTTTCTAGGGTTATCACAAACCTCTTTGTGGATGGCTGTGGGACTTTGGGATAAGCAAAACAATGGTGGAAAAAATACAGACAGTGGCTGACTTCAACAGGTTTGAAGTAAAATGATCAAGTGAAATAATAACTAAATTATGATGAATAAACATATGTTTAAGCCGACCATATTGGATGATTGAGATCATTAAACGATGAATATAATTGATAGGATACATGCTACAGAACACTAATCGCATTAGCGATCGAATTTCATACATGGAGCACACAATTAGTGTTACTGTGATGCAACAAATAGATAATGTTGGGGGATTAATTTTCATACTTGGACAAATATTAAAGGGTGACCTTTGAGCAATATGGGAACAGAAGGAATTGGGACTGGATTCTCCAGCACCACTATTATTATGACCGAGCTACTTGTCATGGTAGCTAGATAAGTTTTGTTTGGTCAGCAGTTTTGGTTTGTTGCTCAGAGTAAAGAATAACACGAAGTGTAGATCGAACTGTAACTTTTTCTTTTCTTGAATCCAACCTTGCCTTTGGAAAGTCTTAGATTTTGTGGTTGAATAACGATGTCGAGCTCGAAGCTTAAAAGGAAAAAAGATCAAAATGGTTAGACAACAATGAAATACCATAAGAACTGGTTGCCAAAAGTAAATGAAAAGAAAAGTAAAATGTAATTTATTGGGATTGTAGCTTGCGAGTGGCTGAGCCAAAACAATAAGCGGGGCCCAAGCCAAGAAGTTTTCGTCAGATGTAATTTTTTCCTAATGATAGTATACCACAACAAAAGAATGTTTTGTTTTCTTAACTTCCATTTTGATTGTTAAAGATGTGGAATGAATGAATGAATAGAGTTGTCAAGTTTGGGTCAGTCAAGGTTCCAAAGAAGGCCAACCCAACTTATGTCCTCATGTTTGGGTTCACATGGGAGACATTAATACCATACTTCCTGGCATGGTTCGTGAAATTGGAAGGAAAGGGAAGTCAAAGGCCTGTACATGAACTAAACTCTTCGTACTAAAAAAAAAAATGTAACTGCTCAGTGACTAATAGGCTCGATCGATTAAACCAAAAAATTTGAGAGTGATGTTGCTGGAAATGTGATAATGCCTTAAGATATGGGACAATTCTGAAGGGGTGATTTTTAAAGTATTACTTTCTATGGAGGGCAGGAGGCTTCTCTTTGGATACAATAACTGGGGTGACAAAAGGGCTGCTGATAGTCCCAAAGAAAGGAGTCTTGGGAAGTCCTCTGATCTAAAGGTAAGAAGGAAGAGGGTTGCCTGATATGTTGGTGTTCCATTTGGAACCTAAATAAGAATAGATATAAGAGACAGAGGACTTGTCGTTTGGCTGACCAGTTGGCTAGAGTTGCGGGAAGGGGTAAATGTGTAAAAATAAAATGTGATTTTAACTAGTAGAAATGAAGGAAAGTTGAGATGGAGCAAACATAAAGTAAAATGGAGTGATTTGCTTTTTCCCTTTGGGGAAAAAGAGGGAGCGTTTTGGCTATTTTTATGAAGAAGAAAGCTCTGAAATTTAGATATGGCAAAAAATAAAAGGTGAAGAAGGAAAAGGTTGTTCATAAGGAAGACCAAAGCGTTTTTGAAGAGCTAAAGGGGCACGAACCACATTATACGGTTTAGGGCAGAAGAATTGAATTGGTTTTTAGGGATAACAGAGGAAACAGAAGAGACAATTATACTCAATTGAGTTAGTTTATTTGGAGTTTTTCTCAAATGAATTAATACTAAATTGAGTTATGGTTGTTCTTATTTGTGATTCTATAATTCAGTTATTGTCAAATGAGTTATGTGTAATTTATTTATTCTCAACTGAGTAGTTATCAAATGAGTTGTGCTCGAATTAGAGTTAATCCTAAATGAGTTATGATGAATTATGTTATTCCACATCCAATTATTTTTCAATTGTGTTACATAGAGTCATTCTAACAAATTGTTTTATATTTTCATTGAAAAAGGATGACAAGTGAAGAAAATTAAAATCCAGAATTAGGGGTTGAAGTAAAAATTTTGGTATACGTTACTAGTGGTTACTGTAATTAGCCATACGCAATTGCTTTTTTAAGTTATGCATATGTAAATAATTATTAATTAATATTATTAGTTAATTGTTATTTGTAGTTAATATATATTTTTTCACAATTTTTGGTGTTCCCACGTGTAGTAATATTAACAACTCTCAGTCTGTTCAGCACAGGAGATTGAGTCTAGGTATATCATTCACATGAACAAGATTTTACATTGCTATTGGGTGTATGGTTCCAATGACAAAAAATACTCCCCGATGCCCCTACATGTTCCTGATAGTGGTGGGTATACATGCTATGTCTTCAAATGTGTATAATTGACAGATGAGCTAGCTATCAACCCACTATTAGGTTTTTACACTAGAGTTGAAAATTACCTCATTTCTAGCCTTCAATATCTCATCTAATACAATTGCAAAGCGTAAACTGCATATTTTGCTAACAAAGGAATCTGATGCACATTCTTGACAAAATCAATCCAAATTTTCTTGCCAATTCTCATTACCTCAATATATCAAACATGATTGCAGTAGAAATCCATGTTCAAAGAAAACCTGAGAAACTATTTTGTTTTTCCTCAAACATAGAACATATTAAATTCTAACATTTGTTTAGCCCCTTGTAATCCATTTGTCCGTGGTGTTGATTCTTGTTTGACAAACAATCCATTTAAGGATGAAAACTTACCCCATACCAACTTCTACCATTGAAAAAACGGGTCCTTCCTCTACCTTGTAGAGCTCTCATAGCATATTTTACTTAAAAAGTACCTGAAGAGCTAGTTTTCTGTGTCGTATATCGACTCTATAGGTAACAAGCCAAAAAGTAGATGGAGTAGCTTGCACTAACCTTATTGTTTCACTAATAAGTCTTTTACCAATAGTCCATATCTAATTATAATTTGTATTGCATTTAGTCGTATGACCTTTTTTGTTACAATTAATAGAATAAAATTACTTCTTAAGTAAAATGCAAAAAAATAGGCCCAATTGCATGCCAAAAGTCACACCAGAAATAGGAATCACTTCCATCACCAATTATAACTTGTATGAACGGTTGAACATTCTATTTACACTTCAACAATTTCCTCCAAAGCCAGGAGTTGTCAGAGTTGATTTTTGTTGCCTATAAACTACCACCTTTGAGCATGACAGTATGCACACATAGATCCATAAGGAATACACTCTAAATAGATATTCCAATTTTGCTTGATTACAAAGCATTTGTTCTACAGTCATATCAAACAAATTTAAACCTCTTCTTTATATGGCATGCAAAGCTCTTTCCAGTTGATATGTATATATTGCTTTATAGACTTGACATTTTCAAACTATAGAAAAGAAGCCACCAGACTCTTAATTTTCCTAATTTCCACTTTTGGTAATACGAAGACACTAGACTAAAATAAAAGAATCCCATTAGTTACTGATTTAATAGGTTGCACTCTACCACCATAGTTAAGTTTCTAGCCATTCTTGCCCAATTCTTGATTTTCTTCAATTTCTTGTCAATTACAGGATGGCAATCTTTAGAGGCAAATGAAGCAGAAATCACAACTATCTGTAGAAATTTTATTGTTAATACACTATAGGTATCTGCATTAATGAACAAAGATGTTCAGCCTCCACTTCATTCACCCCAAAGAAATACATATTGCTCTACTTTTTTAAAGATTAGTTTTTAATCTAAAAGTTTTCTAAAATTTAGAAAGACAAATTCTGATTTATTGAAAGAAATGTTGCTTATCAACTGAAATGAACATGCCAATAGTAAAGGTTAAATAAGTTAGTTTCAAACGTTCATGTTGAAGATGAAGGTTAAACCCAATCTAAGATATGTTCAGGGTCCAATAACGTTGAAAACTATTCTATGGCAATTAGAGAGATGCAAGAAAATGTACGGTCAAACTTACACAATTCTTTATTGCTATGAAAATACCTAATCAAGAAGTCATTCAAATTTAAAGAATACTATACTAATGTTGGAGAAAATTATAGTAGCATTAATGCCTCAAATAGAAATCCCAAGATAACATACAATAGGCCTTCATAATATTAGTTTCTATTGCAGCCCGGGCTTTACCACCTATCCTACGTTAACATCGAATAGTATTATATGTCATAAATATTATCACAAATTTGTTTTCTCTTTGAAAATGCACTTGGATTTTTTTTTATTATCAATGGTAACACTATCAGTTGGAATTCAGAAGCAGAACCAAAAAAAAAAATTGCTTAAGAACACAACAATTAAATAAAAGTGAAACAACACAAAATATAAGCGACACATACAATTTAATCCAATTTGACTTAATTACCAAGTGTACGCACATGGAGAGAAATTTTGTTCTTTAACTTGACAGAAAAATAAAATACAAGAATACACTTGTATTCAAGACCAACCCTTGCATTTTTTCTCCCACTACCATGAATCCTCACCCCGTTTGTGTGAGTTCTCATACTTTCTCAAGTCTCTTTTTATCCAAAGTGTCAACCGACCTTGGGACCATTGTTCGGTCATCGCTCAATTAATATGAGAAAATAACTTTCCTTACACCCTAAAATGTACAAATTAAGAAATTACTTAGCAATTGATAAACTCATAAATGTCATATATTTTAGGGTTAAATACATTAAACCACCCCCTTAAGATTTAGCCTGTTTTGCACTAAATTTTCTAACGTTATTTTTTTCTCACTTTGCCCATTCTGTCAGCAATTTGACTATTAAAAAGTCAAAAAAGACATTTTTACCCCTAGACACTACAAGAATATATAAACTTAACCCCTTGAAGTTTATTATATTTATCATTTTAGTCTCTAATTCAAGTTTTGTATCAATTAACCTACTATAGTCATTACTCAATATAAAAATACTGTTAAAACAACTAAAAATATAATGATGTCTACCAATACCACTGATTCTTTAAAAATACTTGTGAAAAAAATTTAAATATAAAAATTTCCTATCACTTTTGGTACTTTTTAGTCTTTTTTATTATATTTTATTTTTGTGTAAAAATAAATTTGTAAATATATGAGACTTATAATCATCTATTAAAATTATATCAGTCTATTTTCCTTTTACTTTTTTTTACATTTATTTAACATGATTTCTTTTTACTTTTTTCATTTGTTAATATAATTTACAATAGATAAATTGTAAGAGGAACTTTATCATAGAAATAAAAACTTAAATTAAAATAATGTTAGAAGAAATAGTTCTAATAATTGCTATAAATTTTAAAATTAATTATTTCATCATATTTTTAAATTTTAAATATTAAAGAAAGTATAATTTAAGAATTAGAATATTTGTAAGTAATTTGGAGCATATTTATATTTTTAACAATATTGATAACATTATTGAATTTTATTTTTATCTCAATGTATTAAATGCTGCAAAACTTACCCGAGGGGGTAAAGTGGAATTTCGGTTAAACCTTAATGAGGTATATTGCAATTGATATTTAGGGGTAAATTTGTCTTTTTGAACAAAAATTAACAGTAGAGTTACCTTTGACCGTTAGTCAAAGGGGTAAAGTGAGAAAATATTAACGTTAGGGGTTTAGTGCAAAATAACCCAAACTTTAAGGGGGTTTAATGTATTTAATACTATATTTTATGTATCATTTACCTTATTTTTGGTGAGGAATAAGCAAGAATTGAGTAATTATCAGCTAAAATGGTTTATTTTGAGTTTTATAGGGTTTGAGTGAAGAAAGAGTTGAAAATTGATCACAAAATTGGAGAAGAATTGCAAATTGGAAGTTACATGCACCGGTAAGCAGCGATTCTAACACAATTTGATAAATTAATCATAGCATTCTTGTCCAAGATTCAATTGGGGTGATTCAAAATGTTTTGGAAAGTTAATGCATGGAGATAAAACTTTCATGTTTTGAATTTTTTAAATTCAGCATGCATCATGGTCAAAATCGAGGAGGTAGTTGAAACTGGTTTTGTCAGTGGGGCCCAGGCACCCAAAAATGTAGCGCCCAGTCGCCAAGAACAAGTTTGGTTCTGGAAGCAATGACCAGGCGTGACAAAATTGCAGTGCCCATCCACTGATCGACGAATAGGACTTATAAGTTTGTTTATTTTGCAAAAAAAGTCCTCTCGTGGGCCCATATGCATAGAAAATCGTATACTTATCATACCAGAGCAAAGGGATAATCCTAAATACACCAAGAGAAGGGGACGAATCAATCATATCATCAGCCATCCTTAGTTTCTTAGTTTTTAATAGTAAGATCGATAATTTAGTCGTAGGGTAGATTTTCTCAAGCATTCAAGCTTAAATTTTATTTTCTTGTCAGGAATTCAACATTTGACGGTCATCAACATTTGTTTTCGCTGCAATTACTGTGTTTGATTTATTTTTATGCAACTTAATTTTTTTTAAGAGACAGCCATTCTCGTTCTTTAATTATCGTTCTTGTTTAATTGTCTTTAAATTCTTAATTGCTTCTGTAGTTTAGTAGTTAGGGTTTTATTTGATCGTTTTTAATTTCTTTCATAGAGTAGTGAATAATTTAAATTTTTGTTCTTGATTAAATTCTCACAAGTAGGGTAGATTAAATTAGGGTTTAATTACTTTTATTTAATTGCTTTCCATAGGGTTAGAATTTTACATTCTTGTCTTTATTTTAATTTCTTGTGATTAAATTTAGTCAAAAACTCCTAATTATTTCGTCTAACTGGTAAATAGAGTTGTAAATCTAGTAATTGTTCCAATAGTCCTCGTGGGAGTGATCCTTACTCATTCTGTATACAAACTCACCTCGTATATTTGCGAGTGTGTAGGAATTGATTAGGATAATTAAAGTTTTTTACTACTTGTTCATTGTTTTCAAAAAAACCTTATCAATATTCTACCGAATAAGTTTTTGGCGCCGTTGCTGGGGACTATTTTTTGTTTGGTAACAATATTTGGTATAGTGAGTCTTACTAGATTAGACTTTTTATTTATTTTGTTAATTATTTACAATTATTTCTTGTTCACTCATTTTGTTTGGATTTTTGTCTTTAATATTTTTTGTTCGGTAACAATCTTTGGTTTTCTTTTATTATAGTTTTTGGTAGATACTTGTTCGTCCAATCAACCACTTCATCCTATTGACTTGGAGATTGAACGTACTATAAGTAGAAACCGTAAATGACAAAACTCAAACCAAGGAAACCATCTAATGGAGAATGCAGGCCTCCCTGTTAATGAACGAGAGGAGGTTGCAGGCAATAATAGCAACCAAGTTAATGCCAATGCTAACCCCCGACATCTTAGAGATTATGCGATACCTAATTTTGAGAATGCGAGTTCTAGCATTGCTCGGTTGCCCGTGCAAGCGAACAACTTTGAAATTAAGCCTTCATTGATACAAATGCTGTAAACACATGCTATATTTGGAAGAGAACCCAATGAAGATCCCTATGAGTACTTAATTAGGTTTGAGGAGGTCATTGATACATTCTGGTACAATGGAGTTCACCCCGATTGTATCCAGATGAGAGCATTCCCTTTTCCTTTACGCGATAAGCCTAAGTAAGGTCGTGGTTGCAGTCATACAGATAAGGTACTTTCATAACATGGGACCAACTCACTTAAGAATTCCTTGCCAAATACATTCCACTGGCTAGGACCACTAACCTTCGAAACGAGATCGCATCATTCAGACAAATCACTAGAGAGAGTTTAGGCGAGGCATGGGATCGTTTCAAGGAGCTGTTGAGGAAGTGCCTGCACCATGCTATACCTTTATGGCTGCAAGTCCAAACCTTCTATAATTGACTATTTCCGAAGATGAGATTAATAGTTCATGATAGTGCTGGAGGTTCTTTCCCCTACAAGACTATAGAGGAAGCGTAAGAGTTGTTGGAGAGAATGACATCTATTCGTTATTATCATGGAGTAATAATGATAACTCTAGTAAACTAGAGTTATTTTACTCTAAATTATAGCATTTTGATAGTTTAAATTCTGAAATTGGATAAGAAATTAAGGATTTTAGTTAATTTCTTTCACATGTAGTGTTAATATTAATAGTATGTTAATATTATGCAGGTTAAAAATTAAAAGTTAGAAGCTGCAATTAAAAAAACCTCAAGGGACCAAATTGCAAAATGGAAGAAATGAAGGATGCTGGAAGGAGAGTCGAGATCGTGGTCTCGACTGATCCAGACCGCGATCTCGACTCGGGAATTGGTTTTACTATTTTAGAGTTGAGATCGCAGTCTCAAATGTTCCAGACTTTAATATGCTCTTATGATTGCATTACAATGGCAATTTTAGTAAACTTCCAGCCCAAAAAACCCTAATTTTGCCATGTGTAATGCTGCACTATTTAAGCCAAGTAGAATTAGTAAGTAGAGAGTTTTGGAGAGTAGATAGTTTTAGTTAGTTCTAGATAGATTCGGAAAGCTTGAACTATAAGTTTAATTTTTCTAATAGAAATTTCTCTTTACTTTCATCTTAGATCTTCTTTAAATTTCTTGTGAAGTTCAAATTTTGATTAGATGATTATAGTGGGTTAATCGCAAGCTTCATAGTAGATATAATTTTTATTTACTTTCTCGTCCAATTTAGTAAGAATTTCTTTACTTTCAAATTAGGGTTTTTAGGAAAATTAGGGTTCTTGTTAATTTCTTGCTTTTTATTTAAGAATTTTCAATTTCTAGCTTTAATTTCTAGTTAAATCTTAGTGGGCTTTCTTAATTTCAATCGAAAATCCAAGAATTATTTAAATTTCTAGTTTAACTCTTTCTAATTTATAATTTAGAAATGAATGCTTTTAATATTCAAAGTTTCTCTTTTGTAGTCTTTTTAGTTGAGAGATTTACTTGTTTTAAATTTTAGTCTTCATTTGATTAAATTAGTTATAATTAAAATTATAGTTTTCATTAGAATAGTTCTATCATCTACCAATTGATTTTGCTTAACTACACAAGCACCCTTAAACCTTAATCTTGCGATTCGACAATCCTTGTCTCTATGAACCCTAGATCCCTTTGCTACTAGTTAACAATGGTATACTATCCGGATGCCATCTAGAGTTAGTAGTAGGATTTAGGTGTTTCATTGAATTATAACTAGATGTGTTAAAAAGGCATCAAGTTTTTGGCGCCGTTGCCTGGGATTGTCTTCGGTTTTTGGCAATATCAAGAGCTTTATAGGTCGTGTAGATTAAGCACTTTAGATTAGTTTAATTTATTTTTTAATTTTGTTGATTTTTATGTTTGATTGGTTGTCTTGCTAAATTGACTTGGAACTTCAATTGACTATTTTAGTTTTGTGTAGTGTATGGTAAGAGGAGCTCAAGAGCCATTCATTTTCTTAGACAAGGAAAGGGAGAAAGAGCTAAGACAAATTCAAAGGTTGAGAAGGGTACAACAAGAGCAAGAAAGGATAGAAATGGCAAATGCTAATGCTCATTAAGGGAATGTGAACATGAAGAACGAAGAAGAAGAGGTAGTTGGAAATAATGGAATGGGTGGCTATAGGAATGGAAATGACATGAATGGGAATAGAAGGCAATTGAGTGAGTATGCTTTACCTGAATTTTGATGGGGCGAACTCAAGTATTGCACGGATGCCCGTGCAAGCCAACAATTTTGAAATCAAGCCCGCCCTAATCCAATTGCTCCAAGCCCATGCCATGTTCGGAGGTGGACCACCAAATGAGGACCCCTACACACACCTCATGAATTTTGAAGAAGTTTTGGACACATTTAAGTTTAATGGAGTACACCAGGATTGTGTTCGGATGAGGGTGTTTCTTTTTTCTCTTCTTGATAGGGCAAAGTCATGGTTGCAATCCCATGCCCAAGGAACATTCACCACTTGGAACCAACTTTCTCAAGGGTTCTTGGCGAAGTACTTTTCTCCCGCAAGAACCGCTAAATTAAAGAATGAGATTACATCGTTCAAACAAGATGTTGGTGAAAGCCTAGGGGAAGCTTGGGAAAGATTCAATGAGTTGCTAAGAAAATGCCCGCATCACGCCATTCCTTTGTGGCTTCAAGTTCAAACATGTTTATAATGGTTTACTTCAAGAGACGAAATCCATCTTAGATACCTCCGCCGACGGTTCTATCTCATATAAGACTCCAGAAGAAAGTCAAGAGTTGTTGAATAGGATGGCATACAACCACTACCATCATGGACCGATAACTCCACCGGTGGTTCAACATCAAGCTAATCAAACCAATACAAGTAGTGGAACGTTGAATCTAAACATGCAAGATGACCTTTTAGCTCAACAAAGCATGTTCGTGAATGTGATGAATAACATGGCAAAGGCGTTGGAGAATCTAGGGAAACCTAGTAGTGTGAATGCGATGACTTCTTCTCCAACTCAATCAAGCATGACATGTGATTTTTGTGGAGGCAGCCATGCCAATGGGAATTGTGAGATGCCATATGGAGCTAATGAACAAATCAGTTATGTAGCTAATCAATCTTCATTTCCAAGGAAACAATCCGGAGCTTATGGGAACACTTACAATCCTTCTTGCAGGAATCACCCAAAATTCTCATGGAGTAACACCAACCACCAATCCAATCCTGTTCCTTACCAACCAAATCCCCCACCTCAAAATGCCCAACACACTCAAGCCCCGAATTCCTCATCTAGACCTTATCAACCACCACATCAAAGAAATGCCAACCCAACTCATATCAAAATTTCCCTAATCCTTCTTTTCAAAACCAACAACAAAGACCTTCTTTCCATTATGCAAATTCTTCCCAACCCATGTACGATGATCAATATGCTCCTAGAGATAATTTGGGTGAAGAAGGTTGGAGAAGAGAAGCCGAGTATTTGAGAAGGGAATTGGATTTGGATAGGAAAACAGAAGAGCATAAAGAGATTATGAGAATTTCAAGGCTTCGACAAGGAATTTAGAGATTCGATTGGGGTAATGGGCAAGGTTGAATAATGACAAACCTATTGGGACATTTTCGAGTGATACTATTCCAAACCCCAAGGAGCAATGCAATGCCATAACCTTAAGGAGTGGAAAAGAATTGGTTGAATCTAAGGAGAAGAAAAAGGTGGAGGAAGGAAGCAAGGAACAAAAGTTCAAGGTAGTTGAAAATGAAAGGGAAGTGGTTGATGATGAAGCCAAGAAGGAGCAAAAGAATGAGATCAAGGTATCCAAGAAGAAGCATGTGGAGGAACCTTTGAAGATAGATCCATCAATAAAAGTGCCATACCCTCAAAGACTCATTGATCCAAGAAAGGAGGAAAAAGAGAAGCAATTCACCCATTTCTTGAATATGTTGAAAAAGATTAATGTCAACATTCCTTTGATTGATGTCCTCACCAAGATGTCCAACTATTATCGTTTCATGAAGGATCTTTTGGCAAGGAAGCGAAAGTGGGATGATGATGAGAAAGTATGCCTTGATGCCCAATGTAGTGCCATTGTTTAAATGCGGTTGCTCCCTATACTCAAGGATCCCGCTAGTATCATGGTACCGGTGAATGTTAGAGGAAAAACGTGGCATCGATCACTTTGTGATTTGGGGGCAAGCATAAATATCATGCCAAAGGCCATCTATGACAAGTGAAATTAGGTTGCAACAATGTCAAGCCAACTAATATCACACTCCAATTGGCAGATTTATCCGAGAGAAAACCATATGGCTTGTGGGAAGATGTGCTTGTACAAGTTCAAAAGTTGGTATTTCCCGTTGATTTCTTTGTGCTAGATACGGGTGAAGAGAGTGGGATTCCAATGATTCTAGGGAAGCCTTTCTTGTCGACCGCTCATGCATTAATTGATGTACCCAAAAGGAAGTTGATCTTACGAGTTGAAAATGAATCAATTGAATTTGATGTGTTTGAATATAATGACAATATTCCCATTGTTGAAGAGAAATGTGCTAATCAATCTCTTAATTCTATCCTTGCTAGGTCAAATGAAGAGCAAAATGAAGTGAGCCAGGGTAATTCGCTCAAGCAAGTGTTAGAAATAAAGGAATATCCGAGAAATGAATTGAAAGAAAAACCATCCGATAAGGGATGTGTGTTGATGAAGAATGAAGAGAGTTTTGCAAAGAATAAGCACAATGGTCCAGATATCAAGAAATTGAGAAGGCATAAAAAGAAAAGAAAATGGTTTGAGAAACAATTGGAGATGTTAATTGGGGCACTAGCGATGTCTAAGGCTAGAAAGAAAGGACTTGTGAATGGAAAACCCGAAAATCAAGCTTTAATCATGAAAAAAAAGGGGATCAAACTTTTTTCGTGGAAACCAAAAGGGAAAGGAGGATCAATCATCCTCAATTACTTTGAATGAGAGTCATGCCATAGTCAAGCTAGTGACTATAAAAGAGCGCTTATTGGGAGTCAACCCAAGTCTTTAATTTAGTTTTTATTGCTTTATTTTGGTGTGATTTTTAATTGTCTTGATTTTGAGTAAATTGGTTTGGATTAGGTTAGAATTTTTGTCAAAAAAAAAAAAAATTATTTTGAGTTTTTGAGTTGAATAAATGGTGCTAAAGAATGAGTGAAAATTGTAATCCTAACTTGTGAATTTTTTGTTTAAGGTTACCTTTATAAATGGAGAAAAGTGGTCAAGATTGTGAAGCAATTTCGGCTAAGTGTAAAAATTCACTTTGCAGAAATTGAGCTTGAGACCGAGATCTCAAAAATTTGAGATCGCGGTCTCAACCTCAACTTCTGGAGGGAAGAAACGTCATTTGGTCAAGACCTCGATCTCAAAACTTTGCAGAAATTGAGCTTGAGACCGCGATCTGAAAAATTTGAGATCGCGGTCTCAACCTCAAATTTCTGGAGGGCAGAAAAGTCATTTGGTCGAGACCGCGATCTCAAATTTGAGATCGCGGTCTCAACTCTAAACTTCTGCAAAGGCTTATTTTGCACCGAGTTGAGATCGCGGTCTCAAAACTCAGAGTGCGATCTCAAACTGTTTGAGACGGTGATCTCAACATCAAGCCAGATCGCGGTCTCAAAACTGAGACCGCGGTCTCGACTGCAGAAAGTTTTAAAAAGCATCTCTCTTCTTTCTTCTCACAAACTCTTCATACTCCTTTTTTCATATTAGATCCATAAGACCCAAATCCTTCAATTCTTCTCTCATCTTCACCAAAAATCACTAAAAACTCCATACCCACCACTAATTTCACTTTGATTTTCTATAGGAACATCAAAGCAACCATCTTTTTGAGGATTTGTGGAAGAAATTTGGCTTCAAGAGGGATTGACACAAAGGCAATTCTAGGAAAAATTTCAATTCGAAAAGGAACGGGTAATATCTTTCCTTGAATTATTAGTTGTGATTAGCAATTTTTAAGACAATTGTGGAATTTTGTGGATTAAATTGTGAAAATTTTGTGGCATTTAATTATTGAATTGTGGACAAGTAATTGGTGCTAATTTGTGCTAGAAGAATTTTGAATTGTCCAATTGTTGGAATTCTTGGTTTGATTTGTGCTTGAGTTGAATTGAAATATTCGAAAAAAATTTGGGAATTTGGATTGTGAATTGGTGTTGAATCTTGATTGAAAGTTGGAATTTTTGAAATTGGTGATTGAATTCCTTTTGCATAAAGAATATGACAAGAGGGGTATATGTAAATGGCAGTGCTGAGAGAAGAATTAGAATGAGAGGGAGAGGGACTGGTTCTAGAAAAAGGAAATCCGGTGAGGGTACGAGCGGAGAAAGGGGTTCGGAACAACCATTTGAGGGTAGTGATCAAATTGGATTGATTTACTCATATTCTTCACATATCACGTAGTGTTGAACATTTCTTGAGAGATTGCTTAATTGTTCTAAGAACATCCATGATTCATCAAGTGTCACGTCAACTTTGGAGGTGTTTAAATGTTTGAATGTTAGTAGGTTTCGTTTAATGTTAATCTTTGTTTTGCTCGGAACTAGCAAAACGCTAAGTTTGGGGGTGTGATAACTCTAGTAAACTAGAGTTATTTTCCTCTAAAGTATAGCATTTGGATAGTTTAAATTTCGAAATTGGATAAGTAATTAAGGATTTTAGTTAATTTCTTTCACATGTATTGTATTTTCGTTTTTGAATTAATTATGATAAGTTTTGTTAATTTTTTAGTTTAATTAAGTGCTTAATCACTAGTGTTAATATTATGCAGGTTAAAAACTAATGGCTAGAAGCTAGAAGAAACAAAGCTCAAGAGACCAAATTGCAAAATGGAGGAAATGAAGGATGCTGGAAGGAGAGTCTAGATCGTGGTCTCGAATGATCTAGACCGCGATCTCGACTCGGGAATTGGTTTTACTATTTTAGTGTTGAGATCGCGGTCTCAAATGTTCTAGGCCGCAATCTTAACTCGCTGAATGCTAAGTTGTAAGGGCAATTTTGTAAACTTCCAACCCAAAAACCCTAATTTTGCCTTTTGTAATGCTGCACTATTTAAGCTAAGTAGAATTAGTAAGCAAAGAGTTTTGGAGAGTAGATAGTTTTAGTTAGTTCTAGATAGATTAGGATAGCTTGAACTATAAGTTTACTTTTTCTAATAGAAATTTCTCTTTACTTTCATCTTAGATCTTCTTTAAATTTCTTGTCAAGTTCAAATTTTGATTAGATAATTGTAGTGGGTTAATCGTAAACTTCTTCCTGTAGATATAATTTTTATTTGCTTTCTATCTAAAAAAGTAGAACATCATTCCCGAAATTTATACACAAAATCTAATTGTTTCAAAAAATTAGGGTTCTTGTTAATTTCTTACTTTTTATTTAAGAATTTTCAATTTCTAGCTTTAATTTCTAGTTAAATCTTAGTGAGCTTTCTTAATTTCAATCGAAAATCCAAGAAATATTTAAATTTTTTGTTTAACTCTTTCTAATTTATAATTTAGAAATGAATGCTTTTAATATTCAAAGTTTCTCTTCTGTAGTCTTTTTAGTTGAGTGATTTACTTGTTTTAAATTTTAGTCTTAATTTGATTAAATTAGGTTAGAATTAAAATTATAGTTTTCATTGGAATAGTTGTATCATCTTCCGATTGATTTTGCTTAACTACACAAGCACCCTTAAACCTTGGTAATTGCAATCGACAATCCTTGTGGGAACGATCCCTACTTCCCTTTGCTACTAGTTGACAACCATATACTTGCGGGATGCCATAGATGCACTAGTTAGTAGTAGGATTTAGGTGTTTCATTGAATTATAACTAGATGTGTTAAAAAGGCATCAAATAACTCCTGCAGTTGGACAACAACACCACCAAGTGAATCAAGCCAACGTCTAACAAGGAGGTATAGCTAGCTATGATACTTTCTTATCTCAGCAAAACACGATGATGAGTGCCATTACAAATTTGACCAAGGCTGTAATTGATATGGGAAGAAATTCAGTGAACTCTATTGGTTCGACATCCTAAGGGATTTTGAGCTGTGATTTTTGTGGAGGAAATTAACAAAATGGCTGTTGTCAAACATTAGTGATATAAGGTGAGTAGATTCAATTTATTTCTAATCACAATCACACCTCAAGAAATTAGCCCACCAATTATGGAAACCATTACAACCAGTTTTGGCGAAACCATCCCAATTTTTTCTGGTCAAATCAAGCAAATGTCCAAAATCTATCATTTCAGAAAAAATGCACCTGAAAATAATTTGTCCAATCATCCTATCATCATCTAGACCATACCAACCACCATATCAAAGGAATCCCCAGAATTTTTCATCTTATCAAAACAACTCATACCAACTTCCACCACTAAGACCACTATCTCAAAATCTAAATTATCCCGTATATGTGAATCATGCTACATCTAATGATGAAAATCTGAGAAGGGATTTTGAGAAACTACAAAGGAAATATGAAAATTTGTGAGCTACCGCGGGGAGCTTTGAGCTGCAATTGGGACAAATAGCCCGACAAAACAATGAGAGACAGATTGAAGCATTGTCGAGTGATACAATCCCAACCCAAAACAGCAATGCAATGCTATCTCCCTAAGATGTGGAAAAGAGTTGGTTGTGCCAAATGAAAAACAAGAGGGTGGTACAGAAGAACTTTTATCTGCTCTCCGAGGTGATTGAGGAGAAGAATGAAGTTGGTTGTGATGATGACCAAATGATAAAAATGGATGAAAACAAGCAGCAGTAAAAAGAAGCACGTAGTAGAGCCTTTGAATTTGCATCCTTCCGTAAAGATTCCATTCCCTCAAAGGTTTAATAATTCCAAAAAGAAGGAAAAAGACAAGCAATTTCAACAATTCATCAACATGATTAATGTCAACATTCCTTTGGTTGATGTGCTCACCAAACTACCCAACTGCACGTGGTTTATGAAGAATTTATTAGCAAGGAAGTGGAAATGGGATGATGGTGAGATAAATTATCTCGATGCCAAGCGTAGTGCACTTTTTCAACAGAGATTACCCTCTAAACTGAAAGATCCTGTTAACTTCTCAATACCGATCAATATTGGAGGAACAACGCTACATCATTCACTTTGTGATTTAGAGGGTAGTATCAACATTATGTTGAATCCATTTATGATAAGTTAGGAATCACTAATGCCAAACCGACTAACGTTACACTCCAATTAGCAGATTTGATTGAAAGGAAACCATATGGCTTGTTGGAGAACATGCTTGTACAAGTAGAGAAGTTGGTGTTTCCCGTTGATCTTTTCTTGGTGTTGTACATCGACAAGGACAATGAAATACCATTGATTCTTGGGAGGCATTTTTATCAACCGCACATGCATTGATAGATGTTAATAAGGGGAAGTTGATTTTACAAAATGAAAATTAATTGGTTGAAATTGATGTTTTTGATTATAATGATAATTTCCTACTTTTGAAGAAAAATGTGCCTAATCATTCACTTGATTCTTCTATTGGTAGGTCAAATGAAGAATAAAAATCACTCAATGATGTGTGTGGGGTGAGAAAGGATCAAGGAAGGTGTGCAAAGAATCGGAAAGTTTGTGCCGTCCGAAAGTTTAAAGAGACCGAAAAGAAGAGGAAATGGTTCAAAAAATAACATGCTACTGAGGACATTGGCTTCGATGACTACAATGAAATGTGGATTTCTTCAAGGAAAGTCGGGAATCAAGAAATGACAGTTAAGAAGAGCAAGGTTAAACTTTTCCCATGGAGGCCTAAAGGAAGGGGGTGGCTAACCACCCTAGCGCATGTTTCACATGAGCGGGAGTGCAATAGTTGAGCCTAAGACTATAAACAAGGGCGCTACTTAGGAGGCAACCCATGTTTTTTCCTAATTTTATTTTTTATGTTTTTGTTTAGTTTCTTGGTTTTATTGTTTCTTAATATTTTAATTTTTTTTATGTTTTGTTTTTGGTTTTAGTGGTTGATGATTTCCACTTCGACTCAAGGGTATTTAGTTCAACATACACGGCATCAAACGTTCTTCACTGACAAAGAAGCTTCCCTTTTTCCCTTTTTACTCTTTATTTTAGCATTGGGGACAATTCTATTCCCTAAGTGTGGGATGGGGAGTTTTCTTATTTTCTATTGGTGTTTTGTTTGGTTTGGTGTTTTCTTTGTTCATTTTGTTCAATTTTTACTTTCATATTTGTAGCTTAGCTTTTAATTTGAGAGCTTTTCAAATTTTTGAAAATTTTGTTCAATTAAAAACCAGCTAATTTTTGAGCTAAGTTGTCACGAGTAAGGTAGTCGGTGAGATTAATATTTTCCTAGCATGATTTCTAATTTTTTAGCACTAATAGCCCTACAATGTTGTAGCTTTTTGGCATAAGAGATAATTGTGTAGATTCACTTATATTGCACTTCACACACTTTCTTTATTACATTTTCGAGGCAAAATTTTAGATAATTTGATTTGATTTAAAAATGAGGGTAGGCATTTCTCTGGATGTTTGAGCATTTCAAGCCAACCCTACTGTAAAATTTATCCTTAGAACCCTACTTGAGTCTTAGTTTTTGAATGGACAGAAGTACCATTCATTTTTTTTTTTCTAGATCATTTTTATCTATCTTTGAGAGCTATTCTAAATGTCCCTTAAAGAGATTTAATTCCATATTAATTGTTAAGGGAATATAAGGATGGAAGGTAGTTATATGGGAGTTATTAGAAAGAATAATGTACAGTTTAAGGTGTAGAGGTGTTAAAAAAATTTTTGTTGACCATAGCAGGTGGTGTCCATCACTGGCACCTGCTTTTTAGTGTTCCAGGTGAGTGCCCATCACTGGCACCTGCATTGAAATGTTAGCAGGTAGTGCCTATCACTGGTACTTGCATAAATATTTTTTACGGGTAGTGGCTACCATTGGTACCCATTTTGGAGAAGAAAAAAAAAATATTTTTACAAAGTGTTGGCGAGAAAGGTTGAAATTGACAAAGTAGGATTTTACTTTACTTGTTGCATAATTTTTATGGGTATTTGGTCAACGAAGTGTGGGATTACTTATTTAAAGGATGGGCATTTTGATATTCAAAAGAAGTTTTATGTTAATAAGGCGTACATTAATTTAAAACTCTTTTTCTTATTTGTTTATCCTTTTCCTTTCTTTGTTAGCCAAAAACCTATCCTTACGTTACAAGTTAAAAGTCACACCTAATTTAAGTCTAGTAAGTTGTCTACATTAGTGGAGAAATATAAGAAGAGTAAGTTATGGAGTGTTTAGAAAAATTGAAAGGGTTTGTATGATTTGATTTGAGTGTTTTCTAAGTTATTTTTGCATGTGTTATGCACACACCTACACTGGAATTCATGTATAGGGGTTTGTTATCATTTGATTATTTTCCTAATGATGGTTTGGTTCTTGGTTATTTATGTGGATAATTGATGAGATGTGTTGAGCATTTTTGTGATTTATTTCTATGTTTTGCTTGAGGACCATCAAAAACTAAGTGTGGGGTAGTTGATAAGCTCCTATATGTCGTACATTCTATGTGTCATTTACCTCATTTTTTGTGATTAATAAGCAAGAATTGAGTAATTATGAGATAAAATGATTTATTTTGAATTTTGTAGGGTTTGAGTGAAGAAAGAGTTGAAAATTTATCACAAAATTGGAGGAGAATTGCAAAATTGGAAGTTACATGCACCGGCGAACAGCGATTCTGACACAGTTCGGTGGATGAACCATAACTTTCTTGTCCAAACTCCAATTGGAGTGATTCAAAATATTTTGGAAAGCTAAGATATAGAGCTACAATTTCATGTTCTGAATTTTTTCAATTTCGGAAATTCATGCATCATGGACAAAATCGATGAGGTAATTGAAGATAGTGTTACTAGTAGCACCTAGGCACCCAAAAATGAAGCACCTAAGCGCCGAAACCAATTTGGTTCTAGAAACAGTGACAGTCGTGACAAAATTGCAGTGCCCAGGCATCGATTGACAGATAAGATGTGTTTGCTTACATGAAAGAAAAGTCCTCCCGTATTTTGCATGAGAAATCGAAGTATACTTATAATTCTAGAGCC
This sequence comes from Cinchona pubescens, assembly GCA_025175665.1. Taxonomy (NCBI): domain Eukaryota; kingdom Viridiplantae; phylum Streptophyta; class Magnoliopsida; order Gentianales; family Rubiaceae; genus Cinchona; species Cinchona pubescens. The sequence continues at coordinate 2,727,364 of JANKKI010000049.1, read as the reverse complement.
CCAAAAACCTAAAACATCTACATGTGTACAAGAAGAGAAGGGAAAGAATCAATCAGGGATCACATCAGCCAAAAATATAGCAATTAGTTTTCAATATGTTAGATTGATAATTAGAGCCATAGGGTAGATTTTCTCAAATTCAAGCTCAAATTTGTATTTTAGAAATCTAAGAATTCTACATTTGACGAAGATCAACATTTGTACACATGCAATTACTAAGTATGATTTAGTTTTATGCAAGAACTATGTTTGTTCTTACAGAAAAAGCCGCGTTCTTTAATTAATCACTTGTTTTATTGCCTTTGAATTCTGTAATTGCTTCCATAGTTTAGTATTAGGATTAAGAGAATTGTTTTTAATTGCTTTCATAGAATAGATTAATTTAAATTTTCATTCTTGATTAAATTTTCACAAGTAGGATAGATTAAATTATGGTTTTAATTAATTTTATTTAATTGCTTTCCATAGGGTTAGAATTTACATTCTTGTCTTTATTTTTATTTCTTATGATTAAATTTAGTTTAAGTTTAGAAAAAAAACCCTAATTATTTCGTCTAACTAGTAAATAGGCTTGTGAATCTAGCAATTTTTCCAATAGTCCTTGTGGGCGTGATCCTTACTCATCCTTTATACAAACTCACATCATATACTTGCGAGTGTGTGGGAGTTGATTAGGATAATTAAGATTTTTTACTACTTGTTCACTGTTTTCAAAATACCTAATCAATATTTTACCGAACAGCAACTACTCCAAGTATTAGAATAACTAATGGAAGTTACATATTTCCTCAAACAAAGATACCTACAAAAGATAACTAACTAATTTCCTAACACTAACTTGATCTTATTAGTAAGAACTGTTGAACAACATTTTAGATTATGTTGCAACATGCCATAGGTCTAACTCCCACATAAAGGATTCCCGCTCCTTAGGAACAAGAATAATAGCATAACCATTTAAAGGTAAGTGTATGCCATCATTTGAAAACTACTGAACTAAAAATCTAACACATCATTCAACACAGTTTGTCAATTCATATGAAAAGTTCAACAGTAAAGCCATCAGGCCCTAGCAAAGTATTATCATTTCAAGTAAAATTTACCCATTTTATATCTTTATTAGTTATGTTTCCCTACAACTTTAGGATATTTAATTTTCTAAAGTAATTCTTATCTTCATTACTTGTTATTTTAAGAGCATACTCTCTACTATACTCACCTTCCTTTGTAGAACAACTTCCAGTAAAAATCCAAAACAATTGCTTTCATTTGTTCTTATAATCATTAAGCTTACCCCCTCATCACTATATAATGAGTTGATTCACTTTCTAGCATTATGAGGTGTCACATTCCAATGAATGATGTATTTTTCTTATTACCATCCTTAAGCCAGGAGACTTCTAATTTTGATTTATAGAATTGTTCTTCAGTAGAGATTAGCCTTGCATAAGATGATACCAACTCCTTTTTTTCTTACAAATAAACATCATATGATTTCTACTACAAATAGCTAATTTCAGCAAACTGACTAATAGCTTATCACTCTATTAATGATACTACTATGATCTTTGTTATTTTTAGGCATCTTCAATTTATAACATAATTGTTGAACAACATATCTAGTGAACTTTGAATGCCAAACTTGGTTTAAAAAAAACTCAACATATTTCATGCAGAAACAATGGAATCTAAATGGTTTGATCCAAAGTTAAAATCTTTCAAAAAAAATGAATATACTAGGAGACTGATCATAAATCCGAGGTGCCAAATACCTAACTTCTGTGTATAACATTTTACGTGACATATTAAACCATGAATCAATTACTATAAATTCTATCTCCTCCTTCCTTTTTATTAATCCAAGTTTAGTAAAATCTTTTCTCATAATATTTTTTCAAAATAAATGTGATTGAAGTATTCATTAAATTCATCCATAGCTATATTATCAAAATCATCAATCTCTGATCTTTCTTCAATTCTTATTGCATTAAATTCCCCTAGTATCTTTAGGGGTGTAAGACCAATGATTGCTTTAATCATTTGGAAATAGTTCTATATGTGTCTTCTATCCTCAGGTTTATTACATCCATATGCTATTCAGAACTGACCGACTACAGTTGTTGGTTGTGGCATGGATCGACACATGTACAGTGCTAGCTTGGCGAGGCACGACATACTTGCCATCTCTCAACAACTCCGGATGACAAAATTGTTCTGAGTAATGACAAAATATATTGTTCCAGGACTATTTACAACAACTTGTAGTTTAGTAGTAGTCTATCATATACTATCTACTAAATTGATCACCAATAAGCAAATTCCCCTTTTCAACCTGGAGATCCTTTTCTGAAGGCATTGATAGCACATAAAGTCCTTGGTTTTGAAGTGCGAACGGACTTAACAACTTTTTCTTTCACCCCTTTTACTTCTATTGGAGGCTCTAGCTAAGATTGTTTATTTTGTCTTTCCTCATTGTCTCATACTTGGAAATTTTACGTAAAATGCCAATTTTGCTCAATGATTTCTTACTTGGCCTTATGGAACCTATTTAGGCTTAGGAGATGAAGGAAAACTATTCAATAGGTGTCCAAAATTTTCTCAACTTCACAACTAGGTGGCATCCACTCCATATCACATCTTTGAAACTCTCTATTATAAAATTTATTATTCTATGAAATATTTGAGGGAATTATAGTATGATCATTGATCTCTATGTAGATATAAGTAAATGACACATTTTCTTGGCTAGAATTTATTACAATATCACCATTGATCTCTACAGATATCAGTTTATGATATGTTGTTCATGGTTAGAATTTATTTGACTTGTGCATTATAGCCTACCAACATAGCTAACAAACTTACCAAGATCTTGCAAAGTAACAATAGTGCATCTTCAAATTATGCAACCTTAAACAGATTGGATCAAATCAAAAATATTCTTTCTTAGGGTTCAAAGATGGAGACCATGGAATAGTATTTTGCTTGGCATTGGCCATGCTGATTTTTTAGGAGCTTTGGTCTTCTCTCTTCATTTTCATAGTAGATATAGAGTACAGATTTAAGAGAAACCACTTATACACTTTCCTTGGCTCTTTCCGTCTTGATTTGAAAACTTGATTCATTACACTATATGAGGGGAAAATCTCAGAGTAAAAGTTAACACTAGTTTTCACTTTTAATGCCTTCCTAAATATCCTCTATATAAACCATGACTGCATGAGTTGATTCACAAATCTCCAGAGGGATATGATTAAGACTAGCTAAAACTTCCATGAAAGGACATAGCAATTTTTGTAGCCTGAGTGCCAAGAACTTTCAAATCTAGGTCCTTAGCTGCTATCCTCAACCTTACTTTTTGAATTTCTATGGATGTCTATTTCTCCAAATTACTTGAGCTCAATGGACATCAATAGGTTCTAAATTTAAAATTGTTAGAGTTAGAATTTTGCCTAAAAATTCTTTTCTTCAAGATTGAGTTTTCCTCCATTTGTAAATCATTTTCCCGCTTAGAATTTTATGGGAAGTTACTCAACTTATATATGGCAATGCTTTTATTATGGATAATACAATGATCCAAGACCATGCAAGCTTTGTGGTTTAAGAAACTTTTGTATATCACACACTCATACACATCCGACTTGGTGTAGTGTGAAGCACTTGACCAGTAGATATTCCTTTTTGTTTTCTGGGTGCTTGGTTGGAGGGTATGGGAATGGAAAATTGGAATGACTCCCATACTAGTTGCTTGGTTAATAAGAATGGGTATTGAAATTTGGGAATCATACCCAAAAAACCTGAAACTCTCAAGTGCTACCTAAGTAAATTGGTGGATTTTGTTAATTTCTACTACTGGTTCCAGACATTGACCCAAAAAATGTACAAAAAAAATTCTCCCTTCTATCCTTCCTTCCCCATGCCAACCACCATTCTCTCACAATCCCCCTAGACTCTTCCCCGTCTTCTTATCCTCACTACCCTTTACCACCCAACCCTCCTCTCCTCTACCTACTTGATCTCTACCTTATCTCCTTTTCATCTTCCTGCTGCCCACTTTCTCAATTTCCCTTATTCTCTCCTTTCTGCCCCTCAATCTCATTCATTCCCATGACATGTGAATTTCAAGGATAAAAATCAGTATAGAGAAATATCATACCAGGAAAATATAGTATAGTAAATTTGAATTCCACTAAAGATCTAATTGGTTGTGCAAATGTTTTGTTACAAATCTTTGTTGATTTGAAACAAAGAATATTCCTTCTTTATTGATCAAAACTTTAAATTTTGAAGTTTTTGTTGAACAATATGAGAAATTTGATCATTTTAGAAGAAGACATCGGAGCTAAAGTGAAATAAGTTACGGGGCAACTTGGCTTTGTTGTCTTTGGCAGTGGTCAGTGGTGGCGCGGCTGTGATGGTTGTATAAATTAAGGGAAGAAGGGTTGAAGAAGGTTAAAAAAGGAAAATGAAGTTTTAAATCCAATTTTGAAGAATATTTACCAAACGCTAGTTATTTCAATGATTCCCATAAATAAAACCCAAACAAAATTTTTTTATATATGATTCTAATTCCAATTCCGATTCCAAAACATAAACCAAGCACCGCCTTAGTTTTTATTTTATTATTTTGTAAGACAGTGGTATTCTCCTAGTTGTTTCTAGCTAAGGTGATTAGTTTTTAGAGTGCTCTAACTGACATAATTTTATTGCTAAATAACCATCCTCCATACTTTCTCTCAAGTTCAACACTTTCCTTCCTTTCTCTTAAGTTGGTTATTGGCCCTATATAAACCTTTCTAAGATTATTTTATGAACAAATTCTCACTTCTTGTAATCATCTTCTTCTCTCCATACTATTGTGCTGAGTAGTTCTTGTTGTAAGCTTGAAGCCTTACTTGCAAGAGCATACACCCGAACCTGTCGTTATATCCTAAAGAGTGAGTACACGTAAATCCCCTTGCATAGGGGACACGTTCCTGTTGGCACATAATCACTGCCTTTGACAATAATTAACCATCTTGATTTTATGTTCCTCTATTAATTATATTGTATTGTTTCCAACCATCCTATTTAACGATCTTGAAAGTGATCTCTTAATCCAAACAGTACTACTCCTGTGGCTAATATTGGAGTTGTTGACATGTCAAAATTGCAATTGTGTGAAGGGAAGAACTACAAGAGTTAGTCCAAGAAGATCTTGTTTTATCTGCAAACTCTCAAACTTGACTACGTTCTAACAAGTTATAAAGCTCCTATGAATTCACTAGAGTTTATGTAGATGACACCGAACTACTAGGGAACACACTCTCAACTTGTTGTCTAATGAATTGTTTGATCTTTATTGCCTATATAAATCTACCAAATAGATATGGTACGCACTGGAAAATAATCAGTTTTAAGGATGTTTGAAAGAGGAGTATGTGGTGGGAAAGTTCCTAGACTTCGAGATGGTCGATGAAAAAAACTTACTGAGCAAATTCACACGTATCATAATATTGTCCTAGAAATCACTCAAGGAATTAAGATTGATTATGTGTTTCAAGATGCTGTATTTATCGAGAAACTTCCTATATCCTTCAAAAAATTATGCATAATACATTGATGCATGGAGATGTCAAATCTAACTCTTGATGATAAGAGATCTGACAACTATATAAAGGACATATGCGATATGGCCCAAGAGATTGCAATAAAGGTGAATCTCGCAGATGCCAAGCATGATGGAATTTCATAGAGATTCAAAAGTAAACATTAAAGATCCAAGAAGGGGTGCAATCAGAACAAAAACTAGTCTTGTAAGTTTAAAAATCCTAAATTGAATAAAAATTCTAAGTGACCTAGTCTTTGTACATGGTAAAATTAGTTAAAAGGCATCTTGGTGCGAGTTTCACAAGGGACAAGATAGCAACAACTCAAAGCACAGTTGAATCTTACTAAATAAGATGGGTGTGATAGTAGTTGTTGTCTCGGAACTAAAGTTAGTTCGTAATGTGACCGAGTGAATTATGAATACTGAAGTCACAAATCATATTTCTGTTGATAAAAATCACTTCCTTGAGTATGATGTAATAGTTGAAGGGGAGCAAGTCTTCTTATAGCATGCTCATGCTACTCCAAGTTTGGACAAATGAGAGGTCCTTCTGAAACTTACCTTCAGCAAGCCAGTTTCTTTAACCAATGTTCACTACATGTTCCATCGATTACAAGAAATTTGATATCTTGTTGTTTGCTTAATAAGGCCGATACTGAACTGTTTTTTAAGACACAAATTTATTAATTTTGACTAGGAATGAGGAATTTGTTGTGAAGGTTTTCTATGTCAGGGTTTATTTTGAGTTGGATGTTGAATGCTATTCAATGAGATGAATAAAACTACTTTTTTTACTATTGGCTATTCTTTTGATAAGTTGCATGATAGATTAGGGCATTTGAATGTTCATGCTATAAGAAGATTGAGAAACTTAAACTTGGTCTCCAATCTAACAAATAATGAGTTCACAAAGTATGAAGATTTGATGAAGCTAAACACCACAAGAACCATTTAAATTTGTTGAAAGAACCAATACACTTTTAGAATTCATCCATAGTGATCCTGGAGATTTTAAATGTAACATGCGTAGAGAAAATAAGAATTATAAAACTTTTATAGACGGCTACCCAAAAAAGACCAAATTATATATATTAATTCAAAATGATGAAGTTGGAGAAATGCTTATCAAGTACAAAATTGAGGTAGAGAACTAACTTAAAACGTAAGTTAGAAAAGTTAATTCTGGTAGAAAAGGCAAATTAAATATGATTCAAACTTATTGACAAAGGTTTTCAAACAAAGTTGACTAATTCAACTCATTTACCTCATCATCTAATTGGATCGCAAAAGGAAAAATAGGACTTTGAAACACATGATAAATTCTATGCTCATGAGTTTAGGTTACCAAATAACATGTGGGCAACGCCACATTGCCTTCCTATCATATACTTATACTTAATAGAATACCTAAGAAGAAGATTTTAGAGACACATTATGAACTATGCAAAGGACTTGTTATATTAAGCTATTGGAGTATCTATCTAAAGTGGTGATAACATAAATTAAAAGAAGTAAAATTGGGTCTAAGATAGCACATATTATCTTTATATAGTATTCACAAAATAGTGTGGCCTAAAGATACTTGGTTTTGAAGTCCAATCATGCTATGGAGACCAAATATGTAAGCTTTTTGAGAATATCTTAATAAAAATATGTAAAGATACCTTATCAAGAGACTCATGGAACTTTAGAATAAGAACACCAAGAAGTCCAAGAATTAAGAAAATGTAAACGGTCAAGACTAGAGAGCCTAATTTCATACATGTGTTCATACTAACTGAAGGAGATCCTAAAATGTATTAAGAGGTAATGACCTTAATAGATGTTTATTTTTGGTAAGAACCAATTAAAAATAAATGAGAATGAATAATGAGCAATCATATGTGGGAATCCATTTATTTACCTAGAGAATGCAAACTCATTAGATGTAGTGGGTGTTAGAAAGAAATTGAAACCTAATAGTTCTATTGACAAGTTTAAAGCATAGTTAATATCTAAGGGATTGACACAAAAATAAGGTAGTGATTACTTTGACATACATTCACCTGTCACAAATATCACTACTATTAGGGCAGTTGTTGCTATAGCTTCTATATAGAATTTGATTGTGCACCAATTGAATGAGAAAACTACATCTTTTAAATGGTGATTTGGATAAGGAAATATACATGCAATAGCCTAAAGATTTTGTAGTTGAAGAACAAGAAAATAAAATTGTGTTGATTAATTAAGTCCTTCTATGGGTTAAAACAAACTTAGAATAGTGGCATGAAAAAAATCTGCTGATAAGACTATTGTTTTCAATGGTTTCAAAGTAATTGAGTATGATAGATGTTTTTATAGCATATTAAATGGAAATGTTAGATTTTTGATATCTTGTATGTTGATGACATGCCTATTTTTGGGATCGAAGAAACTATTGTTAATCTTAAAAAGTCTTTCCTTACTTCTAATTTTGATATGAAAGGCAAGGATAAAGATGTAATTTTTTGTCTTAAATTAACTAAAACTAAAAATGGTTTCATTCTTTCTCAATCACATTATACCAAGAAGATTTTGAAGAAGATTAATTATTTTGATTGGGGTCTGTAAGAACTTCATATGATCATAGTATACATTAGCGAAAAAACAAAGGCGATAATATGTGACAATATGATATGCCAAAATAATTAGAAGTGACATATATTTGATGAATTGCACACATCTTGACATTGCATTTGTTGTTGATAGGTTAAGAAGATACACATACAATCTTGATAGGAGTCATTGAACTGTATCATCTTGATGTGTTACTTGGATATCTTAGAGGCACTATACACCTAGTACTTTACTTTCCATGATCTTTTTTAGTGTTGGAAGCTTGTTGTGATACTAATTAGGTGTCTAATAATGATTAAACTAACTCCACAAGTGGTTACTTATTTTCTCTTGTCATAAAAGCTATTTCATAGAAGTCATATATGCAAACTTGTAATGCCAAAACTACTGTGAATATGAAACTATTGCTTTAGAAGTGCGATGTTTAGAAACTGAGTGGCTTCAAAATTTATTATTTGACATCTCATTATAGAAATGCATGTGCCTTCTATTTCTTTGCATTGTAATTCATAGGCGATGATTGATAGGGAAAAAGCAAAACTTACTATGGTAGAGTTGACATATCCATTTGAGAAATTATATTGTGAGATAGATTATGAGCAATGGGTTATAACCATGGATCTTTTTAGGCCTGATAATAATTGGTTGATCCTTTGACAAAAGGATTGAACAGGATTTTAGCAAGAGCTACATTAACATCGAGGGGATGATTCTTAAACTCATTGAGGGAATCAAATGTTACTTAACCTAACCTATAGAACTAGAGATACCATGCAGTAGGTTCAAGAGGTAATAACAAGTCAAAAGGAGATTCCATTAGCACTATCAGATGTAGTCTCTTCCTATGATATTGATAGTGTGTCCTACCTAACAATACATGAGAGGTGAGTTAAGGGCCTCTTAATTAGCTTATAATCTTTATAGGTGGTGTGTGGAAGTACACAGTTGATAAGATCACTTATATGGGTTTGGAAGTGCATGCCACTTTCTATAAGAGAATGGTTATCTCTTTTGAGCAATCATAAAAATTCAAGTAGGCTTCATGACCAAAAATAGTATTAAATGAAGAGCTTTTATGTAATGGAATTTAACACATGCTCAATGGTAGAAGCATAAATCAAGGAGGATAGATTCAAGACTTTGATCACCTATCTTCCATATACTTTCCTATTGTATGCACTAAGTGGCAATTTAAGTTTGCAGTTACCTGTTAGATTTCGTTACTCGATACCATTGTTCAAACTTGAGTCTATGGAGGATTGTTAGAGATTTGCATCAAATTCTTGTGTTCAAAAGTTTAGTTTCCTTCCACTTACTAACCTCAATTTGAAATTCATTTGTCCCACATTGGAAGTTTAAGGGAAATTATTCAACTTATATATGAAAAGTGTTTTGGGTATAGGTATCACTTATAAGAAGTCAAGACACTACATGGTTGCAAGTTTGGAAATTTTCTTATATCATATACCTAAGCGCCTACCAATCACCACTATAGTTTTCCTACTTGTGCTAATTTTCCTTTCTTTATTTTGTAAGTTGGTAGTAAACTTCCAATAATTACCTTACTTACTTGATTAGCTTAATTAACTATAGAATTAACCATCCTCCATACTTTTCTCTCAAGTTTGCTATTTCCTTTTCTATCAAGTTGGTAATAGTATGCCTTACATAAATCCCTTATAAGAGTTTGTTTACACACCGAACTTATACACTCTCTTCTCGTCTTATAGTTCTCTCCATATTTTGGTACGAAGTAGCTACATGTCATAAGTTTAACCCATTAGATTGCGAGTATACGTGACCAAAGCTGTCACTGTACCTTGAGTGATCACCCATAGATCCATTTGCACAGTGAATACATTCTTATATGGAAAAAATTATTTTCAAGGACATTGATTACATGCCTCAACTTTATGCTCCTAGGTTCATTTACATTAATAGTTCAAACCATCTTATCCAACCAAAGAAACTTGCAGTTCTCCTTAAGGTTTAAAGTTATGGCTGAGTTTGAACTAGACTCAACCTCCCGTTCCAATTTCATACTGCCATGTATTGAAAACCTAGAATCGTCTGTGACTCACAAGACTTTGATGTGTCATATAGATTCGGCTCTTCGAATCAAAAAATTGGAGAGACTTGCTGGAGTCTCGCTGAGCCAACTCAAAATATTATACCACACCAATATTTTAAGAGAAGAAAAAGAAAGTGAAATGGTAGGGAAAAACCAAAGATGAAGAGGTTAATGAAATCAAAGTGAAAAAATGAAGCAAGCTAGGGATTTAGATAAACACCTAGCCTAAAGGTAAATTGAAAATTGAATCAAAATTGTGGCTTTTTGTTCAATTTATTTACTGAGGGATGTAGGATCAGAGAAAAGATGAGATGGGTGCTACGGATCTTGAACTAAAGGAGCTTTTGGGTGAACAAAATACTAACAACATGAGAAAGCGTTGTGCATGTTATTTTGGTGCTATTAGCAAGATTAAGGGATACTGATAGAGATGTTAGGAGGAAGAAGACTGCTCCTACTAGCCATATTAGTTTTAGGCTTTGTTACCGTGGGCTAGTGGATTACGTTTGGTCTAACAGACATATAACCATAACTCTTTAACTAATAATTCTCATATGAAAATCAAGATAATTCTTATTTTAAGAGAAGTGGCATAAATAAAAAATTTGATCAACGTATGAAGAAAATATGATCTTTACAATGCTTCCTTTACTCAATCTTAGTGCAATGAGAATTGTGTTTATGACAAATTAAAATTGATAGTTAGTTTTGTTATTTGGTGTATTCATGTAACTATTGCATTCATTATACTATGTTATATTTTAGAATATTTTTAAAATTCTTTAAACGCTTTAAGTTGCTAAATCAACATATTATCTAATCCAATACGAAAACAATTTGCTGAGATCGATATGGAACGATGACATCCTCGACCATGACCTCGATTTTGAATCATGGTTCTCCATCTTTGAAATCAACCAGCTGTATCGTAATAGGCTCAATTTGTGCAGTATCCAACCCAATAATGGAAGATGGGATTATCACAGGCGAGGTTATACAATTTAACATAGTGAAGATAATCATAAATAATGAATAATGGTGAAGAGGAACTATTAAGATATAGAATAAGAAACAACTTAGGAAGAGTAAAAATTGTTGTGAAATGGAACTGGAGTTTGAGGTACGTAGAATTCTTTAGATAAGGAACAAAGTAATTCAGAACTTTTCAGAAATGCAAGTTAGCATACTCTCAATTTCTCTAAGTGTACATTAGCTTGTCTTAAGTGTTGTGCGATCCTATTTATGTGGAGGGGCCCAGAAGTCCACATGACATGAAACCAAAACCAAATATGTTTTCTGTGTAGCAGAGGTATGCTTGTTTTTACAAGCACGTCCCAATAAGAAAAGAATTCAAAGCCATATAAAAAGGATTAAAAGGCTACTTGTGCCAACCGTATGAGTGACGTGAGTTTGAGAGAATTTTAGGCACAAAATGCTTTCTTGGCAGTAGAGGTCTTCAACTATTTGAGGAGAAAATCAGCAAATCTGTGCTTCGATCTGATAGTAAATTTTACTCCGTTTTCAGTGAGATTTTAGTGTAATATTCTCGAAAGTATGGGTTGCATTATGTACGGTTAGAACATTATTTTATAGATTCTATTAATTGGGCTTTTATACCTGTGATTCGAGTTGTTTTGTACTACTACTTTGTTTATTTCATTACTTTTGGTAGGGAGTAGGGGCATGTTTGAGTTCAAGGTATTTAAGAGACAGTCCCTATAAACTCATTTTATTGTACTCATTGATACGTTGATAGTGGAATATTTAAGAGAAAACTAGGTCCTGTGGGTTTACTCTTCACATTGAAGAGGATTTTTATATAAAAATCGTATGTGTTATATGCTTGTTGACTTTATCTATTGATTTATTTTGTATTTTGGTCTATCCTATGATTTACTCAAGTGGTGGGAAAAATTTTATGGGTAATTATTTTGCTTCCGTTATCCCTTTTTTTTTTTTTTTTTTTAAAAAGTGTATTAGAGCAGGGTTATACATAGGAGTGTTCAAAAGTTAGTCAAGTCGAGTCGAGTCGAAAAATTGACTTGACTTATTCAATTTTTAACTCGATTTTGACTCGAAATCAAATTAACTAAGTGACTTTTTGGTTCGACTTTGACATTAACTTCTAAGTCAAACTACGTTTTGAATACCAATCTACAGATTGACTGTTTGACTGGTTTACCGGTCAAACAAGTCATTCGACTTTGCTGGTCAAATACCACTCAAATAAATAGAGCAAAATAATATATATATATATATATATTATTTATGTATATAAGAGGATCTACAACTATAATAATATATTAATATATTTGTCTACATAATATGTTAGCCATAATATTCTTAATTCTTAACATTTTAGTATGTTAATAACTGGTGATTTTTTTTTCTTAATACTTAAATATCCTTTCTTTATATAATTGTTGGTGTTATGTATAATTTATATATTTATATATTAATATAAGTGTACAACTTATTAATATAACAATTTTGTTTCAATAACTAATTAAATAAATTATTAATTTCCTTTTAATACATATAGATATTAAAGTTAAGTAATTATATGTACTTAAGTATTTATTGAAATATCTATATATAATTTATCTATACATACATATTCTTATATTCATATACTAAGATTTGTATAACTTATAATTATAACATGAATATGTTATGCATAACGTAATCTAATTTATATTCTTATATAGTTATACTACATAAAATTTTCATATAATATTTTTACTATCAATAAGTATATAAAATGCATAACTAACTTACTATTAGTGTAGATAGAGTTAGGTAATCATATATATATTCCTATATACTTATATAAGTTAACAGAGTTGGTGATTCAATAAAATTTACTATATGAATTGATTATGGTATATATACATCTATATATATATAAGATATATATATTGGAAAATTGATTGACAAATCATTATAACCACTTATAAAATCAATTCATATAGATATTTATATGATGTTCGACTTTTTGGATTGTGATCCCAAAATAAGATTCTTTTTCTTTTTGTAAATGTTTTATCTCTCTATTAAAGATATAAAAAGTGGATTGCCAATTTTTAATTTCTCATTAGTTGATGTTTGTTTCTTTTGGTTGAACTAAGACAAAAATGATGAGAATGTAGAGATTAAGAAATTTTTTTTTTTCATATTATCATTTTTTAACGAATTAGAAAAATAGATAGACATTAGTTAATAATTGTATCATTATAAAGATTTTATACCTCCTCCGGTGCATTGCACAGGTTATTTTGCTAGTATATAGTATAGTAAAATGGGTGTTTATTGATAAGAAACTACATGATGACAAGTGACAATTATATTAAGAAATTTACACATTAATTAGTAAAAGTAAAAGATGAAATACTTAAGTTACCATCTAAATATAAATTAATTACTTATATCTTATCTTTATAACTATTCTGCATATCTATACTATATAGTATAGCAAAGGAGTACTTAATGAGAAGTCTTTTTTTCCCAAAAAGAGTTACAAAACTAATATATATATATATAGTATAGTAAAGGGGTACTTATTAAGAAGTTACTAAATGATGACAAATGACACTATGTATTAGTCATTTTCTACCATTAGTAGCTAAGTGAAAAAACTAAGTATAATTAAAATATTCAAAATTTTAACTTTACCTTCAAATTAGTTTTTATAGATTAGTTGAAAATAAATACAAACTAATTATCTATATCTATACTATATAGTACAGGAGAATGTGTATTAACAAGAAGTTATGAGAGCATGACATTTGTCATGCTTTAGTTTTTCCTCTTTCTATAATCTTTTCTCAATAAGTATGCAATATATGTGGATAATGTATATAGACAATGCATAAAAAAGTGGTAATACATTTTTAAAAAGTCTTTTGCCTTAAATCTACCTCTTATTCTAATAAGAGACACTTATTAATCACTACTAACAAGAAAAGTCATATATAAAGATTAATAATTATTGTTTCAGTTTAGAGATGAATTTCTTGATCAAACAAAAGTTTAGTGCACAAACATGAATTATAGAATAGGAAATTTTAATTACGACACTCATCGGATATCACTCAGATTTAATTGTTAGATGTTAAAAGACAATGATTGACTTTGGTTATCTGTCTTCAACAAAATTATAATGACTAAATAAGAAATAAAATAAAAAGGTTTTTGCCCAAACAGATTTCCACCACACTCTATCTTTATCTACCTACTAATCATTACTAACAACAATTTTAAAAAAAAAAAAAAAAAAAAAAAGTTTTACTATTGTTAAATTTTTTTTTTTCAAAAGGTTTTCACCCTATTTCTACCACTTAATCTATCTTTATGTACTCATTAAGCATTACTAACAACTAAAAAAAAGAGAGTAATCTGATAACTTTTTTATCAACTATAGTACTAATTATAAACATAATTTAATGATTATTCAAAAATTAATGAAAATAATATCGATTACTCTCTTTGTCTATAACAAATTTATTTTAACATTTAGTCTACTTATTAATCATTAATAAGAAATATTTGTTATTAAAAATTTGTTACCTACGCCTAAACTTCTTTCAAGAAGCTTTTACCCTATTTCTACCACTATAATATTATCATTATCCACTTATTAGCCATTAGTAACAGCTATTTAAAATAAAATTTAATTAATCCACTAACCTTTTTAAATAACAAAATATTTTTTATAGGAAAGAGTTATTTATTGGCTAAACTTTTTTGAAAATTTTTTAACCTATTGCTACCACTTACTATATTTTTATCTACTTATTAACATTACTAACAACTAATTTTTTTTTTTAAAAAAAATAGTTATTTAAAGTTTAATTTCCAATCAAACACACACACACACACACACACACACATATATATATATATATATATATATTAAAGCATTTATTTTGTCAAAAAAATAAAAAAAACAGATACGTAATTTTTCAATTCCTCTGAGTAATATGTTAGAGGATCTGCATTAAAACTCTCTTGACTCCTCCACGAACTCCGCAGTTTTTCTTTCTTTCTAGATATTAACTTTTTTACATCTACATTTTACTTAATTATATGTTTGAATTTTATTTTTTTCTGCTTTGTTTGTTGCTTACACCAATTAATAATAGTCTGTAGCTTCATTATTATGTCAATTACTCGGTGACTTATTATTTCAAGAAAAAAAAGTCTTGTGTCTATGCATGATATCAAAAAAAGGAATGAGAGATTAATGCATAGTAATATAATTTTTTTTCCATCCTTTACATGAATTGGTGCAAATGATTATCATTTATTAACCTATTTATTTTTTAGATTATTCAAAAAGGTATTAAGCTAATAAATTATGCATTTATGTTAAATTCAGGTATCAAGTCCAAATGGTTGTAAATTATAATACTGCAATGAAAGATATCATTTTATTTGGTATTCATGCATAACATAATTAACAATATTCCACAAATGAATTAAAGAAATTAATATTATAGGTAAGTTGACGAATGTTCAAATTCTATTTTTCATATAATATTTACCATTTATATGTAAAGTTCTTACATACTACAATTGCTATAGGAAAATGGAGTACACTTCTTTCAAAAAATTGTACAAATATTGGATGGAAAACATTTACTTTATTCCTGTGCCAAAAAACATACACAATATTAAATATCGATCTGTAATATCTTTCTTATAATTAATTTTCAATCACTTTTCCAATACTGAAATATAAATACTTCTAAGTGCACATTCGAGAACTGTGTTACCATATATTTTGGTTTAATTTTATAGTGTTATAGAACCTAATAGTATTGTTACTTTCTTTTGTTTATCACCATATGATTTAATTATCAAAAAATTTACGCCATCAATTTATATTATTGACATTTAAATTTCACAATCTTTTTGTTCACGTGCATAGCACGGATTTTTAGGCTAGTAGTATATTATGGATTATCATATAAATATCGATTATTCAAAGTATATGTGAAATATAAAGTTATATTCTATTAATAAGTTAGAAAAATATTATTCATTTACTTGAAAAAAAAACTTTAGGTATATAATATTTAAAGGGTTTTTCAAATTAAATTGAAAGATGTGTAACATAATCTTGTGATCCAATTATATCATGGTAATACTTTTATAAAGAAATTGATTAGAGAAAAATTAGAAATTTAGTCCCTAAACTATTTTCAAAATCTTATGGAGAACCCCCAAATTAATTTTTTTGAATTTTTGCATCTTTCTCAATTATTTTTTAATCCCATAGATTTCTCCCAATTTTTTTGTAAACTTTTTTGTTTCTCAAGTATTAGTGTAAGGTTTCCTAAATTATTATTATTTTTTTCATTTAACTCTTTTGTCGCTCAAGTTTTTTCATTTTTTGGGTACCCTAATGAACTAAAACCTCATTTTCACTTTGTCGCATAAACTCAAAAAATATATACTTTGCCTCCTTTAAAATATTCCCTAATATAAGTAGTATAAAATATTGATGGAGAATTTTTTTTGAAAAAACTACTCTCCAAAATTTATGGAGAAAGTTACTTTCCATTTATTTTCCTTTTTCTATAAATATTTTTTATTCATTTTTATTTTACATTAACTAAACATTAAAAATAAGTTATCAAGTAAAATATTTACTTACTAATTTTTTTAATAATATTTATTTTCCATATTAAAAATATCTTAGTTATTAATTTTCTTTTTAATACGTTTAATTATTGTAAAAAATAAAATTACTTCATAAAATAGTTAAAAAATTTAATATGGAATGATTAAAACTTAAATAAATGAAAATTAACTTTGTCCATAAATTTGTGGATGGCATCTTTGTCAAAATAAATTTCTACATCATCCTTTTATTATTATTTATATTAGAGAATCTTTCAAAGAGGGCAAAGTGTACATTATTTTGGATTAGAGGCAAAATGCAACTCGAATTTGAGTTCAGGGGATAAAGTGTAATTAACCCTTTTAAAATAGTTAATGGACTAAATTTACAAGTCTCCCAATTAATAATAGATTATATAAAACGGAAACAAAATTTAAAATTAATTTGTTCTTTGCATCTTCAATCGATATTATGTTCATTAATAATTAACTACTTCCCAATATTGATAGATGTTTTTCATAACGAAGGAAGTAAAAATTATGTTTTCTCTATTTTTGGCATTTTTTCATATCATTTTATTTAAATGTATGCTATGCACGCTGAGGAGTAAAATTAATTGTCGGAAACATTTTTCCCATTTTATCTAAACATAATGAGCCACACTTTCTTTTATATTTCAAATGAGTGTCATATCTGTTTTTTTTTTTTTTTTTTGTAATTATATGAAATTAAATATTTATTAATATTTTTAACCAAAAATATTTTTAAATATTTATTTTATATTCCAAAGAAGTATGGCATCCTTATTTTTCATAATTTGATAAAATTAAATACTTACTGATATTTTGATTCCACATTTTAACTTAGAATTTCTTTTCATGTAATTTACTATGTAATTAATATTTCAAAAATCATTTTTTTAAACAAATATGAATTTTTAAAAAATTTGTAATTAAGTAATATAATCCCATTTATAATAATTAATGTTTAACAATTTTTATATGCCAATAACATAACAATTTTGATTACGCATCCAACAATCATGTTCTTTTAGCTTATGCTGTTGTATAACATACTAATATAATTGTTTAGTTTTGTTTGTCTTTATTTAGTTAACTATTATAAATTTCAAACAATCGTCACTAATATTATTATAACCTTAATAAATCTAATATTTTTATCTTCCCCTACATAGCACGGATTATCAACTAGTTAGCCTTGTTTGGGTACCGAATGAATGCCAGCCACATTAATCTGCCACATGGAACTTCATGTTAATAATTCACGTGCTTTTGTTTGTTGAAAAAGGATTGGTTTGACTTTACTTAACCTGCCCTTTTACAAGACGTGGGACAAAATCTTGAACCGAGATATCCTTTTCTAAAAAATTTTTTTTTTTCTCCTCGCTCTCTCTGTGCAAAATGCCAAGCACACATTTAGAATTCTGTATAATGACAGGTTGTTATTGAAGTACCTCTTGATGGCAGAATCATGATTCAAGTTTTCAGATCATTCAGAATCAAGATTCAAATCTTCAGATCCCTCAACCTGTATTCAGATCCGGCGTGTACATATGTGAAAAAAACTTGAAAGAAGAATATTTGATTTAACTTATGTATCTTGTGAATTAATTTGAAGAGCAAAAGCACTTTTATAGTAGTTTAACTGGAGTTAAAAAAAAAAAAAGAAAAATATTTTACAGATAAAAAACAAATCACATGGTTTGCTACAAGAAATATGGGATAAGTTACAAAATCTCAAAAAATATCTCATATTGTTGAGATTGTTGAGAAAATCTTAAACTCTTGAGAAAATCTTGAACTCTTCAAACTTGAGATTGTTGAGAAAATCTAGAACTTTTCAAACTTTGCATGTTATTAATATGCTTAATCGTCAATTCAATCATTCGCATCAGCTCATTACTCGCCGATCCAAGAACCCCTTCACTGTCCTCTGCCTCAACTCCTTCGTGTTAATAGCATTGAGAGGAGAAATGTTACAATAATTATAACATTTGCGAGATGGCGTCCTGGTCTCTAAATCTGCAATAATATAAGTAAATACTAATTGCTGAAGGATGTCTTCGAAATCCAATCCCAGCAAATAATAAGTCAAGATTTCTGTATAAGAAGCCCCGTAATTTCTTTCCCTTAGTCTCCTTATCAGAAGCACGCTTTCTTGATTCGACTATTCATTGTTTCATTTCGTTCCCTTAGTCTCCTGAAAACTTCTTGATTCAACAATTCATTGTTTCATATTTTGTAGATTAAAAAGTTGTACGAAATGGTTGTTTACCGCCCGGCTTGTCCGGCTGAATTAAAAGACTACCTAAATGGTCTATAACATATTACGTGATTTTACATTTTTGAAAGTTACGTGACAACAAATTGAATAAGGGTACCAAGGACTTGGTCTCCTAATATACATCTAGATACGTTATACACATCTAATATAGTATTCAATAATTGGTTTACATAATACATTAAAAATGTGTAGGACTAAAAATATTAATTTTCTTCGCATAAATCTACCATAATCATATGAAAATCTAGACAAGAAATTCTTTTTACCTATCGCGCATATATTAATTGTAACCAAATATAAAAAACGTAAAAAAGATGAGAAGGCTATATAAACAGCACCTATAATACTAAACTTTAACCCCATCCTCAAAACAATTATGTCACAACCATAAGGAGACAAACAAAGTCCTTCATCTAAAGTCCAATAAAGATATGGAAGAAGAAGATGATGAAGATGATTGTGACATATATAGTTAATATGAAAATCCATCTTTGATCCGATTTCAATGGAATTAATGAGCTACCAGATTTGTACGTATACTAATTTCATTGTTCTTTGTCTATTAAATTCTCCTCATTGCATCTTTAGTTTTGTTCAATACAAGTAAGAGTAATTTTTCTTAAAAAAATGGTCGACAGTGCAGGAAATGTTGTAAGAAGAGATGGCATAATAACCATTTTCTTCAAGAATCAAGGACAGTTGGAGTGAAGAGGAAGATATACAGTTAGTTGATGCTCATATAATCATATGTGGATCAATAGTAATGTGTAGAAACCTCCAAGCGAATTCCAGGACCTGAGATTGCACAAAAAATGACAAAATTCAAGGAGAAAGCTCAAGACTAGAAGGGCAAAAGGGGAGAGTAGTCAATCGACTATATTATAACATGTACTAAGTTTGATAAGATAAATTATTTGGGTAACAGGTTGAAAAGTTCAACGTTTTATGATGCGCATAAGCTAGTGTATAGCAATTAGATTATACCGTAATAGTTGGCTCCTTGCTTGTATTTAGTAATAAGTCACACATTCACTATTATTATTTGACACAAAGCTACGGCTTGAGCAAGTAATTAAATCGCATTGATGCCTAAATTTATGGGTTAATTGCCCCCTAGGTGGGTAATTACACTTTACTCTCCAAACCATAGAAACATACACTTTGCCCCCATTGACACTACTCATCTATTGCCAATATTAAAATTATTAAAATAATCTACTTAAATGACTAAAATATCCTTGGTATTATATTTTGAATTTTTTGTATATTTAAATTTTGATAGTGATGTGATAATTATTTAAAAATAAGCAAATATATAATAGTTCAATATAATCTATAGCAATATATTTCTTGGTCAAATTTTTTAAATTTTTGGATTTCATTTTATATATTATGTGGAATTCAAATGTTTAATTATAGTGGTAGGACAATTCCCAAATGGCCTTATTTTCTATTGAAATTTTCTCTTTTTAGGTATTGTATGAAAATATATTTTCTATAAAATTTGGTGAGTTTTTTTATGTCTCTTAGTATTTTTCACTTTTAATATTTGACTTAACAATGTCAGATATAAGATAATTCAATGTTTTCTCACATTTTTATTCCCTAAAGTCAAAGAATATATATGTGTTATTATATTTTATTTTTTTCTAATTCTTTTATAACTATTGACAATCAATTAAATACATGAAAAATCAAAATATAATACTAGGGTTTTTTTGGTCAATAAACTAGATTTTCTTAATATTTTAAAATTTTTAAAGAATAAATAATATAAATGGGGACAAAGTGTATATTTTCTGTAGTTTATGAGGGCAAAGTGTTATGAACCCCTTATTTATCTAGTCCTCTTGCGAAGCAATTTCGAAAGAATCTTTATTGTTGATACTAAACGAACTCCCGTTTCTACATAAAAAGCAAGAAGAGATTGAGAATTAAATAATTTCACCCATACACACACATATACCTGTCAGGAAAATTTTATTTTAGATCAGAGTAACTAATTGTCAAGTCTAATAATTGCTCCTAAACTAATGGCTTTTTTCATGTGTAGTAAATGAACCACTCATCAAAAAATGGTCCATATTTTTTAGAAAGTAGATTTTTCACCCCATATGCAAGATTTTCATTGATCCAAAAACAATTGCTAGACATGTCACTCATTCAAGTTTCCCATTATTACGCGCATATTTATAGGTTTAAAGTGTCAGTTGATTGAGAAAATAAGTACCATTTCATTTTCATGCTATGCCAAGTACTCTAGAATTTATCATTATCAAAAAGTGTTCTAAAATTTTCTCTTGAAATGTAAAACAACATTCACGAAAATTAGACAAGTCCGTATATTTAAACCATTTAAAAAAGAATATTTTATGTATATGGTTTTGATTTAGTAAATAATTAATTAGGATGCACAAAAGTTACGAAAGAATTATGTTGAAACCATGGACAGGGGTAAATGCAGGACTTGCAACTTGAGTGGGCGTAATTTAATAAATATTCATTTATTGGATTTAACTTATATTTCTTTCAATATTTTAGGACGCGAAATGTAAAATTTATGAAAGTATAAATAAAATTTTTAAAATTTCTATGTATAAAAATTGAAATTCTAAAATCCTTCCTCCTTTGACCATGGGTTTCAATAACTTTCAAGTCCAAACCATTTCTTTTCTTTTAATATTCTATTAAAAGGCATGGCTTATATATACATTATGGCTTTGAATTCTTCCATTTTGTACATCGAAGGTTATGACTTTAGAGTAAACAATTTTTTAATTCATATTGTGCAAGCATTAAATTTATGACCTGTAGTAATGATGCTTCCCTAAAAATGTAATTATGATATTTTTAAATATTTTGTTTTCTTATTTCTCTGTTATTCCATATTTTTGTGCTTTTCTCATCTAAATAGGGGGCAACTCTCTATCTCTTTCGAAAATTAGGTGCAATTCTCTAATAAGTGCCAATGATATTGCCACAGCTAAAATTTTATTGCCACAGCAAATTTTGGCTAAATGACTAGAACACCCTTCTTTAGGCAATATCCATCATCTCCATCTATCACCACTCCGTCTTCTCTCCTCCTCTTTCACTCCATAGCATAGTCATCCCTCTCTTTCTCTCTTTCTCTCTTTCTCTCTTTCTCTCTTTCTCTCTTCGTGATAATAATCTTTCCTTTATCTAAAATTGGCTTCTTTACCCTCTACTCAGTACTTATAAAACTACCAATTTAAATATTTAATGAGAGTCCCAGGCTCCGAAGGAGATACCGCATAAATTTTGTTGAATACCAAAGCAACAGAGAGGAGAAAAATAAGAAATTAGTTGTGATGAAATCCCAAATCTGATGATCATTTCTTGTTCTTATGCTTTGATCATTTCTTGCTCTTCTGAAATCCAATTAGGAAATCAAATCCAAAATTCCAAATAGGTGTTTGAGTCGATTTGATTGGGACCAAGTCCGATTTTGAGTTGCCTGATTTCCCTATGACTATAAACATGTCTCTACCCCAACATGCCTAATAACTAATACCCACCAATATGCCAAAAAAATTATGAAGAATGTTGAAATTCATGAAGGAGAGATAATTGAAGTAAAGAGTAGGCACTATCGACGCGTTTTGGGACGATGATTAACATGAACAGTTAAAGCGCTAATCAAAAGAATTCAATTGTTCTTGCCTCTTCATGCGAACAACGACTCTAAACTTTTGTAGGCCATGCTACATAGCGAAGCTCATGTAATTACATGGAAAATTGACATTTTTCTGGAAGGTATTAAGTTTGATTGCTCAACAACTTGCACTACTATTGGAACCGATGTAAGTACACAAATATCAATCAGAGTTAATCATACAGTTAAGATCAATTTCATTTTCTCTAAGTACTGGATAAAATGAAAACAATACATAATCCACCCAAGCAACTATCAATAGACAAATTATGCTGAAAAATAAACAAGCAAAGGACACCAAGACTTTTACGTGAAAAACCTAATCGGGAAAAATCATGGGACCTAATCCAGTCAAATTATCTCTACTATGTAAATAATAGGAATACAAAATTCTGTCAGGAGTATCCGGATGACAACAATATTAATATCATCACGCACAAATGTGGATCAACAATATTCTCTTCCAAATATTACTAATTCAAAGCAAGTGGATTTAAAAGGATTTTAGCAAGTGGAGAGCAAACTGAAAATTGGAACTGGTAAATGTGAAGAGCTGTTGAGAGGAATTTGTAGTTAAAATTTTATCAAGATTGAATTTCGTTTCACCGTCCGATCGTGGCTTTATATTTGCACCTTTGCTTTCTCTCTCTAGAATTCTTTTTCCTTTTTTCTCAATTTTCTCTCTTTCTTGCGGCTGACGTCCCACACAAGAAGAAACCTTTTGGGTCTTTTAATTCTCAAGTCAAAGTTGACTTGGTAATGGGTCATGGGCCAACCTATATGGAATGAACCCAAATCAACAATCTCTCCCTTGACCTCGTATAGGTTCACCACCAAACCTACTTTTTATCTGCAAAATAGGAGCTTCTCAATAGTCAATGTCTTGTTCAATATATCAGCACCATTATAATCAATATGTTATTTTTCAAGTGACAACATTTTGGGTTTTAATACATTCTGGGTCTAGTGGTACCTTACATTAATATATTTAGACCTAGAATGAAACGTTGAGTTCTTCGAAAGATGAATAGCGCTCTAACTATTACAATGAAGAACACACATCTCTTACTTCATGTCTAACTCTTGTAGAAATTTCTGCAGCAAAAGAGTTTCTTTGGATGCTTCAGTGACTGTATACTCTGCCTCTGTAATGGATAAGGCGATACACTTCTGTAACCTGCTTTGCCATGACTTGGCTCTCCTAGCAGGCTATGAAGTACCCAGATGTGGTATACTATTACTAACCATGTTTAGCATCTGCGTATCTATCTAGTATGGTCTTGCCATTGCCGAAGTACAAACACAATTTGGAAGTACCATTAATATGCCTGAGAATCTATTTAACAGCATTCTAATATTCTCTGCCAGGATTGGAGAGATATCGACTAAATACACCAACTACATGAGCTATATCTGGGCTGGTGCAAACCATAGCATACATCATGCTACCAATAGCCAAAGCATAAAGAACATTGTTCATCTCTTCTTTGTCTTTCTCACTTGTAGGACGTTATATATTACTCAACTTGAAGTAACTTGCAAGTGTAATGGAGACTTCCTCCATGTTCAATCTATCAAGTACTTTATTAATGTATTTTTCTTGAGACAACTGAAGATTTTCATTTTGACTGTTCTGATCAATTTTCATTCCAAGTATCTCTCTAGTCAACCCAAATCCTTCATTACAAAGGATTGCTTAACCCCCTTTACAACCTGTCAATTTTTAATCCAATAATTAGCATATCATCAACATAAAAGTATAAAGAATAATAAAATCACCATCAGAAAAAAATTTCACATAAACACAATGATCAGATGTCGTCCTATGCTACTCATGATCTATCATGATGGAGTCAAACTTCTTGTACTGTTGCATGGGAATCTGTTTTAAATCATATCATCTTGTCTTAGGATGACATCGAAAGTTTTCTTTGCTACTTTATTTGAACCCAATCAAGTTGACAGCTCCTATGCATTTCTTCTTCCATGTCACCAAGTAGAAAGATTGTCTTCGCATCATTCTGGTCAATTTCCAATTTCAAACTGGCTGCAATCCCAAAAACAACCCAGATAGAAAATATCTTTGCCATAGGACAACTTGATTTCTTCAAAGTTTATGATGTTTCCCAAACCTTATTTTGATGATGACATAAACACTTAACTGTATAAAACAAGCTTTTGCAGGAACAGATATTTCGGACGCACAGGATCGTCCGAACTCAGTCAAAAACTCTCGGACGCATTGTATCGTCCGAACAAACTGGCAGAAAGAGAATGGAACTCTCTGCCTTTTCTACGGACGCTCCAGACCGTCGAAACCTCTGTCGGACGAAGGACCGGACGCAGGCACGGACGTCCGAACGAAGCATCTCAACAAACTGAAAGTAGATCGGACGCTTCCTCGGACGCATACAAACCTCCTCGGACGTCCGAACCCCCAACGGCTATTTTTTGTGCATTTATTACTTAGCCGTTAGGAAGTAGTTGAAAGCTCTATTAATTGCTATTATAAATAGATGCTTTAAGAACTTGAATAGATCATCTAATACATTGAATACAAGTCCAAAAGAAAGTAATTTGAAGTGCAAATTGACTTTAGAGCCTTGTTGTATTAGTGTGAAATTGTGAGTGTAATTCAACATTGAGTGGAGTGACAATCTTGTACAAGAGTGTGGTTGAAAGTGAGATTCTTTGCTCAACTAAAAGAGTTTTAGTGTGAGCAAGAACTTCCCAGCTTTGTAAAGATTGTTGGCTCACCAAGTGTGTGAAGCATTTAGTTTCAAATTTGATACTTCAAAGATGAAATCAGTTCAAAGTTTTATTGTTCAATTTATTCTCTCTTTAATTTACTGTTCTATTGATATTATTATAACTGATTTTGTTTGAACTGATTTCATCTTTAAAATATCAATACCTCTTAAACTAATTTTTTAAGAAACCTAATTCACCCCCCCTCTTAGGTTGCTTTGGGACCAACAATTGGTATCAGAGCTTGGTCTCACAATATTGCTTAAACTGCTATTGAGAAAAGAACTATGGCAACCAACAATGCTCTGTTTTTTGAAGGCCAATCTATTACTAGGCCTCCCATGTTTAATGGGACAAATTTTATTAGTTGGAGAGATAGAATGAAAATATTTCTTCAGATCTTGAAGCCTTGAGTAAGGAGTACTCTTTGGGTATAAAAATAGAAAAATCCTGAATGCTCTATCCAAAGAATGGGATGCCAAAACAATTGCCATAGAGGAAGCTAAGAATTTAAATTTAATGCCTATTGAATCACTAATCAATTCTCTTACATCTTATGAACTTAAGCTAAAGGCCAAGGTTGTGGATGATGAAGAAGCAAGGCCAAAAGGGCATTGGTCTAAAGACCTCTCAAGAGGAAGATGAAAACAGCTCCATCAATCTAGAAGATGAATTGATCTTGATGAAGGAGATCTTGCACTCATCACCAAAGGATTTCTCAAACATTACATCAACAAACGAAGAATGAGAAGAGGCGGAGCTGCAAACTCAAATAATTTCAAAGGGAAGTCAAGACTTGAGCTAAGGAAGCAAAATGATAAATGCTTTGAGTGCGGTCAACTCGGGCATTTTGCAAATGAATGTCCCTCCAAGAAAAAGAAGGAAGGAAGAAAACCAAGATTCAACAACTTTCAAGTCACTTGGGACGATTGCAACTCCGAAGGAGAAGTTGAAGAAGAAATGGAGTCGGCACAAATGGCCTTTATGGCTATTGGAGACAATGAGGTAAATT
The DNA here is from genome assembly GCA_025175665.1 of Cinchona pubescens. Lineage (NCBI taxonomy): Eukaryota > Viridiplantae > Streptophyta > Magnoliopsida > Gentianales > Rubiaceae > Cinchona > Cinchona pubescens. The sequence goes on along the minus strand of JANKKI010000049.1, from coordinate 2,700,740 downwards.
CTAACTATGACTCCAATGATGAAAATGATGAAGATGATCTTGAAGCTTTCATTTTAAAATTGCATGATAGCTTAAAAGAATCATATGCTAGAAATAAGGAGTTAGTAAAAAAGTCAAATGCTTTATTGAATGCTAACTCTAAACTTGTGAATGAAAACAATAGGTTCTCTATCACAAGAAAATTGTGATTTGAAGAAAAGAATGCAAGAGAGATCAAAGGTCAAGGAAGAACAAGCCTCCTTGAAGAAAAGAATGGATGAATTAAATACTCTCTTAGCTAGAAAGAAAGAAAATGTTGTTGATATGAAAAGAAATAGAAATGTAGCAATCAACAAAAATTTTGTCATATATAAAAGAGATGATTTATGTATTGTAAAACCAAAATCTTCTTTATATGGAAACAAAAGCATTGTTTGTAGATATTGCCAACAACATGGACATACTAAGAATATGTGTTATGTCAAGAAAAATGAAAAACTTGGAATGAAAGTTGCATGGATAGTAAGCAATCTCACTAACACTCATGGACCCAAAAAGACATGGGTACCAAAAGCTATCAATTGATTTATTGTGTAGGTACTTAACATCGCCAACAATGCTAAGTGGTTCATAGATAGTGGATGTTCAAGGCACATGACGGGTGATGCCTCTCTCTTCACAAACCTTACAGTTTGATCCAAAAACAGTGGAAAAGTCACTTTTGGTGACAACAACAAAGCAAAATCAATCGGCATTGGTGATGTAGGTAAAAATGGTGAAACCTTGATTAAAAATGTACTTCTTGTTGATAATCTAAACTATAATCTATTAAGTGTTAGTCAACTTTGTGACAAAGATTTATATGTTTTCTTTACCAAGCATGAATGTCTTATACTTGACAAAAATCATGTTGTTTTGTTAAAAGGCACTAGGCACAATGACGTTTATGTGATTTATCTTGATAAAATTAGCAATAACAATGTAAAATGTCTTACCGCTTCTATAGATGATCCTTGGCTTTGGCATAGAAGACTTTGCCATTTTAATATGGATTTGATTGAAAAATTAGCCAAGAAAGATTTGGTAAGAGGGTTGCCAAAACTGAAATTTCTGAAAAATAAAATTTGTGATGCTTGTCAATTTGGTAAACAAGTCAAAGTTTCTTTTAAACCAAAGAATTTTGTGTCTACTCATATAGCAACCTTTAGAATTGTTGCATTTAGACTTATTTGGACCTACTCAATATGCTAGTCTAGGTGGTTGCAAATATGCATTTGTTATTGTAGATGACTATTCTAGGTTTACTTGGGTATTATTTCTTGTTCACAAAAATGAAGCATTTGAAAAGTTTGTAAAATTGTTTTCCAAAATTCAGAACTTATTGGATACCAAAATCATTCGTTTAAGAAGTGACAATGGTGCCGAATTTAAATTTGGGGGCTTTCCCGACTTTTGTGATCACAACGGTATCTTTCATGAGTTTTCGGTTGTTAGAGTTCCTCAACAAAATGGTGTTGTTGAAAGGAAAAATAGGACTCTTCAAGAAACGGCTAGAACTATGATTAGTGAGTGTGACCTACCACAATATTTTTGGGCCGAAGCGGTTAACACGGCTTGTTATGTCATGAATCGAGTTTTATTAAGATCTTCTTTAAATAAAAGGTTATAAACTCATTTTTTTTAAAAAACCCGTTGTAAGCTATTTCAAAGTTTTTGGTTGCAAATGCTTTATTTTAAAAATCAAAGAGAATCTTGGAAAATTTGACAAAAAATCGGATGAAGGAATTTTTCTAGGATATTCTAGTGAAAGAAAGCATACCGAGTTTACAATAGAAGAACGCTTTTAATTGAAGAAGTTGTGCATGTTACATTTGATGAATCTAATGATGTTATCTCAAAGAATTTGTCAAGATGAAGACACAGGTATTCTAAAGGAGCTCGAAAAGCTAGATATTCATAAAGATTATCAAGAGGTTACATCAAGCGTTGATATCAACAACCATCAAGTTGATGATGAAAAGAATGAGGATGCTCAAAACGATCTTCCGAAAGCTTGGAGATTCGTCTCTAATCATCCTCAAGACTTAATTATAGGTGATCTATCCAAGGGGGTAACTACTCGCTCTCATAAACCTTTGAATAATAATTGTGCATTACTTTCTCATATTGAACCCAAACATATAGATGTTGCCTTAAGTGATGAAATCATGGGTTATTGCTATGAAAGATGAACTTAGTCAATTTGAGAAAAATAATGTATGGACCTTAGTTGAAAGACCATCTTCTCATCCCGTTATTGGTACTAAATGGGTGTTTAGAAACAAATTAAATGACAAAGGTGAGATCATAAGAAACAAAGCCAGACTTGTTGCAAAAGGTTATGCTCAAGAAGAAGGCATTGACTTTGATGAAACCTTTGCACCCGTGGCTAGATTAGAATCCATCCGCATGTTTCTTGCGTTTGCATGTTTCAATAATTTGCAATTATTTCAAATGGATGTCAAAAGTGCTTTTTTAAATGGTTTTATTGACCAAGAAGTTTATGTCGAACAACCTCCGGGATTTGAAAATAAGAATCTTCCAAATTATGTTTTCAAACTTTCCAAAGCTTTATATGGTTTGAAACAAGCTCCAAGAGCTTGGTATGAAAGATTAAGTGGATTCTTGTTAGAAAATGGTTTCAAAAGAGGGATTGTTGACACTAGAAGATCAGTTATTCACTTTTTACAAAAACAGATTTAAAAGGATTGTTAATTGTTCAAATTTATGTTGATGATATTATTTTTGGAGCAACTAATGAAAGTTTGTGCAAGGATTTTTCACAACTAATGCAAGAAGAGTTTGAGATGAGCATGATGGGCAAGTTGCAATTTTTCCTCGGACTACAAATTCATCAAACCAAGGAAGGAACATTTATTACACAAATCAAGTACACAAAAGAGCTGCTCAAACGCTTTGGCATGGAAGATTGCAAACAAGTTGGTACACCAATGTGTACTTCAACTAAACTTGATAAAGACGAAGAAGGTAATAGTGTTGATGAAAAACACTATAGAGGTATGAACTTGATTTTAATCTTCGTCTTTATCAAGTTTAGTTGAGTACACAGATATGTACCAACTTGTTTGTCTATGTGCATAGATTTGTCTCTTATACAGATCACATTTGATGCAGTATAAAAGAATTTTTAGATATCTAAAAGGAACAACGGATTTTGGTCTGTGGTATCCAAAGTCCTCTACATTTGATCTAATTAGCTATTCTGATGCTGATTTTGCTGGATGTAAAATTGATAGAAAAAGTACCAGTGGAATGTGTTATTTTCTGGGAAATTGTCTTGTGTCTTGGTTTAGCAAAAAACAAAATTCCATTTCTCTTTCTACGGCTGAAGCCGAATACATTGCTGCCGGAAATTGTTGTGCTCAACTTCTTTGGATGAAACATACTTTAAAGGATTTTGGTGTCATTTTTGATTGTGTTCCAATACTATGTGACAACACTAGTGCAATTAATCTCACAAAAAATCCTGTTTTGCACTCTAGAACTAAACACATTGATGTTAAGCATCATTTCATTAGAGATCTTGTTTGTAAAAAGGAAATTCGTGTTGATTATGTGCCTACTTTAGACCAATTGGCTGATATTTTTACAAAACCCTTAGCTCTAGATCGTTTTGAAACACTCAGAAAATGCTTGGGGATTTTATAGTTCAATTTGGCATAAGTTCCTTGTTCGGACGCTCTTATTCGTCCGAACATATTTCCTTTCGGACGCTATGGATCGTCCGAAAGCATGTGTTCCTTCTCGGACGCTCATAGTCGTCCGAACGATATTCTATTTTTCCTTAAACTCTCTGGAATTTTTCCGGACGCACTAGCTCGTCCGAAAGAACCTTCGGACGCACTAACTCATTTTCGGCCGTCCGTTCTTCAGCGTTCGGACGCTCTGTCGGACGCAGGCCAAACGTTCGGCCGTCCGAACGGTACTCCTGTTCCATTAAAACCATCCAAATTCCTCTTTCGGACTTACCTCCCCCACCGAAAACCCTCTGGCGATTTATTTTCCCCTTTCCTACCAAATCAAAATTAACACTCTCCCTTCCAAAATTGATCAAAGAATCATCTTACCCATAATCCTTAGCCCCTAAATCACATCTTATTTCTCCCTTTCACCATCCAAATTCCCTAAAATCTCACAAATCTTCAATTTTTTTTACTTTCTTTTCTTTCAAAAAAACAAATGGTGAAAGCCCGTGGCGGTTCCTCTTCGGCGGTTCGCGGTAGAAAAACCAAAGGAAAAGCTCCTGTTCGAGGAGAATCATCCGCAACTCCTCAAGTTTCCACCACTCCGACTTTATCCAAATTCATCGATGCCAAGGCATCGGAGCGGTACACTTCTCTTTAGTAAATCCATTATAGTTCAACGTCCTGCTTCAAATAGTCTTTTCGATGAGTATAATCTTCCTATTATAAAATCCTGTTTTGCAAAACAAAATTGGGGTCATTTAGTCCATCTCGATTTGCCTGTTTATCACGATATGGTGCTTCAATTCACGGCCAATCTTCGGAAAGGTCCTACCATTCGCACCCTTATTTCTCGTGTTAATAACACTGATATTGAGATTTCATCTAATATAATTAACACCATTTTTGAATGTGAAATCTCCGACCCCTCTGATTTTTCCTACTTCTTTTCCTTGGACAAATGGCCCGCTGAGGACACTCAGTTTGATATCGACGATGAGTTCGAGCCATTTTCAATGTCCATTTTAAACAGGCTTCGGAAGCCAAGACTACTCTGCTCAGCCCTGAACTTAACATTTTGTATACCCTTGTAACAAATCTTTTGTTGCCAAAGTTGAACCATCCCTTTCCCATATCTGTGGACTTCTCCAATCTCTGAGCACTCAGCTCAGTTCTTTTCAACGCCACACAAATCGCAAGTTCAGACGACTTGAGACTCGCCAAACAATCATCCAAGAGGCCCTCAGTCTCGGCATGTCTGCGTCGGCTCAAGTCCAGTTTGCTGAGCTTCAGTCCCAACATCCACTGGAGTCATCTTCTGACAGTGATGAACCTGAAGATGACAGACTTAGACACTGTCTCTGATCAAGCAGATGCCAATGATGATGATGATGACGATGACGATGACGAAGACAATGAAGATGTTGACGACACTTTTGAGTATATCATGCAACGTCGTACTGGGGAGGAGCATGACAGTGAAGCTACCGACGACGATGCTCCATCCAAACGTCAAAAGACAGAAAAACGCTCAAAAAAGAAAAATGACTCTCAATAGTTTAGTTCCCTTCGGTTTTGTTGTTTTTCAGCTTCTCTCTGATCTATTATAACTTTAGTGATATAATTTGTTGCCTGCATATTCTAAGGGGGAGATTATGCTATATTCTGATATAATTTGTTGCCTGCATATTCTAAGGGGGAGATTATGCTATGTGCTGTGATGTTCTGATATAATTTGTTATATTATTATGTTTTGATATAATGTGTTGACAAATTGATATCCAATATTGCAAATGGATTAGTCTTATCCAATTGAGGTTTGTCATCATCAAAAAGGGGGAGATTGATGTTTATGCAAACCTTATTTTGATGATGACGAAACACTTAATGACAGAAAAGAATGGAACTCTCTGCCTCTACGGACGCTCAGGACCGTCCGAAACCTCTGTCGGACGAAGGACCGGACGCAGGCACGGACGTCCGAACGAAGCATCTCAACAAACTGAAAGTAGATCGGACGCTTCCTCGGACGCATACAAACCTCCTCGGACGTCCGAACCCCCAACGGCTATTTTTTGTGCATTTATTACTTAGCCGTTAGGAAGTAGTTGAAAGCTCTATTAATTGCTATTATAAATAGATGCTTTAAGAACTTGAATAGATCATCTAATACATTGAATACAAGTCCAAAAGAAAGTAATTTGAAGTGCAAATTGACTTTAGAGCCTTGTTGTATTAGTGTGAAATTGTGAGTGTAATTCAACATTGAGTGGAGTGACAATCTTGTACAAGAGTGTGGTTGAAAGTGAGATTCTTTGCTCAACTAAAAGAGTTTTAGTGTGAGCAACATGATCACTTCTTTAAAAACATTCATGGCTACCAAGAAGTGAAGGTGAGCATCAAATTTGAAAACTTCACAAACTTGACTAAATGGAATAAGAGTTACAGTTCCTGTCTCTGTCAGGAACATTTAGATCTTCTCTTTTTCAACCAAAATTTATTATAACTGATTTTGTTTGAACTGATTTCATCTTTAAAATATCAATACCTCTTAAACTAATTTTTTAAGAAACCTAATTCACCCCCCCTCTTAGGTTGCTTTGGGACCAACAGTTTATACATTTCTTCTAACTGAATCCCTTCCCAACCAATCTTTCTTTGTATCTTGGATGTAAGCTATTTTTCTCAATCTTCAACCTATAAACCTATCTATGTTTGAGTGCCCTCTTGCTCTTAGGTAATTTTACCAAATCATAGGTATAGTTTTCATACAAGAATTTTATCTCTTCTTTCATGGCTTTTAACCATTGTTCTTTCTTTTCATGCTGTAAAGCCTCATTGTAAGATTCTAGTTCTCTTCCATCTGTCAGTAGCAAGTATTCATTAGGATTATACCTATTGGAAGGTCTCCTAGATCTCTGGTAGATCTCTTAAGCTAATTTTGTAGTGGTTGAACTGGTGATGGATTTTGCTCAAGTTCATCATTAATAGGAACATCATTAACATCTTCCCCCTAATCTGGCTCAACTCTTCCATTATTAAGATGAATTGGTAGTAGAGGAACTGAATTCATTCTAGCACGAACTTCATTCGAGCAACTTGGTTTATCATCTTTATCAATATTTTCAATGGTTTGATCTTCAATAACGACAACAGCTTTGCCTTTGATTACCTTATTGTCTATAGGGTCCCATAATCTATAACCAAATTCTTCATACCCATAACTCATCTAATGTATTGCTTTGATTTGACATTACGTTTTGATCTCTCATCTTTGTGAATATGAACAAATGTTTTGCAACTAAAAACTCTCTAGTATTTAAATGATATATCTTTCCATTTTCAAACTCTCTCTAGAATTTTACCCTCTAAAGAAACTAAAGGAGAAAGGTTGATCAACTGGACTGCTTTCTTCAAAAGTTCAGAGATTGCCTTACCCCAAAAGAACTTAGGTAGTTCAGCATTAGAGAGCATGCACCTAATCCTTTCAGTAATTGATCAACCTTCATCCTCTCTGTTACACAATTTTCCTGAGGAGTTTTTGGTATAGAATTCTCCAGTTTGATTCCATAGGATTTGCATTACTCTTCAAATGGTCCCTTGTACTCACCACCATTGTTAGCACCATTGCCAGTCTCTCTTTCAACTTTGCTGTGAAAGTCTTTGACTTCCTCCAAAATATGGTCTTTAGATTTCTAGGAAAAACACCACACTTTTCTAACAAAGTCTTCAATAAAAGTAACAAAATACAAAGAACCACCAAGAGAATCTTGAACCGTGTGCATTACCTCTTATTTCAGAAATGAGCTATTTTCGAACAAGTGTTTGAATATCTTTCTCACTCGTGTGTCCAAGTCGTCTGTGTCAAAGATCAATGGAAGAATCTTGAACCGTGTTCACTTCTCCTTTCTTTAACTTGCTTTGCATCAAGTGGAGCAGTACCTTTCTTCTTTTCTCTGGCAATAATCAGACTACCATTATTGAGCTTCCATTTACCTTCTCTTTGGTTGCTATGATAGCCCTTATCATCAAATTTGTCTATGAAAATAAGGTTAAGATGAATGTCAAGAACATGTCTAGCATTTTGCAAAATTAACTGGCACCTTATCTGTATCCAAGTATATATCTCTCATGCCAATAACTTTGCATGAAACTTCATTTCTCATCCTTAACATAGCCAAAGTTTCCTACAATGTAAGTTGAGAGCCTTTGTGAAGTAACATGAAAAGGTGCAGTTGAGTTAATACTATTCTCATTAAACTATGACAAGTAATATTAATACATTCACCATTTCACAGTACAAAAACATATCATCATGTCTTCCATTACTATTGTAGTTTCTTCTTCATCATTCTTTTCCTTTTTTCAAAGGAAGTGGATTTGGAAGGATTTTACTAAACGGAGAGCCAACTAAAAATCGGAACTGGTAAATGTGAAGTGCCAACTTGTGGTTAAAATTATTTCATGATTGGATTTCATATCACCGTCTGATCATAGATTCAAAGTTGCAACTTTGTTTTTTCTCTCTAGCACTCTTTCTTCCTTTTTTCAATTTTCCCTCTCATCCTTTCTCTCTTTCTTGCGGCTGAACTCCCACATAAGAAGAATAAGAAGACCTTTTAGGCCTTTTATTCTCAAGTCAAAGTTGACTTGGAAATGGGTTATGGACCAACTCATGTGGGGTGAATCCAAACCCAACAATTATTAATTTTTAAGCATGTTTTTAGATAGGCAAACTCTGTCACGCCTTAGCTAAGTTTGACTGTGTTTGCAAAAGAAAGTCTTTTAATAGAAGTTAAATCAAAATGATCACACTAACAGTAATGCCTTCAAAGCAAAAGGGCATATAATTCAAGTTGATAAATGTGATCCATGCATATTTTTTTTAGGAAATGGACACCATAAGAATGCACTTGCACTCAAAACTATCCACATAACATGGAAAAACTATTTTAGGTATATGAGCGAAAGCAAGAGTTATACTTTGACTATACGAGAGGATGCAAGAATTATGTCTTGAAAAAAATACATATTTATGAGTTGATATATATATATAATTATTAAAAGGCAAAATACAATTTTTATACATATACAAGTTAAGTATTTATACGGATGCATCCCACCCTACATAGGCCAATGCAGGACTCTCGAACTCGCACCTCAACGCGGGTCACAAATCAAATTTAACGAAGGAAGAATTCTCTGCAGAGCTTCTTCCTTCAACATGTTATCCGTCAACTTGTGACTTTGATGCAAGGAATGGAAACTCGTTACAAGGAACAGGAGCAAAAATAACACGAGTGCAAAATTTTCTATAACATTTACAATTGTACTGGTCCAATAAGATCTGTCACTCACCCAAAAAATAAATATTTGTACACACGTTTTTATCTGACAATAAATCCTAAACGCCAATTCTCAAAAATCCCCATCTTGCCACTTGCTCAAGAGCGAAATGAAGAGAGACTTCAGATGCATATAAAGTATCAACCCTATCGAACACTACATTATACAAGCAAATGAAGATATCGACATTTTCTGGAGTGTGCTCTTTATTCTGTTAAACTGTCCACGAATGAATCAATCCGGCAAGTCATGCAAACATTCACTTGTCTGAGCTGATAACACATTGAAATGTTTATCTTGATCTGAATCTCACTTCCCAGCCATCATCAATGACAGGAAACAACCTGCTGATGCCCAAATTATCATGCTGAAAGGTGGATTAATTATCACCCAACCAATTTCCTACCAAAGAAGGGAGCACTGGCAGTCCCAGACAGGCTCCCAAAGCATCTTCTTCAAAATGTATTGATCTTATACAGATCTAGACTCAGATAAGAAAGCCATCCAGGATACATCAGGCAGAGCTTTCTGTAAAACCTATTGAGGATGGTTGAGAGTCAGAGGCATCAGCAAGGGCTTCGAGCATTATCATAACCTCTGAGTTTAATAGTATCATCGAGGTAATACTTGGCTTTACTAGGTTTCTGACCAACGGTGCAGGCATATACAGACGTATTAGATGAAAGGATTCCACTATTCACGGCCTCTCCAATTATCTCAAACATGTCTTCATCAGATCTGTCGTCACCAATGCATAGTACAAAATCAGCTTGTCGTCCCCTTTCGGCCATTGATGAAAAGATCCTTTCTGCAACTAGACCTTTACTGACTCCCTGAGATTACAGCAATCAGTGAAAACAAAAACAAAGTGAAAGAACAATGTCATCATGATTAACAACCATATGTCGGAGACAGGTTGAAGCAACTGCCTTATCCAGAAGGTTACACCCCTATAAGAGATGCCCCCCCCCTCTTTATTACTTGTCATAACAATGATTGAGTCATTGACTCAGGTGCACCCTGTCTCTTATACACATATATATAAGCGCTATAAATCAGAGTTTCTAGGCGACATGTCTGTCAAAATGTTTAGGCCAGACCTCTGAGCAAGCAGATTGCAAGAAAAGAGAAGGTAGGTTAGGGGAAGGGAAAGGAGGGGAGAGGAGAGGAGAGGAAAGGGGGGATCTTAATCAATCTAGAAAAAGACTTATTAAGAGATAGTTATAAGCACACAGAGGTGAATTAATTCAATGGAAGTGAATGACAATTAAACACAAATAGATGCATAAAAAACATTCCATACAAGTTGCGAAAGAAACATTAAAGGCAGCTAAAAGCACCAGAAGTCTAGAACTTAAAATTTTGAATTATAGTTGTTTATTTTTCTTAGCTACTTTTTCTACAAATTATTGTATTGTATGAATGTCAATAAGGAGGAATAGAGTTTCATCCTAGTCATAGTCCTGCTAACAGGAAATTAACAGTGCCTTATTATATGTCTAATCTGCCCCACCTGGCTATAGCTGACATCGTCAAAGCAACAACTAATGATAACCCTAATATAGCTCTTTTGAACATAATTTCTGAGATCATGGAAATCCATCAAATGTATACATGTACCGCGGAATGAGATTCTAAAAAGGTCTACTCCAAGGAAGCTAGTCCACTCTTCAGGGATGATCATATGGAAAGAACCGCATCAGTTAGATGGTAGAGTTCTTTATGAATAATAAACCAAAAAACTGAGAAGATAATGCCAACAGCACAATGGATACAATGTGATTAAAGTTTCAGTATATGATTAAGGTTTGCATTTGCACTTCAGCTTTTTGGTATTAATTCTTCATCTTTATTATTATGAGATTATCAGGAAGATTCCTTTCATATTATGCACCAGAGTAGAAAAAGGAAACAAATGGTCAGATCACTGATAAAGAAACCAGAAAATATTATCACTGATGGAGCTCACTGTTGTTATATCCATCAAATAGTTTAACCAACAGAATTTCACCAATCACCCAGGATCATTACTATAGGATCACATTATTACCTTTCTACAGAAACTTGTTCGCATTAATTAGTTCCATATTTTTGTCACAAGAAAACCTAGAAATATTTTAATATCTTTGTGTCTGTATTCTATTATAAGAGGATCAAACAAGAAGATAGAAATTCAATCATGAGAGCCTGGAATTTGTCCACGCACAAAGCAACGACTGAGTTGTGATGTACCTGAGGTTTGACTTCTACAATGAACTGACCGCTCTTCACCGCAACTGGTTGTCATTTTAGCACGCTTTCAAGGTGTGTATAACATTTCCTTTGCCTGACTAGAACCAAAACCTGGATCTGCATCCCTATGATGCCAGACAAGTGCACTTTCTTTGTTCTCAATGTAGGAGCCATCAGTAGATTCGGTATACAACTTCATTACAGGCTCAGCTAACTGCATCCAACCAAAGTCATTGCTCTGCCAACAGATTTCCCATTCTCCATCAGAAGGCCACCTAAAAAATTTATTGTCAGCATATAAATAGCTATATAGGTTAAAAATAATAATAATAATAATGGCAGAGAACTAACCTCAGATAATATCCATGTTCAGCAGCTATACCAAGATTCTTGCATGGAGAAAACCATCCTACCCAAACTGTCCCTTCCTCGTCCACTAACAAGAAAGACAGTATTTTTAACATCACCACAGAGTTTGTTAATCATTGAGATAACTTCTTGGCTGGGAACCTTATTGATTGTTGTTTGAGGCATCATGGTACCATCATAATCCAACAGTATTGCCCTATTTTTAGCTCTTGAATAAGCAGATACAATTGCATCAATTGACAACTTTCTGAAATTAGGGTCAAGTGCAACAACCCTAAAGCCGAAGCTCAAACCTATTCCCCAACACCTTCGTCTGAAATGATCCTTGCAAGTTCTTTCCAAATCTTGGAAGAAGCTCCGTGACCAATATGCTACATCATGGGTGCTGACATACTTGTAATGCTTCTCATGGCGTAAATGTTTCTCAGCATCAACTATTGAAATGGCCTCGTGTAATGCTTCAGCGGTTGCTTCGACATTCCAAGGGTTAACTCGTATAGCACCACTAAGTGAAGGAGAGCATCCGATGAACTCAGACATGCCCACTAGCATGCTTTTCTTGGGAGCATTTGAATCAGAACTAGACTCAGACCCAGGGATTCCTTGCCTGCAAACTATGTACTCATATGGAGTCAGGTTCATTCCGTCCCTTACAGCCGTGACGACAACACATTCAGCAACAGTGTAATATGCAGCTCTTTCACTGAGAGAAACGGGCCTATCAATAAAGACAACAGGCTCATAGCCAGGCTGTCTGAAGTTGTCATTGATTCTCTTGCAGCTTTCTAGTATCTCTGCTTGTATTTCCTCAAGATCCTTGCCCTTCCCTCTAGCAGGATTTGTAATCTGTACTAGATGTGCCCTGTAGACATTTAGGGTGCTGATATTACACATCTAGATTTGTCAATTGCCAAAAGGGACGAAATTGACACCTTACTATATCCATGTTGATTAACTCCAAGCAACACAGTTTTGCCAGCAAATTGTTGCTTGAGTCTCTCCTACCCTCCATTCTGTATCTGCAAGTTTCAACACAGATTCAATCTGTCCATCATGTGAATTCCAACAGGCATGATCTTTATCCCAACTGTCCTTCCATAGTATTCCAACCCAATGTAACCCCGTTTTGACTGATATTCCAAACCAAGCATACGGCTACAGTAAGAAAGGAAATGCCGGGCATAGTGTAATGTATGGAACCCAATAAGATCGGCATTCAACAGTGCCTTCAAAATCTCCTCTCTGACTGGCAGAGTCCTATAAATCTCTGATGAAGGAAAGGGGCTGTGTAGAAAAAAGCCCATTCTTAACCGATTGAAACGCCTCCGCAGGAAGGTAGGCAGAACCATTAGATGATAATCATGAATCCAAATATAATCATCATCAGGATTTATCACCTCAATAACCTTCTGTGAGAAGATCTTGTTTGCCGCAACATACGCCTCCCACCAAGACCGATCAAATCGACCACCATGACTGGCAGAGAATGGTAGCATATAATGGAATAGCGGCCAGAGATGCTGCTTACAGAACCCATTATAATATTTGGCCAAATGAATGTCGGGAGGCAAAAATGCAGGTACACACTTAAACCTATCCAACAGTAATTGCGAAACATCATCCTGCTCACTAGAATCCACCTCAACTCTCAAAGACCCTACATAAATAACCTCCATATCATCCGGTAAACCATCCTTTATATGCAACAACAGTGAATCCTCATCCCAACTAAAACTCCACCCTGCATTATCTGGCCTATCAGCCTTCAAATTACAGGAAGCTGATTAGCCACAATAATCACACGGTCTACGACAACAGAAGAAGGAACATCTGATGAAACACTATTAGCTTGATCATCATCAAGCTCAGAAATCACCCCAGGAACTGTCATTACCCGTGGGAGGCGCTTTCTTTCGCCTCTTTCTCGGCCCATCACGGGGAAATTCCCTGATGCTAGATCTAACAAATTAGTATACGATCTGGACATCATCTTTACACCAACTTTTTATTATTAATCAAAAAATCTATCAACCTCCTGTCCAAGAAAACTACTAAATCATACAGCAAAATCAATTACCACCAAGAATGCTTATTCATCAAAAATCACATGAAACCAACCTCAAGATTGCTTCTTTATAACAAAATAAACTACAAATCACCAGGATCTGAAAAGGGTTTCATCCAAAAACAAAGAAAAACAAAAATCAATAAATTCAATAGATAATAGATCCATGCAATCAAACAGCAAAACTGATGATAAATGTGTTAAAAATCAAATCTGAAGCAGAAAATGGATTTTAATTATTATCCCTATTTAGCAAATTTATATTTTATACATGCATGTCATATCTAACAGGATAAAATCAAGAAATGCTTCTTTTTTTTCCTTAATTTCTCTCCAATCATAAATACACATTAAACATGTAAATGAAAAAAATGCGTAAAAAAAGGAAAGTTGAAACTGACCTTTGAGATCTGATGTTCAAATCCAATTACTCTGTGATTTCAGTCAGATAGAAATCTAATCAGTTTCTCTCTGAGTTTTTGTGAAGGATGAGTGCCTTAATGAATGAATAAAAGGGGAAAAAAAATGAAAAAGTTTTCTTGAATAGAGAATTTTAAATAAAAATATAAATAAATAAAAGTGAAAATATATAAAACAGGATAAGGTCGGCCAGCGTATACTTTGTGGTGTGTACTGGCACACTTGTGATATTCTGTCACGCGCTGTCTTCAACAGTGTTAACACGTGTCGGATTAATTAATTATCCTACGTGTCAAGAGCCTGCCGCTTGATCACATGCAAGTGTTCCTGGATTTAATCTACGTGAACCACCGGATGAACCATTAGGCTAATGACACGTGGGAGTTAGAAGTGTCATTGCCACGTGGGCGTAAAGTGGGAGAAAGGGACTTGTAGATAGGTAATATCCGCGGAGTAGAAGAATATATTTCTTTCTAGGACTTGAGGGTGTGGGACAGTAATATGATGCCACGTGGCTGACCCCGGGGGCAAAATTAGCGGATAAGGCGCAAGTACTTTAAGAGATGGTGACCTGGCAATGGTGTTACGTCACTCGTGACGTCACCTTATCTATGTGGCAGCACGTGGTCTGTGTTGTTCAAGTCGTTTTTGGGTTTCATTCATAGTTTGGGGGTTTGGTGCGGGATGGTGGAAATTATCTCAAATCAAATGTCGATTCTGACCTTGTCTTTTAGACTGCAATTTTTTTTCTTCATTGACTATGCAAATTTATTTGGGAGGCAAAATGTGAAAAAAGTTCAATATTCTGCGGCAAAGTTACGATGAGTTGGCTACTTTTATAAAAGTCTCGTATATGATTGAGTTTGGATAATGTTTGGCAAAAATTCTATCGAATTATTTTTTTACATTTTAAATATTTGTATAATATAATATTATGTATTTTAAAAATTCATATTATATAATTTTTAAGGTGAGAAAATAGTTTTTAAAAAAAATTATAGAATTTTCTAATATTTTTACCTTTATAAATGTTTGTTAGTGATTGTTGGTACGGAGAATTTCATAAATAAATACAAACACACACACATATACATATATATATATATATATTCAAAAATTACAAAAATTCAGAACTCAACAAAATTAAATTATTGCTATTCCAATTATAGTTTATTTGTATGTGTGCTATTGCTTAATTAATTAGTTTATGGTTAAAACATAAAATACTCCAAGTTTAAATATCTTGAAACGATCTTTAAAGGAAGGCCTAATACAATTATTCAAGTTCCTAGCTAATACAATAATTAACAGCATAGAAGAAAGAAAAAGTTAATTGTTACTAGTACTTCAAAATATACTTTGGGACATACAGATGATTAAGGGCAATAGGGAAATGAGAAACTTTGTGTGAATGTGAACAGATGGATTTAGTTTTGGCCGCATTCAAAGTTTTGAAAGCTTGTAGTGGATGTGCTTTTGACTCATTGGTCGTCTTTACCTAACTCATGATGGTTTGGTTTGTGGAGGCATAGGTATTTTTATGAAACATCCCCAAATGTTGCAAAAATAACATTGCTGCCTTCCATAATGCTATAAAGTTGAATAATTATCAATATGTGCTTCGTTGATTAGATATCTCTTTCGATTACTAAGGTAGGTTTTTTTTTTTTCGAAGAATATTTTGTTTTGAAGGTTAGAGACACAATGTTCATGTTATAGTACCAAGAATTCAAGCTTTGTAAGATTTTGTGTGTGTGAGTGTTTTTTTTATTTTTATGTTTATTTTTTAATGGTGAGAGGTTTTGTGAATTTATTGGATTTCGATTTTCTTTTCCTATTTTTAAACCAATTTTAATTGTCAAAATCCAATATTTAGATATCCTAATTCCTGTTTTTATCCTAATAAACATAAATGTTACAAGGAAAAGCATATTGTAAAAGGAAAACATCCATTTTTTTGCTTGTTGTGACTAATACTTCAAATTTCTTAAGTAAATTTTTTTCTCCCTTGCATTTGGTAGTGATAATTTCTCTAAAGCTTAAGAAAAGTTCCAAACTTTGTCAGCTTGTAAAAGTATAATAACTTCTTTCAATTTTCACCTCGGTATAAAGATTTTTTGTCCTTCAATCTTTTCTTTGGTATAAATAAAAGAGAACAGAATTCCTTTTATGATTATATTCTTTAATTCAATTTACATCCTTAATCTCTGCTTTCTTTTTCTTTTAGACACAAGAATTATATCATTTATCGTACATGAGAAAAATATACTTGAGACAACAAAATTTTTTTTGAGTTGTGCGAGTTAAAAGATGAAAAGTTGAAGTAATATGCTACATAGTTGCTTTTTTATTTAATGAACTTCAAATATTAACTACAAAATTTAACCTTTATCGGACCTTTGGACCTCATTTTGCCTGTACTGTGCACATTGCCTGGCATGTTCCATCTAATTATAGATCATAGACATCTACTAAGCCAATTGCTTGGTCTTTGTAAGCTACTTCTATGGCTAAGAGTGCACCTGTTGCATGGTTGGCCATGATAACACGTGCGGCTTAAATGGTCCCTCATGTTTGGCCAAACTGCTAATCAAACCCTAATTTTTACTGACAAAAATATAGATAACCCCTCAAACTCAAAACTTTATGACAAATACATCCCCGCGCCGCTAGTCAACCGCTGAAATTGTAATGAACACCCCAAGAAAAACTTAGCATTCTCCCTCACATCATAGACACAATCCCTAATTCAACTTTATTCATCCTTGCATTGGTGGCAGATTTTCAGTGATAGTTACATGATGTTGTGCTGCAGATGGGCTCCATCTAGGATTCAATTTAATAGTTGATCTAAGTTACTGCTTTGCACCACCTCTTGCTTATTAGCTTCTTTAAATTCCATCCATTCCTCCATAGCTAGTGTAGATATCATATGTTCCTCCCTTCCCTTTCTATTATGTTTCAGATCACTTTTTCCTTTTCATGTCTATCACAAAAAAATTATTTAATAGCTCAACATGCTTAGCATCATCCTTTCTTTCTGCTACTTCTTGTATATACTCCATAATACCATCCACTGGATAAGAAACAGTCTCCAAGCAATCTGAACCTAATGTTTGCAGAAAATGCGAGATGTTCCACTGTTTCAATTTCCTCACATAGCATTGATACCATCCACTTCCCTTCTCAATCTTTATCTTAACTACCTCATGATAGATTTCTTAATCTATAAAAATGACAGAATCTGTGCATAAATAATATCACAGAATATCAAATGCGGAATAAAATCGAGAAACGTACCTCCAGCCATTGATGTTGTTGGGTCATTGTCAACAGAAAGGAAATAGAAAAATAATTATCTGGCTACTTCTAAATCTAGACAATCTGATATGATGATGTATTTTTTTTTGATAGATTGTCTATCTAGGGACCCTAATACATCTGTATACTTATAATGTTTTTTCCCATCAGAAAACGTAAGCCGTAAGAATAAGTAGTTATCACAAGTGTAATCATTATCACAATGTGATAATTATCACGAGATATTTATTAAGTCAAATTGATAAATATCATAATTAAATATTGGATCAAATATTTGGAATTTCAAAAATAAAATCACATGGGATACATTAATTACAAAAATTTCAACATTTCTCCCACTTGATCCACATATTTCATTCGATATACAAACTATCAAATCTCACAAGTAAGATCCAAAATACATGAATAATGGCGACAAGTTCTCTAAGAAACAAGTATTGTCTTCCATGTATTACTATGCATTATGTCTCTTCAACACTAAACTTTTATGTGATAACGTACCATAATAAATAAGCCTTATGCTTATTATAGGTCCAACTTAAGTGTGTTTTCTCAAATAGCTAAATAAGTATGCGCAACTGAATATGAAAAACACAATTGAATAAGAGTATTCAATGAAAATATTAAATGTACGTACATGTAAAATGAGGTCATATCATGGAACCAAGTCTCATTCTGACTATATGATCCCTAAAAAACTTTGGTGGCATGCCTTTAGTCAAGGGATCGGCAATCATCAATTAAGTGTTAACGTGTTCAATGACCACTTTATTTTCTTTAACACGTTCTCTAATGGCTAAGTACTTGATATCGGATAAGCATGTAATCTTTTGTTCCTTGACAGGTACCTGGTACCTTCTTTACAGCTCTCCAGTGGTCCATACCTGGATTACTCTGATATCTTCCCAACATTCCTACAACAAATGCAATGTCAGGCCTTGTGCAGACCTGAGCATACATTAGGCTTCCTACTGCTTAGAAGCATATGGAATAATTTTTCATTTGTTCCCGCTCAAAGTCATTTTTCGGACATTGGTCTTCATTGAACTGTCACCCTTCACAAAAGGTGCCACACTAAGGTTGTAATCTTTCATCCGAAACCTCTCTAAAACTTTGTTAATATAGGTTTCTTGAGACAAACCCAAAATGCATCGAGTTCTATCTCTATGGATCTTTATGCCGATGACATAAGATGCCTCACCCATGTCTTTCATATCAAAGTTTCTAGAAAGAAATTGTTTCACCTCATGTAGCAATCCTTTATCGTTACTTGGGAGCGATTAATGTCAGCGTTTTGAGGCAACTTCGCATGGTGTATGGTCTGTCTCTTATTCATATATACATTGATCCATGATATTAATTCAAAATCAAATGAAGAGATCACACCATGAAATTTTAAATACCATTGATGGGAGGCTTGCTTCAATCCATATATGATTTTTAAGCTTGCAAACTAAATGCTCACCATTACTAGAGGAAAAAGAGACAGCTGCATGAGTTTGAGTATAATATGGAAATGTGAAAATAATCCTGAGCTCAAGGGTGACAAGCCATAAGTAAATGTAATTCCTTAATCTAATCCACAGTGCAATTGGGGAAATGGACATGATTTAATATTTCTTAGGAACAGGAGAAAAGGTTTCTGTATAATCGATTCCTTCTTTTTGAGTGAATCCTTTGGCAACAAGTCTCGCTTTATATCTTTCGATGTTGCCTAATGAGTTTTTCTTGGTTTTGAAAACCCATTTACATCCTATATTTTTTGCACCAATAGGCAACTCGACAAGATCCCAGACTCCATTCGATGCCCGATTCTATCTCCTCTTTCACGGCATTGCACCACAAGTTAGATTTATTACATTTTATGGCTTGTAAAAACGTTTCAGGATTATTTTCGGCTCCAATATTATACTCAAACTCTTGCAGATATACCATATAGTCATCAGGAGTTGCTGTTTTCCTTACTTTAGTAGATCTTCTCAATGTTGTTCCAACATTATCCTGAGGAATAGGATGTTGTTCAACTGGTTGTTCAACAATTTCAGGTATTGATTGAACAGGATCTACTGGATCATTATCAGCAGTTTGTGGAGTTTCAAGGACTGGTTGTTCAACAACGTAGATGATCTCGGGGAGTGTCATGAATAACAATAGTCCGTCCATAACTAGAAGTGGAAGATTGTGGAACAGAATATTCTATCTCAGATAATACCCAATGATCTATCACTCCCACTAATTAGGTCATTTTCAAGAAACTTTGCATTTCTTGACTCCACAATTCTTGTACTATTAGATGGACAGTACACATCTAGATGTGCATACAGAGACAGGTCTGTATCTTATACACATCTAGATGTGTATAAGAGACAGCTACACCTGGTTCTCCTAGCCAAAATGGTGTAGCATCCCCAAATGCGTACATGTCGCAAACTCGGTTTCCAACCTTTAAATAATTCAAATGGTGTCCTTGGGACAGCCTTGGTTGGAACTCGGTTTAATATGTACACAGCTGTGGCCTTGAGAGCTTCACTCCACAAAGATTCTGTAAGTTTTGAGCATGCTTGCATGCTCCGCACCATATCCAATAATGTTCGGTTTCTCCTTTCTGCTACACCATTTTGGCTAGGAGAACCAGGTGTAGTGTATTGGGCAACAATCCCATGCTCAGCAAGAAACCTTGCAAAAGGACCAGGTGCTTGTCCATCTTCGGTGTATCTGCCATAGTACTCACCACCTCTATCAGATCTCATAATTTTAATTTGTTTTTTCACATTGTTTCTCTACTTCTGCTTTAAACACCTTAAAGGCGTCTAATGCTTCATTTTTGTTATCAAGCAAGTAGAGATACATGTATCGTGAGAAATCATCTATGAAGGTGATAAAATACTTTTGATAATATGTGTCCATATTCGGACAACATATGTCAGATAATTATGATTTCTATTTCCTTCTGAACTTCTCTTGGCTCCCTTTTTCGACATGTTGGTGCCTTACCTTTATGCAGGCCACACAAGTCTCAAAATCAGCCACAATATAGAGGAATTCTCATTCATAACACATCTTTTAATACCAACATTATTTTGAACATGCAAATTACTTAATGTAGCATTATTTTGCAAATTAATTTGAAAAAGACCATCAAACATAATACCATTCCCGATAAGGTCAGATTTATAAAACAAACTAAATCCAACATTAGAACAATACCAGAAATATCCCAAAGGTACAAGTTTTGACAATGAAATTAAATTTCTAGAGAAATTTGGAACATTTTATGTCCTTTCCAAATCTAAAACAAAGCCACTACTAAGAACTAAACTGCATGATCCCAATTGGGACTGTCACTTGATACACATCTTATTGTATTAGACAGCTGGAGAGAGTGTCCATTGGCTTCCTTAGGTTTCACAATCCTGCAAGGAATTCGTAATATGGATTGTAGAACCATAATCATAACATCCACCATGTGTTATGATTAACATCTAGCATATTAGATTCATAACATACAAGTGAGATTAGGTTACCTTTCTTCTCAAGCCAGTTATGCAATCTGTCTCTTATACACATCTAACGATAAAGGATTGCTACATGAAGTACTTGGATTCCTTCTTAATATCTCCTTGAGGAGATATCTTTTCCTTTCTTTTCTTCTTGGCTTGACTGTACTTGTTCTTTGATGAGGTGCCTTGCACACTCTCTAAGAGGTCCATTTGATATTCTGAAGATTTGGGTTTGCACACATTAAATGTCATTTTTATAAAGATCCATAGATTTGTACTCATTTGGTATCAGAGCATTTATGTCTAAACAATTTCTTGATCTATGAAATTCACCCCAAATGAAGGAGAATTCTCTCTTTCCACAACTTATAGTTGTCACCCTTGAGCTCGGGAATGTCACATTTCATATCATGAAAATTCATAGGTTAAAAAACTGCACAAATAATTACATACACGCTTATATCAAAATTTGAGGCGAATTAACATTTATTATGTTTTACCAATGCAAAACATAGTAATAATATGAATTACATGACATAGAAATTGCCTGTAGGCTAAATTCCTAATTCAAATAAATTCATATAAATTTATATAATCATTAAAATGACGAAATATTAAATCATGTTCCTTTCCTTAATTCCTGTGGGTAAATTAAGGAATATAATTTAATATTTCACCCTTTAATCACACAATATAATATAATAAAATTCTGTGGGATAAAATTTATTATATTAGAAGTGCTATAATTAACAAGCTCTCAAGACAGCTGTGTACCTGTCTCTTATACACATCTAGATGTGTATAAGAGACAGCTGGAGGACTCTGTGGTTTATGAAATTTTTGAATAAGATAATACTATAAACTAGTTCTAATTATCATGAACATTAATAATTACGAAAAGTCACAAACATATATATATATATATATATATATATATATATATGTTCAAATAACAAACTGAAGTATCATATATATAAATAATACATTTTACAACTAAACAATTTGAATAGTTCTGCTGGTCAGACTACCTAACCTTTAACCTGAAGTCTCAGGTTCAAAACTTTCCAGAAGCACCTCTGAATTTTTTTTTTTTTTTTAAACAGAATAAAACTCTAAGTAATTTATAACATTGTTGCATTGCAAAATAACACAACGAAAAACAGAATAAAACTCTAAGTAATTTATAACATTGTTGCATTGCAAAATAACACAACGGCAGCTGATGGCTCGATGGTCAGAACGCGTGACCTTTATTCCCATTATACACATCTTCGAATCTATAAGAACCACTTTTTTTATTTTAATAATTAGAACTAGTTTATAGTATTATCACATTCAAAAATTTCATAAACCACAGAGTCCTCCAGTGGACATCAACATGTGCCTGCAACCGCAAGGTCACTGGTTCGATTCTTCCCAAGGGAAAAAATCAAAATTTTTTTTTAATTTTTAAAGAAGTACTATATTAAAAAAAATACCAATAACAAAGCACATAAACTGCAGGTTGGCCCATTGCCCAGAACATGGGCCTGGTGACCAAACTTTCCCACAGCAAATTCGTATTTTATTCTTTTTTTTTTTTTTACTTCTTCTTCTTCACCCGTTTGGGTCCAAACGAGGGTATGTACGACCCGAATGCAACCCGTACATATTCCCATCCATTTGGGCATCAAAAAATTGCATTTTAATCACAAAAAATATAGAAATCTAATTTTCTTATGATTTCTAACTTTAGTTTTCAATAAAAAACATCAAAATCATAAACCCATGTCCATGATCCATAATTCGTATATAAAAATATATGACCATAACTCAACAATAAATAACCCTGTCTCTTATACACATCTAGATGTGTATAAGAGACAGGAATAAATTATAATTCTAGATTTTTTCAATAACATGTCAACAGTAAACCCAAAATCAACATATACATATATGCAAATCAAGGAAGAGGCATAAACGCTCTGATACCAAATGATAGGTTTCTTAATCTATAAAAATGAATTTAATCTGTGCATAAATAATATCACAGAATATCAAATGCGGAATGAAATCGAGGAACGTACCATCCAGCCATTGATGTTGTTGGGTCACCTTAGTTTTGGTTATGATGTATATGCTGTCTTTATACACATCTGCGTGCAAACAGTTGAGGCACATGCTGCATCTGATATACTGTGATATAGATTTGTATACAGAGACAGATCATTTTTATAAATTAAGAAATGCATTCTGTCTCTTATACACATCTAAGCCGTATAATAAGTAGTTATACAAGTGTAGATTATCACAATGTGATAATTATCACAAGATATTTATTAAGTCAAATTGATAAATATCAGAATTAAATATTGGATCAAATATTTGGAATTTCAAAAATAAAATCACATGGGATAATTACAAAAATTCCAACACCTCAATGGTAGGTAATATTCTATGCAAGCATTTCCAGATAAAATGCTTTATGTTCAATCTCAAAAGTTTTTTTTTTTTTCACATTGTTGATGCCTCTTTCCTTTTGTTGGTACCCTCCCTGCATTCCTTCTTTGTTGTGCATTACGCACTCATTTCCTTTGTACTAACATAACCAGATTTGACAACATAATCACCATTCTTTGATTTTCTCGAATAATACCTATCACGTAATGCACAACAAAGAAGGAACTTTTCACCATATAAGCTGAGGGAGAGATATTCATAATCCATGCACATTCTTTCTCAAAAAATCCCAATGATCTTATATTTTCTTGATTCCATCTACCACTAGTTATCAGATTTTGAACCTTAGTGCTGGTACATTTCATTAGTCTTGTTGAGATCATCTTTCCTTCATGATTATCAGGTAGCCATCCATATATTCACCCTTTTCCATCTCCAACTATCTTCTCAGGTCCTTTTCTAACATTAAAAGGGTAGTCATAAAACTTCGCCAAATCCATGACATATTTCCTTTCTTTTGAACTTTTAAAATTGAGGTTTTGAGGAAGTATCTTGCCTTAACTATTTTACTTACAAGCAAGCTAGGATGTTGCATAGTTCTTCAAACACATCTTAGCTAGTAAAAGTAGTATGGAAGAGTGCTTATCCCTTATTCCCATGTCCTCATTTACCTTTAATTTAGCGATTGAATCCTAATTAATCTCGTGCATCTTTTGTTCACCTCAATCCATTGGCCCACCAAAATCTAGCCATCATCTTACTAATTTAATTGCACAGACCTTGTATCAGTTTAAAAAAGGAACATGGCATATGAGGCCATAGCTATTACTATAGATTTTAAAAGGATCTCCTTCTCTGATGAGCTAAGATGTTTTCCCTTTCAGCTTCTAACCTTTTCTACTACCCTATCCTCTTATGTATCCAAAAATTTGCTTCTTTGTTCTCTCCACTACCATAGGTAGCCTTGGGTATTTTCCTTGAAAAGCAAAACTAATCCCTCCTATCTTTTCCAGGATCTCTTTCTTGATCTTCAGTCTTGTATTTTTGCTCATAAACAGTGAAGATTTCCATTTTTATTTCTGGACTGAAGGTTTATCATAAAGATCAAGTATCATCATCAGTTCAGCAGCTTCACCTGGAGCAGCTTTATAGAAATCAAATTATCATTAGTAATAAAGAGACGAGAGATGGTAGGCCACCCATAGAAACTTTTAATACAGTGATAACTTTACGCCTTTTAGTTGCTTGATTAACTAGACTTGTTATACTCTGACCACATATAGGGATATAATGGATTTTCCCTGTTTGATTCTTCTAGAAGGAATTACATAAACAACTTTTCTCACCATTGATATTAAGAATAGGTAACAGAAGAGATACAAGTAAAAATCCACTTGATTCACTGGGGGAAAAATCCCATTTTTAATATAGCTCAAACAATTCCATCCTGCTCTATCATAAGATTTTTGCCATATCAAGTTTAATCCGTAAAACCATATTTGCGTTGTCTTTTATTATTAATCCATAAAACCATATTTGCCTTGTCTTTTATTACTCAGAAAATGGATAATACTCATGAGTAATAATAATATAATCCAAAGACTTCTTACCTAGCACAAAAGCAGCATGATTGTTACTAATGCATCCACATAGAATAGGTTTAGTCTTTTGACAAGGACTTTGGAAATGGTTTAGTAGATAACATTCTAAAGACTTATAGGTCTATACTACGAAAGTGGTTAATGGGGCATCAAGTTGATAAATTAGTCTGATCAAAATCTCATTTGAGGCTTTAGAGCAGATGACCAATGAGGGTCTCCATGGTTCGGTCTAACTTGGTTTTGAGCATTTTTTGAACTAAATGTTTTATGTCAGTTTAAAATATCTCAAACCAAATCAGTTCAATTAATCAAAAGACTGATATTATGCTTGCATTTGGTCTAGCGAGTTTAATTAGTTTAATATGCTAATTTCAAAGAATCTTTATTGAGGGGACTACTTCTATTCTTGGCATTAAAAAGTGTCGATATGATTCTAAAGGGGATTTGCCCATTCAATTCAAAAGATATATTTAGCATGTAGAAAGATTAAGGGTAAAAAAAATTATCAACATACACTTTTAGTTAAAGAAGGGATGTATACTGGATAGAAACTAATATGTATATCGGGCCATTATTCTTTGCCAAAACCACATAAATATACATTACTAAGCTAAAACTAAAAATGGAAATTTTTTAATGAACATTGCAATAATGTAACAGCCAAGCAATTACAAATGAATAAAGGGAAAATCGCTAAAATAGTCCCTCAACTTTTGCACTAAAGCCAAAATAGTCCCTCAACTTTCTTTTTAGTCAGAATAGTCCTTCAACTTTTTTTTTAGCCAAAATAGTCCTTTAACTTTTATTTTTTAGCCAAAAAAGTCCTTTTATGGTGTAGTCACCATAAATTTTTTTTTTTTTTTTATAAATTTCAGATGAAAGGACTATCTTGGCTAAAAAATAAAAGTTGGAGGACCATTCTGGCTACAAAAAAAGTTGAGGGACTATTTTGGCTAAAGTGCAAAAGTTGAGGGACTATTTCAGCGATTTTCCCAATGAATAAATTTAAAAACTTCTAGAATAGCTCAATAAACAATCATAACCAAAACTATTTGATTTTAAAGTCATACAAAAAGTATTGCACAATGCACATGCTATAAGCCACTGGACAGAGAGTTCAATACACAAACTGCAACAATTCATAAAGTGGACAAAATCAAGCAACGCTAAAAACTTTAACTGTCTACTTTATTGAACACCAAAAAAGAAAAACAGGAGTTCCTAATATTAATAAGTTAATAATATCCAAGAATTCAAAACTAATTAAACTCCAAAAAAAGCCCCACAACCATTAACAACCAACTCTACCAAATATCTTTTAATCATCAACATCATATACTTCTGGAGTAATAGTAGAGATTCATTCCAAATTTGTTGAACGTGAAATAGAAAAAAATCTCAATAAAGATATATTATAACTGACAGAAATATAATTCAACTTGACATATTTCAAGCACACCTTTTTCGATAGGTTCAGATGTTCTCATTTCTTCAGCTATTTCTTCCAAGTCAATCTTTCTTGGTGAAGATCACAAAAAATTTTGAGTGCAAATTAGTGCTTCAACAATTTTTGGAGATAATGAACTCCACAATGGATTGGGGATGCGATCTCTAGTGCTATAAGCATATTCAGAAGCAACGGTGAACACAGGAATAGCTTGAACATCCCTTGCCACAAAAGAAAGACCTGGATATTTAATCCCAATAACCTTCCACAACTCCAATACATCAAAAAAGGGAAAATTGCCAAAATAGTCCCTCAACTTTTGCACTTTAGCCAGAATAGTCCCTCAACCTTCTTTTTAGTCAGAATAGTCCTTCAACTTTTTTTTTAGCCAGAATAGTCCTTTAACTTTTATTTTTTAGCCAAAAAAGTCCTTTTATGGTGTAGTCACCATAATTTTTTTAATTTTTTTTTATAAATTTCACATGAAAGGACTATCTTGGCTAAAAAATAAAAGTTGGAGGACCATTTTTGGCTACAAAAAAAGTTGAGCGACTATTTTGGCTAAAGTAAAAAAGTTTAAGGACTATTTCAGCAATTTTCCCCATCAAAAAAACTTGTTTGTTTTTCACAATCATCATACAAATATTTAGTAATTAAATTCTGATTTGCATTCCGTGGTTTCTTGCTCTTCTAAATGTTTTGCAAACTGAGTTTCCATGCATACGAGAGTATACCTATTTGATCATATTCATCAACAACCATAGAGACTCTATTAGAGCTTAGAATATTCCCAACTCTGACATTAATAGTGTTATGAATCTTGGCATAATGATCATACAAACACTTTATGGTAGCTTCAACTTTATCTGTCATGGAATTAGCCAATAAAGGATCAAGGACAACAACCACAAACAACAGGACATTCATATTATTAAGGATCCCGCAATATTTTTCAAAATTTGCTCTTCATGTGCGTAATTTGAGCAATTAGTTTGGACAACAATATGTTCATGAAAAATGCATTTGCAATCACATAGAAAGAGCCTGAAAATTTTAACACGACATTATAGAAAAGTCATAGAAACTTAACAAAATATCTAGAATTTTCCCAATCTTCAATGTTGGTAGCGCAAGCTATCTAGACCCTTTTCCTCTTCTACTGTTGCCCTTTTCTTTTCATCATCATGACATCCATGAAGGTACTAACTATACCTTGATCCTCTTCTTCTAACCGCTCAAAAGAAGCTTTTGCAGATTTTTCAGTAAATGATAATTCTAACAAATTAGGCTTTTATATACTCCAATTCATATGGTTTTTGATCTAGTTCTAGCGGATTTTATGGTTATTGTGCATTTTTTTTGCATTTTTGTGATTGTTTTGTTTAGTGTTTAACTGCTATTTTAGTGTTAATCATATGCATTAATGTGTGGTTTTATGTAGGTTTGTTCAGGAAAAGATTAGGCATGAGAGGACGACGATTGGGCAGACTGTTGAAGAACCAGATTCTTGGCTGCGTCAGAAATTTACAAGCACAAAATTCTTGGTCACAGCCAGTTCTTTTGCACCAAAACTTTAAGAGCTTTCGGGCCACGATTAATTAGAGTTCTTCAAGGCATAAATTTCACGTCGTACGTGAGTTTTTGAGAGGGCAATTTTGTCCAAAACGTGAAGCATTTGTCCTAAAACTTCTCCTCAAACCCTAACACTATAAATATGACATTTTAGCCTCTTGATTAAAAATGCTTTCTTTTATGTTATTTCTTTTAATTACAAATATAACATTATGCATTAGAGTTTGGATGATTTTCATTCCCATTTGGTGATGGTTAATTGGTTGACTAATGGTGAAATTGGTATTGGACATTGTTAATAGACTAATTAGTAATTATAGAAATTGATCTCTTACTTATTTGGTAGATCAAGGCGAGATGTGATAGATAAAACTCTATTTTAGACCATGATTAACAATTGGACTATGCTAGAATTTAATCCTAATTGGACTAATTCACCTAATTGGTTGCTTAGAATTCCATACGGTAATTATTCAGCTAGTAGGGAGGATCCACATCTAGACTAGTTGAATTAATAGACCTGATTTGACACGAGGTACTGGTGTGAGGTTAAAATTGAGAATCAACTTCTAATATGGCTAATTGAGCAAATTGACCAACTAAATTGACTAAAACGGAGAATGGATTAGTCTAAACCTTAACTCACTTTTAAAACCATTTTCTTAGTTTATTTTAGTGCATTTCAATTTAATTTTCAAAACCAGAACAATTTTATTTGATTCCTCTAAATAGTCAATTGACCTAAATGTCTGTAATTTTGCTCTCCAATATCAGTGGGAATGATCCTCACTTCTACATACAACTATTTGCCCCTTATAATTGCATTGTATCATCTAGTTAGTTTAGTAGATTTAAGTGTTTTAACTAAATGATTATCAAGTTTTTGCCATTGTTGTAGGAGATTATGATTGGTAATTATTGGTTATTTAGGATTATAGCTAATTTGGAGTTTTTGTATAATTTTTTTTGTTATTTTGAAAATGCTAGAAAGATTTTTCCCTTTCATAATCTACTTTGCTTTCATTTTGACAAACCCAAAAAGATTTTCTTTTTGATACACAGTGTTTAGTCTAGTTAGAGTCAAATCAACATAAGATTGTGTTGTTTTGTGTTTTTAGCTTGTTTTGATTGTTCTTCTTCTTCTTCTCTCTCTTTTTTTTTTTTTTTTTGTATGGTCGTGCAAAATATGAATTATCTTCAAACTTGTCAAGGATATGATCTTTATGATATGAATTATGTATTCCTATTTCTCATTTGTCTTATGTTGATTATGTCATTATTTTTCTGAATGGGTATAAGAAATCTCTTCAACAATTAATGAAATTTATACATCAATACAAAAAAACACATGATTAACCACAAAAAATAGCAATGAAAAAATTTGTTACTAATTAGCAATGAATTTTTCCACGAACTAAGCCAGAGTCAAACATACGCTACAAAATTTGTGGCTAAGAGGATGACGAATTTTAGAACAAAAAATTTGAAGCTAATAACGTGGCTAAATTAGCAACTAGTTGTTTTCATTAATAATGTTATTGGAAAGACAACAATTTATTTTCGCGGCTATTTTCATTGGTAATATTAGCAAGAAAACATGTTTTGGTGGCTAAAAATATTGGAAACATAGGTACACGTTTGTGTTATACCTAGGGGTTGGTTAAATCAAGAAAATCAAACAAAACAAGCCAAATTTATCCCTAAGCAACAACTAACCAACACCCACATGCCCGCTAGTATTCGGGCTAGGTTTGTAGTCTAGCAGGGAGAGAGTATCATTCCCTTGAGGATTGAGAGGTGATTACTAGTCTAAAAGGGGTCTTTGTGCTAATTAGACTACACAAAAGGGGAGTACGGGTCCTACTTGTAATTAAAATACTAACAAGAAGTAGGCGACTAATCAACAAGAGAAACTAATTTATCATTAGCAAAGAAATAACAAGGCATGTTAGGAATAATAGAGTTTCTAATTAATCTAAACACAAATGAGCAATTAAAGATGAGCAATGAATAATGACAATTAGACTACTGTTACTACTAAAATAATCTACCATCTAAGGATGCAATTTAGTTAAAGGCATGAGCAAATTTACACTAAATGATATTTTAAAACTAGCAAGTGGTTAATTAAAGCATAAAAGGAACTAAATTACTCTACTTCACTAGAATCATAAAAGGTCTACTATCTAAGAAAATAAAGCTTATTAAATAATATAAAAAGGCAAACTATATTAAGTGCTATGCTCAATAAGCAATTAAGTATTGCTATATAATGATTGGAAAAATGATTGAAATACGAAGGAATTTACCCTAAATAGATGTATCCACCCAGATGCATATTGAATATTCCACAATTTTTACTATTTTGGAAAAGTAATAAAATGCAAGATCTAAAACTATAGATGATAAGATTCATTTAGACTAAGGAAATGATGTTAAAGAAAGCCCACTACTAAATAATACTTAGGACTATGGCAAGATTACTCTATCCTGTCTAACTAACACTACACGTACTACTATGTGTTGGTAGGTGTAGTTTTTGGGTAATTTCAAAGTTTTTAACTAAGTCAAAGTGCTAATTTTGACTTCAAAACCGTGGTCTCCTTCTGCCTATACAAATTTGGAGACTGGGGTTTATAAGTGATCTCGTCCCATCTTGGAAACTGTGGTTTACAAAATAGTATGTACGTATGCTAGATAGTGGTCTATGTACTCTGCAGCTGAAGGGTAGAAACCACAGTTTTGCTCCTCAAGGCTTGTAAATTTGAACCGCAGTATTGAAGTAGTTGACTGGTATTTAATGATTCAATTAATTACATTCGAATCCCTGGTTTCTTCCATTCTTCAAATAGCTTCCAAATTTTGAAATAACCTGCAAACAACAACCATCCCTTATAAATTAAAATGCACCTATTATCTGTATATAGCAATTATGTCCAAGATTATGCGTATTTCTGCCAAAAATCGTAATATATATCTAAGTGATGATTCTTATAAACATAAATAAATATAAAATCTAGCCAAAAGCATACAAAACCAAACCAAATGGAACTAAAATAGTCAAAATTGCGTAGGAAATAAAGGTAAAATAACTCTATGTAATAGAGTTATCACTCCCCCAAACATATTGTTTTGCTAGTCCCAAGCAAAATAAAAGAACATAGAACCCAAAACACACAACCAATGAGATCGTAAACAAAATGCCAACGGAAACTAAGAAGCCTTCAACTTGTGCAAATGACAATTTAATTTAATAAATTAGACATGTTCATTCACTTGATAATTGAAAAAGTTAGAAGTGAATCTTATTCACGGCTCACGTTGATTAATGAAGTATTCAGAGAATGTCCATTCGATTCCAAGATGAAACAAGCACAAACATGTCAACTTTTTCAAAATTCAGTTTCAGGTGTAGAAAGATCACTAAGATTTATTTTTAGAAGCATTAGAATGCAAATGAACATACAAGGATATTTATGGACACCATGGACACTGGACATTTAGCTAAAATCATTAAGCAAGGTCTTGTACACATCCCATAAAGCTACATAGGCTCTATTATAGCCTAGATTAAGGATCCCATAGGACTTGTAAGTTTG
The DNA here is from genome assembly GCA_025175665.1 of Cinchona pubescens. Classification (NCBI taxonomy): domain Eukaryota; kingdom Viridiplantae; phylum Streptophyta; class Magnoliopsida; order Gentianales; family Rubiaceae; genus Cinchona; species Cinchona pubescens. Next base: position 2,669,107 of record JANKKI010000049.1, on the reverse strand, counting down.
TAATGTAGACTAGGGTGAAGGGAGAATATAAATTTGGATACAAGTACTAAAAGTCACCTTAGTCTATACCATAAACGCTAGGACCAATGTTCTTGAACAAAAGTCCTCAAACACGCAAAAATCAATCATCATTTGAATCACTAAAATGCTACATTGATGTTTAAGGATATCTTTTTGCTTATCCTTTAATACATAATGCATATATAATATTACAGAAATATTTTGTTTTTTTGAAGAAAGAAATGACAAGATATCTTAACTTTATTATGTTTACTTACATAAGGGAAATTAATACCAGATGCAATCAATAACAATTCAATTTTTGAACCCATAAACAAAAGACACCGGATGCAATCAACAAAAATTTCAATTTTTGAACCCATAAACAAAAGATATGATTAGGCACTCCATTACTTTTCACTTCTACAACAATGTCAAATTCCAACTAAGGTGAATGGGTGAAAACATGGTAATGCAATAAGAATGTATGGTTTAATATGTGGTTGCCAAAGAAAAAAGGTTTGAAGGCTCAAATGGGGACACTAGGGTTAGAATAATTCTTAGGTAGTTCTTTTGGCACAAACGATCAAAGAAAAAGCCAGGTTCATCTTCAAAATCCAGCTATATAATAACTAGGAGATTTATGCATTTAGACTAATTTCTTAGACTAAACCTCACTAACGCACAAAACATCCAATCATGCAACTCATGCAAATGATCAAAGAGGCTTAGATCATTTCTCTCTACACTGTCTATCAAATTCCAAAAACTTCAACATATTGAGATCAATTCAACTAAGAAATGAATATGGCATTCAAACAATACTTGCAATCAAAATAAGGCATAATATCTAAATTAACCAATTAAAAGCATTTTGAATCAAATGATGAACAATTATAGAGTATTCTTATAAAGTTAAAGGCCATTTTTGCACAAGTAATGCAGCAAATTTAGTAAGGCATTTCAAGCAATCCCAAACATACAAACCAAGAATAATTATACATAGAACACCACCACACTTTCCATCTTGTTAAAATTGATGAGTACCACTCATCCAACCACTCACCGTTGAGCACAAGAAAAGAAAATAAAGTATAGAAATAAAAACATAGTAATAAACTAAAGTTGGACTAAGCCAAGGTGTCCATATATCAATTCCATAAGTAATAAACTAAGGGTTAACTGTACCAAGATGGCCCAATAGTTACCCTTTCAAAACTACCAACTATGTTGAGTGGTCAAACCAGTCAAGCATCCAACTACAACCACCAAAAGCATTATTCAGACCAAATAAAAACTATGAAATATCCATCAATCAAATAAATGAAGAAGTAAAAGAAATAGTTATTGGAATGTATGTGTCTCTATCTGTAAATAAACTAATAAAAAGGATGAATGGGGTGGGATTTCAAAAGCATGGAATGAGTGAAGGAAAAAGTGACTTCTCAATGGGACAATTGTAGTAGAGTTCAACCATCATTTTCCTCGTTATCTTCATTCTCTTTCTCTTCTCCAGAAATGTCTTGTCTATCTTCACAAGGCTTATTGTAGAGGTATCCATGATTCGGCAAGAGAAACACAATATAACCAAATTTTGGGAAATAACTGCATGTGCTTCTTAGGAAGCCCTTTGATTCTAACTTGTGTTGTGTTGTACTCTCATTTAGACTCTCCTCCATAAAGCCTAGCCCACACCTTAGTATAATCCAATCCCCTGTGTTTTGGATTCATCAAATTTGCATAGGTTGTGCCATTGTGCCTTGATGTACCCAAAACTGAATTTATCTTCCTAGAATTGATGTCTACCCACCTTTCCCTAGCAAAGACTCTATATTATTAGTATCCATTCCACTCAAATTACAGTGGAATTCCTTTACTAAGTTCATATAACTTTTCTATATCAACTCATTGACAGATATAAGTTTACGTATCTTTTCTATATCAACTCATTGAATTTGACCCAAGTTCTCTCGTTCAATTGTCTATCTATTTCCATACAAATACCCTCATATTCAGCCCAACTTTCGAATGTATCAAAAGCCCTATCATGAATGATACTAACTTTAATCCGCTTGTTAAAGGTTTTACAGCTTTAAGACTCACAAGGTGTCCTCATCATATGCCTCACTACCCTTTCTCTTAGATTGCTCCCCGGGTCCAGTTTTTCTCTTTTTACCGGATGGAGCTGTAACCATAGCTTTTCATTTCCTCTATCATGAGCCATTTAATTCAATTAACACTTGATAAATTGAACAAATAATCAATGTCAACAATTCAGAAAAATTGACTCTCAACAATGTATCCAACAAAATTCCAACAACCACAAGTCGTCCAATCAACAATTATGGACCAAAATTCAAAAAAAAAATTTTACAATAAAGCTTGAAAGAGTGAATTGGAATGAAGTTACTCGTGAAAATTGGTAATTAGGAGGCTTTTTGCTTATGATCCTCACCAAAAATCTCGTCACTCTTGGCTTGGGAATGCTTTGGAAGGTGATGGATGAAGTTTTTGAGGAAAATAAGAGTTTTTGTGGGTACATCTCCTAAAGAAGGGTTGGGAAAATCAGCTAAGGAAGAAAGGGAAATAGGGTATTTTCAAAAACAATGTTGGAAAAATATATTTATAGTAACAGGGAGACACACTACGGTTTGCTTTTTCCCAGCTGAAAATTCTGGACGTGATTTAGAGAGGTACATCTAGGGTTTCCTCTTCAAACCGTATTTGAAAATTTTCTTCTTTGTATTCAAAACTGTAGTCTAAAAGACTTGAAATTTTTTTGAAATTGACATTGTAGATGTCAGTTTAGAAACACGGTTTACTTTCCATCTAGATGTTATGGGGTTGCAAACCGCGGTCTAAAAAATTAGGCAAACTGCAGTCTAGAATACTTAGAAAATTTTTTTTAGTTGAGTGCTCAGTAGACTGAAGTTTATAAAAATGCGGTTTACTTTCCAGAGAGCAAAGTTGTCCTCAGACCATAGTTTGCAATTTTCCTCTTCCAAAAGATATATTGCGGTCTACCTTACTTAGAAAAATTTCTTCACAAGAATCACCAGTTGACTCGGTTTAGAATCGAGATTTAATTTCTAGAGACTTGGAGATTTTGCAAACTATGGTATGTAAAAGTGGCAAATTGTGGTCTACCTCACTTAGATGAAAAAATTTCAACTTTTTTTTCCGCCAATCCTTCCTTGGCGTCCATTTCACCAACAAACATATAAATATATGATTAGAGAGTAATTCCCACAATATTTCAACCAAAATCAATTCTAACTAGAAACTTAAACTTAAAATCACTAAAATTACGTTAGTTAAATCTATCTAAACCTAATTCAATAAAACACAAGCAAGTAATGGTAGAAGAAACTTGGTTTGCCTCCCAAGAAGCACTCTTTTATAGTCACTAGCTTGAATATGGCCATGATTGATCAAATTGAGGTAAATTGGATGGTTTCCTGTCCCTCTTCAATCACCCATCCATTCTAGAGCTTGAGACAGTGGCCATTGACCTTGGGACTCCCTTCATTCCCTTTTAGCTCCATTGCTCTGTAAGGAAACACTTGTACCACTTCCTAAGATCCATTCTATTGTGACTTGAGCTTCTCGGGAAACAACCCTAGCTTTGAATTGTATAAAAGAACTAGGTCACCAGCCTTGAAATTCTTTCTTGAAATGTTTTTATCATGCCAAGCCTTTGTCCTTTCCTTGTAAAGCCTAGAACTCATATAAGCCTTTTTTTTGGAATTCATCAAGTTCATTCAAGTCAAGAAGCCTTTTCTCTGCTGTCTCCTTGAAATCAAAATAGAGAGTCTTGATAGCCCAACAAGCCTTATGTTCAATCTCCGCCAGAAGATAACAAGCCTTATCGTAAACCATCCTATAGAGGGGCATGCTTATAGGTGTCTTGAAAGAGGTCCTATATGCCCATAGAGCATCATGATAGTTTCTTGGACCAATCCTTCCTTAACAAATTGATGGTCTTTTCCAATATTCTCTTGAGATCCTGGTCAAATACTTCAACTTGACGGGATGTTTAAGGGTGGTAGGCAAGTGAGACTTTGTGAGTAACCCCATACTTGGAAAGAATTGACTCAAACAAGGCATTCTTGAAGTGTGTCTCGCTATCGCTTATGGAAGTCTTAGGGACTCCAAATCTTGCAAAATATGTTTTTCTTCACAAAGTTCACTACCACCCTTGCATCATTAGTTGGAAGAGCCACTGCCCCAACCCATTTTGACACGTAGTCTACTGCCACAAGAATGAATTTGTTGTTGTGAAAAGGTGGAAATGGTCCCATGAAGTCTATGCCCCACAGATCAAAGATCTCACAAACTAAAATTTTGTTCAATGGCATTTCATCCTTCCTTGTGACGTTTCCCGACCTATGACACTTGTTATATTAAATGACAAAGTTCTTAGCATTCTGAAATAAGGTCGACCAGATATAGAAACCGCTTTGAATACCTTGGCGGCAATACGTTGAGAACCCATGATGACCTCTGAAGGCAAGGAGTGGCAATGAAACAACATACTTAGAAGTTCCTTTTTCGGCACACATCTCTGGATTACTTGGTCTTTGCATCTTCTATACAAATATGGGTCCTCTTACATGTAGTACTTCATTTCCGATAAGAACTTTTTCTTTCGATTTGAGTCCATGTTTGGGAGTATCACCTTGGCAACCAAAAAGTTGACAATGTCTGTGTACCTTGGTGAATTCTCTTGAACCACAGAGAGTTGTTCCTCCAAAAATTGCTCTCTAATCGGTACATCTTCTCCCACTCGAACCGTTGGGCCTTCTAAGTGTGAAAGGTGATCAGTCATGGTATTTTTACGACCTTTCTTGTCAATGGTTTCCCGATCAAACTCCTACAAGAGTAGAATCCAACGAATTAGTCTTGGCTTTGCATCACTATTAGTGAAAAGATATTTAAGAGCCAAGTGACCTAGGTATGAACGATCACCTTGCTTCCAATCACATAAGATTGAAATTTATCAAATGCAAAAATCACTGTAAGGAGTTCTTTTTTGGTAGTGGAGTAGTGAATTTGTTGATAATTGAAGGTGAGAATAGCACAATACACTATATGCAAGATTTTATCTATTTTTTGGCACAAAACCACCCTAATGGCATAGTTACTCGCATCACAAACTCAAATGGTAAATCCCAATTAGTAGCAACTATCACCAAAGCAGTGATCAAAGCATGTTTCAAGTGATCAAAGGCAAGCAAACAATCATCATCAAGCACAAAGGGTACATCTTTTGCAAGAGAGCGCATAAAGGTCTAGAAATCATGCAAAAATTCCTAATAAACCGTCGGTAAAAACCTGCATAACCAAGAAACTCCAAACACCTTTCACATTAGTGGGTGGTGGCAATTTTTCAATGATTTCCAATTTGAATTTATCCACTTCAATGCCCTTAGATGATACAATATGACCTAGAAACACACAATTCCTTCATTGATCATGAAATGAAATTTTTCCCAATGTAAGCACAAATTGGTCCTTCACATCTAGCAAGAACACAAGTAAAAAATTTTCAAGCAAGAATCAAATGAATTACCGAACACACTAAAATCATCATAAAAATCTCAATGAATTCTTTGAGCATATCATGAAAAATAGCAATCACGCATAATTGGAAAGTTCTTGGAGCATTACACAAACTGAAAGGCATCCGTTTATAGGCAAAAGTGCCATAGGAAAAAGTGAAGGTTGTTTTCTCTTGGTCCTTGCAATCATGAATAGGTTTGAAAGTAACCCGAATACCCATCCAACAAACAATAGAATGCATGTCTCGACAAAGGCTCTAGCATTTGATCAATAGATGGTAAAGGGAAATGATTCTTCCTAGTGACTTTGTTGAGTTTCTTAAAATCTATGCACATTCACTGCCCGGTAACTACTCTAGAAGGGATCAATTCACTCTTCTCATTTTCAACAACTGTTACCAAGAGCCTACCTTTCTTTGGAACTACCTGAGTTGGGCTCACCCACTTACTATCACTTATGGGGAAAATAATTTCAGTGTCTAAGAGTTTAAGAACTTACTTCCTCACAACTTCCTTTAGGGTGGGATTTAACCTACGTTGAGGTTGTCTACAAGGCTTAAAGTTGTCATTTAGGAAGATCTTATACAGACAAAAAGTTAGAACTAATTCCCTTCAAATCGGTAATACTACAAGCAATCGCCTTGCAATGCTTTTTCAAAATACAAAGCAATTTATTCAATTCATCACTAGAGAGCAAGGCATTAACTATGACCGGATAAGTATGACCATTACCAAGAAATGCATATTTCAAATGAGATGGAAGAGGTTGCAACTCAACCTTAGGGGGTTCATTGATTAGAGACCCCCATTTACCTTTTTCCTCTGTGGATTTCTCATTTTTCTTCATCTTTTCCCTTGCTTGTAGGCCCAAGCTCTGTTGATTGCTATATTCATGGTCTACTTCACCTTTATTCTTGCATTTGTGCCATATTCTTATGGATACCACCAAGGTTGTCCCTACAAAAATCATCAATCAATTCAATTCTCATTACATCATCATATGAAGATGGAAATTTCAAAGAGTCAAACACTTTAAAAGACACTATATCCTCATTCTCTCTGAAGCTTCCCTTCTTGGACTTCTATCAATGCCCTTCTGGTGGCTAAAAATGGTCTTCTTAAAATCAATGGCATTTCAACATCCTCCTCTATATCAAGTACCATGAATCGGCTGGTAGATAGACTTTCTCGACTTTCACAATAACATCCTCAACGATTCCCACCGGTTACATGAGACTTCTATCAGTTAGTTGAAGAGTGATATTGGTTGGCTTCTACCCTTTTCCATTGACTTTCTTGAAGAGAGAATAAGGCATAAGATTGATTGATGCCCCAAGATCACACAAGGCCCTCTCAAATTGTGTCCCACCGATCCCACAAGGAATTGAAAAGGATACCAGGTCCTTGTACAGAAATTAGATGGAAGCTATTTTTGAATGATTGAACTACACCCTTCGTTGAGGCATATGATTTAATCCCTCATGAGCTTTCTTTTGTTGGTTAACATTTGCTTCATAAACTTTGCATAGCTCGGCATATTCTCCATGGCTTCTATGAAAGAGGTGTTGATCCCAAATTTCTTGAAAATATCTAAAAATCTCTTGAGTTTCTTATGTTTCTCACCCTTCCTAAGCCTTTGAGAAAATGGGATTTTAATGTCATTAGTCCACAACTTAGGGGGTCCTTGTCCTCTTGTGTTCTTCTAGCGGGGATTCTATACTTTTTGGGCTCATCATGTTTCCTGCCCTCTTTCCTTAGAAGTGCCTTACTCTCCTTGTTGTTTTCCTTAGAAATATCTCCAACTTCCATGTTACTCCCCCTTGGAGTCTTTTCCTTATCATCTTCAACCTCTTCCATTATCCCTTGGGACTTATTCATCAACTCCTTCCCTCATTGAAGAGTGATTGTCTTTGCATGCTCCCCAAGTATCGTTTAGCTCTCTCGGATTTGGAATCGCATCACTTGGTAGGGAACCAAGTGGTCTCTTGGATAAATGCTTTGTAATTTGGCCAATATAGTTTTCCAAATGTTGAAGGGAGATTCTACATTCTTCATGAATTGCATCAGCACATATTGATTCTTCATGAGCAAGTCTTGGAATTGAGGTTGGATTGGTTATTGAGATGGGTTGTTATGATGGAAATTTTGGTGTGGTTGGAAAGTTGAGGTACTTGATTCACCATGATGAAATTGTGAAGGATAGTATTGACCACGACTTGATTCTCTATGATGAAATTAGGGTTGGGTGGCTGATTTTGGTGTTGGTGATTTGGGTTAAATGGTGGCATTCGGTGAGGATATTGTGCCTAAGTGTGATGCGGTTGTTGTTGGGATTGGTTTTTTGATAAGGTCATAATTGTTCTATATTTTATGTGTCATTTACTGTATTTTTAGGGATTGGAAGCAAGATTTGAGTTAATAATGAGTTTAATTTGCTTATTCTTAGTTTTTATAGGATTGAAGTGAAAAAGGATTGAAAAAGATGAAAAAAATGAAGAGCAATTCCAAGGACGAATTGTGCATGATTATAGAACAAATCTGGACGCTATTTTCTATTTTAAACACAACTTTTTGGTCCAAGGTTCAATTGATTTGATTCAAAATGCATTGTATAGTTAAGAAAAAGAGATACAACTTTCATGTTTTACACTTTTCCAAATTCCATGAGCATCAAGGTCAAAATCGAAGTCCAAGATAGTGTACAGTTATTGGAAGTCACGTGGATGCGTGACCTAAGCGCTGCGCACGTGCGCGATTTCCAATGAGCAAAATTCTGGACTAGGGCTTGCGCATACATGCACGAGCTTTAAGGAATGCACAGCAGTAGGGTTTTAAGATTTTTATTTTTTGACATATTTCTTCATGTGTTTGGACTCTTTTTAGCCGATTTCACGTTCTTATCCTTATGTAGGGATTATAACCCTAGTATTGTATAAGAGATACTATAAATATGCTGTGTAGGGTGAATAGAAGCCATGACATTTTTTTTTGTTTTTATTGTGAGTTTTCTAGAAGACATTCTTGAGTGTTCTCCCATGGCACTTAGTGCCTAAAACCCTTTTCTTGGCCGAGAAAGTTGAAGCCATGGTTCATTCTAGTATGTCGTGAGACTTTTGTATTTGAATTTATTTGTCCTTTATATCAAGTATTGATTATTTTTCTACATTAATTTTATGATTATTCTATTTAATTTGCTATTGCTGCAGAATAGTGGATAATTGGAATTAATCTATAGTTAAATTATTTTTGGCTGCTTCTTTCAATTCATATTGCAAGGTAACTAAGTTTAATAATTGTTCGATTAGCATTATTGAATTTAGAAGAAAGAATCAACTAATTGACATAACTGTATGTGTGTATAAGATACAGGCCTAATTGTTCTTGTTAGATTTTAATGCTTCTATTAATTAATCTTTGGCACATGTCTAGATTAATTTGGTACAGTTAGGATTAATTGGATCGCATGTTGAAAATTAAACAACTTACAGAAAGATATAAGAATCGACTTTGAATTGAAATTTAAGTTAATTCTTCAATTAGTGGTTGGTATAAAAATTGAATTAATTTTAGTGTCGTTAAATCAATGCAAGAATTAAAACTGAAGATACCAACCAAGATTCTTCATTAATTGCATTTTCTTCAGTTTTAATTCTTGCATTAATTTATAGTGCTGAAAGTATTCAAAACCCCCCTTGTTACTTTGAGCTCAACAATAAACCCCATTCTTTGTGGGACAACTTGGACTCTTCACTGCTACATTAGTATAGGGAATTCGATTAATTTTGGGTGCCTGCAACAACATTGACCAAAATTTTGGCACCGTTGTTGGGGAATAGTTTGATTTATTTATACGCCATTATTTTTTTTATTTTCTTTTATTTTGTTATTATTTCTTCCACTGATTATGTATGCTAATGACACAATCTGCTAGACATGTTGAATTCCATGAGTATTTGATCCGAAAATACAGAGGACATTACATAAATTAGGGAAGGAGTTAAGAGATAGACAGCTAGGGGAAGATCATCTTTTTGACTTCATTTTTGTCAAGAATTGAGAATAACAAGGTGAAACTAGCATGGTTCAAAGAACTCTTCGATAATTGACAGCACCAACTTTAAATCAGCAACCTCTTTGCATTACTTAACCTAAATTAGATGCAAATATTACTTTTGAATTAAAATTTGGACTTATCCATCTTTTACCTTCTTTTCATGGATTGCCAGGTAAGGATCCAAACAAGCATTTTAAGGAGTTCCACGTAGTATTCACGAGTATGAAACCCATTGAGGTTTCGGAGGAGCACATTAAGCTAAGGGCAATCCCATTCTCACTTAAAGACAAGGCATAGGACTAGTTGTTCGATATACTTTTGGGCAGTATTACAACATGGGAGCAGATGAATATATTGTTCTTGGAAAAATATTTTCCAGCATCCGAAACTGTAAATATAGAGGAAAGAAATTTGTGGGATAAGACAGTTCAGTGATGAGTCCTTGCATGAGTACTGGGAACGTTTCAAGAAACTTTGTGCAAGATGTCCTTACCATCAAATCAGTAACTCTTTATTAGTTTAGTATTTTTATGAAGGTTTGTCGGTAAACAAAAGAAACATGATCAATTCCACTAGTGGAGGGATATTGGATAATTTGACTATCGACGCTACCCGGGAGCTCATATCAAACACGGCAACATGTTCTCAAAAGTTTGGAATGTGACATGAACAATCTCTTAAATGTGTTAATGAGGTAAATGTTTCATCTTTAGAACAACAAATGGATAGTCTAACTTTTTTTGTACGTCAATTGACTTCAGGAACTATGTAGACTGTGCAAACTTGCAGAATTATTTTCGAACAAGGAAGTCCCAAGACCAGGTAAATGCCATGAGAGGATTTCTAGGGCAACCTTGAGCGAATAATGATCCCTATTCTAATACACATAATCCTGGGTAGAGGGATCCTATCCCAATCTTAGATATGGAAATATAGCATAGCAGCAATTACCTTAAAAAAAATCGATAAAATTTCCAATTATACGACCTCTATTTGCTCAAATACAACAATCTAATCCGGATGCTCAATCTGGTAAGTCTTTAGAAGAAATGATGAATGCTTTGACTGCTAACACTCTGCAATTTTAATAGGATACAAAGGCCAGTATACAACAATTCCATAACCAAATGTGACAAATAGTGACAACAATTAGTTGGTTGGAAGCACAGAACTATGAAAAATTGCCATCTCAAACAATTGTAAATCCTAACAAAAATGTTAATGCAATTATGTTGAGAAGTGGAAAAAAGGTTGAGGTGCCCAGCATATTAGTCCCTAAACGTGTTAAGGATGAGAAGAAGGAGGCCGATGCCGAAAAAGAAGTTGTTTTAGGCAACAAGAAAGAAAGTGAAGATAAGTCACCTATGTGGCCAAGATATAAAGAGACAGCCACCATTCCCTAATACATTAAAAGAGCTCTTTCTGTTTGTGAAAGAGGAACTCTTTTAAAATCAGAATCATGAGACTTTTTTAATGTGAGGTAAATAACAGGGTGGCTAATAGATGCCATTAAACAAATACCTCGCTATGCTAAGTTTTTGAAGGAATTGTGTAGCTACAAAAGAAATCAAAAAGAGACTAAGGTTGGGAAAGTAGAAGTTGGGAGTAATGTTTCATCCATCATTAAAAAAGCTCTTCCTGAAAAGTGCGAGGACCCAGGTATGTTCTTCGTTCCTTATAAGATAGGCAATATAAGAATCGAAAAAGCCATGCTAGACTTAGGTGCATCTATTAATGTAATGCCACACTCTATTTATGATGCATTAAAAATCAGACTTTTGAATAAGATTGGCATTGTAATTCAATTGGCTGATAGATCTTTGGCCTATTCGAAGGGAATAGTGGAAGATATCTTAGTTCAACTTGAAAACTTGGTATTTCTTGCTGATTTTTATGTGCTTGAAATGGAAAAAGGTGATTCTATTGCACCTATTGTTTGTTAGGAAGACCATTCTTAGCTACTTTATCAAACTAAGATAGATGTTTCCAATGGCACACTTAGCATGGAGTTTGGTGAAACCACTGTTAGGTGTAATATTTATAATGATGTAGAATTTTTGAATACTAACCTTGTTTCTATGATTGATGTTCTTAAGCCAGAAATATAGAAAACTTTTGATCTAACAGCAACAAGGGGATGGAAGAGAGTCTGAATAAACAAGTTGAGAAAAATGATGAAAGCTTGTCTTCCGGTGCTAATTTGCAAAAATCGATGTTTGTGCTCTCTATTGTTCAGGAAGCAATTCTAATTACAACCATCACCCTAGTCATCTAAAGTACTTGTTTTTTGAGAGTCAAGATTAGGAAAAGGTGATCATGTCTAGTCAACTTGAAGTGCTGCAAGAAGAGAAACATTTCCAAGTCTTGAAAGAGCAAAGGAGGTTAAATCCATCTTTTGTGAGAATGGTGAAGAAGAAGATCTCCAACAAATTCTAAGCATACCATTCTTTTCAGTTAATTAATTGAGACTGAAGAGCATCAAGTCGAGCCAACGATAGTAAACAAAGGCAGCATGAAAGGCAAAAATGTTCTTTCATATTTGACTCTATTTATTTGTTTTTAAAGTTTTTATTTTGCTATTTTGTTTCTAGGGTTTTATAGTGTTATGTGCCCGTGTCAGAAATCATCTTAATTAACAAGTTAAACAAACTCAATTGTCATTTGAAGGTCTTGAATGTTGTTTAGGTGATTTAGGAATGAAACTGTTGAGCTTGAAAAGAAGACTTTATGCACATGCCCACCATTTGGTGCACATGTATGCAAAAACCAGTAGCAAAATTTCAAATCTAGCATTAAGTGTACATGCGCGCTATTAGACTCGCGCATGTGCGAAAGACAAGCTTCAGGAAACATCTCTACTACCTTTCGCGCACATGCACACTTTCTAGGCTGAGCATGTGCACACGGCACATTATAAGGGTAAAACCCTTATTTGCAATTCATTCAAATGTTACGGGGGCACAAATTCTAAACGTTGCAGCCCATAATAAGTATGAGAAGAATATTTCACAGTAAGCTATGATTAAAGAAAAGGGTATTGAGTACCTTTGGCAGGGGTCCCAAATATCAAATTGACTATTCACAACCATGGTCAGAATCACTTCACCTCGACTCCCAAAGACAAAGTACTACTAGTGGTGCGTAAATTTTAAGCCAATATGAGTCATTACAATGACACCAACGTGTACGTCTGAGGGAAACATGTAGATATTTCTTCCAATGAAATCAACTGGGTTCTGAAAATCAATTGGGTACGCAATGATGAGTGCCCAATTTTTAACTACACCAATATGGAGTTGAATGAGATTACAAGCATTCTTTGTACCGGTGACACAGAATGGGTATATACGTGGTTAGAACCGTGGTGCGACACTTCAATGCTAATAAGCTTAAACTGGCTTGGTTTGTGTGGTTTAAGTTCATTTGTGCTCGCCTTTTTCTAGTCAATCATCTCACCCATATGTGTCACTCTATAGTGGTCCAAACCCCTATATTGTATTGCTTTTGGGAAATCTATAGATGTGGGCCAACTCAGGAAATCTGCTATTCTGCGGTCAACAAGTAGTCGGGCTTATGGTTTCCCTACTTGATCATTGCTTTGTGTATTAAGAGGGGAATGGTAATTGATCTAGTCAAAGAGAAGTTGAAGCCCGGGAAGCTGATTGCTATGGAGGGAGTGAGGGCTCTGATTAGGTTCACTCGTTTCCATGCATCTACTTCACAGGAGGGAGAGGATGCTGACTTTGAGCCCAAGCCCGAGCCAGAGCTAGAGCCAAGGCATACTCAAGAGGAGATCTTAGAGCAAATCCTAACGGAGCACAGCAATGCATCCATTAACGATTTGACAATCGTACATCTAGGATTAGCATACTTGGCAGCAGACCATGGAGGCTTGACAACTGGCGAGAGAGCGAGGAGAGGAATCGTCAACATTCTCACCATTCCTTCCTTTTTGGCAGGATTTGGTGCCTGATGCTGTGATGCCCTATGCTTAGGGCCATTTTGATGTTTTTATTGTTTTTAGCAAGTTTTATTTTTAATTAATTTAATATTCGTAGTTGTAATTTTGTTATTTTTGTGCTGCATTTCCTTAAGGGGTTAAGTTTTTTCCTAACTATTATAGAATTTAATTCTACAATTTTCTTATTTTTCTTAATTTCTCAAGGGGGTTTCATGTTTTGTTTTGTCTAGTGTAACATTGAGCTTCAATTCACATCGAAGGGATAATTATTGTGGAATACTGCTTCAAACGCGAATCATATCTAAAGAATAGATTTCTTTTTCACAATTTATGCTTTTATTTTTGCATTGAGGACAATGTTTCTTTTTAAGTGTGGGATGGGGAGTTATCTAGATTTACAAGTTAGATGATGTATTTTACTCATTTTTGCTACAATATTTTAACTTTTCTTTTGATTTGAGAGCTTTTCAAGATTTTTTAAAATTTTTGTGTGAATTAGTTGAAAAATCTTTGGAATTTTTAAACAAAATTTTTACTTAGCATGTTTCTCTATTTTTCTACATAATAACTCTTGAGTTGAACCATTCACGAGGGAGTAGTCGGTGTTACTATTTTCCATGCATGATTTTTAAGAATTTTTTTAGCACTTAGCCATGAATTAATTTTTGGTTTGGACATTTAGAGATAATTATGTAGGCACAATTATATTGCATCCTAGAAACTTGCTTTATTACACATTCGAGGCGAAATTTTTAGACAACCTGATCTGATTTAAAGATGAGGGTAGAGCCTTCTTTGGGCGTTTGAGCCTTTCTAGCCGACCCTTTAAAATTTTTATCCCTAGTACCCTGTTTGAATCTTGAATTATTACGAATGGAGAGAAACACCATTCACCTTCTTTTATTTAAACTTATTTTACCTACCTTTATTGAGTCTAATAATTTCTTTTAAATTGTTCTATCTAAATTGTCCCTTAAAAAGCTTTACTACACACGCTATTTGTTAAGGGGGCATAGGGCAGAAGGTAGTGAATGAGGGTGGAAGATTGTGAGAGTGAGTGGTGTACATTTATGGGCTAGGAGCTGGAACAGAAAAAAAAAATTGAAAAAAAATAATGATAAGTTCTTTATATATACAATTAGGATTATCTCTGGTACCTGTATCTGCAGGGAGTGCACATCATGAATAAATGTCCGGAGAAATGTTGGCATGTTGGGCCAAGTCGATGAAGGAGGACTTCGTTGCTTATTGTTTGCTTAGAATTTTTTATGGGTGTTCGTTATTCAAGTATGGGGTTGTGGATGTATGATACTTCATATTTGAAGAAAAGTTTTATTTTAATGTGTGGCCACCATTACTATAAATCTCTTGCTCATATTTGTGATATTCTTTCCCTTCTTTGATTACCCAATATCCTAGCTTGATGTTACAAGCTAAAAAGTCTTATCTAATTTAAATTGAGTCGGTTGTCTAGATTAGTGGAGAGGTGTAAGAAGAGAGAACTATGGTGTGTTTAGAAAAATTTTAAGGGTTTGCATTCGTGATTTAATGTAAGAGTTTTCAAATCTGACCTTTTGAATGGCTAAACACATACACACGAATCTCATGTTTTGATCTTTATTAGCATTTGAACTCTTGAGTTCTAAGACTACTCTGAATGATGGATTGGCTTTTGGTTGTTTATTGGATAATTGCTGAAATATGTTAGGTAGAATTTTGAAATGCTTAATTGTTTTTTTTTTTTTTAAATTTTATGTTTGCTCGAGGACGATCAAAGGCTAAGTGTGGGGTAAATTGATAAGTTCATAATTGTTCTATGTTTTATGTGTCATTTATCGCATTTTTAGGAATTGGAAGCAAGATTTGAGTTAATAATGAGCTTATTTTGGTTATTCTTTTTTTTTTTTTACAGGGTTGATGTGAAAAAGGATTCAAAAGGATGAAAAAGATGAAGAGAAATTCCAAGGACGAATTGTGCACGAGTATGGAGTAAATCTGGACATTGTTTCGTATTTTGAACACAACTTTCTAGTCCAAACTTTGATTGGCACGCATTTGATTCGACATTCTTTGAAAAACTAAAAGAAAGAGTTACAACTTTTGTGTTTTACACTTTTCCAAAGTCCATGAGCATCATGGTCAAAATCAAAACCGAATACACTACACAATTGTTAGAAGTTACACACATGCGTGCCCCAAAAGCTGTCCACGTGTGCGATTTCTAGTGAACAAAATCCTGGACTAGGCTTTTCATGCACATGTACGAGCTTCAAGGCGTGCCTGTGCGTGTGTAGCTGTAGGGTTTCGGAATTTTTATGTTTCGACAGATTTCTTCGTATAGTTGGACTCTTTTTTCGTCGATTTCACGTTCGTATCCTTATGTAGGGATTATAACCCTAGTATTCACTATAAATATCCCGTGTAGGGTGAATAGAAGCCACGACATTTTTTCTTTGTTTTTATTATGAGTTTTCTAGCTGACATTCTTGATTGTTCTTCCATGGAACTTAGAGGCTAAAACCCTTTTCTCGGTCGAAGGAATTGAAGCTATGGTTCATGTCTAGTATGTTGTGAGACTTTTGTACTTGAATTTTTTTGTTCTTTATATCAAGTGTTGATTATTTTTCTACGTTAATTTTATGATTGCTCTTTTTAATTTACTATTGCTGCAGAATAGTGGATTATTGAAATTAATCTATAGCTAGATTATTTTTTTATTAATTTGTTCAATTCAATCTGTGAAGCAACTAAGATTAATAATTGCTCGATTTACATTATTGAATTTAGAAAAATAATCAACTAATTGACAAAATTAATATGTGTTTATCCTTTAAGCCTTATTATTCTTGTTAGATTTTAATACTTCTATTAATTAATCTGACAAGTGTCTGGATTAATTTGGTAGTTAGGGTAAATTGGATATACACGTTGAAAATTCTCCAACCTGTGGAAATATATAAGAATCAATTTTGAATTGGAATTTGGGTTAATTCTTGAATTAGTGCTTGGTATAAAAATTGAATTATTTTTGGTGCAATGATCAACTAATAGAATTTTCATGGTGGACATGACCAGAACCAAGATTCCTTTTTAATTGAATTTTCTTCAGTTTTAATTCTTGCATTAATTTATAGTGTTGAAATTATTCAAAACCTCATTTTTTTACTTTGAACACAATAATAAACCCCTTTCTTTTTGGGACAACTCGGACTCCATTGCTACATTAGTATAGGGAATTTGATTAATTTTGGGTGCCTGCGACAGCACTGACCATTTCCGGTCAAAGAAAAGTTTGGATGGTTGCACTAACAGGGGTTGTAGGTGTCAGAATAGGGATTTTTTTGGAGGTTTTGGCTGGGGAAGTTGGTTGACATAGTGAATTTGCTCATATAGAATTGCCAATAGGGCAGGGCCGGGTCGGCCTAAGCTCGGCCTGCTTGACCCGACAAATAAAAGACTGAGCCATACACTAAAGTGAGTTGTGCTGAATTTGAGCCTAAATGTTAGGTCTGATTAAATTGAAAGCGGGCTTGGGTGGCTTTATTGGGCTCGGCCCAATTAAAGCCTGGTCCTAATATATATATATATATATATATGTGTGTGTGTGTGTGTGTGTGTGTGTGTATACATTACTTAATTTATGTGGATAGTAGTTAATGATTCTATTATTCTATTAACAGAACTAAGTTCAGGTAGCTAAAAATAATAACCTAACCTCATTAATTAATTAAATTGAAATGTTGTGGTTCAATGATATAGTTAATAGTTATTTATTGACATGAATAGTACATACTATTTCATATTATGCTGACTGGATGGAAAAAAAATAAAATTTTAACAAATAAAATATAAAATTTTTTATCGAATAATGAGAGTTTGGGCCAACTCAATTAAAGCCCGGAACCTGAATAGTTTTGTAAGCCGAGTATGAACTTCACATTTGTGAGCTTGGGCTGACCCGATTGATTCTCGAAACCCAAATAAATTTGTGAGCCGAGTTTTGGTTTTGTAAAGCCCGGTTGACAAAGCCCAATTGACATCTTTGCTCATAGTTTGATGGCTCCTCCATGTAGCATTGACTTCCTATAGTGATTTTTTCCATAAGATTCACAAGCTCCAAGTTATGATTTAATATTGCATTCACTGCATTTACTTTAATTTTACTCAAGGACTTTGTAATAGTGGATAATTGAGTGTTCAAAGCTTGGTGTTGAGCAAGAATAGCATTTGTGGAATCCACCTCATGAATTCCTCCTTCTTTCCTTTAAACAATCCTATGTGGAGTATATTGACGATTATTGGAAGCCATTGTGGTTAACAACTCTCTAGTATCCTCGGGTGTCATTAGGAAAAACAAGCCATTAGCCAATGTATCCAAGATTGTCTTGAACTCTTGGAGCAACCCATTGTAAAAGGTAACAATTTGCATCCATAATGGAATCCCATGATGAGGACATTTCCTTAATAATTCTGAGAACCTCTCCCAAGCTTCACTAAGCATTTCCTCATCTTGTTGTTGGCAAGATGCAATCTCATTTCTCAATCTCGGGGTCTTTGCTTGAGGAAAGAATCTCGTCAAGAATTCTTGAGATTACTAGTTGTTCCCATGTGTTGAATGTACCCGAATCAAAACTTTGCGACCATGCCTTAGCTTTGTCCCTCAAATAGAAACGGAAAAATTTCATTCTCACGGCATCCAAAGGAACTCCATTGAATTTAAAAATGTCGAGAACTTCATAAATGTTCTTCAAATGAGCATGGGGATCTTTATTTGGTCCTCCCCCAAACATAGCGTGGGTTTACAGCATTTGAATTAGTTGGTCAGATTTCAAAATTATTCACCACCACTGGCACTCTTGTAATACTAGAATTGGTCCCATCAAAAGTAGGTATGCTGCACTCCCTAAGCCATCTATTTCCTCCTACCATTGCCTCCAAGACCATTATTCCCATTTCCTTCTTCCTGATTATCATTTTCATTGTTATTTCGGACATTTTGATGCAAGTGTGCCATTTCTTCCTTGTCTTGGTTTTGATGTGATTACTTATCCCTTTGAATTTGAGCCAATGTCCTTTCAAGTTCCAACTCCAATGGGTGAAGAGATTTTCTCCTTACGACCATGCACTACACATCATAAAAGATAAGAATCAAATGCCAAGGAAAATCATTAAACTAAGCAACCAAATACTTACTACTAATAAATGTTTTTACAATAGAAAAAAAAGTTGTCTAATTTAACACGACATGATTTATCACTAATATCACCATTGCCCTTTTCAATCCTAGGCAATGGGGCCAAAAACTTATTCGTTTTATACGTAGGGGTTGGTCAAATCATGAAAATCAAATGAAACAAGCTAAATTATCCCTAAACAGTGACTAACCAACACCCACACACCCGCAAGTGTACGAGATAGGTTTGTAGGCTAGCGGCGTGAAGATATCGTTCCCTTAAGGATTGAAGGATGATTACTAGTGTAAAAGGGGTCTTTGTGTTAATTAGACTACACAAAAGGGGAGATGGGGTTCTACTTGTAATTAAAATACTAACAACTGCAATGGGTGACTAATCAACAAGAGCAACTAATTTATCATTAGCAGTGCTTGTAAGGTGTGGTAGGAATAATAGAGTTTCTAATTAATATAAGCAAAAATGAGCAATTAAAGATGAGCAATGAGTAATGACAACTAGACTATAGTCACTACTCTTAATACTCTACCATCTAAGGATGTAATTTAATTAAAGGCAAGTAGTTGGATGAGCAAATCTACACTAAATGAATTTAAAACTAGCAAGTAGTAAACTAAAGCTTAAAAAGCAACTAAATTACTCTACTTCACTAGAATAATAAAAAGTCTACTAACTAGGAAAATAAAGCATTAAATATTATAAAGAGGCAAACTATATTAAGTGCTATCCTAATAAGCAATTGAGTAATACTACGCAATGATTGGAAAAATGATTGAAATATGAAGGAATTTACCCTAAATGGATGTATCTATATAGATGCATATGAATGTTCCACAATTTTTACTATTTTGTAAAAGTAATGAAATGTAAGATCTAAAACTATAGATGGAGATTTAGACTAAGGAGATGATGATAAAAAAAGAAAGCCCACTACTAAATAATGCTTAGGAATGAAGAAATATAGGATCAAAGGCAAGATTAACTACTACGATGCAAGATTACACTAAATCATGAAAAATGAGAACTAGTCTACTAATGAAATGCAAGAAAACTTAGATAAAAACAAGTAAAATGGATATCAATATGTAGAAGATAGAAAGCCCAATAAATTAAGATTAAAAGCTTGAGTTTCACAACTAAGGATTAAGCTAAAATTAAGGATAGAATAAAAATGGAAAAGGAGTCCTTGACAAGACTACTCAATCCTATCTAACTAAAACAAGACTACACCTATTACTATGTGCTATAGGTGTAGTTTTAGGATAATTCCAAAGTTTTTAGCTAACTCAAAATGCTAATTTTGACTTCAGAACTATGGTGTCCTTCTACCTATACAAATTTGGAGATCGCGGTTTATAAGTGTTCTCGTTCCAACTTGGAAATCGCAGTTTACAAATTTGTATGAACATAAGCTAGACTACAGGTTTGTGAACTTTGCAGCTGAAGAAGCCGCGGTTTTGCTCCTCAAGGCTTGTAAATCTGAACTGTGGTAATGAAGTAGTTGACTGGCTTTGACTGATCCAATTAATTGCATTCCAGTCCTTGGCTTCTTCCATCTTCAAATAGCTTCCAATTTTTGAAATCACCTACAAACACACACCATCCCTTATAAATTAAAATGCACCTATTATAGTATATAGCAATTACGTCCAAGTTTGTGTATATTTCTACCAAAATCCTAATATATATCTAAGTTTTTTATAAACATAAATAAACCTAAAATCTAACCAAAAGCATACAATACGAAACCGAATGGGACTAAAATAGCCAAAATTGCATAGGAAATAAAGGTAAAATAACTTTATGTAATAGAGTTATTGGTATAGCCATGGCATTAAATTTTGTGATTTTTTTGGTTGCAAAGATTAGCAACGAAAACTTGTTTTTGTGGCTAAGAATGTTGGACTACTTGTGTACTGAGTAGTTACCAGAAAACTTACTTTTGCCACAAAAGTAAGTTTTCTGGCTTTTTTTCTATTGAAAAAGTTAGCAACGAAACTTATTTTTGTAACTAAATATGTTGGTGTTTAAGCAACAATTTCTCCACAATTTTTTCTCATTTTAAACTGATTTAGTATAGTTTTCTGAATTTTGCAATCACCAAAAGTTTTTTTTTGTATGAGATATAAACGTCAAAATTTAAGTCGAGTTGGTTACGACGGGTAGCTTTCGGCAGTAAAAAAAAAAATTTGTGGATATTTAATTTTGGTCAAGTGAACTCAAAGTTGAAAATTTTAATATTTTTCTTTTAAATTTTATAAAGCAGGTCATTTTTTGATTTACGCATAATTAAAGTTTTACAAGTAGCTAATACAATCTATATTTTCATTAATTGAGAATTATATATGTTATAATTTAATTTGATTATTGTTGTGTGGATTTTTACATGAAAAATTAAGAATGAAACAAAATAGGCAATAGATGTATAATAAGAATTTACCTGGTCAGTCGAGGATATACGGTAGAGTTTCACACGAATAAGGAAGAAATTTTGACTTTTGCAAGCGGGCAATTATAGTACATGGACGGAAGCAATATTAGGTGCTGTGTTCTATGTTCATGAATTTTAAATTTCAAACCTTGGATAAACCTTGCAAGAATTTTAATTTCACTTTGTTAAATTAATCTTGTTTGGAAGTGAAATATGAAAACCTTGTAACTTTAATTTCACTTTGTTTTATTTCATTCTATTTTATGTCTTCAACTTTACTTTGTGAGGCTCCAAGCTAGCCTATGGTATCAGAGCCAAACAGTCTTGTAATGCCCGAGAAGAATATTAGATAAGTTTTTCATGTACCAGAAGAAATGATAGAAGAACTTTGGTAAAAATAATGGAAAACCAAGATCTAAACTCAGTTCCCCATCTTAAACATGTTGCTTCTGCCTTATCCTTACCTCGTTATTTTGCGAATAAGATAAAAAACCTTGTAGAGTACTCTACTATTTCCCGTGATCAAAGCCATAGTTGAACAGTCAGTGCTGCCAGTTATAAGCCCATATAATATCTACAAAAAAAAGAAATCCTATCAGAAGTATTAGATCCCGTATATCCACAACTAGCCCACAAGTCAAAGAGTTTGTCCAGTTTTCCAAGCTTGACTAGTGTGATCTTCCCTCCACGGAGGGAGGACAGTATGTAACCATCACTATTCCTCAAGAGTTTATTACTAGTTGGAAAGAAGAAGGATATACTAACCTTCATTTTGGAGCAATAAACTTATTATATCGTATCAAGGAAGAAGAGGTCTTCCAGTCACTGCAAGAGTTGCTTTCCTGGACACCAGATTTTTGGAATATCAAAATGCAGTAATTGGCACTACACTCACCACTCTCAATTCGGGGAGTGTTGTGTTGACTTTCTTTCCAAAATTCTCTATTTCCCTGAAGGATATCAATTTATCCAACTATTAAAGTTCAAGTCCAGATTATGGGAACAGAGCAAGTTCCATCTGCCATCATGGCAACTCTTTGCACCACCAACTTGTATACCGACTACAAAATCACGCTCTTGACCTATAAACTCTGGTACTCCAGATGCTTTTATGGTTCTTGCAGATTCTGGAGAAAAGGTACCTACTATTGTCCAAATTCCAAGACAATTAAGTAAATCGAACCTTGTAAAACTCATGCCAATAGAATGGATCATCAATTATGAAACCCTCCACTAGTATCAGTTTGAACAGCCTGTAAAAGTAGTCCATGCACAATTCAAAAAATAGTTAGATGGAAAAAGAAAGACAATTTTTAATGTCCAACAAGAATAAGGACCATTCGAACCAATTTTCAAACAACTGTTGATATCCCAGGAAAAAGGCAGGGATGCAAAGAATGAGATCCCAATTTATTCATTCTACCCAGACAGATCATGGGCCTATACTGACAAAATAGATGGACATGTTATCTGGGATGTCATCCATCCATGTGTGACCTTGAATGTTCTTGTGATGAATGGGATTCAGAAGATGAAGACGACAGTTTGCCAAAAGAAGAAGAAGAAAGAAGAAACAAGTGGGAAGATCTTCCCGTAAAAGCTATAGACCTAAAGATCCAGATCCACTAAAAGTTAAACATCTTAGTCATGTTATAAGGAGTGTTTTGATTTAGCATCTATCAAAAGAGAAGGGCAATACACATCTGTGCAAAATAGTGTCCTTCCGCCAATCCTATGCCACAGCCCCTGCCATGTATGATGTTTCAGTATGAGAATGATTTTCCACTTCTAGAAAGGAAGAGAGATAGAGCCCCATATTGGCCTTTTGTCCAACTAGCTGTAGATAATATAGGAAGGACTTACAGCTAACCCAAGGAGAAGAAGTGATGAATTGGCAAACAAAAAATGCCAAGGCCCAGAATAAAATTCTTACGAAGGTCAAAATTAAGGTAGACCTCGTGATAGAAAGAGTCTACAAAATGCATGCCAATATAGATGAATTGACAAAGATCTATCAAGGTATGCTTCAAAAAGTAGACTCTTTGGACAAAGTTATCCTAGAATCTTAATTGAAAGAAACTAGTTCGGATCTGAATTCAACCAAAAAGAAGAAGACATTTGGAGGCTTAAGAAACAAATAGCTTAGATTGAATCAGAAAAAAGGGAAAATACTTTGGTTTCTCCTTTTGCATCAAGTATATATTCCAGACAACCTGTGTCTCCGCCACAATTTCCTATCACCATGAATCCTGATATATTTAAAACTTCGTATCACCATGAATCCTGATATATTTAAAAGTATCTCTACAAAGAAGGTGACCCAAAAAGGAAAACAAAAGGATCCAATAATGAAGGAACTAGATGAAAAAGAATCCATGCTAGGTGATGATGACACTTTTTCAATGCCTCAATTAGCCATTTTTTACAGTCACTTATTCTAAGAAGACATATCAACTGACCAATCAGAATCAGAAACGCATAACGTTGGATCTTCAGAAGGAGACTCAAATAATTTACAAATGGATGATTTTGAAGAAGAATTTGTAGATATCTCCATAATGGGATGACGGCTGACAGAGCATAATCCAGCTTTAGAAAGATGGAAAATTCTGATGAATCTGATGCAGAATCTATTCTAGAAATAGAAACCAGAGATTCAGCGACAACCCCAACAACCTCAACCAAGCCAACAAACAAAGGAATGAGCATATCCGCCTAACATCCTGAGAGAATTTTCTTCTCAATTCACTGGCACTCTTAGAGATTGGTTTATGAGTTTGGGAGAATACAAACAGTTGCAATTTTTTAGACATGCAAGCTTAGCCTTAGCCCTTGGGCAAGTCCACCAAGAATTCATTGGAAATGAATCACTGGTACTTACAAAACAACACCAGGATTTCTTTGACATGCAATGTTGTGCTCTGAAAAAAAAAGATTTGGATTATCATTTCAAGAGAATGTACGAATTATACTACCGCCTTAACGAATTAAATGATCCAAATTTCAAGCATGTATATGCCTCATCTTTATCTAAAGAGCTGCAACCTAAACTTTTTAGGATGACACAAGCTTGAAATGAAATGGCGACAATATAGAAAGTTACGGATTATGAGAAATCCATCAATTTGCTCTCACAGTATTAGCCAAGCTTTGTGAAAAATAGAAGATGTTCAAACAGATGATGGATCATAAAAAGAAATTCCAAAAAGTGTGTAAAAAATAGCCTGGAAATCAAATGCAAGGAAGAGTCATGCTCTTGTGATAAAAAAAGACAAGAGAAGATATTAAAGATGGTTTAAGCTGTCCAAAAAGAAAAAATCCTTGAGATTTTTCAAAAGAAAGTCTGGAAAGGGAAAAAAGTCGAACAGATATTTCTTATGTGGAGAAAAAGGGCATTTTGCAAAAAATTGCCCCAATAAAAAAGGAAAATTCTGCTAAACTTGTTTCTCAAGTTCTTCAAGTAACTGAATATGATTTTGATATAGAATCCCTCTATTCTGAACAAGAAGAACAACTTTCTTACACAATTTTTACTATTCAAGACTCCAGATCAGAAGAAACAAGTTCATATACAGACTCAAATGCTGAATAGAAATCCTTTCTCTTTGTATGCTCAAAACTCAAAAACATCCATGGAAGAAGATATTGCAGTTTCTCCCCATATAAAGGTCAAAGTTTTGCCTTCAAAATATGGCAGACCTATTCCAGCAATAGGTTTCATGGATACTGGTTCAATGAAATCTATGATGAATCCTGCAGTATTACCTTTAGACTCATAGATACCTCATATACAATCTTTCAGAGCAACAGATGGAAAAATCTTCCGTTCAAAATGGATTAAAAAGAAAGAAAGTGGAATTCAATTCTTCTTAGATTGCATCATATGGACAAAATCCTAAGATGTGATCTACCAGATAAAGATATGCTTATTGGCTTTGATCTCTTTCGAAAGTCTCAATTCCTTAGAGCCCTTCCTGAAGGAATAAGATGCAAATGAAAATTTAAACCTTATACAAAGATTGAGAAAATGTTTGCCATTTCAAATGCTCTAGAAGATTTTCAAGAGATAGCTAAAGAATTGCAGCCAACTTCTAAACAAGAATTGGCCTGATCGAACCCACAAAATCAAATGGGGATTGTCATGCATTCTATGTTAACAAAAGGTCAGAACAGGCCTGAGAAAATAAAAGGCTTGTAATTGACTATAAGCCTCTCAATAAGTTCATGCAAGATGATAAATTTTCATTGCCCAAAATACAAATGCTGTTTTCCCATATTGTAGAAGCCCAGGTATTCTCAAAATTTGATCTAAAGGCAGGGTTCTGGTAGCTCAGCATTGATCCAAAAGATAGACATAAAATAGCTTTCTATATTCCTACGCCCCAATATCAATGGATCGTCATGCCATTTGGATTGAAGGTTGCCCCGTCAATCTTTCAAAAAGCAATGGTGAGAATATTTGACCCTATAATGCATAGTGCATTCATATGTATTGATGATATCTTGCTATTCTCTAAAGACAGAAAGTCATATCAGCAAATCTTGCAAAAATTTTTGGGCCTAGTTAAGGACTATGGAATTATGTTGTCTGAGAAAAAAGGCTTTATCATAGACAGCCCAATATCGAATTCTCGGGTATGAAATTCTCTGAAGGAAAATATCAACCAGGTCGTTATATTACCCAAGAAATTCTAAAATTACCTGAAGAAAATCTTTCTGTAAAGAAATACAACACTTTCTTGAAATTGTAAATTATGTTAAGGATTTTCTTCCAAAAGCAACCAAATACAGAAGCCAGCTGTCTAAAATGCTGAGAAAGAAAGCTCCAACTTGGAGAAAAGACTAGACAATGGCTGTCCAAAGGCTAAAAAAATTTGTTAGAATCCATCACCTTTAAAGATTCCCATCACATGATACAGGATCTTGTAGACAGATGCTAGTGATGAATGTTGGGGAACCATACTCATTGAAGAGATTGAAAAGAAATTACCATTACTGTGGTCATACAGGTGGACAGTTTAAAGAGGCAAAGAATATTACCACACTATTTATAAAGAAATTTTGGATGTAAAATATGGAATAAAAAAGTTCAAATTCCATCTTATTGGTCACAATTTAAGATATTGTGAGGATGGATAATTCATCTTTCCCAAGAATAATGGATTTCAATAATAAAATGATTTGAAAGCCACAATTATTGAGGTTGAAGGACTAGTTTTCAAATACCAACTCAATGTTCAACATATAAAAGGAGACTCCAATATGATCCCAAACCTTCTTTCTAGACCAAAAAGAGTTCATCTTATGTCCAAATCCAAAGCCATTCGTATTATCTTCATGGCCTCTTCAGTTCCTCTTGTTAATTCTGTATTTAGACCAAAACATTTCAAAACTTTTCTCCCAAGAGACATGTAATATTTGAGAGTATTTCTGAGGTTAAGTTTTATGCTAGAAATTATCTCATCTCAACTAAGACCTTTTCTTTCTAGACCACCCTTTTAGTAACATGGTCCAAATAAATATAAAGGCTCAATTTCTTGAAGAATGTTTATGGCATTTCTAGTGCCTAGGAGTTCTTTATTGTTTCCCAATCCAATTTACTACTTCTGATCTAACAGCCTTCTTCCCATCTGTGCCTAGCAACCAAAGCTCATTAATATGAACTTTCCTAGAATGGTATTACATGGAAAAATAGTGGTACGAACTATGCATGAATCAAATCAATACACATGAAGATGAACATGTCAATACAATCTGTCTTGAGCTACATCGATGTGTATAAGAGACATAGTACCAATAGAATAGCTCAAGAGAGAATGACTGTCTCTTATACAAAGTGTGCAGTTTTTTTAGAGTGAGTCAATTCATTGTGAAGATGGAATATAAGCTAAACTCCTTATGGAACACCTTTGTTTCAAAAACCAAATTTCTTTTAAAATTCCATCAGGATATCTTTCATCTACCTCTATGAGTTCTTAAAAGAAACACAAAGCCACCCAAACCGATCCAGAATCAGATCAGGAAGAAAATCCTACTTAATCAGAATTTGGCCCAGATGACATGTTTGTTGATTCTCAAGATTCCAACTGTTCAGATGACCATTTCATATATTAGGATGGGTATGGTGTCTATTGGGATGTCCCTCATTTTGATGTCAGCATATTACCAGTATTATAATTCACCATGACGAGATTCTCCAATCTTGTGATGATTTGTTTGATGTCTTGTTTGTTTACAATAAAGTTGAGAATGTGTTCCCACAAGTTCTTTATGTAGATGTGGGTATATTCCCACATATCTCTAAAATTAGTATCAAGTCCAACTTTGAAGTTCGTATGTAATTTTATTTTAAGTCGAGTTTGAAGTCCGTATGTAATTTTATTTCAAGTCCAAGTTTGAAGTCCATATGTAAATCTATTTTAAGTTCATGTTTGAAGTCTGATTTTTTAGAATTCGTTGTTAAAGTCTGGACGCCTCTATAAATAGGGCTTTCCTCTCATTTTTAAGGCATCTTTGGTTTTGAATAAATAATATCCTTATTCTTATATCCTTTGGATTTGATCAATATGCTACGGTCCTCACAGAAAGGTTAATTGATGTAAAATAGTTTAGATCTTTTAATTCCTGAGCCATTCATGTGCATGAGAGCCTTCAGGCATATCAAGTAATAAAGGGAATAAGAGATTCGTTCTATTTTATGTCTTCTAACTTTACTTTGTGAGGTTGGCAGGAGGATCTAGCTATAAAAGCTATAGACCTCAAGATCTAGATCCAAATCCAGACAGAAATTAAACCACTATCATGTTAAAAGGAGTGCTTTGAATATCTATCGAAAGAGAAGGGCAACTCAAGGATTTGCAACAAAGAAGTAATCCTTCCAACCAATCCTATGCCACGTCTCTTGCCATGTATGATGTTTTAATATAAGAATAATTTTCCACCACTGGAAAGGCAGACAGATAGAGCCCCATCTCGGCCTTTTGTCCAGCTAGCTGTAGATAACACAGGAAGGACCTTACAGCTAAACCAAGGGGAAGAAGTGATGAACTGACAAACAAAAACTGCCAGGGCCAGAATAAAAATTTTACGAAGGTTGAAACCAAGGTAGACCTCGTGATAGAAAGAGTCAACAAAACGGATGCCAAGATCGATGAATTGACAAAGATCTATCAAGGTATGCTTCAAATTGGACAAAGATCTCATAACCTTAATTGAAAGAAACCAGTTCGGATCTGAATTCAACCTAAAAGAAGAAGAAATTTCTCTTATACTTATCTAGACTCTCCAAATCAATTTGAAGCAAATTTCATAAACGCTATTCTTCTCACATCTCTTTCCTTAAGAAAAGAAGAATTTCCCAGTACTCCATCTCTTTGACATTTCAAGAGCTCAAATAGGTAAATCTCTTTTTTTTTTGTTTATTTGCAAACTACTATTTTCTTTCCCTTTTCTTTTCAATATTTACTTAGATCACTCATTTTTTATTTTTTCTTGGATTATTAATTTGAAATCTCAAATCTATTGTTTAGATTTTTTTTTCTTGGGTTTTCTGTTGATCCAAGGCTTTTTAGCACCATCCATTGGTTTGGCTTCTCTAAATTTGGAGGTATGACTACAGTATAGATTCGAAGACATATTTATGATTTAATATTGGTAGTAAATTTTAAATATAGTGATTATATAGATTCGAATACATAAGAATAGTGTTTTCTATTATTTTTCTTTCTCTTATTCTTTTCAATGTTTTCCTAAAATGTTAATGATTTTTTATTATTCTGTTACTTTCTTATTTGCGATGCTTATATTTTCTTGAAACTCTATGGTATTTGTTGGTCCTAAAGCAACCTAAGAGAGGGGGGTGAATTAAGTTTCTCAAAAAATATACTTTCAGAAATATTGAGATGATGTCAAATTAAATTCTGATATAATGAACCATTAAGCGTGTAGATTTGAATAAAATAAAGAGAAAATTAAACAACCAATACTTCCAAGCAAGCAAGCA
Organism: Cinchona pubescens; assembly: GCA_025175665.1. Classification (NCBI taxonomy): domain Eukaryota; kingdom Viridiplantae; phylum Streptophyta; class Magnoliopsida; order Gentianales; family Rubiaceae; genus Cinchona; species Cinchona pubescens. The sequence goes on along the minus strand of JANKKI010000049.1, from coordinate 2,639,906 downwards.
AGCTTGAAGTATTCAATCACTAGAATGCTTCACACACTTGGTGAGCCAATAATCTTTACAAAGACAAAGTTCTTGCTCACACTAAAAGACTTTTAGTTGAGCCAAGAATGTTACTTACAACCACACTTTCATACAAGATTATCACTCCACTCAAAGTTGAATTGCACTCACAACTGCACACTAATACAACTGCACACTATAGTTAATTTGCACCTCAAATTGCTCTTTTCTAAGGCTTGTATTTAATGTATTAGATCATCTTTTCTCTGTTTTAAAGCAGCTATTTATAAGAGCACAAATAGTGGTTGAAACTACTTCCTAACGGCTAAATAATAAATGCACAAAAAATAGCCGTTGAACGTCTAGATGTCTTTATACACATCTAGAAAGTCTAAGAGTGTCCGATCTAACTTACAGTTTGTTGAAGAGCTTCGTTCGGACGTTAGTGCATGCGTCCGTTCCTTCGTCCGACAGAGGCTTCGGACGGTCATGTTCGTCCGAAAGAGAAGTAGTAGGATCCCATTTCTTTCTGCCAGTTCATTCGGACGGTGCAATGCGTCCAAGAAGTTTTGACCTAGTTCGGATGGTTCAGTGCCTCCGAAAGCTCTGTTCCTGCAAAAACTTGTTTTACAGAGTTAAGGGTTTATGTCATCATCAAAATAAGGTTTGGAAAACATCAGTATTGTCCATCCATCATGTGTGAGTATGTGTGTGTTTCTTTGAGTCTTTATTTTTTTTGAAGAACAAATTTTAGCTCTCATTATCATAAATAAATAAATAAATTTTTCAAGAGTTGGATTTTTTTATTTTTGCAAAAGCTTACTGTTGTTGTGAATTTTTTTTTTCAAGTGTGAATGATTCTAATTTTAATTTACTTGGTAAATTGATAAATATTTATATGAGGCTATTTTGATTACATAAAATAGTAAACGACAGTTATTTGTCTACTTGTATTTCTTTGTAGGCCTTTTTATTTTGAACTTTGTTTAATTGTTAGTGTTGTTATGATTTGTTCTCTAGGTGTTTGATTAAAGTTCAATTGAAATTCTATATTATCTTCAATCTTAAAGGTTACAATTTTTTTTTCTCTATTTTGTTGTTAATTAAACTTTTTTTTTTCTTCAAAGAACAAAGGTGTTGCACATTTGCTTTTAATTTCTTGATAAGAACATTCTAGGCTTAGGCTATGGCCTCAATTTGATACTTTGATTGCGCATGAAATATGGACTTGAAGATTACTGTATCTTTCTAGTAATGTGTGATGTATTTCTTATATATTTCTTTGTCGCTTATAACAATCCCTTCCTTTTCCAATGTCGTGCTCTGATTGGATAGATCATTTTCATACTTGTGTTGTGCACGTAATTTATTGCTAATGGAGTATTTCATGACAAGCGATTGGCTGCTTAATTTTTCACAGACCCTTCCACTCAATTGCCTTGTCTTGCTTGACTTTCTACATTAGTGCTATTTCAAACTCCTAAAAACTATATAACCAAGTGAAAAAGAGAAAACTTTATTTTGTATTTGGAATGTTCTATTTATTTGGATGTATATTACCTATAATATGGTTTGTTTAGTATTTGTTTTCTTTCTAGTAGTTAATACTATTGGGAATTTTATGGGGAATTCTGAGTAGAAAGATGAAGCTGAATCTCAGATATTTCTTATACATAAGTTGTTAGTTGATGAATTGATAAGCTTCACTTTGAAAATAGGAGAGGAAGTGGGTGGTATGATGTGGACTTCTAGAAATTCTATGAATTCAGTTGACAGAAATTACATCATTCCACCCACTTCCTGTTTCTTATACACATCAGAGATGTGACATCTCCTTTCTTTCGGAATTGCTCTTCATCGTCCGAAAGATTTTGTTCAACTTTTGTAGAATTGTGTTATGCAATTGTAATTTTGACCTCTGCAAATCTGCATTTCATAAGGGTTGTTTCCCTTGATTTGTTCCTTTAATATCAATTTTTGACTTATTATATTTGTTTCGTTGGCTACTATCTGAAGTGAAACACCCAAATTATATTCTAGAATATTAAAATTCTAGATATGTATAATGTCTGTAGATTTGCACATACTAATGTGTGTTAAGAGACAGGGAAAAGTTTGATCATATTATATAAAATAAAATTTTCCTCTTCCATCTATAAAAATATTAGTTCTTTATTCAATTCAGTTTTTTGTTGAATTATTGCCCTTTTTATTTTATATAATATGATCAAACTTTTATTTTGACTTACCGAACACAAATTAGTATTCAAATCTACACGCTTAATGGTACTACAATATTTCTCTTACATTTGGCATCATACTATTAAGTTATAGAAATAAAAACATAATCCTATGATAGGTGCAGTAGTATTTTATCACTTGTTTATCTATTTGTTATGCAGTTTTAATTTGAGATGCAAGTTTTACAATGGTAAACATGATTTGAAGAATAACATGTATTTCCATGTTGAATCTGTGTGGGTAAGAGACTTTTATTAACTGAATATTAACAATTAAAGCTAATTTAGTGGCTAAATAGTGGAATTTAAACTTGATTATTTTATTACCTTTTTGCATTAGAATAGGCTCATTTGCACAGTACAACTTGTAAGGATAGCTCGAGTAGCACGATTTATATTCCAATTGTCGATTCATCTGAGACCCTAATTGTCGAGTAGTCCACTAATACAACGGTAGTGCCAACGACATTTGTTTGGCTGCACATCATCCTGACAACGATGTATGAGTACTAACTGTTATTAGTGTTTAGGTCTATTTTATTTATTTATTATTTTATTACTTTTTATATTTTGAATGACAAACCATTGCAGGCTTTTCAGATTTCGGTAAGGTGGTCCACAATCTCGATAGTATCATCAAGTCCTGTTGACATGAGAAGTTTATCAACTGGATGATTGATAAGCTCATAAATGTAGTATATTTCATGTGTCGTTTACGTCTGTTTTCATGTCATTTGAGCAATAATTGAGTTAATTATGAGTTGAAATGTTTTATTTTTAGTGTGTATAGGTCTTGAATGAAAAAGGAGCCAAAAGAACCAAAAGGTTGGAGAAAAATCAAAAGGATGCAAAATGTGCACCAACAAGGAGTGAATTTGGACACTATTCGGCATTTTGAGCATAACTTTCATGTGTGAGTTCCAATTGAGGTGATTTAAGATGTTTTGAAAAGCTAAGAGAAAGAGCTACAACTTTCATGTTTTCAAAATTTCAATTAGCATCAAGGTCAAAATCTAATTTGAGGTGGAAGTTGAAGCTGGCAAACTGACATTTGCGCACGTGGGTGAGGGCCGAGAAAAAAGAACTTTCGCCTCTGGAAATTGCGCACATGCGTAAGGAAAGGCTATGCATGTGTGCACATAGAGCAATAATTGACATGAATTGCTTGTTTTGGAAGTTTTCTCTACCAATCAAAAGCCTGAATTATTATCTGACGGAGGCCGAGGAGAAAAGGCTTCCAGATTTGAACGAATTGGATGAATTTCAAAGACAAGGCTATAAAAATACAAAACTTTACAAGGAGAATATGAAGGATTGGCTTGACAAGCATATTTTTGGGAAAGAATTCAAAATTGGGACATGGTTTTATTGTACAATTAAAGACTAAAATTGTTCCCCGAAAAATTAAAGTCCAGATGGTTTGGACCATTTGAAGTAGTGCGGGCATTCCCATATGGTTCAGTGGAACTTAAAGGGAGACAAGGAAACTTCAACATGAATGGCCTTAGGGTGAAGCGTTACTATGGAGGGATTATCCACAAGGAACGAGAAACCGTTCACCTCATAATGCTTGATCTTAAGTGCCAAAGTCGAACTTAAAACTATAAACAAGGGCGCTACAGTTGAACTCCAGTTATGATAATCATGTTTTGATGATGACCAAATCATACTAATGGTTTGCAAACAAGTGTGCAGAAAAACAGGAAGGATCGGATGAAAATGATCATCCAAACACAATCAAGAAAAACAACCAAAAGTTGAACAAAATCTTTAGGACGATGAAGAGCGTCCGAAAGAAAGGAGATCGGACGCAAGGGAGAGTCCGAAAAAAGGAGCTGGAAATGAAGTAAGTTTCTGTATAGCTGTAGGACGCATATGACCGTCTGAGACACTGTTCATCAAGCTGTAGGACTCATGAACGGACGTCCGAACCCACCGTCCAAACCCCTAACGGCTAGTTTTTAACAGCTAGTTTTTTGACCGTTAGAACTCAAATTTCAGCACATCGTTCATCTATAAATAGCCCAAGGACTAGTCCAAATGATGTAAGGAACTACAACATTCAATACAAACACTTGTAAGAGCTATTTGGGGAGAAATAGGCTAAAATATTGTGGGTTGTATTGGTTTGAGTAGTATAGTTCTCTTGGCTCAACAAGTGGGAATTAGTGTGAGCAAGAGTAGACTAGTGAGTGATCTAAGTGTAAGAGTGGAGGGATAACAAGTGTACAAAAGTGAGGTTGTAGTGTAAAACCCTTTGGCTCAACTAGAGGAACTTAGTTGGTGCACTTGGATGAGCTACTTTGTGTACAAGAAGGTTATTGCCTCACCTTCTTTGAAGAGGTACTAGTGGATGTACTCCAAGCTTGAGAAGTTTGAGAGTTTGGTTTAATATTCTTTATCTCAATCTTTTATTTGTTCTTTAAGCTTTGATTGCTAAATATTTATCTTTGATCATTTGTGCTTAAGTATTCATTTGTTGCACAAAGTTCGTATTTTCATTAAGCACTTCAAAAGGTTTGTTTTTTGAGACAACCCGTAATTCACCCCCCTCTTAGGTTACTTTGGGGCCAACAGCTACATGGGAGTCTACCAACTTAGCACTAAACTAGAAAAAGTGTCTTTTTATGACTAAAGAAGAAACTGTGTTAGGCCAACAAATATCTGCTAAGGGTATTGAAGTTAATAAGTCTAAAGTAGAAGTCAATGAAAAATGAACTAATTCCCTCTAGATTAGTGACTGGGTGGTGGATGTGTATTGACTATAGGAAACTTAACGGAGCCACTAGGAAAGATCATTTTCCTTTGCAGTTCATTGATCAAATACTTGAGCGTTTATCCGGACATGTGTTTTATTGCTTTCTTGATGGTTATTGAGGACATTTTCAAATAGCCATTGCCCCGAAGATTAAGAGAAAACCACTTTCATTTGTCCATGTGAAACTTTTACTTATCGACTTACAAAATATACACATGGAAATGTGTATAACCTTGTGACGATGCATTTTTGCTATTTTCTATTAGCATCGATCGGTTGAAATCAAGGTTGTGGAAGTTGAAGCTGGCAAACTGTCACTTGCACACATGCACGAGGAATGCGTAGGCAAGAAAAAAGAACTTTCGCATTTGGAAATTGCACACATGCCCAAGGAAAGGCTGCGTATGTGCACACATCGAGCAACAATTGATATGCATTGATTGTTTTAGAAGTTTTCTCCATCCTGTTAGACTCCTTATCAAGTTTGAATGTATTTTTATCATCTTAGGGGTCTAAACCCTAATGTATCCCCTATAAATACCCCACTATGAGCGGAGTTGAACATAACATAGCAGCCCTTAGTTAGATTAGACATTAGAATAAAAATTCATTATATTAGGGCTAGGGTTTTATTTTTCTTGTTCAAGACTACAAGTTCCATCAACTTTTCTTTCTAGCAACGTTACTGATTTTGATTTCTTGATCTACATTCAATTTAATTTCAAAATTTATCTCCATTACATATTTCTAATTAAATTTTTCTGCGATTTATTTTTCTATTTCATTGGTTAAGTCTTGCTTACGGTAAATTTTATTACTTTTTCTAGTTTTAATTAGTTTTGGTATTCATTCTTGATTTCTAGTAGTTAAAGGTAGAACAAAATTCTTGCAATTAGCTTGTCTAACTAGTTCGTAGGTTTGTGAACCCTAGTAATTGACCGATAGTCCTCGTGGGAATGATCCTTACTCACTCGATCTACAAACTCATCTTGTATCCTTGTGAACGTGTGTAGGTATTGATTAGGCTTATTAAGGCCTATTTATTAACTTGTTTGTGAATTGAATTGCCTAGTCAATATTACACCGAGCAATGACTGCACCACGGAATGTATGTGATTTGTAGTGGAATGAGTTCAAGATAATAACTTAAATTATTTGTTGTTTTTCCTCCTTTATTGACTGAAATCATTAACCTACGTCCCTTCCCTGACCAAAAAGTGATCAGTCTCTGTCTCTCTGTTGTTAATTAATTTTTTTCAAAACTTTTGTAGTTTCACTTCACATGAGATGACATGGACAATTCTGTGATCTTTCAAATCTTCAAGAAAAAAGCCGAAGATCATTTGCACACCACCATGGAAAGGCGAAGAAGCAAGATGAAGAACCCGAATTTCATGGCCGAGGAGGTTTGGCTCTAGTTAGTGACTAACTAGAACCATCCAAAGGCCCAGAAAAGAGCAGAAACAAACAAGTAGAAAGCCAGTGGATCAATAAATATCTAGGAACACAAAAAAAGGCTAGTGTGTTTAGTTAAGATTTAAATTCTTCACTTTTTAATTACGGTTTATGATTAAATTTTATAAACACATTGGGCGCTAACTTTATTTTATTCTTTTTTTTTTACCAGACAAACGAACTAGGAAATGCCCCAATTGGGATAGACTCTTCAAAAGGTATTGTCAAAAAAGGGATAAAACTTGGATAGGACCATTGCCTCAGTCCGTATATGAGAAGTACCACAACCTTCAAGTGACTCATAATGAGTAAACAGACTCTCTAACCGCCGGTCGATCTAGCGAAAACGTGGGTAGAGGCTGCTAGCGGAGTCAAATTTGGGGGAATATTCTATATGGGTCCACTGGCTAAAGAGTACATGTCTATTGCCTATGCTAGCACTGCCTCTGCCTCCTCCTGTAACTGTTAGCCAGTCCAAGTTAAAACTACTCAAGGATGAGTTTCAGTGGAGGAATGATGCACTGTGGAACACACTTCACCGAAAGGACGGGGAGCTATAGGACATGCACAGGTTACTGGCTCAAATGGCTGGGGTTATAGTGCGGCTACAAAATAATGTCTTGTGTCCTAACCAGGTTGGCAGTTCGAACAAATCCTCAATCGATCACGATCTTTTATGTATGAATTTGTTAAACCAAAATTTTTAAAAAAAAAGACAAAACGAAGTCAAAATGGTTTATTGGTCTGACAAAATCATTCAGATGAGCAAAGGTAATTTTAGAATAGGCATATAGAGAAATAATTTGAAGACAATCTATTAGAGATAGCAAAAGATAGGAAACAAACAGTGGTAATTGAATTACTGGGAAAATAAAGCTTTTGAAGGCAGTCAAAAAATAGATTAAAGAAATAAACTTCCAAACAATTTTATCGAAGGTAAGGTATTGGTATAATTTGCCTGCTTAAAATGTTTCTCTTTGTCACTCTCCCAGATCTAGAAGTCTTCTCGATCAAAGTTTTATTTTAAAATTGAAAAAAACAATGTTAGAGAAGTACCAAACTTGTACCTCTTGTAAGATTGCTATTTTTCCAAATTTCTCTCAAACAAGCTTTCATTCCCCATATCTAGTATTTTTGTTTAAAAATTTTCAAACAAGTCAACTGTAAAAAGCAAATTGAGTTCTTGAATTAAAATCCTTGGGGATACTCCAATTTTGCATGTGGTCAAATCCTGTTTCGATTACACATTTGTAAACATAATTGGATGCTACTAGAGATTTGTTTCTAATTTGGATCAATCAATTCCTATAACATCTGTTTTTAATCCGTTGAAATAGTTTCAAGGTGGAGTGTCTTGAAAATTATAAAGTTTCCTCCATGTTGAAATTGGATTTTATATGAATAAGTTACATAGCCCGTTGATTTATCGTTAAATGAATTTGCCGATTACTTTATAATACAAGCAAGCAATGATGAACCTAAACATTAATTAATGTTGGGAATTAGCATATTGACCTTTGTGCCTCTTAAATTAGTTTTATTGCTTATTATTGCATCTTAAAAATAAAAATAGGGAAAATTAATGGCCTTAGTGCCTATGTATCCTTATTTGCCTCTCATCTCAAATTAGTTAAGGCACTAAATTAAATCAATTTGGCCTTAGTTCCCTACAATTGATCCTAGTACCTTATTTTGTAAAAATTACCTTTTAAGGCATTAAATCAAATTAAATGGCCTTAGTGCCCTAAATTACCTTTTATGGTAATAAATCAAATCAATTAGTTTTAGTGCCTAAAATTACCTTTTTAACGCAATAAATTAAATCAATTTACTTTAATGCCAAAATTACTTTCTATGGTAATAAATTGGTTTTAGTGCTCTGAAATTACCTTTTAAGGCATTCAACTAAATCAATAGGTTTAGTGCCCACAATTGTCGTTTAAGATAATAAACCAAATTAATTGGCCTTTGTGGCTAAAATTACTTTTTATGGTGATAAATCAAATTAATTGGCTTTGATGCCCAAATTCGCCTTTTAAAGGCACCAAATAAAATATATCAGTTTTGTGTCTAAAATTATCTTTTAAGATAATAAATCAAACTAGTGGGCCTTAGTGCCAAATTTGACTTTAAGGCACTAATCGATCTTAGTATTAAAATTTGTCTTATAAGACATTAAATCAAATTAAATTGCATCTAGATGTCCATAAGAGACAGTGGTAATATAGTAATTAAAAGTAAATATGCGAATTAAATAGACTTTGTGTCAGTAGATGGCTTTCAAGACATCACAAAAACATTAAATAAAATAATTAGACAAGTCAATCAATTCATATAAATTATTTTTGCCTTTAATAACCAAATCCCAAATAAATGTCAATTGCCACTCAAAATGTATAAAATAATTGATATTTAAAAATTGTAATTCATCTAAAACTACGTGTGACTTGATTCTAATTTGAATACATAGGAAACCCCTTCAAAGGATTCAGCCGCAAGAACTACAAAATATACTCCCTCCCATTTCACATATCACTCTTTCTATTTTATTTTGTCCCAAATTATTTGTCATTCCCTAAAATGGAAAATTTTTAAAGGTTATTTTACCTATTTTATCCTTCATGCAAATCCCAAAGACATAGCATTAAATTTAATGCTTCAACATTAATTTCTCTCACAAGCTATTTCAAAATTTGAAACTCCAAAATCAACTAATAAATTTTATATCTTAATTGAAGGACAATTGAGGAAAAAGCATCTTACTTGTAGGTCAAACACCGATTTTTCTTAAATTGTGTGTAAGTTTGACCATGCTAAATAAAATAAGATAGAGGGAGTATTATTTTGTGAAGTTTTTCCATCAACTAAAAATTCCACTCAAATTCAAGTCTCCTAACTCACCAAAAGTTCAAATAGATCAAAATTAATTTATTTTCCCACTAAACTCAAAATAAATGCTCGACATACAAGTGAATTTTTATTCACACGAACTATGTGAGATTTGACCTCGATAATGGGTATGTGGGCAGCATGAGTATATAACATAGGTGTAACCCCAAAAATTTATAAAATTTAAATTCCCCCTATTCTTATTTGTTTAATTGGAAGTTAAAGTAATTAGCTGACCATTAGAATCAAAAAGGTGTTTCTCTAAAATTAGGGAATGTAATTAAGAGATTTAATATCTTGAATGGGTCCGACTCACACAAATAAAAACTCCCTTGAGCAAATTGTACGAGTTAAATCAAGATGAATTAAAATTTAATTTGTAAAATATTAAATTTTTGCTTAACATATGCTTTGTCCTTTCATTGTTGAAAATCGTATTTCATTAAACTCATCCTTACACATTATTTATATTTCTGTGTAGTTTTGGATATAACCTTAATAGATATCTTTGATCTTGAGTTTATAGAAAGGTATCTTGGGATTGCATATTCTAGATTCATAAGAATTGGTAAATAATAATTAAACATATTTTCTATATTTTTGAAACAAGCTTTGTCAGTAAATTTGTTGCTAAAGTTTGGAAAATATTTTTTTTTAAAATTTTTTCATGGCAAATGCGTTGGAAAACAAAATAAATATTTAAATTTGGAAGAAGGATTATTTTGCTATTTGTAGCAAATTTTAGTGCTCATCTGCCACGGTATTTTTCCTGCAAAATCTATTGCAAACTATTCGATTCTATTTTGTGGCTAAATACGTGATTGGGTTTTATTCGAAAATTCTGTCCTAATTTATATTGATTTTTATAATTAGATTTTTTCTTTGCTAGTCCCAATGTTTCTATATGAAGCAAGTTTTGAAGGTAGAGCCATGAAATTTTCGTTAATAAATTCATTGTTATTTCCAGTGAAATTTGTATAAAAAGTTATGCGATGCACTTTAGCAACGAATTTCCGTTTCCACTGTTATTTCGGTTACCCACAAGTAAAAATGTCAGGCCCCAAAAACAGGACCGTAACACGCCGCGCTAATGGCACACCTGTCCAAAGCGCAAGGCACAAACGAACAAAGCAACAAACTTAACCGCAATGTAATAGAACCATCAAACCATTTCTTAACTATAAAATCGAATATTTCATTTTACACAAAAATACGAATTACAAAATTTCTTCTTAGTACAAAAGATGCTACAACAAAAACAAAGTTCATCAATACAAAACCTATCTAATACACTACCCCTCTCCAAATAAAAGAGAATCTTTGAAGATTATCCATGAGAGTCCTACCAAGTAATGTGGAATCGGTGATTTGGGGGCAAGTTAAGAAATATCGGTGGAGAGTAAAAAACGAGCACCTAATCTGAAAAATTATAAGTCACGTGGGGTGAGCATAACTAGCTCAGTGGATATCATAAAAGTTCTTCAAATGGGGCCAAGCATTTCGATAAAAAGAAAACATATAGATATTATAACATTTGTGAAAACCATAGTCATGAAGCAGTTTCTAAAATGTCTCATGCCATTTAAACGTCAGGCATGTCCAAAACATAGCCAAAAAGATCCAATCATTTCAAAACATAGTATGCTAAAGCATAGCGTAGCCAAAAAGATCCAATCATTTCAAAACATAGTATGCTAAAGCATAGCGTAGCCAAAAAGATCCAATCATTTCAAAACATAGTATGCTAAAGCATAGCGTAGCCAAAAAGATCCAATCATTTCAAAACATAGTATGCTAAAGCATAGCGAACAAATCCAAGTACAGTTTCAATCCAGTATAATAAAATAGCATGAGTATCTTTTAGGCTCGAAGGTATGACTTTCAGTACTAGCCAGATCTAGTAATCTATGTTTTGAAACTAGTTGACCGGGAGGCTCAAGTTATCCCATGTTTTTATACCGTATCAAATAGTTCATAACATTCACAGAAGTCACCACGGCGTCCCATGGATGACTATAGAACCGGTTCTCCACAAATCAAACATTTCCAAACACATCCAAAATTATATACCTAGGTCACCTATGAGCCAAAACAGTCATAAAATGCTTTCATATCAAAAGAGTTTGCAAACATATCATTTGATTAACATAAAATAGCTTGGTCCCGATTTCATATGTAATAGTTCTCAAAACTTGGTAAAAGTGCAGTTCCAAACATCATAACAATGTTCTCTGATTTGGACATATTTCGAAAGTCATTAAACAAAATACAAGTGGAAGAGGGTCTATGTTACCCACCTATCAAAGCAAAAACTGCACAATGATCACTGAACTCGATCGCCGGCGGTAGGTGGCTTGGTACCTAAAACAGATATAAGAGGACTCTTAGAATAGATGTAGAAGTTAAAGAATGACTAGGGAAGCGAAAACGACGTGAAACGATAGAGAACGACACCAATAGCTCTTTGGTCAAAAATGACCTTTCCACAATTTCTGACCAACTTCGACAAGTTAAAACCTCAGTCAAAACACTTTATTTGGAGTCCTCAGAAACGTATTGACTAGATTAGGAGATAATAAGCTCAGTTTTCCAGAAAAACCGAAAAACTTCGCCTCTCCCTAGGCTATAATTAGGCTATCCTCCCTGCCAATAAAATCCAATTCCAAGGTATTCAAGGGATGTTGGTTACCCCAACTCAAAACAACATATTCAACCAACCAACAAATAAAATATATTTCCAAGGTATTCAACATATTGATCACAACACAATTCTAAAATGAGACATGAATTTTTGATTAAGATCATTAAAGATCCTTCAAACATAACCAATTATCCAAATTATCCTAGTTGCGCCAAACTTCCGCTTACTTACAAAATGAAGGGAAATCAATTCCACTTGGTTTCAAGTCTCAATTCCTATCCAAACTAACCTTAAAACACTCTTAAAACATCATTATGTGCATAGACATAAGCATTCATAGCATAACACTCTAGGCCACATATGGAAGACAAAACCCTAACTCATAATCTTAAAATTTGTAATCTAACCATGGAAAGTTGTTAAAAATCAACCCCAATCACTTCCCAACCTCCAAAACACTAAAAACAACCCATAACATACATAAATCATAACTTAAAATGCTGCAAAGAGGGTTTTCTCAGCCATAAAGAATCCTACAAAACTTGAAATTAAAGCTTGGATCATAAAGGCCATAAGCCAAAAATGCTAAAATACATAAAATCTTACCTTTCAAGTGATTTCTACTTGAAATCCAAGAAAATTTTTGGGGAAAATGGAGGAAGAAAATTCGGCCAGCAGCTGGAGAAAATGAGGAAGAAAAACAACAAGAAGAAGACTAAAAAGAAATTCTAAAGTTGACCCAAATAGTACCCCATTGACCAAATAGTCTCCAAGTTGACTATTTGACCCAAAAACTGATTTTTTTGGCATTTTGCTAGTCAAATAAGATTATAAATCAGCTGGTCAAACTAGTCTGTACACATCACAGCCCATAAGACACAGTGATTAATATGTGAATTCAAGAGTTTTTCTTTTTTGGGGAAATTGCGTAAATCTAAAAATTTGTCGAATTGAAAAATGAATAAGTTGAAGTACTTAATGACTAAAAATAATATGAAAAACATTTTAAACCAGTTAAAAATCAAAGAACAAGGCTATTAAAATACTGGGTTTCACAAAAAATACCACGAAAAGTTTTTTGTTTCTAAATTTATGGTTGGTTGAATTAGCAACAAATTTTCATTAGTTTTACGTTGCTAAAAATGTTTCTATTTAGTGCCTTTTTTTTGATAGTGCATGTTTGTGAATCAGTTTTTGGTTAGCTGGTTAAAAGAACCAAGAGTAACTTCATTTTCTCATTAATACTATCTTCTGTTGGGGTGAAAGTAGTTACCAGGATAACTAGATTTCCCCCCCTTCCCCCCAAAAAAGAAAAACTCTTCCATTCACATATTTAGCTTGTCTTATCTAGAAAGGAAGAAATAAGAATGAGCTTCTTCAACTAATGGTTACCCAGAAAAAGCAAAAGACTGTTAACTGAAAATCTAGAGGTCATCTCCTAGTGGTTGGTTAACTCATTAGGCATGTGCTTATTTCAATACCATTATATTTACTTCTTGTTCTTGGTACTCCTAAGCTATTAGTAAAGAGCTTAAGCAGTGTTTTGCTGATTAATTTTGGGAGAGTCTGAGTTGGGTAAGCAATCCATTGGGTTTCTTGGACGAAAATATATTTTTAGAGGTAGGAGAATGGCTTAGGAGTTAACAATATGAAGGATGTTATTCAATCTTTGTCCATTAAGTTCTATCGGATTTTCCAAACTAGGAAGTCTCTTTGGAGTTCTTCCATGTCTTCAAGATATCTGATCAATTCATTACATCCTTGTTATAGGATATCATCTAGGTTTTCATCAACTAGTTGGAGAAAAATGATTGCATTTAGGGAAGTGGAAGAAAGTACATAATCTCAATTGTGAGGAAAGGTACATAGTTCCAACGTTTGATAATTGGGATGTCAGAGGTGCTCTGATCAAAGATAATGCACTTATAGTGTCAAACATTTTGCTAAAAACAAACTTGGAATGGTCAAGGCTGGAATTTAAGTGTTATTCATGATGTTTTTCCTAATTTCATAGTAGATCAGAAAAAGAGCACGTTTTGGTTTGGAAATTGACGTCAATTGGGATTTCACTATTACTTCAACAGTCAACAACATTAAGGAATCTAGAGCATCCTTATTTTCCAAAACTATGATATGGGACTCTAGGGTACCAATCAAGATCACTATCTTCATGTGAAAGTTGTCCCTTAAACAGTGCACTATGATTGAATGATAATTTGAGGAATAAAGGTTTTCTTCTAACTTCAAAGTGTTAGTTTTGTGATTAAGAGGAAACCTTGGACCATCTTTTCCTTCATTGTAAATTGACAATGAGGATTTGGAGAGTCTTTCAAGTGATTTTCTAAGGTTTTGATGCTGTTAATTTGAGGCAGTTTCTAAATTGCTAGTGGCTCAAGTATTCTACAACTTCTATTATTGTTGGCCTTCATAAGATTACGCCCTGTAAAGTCTGTTGGGAAGTATACAAAGTTTTGAATCATAGTTTCTTTGACTCCAAATAGACAACTTCATAATTAGTGGCTATGACAGTAAAGCGTTTGTTACATTCTTTGTCTTTGTCATTCCCCTTTTTTGTTTTCTTAAACAAGTTGATTGGTTTTTGGAGCATACAACAATCCAGCTAACTATCGGGACTAAGCAACAAGCTAAAGTTACATTAGTTTGTTGGAAGGCTCTAACTTCAACCTATTTTAAACTCAACATAGATACTGTTTATAGATGGAATCTAGGACAAGCTGTTATAGGAAATGCAATAAGGGATTCAAAGGAAAATATTGCATTTTATTGCTTCTATGGCAATTTTCAGATCGATATGTATGTTGAAATAGAAGCTCTTATTTGCAAACAAACAAACAAAAATCTAAGACTTATTCCTACTAAGTATGGTCGGCTGCATGAACCCTGTTACGCCATTATGCTCTGTCATGAATCATATCCTCCTTAATTCCTAGATGGGCTATATCTTTATACTATTCCTTGTTATTTGTTCCCCATCACAATCCTATATAAACAACTTTAGGGTATCGATAACAATACCATTTACAACATCTGGCCCTTCCATAACAACCACAAATTCTAACACCTTCCTTATTTTCTACAAAACATCTAGAAATTTGCGTGACTCCTATTAGTTTGATAGGATATTAAATTGTTGACACTAGGCGGTGGTGGTTTGTTGTCAAGTAGGTAGAGAGAGATGATTGAGAAGTGAAGTTGAGTGTTGATTTGGTGGGTGTTGATGTTGCTATGTTTATTAAGTTAAGGAGGTGGGATTCTGTTTATATACCTCCTCGTCCCATTGAAAGTGTCATACTTTCTATTTTGATCCGTCCCAAACTATTTGTCATTACCCATAATAGCAAAGAATCTCTACCATATTTTCTAATTTTACCCTTCCCTACACTTAAATAATGTGGGTCTAGAAGTTATGACTTTACATGCTAGCAAAATGAAAACCACTCTTTAGTGGTACGCTGAGTGTCAACACTAGGACATAATTACAAAGCATGACTCCATGCTTTTTCCTTGATGCTTTTTGGAGTAAAACATGTGGACCCGCAAGATTTAACTTAACATACATATGTTATCTGAATACATGTTGGAGAAGGGGTATGGAACGGGAAGCAATCATTATAATTTCATTAGATTTTAGTTACTGTGTGAAAAAAAGCTATCTAAACTTTACACATCTGGATGGAGTAATTAACTATTAAGGTCATTATAGTCATTTCATGTAATAAATGAATTAAGTTTAAATTTTCAAACTAGATGGAAGACTGTTACAATTATTCCAAACTTCAGATGATTAATATCGAATTCTCTCTTTTACATTGGGAATTGTTATGGCACCTAAATTTACATTGGCATTGCCACTATCATTTTCTTATTTTTTAGACCAATTGATAAAAATACCTCTGCCCTTTATTCTAGTTTACTACCCTTGCTTTCACTTTCCAAACAATGGTTAAGAGAGAAAATATTTTGTCCTTCCCTATGGCAAAGGGCAAGGGTAGTTTTGGTACTTGGTGCAAAAAATTGGTGATGGAGTGCCATATATTTAACAGATAAACATTGAGAAACATTTTATTGGTTCAAAGAAGAATTAGCTATGGTAGATTAAAGTACAACAGAAGGTTGAGAACCACTCCATAAACAATAATCAACAACCGATTAACCCCTCCTAGATAGAGGAGGAACTGCATTCTTATGTGTATTGAAAAACCCAAAACATCCCAATCTAGATGGTCACAAGAAATGGAAACAACACCACTAACAAGTGCCAATATAAATTTGGAATTTTTGGGAAATTGCCCACAATATATATGTTGATCTCTGTCGATTTCAAATCATTGAAGGATTGTCGTACTACCGTTTTGAGGAAATTTGGATAATTGGTGAAAAATGAAAGAAACAGAAGAAGTAAAAAGTTTTAGGAAAGATTTTATAATTTTGGGTTGTTCAATAAATTTATGGATTTCGAATCTTTTATTAAATTCATCACGCAAACGTCTTTCGATCCAAAAGCATAAGGGTTGACAAAGCTTGCACCAAAGAGATTATTTCTTCAGCATTTGGATATAGTGTTGTCTTGCATGCATGAAAATTACTAGCTACCTTTACAAACTATAATAGAGAGATGCAGATAAATGTTTTATTCTCCCTTCGTCTCGTATTTGTTGTCTTTTTTGAGAATTTGTCTTTTTAAGAATAGTATGTTGATTAGACATGGCAATGGGCTGAACAGGCCCATTGGACCACTAACTGGTAATTTATTCAGACTACTCCTGCCTGTCTAAGTACTGTAACGGTTCAGTCCCAGCCCATATAAGTACCTAGGGCCGAGCTAGGGCTTCATTTTTTCCTACCTGTAAATGTCCCTGCTCGCTAGTTGGACCTTAAACAGCTCGCTGGTCAATGACTTGACCAATCAATAGTCTAACCAATTGGTGGACTAGTTGACCAGACCACGAACTAGCTTGTTGCCCAAGCCCATGAGCCGATCGTGTGGTAGCTGATTTTTTTTTTCAAGCCAATGAATTAAATTTTTTACCCCTTCAACAGCTATAAAATGTCTAATTTAATGGGGCAATTTGGGAACAAATCTCCTATAAATACCCCACACATTTCAAACTCAATTCACAAAAAAAAAACTCTACTTTCTCTCAACTCTTATACTTCCGAAATAGTTACTTTCCTCAAGTGCTATTTAAATTTTTCTAATATATATTAATTCTAGTTATAAATTTATATTACTTGAATTATCAAGTGTACATTTTAGAAATTCATTCTAAGGGTTGAAGACTTGAAGTGGAGTTGCCTTCAAAAGTTCAATTACTTAAGTGTACAAATTGAAATTTAACATTTTGAATTTCCAACTTGGTTTTCTTTACTTATTTACTTTATTAATTTTCTTTATTTACTTTAGTAATATATTTCTTTATTTGATATTTAGTGTAGTTTTATTGCCTAGTTACCTTAATTTCTTTTTCTATTATTGTCTTTTTAGTATTCATTATTTTGCCAAATTAGTAGCTTGTTTATTGCAACACTATTATTATTTTTTGACAAATTAGTATCTTTTTTGTGATCAAAGTTTATTTGTTTCTTTGTTAAATTGCATTATTAGTTTGTTTAAAACACTTTATTAGTTTCTTTGTTTATAAACTTTAATTTATCATTAAATGGACGGTGTAGGAAGTTCATACACACTCCACACTCCGCACACCACAAGTTCATTAGTCCCCATATAATTGTTGTTTTAGATGCTAATGATAGACAAAATGAGACACCTACTATAAATAGGCAACAATGTACTGCTAAAATGAAAAGTGCCAACTGAAATTTTTTTGAAATAAATGAAATAAATGAGATAATTACTTGTAAATTATATAATCCTCTGGTCTCATATAAACACAAAAAGGAAGGGGAGAACTGGAACACTAAATAGGCATTAAGTAAGAAACATAGTGATGCATAAGCACCATAAAAAATGGTGCAAACACATTCACTCCACACAAGGTCAACTAATTACTAATTAGTAATTTTAAATATTCCCATGAAAAAAATAGAGAGAAAATGACTAAATGGATAATTAAAGATGAATTGCCTTTAGTTATGAGTGAAAGTTTAAATCTAGAAAAATATACACACAAAGCCGTGCACACAATTTAAAAGGACTCCTAGAAGTAATTTAATGTGTGATATGAAAAGAATGTATAGGGAAAAGAAAGATGAATTTATATTTTGTTGTATTTGTATTGACTAATTTTAAAATTACTCTTACATCTGAATCATGAAAAGTAATTACAAATGAACACATTTTTTTTTTTGTATCACTACACATCTAGATATATGACTTGTATGACAAAATTCTTATCATTTCTTTTGATAAGGCTTCAAATAATACTATAGGTGTGTTTTTGTTAAAAGACGTTTTAAACCTATTTTAGGTGGTGAATTACTTGATAATAGTGTGTATGTCATATGTGTGATCTTTGTGTTCAAAATGTTTACAAGTGGTTCCAATTAAAAATATCATTTCCTTTATACATTCTTCTACTTCACATCAATAAGATTTTAAATGTCGTTGTTTGGAAAATCACTTGAAATTCAAAAAATTTAGATTAGATTTATCCATTAGATGGAATTTTACTTTTCAAAAGTTATCAAGTGTGTTTGGTTATAAAAAATTACTTTGTGCATTTTATGGTAATCATATTGGTTCAAGTGATTGATACTTTTTTTGCCCAGGATAGTTTCACTCGAAACAATGGTAGAAATTTTAAAAGCTCATGAGTGTGCTACCAAAGATTTATCCGATATCTGCCTCCCATCTTGTTTTATAAAACTAAGTATGATTAAAGTTGTTTTTTTACAATCACAAACATGATATTTATATGAGGAAATGGTTATCGCCATAGAAGAAAATTTTGACAAGTATTTTGAGAAAATGCCATTTTTATATTATTTGGCTTGTGTTTTAGATCTATTGACCCAAAAGCAATCTAAGAAGGGGGTTAATAGGTTGACTCAAAAATACAAAACTTTTGAAGTACTTAATGAAAATGCAAATTTTGTGCAACAAATAAACACTTAAGTACAAATGATCAAAGATAAATATTTAACAATTGAAATTTAAAGAACAAATCAAAAGATTGAGATAAAAAATATCAAACCAGATTCCCAAACTCCTCAAACTTGGAATAATTCCACTAGTAGTGTCTCTTCAAAGAACGTGAGGCAATAACCTTCTATCTGTTGTACACAAAGTAGGCTCACCTACACCAATTAAGTTTCTCTAGTTGAGCCAAAGGGTTTTACATTACAATCTCATTTTTGTACACTTGTTATCCCCCCACTCTTACACTTGAAGATCACTTTCTAGTCTACTCTTGCTCACATTAATTCCCTCTGGTTGAGCCAAGAGAACTATACTACCCGAACCAATACAACCCACAATATTTTAGCCTATTTCTCCCCAAATAAATCTTACAAGTATTTTTATTAAATGTAGTAGTTCTACACATTAATTGGATGTCCTTGGGTTATTTATAGATGAAATATGTGATGAAATTTAAGCTCCAACGGTCAAAAAACTAGATGTTAAAAGCTAGCCGTTAGGAGTTCGGACGGTACTTTGGACGTCCGATCATGCGTCCTATAGCTTCATGAATAGTGTCTCGAATGGTCATATGCATCATAAAGCTTTATAAACAGTGTCTCAGACGGTCATATGTGTCCTATAGCTTGACAGAAAATTTCTATTCATTTCAAACTTCTTTCTTCGGATGATCTTCAATATCCGATCCTTTTGGCTTTTGGATTCCTTGTCTCATATGGTTTTTTGCATCCCAAGCATGTCCTTCAGACAATTATCTGCATTCGAAAGATGTGTTCTTCCTCGGTATTGTCTGGTCATGTTTCGGACTCTCCCTTGCATCTGAGCTCTTTTCTTTCGAATGCTCTTCATTGTCTGTAAGGTGTTGTTCATATTTTAGTTGTTTTTCTTGACTGTGTTTGGATGATCATTTACGTCCGAACCTTCCTGTTTTTCTGCACACTTGTTTATAGATCGTTAGTACGATTTGGTCATCATCAAAATATGATTGTCATAACTGGGGTTCAATAAGATCCATGTAATAAGATTGCGAAATTTGAAGATTTTATAGATGCTTTAATAATCATAGTTCTAGTGATCATATTTTGATATGACCAAGATAATACGTATCATCAGCGAAGAAAGTCTTGTATGATGTGTATAAGATCCTTTTAACCCTAGAATAATCATAGTTCTAGTTTTTTGACACTACAATCACAATCTACACTTGTTAACGTAACCATTCGCACACATTTTTGAGGCCTCCACTAGATGAAGGCAAACCAACTTTTGATATTCTTGTTTTGTGACAAGCTAGAAAATGTGAATTTCCTATTTTATCTCAAAATTTTCAAGATTTGCTAACTACTCCGGCCTTAACGGTTGCATCGAAAAGTATTTTTAGTGCCAGTGGAGAAGTTTTAGATTAAAAAAAAAGTTTGAATAACACCTGTGACTTTAAAGATGGTAGTGTGCTTAAAGGATTGGTTGGACATTGAAGAAAGAAAATAAGATTGATGTAAGACTTGAACGAAAATGAAGGTAGTAGTTCACTAAATGTTATATAGATAGGACTTTTATGTTTAGTAATAGTTTAGAGTTGAGGCTCTATGTCCTCCACTTTATGTATCTTGTTATTAGTTTATTTATGTTTTTAGTTTCATAAATTAGTCGTATAACTTGTAATTTTTGGAGGTAAGGTTTCATGTCCCCCTACCTTATACTTTTTTACAAATATTAATATACATACTAGGGATCTATATCAAACCCCCCCACCATCTGAAGGTTTTTTTTCTAATATTAATAAATAATAAGTTATAACTATAAGTATTTACTTAAAAATCTAGTTAATATTAAGTAAACAATTTTGAATAAATACTACATTTTAGTTACATAAGTAATTATTTTGAAATAAGTAAATAAGTAATATACACATCTAAATAGTATAAGAATAGAAATACTAATAAGTAACGACATTAATAATAAGTAGTGTTAAAATCAAAAAAAACCCCCATGAACTTTTACCCTAGTTGCAGTTTACTCCCTTCAACATATTTAATAAGCATTTATGTCCTTTTTTAAGGAAAGGACAAAAGAGATCAGAACTATTTATGTTTTATTCTGTTTTACTTTTTCCCACTATAATTCCCTTTTATTCATTTTCTATTTTACTTTTTTTGTTTATTTTCTCTTTATAATTTGTTTATATGTGTTGGAATAATTAAATTTCTATATTAAACATTTTTTTGTAATACAAATAAAAGTATTATGTTATAATATAATGTTATAATATAATGTTATTGATTAATCATTAATCATAAAATCTAGAAATAAACATATTATAACAAAATAAAATATTGAGTCAAAAGAAAATTAAAAGAATGAATTCTTACGATAAAAATAACTTACACTACATGAGTTCGTGTGGGATCTTTTGTTTCTCGCATAATAATGGTAAAGAGTAGTAAATATTATGACGGTCTAACATAAGTCATGCAAGTACGATAAATTTAAACAAAATATGACACCCAATGACTTGAAAATAATATTATTGTTTAGTATTGATAAAAGAGAATATTAAAAAAATAAAAGAATAAAAGAGAGAGTTTAAATAATAGGGAAAAAGAAGAGGAAAAAAGAAACACAAATATAATTAAAATAACAAGGATAATTTTATCTCAAAATATAAAGGATGAGATTTGGGAATCACTGTTTGTTAAATAAGTTAGAGGAGATAAAATGTAACTAGGGTGAAAGTTCATAGAGGTTTTTTTTGCTTTTAACCCTAATAAGTACAAGTCTTATTACGAATTACTGATTTTGAAATGAAATATATATTTGAAATAAAATAGCTTTAACTTGGTTAATTTCAATTATTCATAAGTGAGCTAAGTTGGGGTCAGCCCGAGCCTGACATGCCCCGTGGTGGGCCTAGCATATGGTCGGGCCCGGGTTTATTATTTCTGTTTCCGGCTTGACAAGCCCCGTACAGAAAAGCAACAATACGACATGTCCTGACATGTCACAAGACCTAACCTGTCAGACTTTTGGCCCAACAAGACCCAATACAATATCTAATGTTGATAGTGATAGTTGTTTAATTTTTTTAAATTTACTCTCTAAAATTCAAAATTCCAGTAGTGTAAGAGATAAAGGATAAAAGTGAAAAATGAAATAATAATTATACTTTAACTTTTGAAATTCACAAACATTTTGTTTTTACGAAAGTAAAAATGAGAATTAAACACGACATGATTGAACGGAGAGAGTATTATGGTTATTATTTCAAAGTGTAAAAGAAAAATATGCGACTGAAATATTCTGCAGAAGAGTTTTCGAGCAAAAGGACAAAAATCTGTATTGGATTCTTGCTTTGTAATCACAACCATTTAATCCATTTAAATGGATTAAGGAAAAAACAACCATTTAATCCACGAAATACTTTTAAGACAACTTCTCATGTTGGGTATTTTCTTTGTAATCCATTACTAGGGTTAGAGTTGTGGCTTCTTTACGACATGAGAGCAAAATTAGAACAAAGAAAGTATTACAAAAACTCAATGGATTTGTCATTTCAGTTTGTTTTTAACATGCAAGCGGGCGCAGCAAAGGAATAATCCCATTTCGTATAATTATCCTCTTAAAAGTTCCTGTCCTTGGATCATGAAACCTGATTTGGATCCAAGGAAAATTAGAATGGATCAGGAATCCGAAGTCCTATCTAGTGTCCATTCGAGCTACCAACTGCAGTATTGGAATTGGCATGCAAGACGACATCACATTTCACATTCATGCAGAAAACAAGGCAACAAACTAGAGCTTGAACATAGAAATCAACCAACATAGCTATATCAAAATGTTGGGATGTTTCCAGTGCACGTTGACATTTCACTTTAAAATAGGTTTCTACTTCTTTCAAAATTTATCCAATGAACTGAAAATTGCTCGAGGCATCAAGTAACAATAAGAATGTTAACGAACAGGAAAATAATTCCTGTGAATGTGGCTGTTGGAGTTGTAGGAAAATGGAAGGAGACTTATCAATGGATTCCTATATTTAGTGGCATAGCTACATTTTCATTGGCTTTTTCAGCTGGTGCAAACAATCTTCCAACTTCAGTATGTGTTTTAATCCTCATAATCTAGATAAAAACATTATTATCAGAACCTATATAGTTTCTCAAGGACTAATATACTTTTTATAACCTTGGAACATATCCATGATTGCTTCTATCTTTAGGGTACTGCATCTTTCATTGTGATTTCAAATATTTTGGCAGTTCTCATTGCCATTGGGGTCAGGGTCGCTAACATTTCTGAAGGCTGTCTAGCTGCTTTTGTTGTCTATGTATTAACAGCCTTGGCGAAGCGGTTTCTGTTAGTACCCTTTACTTTGATGTAAGGGAATGAACTAATCCTCTGTCAACAAAATCAATTTTTCATTAACTCTTGTAATGTTAGTTTGTTGGGTTAGATTTAGACCTGGAACTTTACATACTATTTGGTTCATGATATTAATTTTCCGGAACAAAGGCAGATAGGCCATGTACAAATACTGTACCTTATCTGATAAAATTCCATTTTTTGTGGCGTTGCTGATGAGATTTTGTATACTTGTGCAGTTCCTTAAAGAGGGTCAACCAAATGAAGGATTCTTAATGTGGAGTATGGTAGTTGTTCTCATCACAGCAAGTAATTCATTTCATTTCTTATTTATCATATTGAAGTTGTCAAAGAGAGCAATAAAAACTCACAGGCATACTGTTTCAATAACCTCAAAAAATTCACCCTGGAGTAGTTTTGTTTTTTGGAAATCTGATTCATTCAATTGAGTACTGATTACAGCACTATGGCTGTCAATTGCAACGTACTTCGAGTTACCTGTGTCATCTCAGCAATCTACACAGGGTGCACTTCTAGGAACCATGCTAGTCAGCGAAGGTTTTGGCTTCATACCTTTGTGGAACAAGGTACTCATCAAGATAAACTATATAGAAAAAGATAAATTCAATTGCAAACACTCCTTTTTCTGCTTTCTTCAACATAGTATAACAAATTCAGTGTTTTTTCATAGAGGTCTGGCTTAGTTCTCTTGATGAGGGATGTCATAAGCTAGATAAATAAAGTTCAGACATTTATCATTTTTTCAAATATCATGATTTTTGGGCTACTTCATGGATTCCAGCCATATTATCACATGTAAAGTTCATAATTAACAAATACTGTTCGGCCCGAACCAGTCATAGTTCATGCAAAAACTCAGCCAAGTCGTAAAGGCCACTGCTCCTATCCCGTTTAGAGATATGTTGGATATGCCGAAATCAGTGTAGAATCGCTTGACTCGGATTCACAGCCATTCAGAATGAGTCAGAAAATCACTTTGAGTTGGTCGAGTTACGGCGAGTCTGACTCGGTGATTCTTTTTAGTTCAGCTTCTGCAAAATTGTAAAATGAGAAAATAGAAAAAAAAAATGAAAAAGAGGTTATGCACTCACTTTCATGAATTTCAACTTCGAATTGGAACCGTGGTCAACTTTCGTCTAAAATTTCAGGATTTGTTACTAAAAAGGAATCGATTTTTCCAAATATAATGGCACAGGGGTATACAGTTGTTGCAGTGTCAAGGCAAAAGATAGAGGAGAAGATCGGCGTCCTTGGAGGAGAAACTGGAGGAGGATTTAGAGGAGGACAAACAGTGGGAGGATTTGTTACGGATTTAGAGAAAGAAACGGGTAACAGGTTTAGAAACAGGTTGGGCATTTCTATTGATTGACGGAAGAAGTGAATGGATATTCCTCTATATCTTGTGATTTAGAGCCTCAAATTGTTGTCTGTACTCCGTCAATCTCTAATAGTTTTAAACAACTTTAATTCCTCCTTAATTTATTATATATAGACTCCAGCAGAATTTTAGAAGTTCAATTGTCCTTATTTAGTTTTTAATGAAGTTTAATTTTGTTTGATTAGCATTAAATTAAGTAAATTAACAACATTAAAGAATAGTAATCATAAAAAAAATGTATTATTGGTCATTTGTTTATTATTGTCTTTTATATTTTTAAAAATATTTTCATATCTTTTAAATATATTTTTGATTTCTAAATTAACGTATTGCTTGATACGTGATCGATACACCGAAATTGATATGAAACTATACATTTTGTGACCATCATCGCTATCGTAACTTTAAACTAGTATGCAATATGTCTCTTTATTAAAAATATATAATATATATATATTACTCATTATTGGTAAGCAATGTCATCTATGCACCAATCTTTATGCTCTTTGCAGGGATACAATTAGATAACTACGTTAAAGTTTCCCCATCTTTTCTCTTCTTCGGTCAATGTTTTATTGTATCCTAGCTTACTTACTTCCTTATCTTAATCATGGTCTAAAGATTTAATCCTAAATGTTATGTATTAAAGAAGACTTCAGGTGTTTAAGTATCATTTATTTTTAACAGCTGCTTTTGTCGTTGAAAGAATATTGCAGAATGGATATCATAATTTCAATGGTGGGGGTATCCTGTGGATTTTCCTCGAATGGACCATAGCTGCTGTAGAGTAGCTTGTGCTGCTGCATTTTTATTCTTCAAGATCCTGAAGGTTGCTCTGCTAGCTCATGAAAATGCAGAGAAGAGGATCCTGATTTTCCTTCCTATTTATTACGGAATAGCTGCTGGATTGCTCTGCTTTTTTATCATGTGTCAGGTACTTTGGATTTGTCATAACTTGTAAACCTTTAAGCTTCGTTTTCTTTAGAGACAATAAATTTCAATTTAGGTAAGCTATTGAGGTTCATGTTCTAACATTCCAACTGAAAGAAATAAAAGGGAAGATTCACTCTGTAAAGGAATATCCTGAATCCTTTTGAGGCCTTGGCTTTCAGAATATCTAAAAAAACAACGCAAAAAGGGAATAGACAACATTCTGAATTAGACAGTAGTTTCTTTCAGTTTCATCCTGAGCATACTAAGTATTGAAGGGTGCCCAATTTGCTCATAAATGAAAACCATACCTAATTTAAACAAAATGCACATCTCCGTATTGCCATTGACTATTTCATTTTCAGAAGAACCCTAAAAATCCTCATTGTTACATTCAATTGGCAGGTCATACCAAATTTTATGGTGGTTAATATGTGGACAATCATCATTGCTGTTACATTAGCCACCTTGATTGGGGCAGTTTCATCTTCAGTAAGCACAAAATACTGCACTTATTTTGATTGAATCTCCAGTCCATATTATTCGTCTGTCTTCTTAAATCGTGTATAAGACCATACACAAATATTTGGCAATGGTAGTTTGTGGCGGTTCCTTTTGTTAGAACAAGAATAAATTCGGTGCCACACTTCAAGACGATAAAGAAAACAAAATCCATGGAGCAGGAAGGCCTAGAAAACCAAGATCAAACAGCCTCTGATGCTAAAGTTGAAGATGACGGGAAATTTGAAGAAATGTTGAGAGATTTCATGCAGATGCGAGTTCTTGATACAGTCTACGAAGAGGAGGAACGAAGCTGGGCTTCACCAGAAAATACAATAGATAGTGAACATAATCCATCAAATCCTCAGATAATGATAGGATCAACTCCACTAAGACAGCTTCTTGAGTCCACCCCTAATCAGTTGGTTAAGCCAAGAAACTCTCAGAGCATTGAGAAAACAACAGCAGGAGAGCGAGTATTTTATGCTATTACAGATTCTGTTAAATCCATCCTTTACCCTGTAAGTTTCCTGAGGTCTGAATATACATTTTCCAGTTTCATCTTGAGCTCAATCAAACTCACATTCTAACAAAATAGTAACTGAAGAAGGGCAGTAATAAAGTGCTGATGTTCAGGATTTTAAGGAACTCTTCCAAAATTTTGAACTTTTTCTTGGCAACTTTTGCAATGACTACTCAACTATTTCCAAATTTTAATTTCTAACAAAATTTTTTTAATTGAAATCTTGCTCTTCTGGTTATCTCAGTGCTTGCAGTTACAAACTATACTAGGCATTTCTAGGTCCAATATAATGGTGATTATCTTTTGGAACAGGTCATTCACTATGACAGACCTACTCTAATACGCCACGCTCTAGCAGAAAAGTTTGATGATATGGAAGACTTCTTTGGTTTTCCACTACTTCTATCGTCCTGCATATTTGCGTAGGTTTTTCTATAATTTTTGTTCTTTCTAATACAAAGCTCTTAAGTTCTCATATTGTCCCTTTGCATTCATAAAAGACGCTACAAATAAAATGATATAGGTTATTAAGATATATACTAATGCAGGCTTATGATACCAATCTGCAAACGAGGTATAAGCTAATGATCCCATTCAGAGCCATTCTTGATGTTTTTAAGCACAGAACAAAGTATTCAGAAAATGGAGAAGATGTGGTAAGCCATTCTGAGAAGTAATCATATATATTCATGAAGGCTACAACAATTCATTTTTTATCAAACTTTTTTGTTTTTGAGGAAAATGTCCATATTATCTTTTCCAGTGAATATAACATGGTGAACAAAGTTAATGTCATGATGCAATTAGTTCATTTCATAAGTACACTTCTTCATCAGGTTTTTGTAAAGACAATTATGAACTGCATTTTGTGACGATGACAGGGTTCTTTAGAGGTTCACTGGTGGATTAGAGCAATTGGAGGACTCGGTGCATCAATCGGATTCTTTCTCTCTGGCTGGCGTCTAACACAATGCCTAGGTAGCAGGCTGACATACGTTAGCAACTCAAGGGGAATGGCCTCGCAGTTTTCAACAATGGCAACAATCATCATTGTTTCATTCAACAGAGTGAAGCTTCCAGTATCAAGTGTGCATGCTTTCATTGGAGCTTTAGTGGGAGTAGGGCTTGC
Source organism: Cinchona pubescens (assembly GCA_025175665.1). Lineage (NCBI taxonomy): Eukaryota > Viridiplantae > Streptophyta > Magnoliopsida > Gentianales > Rubiaceae > Cinchona > Cinchona pubescens. The sequence goes on along the minus strand of JANKKI010000049.1, from coordinate 2,611,962 downwards.
TGATCAACCACGGGTAAAGTTGTTTTCTTCAATCCATATATTGCTTAGTTTTTTGATAGTTTCAAAAAAAAAATAGTGATCAGTATGCCTTCAATCTAAAAATATACACTGCAGTTAGGAACAAATTAACATGATATTGTTCTGTAAAACTGTAATGATGTTCCAATTCATTTATCTAAACAATTTTGTGCACTCGGTAGGTACTTAAATATACAATGTTTTCTAAGTCATTGCTCGGATAATTGCAGAATGTGAACTGGAAGCTCCTGGTGAAATTCCTCATTGGATGGATAACTACAATAGTCTTCTGCTCTACTGTTGCTTACGGCATCTACTCTGCTTCAGTGCACACTCCAGCATATGTAGTACCGTGAACTTTTATACGTTCAAGGAGACTAATCCAATTGGTTCTTGTAAAGAGTTAATTTCACTTTACCCCTACAGGGAAGTCTGCTGGGCGAGCACTTATGACTTCTTTGATCATTTTGAGTCTACTTTCGATTTTGTATCTTATTTTTAAGCAATTTTCTTTTCTAGACTTTTTTTTGTCTGTGACTTCCAAGGTCTCCCTCCGTTTGGGGGGCCGGGTTCTTCTTACTAGGTCTTTGGGATGGGAAGGGGGGCTCCTTGCAATTTGGATTGTTCCCCCTTTTTGGAATTCTTAATTGGCTAGTTGTAAATAACCCCAGGACTATGGAACAAAGGATTATCCCGGACCTACACCAAGGTATTGATGGTGATTTAAAAATCTCGCAGAATGTGATACCTACGGTAGGGATCGGAGGTATTTAGCCCCCAAAAGGGATTGAGGTTTTAGATCACCTTTGATTCAAAGAACTGCGCTTAGCCCCCCTACTCATGAAAGGGCTCTGCTGCAATGGATGGCAGAGGGTCCATAGTACCCGGGCACTAGAGTAATCCAGTAGCCAGGAAGGGGCCTAGAAGTTATACACATGCTACTAACGGGCGGAGAGCACAGGTACACATTTACAGAGTAACCCCTGTCCTGTGCTTGGCAGAGCTAAGGGGGCTTCAATACTTGCTCTTTATGTGTATCTTCGCCCAAGCTAACGGGGCCTTACTTATTCAGGGGGGAGAGTCGAGACTCGAAAAGCATCGTTGTGAGGAATCTATTTGTGGCCCTCTTCATTCTCTAGAGTGTTCCAAACCTATCTTCAACATAGATGACTACGTCTCTTATAGACATCTAGATGTGTCAAAGAGACAGATAAGGTGAGGTTTGTCATATACACTCCTTGCATTCTTCCTGCGGTTCGGAGAGGACTCAGCTGTTAGTTAGTACTCCCTTGGCTTGGTTTCGGGGTGGACCCTTTCACTCTATTTTATTATATACGCTTAGCGAAAAGAATGTCTCTTGATATACCCAGGACATGGATTCTATGTGAACAGGATCGTGATAAGTCGTAACTACTATCTCTGACTTGTCTTTCATTACAGGCTCTTTCCATATCTCTCTCCTTTGTTCTCAGTTACTCATCAAATGGCACTCAGTTCATATCTTTAAGTTCGATCATTAACAAGGTTCAAAGAAAGGGTGGGCCATTGATAAAGAATCAATTCCAAACCACAATGCTAGCAAATGGCGGGCCTCCGCTTTTTTTTGAGTTTCATTCTTGCGAACGTACTCCCCAGGCGAGATACTTAACGCATTAGCTACAGCACTTTCGTCTCTCGGTGTCGGTGTCGGCCCAGAGTGCTTTATTGTTGGTGTTCTTTCCGATCTAGATACCCCAGTAGTCCTAGCCATAAACGATGGATACTAGGCACTGTGCGTATCCTGTCTGTGAAATCAGTCCCAGTGTGGTTGATCATCCTCTCAGACCAGCTACTGATCATCGCCTTGGTAAGCTATTGCCTTACCAACTAGCCAATCAGACGCGAGCCCTTCCTAGGGCAGATTCCTCCTTTTGCTCCTCAGCCTACGGGGTATTAGCAGCCGTTTCCAGCTATTGTTCCCTTCCCAGGGGTAGGTTCTTACGCGTTACTCACCCGTCCGCCACTGACACACCACTTCCCATCCGACTTGCATGCTTAACACATGCAAGTCAAACGTTGTTTTGTTGGAAACATTTTGAGATTCCGTATGTAACTCAGTGAGAAGTAGCTCAGCGAGTACTTTCTAAGAACTAAGAAGGCTTTGCTCTAAGAATGCTATTGCATTCGGTTAGACGCTCGGCAATGATGGCCTTTCTGATCTCATCCGTATACACATTGAGAGGTATAGTTTCCTTCTGACAGCTCTCTTTTTGAAGCATTCACAGTGCTTATTCTATGGATACTGGGAAAAGAAAAGCACTATGCCAATGAAACTTCTCAAAATTCTTTCCAGTTTTCTTTTCTTCGTTTGCCAGAAAGTCGTTCTAGGCTTTCTTTGCTCCGAATTGGAAGAGATTATCTCTTCTTTTTTGGATGCATTTGATCAGTCTGTCGAAAATGATCAAAGCAGTTCTAGTTCTTCTAGAAAGCATCGTCTGGATCTAAATTCTACCACAGCTGTCAAAAACTCTTATGTTTTTAGAAGAGTTTTCGTAGGTAGAAGAATTAGAAAGAAAAATGAAAAGAATACCCCGACGAGATCAGGAAAGAAACAGAGGAGGAAAAACGGAGTTCGGCTTTTAAGAGAAAACTGGAAATCCTTTTCTATACAAGTTCTCGGACGAGGTTCTCTTCTGGAAATGAACAGAACTGTTTGATAGGCGGAATCGACAAATTGCTTTTACCGAGTTCCAAAATAGTAGCTTAGCTTAGTAGCTTAACTTTTTCTACTGGCGTGGCGCTGCTGGATGCTTCTGATCAATAGAACAAGAAGAGGATCAGCCAAAAAGAAAGACCACCAAAAGTAACGACCACCAAGATACGCATAGTAAAAAGATCTTTTTATCACCCATTTTTGGAAAACCATTTTTTGGGGCTACCGCCTTACACACGGAAGATGTGTATTCCAAAAATGCAGAGGAGGTATGAAGCATGGGAAAGAATGCAAGAAGTGTATATGATAGAACAGGTAACCTTAAGGAGTGACGACAAACCTCTTGACTGATCAATGCGAGTGAACTGTGCTTAGACGCTTCATAAAACTGCACTGATCTACGAGAGGAACTGATAGATGAGTAGGCTTCTCCTGTCGATTCACGGAATGTGATCTGGGACATGATGGGAGTTTGCGTGCCTCGGTAGGAAAGAGATCACCGGAGTATAGCACAAGATCACTTTTTCTTGCTGCCATGGGGTTGACCTGTGAACAAGGTAAATCCAATGGGAACCAAAAAAAGGGCGGTACCACATTAGGCAGAAGACTATCCAAAAAGTGAAGGCTCACCCAGCTGAAGGAAGGGGCTTTGGAAGCTTACCTTATTATTAAAAATGGAAAGGGGCAACCTATCTTACTAATAATAAGAAAGGGGGTGAGATAGGCAAGAGGTAGCTTGCTTCCAAGAGATCTTTGTCGGTGCTGGCTTGGATCTCTCGGGTGACAGAGTAAGACAGCCAGAAGCCACGAGCAGTCGCTATCGAAGCTTGGCTCTAGCCGATAGGCTAGCAGTAACCCTGATACAGCGAAGCGCTTACCAAGCGCGAAGGAAAAGGCCTTGGCCACTTGATCCGTATGAAGGGAAACTAGCACGTGCTGTTCTTACTGGAGAGAGAGCTAGTAAGAGCCATCCCATCCCAATAGCGTATATTTGGAGCTCAATATGAAATCCTATTTTCTTGCAAGATCCGTTCGGATAAGGGAAAACTCCAGAGATTACTTTAAAGTAAGATCCTTGCCTTGACCTTTTCTTGAACCAGAACCGGGGGAGGGAGAGAGAAAAAAGGGATCATAATGTCCCATCAATAAAGTGAGGGCTTTCCATTCTTCCTTCTCCCATTTTTCAATAAATAAGCCCCGCCCCGCTCCCTAAGGGGCCCCTCTCTAATAAGGAAGGAAACGAAAGAATCTCAATTTTATGACAAATCCGGTCCGAATGCTGTTCTGAACTGTAACCACAAGGATATAGGGACTCTTTATTTCATCTTCGGTGCTATTACTGGAGCTAATGGGCCATATGAATCAGTACTGATTCATATGGAATTAGCACGAATGCGGCGATCAAAATCTTATACAGGAATCATGTCTCTTATAATGTTTAGATGTGCTCACGCTTTTTTAATGATCTTTTTTATCTATATGAACTATGATAGGTGGATAATCCATCCACCCACTTCCTAATAGTACACATGTGGCTTAGACGTTGATACCCGTGCCTACTTCACCGCTGTTACCATGATCATAGTTGTCCCTACTGGAATAAAAATCTTAAGTTGGATCGCTACCATGTGGGGGGGTTCGATACAATACAAAACACCTATGTTATTTGCTGTAGGGTTCATCTTTTTGTTTACCATAGGAGGACTCATGGAATAGTTACGGCAAATTCTGGACTAGACATTGCTCTACATGATACTTAGATGTAGTTGCACATTTCCATTATATACTTTCTATGGGAGCCATTTTTGCTTTATTTGCAGGATTTCACTATTGGGTAGGTAAAATTAGTAGGTCGGACATAGTCTGAAACCTTCATTAGGCTTTTATCCCTTTTGGATAACTTTTTTGGGGTTAATCGACCTTCTTTCCCATGCATTTCTTAGGGCTTTCGGGTATGCCACATCGCATTCCAGATTATCCAGATGCTTACGCTGGATGGAATGCCCTTAGCAGTTTTGGCTCTTATATATCCGTATTTGGGATTTTTTATTTCTTTGTGGTCGTAACAATCAGTTCAAGACAACTCAGAACAAAAGATGTGAAGGTCCAAGTACTCCGGCTGTTGAACAGAATCTTATACACATCGGAATGGATGGTACAAAGTCCTCCAGCTTTTCATACTTCTGGAAAACTTTCGGCTATCAAGGAGACGAAGTTTCTATTGATACGGAAGAAGAAAAGGCCTCACCGATCGCTACTTAGAACCTCTAGATGTGTATCAGAGACAGGGCTAAGTAGTGAGCTTATAGCACATCTAGATGTGTATAAGAGACACTCTGCTGCCAGAGATTCGCTGCAAGAAGAAGGTTACCTGTTCTATCATATACACCTGTCTCTTATGATCAACTAGTTAGCTACTTTCTTGCATTCTTTCCCACACTTTGACAAGTTCTGTGAGGTTCTTAGTAGCAATCGGTGACCTTTTCTTCTTCTGTCTCAATATACACATCTAGATGTGTATAAGAGACAGAGTCTTTTCAGAAGGCATTGAGGCTATTCTGTAGATCCTGCAGGTACTTTGGTAGATTACCAAGATTAGTATAGATATGGATAAGAGTTTGGTTAGTCCAGTTCAACTGCTTGTGCAATACCAAAGGTGAAAGATCTGAAGGTGAGTTAACTGGATTAGCCACATACTCTTCATTTACTAGAATTTCCTCGATAACGATGCCAGCTCTCTTACAGAGATATACTTTTTTTTCTCGAAACTGGTGAAGAGTTGCTATTCTTCTTTGACCATGGAGTGAATAAATTCATTACTCCTGGTTTTAGCTTTTATTTAGGACATTTCGCATGCAGTGGAAGCTTTGGAAGAAGATTTTGGCGGAATGGACAACCTTTGCCTCCTGCTTTAAGATATGAAAAGAAAAGGCTCTCCATTTGCTCTTTAAAAATACCTGACGGAAGGGCATGCTGGTATGCTACGAAAAAATTTTTGTTTAAAATATCTGCCATGTGAGACCCTACTCGTAAGTATGAGTTAAGAGAGTCTATCATACGGTGTATCGAAATGTATTGGATGGATGTCCTCAAAAATAAGATATCGAAATAGAGCTTCCCGAAACCATTGGTTGGGATGTTTCTAATGATCAAGGCCTCGTTTTGACCTTCAACTTAGCTATGCGCAAAGGAAGCCTTTCTCTGCATATGTCTGATATTTCATCTGTGAGTGTGTTAACACGAGAAGGCTGGTGGGTGGGTTAGGCCGAGCCTAATTCGATTCTGACAGACAAGGGGGTATACAACTATCAATAGATAGGGAAAACTGCCCCGGAAGGTGTATCAAAGAGGACAAGATCAAGTGAGTCTAATTTGCACTTCTTTAGTAGTGAACTCCTCTTCCGAAACTTGAGCAGAGCCTTTCCTTATATAGTATGCCCCATCAAAGGAAACTTCCAATGAAAGACATCAATGGCTGAGTATAAGAGACAGCTTGTGTATTGATTATTCTGGAATCTAACTATTAGCTCGATTTGGATAGAAAAGGGAGAACACATCTATTAGGGGTGGGTGGAACCTATTATCTTATCTATTCTATAGAGCACAAGCAGATCGATCAGAAAGGAAGGGTATACATAGACTAACAAGAACCCTACCTTAATTGACTAGTTCCTAGAAAGGGATAAAAGCCTAATAAGGAATCCAACTATTCATACTCCTACTAATAGGACCTATATTTATCAATGTTAGGCCTTATACTTATATAAGTCTAGGGTAGACATAAGATAAGCATAGGTGGACTATACAGGTATGTGGCTTACGACTTGGTGAATTTCTTCCTCGTCCCTTAGGCATGCTACCTAATGGCTTCTCCCTCAATGGAAAGCTCCTATATAGTGAAGTTAGACTGACTTATCCTAGCACTTTAACTAGATCAAAAGCATAAGAAATGAAAGGGGATGGCTTACGTACAATCTAAGGCACTTTCTAAGCAGAAATGATATTCGGGATCTCAGCCTCATGGGAATATACCTGTCTCTTATACACATCTAGATGTGTATAAGAGACAGCATCCGATAGCCTTGGGTTAAGGATTATTCTTTCCCTTAAGTGAGGAACTATTTTCTGACACCTCTTTATAGACTAGTAGAAAGGGTATAAGAGAATGATGAACTTGTTAAGCTTAAGACTCTTACTCTATCTTCTTAGTTTTTTACCGGTTCTTGCTACTCCTTTTACTTTCCCCCTCTTTCATATAAAGAGGTGTCAGAAAATAGTTCCAAACTTGAAGACTAACCCCCTTTGATAGATTGGCCCAGGGAAGAGGAAACTTTTAGAAGACTTTCTGCAGATGCCTCTTGTCTTTCTCTTAGAGGTAGCAGCAACACTATTCTAAAGTCTTAATCTAAGCTGACCCTTTCTATTTTAGGATTTGACTATTATAGATAGAGCACAAGTCGGGAAAAATGCCCCTTCTCTAGTTGGTGTGTCTGCTAATGCGAATTCAGCTTATTCGTATGTTTATGTCCTTTATTCCCATAACCGCCCAAGGACCCTTCAGGAATATAGTGAACAAAGAGGTATATAAGTTGCTCCATTCGTCAGGCTTGGCGAAGGTGTCTGATCTACTAGGTCTCATCCGGAGACTACAAGACCTTCACCTCAATATCCACCGGTTCCCACTGAAAGAAGAGCATTACCAAAGGTAGATCATTTATCCCTCCTTACTCTTTCCAGTTTTCCATAAACCTTCTAGGCTAACTGTTGACATCTGAGATTGAAGATGATGTCAACTCTTCAAGGTGTGCTTTCCCCAAGTTTGTCAGGATCCTCTACATCTGTTCAGTCCTCCTCGAGCGTACATTCAATGTCTAAAAGCTTGCTGGCCAAGCTCTCAGATAGGGTTAAGTCTCGAGGACCTCTCCCGGGCATTGAAGAATCTCTGGCCTTAGCCTGCATCCCAGTCTTGATCTCTTGCAAGAACAAAAGAAAGCACTAAGAAACTATTTCAGCATGCCATTTGAAGAAATTCTTCACTCAGATGCTCTCACAGCGATGCTGAAAAGGTCATCTCTACTCTAGCTCAACACTCCCCTGACATACGTGAAAAAATTATCCTCAGGAAACTAGCATCCCAGATGGTTGACCTCAAGGAAAGCACCTTGAGAGCAAGAAGTTCGATCAATTCTGCCAAAGCCTCTCAGTCTATTTCTTCTGAAAAGACTTCTAACTAGAGAGTGCCTTAGATTAGGAGCATGAATAGCTCAGCTCAGTTCTCAAAGATTGAAGAAGAAAGAGAGCAGCTAGCAGTTGAAATTCATTACTTACAAGCCAAAGATGCAGAGTTTCTCAAACAACAGGATTCACTGGTAGCTGAATTAAAAAAAGCTAACGAAGGGATATCCAGAAAGCTTGTAGAACTGGAAGAACGAAGCCCCAAAACTTGACTTTTAATGCCCATAGATCTGCTGGAAGTAGGCACCCGAAGATGCCAAAGAAGCTAGCCACTATCATAGTATAATAAGGTAGAAGCTAAACTCTTTGGCCGCATGAAGAGCGGAGCTACACTTTTGTGACTAGCTGAAAGTAATCATTGATAATGCCTTGCACGCCCACCTTCCCCTTAGCTGGCACCGGATCGGAGGAAAAATAGCGTTGTAACCAAAGTAGAATACCGAACGGGTGTGGGAAAGCGTAATCTTGCCAAAGGTTCAATTTCTAATTCCATCTATTCTATTTTCCAAACCCAACCCGAATTAAGCAGAGGTTCAAGCTACGCGGTCCACTTTGTACGTTTTTGTTCCCGACTTTCTCCTCTTTCCGCAAAGGAAGGGAACTTCTCACCAAAGGAGGCTGGAAGCTCTGCTTCTAGAATGGAAGCTTATCCTTTACTTTTTTTTAAAGCCTATCGCTATTTTTGAAATAATAAAAAAAGGTTTATGGATGAAGTAATCGGAATGACAAATGGTTAGGGTTGCGGAAAGCGGAGAAAGTCGGGAACCGTTGGTTACCTTTTGAATCAAAGTAGCGACGAGCCAAGTATTACGACTATAGGAGGAGAAGCAAAGCTTCGTAGATAGCTTCGCTTCCTCGTCGCTTCTTTCTGGCAACTAGCTTCTCAAGTGGGTGGCTTGGTAAGCAAGCTACCTTCAGCATCGGTCAAATCCCTATCAATAATAGGCTAGAATGGTGGGGTCTTGTAAGTAGGCCCTCCCTACTTCAATGGAAAGGGAGAAATCACCGTTTCACAGCCGCTCCTCTACAACTACCTTTCGCCTAACATGATCACGTACGAAGACAGAGAATTGCATAGATAGGACGATGAAACGAACCAACCCACTTGTCCTGATCGGAACGATTGAAGAAAGAAAGAGAATGGTGGCTCCTTTCGCCTAGGGGACATCGTCGGAGAACAATGTCGGGGACAGGGTGAGAACCTTCCGTTGGTTACGCCTTTTAAGTATTGGGTCTTCCATATTTAGTTAGATAGGGAGATAGATCCATATAGAGATCTATATCTTTCTATCGATAGATAGATCTATTAAGAAATAGATATTGATTTGGTTTTGAGATCTATGAACAAGAGAGATCCCTAAATATCCATTTGAAAAAAGAGATGAATAGATAGGGCAAAGCCAACTGAAGGAAGGCGGCCCCTTATTGAAAACTAAAGCAAGAGCAGACAGCTTTCCTTTGAGAAAGAAGTCTTGCGGCCAACTATTTAGATTCTAATCTTAGTAAAGGCATAAAGGAACTAAAGGAAAGCTTTTTGACAACCTTACTAATAGAAAAGGGATGCGCTCAAGCATGCAAAGAAAGCTTGTAGTTTAAGGGTGTGCAGGTGCTTAACGCCCTATACAAGGGGCTAGCGCACAATGGCTTTCTCTGATAGAGGCTCGATTCTTCAAGTTCCGTTTGCGGCTTTTCATTTTGATAGGAGTAGGTAATTGCTGCTCGCTCGCTGTCTACTAAATGAGCCTTAACTTCCCGCCCGGCCCCTATCTTTAATCTTATGTAAAGTGAAGTAAAATCAATGAAGTGAACAGCCCAACCTCTTTGTTTGAAGCTTTGCCAGGCATATTCATATGTTGAAACTTTGTTTTCCCTAATTTCGAAACGAAACACAACAATCAAAAGACTTATTTTTATAGTATTGGAAAAAGCTTCTCTTTGATAGCAGTCATAGGGGAGTTCAGAAAGATCTGATCGTAGATAAGACTTAAACCTGTGTGAGGGTAGGGGCGGATGTAGCCAAGTGGATCAAGGCAATGGATTGTGAATCTACCACCTGCGGGTTCAATCCCCGTCGTTCGCCCATCAACAAATGGACCGTTTGTTTCGGAGACACAAGACAAACCTAAAAGTCATTTTTTTTCAAGTAATCTCGAGGCTTTCAAACGCATCCAAGCAATTGGTATTCAATTGAAACATAGAAAGCATAGATTCGCGTCATCTACTTGTTGAAAGCAAAAATGGAACGCCCAATTCATTGTATGACGTTTTTAAGAGATCACTAATTAGCCTTACACTTTTGAGTTCATAATGGAATGAAATGAACACCCAGATGAAGAGAAAATCTCCCCTCCCTTTTACTAAACCATGGGATAGGGTTCAGACGAGTAGTTTACCGGACAAATTGATTTGTCGTGACGATACCTTTCTTAGTGGAAGATCGAAAAAAACTTCTCTTCATCATGAGACTGATCGGATCTGCCTTAGACACCCGAGAGAAGTATTAAGACCTCCACAAGGTAGGCTAAAAGAGTAAGAAGACAAGAAGCAAAGAGTTATGCTTTCATTTCTTTGTTGAGATTGAAATCAAGTTCTTTAAAAAGGGGGGTAGGTATAATGCACGCAGGTCAAGTCAAGAAAAGGACTTCCTTAATTTTCTTTTATAGTAGTTTTAATGACTAGTAGTTTGAAGCCTTAAGAAAGTGGTTTTTTCGACACTCACTTCCTTCGTCTTAAGTCAAGTTCAATTTACTTTTTTGATTTGTCTTAATCAGTGAGATCAATTTTTTTTCGAGGTTCAAGAGGAAGGAAAGGAACCACCGGATGCAGATCACCACCCTTAGACTAATTAATTGCAGCCTTTTTCATTTGTATACTATTTGGATTTCTATTCTATTCATATCTTCAGATCCAACAAGCTTTTCAAACTTCTCCTCAAGAGGGTCAAAGTCACCATTTATCGAGGGCCTCTCCTACAGCGGCATAGCACCCAGCTTCTTGGGCCTGCTGATATCACGCATAGCTGCTTACATCACATCTTGAAACATGACCCATTTTCGGTCATCCTTCTTGAGCAGCGGCCTGATCGAATCTCCGACCATCCTCCATTGTAGCTTTCCACTTATCATCTTTCAGAGCCTGTCGGTAAGAAGTAGGTTCATTTGAGAAAGATTCTGATAGAATGGAAAGAAAGGATTGTGGAATAGGATCCTTCGTAGCAAGGAAAGTCGTAGCCTTTCTTGTACCATCACGGGAGCGAGTAAGCATAGGACCCTGTGACGGAGGCTGAGAATAACGCAGTGATGGTTGAGGTGGAACGATGGATGTAGCTTCAACAGGAAGAGATAAGTCGACAACAAGAGGAAGGCTTGGTACACTCTCATAAGTCGATGTAGATGATGACGGCGGCACCGTTAGAGAAGGCACTGTTGGAGTTGGTGTAGCATCAGCTTCGATAGTAGAGGACGACTGTATGAGTAACGGGGAAGTACCCGTCATTAAATTAAGGCATCATGAGAAGCTGGGACCGTGGTTGAGAAAGCGACGGGCTGAAGAGGATAAATCGAAAGATGCACCTCACTTGGTCGAGCGGGAGAGGGTTAAGTTGGAGGCGGAGGCAAAGATGACACTGCAAAAGGTATTATTATCACTTAGCGCTTGTGCTAAGGAATGCTATTCTTGTCAAAAACCACATGGCGAGAAATGTACCGGCTACCAGTGAGAGGATCTGAAAGAGAGGTTCTCTATCTGGCTCGCTCTGTTTATTGTGCTCACTGGTCTCGCAACTAGTTCATGTAAGGTAGTAGCCTCTGGTCTTGCAGATGGGGAGGGCTCATTGTTAAGTCGGATAGTCCTTGCCTTCGTTTCGGACTAGCGTTGGCATACTTACTAGTTCTGTCTTTCGAAAGGGATCCTATTTGAAGGCCTTTACTTCCGGCAACATTGACCAAAGGCCTGTTCTTTACTTCAAGACACGATGAACATAAATTGTTAGATAGGCCTCTTCTTTTCTTATAGGCTCTGTATTCTGGCTAGGCACCTTAAGGGTGGAGAGAAGTCGCAATACTCCGATTCTCTATGTTGCCGAACAGAAGGAAGGCTTGGTTCGAGTGTAATGGCTTAAGTGCTTGCAGAACCTGTCAGGTATGTATTTAATGATATTTTTAACCCTCAATCGCCTTCGGCATTCGACATCATCAATGTTGCTGCAGCAATATGGAATTGGATACGCTTAAGTGCCAGGTTCTGGTTCTGTTCTTCTCTCCATTCAAACTAAAAGTGAAGCGAAGGAAAAGTACTTTCCCATTTTTAATAGAATAGAATCCGGAAGAGGCTCAAGACCTTCTCTTCCTTAATTTTATTACTTCTATCCCTTTGAATAGCAAAGTTTCCCAGCAAAGGCGTTAAGGCTTTCCTTTCCTTCTGAGATGTCGGTTCTCTGGTGTAGATGAAGAATCTGCTTCATTGTTCCCACCATCTATATCATCCAAGAATATTGTATAATAAGAATAGGAATCAATCGTTCAGTGATTGCTCGACGCTTGATTGGGACAGGCTACCCACACCACACTGTTTTGGCTAAAAAGCCATCTCCTTGCTGTTCCTCATTATCACCTACTCCAAACACGAAAGTAAAGACCAAAAAATCTATCTACATAGCTCCCATTTGAAGGTAAGGTGGAGCTTTGCGGAGAGGTAAGGCTGCCAGGTGTGTCTAAGATACGGAGCTAGTCCCTGTAGTAAGAGACTCAGTCTTCTTTCTGTCCCTCCTAGTGACTCTTCCTAGCTACTCCACTCCAAGTCGGGATGGGTGCCACAAACACATCTTGTACTGGCTAAACATTTCCTGTCTGAACCCTTATCTGATTCAAAAGACAAATGCTTAAATTGAATTGAAGAAAGAGAAGATTGAGTCTCTTACGCCATCCTAGGCAGTTCTCCTATAGCGTCTCTGCCGTCTACTTTCTAAGGTTCAGGTTTGTCTGCCTATCCTAGGTGACCATCTTCGTCTACTACAACTAGGGGTTTTCTTTGGGACAGATTTTTTTTTGACGTCTCGTCAACTCAGAGCTTTATCTAAAAACTCCTTAGTGACAACTCTTTCACTCGGGCTAATTTTCTTATCGGGCAAGTTGCCACCCCTTTGTTCAATACCCGAATTATAGTAAGTAGTTTAATCTGTCGAGAGGAACCATCCCTACCGGATCAGACATGTAATCAGTCTTCCCCGCTATACTTCTCTTTGTCCAACTGAGGCCTGAATTTTGAGACTCTCATCGGAACAAATTGAGCGTGCTCCCTCCCGACCGAGACCTACCAGTTGGACATATGGATGGAGAAAACTGGTCTTTTTGATCGGAGTGTTGAATAAAGAGTTTTATATACTCTTAAAAGTGAACTGGACAACTAAGGTGGATTAATAACATACGACTATGAAATAATGAATGTTTAGTCTCTGCTTGATGTGGTCGGACTGAGAAAGCAAGAAGATAAGGTTGTAGCCGGTATAACCATGGAAATGAATGTGAACTAATTGTTGACAGAGATGATTTTATTAGCATTGGGAGATTGTATCAATCCATTTGATGAGATCACAGGGCTCGAAGCTAATTTTGGAAAAGACACAGTCTTCTTTGCTGGAGTTGAAGATAGAGACAAGCAGTCTTGAGATTCTAGGGTTCCCAGAAGGCGCAACCTGCCCTTCTTTGATTCTGGTGTAGTGTAGTCAGGGCTAAGCCCCTGATCACAACCAAGCGGTTTAGATTGTCAACCGCTAATTGAGAAAATCACTCTATTCACTCCTGGCTCTATTATAAATTTACCGGTGTGAGCTTCTAATATGACAACAGCAGAAATAGAGCTAGGCCTTTTCTTCCTCTCTCTATACAAGACAGAATTCGTGAAATAAAGATAGAGAATCCTATCCAATGTCGTTGAGAAGGACAGAAAGACTACCAACCCATGCCGACAAGAGCTCCTTTTATTTATAGATAATCTCTCTTTATTCATCAATCGATGCCTACCCTATGAATGACAGAAGCTATGAAACCATCAGGTAGGGTAAACATCTGTTAGGACTTCCTGTAGGTGCAAGGGTTCTTTCTTATTGATTCATCTGCATCTACTTCTTCTTTGCCTTCTTTGCCTTAGGTCAATCAGGTTAATCCCTCTCGTCAAGACTAGTTCTTCATATCCGCTTCATTCAAGTGATTCTATAAAAAAATATGATATATTATGGTATATAATAATATAGTAAGTTGATGCTTTGTATCGCACACTTGTTCTATTTCTTTATATAGTGTGTGAAGTCTAGCTAATTGAAAGGGCCTATGAATGACTTCCAAGAAAGCGGCCGTTCACGTCAGGAATAAAGGTCGTTAAGGATCTACTTGCTTGTACTTTTCAAAGTTGAGATTTTCTTTCTGTTCAGTGTACCACTCCATAGGTACAAGATCAAAAAGAATGCATTGGATGGATGCCCGGGCATTGAGAAGGAAGGACAGTTTTAGAGGCGAAAGGCCATGGGAAGATACCGTCTGTGATCCATCGATCTCCGATCGAGAAATCGTATCCAAAGCTCCGTGGCTAGTCTACGCTCTTTGGACTTTTCAAACTTAGCGAACTGAAATCATCTGAGTAGCTAAAGGAAGGGAAATCAACCGAGACCCCATTTGTAGCGGTGAGCGAGAACGGATTGGGGGTTTGAAGAAAAACAAACACGAAGCCAAACTTTCCTCTCCTTTCCAGTCGAGTGTCTATGAACCTCTCCTTTTAGGCGAGCTACTCCGTTCCTCAGCTTCGTGTTCACTTATTTTTTGCCAGGTTTCATTCGATTTGTTGTGGATTGAATGATGGAAAACCCAGCAAGCTATGGCTTCAAAGCTTACCTTATTATTATGAAAAGGAGAAAGGGCTTTTTTTTTTTTATAGAAAGAGAGGTTGAGTAAGAGGGCGGAGCTTGAAGAGCGAAGCGAGCTACGCTGGCCTATTACGTTTTTCAGAAGCAAGCTACGGTCTAATGACTCCTTAATAGGTTGGGGCGAAAACTCCAAAACTAGGTTTCCAAACCTTTCTCTAATAATAAGGTCAAGCTTTCAAGCCTTTCTTTACTAGAAAGTAAAGAAAGCGCAGTGAACTGTAATTGTGAAAAGATTGGAAGATCTGGCCAAAGAAGGTGATAGCCATGTAGATTCGTTCCCATGGTTCAATCCTTACCAATAAAACATGGCATATTCAAATTCTGATTGCTTTTACGCGAGAAAGGGGGACCACCCTCTAAGCCTAAGTATTCCTCAATGATCGATAGCGTACAAGTACCGTGATGTGTTTGTGAAAAGAACCCTATTTAGGGAGTGCAATAGAGAACCTGAGATTTGATGCGTCTCAATCAATCGTAGGAATCCCCTGTCTCTGATACCTTTCTTTCTATTAGTATAAGCTTAGGATCTCTAATGGCGTACCTAATGCATGATGGGTCAGGGAGGAAATGGGAAGAGCAGCTTAAGCCATTAGGTGTAGGCGCTTTCCAGAGGTGAAATCTTCTAGTTCTTCCTATTTGACCCGAAATCGATCGATCTAGCCATGAGCAGGTTAAAGAGTGGAGCTCTAACAGGCCTTGGAAGACCGATAAGATGTATGTGGCAAAATAAGGGGATGACTTGTGGCTCTTCCAAGGCCTGTTAGAGATCTCTTAAGGACAGTCTCTTATACACATCTAGATATTTCAGAGAGCAGTATGATGTCGATGGCCCGATGTCTCTTATACACTAGGATGGCCCTATTTCGCCTTACCAACCCCAAAGTGTTTAAGAGAACATCTAGGCCTAGATCGTTTGTATTCAGACAGACTTTTTGGGTGCTAAGATCCAAAGTCCTAGCCCAGGGAAACAACCCAGATCGTACGCTAAGTTTCCTAAGCAATCACTTAGTGGAAAAAGAAGTGATCGAGCGATGACAACCAGGAGGTGGGCTTGGAAGCAGCCATCCTTTGAAGAAAGTGTAATAGCTCATTGGTCTAGCTCTGTGGCACCGAAAATATATCAGGGCTCAAGTGATTCACCGAAGCCACGAGACCTTGAAAGCTATTGTTTCAAGTGTCAGTAGCGGAATGTTCTGTCAATCGGGAAAGGTTTTTGGTGACAAGACCTGGAGATATCAGAAGTGAGAATGCTGGCATGAGTAACAAGAAATCCTGCGAAAAACACCATCGCCTACCAGTGGAAGGTTTTTTGCGTTCAGTCAATCTACGCAGAGTGAATCAGTCACTAAGGAACCCCCGAAAAGGCTGCCGTCGAATGGGTAGACGAAAGTGACGAAGTTGCTTTGACTACAGAACCATGCCTGTCTGTTGGAGCGAATTGGATGAAAGGGCCGAGGCCTGCCCCCTCTTTCCCTCACTCTCCTTTCCCTAATATGAACCTTGAGTCATCAAAGGCTTTCTGACTAGGCCTGGCCTGGTCGCCCTACGTGACTGGCGCTTCAAAAGGCAAAACTCTCGTCGTAGTTTGGCGACCTATCTTCAACAGGGGCCTTTAGTCTTTTGATTAGAGTAGGGGTCGCGAGAGAGCAGAGCTAACGAGTCTGTTTATAGTCGCGATTGTTGTCATAGTTAATAAGGTTGAAACTGCATTCCAGGAAAAAAGTTTGAATTGGAAAGGCGATCCTCCCGGTGAACTGACCGTACCCTAAACCGACACAGGTGAACAAGTAGAGTATACTAGTGCGCTTGAGAGACCCATGTCTAAGGAACTCAGTAAAATGACCCCGTAACTTCGGGATAAGGGGTGCTCTCCTATCTTTTGATTAGGAAAGCGACACATACCAGGTATAGTGACTGTTTATTAAAAACACAGGACTGTGCTAAGTGGTAACACGATGTACAGAGGCAGACAGCTGGAAGGTCAGAAGGAGAAGTGTTATAAGCTTTGAATGGAAGCCCCGGTAAACGGCGACAGTAACTCTAACTGTCGTAAGGTAGAGAAATAACTTGTCGCATAAGTAGACACCTGTACGTCTCCGACATGAACCCGGTGAACATTGAAGATACGTGAAGATGCAGAGTACCAACGGCTAGACGGTAAGACCCCGTGCACCTTAACTATAGCTTCGTAGTGACAATCTTGATTGAATGTGTAGGATACATAGGTGGGAGGTGGTAACACACAACGACCAATCCTGAAAGACCACTCTTTCATCTAAGGATGCCTAATCGTCAGACCGATCATTCGGAGAGAGGCGGGACAGTGTGAGGTGGGTAGTTTATCTGGGACGGATGCCTTCTAAAAAGTAACGGAGGTGTGCAAAGGTAGGCTCAAGCTAATATTCTGCTCGTGAGCGTAATGGTATAAGCTTGCCTGACTGTGAGACCGACTGGTCGAACAGAGATGAAAGTCGACCATAGTGATCCGGGAGTCCCGTAAGGAAGGGCTCTCGCTCAATGGATGAAATGTACGTCGGGGGATAACAGGCTGATGACTCCCAAGAGCTTTTATCGACGGAGTCGTTTGGCACCTCAAAGTCGACTCATCACATCCTGGGGTTGAAGAATGTCCCAAGGGTTCGGTTGTTCACCGATTCAAGTGGTACGTGAGTTGGGTTTAGAACGTCGTGAGACGGTTCAGTTCCTATCTACCGTTGGTGTTAAAGGGAGAACAGAAAGCTGCGAGGAGCCAACCCTAGTACGAGAAGACTGGGTTGGCCTAACCTATGGTGTACCGGTTGTTATGCCAATAGCAGCGCCGGGCAGTTAAGTTGGTATGGAAGAACTACTGCGCCACGGGAAATCCTTCTCTATACAAGTTCTCGGATGAGGTTTTTGAACAGAACTTCTATAGGCGAGAGGTGTAAGCAGCTCGAGGTGTGAAGCAATCTCTTACTAAACGAAACTACTTTCACTTTCCATAACCAAAATGAAAGAAAGTCAACCTATTCCTGTAATTGCGGTCAGTCTCGCTACCTTTTTAGTTTAGTTGCCACTCCAGAACTGCAGGGTGCTTCTGATCAATAGAACAAGAAAAGAAGTTAAGATAAGGAATTCAAAGAAAATAGCAGCGAATTGGATAAGACCGATCGTGGATTGGGTAGTGAAAGGGCTTTGTGGGAGGGATGCAAAAGAGCATAGCAGCACTTCAGAGGGAAACAATCATTCCTCTAACGTAAGTTGCGAGAACATGCTTTAATAACGTCATCTGTTATGGAAAGGCAGAGAACTCAACGCCATCCTTTCATACACCTACACAGTAAAACGATGGGATTTAGACATAACAATGTAAATCCCAGTCCAAGGGACCCGCTGCGCAGCCTAAGAAGGAGATAGCAGAAGGAACGTCTTATAATTCTGCTAAGAAGAAAGATGGGGGAAAAAAGAAGGATCCCAGTTCTCTTCTTGGTTCAGAAAACCCCTCATTCCTCTGAATCTGGTTCAGATTCATTCTATAGTACACTCGATTTTTCGATGATTTATAAAAAAATGAGTTATATTATTGGACTGATATAAGAGTGGGAAATGTTCGTTGATTCAACTACCATTCTTTTTTACTATGCATGGTGTGGACCACCTTTGCTCTAAGCGAAGCTATTGCATTCTTTGCCCAATGATGGCCTTTCTGATCTCATCCGTATTCCGATTATGTAGTTCACTAGTTGGCAATTCTTGCTGCTTCTTTCAAGGATCCTGCCTCTAAACCTGAGGAATAGGGATATGATAAAAAGAAAATACCCCCTTAATCTTATTAGGGAAGGGGGGAAGCTTAAAAAATAAAGAAAAATTTGCATCCGTTCCGGCAGCTTAATGGTAGAGGTCGGCGAGTTTTTTGCAGAAGTGTGGGTTCAAATCCTTCCCGTTAAAACTTCTTCGAGGAATGGGCCAAACCAGGTCATTTCTCAAGAACAATAGCTAAAGGACCTGATACTACCACTTGGATCTGGAATCTACATGCTGATGCTCACAATTTCGATAGCCATACCAGTGATTTGGAGGAGATTTCTAGAAAAGTGTTTAGTGCCCATTTCGGCGAACTCTCCAACATCTTTCTTTGGCTGAGCGGCATGTATTTCCACGGTGCTCGTTTTTCCAATTATGAAGCATGGCTAAGTGATCCAACTCACATTGGGCATAGAAACCAGGTGGTTTGGCCAATAGTGGGCCAAGAAATATTGAATGGTGATGTGGGCGGAGGTTTCTGAGGAATACAAATAACCTTGGCAGTGGTTTTTTTCAGATTTGGAGAACATCTGGAATAACTAGTGAATTATAACTCTATTGTACTACAATTGGTGCATTGATCTTTCAAGCGTTAATGCTTTTTGCTGGCTAGTTTCATTGTCATAAAGCAGTTCCAAAATTGGCTTGGTTTCAAGACGTAGAATCTATGTTGAATAACCATTTAGCGGGGTTACTGGGACTTGGGCCTCTCTCTTGGGCGGGACATCACGTACATGTATCTTTATCGATTAACCAATTTCTAAACGTTGGAGTCGATCCTAAAGAGATACCACTTCCTCATGAATTTATCTTGAATCGGGATCTTTTGGCTCAACTTTCTCCCAATTTTGCCGAGGGAGGAACCCCATTTTTCACCTTGAATTGGCCAAAATATGCGGAATTTCTTACTTTTTGTGGAGGATTAGATATAGTAACTAGGGTCTGTGGCTGACCGATATTGCACACCATCATTTAGCTATTACAATTCTTTCCTGATAGCAGGTCACATGTATCTCTCTCAAGCGAATCAAATTGGTCATGGCACGAAAGATATTTTAGAAGCTCACAAAGGTCCATTTACAGGCCAGGGCCATAAAGGACTATATGAGATGTAACAACGTCATGGCATGCTCAATTATCTCTTAACCTAGCTATGTTAGGTTCTTTAACCATTTTTGTAGCTCACCATATGTATTCCATGCCTCCTTATCCATATCTAGCTACTGACTATGGTACAGCCATAAGACTGAATTACCTGGGATGTCTGTGCCCATGTCTCTTATACGGAGCATCCAGATGTGTAATAGAGCATGCAGCCATTTTTATTGTAAGAGACTATGATCCAACTACTCGATACAATGATCTATTAGATCGTGTCCTTAGACATCGTGATGCAATCATATCACATCTCAACTGGGCATATTAGTAACTCATATCACGGGAGGAAACTTTGCACAGAGTTCTATTACTATTAATGGATGGCTCCGTGATTTCTTATGGGCACAGACATCCCAGGTAATTCAGTCTTATGGTCTATTCGTCATTATCTGCATATGGCCTTATTTTCCTAGGTGCTCATTTTGTATGGGATTTTAGTTTAATGTTTCTATTCAGTGGACGTGGTTATTGGCAAGAACTTATTGAATCCATCATTTGGGCTCATAATAAATTAAAAGTTGCTTCTGCTACTCAACTGAGAGCCTTGAGCATTGTACAAAGACGTGCTGTAGGAGTAACCCATTACCTTCTGGGTGGAATTGCCACAACATGGGCATTCTTCTTAATAAGAATTATTGCAGTAGGATAATGGCTAGGAGGATTTGAAAGGCATTATGACATCAAGATTTCCAAGGTTTAGCCAAGGCTTAGCTCAGGACCCCACTACTCTAATAATCAGGAAGCTTCCTTCATAGGAAATTGTGTTGGTACAGGACCCTTTACACGTAAGACCTATTGCTCATGCAATTTGGGATCCTCATTTTGGTCAACTGGCTGTGGAAGCTTTTACTAGAGGGGTTCTCTTGGCCTAGTGAATATCGCCTATTCTAGTGTTTATCAGTGGTTGTACTACAATCTGTTTATGCACTAATGAAGACCTTTATACTAGAGCTCTTTTCCTATTATTTATTTCTGCCATATTCTTAATAGCAGGTTGGTTACACCTACAACTGAAATGGAAACCGAGCGTTTCGTGGTTCAAAAATGCCGAATCTCGTCTGAATCACCATCTGTTAGGACACATCGGCGTAAGTTCCTTGGCTTGGACAGGGCATTTAGATGTCGCTATAAAGGGATTCAGAGGGGAATACGTTTGATGGAATAATTTCTTAGATTTATTACCGCATTCCCAAGGGTGAGGTCCACTTTTTACAGGTCAGTGGAATCTTATGCTCAAATAAATAATTCAGGCAGTCATTTATTTGGGACTTCCCAAGGAGCAAAAACTGCCATTCTAACTCTTCCCGGGGGATTTCATCCATAAACGCAAAGTTTATGGATGACTGATATTGCCCATCATCATTTAGCTATTGCATTTCTTTTTCTCGTTCCTGGTAATATGTATAGAACTTATTTCGAGATTGGGCACAGTCGAAAGATCTTTTAGATGCACATATTCCTCCGGGGGGGTGATTAGGACGTGGACATAAAGGTCTTTATGATACAATCAATAATTCGCTTCATTTTCAATTAGGCCTTGCTCTAGCTTCTTTAGGGGTTATTACCTCCTTGGTAGCTCAACACATATACTCTTTACCTGCTTATGCCATTCATAGCACAAGACTTTACTACCCAAGCTGCATTATATACTTATCACCAATATATTGCGGGATTCATCATGACAGGAGCTTTTGCTCATGGAGCTATAATTTTCATTAGAGATTACACTCCAGAGCAAAATGAGGATAATGTATTGGTAAGAATGTTAGACCATAAAGAAGCTATTATATCTCATTTAAGTTATTATAGACTCTTTCTGGGATTCCATACTTTGGGACTTTATGTTCATAATGATGTCATGCTTGCCTTTGGCACTCCAGAGAAGAAAATCTTGATCGAACCTATATTTGCTCAATGGATACAATCGGCTCATGGTAAAACTTCATATGGGTTCGATGTACTTTTATCTTCAACGAGCTGATCGACATTCAATGCGGGTCGAAGCATCTGGTTGCCCGGTTGGTTAAATGTTGTTAATGAAAATAGTAATTCATTATTCTTAACAATAGGTCCTGGAGACTTTTTGGTTCATATGCTATTGCTCTGGGTACACATCTCATGTGTATAAGATCCAGTCTCTTATACACATCACGCAGGTCCAAGTTAAGAGCCAGAGAAAAAAAATTTCGGTTATAGTTTTGGACCTGCGACTGCCCAAAACGTGGTTATACTTGCGATATTTCGGCATTGGACATATTTTATTTAGCAGTTTTTTGGATGTTAAATCTCACTATTGGATGGGTTACTTTTTATTGTCATTGGAAGTACATCACATTATGGCAGGGTAACGTTTCACAATTTAATGAATCTTCCACCTATTTGATGGGCTGGTTAAGAGATTATTTATGGTTAAACTCTTCACAACTTATTAATGGATATAACCCTTTTGGTATGAATAGTTTATCGGTCTGGGCATGGATGTTCTTATTTGGACATCTTGTTTGGGCTACAGAGCCCAAACAATGGAGAGGGGGCCCACCCACCTTCTTCTATTTCTATATCTAGGATTCGACTTGTATCATGGGTAGTCAGTAGACTGAAAGCCATTAAAAAAAAGTACTCCTACTTCTTTTCTTGAGATTGGGATCTTTGTAGAAAAGCAGGTTGTCACGATTGAATGATAAAGTAGAGTGGGTCGCTTACTTAGTGTAACTGTAGTGGGCCGTGGCCAATCTCTCCTTTTAGGCAAGCACTCAGATAGTTATCCGATCATCCAAGTATGGGAATAGGGCCCAAGCCCTTCTAAATCAATTCCAACCTTTTGCCCGATCGCTAACCTATCTTTCGAGTCCCTTTGTTTGCCCTTCATTCCTGCCAGTAGTGTAGGCGGAGGACTTTATTTACGATTGACTCTATTTCGTCAAATGAGATGTTTGCAGGCAAGGACAAAAAGATGTTCTTTCCAACTTACTATAGGATAGGTAGCTGCGTCTCCTAGAAGATCTTGGCATCAAAGATCCTTTTCTGAAGCCCAGGCCTGAAAGTGATTCCGTTCGAGTTCGCGTTTTAGTTCTACTTTTGTAGACTGGGTGGGACTTAAAAAAATTCTCTATGTTCGTATCTGCAACTAACAAGTCAGGAGTGTCCCTAGAGTCCGAATTAGCTGTTCTAGTTCAGGACAGGAAAGTAAGGGACCTGCTGCAATAGGGCTTTGTTGGAAAAGGCAACCTACACGACCGTAGTGGAAGTTTCCTCTTACAGGTAGCCTTAGCTAAGTAAGAGTAAGTAAGTAAGTAAATAGATCAGGTCTAGCGGGCAAACGCGGGTCTAACGGGGATGGCCTTGGCAGTTATTCAATGGGGTTTGACTAAGGGGGGCCTTTGCTAATGCTTGAAGCTTCCCTACTTACCGTAGGGAAAGAGTGCCCCTCTTTAAAGCTACTTACTTAACAAGCTCTAGCTCTATGGCTTTCTAGGTCTTCATCTTTGAAAAAACTCTCTTCCTTAGGCTTAGGATGAAAATTCCATAAACGAACTTGAGTTCAGTTCTAAAATAGAATGGGAAGGGGGCTTCCTTTATATATCCCAAAAGGAACACATAGGCTACAGGTAGCCCAGCCCTTCCTCAGCAACAAGACGATAAGCTCAGTCCGAGAAGTAATAATAGAAAAAACTTAGCAAAAAAAGTCAATAGAGGTCGGTCGATCCTCTCCTTCAAGGCGTATATAAGGAAAAAAATCCCTTATTGGCACAACATTAACATTACGGACATTATTTTACTACCTAGCAGAAGGTGCGCCTTATTTGATCGGGATATGACCTCTCCCTACCTACTCACTATGGTGAAAGTCTCTTTTCCATGGTTGACTCATTCGCAACTACCAAGGTGGTACAAACGAGTACGAGTCATGCGCATAGTGAGTAGGAGATCCCTTCCGAGGAGCAAAAGCCAGAATTCCTCACTCATCCTTCTTTCTCAGACCCACTGCAAGTCATTTCGTGAGAAGTACTCCTTCGATACATCTAAAGCAAGGGAGGTAATGAGCCTCACGCTCGGTACAAGCACTAGTCCAATCCGTATTTTGGATGTCGGGAATCTATCACAGGTTTTGAGGTATCGACATTTCGTCAAAAGAAAAAACAAAGCTGAGGCACCAATTAATGTCGACCAAGGCCAGAGTTCAGTTCCAAGCAAAGTGTATGGGTGGCAAGCCGATTGGATTTGTCTCGGTCATCGGTTAAAGGCAGCAGCACACCAATAGGTGGATTGTCATTCTTGTACAGTTTGGGTAAAGGGTAGGAGTGCATACACGGATCAAGTTATTGCATAACGATCCCGTCCCTGATGCCCTGAACATCGGGTTAGATTGAGATCAGCAGAATTGGATAAAGATATAAGGATTTATTTTCGTTGATTGGATCGAGCACATAGCGTGCGAAACCCGAACTCATAGACTACTTCTCTTTCATGTAGCGCTATTCTTTCTATTGATCTTTTGGGGTAGGATCTCCTTTTGTTCGGCCACTTCTAGGCAGCAGGGGCTAAGTGACCATGCCACGAGCCTGATACTGCCAATAGGCTCTGAAAGAGAGTGGCATGGTCAACAGAGGAGTCAACTAATGGGTATAACGGAGACCGCCTCAACGGTAAGCAAGGAAGTAGGCCTACCCGTCGTCCCCAGGAAATTCATTGGAATCGTCATGATAGGCACCTTAATTGGGGCTGCAACGGAATTTATACTAAAATAAAATAAACTATAAGAAAAATAAAGTTTCACCCTTAAGCCTCCATGTAGTCTTTCTTCCCGCGTGGACGATCGATTGTTCATTTTGAAAAGTACTCGTTTGTATTGTTAGGATCAACATCCTTTCCGGTACATAAGTTTTTTAGTTCACAGAAAGGTTTAGTTATTTACAAAAGCCAATGGACTAGCTCGTCTCGTCTCATAGTACTATGAATAAGAAGCAAAGTCAATAGTCACTTCAATCGGCATAATCAAAATAGGCATATTGGGAAGGAGAGGGCTAGAAGCTAGTCCTTTGTATTGGGCACCAACACAAAAAGTCTCACAAGACCCTTTTCTTCCCAGTCCTATGAGAATGATTACTAAACCCGCTGTAAGCTCGTTAAAACGTGACATACTGCTTCTAATCCACTCGGGAAAATAAAGGTACCTAAATCCTATCCATGGTGTTAAAGAGCGTTGAGAGCTCTTTTTTTACAAACTAGGTTACTTTACCAAAGCCGATCTCGTATACGTTTGCCTAAACTACGTGATCCACTCTCAGCCAAGTCTCTTATACTTCTTCAGTAGAAGTGGTCACAAAAAGAATAAGGATCAGGATCAAGAGAAGAATCGGGTTTAGCGGGAATGGCATAAGCCAAAGCTAGATCACCGGAGTTTAGGCAAATGGGTACTTATACAAAAAGGTAGAAATGCATAAGAGACTTCTAGCGCGGCACTCTCGTACTATGTATATGTATGGGTGTCCTATGTTACCATACCAATAACGATCAGCTTATTAGCTAGGGATATGGCAGAGTATGATCAACTAGGCTGATTGTTCTGGTCTTGTCTTGGAAAAGCATCTCCAATTAGGGGTTGCTGTATGGGGGTTTTCACCGGCCTTGTGGGACATAGCAGCGTGCGAGAGACATTCCCTTGGTGCCCCTAGTTCTGGCTACGGCCAATTGCATGGTCCTTTCCTTGGGCTACAAATGGGTTGTGCTAAAATGAAATCGGAAGATAGTGAAACCACAGCAGAAAAAAATAGAGGCCGGCCGTACTTGTGATGGTTCCCAAGGATCCAATATATAGCCACTTAGGTCTACGTTGCCACAATATTGGTGTCGTAGGGGAGGGATTTACCTTTCTAACACATATTTAGTCATACCGGCATCGCCCCACTGATTTGTTTTTGATCGGAGCATCAAGCAGCGCAACCCGGTTCTACTTGACTAAGCCCGTAATGCTCCTTCAAGGAGGGAGTTTGCTTTACCCAACTCCCTTTTTGATAACAAGGCAGAAACCCCCGGTTAGACACTCTATTAGTTTCGAATGAAGAATGAATAGTGCCCTAGCAAGCACCTATTCCTATCAAAAAACGAGACTTTACTAAACAAGTAAGAAAAGTGTTTTCTATCTTATTAGTAGAGCGCTAACGAGCATCCCTTTTCTTGCTCGTTAGCGCAACGGCTTTCGCGCAGCTCAATCCGTTCCTTCTTGCCCCTGCAATCAAAAAACAGCGCTAACACCCTTTGATAGTAAGGGGCCTTTTCAATAAGGCTCACGTAGGGGCACTCACCTTTTTTGGCTTTCCTAAAATCTAATGTGTATAAGAGACAGTATAGACCTGCCCCTTAATTCAGTCAGAATGAGTCCCCGGGACACCGGGACATTGGCTTCCGCCAACAGTGAACTACTAAGGATAGCATCCCGTGCATGTTCTACAGTATCGGCTGTAATGTGATTCAGACTTCCGCTTCTGGGAGATCAAACGGAGCTCGATTAGTTCCTGCTAGATGAGAAATAAAGAACATAACTAATACAGGGAACAAGGGATTACCGGACCATATCTACTTTTGCTCCATGACAATCTCACTCTAATTATGGGGACCTATACATATTAGTACAGTATATCGGGGTTCCTGGCCAGAACCACACGTGCAAGTTTCCCTGCATATGGCTCGTCCATGCTTTCTTGAAGAGGCTGGGCTGCTTCTTTTTTGGCGCTCGCACTTTATTTATCTTTATTTATTTAGATGTTGAGGCAAGGCAAGCCCCAGGAAAGTATAGGTTTGCTCCCAGCACCATCTCGACCGGCATCCTGCTCTCGAGGGGGTGGGGTCCTGGAGCGAACTATGTGCCCAGTCGCTCTTATACACATCTGTGGCTGGCCGTCGGGAAGAGATTCACATAGAGACTACCGCTTGCCACCCATACACTTTGCTTGGAACTAGTTTGTCTCTTATTTTAGTATAGTATTCCAGTTGCAGCCCCAATTACCGTCCCGTCTCATCTTGATTTGGCTATACTTGTACGTAGACAACCATGTTAGCTCCACATGAGAGCCTTTAGAAAAGACTCGAAAAGCACTCATCAGTTAGCTCGGCCCCTTTCCTATTTCGCTTTGCCGCCTATTAAGAGAATAGGTCCCGAAAAAAAGTGGCCCGTATTTCTTCATCTATACCAGCTGCCACACACGAACCAATAGAAAGGATTTCAGCGCCGCTCTCTAGATAAGAAGTAGAACGCGCTATCACCTACAGCCTTTTTCTCTGTCGGGGACTTCCACGAAATGAAAACGGGCGGCATTGTCGTATGCTCCACTTTGTTGCCCTGGTTTATATCCCAGAGTACTCCTATGGCCGATTCTGTCAACCAACCTACTTAAACAATCTAAAGGCTTTTTCCCGTCCCGTTTGGAGAATGACCTCTTGTGGAACGGTTTAGTCAGTTATTCTCGCAGTTCAGATAAGATTCGGACCACCACTTCTCTGAAAGCATGGTTGCCCCCTCCCTCTTTAAGCTCGAGTATTCGTTGGGCAATCCCTTACTCTTACGTTCAAGTGTTTGCTCATCGTTTAGGCCCGTGAGTGAGATTTCTGCTCATTGCAGTCATCTCCGGGGTTCTTCGCACCTGGATAGTACCAAGACCCTTGTACCCCGGCCCTTGATCAGATAAAGCTGCCCGCCCTATGACCCACAACTCAAAATGAGCCTTGCGATGAGACATGGACATTTCCCATGCTGCGGTTCCCTCCAGTCCGTTCGGGTTGGGTTAGGGGAACATCCGAGAGATTGCCTTCGCGGATTCGAACGCACTCACAAGGCGCACAATAAGAATAAGACCAATAGAAACTTCATAAGGGAACCATTTGAGCTCAGGAGCAGATCGTAATGCTCCTAGAAAGGCATATTTCAAATATAGAGGAGCGAAAGTTTCCAACAATCAAGTAGTTGATCATATCCTTCTATGAACCGTACGAGCATGTCCTCTCTCACCCCTACCGCGCTTATGGCTCTATAGCCCAGCCCAACTTGCTCTGGCCCCGGGCCCTTCCTTTCTATTTCTCGATAAGCTGACGGTGAAAGCATGGGGAGGCGGTATATGCTTTTGACTGATAGAAAGCTATCTCTGTATAAGAGACCGAACTCGCCAAAAAAATCACAATAGAAAAATTCTTGCCAAGAGAGTAGCGTCGGAGACAGCAACTTTATTTGAGGAGGAGGCTTCATCGCCTGGCTCCTCATAAATGATGTTAGGATCGGTCGGCTCATCCTTGGAATCTAAAAATAAAACAGAGACAGAACGAATCACTTTGTTTCAGTGACATATCTAATCAGACTGAATAGGATTTGAAGAGCTGTCACGATCATTCACATAAATTTCAGTAGGCAAGTAAGGGCACGGAAGCTACCCTTCTAGAATGCAAGCAAGCTGCTTGCTTGCTCTCCTAGTAGCATACGTTGGCAACAAGGAAAGAGGCAAAAACAAACTAGACTATACTAAAGTAAAGAGGCATTCGGGAAACGACTAGTCGCTTCTGGCAAAGCTTCTAGAAGGCTGACCACTACATAGAGTGATCCATATACCAGTCATGAGCGATAGCGAAGCCTAGAGAGGCGGAAGCAGTAGCTTCTAGGATGAAGCTGACCTGATACGATAGGCGGGCGAAGGGCTAAGCCACTAATGTCGTGGTGAAGGAGGCCTACTATACGTATATTGGATTAGTAACAGGTGAAATACCAAAAAAGCGAAAATTTTTTTTTAGTGAACTATTGAAGCTATCAGTGTGATTGATCAGACAAGTATCAAGGGTTTTCGATAGACTTCTATCATTTCTGAATTAGCTTGCGACAAGTCCTAGCATTAGTATGAGTTCGTTGACCGCGTACGGGTGATCCGTCTTAGATGACGAATTTCACGATAACAAGAAATAAAAATTAATTGTTCGATGTCTGCTCGTTCTCCCCTCTTCAATTCCCAATGAACAACATTATCTTGACCTATCATGTGTTCAATTTGGTCGATCTGATACTTAGTTAATTCTTTTATCTTTATGTTCCCACTGATACCTAATCGATAACGAACTTGAATGGCTTTTTTGGGTCCAATTCCACCAATTTTGGTTGAGGCAATTCTTACTTGTTCATCGGCAACTAATCTAGCTCCTAAAATATATAACATGCTTGATCCTTCCTTTAACTATACTTTCGAACAACTTCCCCCAACTCATAATCGAAGTGGTCTCGTGCGATCTCATGTGGGGCCATCATTAAGTCAGCTGGAATGCCTGCGGTTACAGAATAGCCCACAGAAGCCACCTTGACTCTCTCACTATAAAAAAAAAGTGTTCTCCATCATCCAGCGGTGGTGGCGTAGGTTTTTATTCCTTCTGCCCAGCTCCCCGAAAACAACGTTCGACTTGCATGTGAAAAAATGGCTGTCATTTCCTTATAGGATGTCAAGGCAGGGGATAGCATACCAATTAAAAATCCTATTCTCGAAGAAGACGCAGAACAGAGTCTTCAACTGCAGTATACCCCTCGGCCTGCAGTTTTGTTTGTCCCCCCGGTCGCACTTCCGGAATCATTCTTCCTATTAAAAAAAAAACAAACAAAACGATAAAATATATAATTTTTTTTATCTCTAGGATAAGTAGTTTAAAAAAATGGCTGGAACAACAACAACTATTGACATTTAGGATTTTATACACATCATGATCTGGCCTGGTCGACCGATCCTATCATGATATTGAGGGAAGGGACCTTTGTCTCAAATACACATCTAGATGTGTGTAAGAGACAGTGCATCTCTAGGGCAGAAAGTCCCATAAGAGCTTGAGGGTTATAACCTATTAAAAAGGTCGGTTCAGTCCAGGAGGCTAGTTTGAAATCCGGACTCACCAGGTTCACACACTTTTATTTCTTCATGAAATGTACAAGAGACTTGGTTGGATCACGGTGCCTAAACCCCGGCAGACTGTCTCTTATACAGTCTAGAAGTGCTATGGAGAGTTGAATAGGGGGCTTGACTTTCCTCTTTCTCCCAGCAGATATGCTGGGCCGGAGATAGTGACTTGAGGGGAAAGTCGTGTCTCTTATAAAAGGCTAGAGACTGCTACCTGTGCAGATTTGTTCATATAGATCTCCTCCCTAGCCCGAACAATCACGCGATGAATCTTAACGCGCGTTGCCCGATGCACAAAAGGAATTGCAATTTACTGAATGCAAGCGCTTACTTATCACATATTTTTTTTAGTCTTTTTTGGCACACTCATGGAGTTTGCTCGAAGTCGTCGCGAGCTCTACATTTGAAGTTTCAACACAGTCACTCCTTAGTAGCTCGTTGCTACAACTTCTCTTTGGCGCGTCGCCCTTATCTGTAAAGAAGGGGGCGTAAGCACTTCACTCGCTCTCATTCAGTAGCGGTTTCTTCATTCTTTAGATAGCAGCATGAGAGCTCTGAAATTCCATTGAGGTCCTTAGTTCTAGTCAAATTGTGAGCAAATCTCGACACTGCTAGAGAAGCTATACGATAGAGAATTTCCATTATTTCAATTATAGAGCCAATCACACTTCTCTCTCTCTTTCTGGCTGGTATTAGAATCGTCGGAGTGAGCAGAGTAGCGGAGCGAAGTGGGCTGTGTAATCATTGGAATTGACTCTTTTTCTTTAATTAATATATAAATAAAGGTAGGTAAGTAAGAAGCAGAAAACTAGTCCTCTTTGGAGGGCCCCTCATTCTCAATGCATACTAGCTCTTATTTGTGTTTAGTGAGGAGGCTACCTAACATAGAGGTGAATATAGCCCTAGTTGTGATTTCTTTTTTCCTGTGGCAGGCCTGCCTTTAAGTGATAGGGGGAAGTGATAGAACACAGAGAAAGTAGTATAAGGACGAGGTGCTTACTTTGCCATCTCTTTCTGTCTGCTTCAGAGGTGCTTAAATGGTCATTATTCGGGTTAAGGGATGGACTGGGGTAGGTAGGAATTGTTGTTGCTTTCGTAGCGCTTGCTTCTATCTATGTATAGTGCTCCCCGTATCTGAAATCAATAACGTCGACATGGATTCATGTCACTCCCTCTGGTGGGGTCCTACCAAAATCCCGCTATAGGATAGGATAAAGAAAAAGAATCTATTCTCTTTTCTATAGAGAATAGCACCCCGTGATAGATAGTTCTTTTTCATCGGAGAATGAGCTTGATTTTCACCCGCATTAAGAACTTCTTTTCCATTATTAGATGTCGATATCGATAGAAAGAATTTAGGAGCAAAGATGAGATTGCATGAGCACTTCCTAGGCAAGGCACATACTCTTTATTAAGACGACACGAATAATGACAGAAGGGAATCATAAGAAGTTGTTCGAAAGTATGGTTCATAGATGGATATCTCTTGAAGAGGATTTTTAATTGGTATGCTATCCCCTGCCTTGACATCCTATAAGGAAATGACAACAGCTTTTTTCTCATGGTGAGACCGATATTCTATTTTATCACCCATTGCACTTCCTATACCACCTGGTGGGAACCCGAGGGGGTTGAAAGATGTGGCCTTTCTCGGCGGAAGAGCAAAACCCCAACCTATCTCAGAAAGAGAATCTAGTTCAGAGAAAGTTCATGGATGAGCGAGTGTAAGGGATCTGGGGAAGGTCTCTTACTACACTCGGGATATGTATCCTACACAGGACGAAGTCGTCTCTAGCCATCTCCGACATTGATTCCTAATGCCGAACCCCCCTGTCAAGAGCCATGCACTCACAAATCGAATTCACCTAACTCTCTAGTGGAACCTCTGGAAGATTCTTTATAAAGATCTTGGAAATCCTAATCTATTGGTTACTTTCTCACAAGGAATGTGCTTCATAATCCAAGGAAGTCCTTTCCTTCTAAATCTTCGATATCACCATGCCCCATTTCTTCCGCCGGCTAGGAAGACAGCCTGGGAGAAGCTGGGCAACACTTTATATCGAGTAAGGTAAACGTAAACACTTTCTATATTACCATTTTCAGATGCCAGTATAAGTCCCAATAGTAGAACTAGTTGTCCCCTCAGTTTAAGTAAGCTACCCTCTGTTGATATAGTAAGTATGTGAGGTATAAGACTTAAACTCTCTGGGGACAACTACTTCTACTATTGGGACTCACCTTCTTTGTGCGAGGCAAGGTTCTACTACTGAAACTTTCTTGTTCCAGGAAGCAAGGGTTCTTATAGAGCTGGGCTAAGGTAAGGATAGCTATTCCTTGCATCGTAAAGAGTTATGGCTTACTTCTAGGCTTTCGGGCAAGGGAATGTCATTGTTCTTTACTCTATACTTGAGCTATTCTCGTTCTACGACAGATGCAGATTCAGAGCATGTATCTGAGTCGCCAAGAGATAGAAGAGCTTTTTTCAAGCATTACCCTTGAGGCGGGAAAACTCCTTAATCATTTAACTGCGTATATAAACTCTCCCATTTTTGGCTAAAATCCAATCTGACTTCTAAAATGGAGGTGAGAAGACCACCACTTTCCTACATTCCTCTCCCCACGAGCCGAACACCAGAAGAAATGGACTGCACGTGGGCCTTGTCTAATGAAGACTACGTTCTATTCTTCATTTCAGGAAGTAAAGTCGCTGCCCAACCCTACCTATAAAAGAAAAGAAGAGATCACTAGGTCCCGACCCAACTACCGTCTTGGTAGGTATTCCCTAATGATCGTCTTTAGGTGATTTTTATCCTCCCTCAGCCTCCCCGCCCATTCCCGAAGATTATTGACATTAGTTTCGGCGTCAAGCTCCGGTTGCACTATTATTTGACGGGCGGTTAAGTTCTCTCTGTTCAGGGAACTAAGCGGACAACGGACCCCCCTCTCTAATTCATCATGAACCATTTCTTGGATTAAGGCGTGAAGCTCCAGCTTGAGTGAGGCAACCTCCTCTTGATTAGGTAATGGGATGGGCAACTTCATCCGGTTGACACAGATAGGGGACCACTCGTGGGGACTGATTCGATGGACCAGCTTCGTCCCCCCGGGGAGCGACTACATTAGCAGGAGGGCTAGCTTCTGGTTGATTGACCGAATTGCCCATTTCTGTTGACCCCCCCTCCGTTGATTTAGACCACGACTCCAAGAGCACATCAATGCCAAACTAATTTTCCATCCACGAGGATGAGCTTGATCCGCCGGAAGGGGCCGGAAGAGACAAGTGGCTGCCCTCCTCCCGAACCAACACTACAAACTAGAATAAAAGATAAAAGATTACCAAAAAAAAGACCAAAGTGAGATAGTACGTAGATCCGTAGAAAACATCCAAATAACAAGATGAGAAAGAAAATGGATAGAAACAAAAAGACACGTAGAAAGCCGGACTTTCTATTCAAACTTAAAGAATAAAGACGAAACAAAAATATCGTGCTAAAAATTAGTATTCCGAACAGCATGAGATTTCTACCAGTTATCATGCTATAGCTCTTCCTTCAGATCCTAGAAAATGTCAAAATGACATGGCTACAAAAGCACCGAGAGCACTACCGAGGAGTTTTGAAAAAACCATCTTTCTTCGTTCTTTCTAATGCGCATTTTTTTCGCCTACCTTCATAGCCTGCAGGGCTGTGCACTTCAGCCCATCACATAAAGGTGATAGGATTCGAACCTATGGCCCTCTGTACCCAAAATAGATGCGCTGACCGGACTGCGCTACACCTCGTCTCACCACCCCGGAGCATATAGATCCACCCGATTAATGAACACTCAAACCGAACTCGCCCATCAACTGCTTTTTTAGAAAATCTACCTCCAGCAAGATATGGTGACGTTAAAAAGCCGTATAGTGCAGGAGCGCTCACATTTTTTGGCTTACTCTTAGGGGAGCTTTCCAAATTCGGCAAGCTCCCGGCTACGTGTCCTTTGGACCCTTCGCCAGCTTAGAAGTGCATTCGAACCACTGACAAAAGGATTTTCAGTCCTTTGCTCAGTATAACTAGCTGAGCTACCTGAACCACTTTCCTAAAGTCTGTTTTCTTCATCGAATAGCGCCACTTGACTAGAAAGAAAAAAATCTAAAAAATAGAAAATAGAATATATAGGAGACAGGCGCTTGTTCGTCAAGAATTCGAGCAGCTCTTTCAATTGCTGCCTAATCCCCCAACATGCTCAAGAATTGAGAGCCATCCAGGGACTGGACTCCACCAAGAGGTTCCTTCTCTCACAGAATTTTGCCCTCCCATTTCTTTTCCGTGAGGGAGGAAATGGGATTCGAACCCATGATACAATTTTATTGTATTTCGATTTAGCAAACCAATGCCTTAAGCTACTCAGCCATACCTCCAAGTTGTTGATCGGAATGGAATTGGATGTGCCGGGTTTGGTTGGTTGCCTGAAAGGCTATCTGATCAGATCAACTGCGTAAGCCGTAGCGCGCGTACTCTTCCTCTATGAGCGAGACTCTATCCAGATTTGTCACTCCTTGGGCAACGCCTTCCTTTCTATGAACACCCCACCACTGAATGATGAACTTTCAAGTTTTTACCCCCGACCGAACCAGGAGAGAACAAACGGTCAAGCCAAGCCTTTACCCGCCTGAATGGAATTCATATCTCCGTCGTCTGGTCGAGAAGAGAGAAAGCCGGACTATGCCTCTTCTATTACATTAGATTACGGAGAAGTCCATTCTCGTCATGATCAATCCACATCCTACCGTAGTGCTTGGAGAACCAGGTTTGCTTAGCTTACAAAGCTAGCTTACTAAGGTGAAGGAATTTTTTGTTGATTGCACGAGCAAGCCAACAAAACCATCCTACTCACCTCTTAATCTAAAAAAAAGCCCTTTCTCCTTTTAATAATAATAAGGTAAACATCCCGCTCTCAATCCAGAGCTACTGCTTCAACAATCAATTGAGCTCATCAGGTTAAGACGTCGACTTATACAGGGGAGATGAAAAAAAAAGAATTCCTTTCTTTCTACTAGTTCTTACATAAGCAATTTGTAGGAAGTAAACGAAGTCTTTCCTTTCCTTTCCTCTCCTCTCCTCTCCTTGTAGTCTAGCTCAATTACATCGATCCTGAAGTTACGTCCTTCAGTACTGGGACTGAAGTCAAGTACTTTATAGTTGCTCTTTGCCCAAAGCCCTCCTTCTGACTTAGAAATACAACCTATAAATAGCTTTAGCATCTCTTGATAAGAAAAGGTCTTTAATAGAGCTAAGGGGAAGGTTTTGAACCCTAGTAGCAGAATGGAATCAGTTTACCGGGCTGACTTCCATGCCAACACGAGTAGTTTAACTCATCACTACCTCGTAAGGGCGTTGAGAATTGTTTTTGCTTTTCTTGCAATAAAATTTTTAAAAGGATTCAAACAGCCTTTGCATAGTTTACGAATTTTGCTTACTAGGGACCTAACACAAGAATGGTTTTTCTCAGAGTCAGACCACACCTTTGACGAAAGGGGGAGAAAGGACGGATCACCTGTCGATCTATGACCAAAGAAAACTATACCTAAAGAATGTGGATACAGATTAACAAGCACAAAAGCCATATCTATTAATCTACGCTCATTGATGAGACGGTGGCATAGAGAAGAAAGTATACCCTTTTGTCATCCCCTTGTCACTTAAAAGTAAAGAAGAGACATAAACTTTGGAATCAAAATTTGTTGGGATCTTATGGAATCGAATAGCGAATGCACTTGCGGTTAAGACAGTCCTCCATCTCCTACCCAATGTAATTGACCGACCCGTCATCTCTTTCCTTCAATAATGCCTTCGCTTCACTTCAAGACGCTATTTACCAATAAGAATAGGAAAAAGACACTACCTTTTTGAATGGAAGAAGCCGAAGGGGTGAACGAGCAACTGCGTAGTCTTCATTAGACAAGGCCCACGTGCAGCATTCCTTCCACCGGCCTTTATAGGAGTAGGGGAGCGTGGTGAGATAGATAGACGTCTAATCCTATAGCAGCTAGTTGCTCGGCCTTAGTCTTGGGCTGATCTCACACTTCAATCAACCCCTTCGTACTTCGATCCAATCAATCGATCGATCAAGAGGCTAATCCGTTTTGTTTAGGCCAGTAGCTATGCGATATGATCTACGACCATCCTCGCTTACTCTTGAACAAGGGAAGGGCAGTATAGCATTAGCTTCAATTGAACAAGATCAACCTTGAAAAAGAAAGGTGGTAGGCCGAAGAAGCGTTGAAGGCTTCAACTTGGCCACTGAAGAAGGCAAAGGCTGGGCGAGAGACTAGGCCAACTTACTGCTTATTGCAATGCCATGCTTGAAGCTTTAGGCTCTATAGACGGAACTATGTATTAGGTACTAGGGAAGGGAGGAGAGAAAGAAGGCATACATGGAGATTCTGTCTGTCAGAGGTTCGAGAATCTATGAAAGGAAATCTAAGGCTAAGAGACGGTTTAAAGCTGTCCTTATACTGAGAGAAGTGGTGATCTCGTCTTGCTTGTTGGACACGTAGCCGGGAGCTTCCATAGGACCTAATTGTGGCCAGATAGCGAGTGATCACTCAGCAAAAAAGTGAACACTAACTGAAAGCAGCCAGGAATGAGTAGCTATCCCTTACGGGAATCGAACCCATTTTTTCGACATGCAAAGACGATGTCCTAACCACTGGACGAAAGGGACTTAAAAGCCATTCTTCATATACCTCAGCTCCGAGAATAGAAGTGGTTCATTTTGTTTCTATACGTAATTAAAGATTTCGTTTGTGTTCATGTTGGCAATTTTTGATGTGAATTTGGCGGGGCGTCCCACCTTTCTATGGGTTCTCTTACTGACCCAGTGACACACGAACCACGCCCCTTCTCTTTTTCCCTGTCTCTCTCACCGATGTAGCTGGTCACACTCAATTTAGACCTGATCGTGTCTGCCGAGCGGTTGCTCCAACCCAAAGTATGAAACTGAGCGAAGTAAAGAGAAAGAGCAACCAGTGAAAGAAGGAACGAAGTAACTCAGAACTTGACCAGCCAAATTGCATGTAAACAGGATGCGAAAACTTAATCAGATCAGTTTGGTGTTCAGTCGACCCTTCTTTACTTGCTAGTTAAGTGCACCCGATAAGCCCAAAATATCTCCTTATTTGCGGGTATAACTCGTCCCTAAAGAAGAAATCAGGAAAGAAGGAACTGGTGCCATCAGGTAGCATTCTCTTGTTCATTTGTCCAACTAACTATGTGATTGAATTAATGTGGTACGTAGGAACATCCATTGTTGTTTCCTCGCTAACCCAATCTCGATCGAGAAGACAAAACACCAGAGACTTTTACATATGCTTTTTTTTAAAAATCTTTTTATTTAAAGCACCCAGCAACCCTTGGAGAAGGGTTTCAATTCTACTTTCGGAATGCATGCTATTAGCTTAGTTTACCAGATCTATTGGGCTATCTTGCTATGCACCCAAACGAAGTCACTTTCCTTCCTTCCACTCTATATTCTAGCTTTTTTTACGGACTCGAAGAAGAACAAAAGGGAATGTGGTATTATCAGTCATCCCATTCCGTTCTAGTTGGTACTAGTCATGCCGCATCCAGCTCTTCCTTCATGGAACATTATTGATAGCAAAGGGCCTTCTAATTAGCGTGCTTAAGCCGGCAAGATCCGAGATCTGATCCACGGGATTTCCAGCTTACCCGCTATCCTTGAAAACAGATTTTTTTCCATTCTTTAAGTACCGGAAAAGGCCAGGGTTCCAACTCCTTTAGAAAAAAGTGTTCCATCCTGGCCAAACCATGCACGTAAGGGTTCGGGGAAGAAGTCTAGTGGCTTTCAAAGTGAAAGTTGCTTCTTTCAAAGTCAAACTTCCCTTCGCCGGCAACTCTTAGCAAGACAGTAACTTTAAGAGTCATACGCCAAATCGAAATATTCTTGATATCCCAATAGTAAAGATCTCTCCTCTCCCCTGACTGAACTATTGGTGAGAGGTCTAACGACTACGGTAGAGAAGAGGAATTGTTTTATTCAGTCTATTCGTTCACATCGGATGC
Source organism: Cinchona pubescens (assembly GCA_025175665.1). NCBI lineage: Eukaryota > Viridiplantae > Streptophyta > Magnoliopsida > Gentianales > Rubiaceae > Cinchona > Cinchona pubescens. Next base: position 2,574,180 of record JANKKI010000049.1, on the reverse strand, counting down.
TCCCGTCTCTAAGCAAAGGCTAGATGTGTATGAAGAATACGCTCTCAGTAGTAATACTACCAGACGATTTACGGCATTCAAGTATGGCATCAAGACGACTCAATTACATCGACCCTTGCTTAGCTTGTGGGAAACTAGCTATTATAAGAGCCACCTTTCTCTTATATACGATGCTATGTCTGAGAATCTAAGATCAGACTTGCCTTTCTAACTATCTTGCTCTTGCCTTGTTAATGTGACGAGGAAGTGACATATAAAGAATAGGAATCGAATCCCAGCTCAATCACTGGGATTATTCCCTTCTTGATATGGCACTGCACTGACAAAGAAAGAAGCTAAAGGCTATCACCTAAGAGTAGATTTTTATCAATCTTTTTCTTTTTTTCCTCCGTCACTGTATGGAGCATTTGTCTCATAGTTGATATTGTGCTTACTCCCACGCCTTTCTTAGTAATACCATGCCAATCATTTTTTCCTCATTTGTGTTGGGAAGCAGAGCAGTCTTAAGAGCCAATCCGCTCAAGTAGGAGAATATAATAGGATAATTGAAAAACTCCAACGCCTCAAGAGAAGCTCTTTCTTCTTTTTACTCTAGGAGCACCCTTTTGCTAAGCTGGGAAAACCATGTTGCTATTGGCACACCAAAAAAAGAGTAACTCCTCGAGGTTGGTAAGCGATTGGAATAGTCTTTGGAAGGCTTTCTCAGCAAAAGATCTGCTGAACAAGTATGTATGACCATCAGAATCAATGTCTGGATGTTCCCGAAGGAAAAAGCGTCCCTTCCAGCTAGTCGTTCCAGCAGGAATGCTTAAGATAACGAACCTTGACCTTGTCAGTAAGCCCAAAATCCAAACTTTCCTACTTAGCTAGATAGAGAAGATTTGAAATAAAAAATCTAAGAAAAAAATCTTTCTATTACTCTCTTGGATCCACAATTAATCCTATGGATCCTTAGGATTGGTATTTTCTTTTCTATTCTGCGGTTTCCCTGAAGCAAGCCCTTTTCTACATCTAAGGGATTCTTTTTTAAGTGGCGTTAGGAGCTCTTGACATAGTGATTCTGCATCAGCTTTAGTTTGAAGGCTTTCGTCCAAACGAAAGAGCAGCTGCGATGATCATATCGTCGGGAATATGACCCACTTTCCCGTCCCTCCATTCTTGGCAAAAGGAAAAGGGTGAAAAGTTAGAAACTTTAATAAGCTGGTTCCTTCATCAAGGAAAGGAGTAAAGTGTGCCCTAGAAAGCCGCAAAAGTGAGCGGCTTGCTTATAGACCACAGGATAGAGACAACGGTGCAGCTTCGGACTAGGTAAGGTGTCGAACCTCATGTTTTCGATCTCAGTAGCTTCATCTTCTGGATTTGGTAAAAAAGAAACTAAAATCCTCTATCCTAGATTCAGCTAAAAAGCGAGCTCTCGCTTCATCGGAAGCTTCATAAGTTTTAGATTTGAAAAAAAAGCCCTTCTTCCTAAACAAGTCAAAACACTTAGAATCGGGATCACGGTTGTTGGAACTCTTCCCCTCTTCAAGAAAATAGGCTTCTTCTTCATGAAAAGCCTTTTCATTAGCAATCAATGAACTTTCCCTCCACTGCTCTAAGCCGAGCCATATTTAGGAAATCAAAATAAGTGACTTCTAGTAACTGATTGAAAGAACAAGTTGGCCAAAACTGACTAATAGACAAAGGCTACTTCATGATCGGCGATGGCAACGTCATCACCGAGCACTGCCCACACTTCTAAATGGTAGCCCTGACAGGATACTTATTCCATACACCACCATAATCATAATGGGTAAGTACGAAAAGTTGCCACGAAGACTGAGACCCGATCATCTGCCATCAGGATGTGTATAAGACATTGGCTACGGCCTTATGCTAGCTTTTTGCTCCTCTCCTTTCAGATGAGCTGCTTCGCTCCTCTAGTCCCGAGCTTGGTAAATAAGGCCGTAGCCAAAAGCAAGGGAATCCTGGGGCCCGAACGAGAGCCGAGCAGCAAGACAGGTATTCTCATAAAAGAAAAGAGGCAGGGAGGTAAGAGCGATGGCATACCTTGAGTCACTCCCTTCTATTGGGCGAACTTTCCTTCTTTCTGCTTTTATGTCCATAATCTTTGACAATTATCTTATGGGCTTTGTAGTTTTGCACTGAACCGTCTGGTTTGAGCTTGGTTTTCGAAATCCACTTCACACCAATCACATCTTTGTGTGCAGGCTTTTCTACTAGCAGCCAGGGTGCTAAGGATGTTTAGGGCTTTAGCGGTAATTGAGTTAACCTATTGGGAGAAGTCGAAAAGCACCAAAGATTATCTTTATGTCCCTTTCTAACAAGATTGGATGGGCCCTCTTCGATGTTATACCTACTTTCTTCTTATGGTATGGTAATTCCTACTAATTGCTAGTTTGTTGATTTAGTTGCTAATGAAAGCTTTGACTTAGGCTTATAACTGAGATTGCTGGAAGATCTAAGCATGAAGCCTTTTCGGATAAGACTTCTCAAAATTCTTTCCAATTTTCTTTTCTTCCTTTACAAGAAAGTCGTTCTAGGCTTTCTTTGCTCTGAATTGGAAGAGATTATCTCTTTTTTTTTGGATGCATCTTGATATTCTGTCAGAAATGATCTAGAAAGCCTCACCTGGATCTGGAAATTCTACCACAATGGCTGAAAACTCTTATTTTTTTAGAAGAGCTTTCGCGGGTAGAAGAATTAGAAAGAAAATGGAAAGAATACCCCGACAAGATCAGGAAAGAAATAGAAGAGGAAAAAAGGAGTTCGGCTTTTAAGAGAAAACTGGAAATCCTTCATAAAAGTTCTTGGACGAGGTTCTATTCTGGAAATGAACAGAACTTTGATAGGCAAAATCGGTAAATTGCTTCTACCGAGTTCCACAACAGTAGCTTAGCTTAGTAGCTTAACTCTTTCTCTATGGCGTGGCGCTGCTGAATGCTTCTGATCACATCTCCGCCCCCAATGAGAGTCAGATGTTAAGAAAGACCACCATGTAACGACTTATACAGATACGCATCGTAAAAAGATTTTTTTATACACATCTAGATTTGTAGAATACCATTTTTTGGGGCTTCCGTGTTAAGAGACGGAAGCCCCAAAAACCAGAGAACAATTTGAAATGGAAATCAAGAAACAATTTTTTGTCATAAAAACAAAAACGCATGAATTGCGCAAGAAGTTATTTCGGTTAAAACGCCGTGCGACTCGGAGGACATAAGATTTCTTGGTCAAGCCAAAAAGATTGCCGACTGGATGCTCCTACCCACTATGCCTGGCCCTTTACCTTACCTTAAGAAGAAAAAGAGGAGGTATGAAGCGTGGGAAAGAATGCAAGAAGAGTCTATGATAGAACAGGTAACCTTAAGGAGTGGCGGCAAACCTCTTGACTGATCAAAGTGAGTGAACTGTGCTTAGACGCTTTGTAAAACCGCACCGATCTACGAGATGAACTGATAGATGAGTAGGCTTCCCCTTTCGATTCACAGAATGTGATCTGGGACACGATGGGAGTTTGCGTGCCTCGGTAGGAAAGAGATCACCGGAGTATAGCACAAGATCGCTTTTTCTTGCTGCCATGGGGTCGACCTGTGAACAAGGTAAACCCAATCCAGGGAACCAAAATATGGGCAGTACCACATTGGGCAGAAGACGATCCAAAAAGCGAAGGCTCACCTGGATGAAGGAAGGGGCTTTGGAAGCTTACCTTATTATTAAAAAGGAAAAGGGGCAACCTATCTTACTAATAATAAGAAAGGGGGTAAGATAGGCAAGAGGTAGCTTGCTTCCAAGCAGGCCCGACCGTGAGGAATCAAGAGATATTTTTCTAGCTGACTTGGACTATTCCAATGACAGAATAAGGCGGCCGGCGACGAGCGATCGCGGTCGAAGTTTGGCTCCAGCCAATAGGCTAGCAAGAAGCCAGCTACACGAGCGCTTACCAAGTGCGAAGGAAAGGGCCTTCGCCACTTGAATCGTATGCGGGGGAACTCGCACGTACGGTTCTTAGGGGGGAGGAGAGCTAGTAAGAGCCATCCCATCCCAATAGCGTATATTTGGAGCTCAATATGAAATCCTATTTTCTTGCAAGACCCGTTCGGATAAGGAAAAACTCCAGAGATTAAGCAGCTCTTTGAAGTAAGATCCTTGCCTTGACCTTTTCCTGAACCAGAACCGGGAGAGGGTGAGAGGAAAAGGAGATCATAATGTCCCATCAATAAAGTGAGGGCTTTCCATTCTTTCTCCCTCTCACTTTTTTCAATAAATAAGCCCCGCTCCGCTCCTTAAGGGGCCATTCTCTAGTAAGGAAGAAAACAAAAGAATCTCAATTTTATGACAAATCCGGTCCGATGCCTGTTCTCCACTAACCACAAGGATATAGGGACTCTGTATTTCATCTTCAGTACCATTGCTGGAGTGATAGGCACATGCTTCTCAGTACTAATTGGTATGGAATTAGCACGACCAGGCGATCAAATTCTTGGTGGGAATCATCAACTTTATAATGTTTTAATAACGGCACAATTAGTTTTTAATGATTTTTTTATGGTTATGCAAACCATGATAGGTCTCTTATACAATTGGTTTGTATAAGAGACAGGTTCTACATTCGGTTGTTGCCACCAAGTCTCTTGCTCCTATTAAGCTCAGCCTTAGTAGAACTGGGTAGCAGAACTGGATGAACGGTCTATCAGCCCTTAAGTTGTATTGCCAGCCATTCTGGAGGAGCAGTTGATTCAGCAATTTCTTATCTTCATCTATCTGGTGTTTCATCCATTTTAGTTTCCATCAATTTTATAACAACCATCTCCAACATGCATGGACCTGGAATGACTATGCATAGATCACATTGATAATTGGTGTTTGAGTTGTTGCTAAACAGATTCTTACTTTTATTATCACTTCCGCTACTGGCAGGGTAATTACCATGTTATTAACCGATCGAAGCTTTAATACAACCTTTTCTGATCCTACTGGACGGGGAGACCCCATATTATACCAGCATCTTTTTCGGTTCTTTGGTCATCCAGAGGTGTATATACCCATTCTCTTATTATGCTAGACTGCAGTATAGAAATTCTTAGATTTCTTGTTTGGGCTCATCATATGTTTACTGTGGGCTTAGACGGTGATACCCGTGCCTACTTCACCGCTGCTACCATGATCATAGCTGTCCCCACTGGAATAAAAATCATTAGTTGGATCACTACCATGTGGAGGGGTTCGATACAATACAAATCCACCCATGTTATTTGCTGTAGGGTTCATAAGAGACTTTACCATGGGAGGACTCACTGGAATAGTTCTGGCAAATTCTATCCTAGACATTGCTATACATGATAGTATTATGTAGTTGTGTATAAGAGATGTATTTCTATGGGAGCCGTTTTTGTTTTATTTGCAGGATTTCACTATTGGGTAGGTAAAATCTTTGGTCAGACATACCCTAAAACTTTAGGTCAAATCCATTTTTGGATAACTTTTTTTGGGGTTAATCTAACCTTCTTTCTCATGCATTTCTTAGGGCTTTTGGGTATGCCACGTCGCATTCTAGATATATCCAGATACTTACACTGGATGGAATGCCCTTAGCAGTTTTGGCTTTTATATATCCATAGTTGGGATTTTTTGTTTCTTCGTGGTCGTAACAATCACTTCAAGCAATGGAAAGAACAAAAGATGTGCTCCAAGTCCTTGGGTTGTTGAACAGAATCCAACCACATCAGAATGGATGGTACAAAGTCCTCCAGCTTTTCATACTTTTGGAGAACTTCCGGCTATCAAGGAGACGAAAAGCTATGTGAAGTAAAAGAAGAAAAGGTCGACCTTTTCTTCTTTTACACTAACATAACTTTTCAAAATGTGGCCTTAGTTGTACTCTCATCTAGCAGTTAAGGCTTGGTGGGCGATTCCCCTCTCTGCTATCGCATATCCGCTACAAGAAGAGGTTGCATATAGAATACGACATCTAGGATCTGTATAAGTCAGCTAGGAAGCTACTTAGCAACGGATTCACCAGTTTGAAAAAAAAAAGTATATCTCAGATAAGATCAGCAGGCACCGTTCGAGGAAATATTTCAATATGCTCAGTAGCTGGTATGTTTAAATTATCCAACTCGATTGAATGGCATTGAGGCTATTCTGTAGATCCTTTAGGTACTTTGGCAGATTACCAAGATTAGTACAGATATGGATAAGAGTTTGGTTAGTCCAGTTTAGTTGCTTGTGTAATACCGAAGGTTGAAAGATCTGAAGGTGAGTTAACTGGATTAGCCACATACTCTCCATTTACTGGAATTTCCTCGAACGGTGCCAGCTCTCTTATAGAGATATACTTTTTTTTTTCTGAACTGGTGAAGAGTTGCTAGACTGTCTTTGACCATGGAGTGTATGAATTCATTACTCCTGGTTTTAGCTTTTATTGAGGACATTTCGCACGTAGTGGAAGCTTTGGAGAAAGATTTTGGTAAAATGGACAACCTTTCCTTCTTGCTTTAAGATATGAAAAGAAAAGGCTCTCCATTTGCTCTTTAAAAATACCTAGCGGAAGGGCATGCTGGTATGCTATGAAAAAAAATTTAAGGTCGAGATTTAAAATATCTGCCATGTGAGACCCTACTCGTAAGTATTAGTTAAGAGAGTCTATCATACGGTGTATCGAAATGTATTGGATGGATGTCCTCGAAAATAAGATAACGAAATAGAGCTTCCCGAAACCATTGGTTGGGACGTTTCTAGTGATCAAGGCCTTGTTTTGACTTTATACAATCTTAGTGTATAAGCGCAAAGGAAGCCTTTCTCTTCATATGTCTAATATTTTATCCGTGAGTGTGTCAACATGAGAAGGCTGGTGGGTGGGTTAGGTCGAGCCTGATTCGGTTACGACAGCTAGGGGTATACAACTATCAATAGATAGGGAAAACCGCCTCAGAAGGTGTATCAAAGAGGACAAGATCAGGTGAACCTAATTTGCACTTCTTTAGTAGTGAACTCCTCTTTCGAAACTTGAGCCGAGCCTTTCAAAGCTGTATAGACATGCCGCATCAAAGGAAACTATAAGATGAAAGACGATCAAGACCTCTTAACTGTCATTTATACACGTACTGGAGCGGCTATGATTCTGGAATCCACCTATTACTCGATTTGGATCTTAATAGAGAACATTCTATTAGGGGTGGGTGGAACCTATTATCTTATATATTCTATATAGCACAAGCAGATCGATCAGAAAGGAAGGGTATACATAGACTAACAAGAACCCTACCTTAATTAACTAGTTCCTAGAAAGGGATAAAAGCCTAATAAGGAATCTAACTATTCATACTCCTACTAGCGAGACCTATCCTTATACTTATATAAGTCTACGGTAGACATAAGATAAGCATAAGTGGAATATACAGGTATGTGGCTTACCACCTAGTGAATTTCTTCCTCGTCCCTTAGGCATGCTACCTAATGGCTTTCTCCTCAATGGAAAGCTCCTATAGAGTGAAGTTAGACTGACTTATCCTAGCACTTTAACTAGATCAAAAGCATACAGAAATAGAAAGGGGATGGCCTACAGGATAAGGCATATATTACAGCACAGGCATCGTAAGATAAGGGTCTCTTATAAATCCTGTAACCCAAGGCGATTGAAGTGAGGCAGAGTTTCGCCCTGAGCAGTGAAGCAAGGGACTGATTGTCCAAAGATAGGTCAGCTGATGAAACCACCTACGCAGCAAGAATAGCATCAACTGGAGCTCAAGCTTGTTTATATCCGTTTTCTATTGTTCTTAAACACGGATCTCTCACTCTTTTGATGAACTTGTTAAGCTTAAGACTCTTACTCTATCTTCTTAGTTTTTTACCGGTTCTTGCTATTCCTTTTACTTTCCCCCTCTTTCTTATAAAGAGGTGTCAGAAAAAGTTCCAAACTAGAAGACTAACCCCCTTGATTGGCCCGGGGAAAAGAAAACTTTTAGAAGACTTTTTGGAGATGCCCCTTGTCTTTCTCTTAGAAGTATCGGCAACACTATTCTAAAGTCTTAATCTAAGCTGACCCTTTCTATTTTAGGATTTCACTAGTATAGATAGAGCTGCTACAAGTAGGGAAAAAAACCCATCTCTAGTTGGGGTGTCTGCTAATGTGAATTCAACTTATTCGTATGTTTATGTCCTTTCATTCCCATAAGCGCCCAAGGACCCTTCAGGAATATAGTGAACAAAGAGGTATAAAAGTTGCTCCTTTCGTCAGGCTTGGCGAAGGTGTCCGATCTACTAGCTCACATCCGGAGACTACAAGACCTTCACCTCAATCTCTACCGGTTCCCACTGAAAGCAGAGCATTACCAAAGGTAGATCATTTATCCCTCCTTTCTCCTTCCAGTTTGCCATAAACCTTCTTGGCTAACTGTTGACATATGAGATTGAAGATGATGTCAACTCTTCAAGGTGTGCTTTCCCCAAGTTTGTCAGGATCCTCTACATCTGTTCAGACCTCCACGAGTGTACATTCAATGTCCAAAAGCTTGTTGTATAAGAACCTCAGGACTTGAGAAGTCTCGAGGAAGCTCTCCTGGGCATTGAAGAATCTCAGGCCCTAGCCTGACCTACCAGTCTTGATCTCTTGCAAGAACAAAGGGAACCACTAAGAAACTATTTTAGCATGCCATTTGAAGAAATTCTTCACTCGGATGCTCTCACAACGATGCTAAAAAGGTCATATCTACTCTGGCTCAATATTCTCCTGACTTACGCGAAAGAATCATCCTCAGAAAAATAGCATCCCGGATGGTTGAGCTCAAGGAAAGCACCCTAAGAGCAAGAAGTTCGATCAATTCTGCCAAAGCATCTCAGTCTACTAATTCTGAAAAGACTTCTAACTACGAGAGTGCCTTAGATCAGGAGCATGAACAGCTCAGCAATCTCTTCTCAGAGATTGAAGAAGAAAGAGAGGTCTCTATGGCAGATGACATCTCGGTGTGTATAAGAGACAAATGCAGAGTTCCTTATACACATCTAGATTCACCGGTAGCTGAATTAAAAAGGCTAACGAAGGGATATGCGAAAGCTTGCGAACTGGAAGAACGAAAAATCCAAATCGACTTTTAATGCCCCAGATCTGCTGGAAGGAGGCACCCGAAGTTGCCAAAGAAGCTAGCCACTATCATCGTATAATAAGGCAGAAGCTAAACTCTTTGGCCTCATGAAGAGCGGAGCTGCACTTTTGTGACTAGCTGAAAGTAATCATCGATAACGCCTTGCACGCCCACCTTCCCCTTGGCTGGTGTCGGATCGGAGGGAAAATAGTGTTGTAACCAAAGTAGACTACCGAACGGGTGTAGGAAAGAATCTCGCCAAAGGTTCAATTTTTGATTCCATCTATTCTATTTCCCAAACCCAACCCGAATGGGAAGAAGAGGGTCAGAAAACCGCGGTCCACTTTGTACGTTTGCTAAGCAGACCAATCAGGCATTTTAGAAAAGGGAATGGAACTTCTCACCAAAGGAGGCGGGAAGCTACTATTTCTAGAATGGAAGCTTATCCTTTACTTTTTTTTTAAAGCCTATCGCTATTTTTGAAATAATTAAAAGGTTTATGGATGAAGTAATTGGAATGACAAATGGTTAGGACGTTGTAGACAGCGGAGAAAGTAGGGAACCGTCGATTACCTTTTGAATCAAAGTAGCGACGAGCCAAGTATTACGACTACAGGAGGAGAAGCAAAGCTTCGTAGAGCTTCGCTTCCTGTCGCTTCTTTCTGGAGACTAGCTTCTCAAGTGGGTGGCTTGGTAAGCAAGCTACCTTCAGCATCGGTCAAATCCCTATCAATAATAGGCCGGAATGGTGTGGAAGTAGGCCATCCTTACTTCAATGGAAAGGGGGAAATCTCCGTTTCATAGCCGCTCCTCTACAACTACCTTTCGCCCAACATGATCACTAACGAAGACAGAGAATTGCGTAGATAGGATGATGAAACGAACCAACCCACTTTTCCTAATCGGAACGATTGAAGAAAGAAAGAGAATGGTGGCTCCTTTTACCTAGGGGACATCGTAGGAGAACAGTGTCGGGGACAGGGTGAGAACCTTCCATTGGTTACGCCCTTTAAGTGTTGGATCTTCCATATTTAGTTAGATCACCTATGGAGATAGATCCATATAGAGATCTATAACTTTCTATAGATAGATAGATCTATTGAGAAATGGATATTGATCTGGTTTCAAGATCTATGAACAAGAGAGATCCGTAAATATCCATTTGAAGAAAGAGATGAATAGATAGGGCAAAGCCGACTGAAGAAAGGCGGCCCCTTATTGAAAACTAAAGCAAGAATACACAGAAAGTTGACTTTGAGAAAGAAGGGCCAACGATTTAGATTCTAATCTTAGTAAAGGCATAAAGGAACTAAAGGAAAGCCTTTTGACAACCTTACTAATAGAAAGGGGATACGCTCAAGCATGCGAAGAAAGCATGCAGTTTAAGGGTGCGCGGGTGCTTAACGCCCTATACAAGGGGCTAGCGCGCAATGGCTTTCTCTGATAGAGGCTCGCTTCTTCAAGTTCCGTTTGCAGCTTTTCATTTTGATAGGAGCAGGTGCTTGCTGCTGGCTCACTATCTACTAAAAGAGCCTTCACTGCCCGCCCAGCCCCTGTATCTTTAATCTTAAGTAAAGTGAAGTAAAATCAATGAAGTGAACAGCCCAACCTCTTTGTTTGAAACATTGCCAGGCATATTCATATGTTGAAACTTTGTTTTCCCTAATTCTGAAACAAAACACAACAAGCAATAGACTTATTTATATAGTATAGGAATCTAGCTTCTGTTTGAGAGACGGTCATAGGGGAGTTCGAAAGATCGATCGTAGATAGAGACTTAAACCTGTGCGAGGGTAGGGGTGGATGTAGCCAAGTGGATCAAGGCAGTGGATTGTGAATCCACCACGCGCGGGTTCAATCCCTGTCGTTCTCCCATCAACAAATGGACTGTTTGTTTCGGAGACACAAGACAAACCTAAAAATCATTTTTTTTCAAGTAATCTCGAGGCTTTCAAACGCATCCAAGCAATTGGTATTCGATTGAAACATAGAAAGCATAGATTCGCGCCGTCTACTTATTGAAAGCAAAAATGGAATGCCCAATCATTCATTGTATGACATTTTTAAGACCTCACTAATCAGCCTTACACTTTTGAGTTCATAATGGAATGAAATGAACACCCGGATGAAGAGAAAATCTTTCCTCCATTTTACTAAACCATGGGAGCCCCGAGTAGTTTACCGGACAAATTGAGTTGTCGTGAAGATACCTTTCTTAGTGGAAGATCAGAAAAAACATCTCTTCATCACGAGACTGATCGGATCTGCCATAGACACCCGAGAGACCTCCACAAGGCAGGCTAAAAGAGTAAGAAGACAAGAAGCAAAGAGTTATGCTTTCATTTCTTTGTTGAGATTGAAATCAAGTTCTTTAAAAAGGGGGTAGGTATAATGCATTATACTAGATGTGTATTAAAGAACTTATAGTAGTCTTAATGACTAGTAGTTTGAAGCCTTAAGAAAGAGGTTTTCTTGACACTCACTTTCTTCGTCTTACGTCAAGTTCAGTTTACTTTTTTGATTCGTCTTAATCGACTAGATTGATTATTTTTCGATCAGGTTCAAGAGGAAGGAGGGGAACCGCCGGATGCAGATCACCACCCTTACACTAATTAATGGCAGCCTTTTTCATTTGTATACTATTTGGATTTCTATTCTATTTATATCTTCGGATCCAACAAGCTTTTCAAACTTCTCCTCAAGAGGGTCGAAGTTGCCATTTATCGAGGGCCTGTCCTACTACGGCATAGCACCCAACTTCTTGGGCCCACAGATATCACGCAAACCTGCTTACATCACATCCTGAAACATGGCCCATATTCGGTCACCCTTCCTGAGCAGCGGCCTCTTGCCCTGATCTACGACTATCCTCCATTGCAGCTTTCCACTTATCACTTTTAGAGCTTGTCGGTGTAGTAGGTTCATTTGAGGAAAATGCCGAGAGAATGGAAAGAAATGATTGTAAACAGGGTTCTTCGTAGCAAGGAAAGTCCTAGCCTTTCTTGTACCGTCACGGGAGTGAGTAAGCATAGGATGTTGTGACAGAGACTGAGAATGACGTCAGTAATGGTTGAGGTGGGATGATGGATGCAGCTTCAGCCGGAAGAGATAAGTCGACAACAAGAGGAAGGCTTGGTACGCTCTCATAAGTTGATGTAGATGATGATGACGGCACCGTTGGAGAAGGCGCTGTTGGAGTTGGTGTAGCATCAGCTCAGCAAACGTACAACTGTGAGAACGGGGAAGTACCCATCATTAAATTGTCTCATCATGAGAAGGGACCGTGGTTGAGAAAGTGGCGAGCTGAAGACGATAAATCGAAAGATGCACCTTACTTGGTCGAGCGGGAGAGGGTTAAGCTGGACGCGGAGGCAAAGATGACACTACAAAAGGTATTATTATCGCTTAGCGCTTGTGCTAAGGAATGCTATTCTCGTCAAAAACATTGGAAAGGAGATCTTGGTTGTTGGTTTCGACATGAAAGATTAGGAAAAGATTGATATGAGTTTGGGTTGGTAATTTCTTTGATTTGGTGGTTGATAAGGTCTAGGTGAGGAACTTGAAGTTGGCTGGAGTGTGTAGGACATTTTGAGGTGGCAGATTCGGTTGGTAAGGAGGATTGGATTGATTGTTGGTGTTGATCCATGAAAAATTTGAATGGTTCCTCCAAGAAGGAATATATGTGTCCCCATAAGCTCGGAATGGGTTCCTTGGAAATAATGATTGATTAGACACATAATTCAGTTGCTCATTGGACCCATAAGGCATTTCACATTGTACATTTCATGATCGTTTCCACAAAAATCACATACCATGCTTGGAGGGTTGGGGAAGAAGACATGGCATTTACACTACTTCATTTCCCTAAATTCTCCAACATCTTTGGATGTTATTCATCACACAGATGAGCATACTTTGTTGTGCCAAAAGAGCAATTGCATATTCAAATTCAACACTCCACTATTGGCATTGGCTTGATTGGCTTGGTGTTGAGTCATCGATGGAGTAATCGGTCCATGATAATAGTGATTGTATGGCATCCTATTGAGCAACTTTTGAGCTTTCTCTATTATAGAGTCCTGTATGAGTTGGACCCATCGGCGGAAGCATCCACTATGGATTTGGACTCTTGAGTTAAACCATTACAGAAAGTTAGGATTTGAAGCCACAAAGGAATTGCGTGATGAGGACATTTCCTTAGAAACTCCTTGAACCGCTACCAAGCTTCTCCTAAGCTCTCACCAACGTCTTGCTTAAAGGAGGTGATTTCATTTCTCAATTTGGCAGTTCTTGTGGGTGGAAAATGAATTGCCAAGAACTCTTGAGCAAGTTGATTACAAGTAGTAAACGTTCCTTGGGCGTGGGATTGTAACCATGACTTTGCCCTATCCCAGAGAAAGAAAGGAAACACCCTCATTCGCACACAATCCGGGTGTACTCCATTGAACTTGTACGTGTCTAGAACTTCTTCAAAATTTATGAGGTGTGTATAGGTATCTTAGAAGGGACTATGCTCGAACAAGGTATGAGGTTGGAGCATTTGGATTAAGGCAGGCTTAATTTCAATTTTATTGAACTTGCACGGGCATCCGTGCAATGCTAGAGTTTACTTCATCGAAATTCGGCAAGTCACATTCCCTCAATGGCCTTTCATTCCCATTCATGCCATTTCCATTCCCATAACCACCACCTATCCCATTATTTCCAACAACCTCTTCCTCATTATTTTCCATGTTCAAATTCCTTTGATGAGCATTTGCATTTTCTATTTCAATCCTTTCTTACTCTTATTGTACCCTTCTCAACTTTCAAATTTCCCTTAGCCCTCTTTCCTTTTTCTTGTTTAAGCAAATGAATGGCCCTTATCACCTCTTACCATGCACTACAACAAAACCAAAGCAAATATCAATTGAAGTGCCAAGTCAATTTCACAAGATAACCAACAAACATAAAAGAATAAACAAAGTTAAACACTAAATTAAACTAAGGTTCTTAATCTACACGACCCGTATAGCGCTTGATATTGCCAAAAACCAAGGACAATCTCCGACAACGGTGCCAAAAAAAATTGATTGCTTCATTAGGTAAAGTTCAACAATGAAAGAAGAACCAAGCAATAATGAACCACACTAATTCACTATACTCTACCTAACTTTTGCAAGTGTACGGAGTTGATAGTAGTATAGGATAAGTGGGTATCGTTCCTACAAGGATTGTTGGAAAGCAAATACCCAGATTTACGAGTATTTGTGTAGTTAAACAAAAATCAATCAATGAGAGATGAAACTACACTAATCAAATTCATATTTAAACCCAACTAAACAGGACCAAATTAAGCTAATTTATCTACTAAAACAAGTAAAGGAAACTAAGCAATTACGAAACTAAGGGGCTAGCTACTAAATTCTAACAAAAGAAATTAACTAAAATTACTTAATTCTACCCTAAATTGACCAAAATAAGACTAAAATTAAAAGCAAGCAAATTACCCAATTAAAAAGACTACAAATAAGAACCTTGAAAATTAAAATCAACCATTTCTACACTAGAAATTGGAACAAGTTAAAATTGAAATCTACAAAATATTTTTTGGATTTTTTATGATAATAAAGAAAGCCTACTAAAAATTAACAAGAAATTAATGTAAGAAATTGAGAATTCTTCACTAAAAAGCAAGAAATTAATAAGAACCTTAATTTTTCTAAGAAACCCTAAATTGCAAGCAAAGAGATTTTCACTAAATTAAACTAGAAAGAAAGTAAAAATTATATCTATTTGATGCTAATGATTAACCCACTACAACTATCTAAAAATTTTAACTTGCAAAGAAATTAAAAGTAGATCTAAGAAATGATTAAGGAGGACTTTTCATTCCAAAGAAACTTGAGAGTCAAGTTTTCCTAATCTATCCTAAAATCTACTAATTTCTTACTTAATTCTATCCTACTTACCCTATTATAATTTTTGAAGTAGCTTAAATAGTGTAGTGTTATACAAGGCAAAAATTAGAAATTGTTTGCTGGAAAATTACAAAATTGCCCTCACAACTTATCTCTCAACGAGTCGAGATCGCGATCTGAAAGCTATGATTTGAGATTACGATCTTGACTCTAACTCTAATATATTTAGGGCAATTTCTCGAGTCGAGATCGCGATTTGGAGGAGTTGAGATCGCGATCTCAACTCTCTTCCCAGCATTCTTCCATTTCTTCCATTATTGCAATTTGTTCCTTTGAGTTTTGTTCATTCCCGCTTCCAACCTCTAATTTTGACCTGCATAATATTAACACCATTAAGCAATTAATTAAGCTAGAAATTTAATAAAAACTTATCATAATTAAGAAGAACAAAAATACAAACACATATAAAAGAAATTAACTAAAATCTTCAATTACTTACCCAAAGTTTGGTTTTTAAACTATCAAAATGTCGTAATTTAGCGGGAAATAACTCTAGTTTACTAGAGTTATCACCTACCACAAGAGTGAGACTCATCCTTCTAAGGGTCGAAAATCTCAACCTCTTGGATCATCTCACCCTTGGGGGAAATTCTTAACTTGTCTAATATACAATCTGCTCTTGATGTATCCAGGTGGTGAGAAGCTAGGGAACAAATGTAAAGACTAATCTCCAAAGTAGACATTATACCCTTTCGAGGATGAAACAAATTTCTCCTAAGGGAAAAATACCCAAGGCAAACTTGCTCCAAAGAGCAAAACTTACCCTTACGAGGGCCAAAATGAAGTCTTCCTACAGGAGGACTACCAAAACTAAGCTTGCTTCCAAGATCAAAACTTACCCTTCTGAGGACAAAAAACAAAGTCTTTCTAGGTAAGGATTAACAAAGCTAAACATGTTCCTAAAAGCAAAGCTTTCCCTTACAAGGGGTAAAAGGAATCTTTTCATGAGGGTGAAATACTAAAGCTAAGTGTAGATCATGTTGACTGCATCTCTCCCTAAGCACAGCTTCCCTTGAGCATAGCTCCCATGAGCTCAGCTTCCCTAGAGTGTAGCTTCACCTTAGCATAGCTCCGCAGCAAAGTTGAAACCAAAGTTGAGAAATTAAGTTATGTTTGATCTCAATAGCATGACTTACCTTTCTAGACAGGGAAATAACTCAAGTCTTCCAAGAAATGGCTACCCAAACTAAGTATGCTCCTACAAGCATGACTTACCCTTCTATTGGAAAAAATTCAAGTCTGCCAAGTGAGAGCTACCCAAGCTAAGTATGCTCCGAAGAGCATGGCTTTAACCTTTTAAGGGAAAAATTCTAGCCTTCCAAGTGAGGGCTACCCAAGCCAAGTATACTCATCACAGTATGACTTACCCTTCTAAGGGCACAAATTTAAGTATTCCAGGCAAGGATACCTAAGTTAAGTATGGTCCCAGGAGCATCAAAAACTCAAGTTTTCCAAAAAAGGGTTATCTAAGCTAAGTATGCTCTAAAAAGCATGGCTTCCCCTTCCTAGGGTGAAATTCAAAGTACACCCAACACTAGGACTACATCGCAGAGAAATACTTAGCCCTCTAAGGAAAAAAAAAACAAAAATATATCTAAACTCAACATCTAAGTACTGCATTACATTACCCAAGCTCAATACCTAAGGAGAATACTTAAGTTAGTTGAGTGCCTAATACAAGTCTACTTTGGAGGCACAAACTATGGCAAAGAAGTCAAAAAATTAACAAAGCAATATAACCTTTCGGGTAGGAAAAACAACTTTTCTTGGTCACTTGAAATAATATCAAGTAACTAAAGGGGACATAAAGAAATATAGAGAACCCTCAAGTCCAAGAAAGCTGCATAGTAGAGAAAATGCATAATATCATAGATGGATTGAAAACATAACACAGGTGGAGCTGGTACAAGGGAAGGCCCAAACTAAAAGATTTACAACAACAAAGACTAAGGAAATACAATGTAAATTGTATACTTTCTATGAGGTTCTCTTTTCAAATGAGACTCCTAACTCAGTTAAATGTGGAAATACAAAAGTAGACATTCTAGTAAAGCAAGAGGTCGAGCTAGACATGTGTACCCTAGGCTTAGAAGTGCCTCCTAGCAAAATCCTACACTTTACATGTGCACCGCATTCATCAATATTCCAATTCCAAGCACAACCAAATCCATTATTATCATCAATAAAGTGTAAGTCAATTAAAGAAAATGAAGACTCCATGTTCACATTAGAACCATGACCTGGAGAAGAACCGTAGTAGCTCGGTATTGCAGCTCAACTAAGATATTATTGGCATGAGGGACTCAACTAAGACTTCATCTTTAGCTGTGCTCGTACCAGAATTTTGACCCTCATTTTTCCAAGCAATTAGCACCAGTGTACTGTTTTCAATCCATCTATGATCTGTCTCTTATACACATCTAGATGTGTATAAGAGTCGAGCGACCAGGGAGTAGCGATGAAGGAGATGGATTCAATTAAGATACATAACAAGAAACATTTATCGGCCTTTTCATGTCTGGTCTATATAGTCACTTACCTTTGAGAGGTCAGATGTGACGACTATGATTGGGAAGTGTCCGTAGTGTGAATTAAAGGCCTGAGCTGCAATAATGATGAATAACACCCAAGCACACAACAAAAAGGGTTCTTTATAGAAGATTTTTTTGATAGAGGATAAACTAAGGTTAGAAGAGTGGGAGTAGCACCTGCGGTTGTCTTCTAAGCGTATGACTCAGTTTTGTCAATGGAAAATATCTTCCCTATATCCCTACGCTCACCGCTTGTGTTAATGACTAAGGATCGAGGCTTACTTGGAAGGAGATATCATCGATTGGGGTAATTGTTGAAAATTAGAACTTAGCCAACTTGTAATTATTCCAGCAGCCTTAACTGCATTCTCTAACCATTTTGGTGGTGGCAATAGTGTGGGGAAGCTCCTCAGCTGTGATATCACCAAACAAAACTACATTGACATCAGTGCCCATCTATTTCGCCAACACACCAGGAGCAACTGCGATATCTCCTTTTTTGCTGTGCAAGTTGATACTGGATCATTCTCTGGACACATACAACTACGTTGTTTCATGATGGTGATGACATCAACACCATCATGAACAACTACACAGAGGTAAAGAGCAGCTATGGTGATATCAATGGTGAAAAATTTCTATTTTTATGCCACTGTGATTTGAAATGTGTTCTATTTGTATGCCACTTTTGAAATTGTGTTCCAAATAATTTTTTTTTTTTAAAAAAAAAAAAAAAAATAGAGGTGTTGACGACCTCGCATTCCTCGAATGCGAGTTCGGTCACTACTTATCTTCTGCGAGGCTCGCGCCTCGCAGAAGCTAAGTCCCCCAAATCCCCCCATTTCTCCCATTTCAACCGCCTCCTCCTTCCTCCTCCTCCCTCCTCTTCCTCGTCCTCCTCGTCCTCCTTCCTCCTCCCCACCACCATCTATTTCCTTGAATCTACAACAATCACCATCTCCATTCCACCACCACCACCACCACCACAACCAACACAACCACCGCCACTGCAACCCACCACCAAAATATTTCAGGTACATTTAATTTTTTTATGGAGTCCAATAATTTTAATTAATATATTTTTTTAATTTTGTTTAAATAATTAATTTTTTTAATGTAAATGTTTTATAAATATATTTTGTGTAGGTAGTTTATATTTTTTATGTTTTTGTATTTTTAGTTTAATAATATGCTGCTTTGATTATATCCCATATTTTTTTTAATATTTAGAGAAAATGATCTTTGTCTCGGGATGTCTCTTGTACAGGTTTGATTTCTGTTGAAGAGTGAGTTTGTGGTTATGTTGTTTGTTGAACTGAAATTGTGGGATGTTATTGCATTTTTTGTTGTACTTGTCGGGCATATATTACTTGTAACCCTTACGGGTTATTACATTGGTCGTAGCCCTTGTCGGGCATGTATTAGTTATAAGTGTTGCCTATTTGTTGTGTTGTTTGTAACCCTTATTGGGTATGACCGGCGTTAGAGGGAATCTTAAAGATATAGAGGAATTCTGTCAATTTTTTTTAAAAAAAAAAATATTCCGTATCGAAAAATGGGGTCTAAACATGTTCCATCCTTACAGGAAAATGGCATTTGATAGACCCCGTCATATTCTCCTTTATTGGGGAGGAGAAATAACCTATGGCCTCTCCAGCGGTACTTTTGGCCCATACCATACACCCTTGCATTGTGAAACTATTCGAATAAATCAACGGATTAGTTTTGTTGACTTAGTTGACAAGATATACGAATTCATGGAGGTTGATAGGAGCAGATGAAATTGAATATTGTGTTTAGGCACATAGTTAGTCGTGGTGTTTACTCTGGCATTACATTGACAGATGATGATGGTGTGAAAGGTATTTTTGATTTGTTTGATGCCGATCCAAATTTTTGTGCTGAATTGTTTATCGAGACGGAGGAAATTCCGCACGTACATGTAAGCAACAATGCAAGGGTGTATGGTATGGGCCCAATGATGTCTCTCATGCATTCGACCATGGACGACCAGCCGTTGCAGTCCAATGCGCAAACTCTTTTTGAACATCCGTGGTCGTTTGAGTTTTACAACCCAACTTGTTCGTTTTCAATGTCAAACTCAATGCAATCTGATCAAGCTATTGGGGCACAGTATAATAGAGACACTATAGCAGGTGAAGGCCCAAGTACCATCCAATATCAACATATGGAGAAAGGCTCATCATACCTCGTAGACGAGGATTTGTCAGCGGATAGTGGTAATAGTGACTCGTCATGGCATGCATTAGACGAGGATTACGAGTCTGGTTCAGACTCGGAAGACATATCGATGATGATTCGACAAATCCTCGTCAAATAACGATGAATGCATGCCATGACGAGTCACTATTACCACTATCCGCTGACAAATCCTCGTCTACGAGGCCTTTCTCCATATCTTGATATTACGATGAGTACGATCCCATGGACCGTAGTGATAAAGATGGGCTGATTTATTGGAATGAAGAAAAAAATGATATTCAGTTGCACATGTACTTTGAAAGTAAGGAGCAAGTTACTAAGGCAGTTACAATGTGGTCTATAGCTCAACAACGAGAATTCAAAGTCATAGAGAGTCGGAAGAGAACATGGGCTGCTAAATGCAAGACTGCGTCCTCCGGCAGATTAGCGGCTGGAGATTGTGATTGGAGTATCCGGGTACGTGGAAATGAATCTCTTACTGTGTGGAAGGTCACAAAATATGGGTAAAAGATCACGTATGTCTCGGTGAAATATCCGGTAACAACAACAGAAATCTTACATCCACAGTCATTGCTAACCAAATTATGCACTTAATTGAAAATGATCCTGGGCACAAGGTCAAACGGCTTGAGGAAACAATCCAAAGTTGGGGTTGGTTCATGGAGCTTATACACCATGTTGTACGTGACTTGGAGACTGTTTGCATAATATCTGACCGGCATCGGGGCATTGTGCATGCTATGAGTGAGACACCAAGAGACCAACACAATTTCTTCACTTTGGATTGTTTCCTCATCGAGTAATTTGATGACTAAATACAAGAATGTAGAAGTGAAGAAGTTGTGTTGGTCTCTTGGTGTCAAGTTACAGAGGCGGAAATGGAATTTGCACCAACATACGATACAGCTGCAACATCCAGAGGCGTGGAGATATCTGGTACATATTGGGCTTGACCGGTGGTGTCTTGCTCACGATGGAAATCATAGGTGGGGAATACATGGTACAAATTCTTCCGAGAGCTACAATAACGTGTTGCGCGGAGTTAGATTACTTCCGATAAAGGCTATAATTGATAGTACATTCCATCGGTGCGTAAAATTATTTGTTGATAATAGTGCACGTGGTGCACACTGTCGCACGTCAATTACGCCAAAGAATTGGAAAAGGTTGTTGTTAGCAGACAAAAAAGGTGCAGGACACACAGTCATGGTTTTTGATCAGTCTACCGGGGTGTACCGAATTAAAACACCTCGTCGTGTCACTGGTCGTGGTGGGAATGAACAAACTGTCAATTATGTACAGCATGACATGTACCTTGTGGTAAATGGCAAATGTATAGGTTTCCATGTTCGCATGCTTTGGCGGTTTGCAGGCACTCTTATGACACATCTAGAACCCACCTAGATGTGTATAAGAGACAGGTGTGAATCACACAATATTGCGATAAAGTGTCACCCTCGAATGGTATATTCCTCGAGGAAGATTAGTACCTGTCTCTTATAGCACATTCATTGGCAGTTACGTGGTGTGGAACAATATGTCTGTTGAACGCCGGGCAGGTCGGGTACGTGTGAGACGCATACTAAACGAGATGGATATTAGGGATCAGCCCAAGAATCTGGAACATGTACGAATTAAGGGTGAACAATAAAGCAATCACTAATCGCAGGAGTTGCCAAAACACGACAATAATGATTTGTCTCTGTATTTTGTCAACCTCCATGCCTCATCCATAATATGAAAGTAGTTTATTTTTAATGTATTCGTTCATCAAAAAATGTTGTATTATCAAAAAATATTTGTCTGATCATTGATTACTATCAAAACATATCGTACAATCATTAATTCTTTCCATGATTATTTGTTTAGGTATGGATGATCAGACAGCAGAGCTTGTCCATCCTGGACCATATGTACATGATATTATATCACCTGACGCCGCATAGGGCTAGATCTATTTTTGACGGTCTTATCGATGATTCCTTATTACAGGTTAAGCGTTGTGATGGGACTTTTTGGGATCACATGCCTATACCGGCGCGGGTATGGCATTATATTTGTTTGGCAGGTTTCGAGGGCGTTGCATCTTTAGGACGCATTTCAGTGGATCATGCTTTGATCACCAGTCTTGTTGAGCGACGGTGACCCGAGACACATTCTTTTCACTCTGCCCATTGGAGAGGCCACTATCACGTTACAGGATGTAGAGATCCTGTGGGGTTTACACATTCATGGCCCGCCCGTGACGGGTAGAGACACTACTCATTCCGCAGATGCTTGGAGCCAACTATGCATGGAGTTATTGGGTTTCATGCCTGCCAGATCAGACATTGACGGTGGTCGTTTGAAAGTGGGATGTTTGTCCGCCGCATTAGATCGTCCGCTTCCCGATGATGCGACTGATGATATGTGTAAAAGATGGCACGTACATACTTGTTTGTACTTATTGGAGGCATTTTATTTCCGGATAATTCAGGCAATAAAGTGCCACTACTGTATCTTCAGTTGCTTAGGGACTTGGAGACTGTGAGCCTTTATATTTGGGGATCAGCTGTTTTAGGCACACTGTATCGCAGTTTATTTAATGCCACTTCACCAACAGCTAGAACTATTTGCGGTCCAGTACTATTAGTACAGGTATATTTAAATGGTTTATATGCATATAATTTTACCGAGATTTACTAGTACTTCATCTTCATTTATTTGTATACAGTTATGGGCTTGGGAGCGTATGCCGACACTGCGTCCTATCCGGTTAGAGCCCGCACAGGAGCATCACGGAGCATCACGGAGCATATGGATCTCGGTACATATGTTTTGTTGAACTGTTTAATTACATATGTTAACATTGGATTTGATATTTATTAATTTTTATTGCAGGTGGGATGTTGGATTTGATCTGCGCAATGCTCCTCGGCATGTTTTATCTGTTTTTCGAGATCAGTTACATACTTTGCGACCCAATGAGGTACATCAGTCGATTTCATTTCTTGTGCACATTGTTGTCCTCGAATTTCGTTAATTTACTAACTTTTGTAGACTTCTTTGGTATTAGTTTATATGGCAGCCATTTTCTGATGAGCTGCTTGATATGCTTCCCCATTACTGCACGGCTGGTCGTGACATATGGCGTTCAGTTACTTATTTGATATGTTGGGAGATCGTGGAATGTTATCTCCCTCAATGGGTCGGGTTATGCGACAGTTCGGTTTGTACCAATCCATACCAGATCAGAGATTTATTGGTAATCAACCGGCATTGCATTTGACAGACCGCCGTGGTCAGGCGAACAATGATTGGGAGTTGACACACCGACAATATATAGATATTTGGGGCGCAAGAACGGATACAGTTGAGGTTGGTCTCCCATGTGTTGATACTACACATGCATCTGGTGATTACATGCAATGGTACCGAGCGAGGACGGTGATGTACATATCCAATCCTAGTCAACGCCCTACTTTTGCAGAAGGCTACCTCGGCGATGGTGCACGTGCAGATTATCTTGTAAGTAATTATTCTTTTTTTCTTATTATTTTAGACAAATCACTTCCTGCGAGCTAATTTGAACTTTCTCCTTAGATGCATTCCATCTCTTAGACACATCTAGATGTCTCTTAGACAACTCTTATACACATCTAGGATAGTAGTACATGGGCACAGATCAGCCATTTCGCTTCTCAATCACTACATGCAGTGTCTGTACTAGGCGAATCTACTCATCTTGATCTTCGGCCTCCGTATAAGAGTTTACGTTAGACATCCACACCAGGCACATGATCCACATAGAGTAGAGCGGGCTCCGCGGCGAGGCGGGCAACACGGCGGTGGTCGTCGACGTCATTGAGTTCCATCCCCGCGACCCCATGTAGATGCCGAATCCCCTCATGTTAACATACCATTTGAGGGCGATACTTCACACGTACTTTCGCCAATGCGCACTCCGGTGGGACCATCATCTTTCGGACAGTCGTCCACTGCGCCTGATCCAGAACATACTGGTCCAAGCATTTCAGATGAAGAACATGAACACGAACAAAGCATACCTTCGCAGGTGGAAATTGCTCACCATACTCAACAGCAAGACACTCCTTTATTTTATTTTATGTCCGTCGATCAAAAAGGGTGCCTAAACCTAGAGACTGCGGTACGGGCGGCAGATTTGGACATCATGGACATTGACATTTGTTATTACTTATCGCAATATAGTTGTGTGATTCATGTATGTTATTCGTATATCATTGTTCGCCCTAGTCGGGTGGTTTTTTATTGTTATTAGGTTTGTAGTTATGTTTTTTAGCCCTTGTCGGGGTTTTATGGATGTTTGTTGCCCTTGTTGGGTTTGGTTGTTGGCAGGGAGAATGTTCGTAAAATAGGGGAGGTTCTGTCAAAATTTTATCAAAAATACCATAAATTAATAAATTAACGGGTTTACACATTAGATCGCGTACTATTTCGTTAATGTTATAGTTTATGATTTAAATATAATAGTTTATAATTTACGATTTACTATTTAAATAATTTTATCTTACAGTCAAATCCTTCATTTTTCTATTTTTTTAATAGTGCACAATTTCCATTCGCAATATACATAGCCAAATTTTCGAAATCATTCATTTTTTCTAATTTTGTAATAGTGCACGATTTCTATTCGCAATATACATATACAAATTTGCTAAATGTCTATAAAACAATATATATATATATATATATATAGTCAAATTAGCTATTAACCTTGCGTTGGGAATAAATTTTTCCTTTCTTTTTTTGGCTTAAAAAAAAAAAACAGGACCTAAACCCTAAACCCTATAAACGATGCGAGGTCAGTAAAATAGACCTCGCATTCAAGGAATGCGAGGTCAATTTGACTGACCTCGCATTCAGAGAATGCGAGGTCAGTCAATAACATTCCAAATTTTTTTATTTTTTATTTTTTATTTTTTTAAAAAAAAATTCTGGAACTCGCATTCGGAGAATGCGAGTTCCACTGCTTCGGAACTCCTCTTTCAAACAAGCACACAAATAGAACAAATTTATAAAATAGGCACAAATTTAGAATTTCTCCTATCAATGGTAGCTGTGGTGTTGGCGTATGCATGTAGAGAACCATATGCTAAGTCAAAGGTGGGGTGTCATAGTCTATCCTAGGTCTCCGGTAGTTCTCCCATTTATGTACAACAGCGGCGTTTGCATCCTAATAGCTGTGCACGACCTTCCTTAGCTATGTGTTACAGCTGGACTATGCCCCACAATGCCAGACAGCCTGTGGCTCATGCTCTGATTAAGAGTGCAGCTATAGAGCTATCCCTGGCAATGCTGTGTGACGGCAAACACACAAGTGTGCTACCCTTACTAACAAGAAACGACATCTAAGGACAAAAATCCATCCACGGTAAAACCTCTTTTTGGGAAAAGACTATCAGCCACTCCACCACGGATAGACATCACCTCCTTTGGGAAGATTTGAAAGAGTTGATCTATGCAATATCTAGAATATGGGACTCATAATTGTTTGTTTACTGACCCATTTTGATTTCATTAAGTGCACTTGACTATTATAAAGATCAACATTGTTAGTTGCCCATCACCAAAATAAAATTTTGGTTTTAATGATTTGATTTGATTTGATATGGGGATTTTCCTTTGAAGAGCTTAGTGGCTGATATTGTAATTTTTGTATTGTTTGTTTATTTATTTGAAGGACTTTGAGATTGAGAATGTTATACATCACCAATGTATAAGAATGGAACAATCCCAATGCCGATACCACGATCTTGATGCATAGGTTTATCACCGGCCACACTACTTCTTCTATCAACAGCGTTCTCCTGACCATGCATCTCATTCACCCACCTAGTGCACCATCAGTGATGGGTTCATCTCTGAAGGCAAGCTAGTAATCTCCCTGTATGGTTCCATGCACTATTGATCCGTCCCTGAAAATCCGTCAACAATGGCCAAGGCAAAAATGACATATTGAAGGCCTAGTAGTAAAGTCAAAATTTTTTTCTCTGGGATTAAGTTTCGAATTGCAAAAAATGACTCTGGCCAATGACTCCACTAAGTGACTCCAACCGTCATCTCTATTTGATGGCTAGATTAACTGATCACTTTGTTCAATGATCCTGATTAGTGGCTCATGTCACAATTTATTCAAAGAGGTTGCCTTGTACCTAGTAAAAGGCACAAGACCAATAAGCAACTTTGATCGGGGCACAAGACCCAAAAGTCGCTTACTCTATTGTTAGTCGGACAAGTTCAACTTGAAAGTGTGAGACAGTGATGATACTAATATTACTATGCCAATTGCCTATGTACATGAAGCAAGTGACATGACAAATGTCATACACAACTTTAACCGAAAACCTTAAAGACTTCATATTAACGGCAAATTTGGTATTGGCATATGGGCCCATTACAAAACAAGGCCTAGTAAGAACAATTGGAATTTTCCTCCAAAATAACAATTTGAATGAAATCTAGTTTTACTCCATTTTTATTCCCTCTTCGCTTAATTTGTGGACCATTTGTCCCATATTGGAAATTTATGATGGATTTTCTCGTCTTATATGTGTTTGGTGTTTTGGCTTCGGGCAAAACTAGTTGGGAGTCCAGGTTATGTATGGTTGGTGGTTTGGGAAATTTTCATGTACCATGCCCGTGCTCGCCCAGCGTGGCATGGTGCAGTGTGGTACGTACATGTGAACCATTAGAATTTTTCTTCTTGTACAACTTTTCTTCCTTTATTTTTGATTTGGTTAGAGTTATTATTTGTCTTTGCTTACCAATTCTTTCCGTGGTTTTTTTCTTCCAAAACACTACCTTTTTGGGTGTTCACACTGATTTTCACACTGGTATTCACATTGTTATTCCAATTCGCTTGAGTTAGGAGACTAGTTCATTACTATCGTTTCTCCCAAGATAGTCTTGATGCCTTTGAACTCTGGCCAATTTTCTTCTTATAAATTATCACCATATGGGTCCTCATGTTACACATCGAAATATCTTCTTAGATATAGAGTTTCCCCATATTACTAGTTTTGAGTATTTTGTAGTAGCTCGAACCTTTGTTTATTAGTGCAGGCGACTGAGGCTACCATTAAATCCTAAAGAGTGAGTGCTTGGTGATTCTACTTTCCTCAACGGCTTATGATCCCGTAAGGGGAGAAATCACTTTTAGGAGATTGATTACATGCCTTGACTTTTTTGTTCCAGTTTTGATTGTTATTCTATCCATTTATTCCAACAATCTTGCAAGTGATTGTTGGACGTTGTGTGTTGCTGCAATCTGCCAACATTGGTGTTCCTGACATGTCCAAAGTACACATCTAGATGACACGAAGAACTACAAACGTTGGTCTAGGAAGGTTCTATTTTATCTGGAAACTCTCGAAGTGGATTACATCCTATTTGAACATGATGAACCTATAGAATCTATTAGGGTTCATGCTTATGATAACCGAACTGCTAAAAGTCATGTGTTGAACTTCATGTTTGACGCTATTTCGATCTATACTGCCTATATAAGTCTGCCAAAGAAATATGAATAGTTTTAGAAAAGAAGTACAACTTTCAAAATGTTTTAAAGTAGAAGTAAGTGGTTGGACAATTCTTGAATTTCAAGATGGTGGATGACAGGCCTATCACAAAGCAAATTATTGCGTTCAAAAATATTATTTACGACATCACTCAGGAGGACATGAAAATTGATGATGCCTTCTACGCTGTTGCACTAAGAAGAAAACTGTAACCATCTTGAAAGAAGTACAAGAACACAAGTGAAACATGACAAAACTGCCACGACACTTGATGAGGTGATATCTCACATCCTGATTGAGGAAAGCAATCAGAAGAACAAATATGATTTGGTTCATGAGCTCACAACCAAGGTGAACCTGGTGGATAGCAAGCCTAAAAGAGTTTCGAGATGTTCAAGGGCAAAAATAATGGATCCAAGAAGGGATAGAACCATAACAACGATCAGAAACAGGATGACCAAAAATAAGAAGTATGGTAAGTTCAAAAAGTTTGGTAGGATTAATAAAAAATCTAAAGGACCTTACCATGTTTGTGGAGTTGTAGGTCACAAGGAAAAGAAGGACAAGTTTCACAAGGGACAAGAGCAGTAACTAGCCAAATAAGTGAACCTTGCCGAAGACGATTAGGCAATTGTTATTGTTGTCTCTGAAGCAAACTTGGCAAACAATGTGACCTAATGGATTGTGGACACTAGAACCATGAAGCATATCGTTGTTGAAAAAAGTCACTTCCTTGAATGTGAAGAAGTAAGCAATGGCAAGAAAGACTTCCTTGGAGATACTGGTGTTGCTTCAATTCAAGTCAAGAGAAAGGTCCTTTTGATGCTTACATTGAAAAGTCAATTACTTACACCAATGTGTTGCGTATTACATCCATGAGAAGATATTAAATATATGGTTTTTTTCTTAATAATGCTAATACAAAATGGAATAATTCATGAGACTACTTCATCTTACTTGCCTCAATCTAATGGGGCTACAGAAAGGAAAAAATAGGACTATTAAAGACATAATAAATGCAATGTTAATAAGTTCTTAATTACCTACTTACGTGTGGGGTGGCTATTTTGTTTGTTTTTCATACTCTTAATAGAATATATCACAAAAAAACTATAAAGACACTTGATGAATTGTGTTGTCGTTATGCTCCTAACCTTGGATATCTCAAAGTGTGCGGGGTGTCTAGCCAAGGTAGGATACCGGATTTTAGAAAAATAAAATTGGACCTAAAACTATGGACAGTGTCTAATTTGAATGGGTATGCACATCATAGTTTTACCTATAGGATCTTGGTGTTTGGAGTCTAATCATGTTATAGAAACTAAAGATACTAAATTTTTTAAGAATATTTTTCCAATGAATAAAATTGTGTAAAAACAATGTTTCAAGAAATTCAAGACAGAAAAACCTGACAGCTAAGAAACACAAGAATTGAGAAAGAGTAAGAGGACAAGATTGAAACTAGCTATGGGCCTGATTTTATAACTATTTTCATAAGTAAAGAAGATCCAAAAACATATAAATAGGTAATTAATTCAATAGATGCTAGCTTTCCAAAAGCTGCACTTAGAAATAAACTTAAGCCTATAATAAGTAATCACACCCAGAAATTGGTAGATTTGCTTAGAAGGTATAATCCCATTGTGTGTAAGTGGATGTTTAGAAAGTAATTAACAGGCTTATGGTTCTATTGATAAATTTAAGACACGTTTAGCGACCAAGGGTTTTACACAAAAAAGAAGGTATTGATTTTTTGACACTTATTCACGTGTCACAAGAATTACCACTATAGCGTGGTTGTTGCTACTATGTATAATCTAATTGTGCACAAAATGAATGCGAAAAATATTTTTTAATAGCAATTTAGATGAAGAAATATACATGAATCAACTTGAGAGGTTTGTTGTTGAAGGACAAGAACATAAAATGTGTAAATTTGTAAAATTCGAGTGTGGTTTAAAACAAACTCCTAAACAGTGGAATGAAAAATTTGATGAGACTATTATTTCTATTGGTTTAAAAGTAAATGAATCTGATAAATGTGTCTATAGCAGATTTCATAGAAATTTTGGAATTTTCATACTCTTGTATGTTGATGACATGCTTGATTTTGATGAAAATATTGTTAAACAAACCAAATCTTTCCTTACTTCTAATTTTGATATGAAAAGCATGGGTAGAGCTGATGCTATTTCAGGCCTTAACTTGACTAAAATTAACAATGGTTTCATTCTTTTTCAATCATATTATGCGGAAAAAATCCTAAAAAATTTTAACCACTTTGATTTAGGTTCTGTTAGCACACCTTATGATCCTAGTGTGAACTTGAGAAAGAATAAAGGTAATAGTGTCTCACAAACTGATGTTGCATATACTGTTGGTAGATTGAGTAGATACTCACATAATCTTGATAATAGTCATTGGAATGCATTATCTTAATTGTTTAGATATTTGAAAGGCACCATAGATCTATAACTAAGGGACTGAACATAAATTTGGTCCAAGATATTTGATGGAGTTGGGACATAGACCCATTGATAGGAATTTAATGTCATGGCAACCTAACCTACAGTAGTAGAGATGCCATGAAATAGGTTCAATAGGAAATAAAAAGTCACAAAGATATTCCATAGCACCATCATTAGTGTTCCCTCCCTATGTCATCGATAGTGCTTACTTTCTAAAATTGTAATGGTTGAGTCGATGACTCTTAATTTGTTTATATACTATATAGGTGGTATGTGGTAATATATACTTGATAAGGTCACCTATATGAGTGTGAAAGTAGGAGCTTCTTCCTATGAGACTAACGGGTATGTCTCTAGACCCCTCATGAACAACTAGATAGAGTGCATAACCTAAAAGGCATTAAATTGAGAGCTTACAATATATTGAAGTCTAACATGTACTAAACTGTAGATGTGGGTATTAAGGGGATGGTTTAAGACATTGGTCACCTATCTCCGTATACTTCTCCATTGAATGCAATATAAAACCAATTCAAATCAACAAGACATCATCAATCTGTGTTAGATTTCTTTACTCAATATCGGTTCTCTAATTTTCAAGTCATGTGGGGATTGTTGGAATTTACCTCCAAAAATGCAATTTGAATGAAATTTGGTTTACTCCATCATTATTTCCTCCTTTTGTGAACTATTTGTCCTATACAGGAAACTTGTGATGGATTTTTTCAAATTATATGTGTTTGGTGTTTTGGTTTTCGGCAACACTAGTTGGGAGTTTCAACTACGCATGATTGAAGACATATCCTTTGAGAAATTTTTCTATATTGCACACGCAAGCACCCACCCATCTAGGTGTGTTTCGGTGTGGTATGGTGTGTGCGTGTGTACGATTAAAATTTTACCTCTTGTACAACTTTTCTTCCTTTATTTTTGGTCCATGAGAGTTCTTACCAATTATGTGTAGAACTTTAAACCGATTTCCGTGGTTAGTTGTTTGTAAAACACTTCCTTCTAAAGTGTTCACATTGATGTTCATACTTGTGTTTGCACCGTTATTTTGATTCGCTTGAATTAGGAGACTAATTCATTGGTATCTTTTCTCCCAAGATAGTCTTGTTCCCTTCGAACTCAGGCTGATTTGTTGCTTATAAATACTACCATTTTGGTTTTCCTTTTGCGCAGTGAAATACTTTCTCAAATGTACAGTTTCTGCAATTCCTTGAAATACCTTCTAACTATAGAGTTTCCTTAATTCATGGTATTAGGTAGTCTTGCAGAAAGTGACCATCCAGTAATCCTATTTGTATACAACAAATTAGATCTAGTGAGGGATGAATTTACCCAGTGATCCCATTTATATTAATAGATTATGATCTTGCGAGGGGCAATTTTACTTTCAAGGATAGTGATCCAGCTTTGTTTATTGTTTTGTCCATTTATTCTAGCAACAACTATTATATATATCTCGCTACCAAGGTTAGGGATTTAATTAACTACTGTTTTATTGCTTTAAGAATTTCCTTTCTTTTAATTTACTCTATTTTACTTTCTTATCAAGATACTGACTTGAGGGTCGGAGGTTCCCTAA
The DNA here is from genome assembly GCA_025175665.1 of Cinchona pubescens. Classification (NCBI taxonomy): domain Eukaryota; kingdom Viridiplantae; phylum Streptophyta; class Magnoliopsida; order Gentianales; family Rubiaceae; genus Cinchona; species Cinchona pubescens. Next base: position 2,542,789 of record JANKKI010000049.1, on the reverse strand, counting down.
ACACACAAGTCCTATCCTTTTTTTTCAGGTAAACAATGACATGGGTACAACACTAGAACCTTTACTCTAGTGGATCATCTATTGAATTTTTATTATGCCCTGACACATTAACGTAGTATAATAATTATTAAACTTGGTTCGACCTGTCAATCGGACTAGTTAACACAATGAACTGGTCATTGGATTAGGTTAGGTTGCACATCTGACTACAAAGATATCAAATTCGTAACAATGACTATTTAGCGACTTGACAATTCAACTGGATAAATGGGAAACCATCTGCGCTGGTATCCTTTGAAACTGAAAGGCAGCAAATACCACCAAGCCATCACCAAGGTTATTTTTATTAGCATGACTATTTAATATTTATCCATAAAACTCCATCTTATAAATTCCCTTTTCTTCCATTTTTGTCAGATATAAAATTTTAAAAATTATTTTATTTTTCAAAATCTTTTACTATTATTATATTTTCTAAGACAAAATACACCCATTAACATTTGCCAATGTTATACAATCACTACAAAATAACTATGTAAGAAATACATGGTAATATATATATATTCTAATGTGTTAGCTAGATATACATTATTATTTATTTTATTGCAGTTAGTTTTAAAACTACATCCATATAATATTTATAATTAACTACTTCAATCTTTTTTATGATAGGTTTTAACAGTAATTAAAAGTTTGATATAACATTTAAATTCTAATGTTTTTTCACCATATATCTTATTTCTACTATTTTGAATTTATCAAATAAAAATAAAAAAAATATATTTTAATTATCTAATGATTGAATTAGTAACCGACCAATTCAACTAATAATCTATTTATCCACCTCTATCATTGATTTTTTCGCCAGACAAAATTTAATAACTATGCGTAGCGGATTCATCATCAACACCTGTCCTAACCAGACAAATTCTATTGAATTGTGCAACTCTAAAAGGTTTGTCATAGTTTGATCAACCCAAAAGGAAATTGTTAAAGCCCTACTCTCTAGATGTGCCATTTGAGCATGTTAATATTGCAAAAGTTGTGCTATAACTATGAATAGTGAACAAATTTATCTTTCCTTTTCCGTAAAAAAAATGCTTTGTCATAGCACGCGTCCTTTTCAAAGTGTACGTTTAACAATTGATAATCATAAGTTAGCGCTTAAGCTGATTTCTTTTCGAGTAAAGTAGATGACTAAAGTTGAGTATTCAGATTGCAAAGGCTCCCCTTATCTTTTCCCTTTTGCTAAAAAGCGATATATTACACTGTAGGGATATTCAAACTCAACTTAACCTGAAAAATTAACCTAAATGAATTTGGGATTAAATAAATTGAGTTATTGGGTCGGGTTATTTGAATTAAGTTATACGAATTTAGTTATTAAAAAATCAACCCATTAATCCGATAACGCAAATATAATTTACTTATAATTTTTTTCATTATTTTCTTTTTAATATCATCTAACTTATAATTTTTTTTTTTCTTTTCATTTTTTTTCTTAACATTCATCTAACATATTGTATAATTTCTCATCTTATTCTTAATTTAACTATTCCATGTTTTGATAAAATATATTCTGTAATAGATACTCTTACAATAAATTTTTTTAATATTTTTGAGATTTTAACTCAGATAAACTCGAAAATCGGAGTAACCTGCCCGAATACATTTAAATTAGATTTATTTGGTTTCCATATTAGTGAGATGTTGTTACGCAATCGGGTATAAGGGATTCAATAATTGATCTAACGTACCAATTGTTGATTTGTTTCCAGCTGTTATCATGCTTTATTGGTCTACCCGAATTATTGAATTACATATTCCAAAAACACTAGTGTGCATCTCATATTATTTTGTAGTAGTGTAATATTTCAAAAATTCAAACAATTTACATGAAAAAAATGTCACCTCTTATAAAATCAACCTTTCTAAATCTTCGCAACATCAACAGTTGGGAGCTAAAGACCAAAAAGCTACAATTTTCCATCATTCAATCCAGTAAAATACATTTTTGGTCCCTAATATATGTGATATTCAATAACCTAGTTCTTAAATTTTCAGATAAAACAAATTTAAGTCTTAATGTTTCAATTTTTAGTCAAAATAGGGATAAATGACGGAAAATCGAAAATTTTAAGGGAAATGGTGAAGAACGGGTCATGTGGCCACTGAGTAAAAAAAATTCAAAACAAAATTGTATCTTCTAAGGGAATTGTGCAAAATTGATCCCTAAAATTTGAGAAAGAATGCAAAACAAGTCTCCAAAGGCAAAAAAGAAGAAATTAAGTATGTTTTATACTACTATCTAAAATCTATTTTTAATGTAACCATTATATATATATATATATATATATATATATATATATATATATGAATGAGTTGTTTCTCCCCGTTTTATGATGGCTAAATACCTTTAATTAAATTAACACATCCTCAACGAAATATAATTTTCTCTATGGAGACATATAAATTAATCCTCATCTATCCAAATGAGACTACCTATTTCTAAGGATACTACTACTTATTTTTAGTTTAAAATCATATCAAAATTATTACTTTTTCTCTTACTTATATCACTCCTAATGCACCATTAATTAAATAGTGCTAGGTCTAACATGTTCATGATTAAATATAATTGAGCTATCTAACATAATCTTCATTTATTATAATAAAACTAATATATATATATATATATATGTATGTATATATGTATGTATGTATATATACTTCAATTTATATTAAATTTTGGAATTAATGCACAATAAGATGGTAGAAAATTTTAATCTTATCAGAATAATTTGCCTTGAACAAAAAATAAAATAATAATGATATATGTTCATTTTTTACCTTACTTAAATTTTATAAGAATTTGTGCATAAATGCATAATAAGATGGTAAAAATTTTAGTTGTATGCCGAGAAAAAAAAAGATAAAAATAGTTTTTTTATAAATAAGATATATAATTACGAAAAATTCTATAGTCTCGTTGAGGGAATCATTCTGTTGTACTTTAAAAGTATGTGCAGTACAACACTTGCGCTTTAAAAACTTGTGCTGTGCAAGTCATTAATGTATATCTATCTATCTATCTATATATATATATAATGTCATGCCTAACATGATAATGTTAATGCTACATTTTTCATGTAATAATAATAATATAGATATTTTTATAGTATCACTATAATATTATGAAAATTTAATTTTTAAGGATAACATTATACAGTATTTGTAAACAATTATTTTCATTTAAGACCTACCATTTATAGAATTCTAAATACATCCATCTACAAAATTTCATTTTATGCGTAGTCATTCAGCATATATAACTAGGCCATCAAGTCATAATTTTGTACAGTATTTAGTGGATTCGATCATCAATTATTTGATATTATTTTTGACATTCCAAAATCATTTTCTCTTCATTAAAATTCCCAGTGGCTTCTGTTGATTAAATATTGAAGTTTTTATGATTTTTATTATTAAAAGAATTTTTTTTTTTTTTTGTCTTTAGGGATTTGTTTTGCATATTTTGTCAAACATTAGGACCAGTTTTGCACAATTCCTTTAGAATATATAATTTTATTTTGATTTTTTTAAATTTAATAGCCATGTAACTTGCATTTGACTATTTCTATTAAAATTCTTGATTTTTCATCATTTGTCCCTATTTAAACTAAAAATTAAAATATTGGAGACTAAATTTATTTTATCTAAAATTTTAAGGACTAGTTTATTGAGTACTCCAAACATTAAGAACCAAATATGCAGGATTTTACTCTTAATCGCAAGAATGACAGAATTACTTGAGTACACAAATTGAACTCTTGTGGCAAAGCATTAGCACGAGAACCTAAATTTTATGCCAATTAGGGTGGACTCACATAATAAATAGGTTACCAAAACAAATTAAACGTTCTAAATTTGACTCTTGCTACCCTTAATCTCTTGTTATTAGACAATATGTAAGAACGACGGTAAGCCGTTGAAATATGGGTTAAAGATCTTCTATTTCACTTCTGTGTCACTTTCTGTCACACTACCTAATGAACTGTCAAGATTACTCCACTAAAATCACATCACTTAATCTTGACAGTTAATTAAGTGGTATAACAGAAAGTTGTACACGGTGTAAAACAGAAGATCCTGTGCCTGTAATATGTGTCTCTGACCCTAAGAAAAGAGAGATAACATACCATCCTCTTAAATTTTTATTACAAAAACTAAACAACTAAATCCGAAGTTTCAAGCAAATTGACCCTGCTAATAAAGACATAATAACTCAGCAGCATTACGCACCATTTAAATGCATGTCATTCCCCATGGGAGGTCAGTGTCCTTTACCAAATGAAAAGAAGAAAAAAAGAAATGTAAGGAGAATCAATCAATTACATTAACAAAGAAGTGCTAATCCAAGAAGTAGTTGAGGAATTCAAGACATGAATTGGCATGAAGATGAAGCAAATTAAGCCACATTCAAATAATTATGAGCGTTTGAGAAAACGCTTTAGATTTGACATGTGAAAAGAGCGTGAGAGGGTAAGTAGTTGTTTCATCAAGTCAAAGGAAACTTGTAAGCAGCTCAAATATTCCTGGCCGTCCGTGATGAACCTAGAATTTGTAGAAGAGAATTTTGTATTATGAATGGGTTTACAAGTGAATTTTAGATAATAATCCTTACACCCAACCCCCTTATTTATAGATTTACATGGAAGGGGTTAAGACTCTAGACTACTAGATCAATTTATAAGAAAATTACATATTTACCCTTAATGAGATCACCACATTATCTAGAGCGCCTCTAGAATATTCTTGGAAAATATGTCACGTGCTAATCCTGAGCATCATCAATAGTTCTCTTGGCTCGGTTCTGGCCCTCGTGGTTGAAACCAAGCCGACAACAACTAACCGAAGTCCCCTAACGACTTTATGCCGAACTTCGCACCTATGGCCCAGTGACCTTTTTACAACTTCAACTGGTTTTAACTGCTTCAAAAACATAAACTATTAAGCCGAAGCACCCGCATGGTCCAAACCTTACATCGGCTCGCTAACCCGAAGACCAAGCCTCTTTTCTATTTTCACGACCATCGAGTGTCTTGGTGAGATGTGATTATCGTTATAATTACCTTTCATAACTAGCCATTCGCTGAGTCCCCATGCTCCATAATTACATTCACCATGCCTTATTTATAGCACCCATTACAGTGCTGCAAAATGCTCCATTTTTCCCAAAAACGCTTCATTTTTCCCTCATCGTCTTTTCAATTCCCAAAAATTGAATTTCAAACTGTTATCCTTCCCCCCCCCAAACCATAGAACATTCTAGAAGAAACTCGCCCTATTTACACCCTCCATCCTTCCCCATTCACATTTTTCTTCCCTATTTCAGCCGTAACCGTTATATTTACTCTCCGCTTTCATTCCCCTTTTTGCCACTACCAGAACTTCCCGAACTTCTTCTTTTCTTTCTTCATCCTTATTCCATCCTCCCTACTCCCGATTTCTCTAGCTACTGACCGCCGTTCGCTGACCAAGCCGGACACCCCTCACCGAAGTGTTTCCAGATTTTCAAGACCAACACACAGAAGAAAATGGCCAGTACGTTCACTCCCTCCTCCCTTATTAGTACACCGCAACCTCCTTCCCCCATAGATGACGTCGATAGGCTGCTTAACCTTTTTGACGAAGCCCTCCTGGCCGCAGTCCCCTCGAACTTTCCCCCCTAACTTGTCTCTGCCTTTAAGCTCTAAACCTCCTGAATTTTCTCGAACCCAAGAACATAAAAATTCTTAGGGATGGTACCGCTTCCCTAGGAACGCTAAGGGTGCATATTAAATTTCCATCCCCCGAGGATCGAAGTCACTTGCCTCCTCCTGGTTACCTAATAGTTTACCAGGAATAACTTAAGGCAGGGCTAAGGCTCCCAATAGCTCTATAAGATTCATTCATCTCTTAGCTCATTAGGATATTAGTATATCCCAATTAACCCCAAACGCCATTCGGTTTATAGCTGGATTTTTGTTTCTTTGTAGATTATACGACATTCTCTTATCCTTATATACCTTTAGGATGATGCTAAAGTTGTCCCCCATAAGGGATTCTTTTACAGTAAATCGAACCGCGGGCAAACTTATTATTGGGAAAGATTCCTCCAAAAGAATCCACTACATGGAAGAAGTCTTTAGCATTGTCCTAAAGGTGATGACCCTCCTATGCCACGGGGTCCTATAAGAACCTTTACAAAGAAAACCTGAAAACCAAAAATGTCTCTCCTACCGACTCCATCGACGCCAAGAGGCTCGTCGAATCAAACCTCGGAATAGACTTCCACAACCTAACCTGCCATTCTTTCTAACAATATTTTAGCTTGGGCTGGATTGTTTCCGACCACAAAATTCCTTCGAGCTAAGATCCTCACAAAGGTTTTTTTTTTTTTTTTGCTACTGATACTGATAGAATTGATACTAACACTGATTTTTTGGCTTTTTATAGAACTTGGAGCATTCCTGGGGAGACTAGTCTCCACTACTCCTAGACCGATGCAAATCCTACTCCTTCCGCCAGTGCGGCCATTCAAGTCAACCCTCATCATCCACTGCAGCCGGGTTCTCGTCTGCGACTACCAGCGCACCCTCGAAGGTCACGGCTGCTACGCCAACAGTACCTCTAGACCTTACCTCTGAGATGCAAATGAGCCCGAGTGGCTCGGGTGACGATCAGGCTATCACCTGGCTTTGCAGACCACTGTCCATCTCGAGCCTGAGGTAGTTCGGGTCACCAGGAAGCGTACTAGGGAAACTGCAGCGCTTTCCTTCTCACTGGGGAACCCCAGCCCATCATCCTCACCGCATTCAAGGCCCACTGGTACAAGCATTGTACCTAGGAGCTCTAGGGAGAGTTTCAGGAACTTTTCCCTTTCCAAACAACACATTTCCTCTTTTGGTAAAATTCACCTAACTTAGAATTTGAGCACAAGCTAAACCCCCTTCTCACTATTAATTTACTCACTTGCCTCTTTTTGACTTGTCCAGGAGGGGAAAATACATCCCCGAAGAGGAGAGAAGGTCTGCAGGGTCACAAGACTTTTCGTGGTTCTGGTTCTCCATCCACTCTCTACCTGTTCCTGCTTCTTCGGAGAGTCAGAATTCTGACTGTCTCTTATACACATCAATGACCTAGCCCAGAGACGAGGGTGGCTCAGGAATAGGCAAAACTGAGTTGCTTTGCCCCAAGATGTGAGCTATGTGAAAAGGCTCACTCCCCAGCAAAGGCTAGACGAGCGACACGTCAGCCTGATGAATGTAAGTATTTTTGCTCTTCTCCGAAGTTGTTTTTTTTTTAGCTTTCTTATTTTTCATTTTGTCAGTCCATCACAATTTTCCCGTTGACTCCTCCTTCAATTCTGCCGTCAACTCCATGAAACAAGAACTGGCTCATAATAGATTTATGACAGGCCAGAAGGTGGAGGAGGCTGTGAAGGCCAATGAGATGAAGTGCAACATCGAGGCTGGCAAGAAATATGATGAGTGAAAGACCGAGCTGGACGAAGTTTGGGACAGACTCCACCAAGCCGAGCTGGAGATGAAGACTCTTCAAGTCGACATCACTGATCGTGACCAGAAAATTGCTGATCTTGAGAAGAGGCTCCTTCAACTTTAGGAAGAGGCAGAGCTGGCAGAGGCAAAATTCAGCTCTCAAGAGAACGAGCTCCCTATTTGAGACAGAAATGCATTTGTCGCCTCGAAAGAGGCAGACGCAATGCTTAAGGGGTTCACCAAGAACGTCTTCAGTATGGCATGTGACCGCTTGGTGAGGAATTCTGAACTTTACAGGCACAATTTAAGGTGCCCAAACCGATCCCTAGATCTCTTGAGATCGTGTCCTGGACCAAGGTAATCCTGCATCTTCTGCTCCCGAGGCTGGAGTGGTACCCGCTGGTCCATCTTCCACTACTTCAGCCGGACCTTCCGACATAGGGCCTTCTAATGCAGCTAATTAGTCTGATGTTATAGTCTTTTTAATTGTAATAGAAGGATCCCTATTGTAATAGTTTAGGATCCTTGACTTTGTTTATAATATATTGCCTTCGTTTTTCCTGCAATTATCTCCTGCAATCAAAAGCAAAAAACTTGTAATACAGTATCAAACCCAAAATGCTTTAAGTATTCAAAATTGCAATCAACTTTTCCCTTTGCTTGGACTTAATTGAGCATTACACTCAAAATACTTATAAACAGGTTTTCTTTTAGCTTGATCTTGATTGAATCCTGTTTGATTCTCCGTAGAAGTTCAAGAATTAAATCAGCTTACTGAGGGGAAACTTTTGTTAAGTCCCAATCCAAAGTTTTAGCCTCTTAGGCTTTTACCCTCTTAGGACCTCTCATAGGGTCGAAGCATCAAAATTTCATATAAGAGAACCGAACTTTTTAAGCTCAAAACAGCTTGAATTTGTTTTTTGTTGAGTTGGAGCTGGACCTCTTAGGATTAGATCAATTCGATTTTGCTTTATTTTGAACTTGAGCTGGACCTCTTAGGGTCGGATAAGTTCATTCCTGTATGAGGAGAGGCTACTAAGCCTCAACCTTCGAGGGAGGGACCACTAGGTCTCTGTCCTCAGAATTTGCTTTGTTTTGAACTTGAGCCTGACCGCTTAAGGTCGGACCAGTTCAAGATTTTTGTTTGTTGAACTTGAGCCAGACCTCTTAGGGTCGGATCAGTTCAATTTTATATGAGGGAGGCTACTAGGCCTCAGCCCTTGAGAGGGGACCACTAGGTCTCTGCCCTCGCAAACCATCTTTATTTATAGTCATGCTTATTGAATAATCATTCTCTTTTTCTCAAGAAAGAGAAATTTTTATTACCTTCTTTGATAATATTTTTTCAAATTCACACATATTCCACATTCTAGGGACAGGGTCCCCTCTCATATCAACTCGCTTATAGTAGCCCGAACTGTGTGCTTCTGTTACACGATATGGATCTTCCCAGTTCGGTTCTAGTTTTTCCATTCTTTATGCTCGGCTCGCCTCATTTTTTTGAAGCACCAAGTCCCCAAGTCGAAGATATCTATTCTTGACCCTGAAGTTATAATGTTTAGCCATAATTTACTTATACTTTGCCTCCCTAATAGACGCGTTCATCCTTTTTTCTTCCAGTAGGTCTAGATTTGCTCTCAGGGAGGCATCATTTTGCTCCAAGTCGCAAAGCGCGACCCGAGCCGTGGGCAACCCAATTTTGGTGGAAATTGGGTGTTCCCACTGGCCGTTCTAGGGGTAGTCCGATACGCCCATAGAATACTAGGTAGTTCATCAACCCATTCTCCTTTGGCTCGCTCTAACCGAGTCTTGAGTCCCCTCAACAGGGTTCGGTTGCAGGCCTCTTTGTCCATTCGCCTGTAGTATGCGCGACTGAAGTGAAATGTTGTTTTATGCCGAGGTCAGAGCAAAAACTCTTCAAAGGCTCTCCTTCGAATTGCTTTCCATTATCAGAAATAAGAATAGAAAGAATACCAAATCGGCATACAATGTTTTTCCAGAAGAACTTTTCTATGACCTTTCTCGAGATCGTGGATAGCGGCTCAGCTTCTATCCATTTGGTGAAGTAATTGATGCCACTACTAGGAACTCAAGTTTGCTAACTGCCTTGGGCAGTGGGCCCAGGATATCTATTCCCCATTAGGAAAATGGCCACGGGCTCTGAATAGAAACCGTATCCGCACCTGGTTTTCATAGAATACATGCATGCACTTGGCATTGATGGCACTTCTTCACTAGAGTATCTGCATCGGAGTGCAAAGTTGGCCAATAATACCCAACTAGCAAAACTTTGTAAGCCAAGCTTTTTGGTCTAATGTGGCTTCCACATATGCCTTCGTGTACCTCTCTCAAGATGTAGTTAGCCTCAGAAGGACCGAGGCACCTCAGCAGCGGGCACAGATAAGCCTTTTGTATAGAACTACATCAATAAGTGTGTGTTTGACTGCTCTATACTTAGTCTTTCTAGCTTCAGTTGGATTTTCAGGGACCTTATTGTCCTCGAGATAATTGACTATAGGTTCCATCCATCCAAGGTCCGCATGGATATCTAAGATTTTTCCAGCGAGTTCTACAGACCTAAAGTCTTGTACCTCCACTAATACTTCCTTGGTAAATGAGAATACAGTGCCGAAACTAGTTTGGACAAGGCATCAGCATATGTATTCTTGGCTAGAGGGGATCTTAACCACGTCTGCTTTTTTGAATTTTGACATCCAATTCTTAACTTCAGACAAATACTTCTTCAATATTATGCCTCGGGCCTCATAATTTCCTAAACTTTGATTCACAGCCAACTGAGAGTCGGAATGAACCTTTATGGTTCGGGCTCCTATTCGATTAGCAAATTTTATTCTACCGATGAGTGCTTCATATTCAGAAACCTTATTGTTTGTTGCTGGGAATCTGAATCTGATGGCATATGTGAGATAATCCCCTTACGAGGACCGGATTATTGTTCCTGCACCGGCTAATAGATTCACATGAAGCCCCGTCAATGTGAAGCTCCCATATTAGGTCCTCTCTGATCTATTGTTCTTTCGATTGTTTGACTGTCATGATGAGGTCGATGCTCTCGATCTCGCAATTTTCTGTAATGAATTCTGTGAACACTTGCGCTTTTATTGCTGTCTGAGACTTGAACTCAATGTCAAACTCGAACAGCTCTACAACCCATTTTAACTTTCTTCCAGAAGCGTCAGGCTTGCTCAATATATTTTTTAATGGGAGGTTAGTCAGTACTATTATTTTGTGACCGTGAAAGTAAGGCCTCAATTTTTGAGCTGACACTTCCAAGGAGAATGCAGCTTTTTCAATAGGCGTGTAATTTTTTTCCAATCCTGGAAGCGCTTTGCTCACAAAGTATTTGGGGCATTGTTTACCATGCTCATCCTGTGAATTAAGCAAACTGAAGTTCTGTCTGATTCAATACACAACCTAGATACTTATACGGGACAGCTGATTAAGAAAGAGTCTCCTTCGGTAAGTTGCCCATATGCTTTTAGCTCCTCAAATCCTTTCTAAGATTCTTCTGTCCATTGAAAACCTTATGTTTTCCCAGTGAGTTGGAAGAACGGTAGGCCTCTTTCTGTCAATTTTGACAGGAATCGATTTAGGCTGCCATTCTACCAGTAAGTCTTTGAGCTTTTTTAACCGAGACAGGAGTTTTCATATTAATTATAGCTTGCACTTTCTCAGGGTTTGCCTCAATTCCTCGGTGAGAGACACTGAATCCCAAGAATTTTCCAGAGAGAACCCCAAATGTGCACTTCTTTGGGTTCAGCCTCATTTGAATCGATCTCAATGTCTCTGTGTCTTCCTTAACATCTTCTAGGGATTCTTCAAAGGCACGGCTCTTCAATACCATATCATCAATCTAGACTTCCATGTTTCGTCCTATCTTGGGACTTAAACGCCTTATTGACGAGGTTTTGATAGGTTGCTCCGGCATTTTTGAGCCCGAAGGGTATCGTGACGTAACAATATGTGCTTCAGTCAGTGATGAAAGATATTTTCTCTTCATCCTCCTTGGCCATGTATATTTGGTGATAACCTTTAAACGCACCTAAAAAATGTAGGACATAAAACCCAACAAAAGAATCAGCTACGATATCGATCTGAGGTACGAGTAGCTATCCTTCGGACAAGCTTTATTCAAATCAATAAAGTCTTAGCACATTCACCATGACGAATCTTGTTTAGTTACAAGGATTGGTGTATAAAACATTATTGATAGGATATAGTACTTCTCTAATGATTTTAGCTAATAGAAGCTTATCCACCTCGGCTTCATTTACCAAGCTACGCTCTCGGCCAAAGAGACACTTCTTTTCCTTGACAGGTTTGTAGACTGGGTCAACCCCAAGCTTATGCTCGATAATTTCTTGAGGGATGCATGGAATGTCTTCAACTTTGTCCAGGCGAAGACATCCTTGTATTCAGGGAGAAGTCTGAAGATAAGAGCTTTAAATTCTGTTTGAAGAGCTGTTCAGATCTTTACTTTCCTGTTTGAGATGTTCAAGTCCAGTGATATCTCTTCGATAGGGACGTCATCCTGCGGCTCAATTTTAGCTTTGCCCTTCCCCTTAGGTTCAGCCAGATCTGGGATCTCAACAGCATTGCCATGTGACACGAAGTCTTCCTCTCCCGCCTTTGAATTGGTTGTCAGCTCCTCGGGACCATTAAGGGCAGAGGGGGCGTCAAAAATTTACAGGAATGCTTTGTCTGCGACAGACATAGTTTACGATTAAGATTACAGGGACATCATATAACAAGCTCTGGCCTCTTCCTGATTTTTTATAACCGTGCCTTCAGAACCATCCCTTAGCATAAACTTTATTACGATGTGGAACACAGAAGAGAGAATTCTGTATGTGTACTGCGTGGATCAGCCTATAATCATATTATAAGAACTGTCCCTTTTCATGATTATGAAGTTAGTCATCACAATTCTGTTCTTCGGGGAAGTCCTGAGGGACAAAGGGAGAATTATCTACCCTTCAGGCATGACTAAATCACCCGTGATACCGACCAATGGAGTTTCGAATGGTTTTATCAAGGGGGAATCAATGTGCATTTTTATCCAAGCATCCCAGAAAATGATGTCTCCCGAGCTCCTGGTATCCACAAATACGCGATGCATCTCATAGCTGGCCACGTTCACATGGATCACCACAGGATCATAATGTGGCATACAGCTAGGAACAGGGTCCTCCTCAGTGTATCCAAGGCTCATGAATGGTTTAAAGCCCTTTTCCCGATCCTCGCCTAGGGGTACATACCTTACGTATTTCTTTCTAGCATTATTGGAGTCACCCATTGCTAGTCCTCTGGCTATTGTATTTATTACTCAGGTTACGGGGACCAACTCTTCTCGCATCGGAGGGTTATTCTTGTTCTGGCCCCCTTGGTTCTGTTGACGAGGTGGACGCGGCTGCTTCTAATTGGCTCTATTATTGACATTCTTTGGAACACTATAGCAGTTCGGCTGATGAATTGCTATAGGTGCCCCTCTTGAATGGATTTCTTTATTTCAATTTTCAAATTATTGCAGGCCTCGGTGTCGTGACTGTGCTGGCTGTGGAACGCACAATATTTTTATTTATCGCTTTGATTAGGACTTGACATCATTGGAAGGGGGCTGTAGAACTCCCGTGTGTTGTACTTGGTACAAGATCTCCCTCCTTGACGTATTAAGTGGAGTGAAGTCAGATTTCAGGAGGCTTCTTGTTCTCGGGGTTCAGACTTCAATACTATTGTTTGGGTACACCACCCGTTTAGCCAATGATTTGTCTCGAGGATAGCTCAGTCTGTCCATGACCTTTAGCTTTATGGAGGACGAGGGATTCGAGATCTTCGGAGTCTTTTTCTTTTGTGAGTTGTATAGTTCTCTTTTTGTCCTGTTTGACTCTTCACCTCGGATGAACTCTGAAGTATTTTCTTACAGTTCGGTGTAAGATCTTCGGCATCCTCTTAGCCAATTCGGCGTTGAAACTTTTGGGTCGGATGCCGCTGTAGAAGTAGCAACCAGAATCCTCTCATCAACATTTTTTATTTGGATCACTTCACCGTTGAAGAGGTCCAAAAACTTATTAAGTGATTCATCTGGCCTCTAGTAGATATTCATGAGGTGTGACGTGTCTTTCTGCAATACTGATTTGCTTCTGAAATGACAAAGGAAGGACTTTGCCAGCTCATGAAAAGTGGCAATTGAGCTAGACCCTTCTGTCGTCTTAAAAGCTGTCTTGAGCCACTATTCGAAGCGTAGTGGCGAACAAGGAAGGACTTTGCCAACTCGTGAAAAGTGGCAATTGAGCTCACCGGTAGCTCTTAAAACCAATTTTGAGCCGGACCTCGAAGCGTAGCGGCGAACAATTTGCAGCGGATGGCATCATTATAGCCATAAAGGCTTGTGACTGCCACCACGTGCTAAAGATGATCAGACGAGTCGCAGTCTTCCTTGTAACGGTCGAGAGGTCAATGGTAGTTTGAATCGCATCAGGAGTGGCTCGACTCTGATAGAGAATGTAAATGGATCTCTATCAATTTCTGTTGGAGCCGTGGTATTTAGAACCAAGTTATTCTTCCTCAGTATTTTTTGAATTTTGTTTTCAAGGCTCTGCTCCTCGAGCTGTTTAGAACAACCGAAGAGTGTCCTTTCAATTCAGAGCTTTTGGAGAAATTTGCACCAAGCCTGTTACGCACTGACAATTTTTTCGGCTGATTTGTCGATGAATGCACATCAGACTTCTCATCCGATCTCGACTTTGTGATTTTGTGTCGGAGATCACTCTATCCTACAGTATGAATTGGTTGTTTTCCAGGTTTTCGGTCAGATTGTCATTCAACCTATGGTGTGATTGCTCGGTTCGAGCGTTCAGATGGAGTTTAATTCTTGCGTAACTCGACAAACGCTCTGAAAGATTTGAAGTGATCAGAGATGTATTATAAGATGTCATTTGTTTCTGCTTGAAGCTTCAGCGTAGGCCTCGACAAACAACCAATTCTCTGCTTCATCGTTTTGTACCACGAGGTGTTGGTTACTCGCCTCGACTTCCTTGCTAGTGGTGCGTCTAGTGCCTCTATTCTTCATCTTTCTCAAAATTGAAATTAATTGAAAGGAAATATTTGAAGATATGTCAGATACAGATGTGTATAAATGACGAACCTAGAATTTGTAGAAGAGAATTTTGTATTATGAGGGTTTACAACTGAATTTTTAGATAACAATCCCTACATGTGTATGATTAGTTTATAAATTTACATGAGAGGGGTATAGGCTCTAGACTACTAGATCAATTTACAAGAAAATTACATATGTGCTGACTAATGAGGTCACCACATAAACGACTCTAGAACATTCTTGAAAAATGTATCACGTGCTAATCCTGAGCATCATTAGTCCACAAAATCTTTATCCAATAATTCAACTTTAATTTCTCGTTTCTAATCATGTTCCTATGGAGAAAAGCTTAATCAAATATGCGGCGGGCCGGCGGCTACAAAATTCCTCTAAAAATCATGTGAGCTGTATAGCATGTTGCTTATATAAACTCATCTGGAATGCTACCTTAAGCACTTAAAATGCAATAATATCCAATTTAAAATAAACCATGGCAAGCCTCAATCTACTACCTTCTTCCATTTGTTTATGTAAGAAAGTAAATAACCAATAACGTAGTGGAATTTAAAATTTTTACAATAGTATCAGAGCCACCCTTGATTAATTTATGATTTAGTTGTATTTAGTTATCATAGATATTAAATTGTTCAAATTATATGAATTTTTGTTTTTAATATATGAAAATCATTAGTGTATAAGAGAAAAAAAAAAAAGTTAACAGTGAATATGATTCACGGTTTTAGCAAATCAAGATGACATCATCTTGATTGCATATTATTTTAGTTAATTATCACCTATAGTGACACTTATGTTTGTCGCTAAAATATTTAATGAGTTAAATTATTTTTAACAACACTTATTTAATATCTTCATATAAAGGTTTTTTAAATTTTGAACGTTTTAGAAACCACCAATTAATTTTTGACAATTATTGTTTAAAATTAATTGATAAGATTTAGAAACTTTCTTTATTTTAATTTGATTAAACTTTAGAAAATATGAAACGTTTGAAAATATTTATTTAATTCTAATGAGATTAGAATTAGATAATTTGTTTAAATTTTAGAAATTTATTATTTTTCAATGAGATTGAAATTTAATAAATGTTCAAAAAAAATTAGAAATTGTTTCTAATATAATTTTTGAAATTCTATTATTTAAAGGATTATTTTCTAATGAGATTGGAAAATAATAATTTTTCTACATAAAATATTTTCATAAATAATTAAAAAATTGATAATTTCAACGAGATTGGAATTATGAAGTATAATGATTCATGATTAGATGTTAAATACGGATTTATACTTTTATTTAATTATTGAATTATTTAATAGCATGATGGATAATTATGGATTTAAGACCAATGTGATTGTATTTGATTTATTTGGTTCGAATTCAATGGTTGTAAATTTTTAAATAGGACTTGCATGTCCTGTCTTTTTCTATTATTTTTAATGTAATTATTTTCTTATCTTAATCCCCTCGAATGTAACTCGAGATTTTTTAACCAATTATGTAATGTACATAGAGGTAGGTTAGGGATATGATTGAATATCCAAAATGTTTAGATAAAATTACATTTGTAATGTACAAGATGATAGAGATGGCTCAAAGGTACAACCACGAAAGAATTTTCAAGAGTTGAAGATTACCTTTAGAATTTGACTACCTAATTTCCTTTGTGACTCAAGGAAATTAGTTTAGTAAAAGTCCATAATCATCCATGGTTTCATGCATGTTTTATTTATTACATGTTGATATGATAATATTGCATGCAATTTTGATGAGACCTAATAAATAAATAAAAGAAAATATCTCAAATTAATATTAAGTCAATAAATAAGTTACCTTCTATTATTATAGTAACGAACGACAGTTCTTCTTAGATTTAACTTGTTTGGCCCTAATCAAGGTTACTGTACGTAACATATTTAAGTTATAAGATGAGATATCTGAATAATGGGTATGACTTAATGGAGGTATATAATTTGTTGGGCACACTCAAGGTTATATATCTTTGAGGAAAAGGTTAGTAGCCACATAAGATGTCAAAGAGTTGATACCTAACTATCTAGGAATTACAAAGTGTTGCAATTGATAAAAGTTACCTACCAATCGAAATTATTTTGGTTTGTTGGATATACCCAAGATCAAAATAATTAGATGGAATCTTAACCCACTAGGGGTTATGTGATAGCTCCCAAATCAATATCTGAGAGTTATTTATTTGAATTAAAATAGTGGGAGCAAAACCAACTTAAAAGAAGTTCATATTATATTTTGGTTTTGTTTATGCATGAATAACAAATTCTTATACTATCTTTATTTATATGTTGTAGAATATGAGTAATAACGTCAATTTACATCCGATTTTATATGATAACAAACTCACTGGGTCAAATTCTGAATTCTGAACTGCCATCGTAACTTGAGAATTGTTCTCAAACACGAAAAAATTGGCTATGCTCTTGATCAACCTAATCTTGATGTCCCTGTAGACAATACTGATGAAGCAGTTAAGAATGCTTATCGTAAGCACATAAAGGATAATAATACTACCTCTTGTATCATGTTGGCCGCTATGAGTTCTGAATTATAGAAACAACATGATAACATGGATGGTCATTCCATGATTCTTCATCTCAAAGAGTTGTTTGATGAAGAGTCAAGGAATGAGAGGTATGAGCCCTACAAAGAGCTATTCTGTTATAAAATGGCAGAGGGTACTTCAGTAGCGGTTCATGTACTGAAGATGATCGGACTAATTAAAAAATTAGAATGATTGGGATTTAACCAAAATCATGAGTTAAATGTTGACCTGATCTTGCAATATCTGCCTAATAGCTTTTCACAGTTCGTGATGAATTACAATATGAATACGTTATCCACAACTCTTACTGACTGTTGAATATGTTATTTAAAACTTCTGAGACAACTATCAAAAAGGAAAGGAAACAAGTCATGGTTTTTGAGTCTTCTAATAAGAAGAAAAAGAAATCCAAGATTGGTTTTTGAAAGCCAAATCTGGGTTAAAACCAACACCTGTGGTCAAGAAGAACAAGGCCAAGGGTACTTGTTACTATTGTGGAAACGAATATAGATAGCTTGAAGTAGAAGAGGTTTAATGAATCTTCTACTTTAGGTATGTTTGTGATTGAGATCAATATTTTTACTTATGAATCGATTCCTGGGTATTAGATACCGAATCAGCATAATATATATGTAAAATATGCAGGGACTAAAGAGAAGTAGAATATTGGCTAAGGGAGAAGTGGACTTGCGTGTGGAAAATGGAACAAATGTTGCTGCATTAGCCGTAAGAACTTATTATCTTTCTTTGCCTAGTGGTCTTGTTTTAGAACTTAAAAACTGTTATTATATTCCATCTCTTATTAGAAATATTGTTTCTATTCTATGTTTGGACACAACTGATGGTTTTGTCATTATACAAAAGAATAAATGTTGTTCTTTTTCACGTGATGGCATTGTGTATCAAACTATTTTTTTGAATAATGGTCAAAATATTCTAGACATGAAAAATCTAATTCTCAACATAAATACAAAAAGGTTTAAAATTGATAATTTGAAATAATCTTTCCTTTGACATTGTAGATTTAGTCATATAAATGAGAAACGCTTTTCCAAATTACACAACAATGGTTATTTGAGATCATTTGATTATGAATCATATGATATATGTGAGTCTTGTTTACTTGGTAAAACAAATCATCTTTTACTAGAAAAGGTGATAGATCTAGTGAATTGTTGGGGCTAATACATACTGATGTTTGTAGTCTTATGTCAATTCATTCTAGAGAAGATTTTTCATACTTCATAACTTTCACGGATGACCATTCTAGATATGGTTATGCATACTTGATGAAATATAAGTTCAAAATCTTTGAAAAGTTCAAAAAAAATTGGAATGAATATCTAGATGTTCTGAAAAATAACTTGGTAAAAGTATTAAAATATTTCAATTTGATCAAGGTAGGGAATATTTAAACTTAGAGTTTCAATATTATCTTAAAGATAATGGGATTCTACCTCAATGGACACCTCCTTATATACCACAACTAAATGGTGTATCTTCGAGACGTAATCGAACTCTATTAGATATGGTTCGATCAATGATAAGTCTTGCAGACCTTCTCAAATCATTTTGGGGCTATACTCTTAATAGTGCCTCCCATTTACTAAACCGTATTCCATTAAAAGTTGTTGATTCCACTCCGTATGAGATATGGTTCTGAAAGAAACCTAAACTTTCATACTTGAAGGTTTGGGGTTGCCCCGCTTATGTGAAGAGGGTAGAATCTAAAAAAATTAAAATTAAGTCAGATAAATGTCTATTTGTGGGGTATCCAAAGGAGATGCTTGGATACTATTTCTATAATCCCATCGAGTAAAAGGTATTTGTCTCAAAACATATCGTCTTTCTAGAATCTAAAAAGTTTATTTTTGAAAGGGCAAGTGAGAGCAAAATGGATCTTGAAGAAATTCAAAAAACACAATATGGTATTGATCAACAAGTGAAACAAGAGCTTCAATCACATGATGATTTGATAGAAGATGAAACTAATGATACACAAGCTCTTCGTAGGACTATTAGGATACGTCGTGCTCTAAAGAGATATGAGTTTCTTGAAAGTGGGCACAATAATGTATTAGTCATTACGAATATTGAACCTACATCTTATGAAGAAGCACTATATGATAAGAACTCTCAGAAGTAGCTACAAGCCATTAAATCTGAAATGGATTCCATGTATGACAATAAGGTTTGGACCTTAGTCAATCTAGCTGAAGGGATTAAACCCATAGGGTGCAAGTGGGTCTTTAAGAGAAAAACCGATATGGGTAGTAATGTGATTACCTATAAAGCGCGATTGGTGGCAAAGGTTATACACAAAAACAAGGAGTTGACTTTGATGAAACTTTCTCACCAGTTGTATAACAATACTGAAATCTATTCGAATTTTACTTGTGATAGCTGCATATTATGATTATGAGATTTGGCAAATAGATGTAAAAACTACATTCCTTAATGAGAATTTACAGGAAGAGATATATATGATATAACCTAAAGGATTTACATCCACAAATCCTAACAAACTATGAAAGCTACAAAGGTCTATTTATGGACTAAAGGAGTTGCAACATCCGTTTTGATTAGACAATCAAAGAATTTGATTTTATCAAAAATGAGGAAGAACCTTGTGTATACAAGAAGATTAGTAGGAACGCCATCATTTTTTTGATATTTTATATGGATGACATATTGTTGATAGGAAACAACATACCTATGCTTCAAAGTGTAAAAGTATGGTTGTTTAGGAATTTTTCTATGAAAGATTTGGGAGAGGCAACCTATATTTTGGAAATGAAGATCTATAGAGACAGATATAAGAGGTTGTTTGGTCTTACTCAATCAATATGCATAGACATGATGCTAAAGAGGTTTAGCATGGATCAATCAAATGGTATGTACCTTTCTAAAGACATGTGTCCTAAGATAGATGTGGAAAGAGATAGCATGAAAATGATCCCATATGTTTCGGCTATAGGTTCTATAATGTATGCTATGCTATGTTATGTACTAGACCCTACGGGTAGGTTTCAATTTAACTTAGGAAGTGGTCATTGTATGGCAGTCAAGAATATTCTTAAGTATTTAAGAATGACTAAATATTTATTCTTGATCTATGGTGGGCAAGAATTGATAGTTCGTGGATATACGGATACTAACTTTCAATCTGAAAAGGATGATAACAAGTCACAATCTGGATATGTATTTACTCTTAATGGTGGTGTAGTCAGTTCGAAGAGTTCCAAACAAGATACCATGGCTGATTCTA
This sequence comes from Cinchona pubescens, assembly GCA_025175665.1. Lineage (NCBI taxonomy): Eukaryota > Viridiplantae > Streptophyta > Magnoliopsida > Gentianales > Rubiaceae > Cinchona > Cinchona pubescens. The sequence continues at coordinate 2,522,270 of JANKKI010000049.1, read as the reverse complement.
CAACAGAAGCCGAATACATTGCAGTTTCAGAAGCAGTAAAAGAGGCAGTTTGGATCAAGAAGTTTGTGGTTGAACTTGGAATGATTCCTTCCATTATTGATCCTATGACTCATGTATTGTGATAACAATGGAGCTATTCACAAGCAAAGGAATCCAAGTCTCATCAGCGATCTAAACATGTGTTACGAAACTATCATTTGATTAGAGAGATCATTCATAGAAATGAGGTAAAGATAGAAAAGATCCCCATGGATGATAACATTGCTGATCCGTTCACTAAATCTTTATCCCAGAAGAAACATAAGAGTCGTGTTAACTAATTTGGTCTTAAGGACATCAATGATTGGCTTTAGTGCAAGTGAGAGTTTGTTAGTGTATGCCCTAAAACCAATATCTTTTAGGGATAAATTACACTTTGATATTTATGTATATTTTGTAATATGACATTTTTTGAATATATATATATATATATATATATGAAATCATAAAGAGTTATGAAATAATTATATTTTATTCGTGAATATCCCTAATCGTTGTGTTTGACACTGGTAGATTAGCACATAATTGTATGTGGATACTTATTAATAATAAGTGCATCTGATTGACCCGTATCTTGACGAGTATTCCACACGGATTATTATTTATTTGCCAGTGGATTTTTCCCTTTGTGATAGAAGTGTAATGACCCTTTGACTTGAATTCATGAGTTTATTTTGATTGTGGATTATTATACTTTGACTCTATTAGTCGTTACACTTAATGAGTCGCACAGACTATAGAGTTGGGGTATAATATGAATCATGATAAGATAAGATATAACTAATAGAGGATTCACCACACCTTATTATAGGAGAGTATATCTCAGTATAGCCACTTCTTAAAATACGATTCAGAAATCTTTATGCAAAGTGAAAATAGAATTAAGAGTGTTATAAATTCTATTTTAAGTGGATTGTATTTTAAGAAATGTCCTTACTGGGATATACTTTCCTATTATAAGGAGTGGTGAATCTTTTATTGGTCATATCTTATCTTATCATGATTCATATTATACCCAAATTCTACCGTATGTGTGATTCATTAAGAGTAACGACTAAAAGAGTCAAAGTATAATAATTCCACAATCAAGATAAACTTATAAATTTAAGGCAAAGGATCATTACACTACTATCACAAAGAGATTAATCCACTAACAAATAAAAAATAATCCGTGTGAAATAATTTTAGTGGGTCAATCCGATGCACTTATTCTTAATAAGCATCCACATACAATTATTTATTAATCTAACAGTGTAGAAACAACGATTAGAGATATTAACGAATAAAATATAATTACATCATATAAGAGACATGATTTCACTTATACTATCTAGATATATATATATATATAAAATATACATAAATATAAAAATATAATTTATCTCTAAAATATATTAACTTTAAGATATACACTAACAATTTCTTTATACTTCTCTTCGTTTTCCTAATCATACCACTTGAAGCAAGTAAATCGACGGCCACAACTTACATTGATTCATACATTTCTGTGCCCAATCGGAGAGGTAGTGGAAGAGATTCAAGAATGTTGATAGTCGAAAAAGAACAATATTACGCCTGAAATAGATTGAACTATCGTCTCCTAGCAAAAGGGCATGTGCATCCTTCCACTTCAAGCCATAAGAGACACAAGGCACCAATTTCCATTAGACATTTTTTCTAGCTTTAAAAAAAAAAAAACTTTACCAGACGAGAAAAAAATGTATATATATGTACATTCTGTATGTGATACAGTATCACAGATAGGTACGAATGATACAGGAAAAGTTAAATTAATCTATTTACAAATTCTCACTAATTTTTACAAGTGTACGATATTAGTGTAGTAAGATAAATAGAGATCGTTTCTATGGAGACTGTGTAGACAAGTATCGAGAGTTTTAACCAATTTCTATTTAGACGATCACCAACGATTTTTTTTTGGATTTTTTAAATTAAATTAAAACTATAATTAAAATAGAAATAAATTGAATGCCATTAAATAATACTAAATTAAAAAGGAGTGTTTTCAAATATTATAAAAGACAAGTTAGTTACTAAGCTAGCAATTCTCCAGAATTACTCAAATTACCGAAATTGAATCAATCGGTTTAATTATACTCAACGGAAGTTCAATTCTCAATTATCAAGCTAACCCTGATTCCTTGCAGAATTGGGTCCTATCAAATTAATTAATTTAGGCATAAATTCCTTTTTGACCAAATTAAATTAAATTGAGTTTTATCTGTATAAAATTTATAATGAACTAACCAAGTAATAATTCTTACAGTCATCTCGAATTAGAAAAAATCTATAGTCCCTTTTAGGGAACCATTCCCTTGTACTTTAAGGGATTTGTACAGTTCAACACTGTGTTTTATAAACTTGTACTGTACAAGTCCTTAAAATCAAGGGAATTGTTATCTTAACGGGATTGTAGAATTCCCCCTCGAATTAACCTATTTTAATAAATTAATACAAGTCTATAACGGGGAATCGACTTCCATTTCACATCGGCCAACCTAACCAAGACAAGAGTTAGTTATTTTCTTGAATTGTTAATTTATGTTAATTATCACCCACAAATATAATCTTTCCAATTAATTTTTTTTTTGACGTTAATCCGTAGAAAATTGAATTGCCCGTACGAAACCTTAATTGATTTGGTGTACCATTATTGAAATAAACATGCAAGAATCATTTAAATCACAAAGTTGATGATCAAAATATAACTAAAGTTGTTACAAAAATTAAAACAAGAATATAACTTAAAAATAATAAATAATAAAGAGGAACGAAATTATCTAAAATATTGTTGGAATAATAAAAACTTTGAATTGCAATGTTGAATTCTCCAAAATATAATTGTTCAATTTTAGATTGAACCCTCAAATTGAAAATTGAAGACTCGATGTTTGTTGTGCGTAAAAAAATAATAATAGTAATAATAAATGAGTTACTAAGCCTAAGACTAATAAGCACCACGGCTCAAGGAAATTGTAAAACGAAAAAAAAAAAAAAAATCCTCCAAGCTGGAGAATCCCTCCCTTATTTAATAGCCCAAGTCAGTCTAGGTACAATACTCGACAATCGACTCCTAGTGGACTGCTACTGCTCTTTAAAGCGCATGCCAAGCTCGCCTTCAGCGAGCACATCACAAGGCGAGCCTTCATACGGTTGTGGCTCGATTTATATATATATTTATCCGGTTCTAACTCTTGGAACCAACATCGATATGACCATTCAGCCCCTAAACCCTGCATATGGAGCACCATAAATAATTATAATTTCACATTTAACACACTAAATAAATCACTAACGTAATAAGAACCTATGAATTACTGATACACAAATTAACTAACACTAAATCACGAAAATTGAGACTAGGATGACCAAATTAAAAACAAATGGATCATAAAATAACTCGAATTATAGAGTTATCAGCGAACTGATAATCAATTAACAAGGTTATTTAATTAATTAGATAATTATAATTCTAATTTTTGTGTATTTTACTCTGCTAAGATTTAGAAGATTTTACATAATTGCAAATGTAACATTTTTTTGTTAGTCGTCAATTTGTGTGCAACATATACGAAAGACGTTATGACCAATTCTCAACCCAGGAGTGGTGGAAGTATTTTTCTCTTGATTGCTCATATAAGTTCCTTAAGAAAAAAAAAAAATCATTTCGAGAGGGCCATTTTGCAATAAGCAATGTATTGGTTAATTTAATCGTGAATACACAACTATATCTCCTATCACCACTCCTTTAAAATTCCAATTCCTGTACTTTATGCAATCTAAGTTCATAAGAACTATCGGTAGATTTTTTTTTTCTCCTGGCTTTAAATTTAACAAAAGGCACATGATCTTCTATCTCACTTTGTATATCAATCTTATCTCATTGTCTTTATGCTTTTCATGTGTACCCTACTATATTAATACCTTGGGGAATTTTATAGTCCCATTAGAGTACCATACCATTGTATTTTAAATTTTGTACTATACAAGTATTTAAAGCACATTGTATTATATCGTACAAGTATTTAAAATACAATGGTATAATATTCTAATGAGACCATATAATTTTTCTAATACTTATAAGTCATAGTGCATGTGACAAACATATAAAAAGTATGTGTGACAGAAGATTGGTAGTGGAGAGAAGATATCCTCTAGAGTTTTGGAGACCAAAACCACAATCAAAACAAATTAAGTCATCTAAATCAGAAGAATGAACATAAATTGTTCTTTTTAAACTTAAATGTGTTGAAGAAAATTTCGAGATCGTCTAGCATTTTAAATAGATAAACTAGGACCATAAAATATATTGAATTCCATGAATTTGGCACAAGATCTATTTGAGCAATATTTTGTTATATAATTTAAACATCACTACGAGTTCATTGCGCATTTTTTCTAAATTTTTATACAACTAACAGTAAGATTCTTCAAATATATTAATAAAATAAGCACCCACTTCTTATCAGCTTAAGTTCTTTCACAATGCAGGTTGTCTTTATTCCTGGGTTCTATAGAGAGAATGTTATACTATTTTAATTTTTTTTTTGCTTTTTGAGATGTGTCAAAATATTTATCATGTTAGAAAAAGTTAAGACATCTTTAGCATTTCCTTTATTAGTTATCTCTCCACATTATATTTCGATTGATACATGCAGTTCAAAATTCAACGTTTACAGGGCAGTAATGTAAACAAGAACATTAATATTGGATTGCTAAAAAGAAAAATCGTTCGCGACAAAAGAGAGTAATATTTAGAGCATGCAACGGTTTTAATTTCAAATTGAATCCCCCTCAATGTGTATAGAAAGTATCAATGTATACTCAAATAGTTGTGTAAACTCGAGTATAATATCATTTTCAATCTTGCGTCCTTTTTCACGTATCTATAATATAATATATTTGGCTCTTTAATTCTGTTCCTCGATATATATTTAGGAAATAAATATTTGTCCCAAAAATTTGAAGCAAAATAAACATGTGTAAAACCCCAAAATTATGTTACATTTTCTAGCATCCGCCATTACTTTCTAGGAAAGAGCCAAAAAGTAATACATTCAGCAACTATGAAATTTCAAGAATATTCTGATCTTCCAAAGTGTATGCATGCGAAGAATGTAATGGAATAACACAAATCTTCTGGTCCCCATGACATGATATCGATTTTCAACCATAAAACTATTTCTGGTTGAATTTTATGACATCTTTGATCATAATCCTGGTTACTTTTACAATAATCATGCGAATCTCAAGATCACAAACGCTTCCCATTCTGACATTTTATCAAAAACATTCGCGAACTATTCTCGATATGCATTTTGCTCACTAAATTATCAATTATACTAGTAACACTTTAGTACCTTGTAGGCACTTTTTAGGAATCAGGTGATAATAAATTAATTTTTCTAACTATGTTTGAATGAAAATAATTAGTTAATCTAGTTTGCATTGATTTAATGAAATACTCTTATATATCTAGAGTCCAATGACGTTGAGTTCTTTTATTCAAAAACAATTTTTAAAATTGATAACGAAACGCAGTTTAGGTGGTAATACATTTTAACTATGATCTATTGGTTATGGATTTGAGTCACTAGAGAGTGAAGATAGGGGTAATTAAAAAATAAAAATAAAAAACCTTTCAAACACATTAGTTTTTAACTGATTTAAGCAATGTGCTACAAATTCAATGTATATGGGCCTTAAGTGCTATAATTGATAGTTTAAGATGAAGACTATTAATAATGATAGTTTAAAGTTAAAAATTGTTATTAACCCTAATTACTAAAATGACCTTTCGAACTCAAAGTACTGTGATGCAAAAATCTTATGAATTTTGACGGTAATGACGTATTCGAGTGAATATTCAAACCTCGCAACTGCCTTTTAGAATTCACCCTTTATCTCAAATTGAATTTCTTTGAAGATTTTTACAAAATATTTTATTAATTTGTCAAAAACTTTGTTTGGGAAAGAAAGCTTTTTACATAGTCGTAATATTGATTTGAAATCCTTCACCTTTAAATACTTTTAAAAATAAAGATCTACAAGAAAAATTATGCCAAAAAATAAAAACAATACATAAAAAGTGTTAGGAAGTAATTTTTTTTAAAAATATATATATATATATATAGTAATGCATATCCTCTCTATTTCTCTCTATCTCATTCTGTCTCTTGGATATGCATTACTAGAAAGGTCTTATTACGGACGGTGCTTTAACTTTTTCCCTCGAAAGTTGTCCGTCATCTTTCATAACTATTTCCTTCGTTCATTTTGATAGTTATCATAAGAGATGAACATAAGTCAACAAACCACGACAGATGACAGGCCAAATTTGCAGTTGGGAAGATGACCAAAAACATCTCTTACATTAGTTGTGACTTCGTTCTTTAAACGGATAAATAGAGGATAATAAAATGATTTGGTATTTGAAAATAAAAATAAAATAAAATACAATCTTATTTTTAGTTTAAAAGTAATAAAACTAATTCTTTTCACTTAATTCTGAAATAATTAGGGATGCTCACATCAATAGAGATACTTTAATATAACCAAAATATCTAATATAGTTAATCTTATAAATAACTATCCTTTCTAGAATAGTAAATAAGCTCCAACAAAATTACTTATGACTTCTAAAACTAAGGTAGCGAAATACTAATATTAGAAGTTACTCTACATAGAAATAAAGTTTCTAAGTAATGTTGTAGTAAGCAATCAATAATTCTAAGGCATGTACCTTATCAGGTCCAAAATGAACAATGACTAACTCATCATAAAAGTATAGTCAACTCAATCCAGTAGATATGTTAGTAAATCAAATCATTCCAAATATAGCAATAAAAACATGATAAACATGATAAACTTGATAACAAAAAAACAAATTATTGGTACCTATAAAATAAAATAAGACAATGATTCAACAAAAGATGATCTTATTCATGTATTATCCAAAATCATAGGTGGAATACCACTGGTTATTAACAATAAAGTAGTCTTTCTATGTCAATTGTCAACTAACTTTGGTCTCAATTGATACTGGTTTAATATTTTCACCAATTCTTTTATTCAAAGTAGAAGCTTCACCATATTTTTAAAAAAAAAAATGAAAAAAAAAAGTATGGATTGAATTGCCCCAAGGCCCTACAAACTAACCAGAATTGAAATGTATCCTCTTTCGCTTGTTTGGTTGTATGCTAGAATGTGGCTGGTATGTTCTAGTATCCAGGTCTAAGGAGAAAATAACTTGGAAAAGATTTTATTTCTCTGTAATCAACCACAGTAAATTGGAAATATATAGATTGAAATTATTTTTGAAATTGAAAAAAATATCCAGGTCTAAGGAGAAAATAACTTGGAAAAGATTTTATTTCTCTGTAATCAACCACAGTAAATTGGAAATATATAGATTGAAATTATTTTTGAAATTGAAAAAAATAGATTTTTTTTTTTTTTTTTAAATTGAGGAGAGATAGTGAACATATCCTGATGAACATATCTCTTATACATTTTGAAAAAAAAAAAAAGAGAAGATAATGTCTCTTATTCAAAGCTAAATGAGTATAACCTTGTCAGAAGCAAATCATTTACTTGACAGCAAGGGTAAGGCAAAGAGAGCATGCACGCGTGCCTTTGGATCAGTTTATCCCTACAAAATGGACTTAGGCTTTGGATCAGTTCATCCCTAAAAAATTATTGGATCATTTCATACTCAAAAAGATCAATAAGTCCTCCAAACCATTCGCAACATACCCAATACACTCTGCATACTTGAGCAATTATAACCAAAAACACCCCTTTAAAAATCAGGAAAAAATGATACTTTAAGAGAAATACCAAAACAGGAAGGGGAAGCATAGTATTATTCCAACCCAGTTAAGCAGCCAGAAAAAAACAACCAAAAAAAAAACATAAAACACGATACTCTAACTCATTGGTATTTAAATTCTAACTAATTTGTATGTAAACAAAGCATAACTACTAATTTGAAGCAATTTTTACGATCCAATAATAATAAGACACCATAAAAAAAATTATGGTAAAGAACATAAGTCCTACAACATAAACGATTGAGATAATTTAATTAGTAATTACTCAAAAAATTAATTATGAATTACTCATTATCAATTTGTAAATTGTTAAATATACTAAATTCACATATAATATACAATTTACCTAATTAGGAACGAAACTGATACAATAAAAGGATTTAGATTATTTATGGTAAATTTGTAAACAGTTAGACTAATCCAAAATAGAAATTGAAGTAAAAAATTCGTATTTAAAAATAATAAGGAAAAATATATTTTAGAAAACCTGAATTTCGGGATCAGATCAGAAGACACGATCAATTTCATCCAGTTTGAAACGATTGCCAGAAAGAGCATTGCTACTGTCAGCTAAATAAGTCTCACGATTACGTGACCAAGGATTCTCATTGGCATTCATCTTGATATTCTTATTGTTGTTGTCGTCTATCAATAGCAAGGACAAAAAAGCAAGGAAAAAAAAAAATCACTGGAGCAAAAAAAACACTTTTGAACAAATCCAAATTACGATTTTTAGAGGGGTTCAACTCGTTAAAACCAAGAAAAAGAAACATCACGGAAGAAAAAATACGCTCACAGATAGATAGGCGGCAGCTATTCGTGAAGGTTTCTAATGATAGATATAATAGAAAACTCTTGATTGATGGTTTTTGTTCCGTTCTCGTATCTCTGCCGCTGTAGTCGGCACCAAGCCACTGCCTACACAACTGCCAGAAAGAAAAGTGAATGGGAATACTGTTGTAGATTTAAAAGGAAAGAATTTTAGGAAGATTGAGAAAGGGGCAAAAGTGTAGGAGAGATAATTGTGGTTTGAGTTTTGAAACTGAGGGAAAGAAAAGATAAAGAGATGAGTGCAATAGATTTGAGAAATCATAGGAATGAATTTTAAAGTAGAGATGTGACATGAGGATAAACAAGCCGTGAGTATATTACAGGAAAGGATTAGAGAGGAGAGAGAAAGTTATAGGTGGGGAAGGGATCAGAGAGGGGGAGAGGAGAAATGGGAGATCAAGGAGAGAAAGGGGAGTGTGAAGGAGAAATTTGTAGAATAGCAAATGGAACTAGTGAAATTTACGTTCCAATTAAATTGTGTCAGATAAGAAAGAGATTGGAATTTACGTTCCAATTAAGTTGTGTCAGTATAAGAAAGATATTGGGAGAGAGAAAGTTTCGTTGACTTTATTATATTTATATATGATTTGTAAAAAAATTATTTTTGGTCCATCATATTTAAAAAATATAAATTCAACTTTCACATTTTCAAAATATACCAATTTTGTCCATAACATTAACGAAAAATCTTTTTTTTTTTGTCCTTACATTTGAAACAATAAAAAATCATACTTCATATTTTTAAAATATCCCAATTTCATCCAACATCAAATTCTGATCAATTTTTTAACTAACAAAAATGTCAAAAAATCAATTTCTTTACTAAAACTCAGTCAAAATAGCTAGCTATGACATCCCAAGAAACATACTTATATTATTTATTACAACTATAACATTCACAACTAAATAATTGAAGTTTTCAAAATAAGGATTTCTATTTTGGGGTAAACAAATTCGACAATTATTTGATAATTTCTTGACTTCTTTAGGCTTTATAAATGTTGTAACATCGATTTGAGATTATATGTGTTAATAGCCCATATTTTAATGTACATTTAATGTGGATTTTCTAAGAATTTACACATAAAGAGAGTATGATATATATCTTTTCCAGCAACTCTAAGACGTTTTTTGTGCATTTTCTCTGGCAACAATTATATTACACTAAAAAAGCATCAAAATTCAAATTTTATGTCAGGAAAAAATTAGTACATCTTGAAAATGTGAGATATGAAATCGGTATATTTTAAAAGTGTGATAGACAAAAATAGTAGTTTTATATATGAGGGACGAAATCAGTACCTTTTGGATATGTGATTGATGAATTCACATCATTTAAAATATGGATGGTGAAAAAAAAAATTCTTTTTGGTAATTTTCCATTAGTAGTATTATCCTCGTAATTAAAATTCCACCTTATGCATATGTCAACATCGATTCTTAATTGGCCGAGAAAAGAAAAATGAACAAAATGCTGCAAACTAAATTAAACTACCAGTGTACACTGTAAAATGGTTATTGTGTAGGTTTGAGCACCCAAATTTAATACAATGAATTTGGATGGTGATGGGAAATTTGGATTTGGGGAAAAATTCATATGCCTCATATGAACCTTGGGTCGAAAGCTAGTTTATGAAGTGGGAACCTTGGTTCAATACACATATGCACTTGGATTTTTTCCTTTTCTCGAAATTTGCACGGGTTCCTATGGTGAGAATCCAATTCCTGATTTTGATATAGGGCTATAGTAACCTTTTTGGCTTTCTTTGGCGTCTTATTGAGGCTTTGATCTTCACCAGTGCTTTTTTTCTTGACTTTTTCTGCTTTCAATTGTTTCTTTGGAGAAATCAAAACTGCAATTAGCCATTTGTTTGTTTGTGCTTAGATCAAATATCTCTTTAGTTCGCTTGTTTGGGAATGTATAACTAATTGTTCTTACAAACCCGTTACAGGAGATTTTACCCTTCCTAGCTAGCTTGGTTTGACCAGAGGCAATGTATGACTTTTTTGTAGAATTTTGAAATCTGTTTCTTTCCATTTTCTTGATCACCATTTCTTCCCCTCTTCATGACAATGTATTCAATAAATGGAGTTGCTCCATTTCTTCTTTGAGACTTAGGTGCATACAAGAAGCTTTGTAAACATACCTTGAAGTTGAAAGAACCCTTTTTCAACATGAGACTTTCAGGAGTTTATTTCCATTTGTGCCACTTGTTTAGCAAGATTCGATTGTTTCTTTTCTTTCAGTTAACATTTTCTATCAATTGATCAAATTTCTTATAAAATTTTACATTTGAAAAATGTGTCTCTTTTTCATTAAATAGCTTAATATTCATACTTACTTCAATGATGATGCCATTTTTATAGAATTTAAAGCATTGGTGCAACGTTGAAGGTAAAAATCTATTTTCATGTGCCCAAGGTCATCATGATAGAAGACTATATGATGTTTTTGCATCAATCAAATGGAATAATATAGTTGCCTTTAAGGAATCTATGATCATATCAGGTGAATCATTCATAGAGTACGTTGCCTGCCTTAGTTAAACCCTATGAGTTACCAGACGGCTTTGAGTTAGTTCATCATCTAATATGCCTAACCTTTTTATTGTTGACTTAGGCATAATATTGATAGCAGATCTTCCATCAATAAGGATTTGAATAATCATATGTTCACTAATAAATCCAAAAACAAAGAGCGGGCAGTTGTATGCTTTAGAACCTTCCAATAAATCTTCATTAGAAAATGTAATGCTAACACAACATGTAGAATGTGGATCAAAACTCGTCTAAGTCTTTTAACTTAGTTGAGTACTTTTTTGGATCCTCTAGGACTTGCATCAAGATAGCTCGTTCTTCTTTTGACATTTGGGATATTTGGCATAAGTCAAATTTAAATGATAGACATTTAAATTCCATTGGAGTTGTTTCAAATATAAATAACATAGGGCAAGCTTCTGTTTCACTGCCTTCCTTTTTAGTCCCATTGTTACAAGTGACTACTGTGTCATCTAGTTCATCCTTACAAAAGTAATTCTTTGGAAACAATTCTTTCGATTGTGATGGGTGAATGAGAATTTTGTAAAAATACCTCTTCATTTTGTTTATTTTTCACCTTCATGTTATTTTCAACATGTTTCTTCTAGAACGACGATTCAAGGTTCTCTTCCTTCTCCACTTCTTTTGTAATGGTATCAAAGGAAAAATAGTAGGCCGCTTTCTAGATTTTTTCCTTGTAACTAACATCCAACCATCATCATCATTATCGTTGTCCTTTGCTTGCTTCTTCTCAGAAGTAATTTTAGTGTTCCATGGATGGCATATCTAGGGGAAGAATGATGGGTTGAAAGGACATGAATTGGATAACTTTATCGCTTACTCCCAACAGTGTCTCTTAGACAAAGCTTTGGTAGAAGATGTAATGTCTATACTTTTTTAAATTGTTCCACATCTATTTATATTCATTCCCACGTTCTAAAGTATCCATTAATATCACTCTTTAATGTTTCAATATTATTTTGTCCTTTCTAGACATTTTCCTAATTCATGAGCTAATCTGCATTCATTAAGTGAAACTTTATTGACCAAATTAAAATTTTTGAAAGTTTTGAATGGCTTTCTTAAGAAGCCACCTCCATAACATTTTCAATGCCTTCTTCTTTCCCCAAACCATTTCCATACAGTCTTTCTCACACAAATTTTTTGCAAATCAATCTCAAATCTTAGTTTTTATCCTAAAAGTTAGATTATACCAACTAATCTAAGGTATAGAACCATTCTAAAACTGATTTTCTAGCTTATTTGGTAAGTTTTACATGAATTATTGCATGGATTTTGTAGTAAATTTCCTATTTCTTCCAAGAATTGAAGTTATTTTAGTCTAGTTGTTTGTGGACTTCTCTTATTGTCAAATGTATCCTTATGTTATATAGCCTTGATTATGGTTCAAACCAACTTCTAAACTACTGGATTGATGACATTTAATTTAGGGTATAAGCTGGGCTTCAACCTATGCATAAATTATAGGGTTTCAAGTTTGGATTTCTTGTGCTTAATCGCAATTTTATACATGTCTATCTTGTTTCCTACTTGATTATGCTTGTTTTCAACTTGATAATTGAGCTTTTAGGGACCTTTTTGACCCTCTAAGTGACTGGTTAGTGGCCAGCTATATGGCCAACTAGCTTATTCAAAGTTGGCTAGAAAAATACCTAGTGTCGCGGCACTCCATTTTGGTTATTCCGTAGTGCCGCGGTGTTCATGCCATGTCCCAACTTTTTGATATTGTTTTGCTGGTTTCTGGGTTCAAGAATATATCCCCATGAGTAGTCTATTAAATAGTGTTATCCTCTTTTAAATCTAGGTCAAGGAGATAGGTTTTTGGCCAAAGTTAAGGTTCTCAACGATGAATTGCAAGGTATGTACCGTTTATTCCTTTTTTATTGATTGTATTATATGTGAATATCCTTGCAGCCATAAATTGTGTGAAATTAAGGTAAGTATAGTTGGTTTCTTGGAAAGGTAAGTAGATCGTAAAAGTACTTTGTTGGTTATATTAGTGTTATACCCACTAAAACTAATCAATTTGGGGTTTGAAAAACACTTTTGTATTTGTGCTTACTTATTTGTGGTATTATTTATTATTTATTTTTGTTGTTATTTTACTATAGTTTAAATGATAAAGACCATGGAATTAACAATCTTGAGAGGAAATCATAAGAGGTATGATGATGAGATTCTTCTTATCCCTTTGATTATTAATTCTAAAATTTCCACAATCGTAGTATTAGTGAGAAAATGCATCACTAATATGAATAGATAAGGAAATACTAAGTCTCTTCCTTTTGAAGGAAGTGGTTGATTTCATCGACTATGATATAGAGGCCTCTAAACTAGTGTATGGATGCATGTGGAAGATAACTACGTTGGATTGACCAATTGATAATTTCATAGTATCATTGGAATTAATTGTCTATGTGATAGTAAGTGTAAGTGATCCTTAGACTTGAAATCACTATAGCATCTTCAGTATGAATTATTGTATTTTGACTCTATTCGTTGTTACTCTTAATTAAGGTTGATTAATTATACAGTAGATATTGGATATAATATGAAGTATGGAAAGAGGATGAGTGATAAATAAAGGATTCACCACTCCTAATTACATGAGAGATATCCCTATGGCCTCTTGTAGGAAATGATAAATCAACGAATCTCTGTGCAGACTATAAGTGAAATTGAAAATGATGTTTCTAATTTCAATTTCAAGGAGTTATATTTCGGAAACAAGGAATTAACACACCACATAAGACTCGAAGAGGATGACACTATCCAATAACCTCTTTTATGCTAAATGGGATATGTTAATGGTGAAAGGATATTGGTTACACGGAACTAATTCAGGGAAGGTATAGTCGAACTATTTGACTTTTCTGAAGACTTGGGTGGTCATGACACATTGGTAGATGTCAATCTTGATCTATCAATATTAATTGGTGATAAACTAAAAGAGTTTTCATTTATATTACCCGATTGAATTAATAAGATTATAATTCATCTTCATTACCAAGTTTTGTAAGAACTTATTGGGTAACATACATTAACACCACTTGTTGAAGGATTAAAATGATATTAAGTAGGACTTAATAAGTTAATTATATGACACTTAAGAGGTCATTTTGTATAGACAATATAAACCTCAAGGAGTTATAGAGTCATTTCCTAAACCAATAAGACTTTTGGTTGTTCACTATGAATACTTCTCATAAACCACTTGTGAGAGAGGGAGACTACTTGAGTCTTGTAAGAAAGGATAAGAAATTTTTTCTCCTTTGGTCGAAAACATCAAGAAGGAAAATAGCTTTTCTCTTCTTCCTACTGGCCTAACATCAAGAAGAAAATTAGATTTTTCTCTCAACATGAGCTAGCACTAAATCCTCTCAAGTGCTATCAAACCCTTGATGGTTTTCTTTGGCAAGGTGGAAGTGTAGACATCTATAGAGGCCAAACACTTGGGTGGCTTGGTAGTGGCTGTCTTCCTAAAGGTGTTCTACATCTTACAACAACATTACTCTCTAGAAAAAAAAATTGAAATTTTCTCCAAGAGGTAATTATCTCCTATTTTCTTTGCTAGCCATAAGACCTTTCAAGTAGATCTCTGGGATTGGAAAATTTCTGTTTCTGCTACGCCTTTCTTTCTATTTTCTCTCAAATGGTATCAGAGTCTTCTTGATTGATGTTATGGCTGCTTTGGTTAGATCACCATGAATGGTGAAGTTTTTCACAAAACATGCTAGTTCTTCCTCTTGTTGATTTGAGGCTAGATTATGGTTGTTTTTGTGAACTAAAATTTATAGATATATATTTCCAAATGGATGACAGCCATATTTAGATCTATGTTTCAAGAATTGTTCAAGAGCTTTATGAAATATAAACTACACACTATTGATGAATAATGGTCTATTTTGTACAATGTATCACACATCTAGATTGTGGAGGAGGATTTCGATCATGGTGTTTACACCGTGGCTATTCGTTGTCTGTGTCCCTTCCTCAAGTATGGTGACTTTTTTTTTTTATCTCATAATATTGTTGTATATTGAGTACATAAACTATTTTTAGCATCTCATTACCATAGAGATGTAAGGTAAGAGGTTTGGCCATAGAGGCTTCGTCGTCTGATTTTTGCTCTTCATTTTAAGCATGAAACTTTATTTTTTTTTTGTCCCCATTGATGGTGTCCAGCATGCTAATTTGAGTCTCTTGGAGTTCATGAGATTTGAATTCAAAAGGAGACAAGAAAGTCTTGCTTGTTGAAACATACGGGACACGCATTAAATGCTTTGTCGGGTGTTGATTACACATCAAATTGTTTGAGACAATATTATGGAGCCAAATCTAAGATTGTGGCTGGAATATAAAGGATGTTTTTGGACTTATTGTTGTCCAATTTTCAATGTCTTAAAATTGTTTTATGACATTTTTCTTTGTGAGTAATAAATTAGTTCAAGGAGTTAACTAGTACATATGGCCAAAGTATAGGGGCTATTTTGGGCAAGTTGTTGTTCAAATTTATGGTCTCTTAAGTTATTCTTGTGCCATATCCTTTTAAGTATGAATACTGAAAAAGCTTGATGCTCAAAAGTCTTTTCTACAAGTTCAAGAATGGTTTTCAATGAGAATGAAAATGTAGCATGCGATGATTCATGGTTGGATTTTAACTATTATACTTTCATTTAATTGATAAATTTTATGATTTCATGATGGATGATTATGGACTAGGACCAATGTGATTGTGACTGTATGGTTGAATGTTTGTATTTGGTATTTGTTAAATATGACTTGTATGCCATTGCCTCTCTATAAATTCTCGATGTAATTCTCTTCTCACCCAATTCCCCTCAAACATAACTCAAGGTTTCTTCAAACTATCATATGTAATATACATATAGATTTGGGAGAGTTAGGGCTTTTGCCTAAGTGAGGATTTGATTAGGTGAATTTTCTAAAGTTGTTTATAAAGAATTACATACATGTAAAGAAACTTAACAGAGTAGGCACCAAGATCTACAGCCATTGAGGTAATCTAATCAAGCGTTAATATTATCCTTAAGATTCAAGCATATAGTTTCCTTTTGGCTCAAGGAAACTAGTCTAGATAAAATCCATAATCATCCAATTTTATTTGTTTGGCATGTCTTCTTCACTTTATTTTGTATAACCTAATAAACTGGTAGCATGCTAAAGATGAGACCTAATAATTAATCAAGAAAAATCCTCATATAAATATTAAGTCATGTTAACAAGAGTTGTTAAAAGGTTGCCTTCTATTTTTATAACAAGTTCTATTTTCTTTATCGGTTACAACTTGTTGGGCTAACCCAAGGTTGTCACCCATCTTGAAAAGGTTTTTCCATGAAATAAAATTTTGGAATATTGGGTCATAGCTTAACTGAAATTTGTGGTTTGTTGGGCAAACTCAAGATCATAAATTTTAGAGGCAAGAGTTGGGAAACATATTGGATGTAAAAGTAAGAGTTGATAGCCCAACTATTCAGGAATTACAAAAAGCTGTAATTGATAAGTAAGTTATCTATCTTTTAAAATTATTTTGGTCTTGTTGAGCTAACTCAAGATAAAAGTAATTAAGATAGGATTGTAGCTCATTTGAAAGTCTTAGAGTAAGATTTTCTAAATCAGTATTGAGGGTTATTGATTCATAACAAAATAGTGGGATAAAAAAAAATTAGTCCATTTTGTTTACACAGGGAAATACCAAATTCTTATTCTATCTTTACTTGCTTGTTGTAGATATGAGTTCCAATAATTTAAAATTGCATTCTATTTTGTAAAATAACAAATTGAATGGACTGAATTTTATGAAATGGCTTCGAAATTTGAGAATACTTCTCAAAATTGAAAAATTTAGTCATGTCATAGAGGATCCATACCCTGAGACTCGGGTTGAGGATACATCTAGAGCAACTATAACTACTTATGGAAGCAAAAGGAGACTTATGATCTAGCTCAGTGTATAATATTGGCATTTATGAACTCAGAGCATTAGAAGCAATGTGAAAAATTGGATGCCTACACTATGATTATGCACCTCAAAGAGTTGATTTGAGGTGCAATCTCGCATTGAGAGATATAATGTCTCTAAAGAGCTGTTTAGATGCAAAATGATTGAAGGATCTTCTGTTGCTAGCCATGGCATAAAGATACTTGGTCAAATTAATAGGTTGAAGGACCTAGGTTTTAGCGTGGACACTAGTTTAAGTATTAACTTAATTCTCCAATCTCTTTTGGATAGCTTTTCTCAATTCGTGATGTATTTCAATATAAACAAAATAGAGGTTCTTTTCATGGAATAGATTAAAATGCTAAAGACCACAGAGGAGAACATTAAAAAGGAAAAAGGGGTAACTATGCTTGTTGACACTTCTAAGACCAAGGAAAGGTCTAAAGCTAACCTTAAGAAGACCAAGCGAAAGAAGAAGTCTACCAAAGCTAGTGGTGGGATCAAAGAGAAGACCAAATTCAAGGGCACATGCTTCCATTGTAGTAAAGAAGGCCATTGGAAGAGGAAATACAAGTTATATCTTGACTTATTGAAGCAACAGAAGCATGATGATGCTTCCACTTCGGGTACATTTCTGATTGAGATATGATATACTTGCAAATCTAGTTTTTGAGTATTGTATTCCTGATCACCATCTCATATTTGCAATAATATGTAGGAACTGAGGCAAAGTATATCATTGGCAAAAGGAGAAGTTAACCTACAAGTAGGTAATGAAGCAAGAGTTGATGTGTTAGCCATTGGAACTTCTTATCTTCCTTTCCTAAGTGGGCATGTACTAGAACTTAGTAATTGTTATTACACTCTTGTACTTACTAGAAATATTATTTCTATTTCTTGTTTGGATTTAGAAGGTTTTTCCATTGAGCAAAAGGATAATTGTTGTTCTTTTTCTCGTAATGGAATATTATATGGTATTGCCTTGGGTATTAATGGAAATTATATTTTGAATATAAATGATCCCATTTTCAATATAAATGAATACCATGAAATGATTAAATGGATAATGTGAATTTTTCATACCTTTGGCATTGTAAACTCAGCCTATATTATCATGTAAATGAGAAACACATTTCCAAATTATACAAAGATGTCTATTTGGGCTCTTTTAATTATGAATCATTTGAGACATGCAAATCTTGTTTACTTTGAAAACTGACCAAAACTCCTTTTATTAATAAATGAGATATGTCTAATGAATTGTTTGGGATAATACATAGATGTATATGGACCCATGTCAATTACTGCTAGAGGTGGTTACTCATACTTCATCACTTTTACAGATAACTATTCCATATATGGTTATGTGTACTTAATGAAATAAAAGTTTGAAACCTTTGAAAAGTTCAAAGAGTATAAGACTAAAGTTGAGAAACAGCTAGACAAAAGTATCAAAATATTTCGATCAGATCGAGGTGGTGAATACTTGAGCAATGAATTTCACGATTATCTAAATCAAAATGGGATTGTCCCACATAGAGCTGCACACTCCACAATTGAATGGTGCATCAAAAAGGAGAAATCAGACTTCATTAGATATGGTGCAATCTGCAAAGACAAGTCATGAGACATTCCCAAATCATTTTGGGGCTATACTCTAGAAACTGCCTCCTACATGTTAAACCTTGTTCAAATAAAAGTGGTTAATACAACTCTATATGAGATGTGGAAAAGTATGAAAACAAATCTCAAATGCATGAAAATTTGGGGTTGCCCTACTTATGTGAAACGGGTAGAATCTAACAAGTTTGAAGCTTGATCTGATAAATACATATTTGTGAGATGTTCAAGAGAAACTTATGGATACTATTTGTATAATCCCATTGATCAAAAAGTTTTTGTCCCAAAATATGTCATCTTTCTAGAAAAATAATTTATTCTAGAAGGAGGCAGTGGGAGCAAAATAGAATTTTAGGAAATTCAAGATGTACAAACATGCATAAATCAACCAATAGAATAGGAGCTTCTATCTCATATTGATGATGTGCAACAAGAAACTCAAAATACGTACGTACTTCATAAATGAACTGGAACACATTGTGCTCTCGAATGATTCATGAATGTGTTAATCATAGAAGATGATGAACCTACTTCTTATGAATATGTCTTGTCTAATGTAAGCAAAGATAAATGGCTTGAGGCCATAAACTCCGAAATAGAGTCCTTGTACAAAAATAAGGTTTGGACTTTAGTCGATCCACCTGAAGGGGTAAACTCCATAGGGTGTAAATGGATCTTCAAAAGACAACAAACATGGATGGTAATGTGATTACTTATAATGCTAGACTGTTAGCAAAAGGTTAAAAGCAAAGGCAAGGTGGTCACTTCGAAGAAACCTTTCCACCAATTGCTTTACTTAAATCAATTACGATTATACTTGCTATAGTAGCATACTATGACCATGAGATATGGAAACATAGATGAGAAAACTAAGAGACAGATAATAGAATTTTAATCGAGGATGTGTACATATACACAACTTGATAGTTTATATCCAAAGAAGCAAATAAAGTGTGCAAGTTTCAAAGATCTATTTATGGACATAAACAAGCATCAAGGAATTGGAACTATTTGTTTTGATGAGACAATTAAAAATTTTGGTTTTCTTAAAAGGAAGACGAACCTTGTGTATATAAGCAGTTTAATGGAAGTGCAAGAGTTTTCCTTGTACTATATGCTGATGATATACTACAATGTGAAACGACATACCTATGCTCCAATAAGTAAAGGTATGGTTATCCAAGAAATTCTCCATAAAAGATTTGGGAAAGCCAACCTATATTATGAGTATTAAGATCTATGCAGATAGATCGAGGAGGTTGCTTTGGCTTTCACATTCTACGAATATAGAAAAAGTTCTAAAGAAGTTTAAGCATGGATCAATCTAAGAGATGTTATTTACCAATCAATCATGGAATACACCTTTACAAAAACATGTCTCCTAAAATGGATGTCTAAAAGGATTACATGAAAAAAGATCAGGTTACACCTTAGCTACTGGATCAATAATATATGCAATGCTATGTACGAGACCCGATGTCTTTTATGTTCTAACTGTTATGAGCAAATATATCAAACCAATCCCAATGAAAGTTACCAGACAGCTGTTAAGAACATCTATAAGTACATGAGAAGATCTGATTTGTTCTTAATTTAGGGAGAATCTAATTTAGAGGTTCAGGGATATACATATGCAAGTTTTGAAACTGATCTGGATATATTTTTATCCTTAATGGTGGTGCAGTTATTTGGAAGAGTTCTAAACGAGACATTACTACTGATTGTGCAATAGAAGCAGAATATACTACTGCATTAGAAGCCGCTAAGGAAGCTTTATGGTCCAAGAAGTTCATTTCTACACTTAATGGGGTTCCCTTCATCATAATCCAATAATTGTGTATTGTGATAATAATGGAACAATTGCACAAGAAAAAAAAACCCAAGGTCTCATCAATGATCCAAGCATGTATTGAGATGTTTCCATTTGATTATAGAGATTATTGATAGAAATGATGTAAAGATAAAAAAGATCCCTATGGATGATAACATTGCAAATCCATTCATTAAAACATTATCCCATAATATAACATCAATATCATGTAAATTCACTCGGCTAAAGTGAAAAAGTGGTTGGCATTAGTGCAAGTGGGAATTTGTTACTGTTACACCCTATTGATTTTTTGTAATCTCTATTATTTATTTGCTGTTATTTTACTATAGGTTAAATGATAAAGACCATGGAATTAATAATCTTCAAAGGAAAACAAAAGATGTATAATGATGACATTCTTCTCATCCCTTTGATAATTCTTAAATATCCCTAATCATAGTATTAGTGAGAAAAGCACTAATACGAATGGATGAGCATATACTAAGTCTCTTCCTTTTGAAGAAAGTAGTTGATTTCATCAACTATGATGTGGGGGCATCCAAACTAGTGTATGGATCCATGTGGAAGATAAGTACATTGAATTGACCAATTGAGAATTTCATACTGTCAACGGAATTAATTGTCTATGTGATAGTTGGTGTAAGTGATCCATAGACTTGAAATCACCATAACATCTTGAGTAGGGATTATAGTACTTTGTCAGTAACAAGACTGTATTCGTTGTTACTCTTAACCAAGTAACTATAAGTAGATGTTGGATATAATATGAAGTATAGAAAG
This sequence comes from Cinchona pubescens, assembly GCA_025175665.1. Lineage (NCBI taxonomy): Eukaryota > Viridiplantae > Streptophyta > Magnoliopsida > Gentianales > Rubiaceae > Cinchona > Cinchona pubescens. The sequence continues at coordinate 2,500,795 of JANKKI010000049.1, read as the reverse complement.
AGAATGAATTATCAATAAAGGATTCACGACTCCTAATTACATGAGAGATATCCCTATGGCCTCTTGTAGGAAATAATAATTCAATGAATCTCTATGCAGACTGGGAGTGAAATTGAGAAGTATGTCTCTAATTTCAATTTCAAGGAGTCATATTTCTGAAACAAGGAAGTAACAATTAGCATAAGACTCGAAGAAGATAACACTATCTAATAACCTTTTTCATGCTAAATGGGATAAGTTAATGGCGAAAGGATATTAGTTAAATTGAAACTGGTTCATGGAAAAGTATAGTCGAACCACTTAACTTTTTCAAGACTTGGGTAGTCATAACACATTAGTAGATGTCAATCTTGATCATGAATATGAATTGGTGATAAATTCGAAGAGTTTTAATTATCTTACCTAATTGAATTAATAAAATTATAATCCTTATAAACAACAATTGATGTTAATGTGTGTGACCCAATTAGGACTTAATAAGTGAATATATAAGTGAATATATGATATTTAAGAGGTCATTTTGTAGAGACAAAATAAACCTCAAGGAGTTATAGTATGTGTGTGTGTATATATATATACATACTTATATGTATGTCTGTGTATATATATATATATGTATGTGTGTGTGTGTGTGTTTGTACGTATATGTGTGTATCTATGTGTATATGTATATATATATGTGTATGTGTGTATGTGTGTGTATATATATGGGATGGAAGTATTTATTGGGATGGATTTGAGAGTTGGGGTTGCAAAGTGTCCAATATTAAAATTGAACTTACAAAGTGAGAATTGGATATAAGTTAAAGGATGCAAAGTGAAAATACTGCTTATTAATTTGTTAAATAAGTAATGCTTATATGTTTTGTCCTAATTGCTTAGTTTTTTGTTCTCTAGTCTATGCTAAACAGCACAAGTACGTCTTTCAGCTTGTTTTATAAGTAGCACCTGCATAGGATTTCTTTGGTTTTAACCATTTCATTTCTTTGTTTTATAACTGTGGCCCCAAAGCTCTATTTGAAAATTTAAGAAAGTTTTGACTCAATTAAATTTTATTTTTTTTCGTTATTGTTCCTTGATATTTTTTAGTTTATTATAAATGCCTAACCCAAACATTTATACGTCATAAGAGTTGCATGGGTATCATACTTCTGATTTCGAGCACGTATCAATTAATTATTTTTAAAATCATGAAATGAGGTAAAATATATAAAATAGTTTCATGCATTTTACGGATATGCTAATTTCATATCAAGAATGATATACCTAGATGTGGTGACTAAAAATTACTTGTTAGTCAACTAATTAAAAAATAAAATAAAAGCTGATCATAAGTAGCCATCATGTTCATTTCAGTAGCAAATCACATTACAATAACACAAAATAGGTACTTTATAAAAATACAAAATTTTATTTTTTGATTCTTATTTCATATTTTCAAGTAAATTCGAGAAGTACATTTTAACATACTTAGTTCTAAAAGCCATTCTATGAAATTTTATTTTCTATGCATTTTTAATTTCGAAAAATCATTCTTGAAATTATTTTATGGAAGGAAATTTACTTCAATGAAATTAATTATTAAAGTAATGTGTATAATTGGCAATTTCTAAAATCTTACCATGAAACACTTTTTCCTATTCTTCTCTAATTTCTCAACCGATTCCTGAAATTCTATTATAAAAGCAAATTTACTTCAATAAAATTTGCTTAGTAATATGAAATACAAAAATTGATTTTATTTCCTCTTTTATTCTTTTATGAGCATTTTAGATATACAGCCCTAATTATGTATAAGAATTCAGGCAAGTATTAAGATGTAGTGAAGTTATTAAAATTTTGATGTACTCCACTTTACAGCTCGTAACTTGTACTCGATTCTCACTTTACACCCCATAGTTATTTTTTGGGCATATTAGACCTCGAACTGTCACTTGTATCCCATTGCATAAATTTCCAACTTTTGACATCTTTTCCAAAATTAACAGATGTTCCAACCATACATATCAGACATCTAAGATGGAACATTCTTTAAATTTTTAAACACTATTGAAAATTGGTATCAAAGTCCGACGAGTTTATAAGTTAGGGGTGGTGTCATTGGAGTTGTGAATTTATCAAATGGAAATTGGAATTGGAGTGGTGTGCACACACTTAGCATGTCAATTCAAATAACGGTATTAAAAATTTGATGAAAGTGAGAGTTAGGGTTCAATATCATTAGTGGACTCCTTAAAATTTATGTGAGGGCAAACAATAAAGTGGAACTTATAGTGAAATCCCTTCCCAAATAATTTCTTTCTAATTTAAAACATGAAAGAATAAGGTATTTCATAATTAAAGATGGAATTTCTACAAAGAAAATACTAATTTTATTTCTAAAATGAAATATCATAAGTGGTAATTTTAAACAATCTTGCTGAAAGTATTTCTAAAATAAAACACAAAAGCATATTAATATTGCATAAATATGTGCTTTTAACACACTTAGCTTTTGAAATATTTCCTTCCATAAAACAATTCAAATAACGTATTACGTATTAAACAATTTTAAAAGTCCTTCAACCTTGGGGATATTTGAATTGAGTAATTTGTAAGATAAATTTTCATATAAAAGTCTTTATGTTTGGGGTTCAATATGTCAAAAATTATTTTGTGTTTAGTGTAGGAGCCTATTTGTGTAAAGTAGATGAATCCCTTAAAGTTTGGATTTATAGACACTTTCATGAGGAAACTTAATTAACTTTTCTCAATAAAGCATCAAACAGAGAATTGCTAGGAATGAACAATGCTTTCAAATTCTCATTCCATTTTAGTTTAAGTTTGGTGTTACTTGCGAAATTAAATATGTTGCTTATTAAACTACAATAACTCTGTATAAATCAAAGAACTTATAGTTGAAATCATTAGTGAAGAATCCAATTCCAATCAAATAAGTTAAATAATTTCTAGGGAGTTGAGTTAACCTAACTAAATCAACCATTTTATCATTAATTGTATTATTCCATTCACAAGCAGTTGATTATTTATTTTTTGAATCAACCCAAAAGCAAGGTAAATGAATATTCTCATAGAATAGTTATGGCATTCATATGGATTAAAGAATAGCATTTCAGATATCCATAGTTTAGTAATCATAAATAGTAAGAAATTATATCCTTGCCGACTAATGAATTTTATAATTACATCTAAATTAAAATCTTATTCTTCTTGCCCTAATCTCTTCAAAAATTCTCACTAATCAAAGCGGCCCTGAATTTCTACAAACAAAGTGTTGTATTTATAATTAAAGAGGAAGGTTAGCGAATGAAAGTTTCGAACCCAAATACGAATCGAAAATGGTAATCGTGAAATTCCATATTTCTACATGAAATGCAAAATATGCCATAACTGGAACTCATAATTTTTGAAATCTTGCTAATAAGGAAATCTTGCTCAAATCATCAAGATGAAAACAATTAATATTTTTAACAATTCAATATGATAGGATTAGTAGAACATTCATTGGTTCTTTTTTTTGTACTATCTTACTTTCCCTCTAGATCTGTTTTTTTTCTTTTTTTGAAGTCTTGAACAAGAGAATTGTTGCGACTAGCAATGCTGAGCCATATATAATGTGTTCTTGCTGCCAATCTTCAAAACATCAATGTTTAATACCTTGCAAGATATAAAGTAACCCCTCATGCATTCCCTGAATGCACATTTCCACAGCAAAAATTTCAGACAACTTATCGTTATAGGTTAGACTTGGTGCATGCCAATGATTAATATAATCAATCACTGACTCATCTTTCCATTGCTTGGTATTAGTTAGCTCAAGCATAATCACAGTTCACCAAGATATACAATTGGTTAAGGAATTCCTACTCCATTTGATCGCAGTTATCTATTGACTCGAGCTTTAAGTCTATAGACCGATCAAATGTTGATCCTCTTAGGGAACAAACAAATAGTTTTACTAGCATATCCGCTTTAGAGGTCTCAATGAAATGGGCAACATGTTGTTGGGTTGCCTTTTCCTTCAAATTATTGAAATTTAGGTTGCTTATACAACATGCTTTTTAATGTTCTCAATGCATTTGGTGTACGGCTTGCAGTACATGAGGTTTTCTTGCATCATGTTGTTGCAGAATTGATGTTGACGATCATGTCTTGTAGTTGTTGCAGAGATATATTGGCAACAGAAGCATAATTCAATTCTTGATTACTTCCACGAGGATTCATTCTTGTGGTTTTAATGTTATTTTCCTCTATTTCCCTTTATGAAGATGAGAAGCATTAGGATCTTTTGAGGTATTGCTCGACTCTACTTAAGTTTCAAGCATGCTCATGAGACTTGAAATTTGCAAGTCCTTTTTTGCTCCATATCATTTTGCATTTTCATCATTTCAGCGACCACACGCGTTAGTTATTTTTCCAATATTGCAGTGCTAATCATCATGACTAGCATTATTCTTCAAAAGTCAGATTCAATTGACTTAACAGATTCTTAATCTGAAAATTCTTGAAGTGAACCATAAATTTCAAGAACATTGACATTTCTAGTTTCAGGACATTTCACATTAGCAACATGTTGCTTGTGACTTTTAGGAGCAATGGATTTGGCCTTACTACGAGTGACTGGCCTTTCAAAGTGGCCTTCACTCTTACCCAAACTTTTTTACTTTCTCCACTACCAAGGAATTTTGCCCTGTTGCAAGTAACCGAAGCTTCGGAGTTGCGAGTAATTGGAGCTTCAAAGTGACTTGCACTACTTTTTGCAATTTGAGAAATTTAGATTTTCTTTGGAGGCACTAAATTTAAGAGTATACTTGCTGATTTGTAGGAAAAGAGATGAGACACAGAGATTGTCTCACAAATTTCAAGTTATTTTAATATTAACAAAAAATTGAGGGACATATTAAAATTTTATTGATAATAGAAAAATGGATACCATCTCTATTTATAGATCCTTGACAAAAAATGAAAAACCTATCCTCTGATTATTTAAGTGTGATTAGTCTAAGTACTAAATTCAAACTCTCATTGACTCTCAAGTCATAAAACCACTTTACTATACAAACCACAATCCTCACTCCTGCAAGTATACGGGGTAGATTCGTAACTGCTAGTGGTGAGGGGTATTGGTCCCACGAGGATGGATTGGTGATTATTAGGATTTCTAAAATATGAGTACTATCTAGACAACCAATTTAAACGTGATTATGCTAAAATTATGATTAAGCTAGCAAATGATGTATAAACAAATTAATAAATAAGTTAACACAAGTAAACTAAAGGGAGGGGTCTTTTGATGGGATAACATTCAATGGGTAAAAATCAGAATTTCCTCTTAATTATGAACCAATTCCTTGGCCCGCTCATGGTTCTTTCCAGATAATATACTCAAGAAGTTCAAGGAAATAATTAGGAAAATTAGCATCTTGGACCGACTACTAACTGACTTAACCATGTAGTAAAGTAGTCTAAGAATTAACACTTAGCACTTGTCTATTGTGTTAAGCTCTAAATATAACTTAAAGGTGCTACCTTTCCCTCTCTCGAATATTGCACACATTTACTATAACTCTAATTTCCATCATTTACTAGTCTATCCATTTCGAATCACCCACAAGTGTAAAGTTCACATTCTCATTACTCAATCCCCTAGTATTTTAGCTCCACATATTTAAAGAAGTACAAAAAAAAAATGCAAAGAAATAGTACAACTACTACTAAGGTAAGAGCAATAAATAATGCCATCTAGGCTTGTCAACAGATCAGGTCTGGACCCGGAACTGATCCAGTTCTGATCCGTTTATTTCGATATAGATTTAAGTATAGATAGATTTATCCGAGTCTGATTCGAATTCGATTAGACTCTTATATAAACTAATATAGTACACGGATATGAATTTACCAGTTCTGACCCGTTTAATACCCACACACATATCGAATTCCGAATCCAATTAAAATATATACATATACATACACACACATACATACACAAGAATTTAGGTTAGAAGTGATGTCTTTATTTTCCAATCCTTTATTCCAGTCGCAACATTCATCTTCATCTTCTCTCTTCTTATTTTTCATTTGCTTTCTCCATCTTTCTTTTCATATTTCATCTTTCATCCTTCAAACTCTTTGTGCCGCACTCATCATCACCTTCATCTCCTTTGCTTTTCACTTTTCTTTTCTTTTTTTAGATCAATCAGTCGCCAAAAAAATTGTTGTGTTGTTGTCGTCATCACCCTCCAAATCATCACCATTGCCGGTCGTTATCATCATCGTCACCAATCTGATCATCATCGTTGCCAATCGTCATCGTCATCAACGATCTGATCATCACCGTCGCCAATAGTTATAGTCCTTGTCATCACCATCGTCCATCAAGATTACATCTTGACTGGATTTTGGAATTATTTTTGATAGATATTATCTGATCTGGCTTTGGATCAGATCCGATCGGACCCGAAGGCAAGTCTGCAATCTAAGAGTCGTCAAGTAACCAGAACAAATCCAGAATCGAAATTCTCAATCGGATCTGAGTCTAGAATTACCAATTCCGACCCAAATTCGACCCGTTAACATGCCTAATTCCATCTTAAATAGGCTAGTCATGATTTAAGGAAAACATAAACAAGCACAAAAAAAAAAAAAAAAAAGTTTGATACTACATGAAAGAACAATAAAAGGCTAGCAATAACTGCGACGAAATTTCTAAGCCTGCATTAGAGATAAAGAGTAATTTGTAGGCTATGAATGCGAAGAAGTTGAAGAAGAAGAGTAATGGCTACAAATTTTACTAAAAGAGGCAAAGTTCTTCCACTTCTAAAGCTACCTTATCTAGACTGTCTCAAATTAAAATTGCAACACCCTATATTACGTGTTGGAGTGCATTCTAGGTTAATTTGAAAATTGATACCCATTCGCAGCCCTGCTAAAAGTAGCATGTTCTATCTGTCTGGATTCTTCTCTCGGACTGTGGTCACGGACTTTCCTTCTTAGATTTTGTCACCGCTGTGCCCAACCTAAGTTGATCAGGGTCTTTGTTCAGTTGTTAACTATGGTGGTGCATATTATGCTATGAAATCCATAACCCTAGTGTGGTGGTCTTGAAGTCTTGAATGGCCTAGTAACTGCGGAGGTAAGTTTCTTGTTTGGAATTCATCACCACGGTGTTGAAGCTCTTGTAGCTTGGACTTTAATCTTCAATGTTTTTCTAATTGCAGCTCTAGTCCGTGCTTCCTCATCCTTCAAATTCCTGCCCAAATTGCAAATATTCCCTACAATTACACCAAGAATCACTAGGTAAATATTTATCTAAAACTATTAATCGTTAATTAATTCTATTTTGGTGCACAAATAATACCAAAAGTCTTAATATTACTATAAGGCTATTAAAACTACAAATAAACATAAATTTCAACAAGTAGAAACACAAAAGGAAACTTAATGTGGGACTAACATAGTCAAAATGGCATGAATTTTAGAGGTAAAATAACTCTATTTACTAGAGTTATCGTACCCCAAAATTGTTTCCAGTTGTGAGCTAAACAAGAAAAGAAAAAAAGAACTAAAAACGCCACCAAGGGAAATGAAGTGAAATTGGAAATATCGAATTCTAGAACACATAGCACACATGAAAATGAGGTTTTAACTCAACAAACTTAGCATTTTCATCCACTTCTACATTTATGAAAGTGCATACTAGTTTTAGTTCCAAATATTACTTTTACTAATGAAGTGTTCATGAAATGCCAATTCAAATGCAAGTTGATCTAGAGTAAACAAGTTAATTCTCTCAAAATTTTGCTTCAAATATACAAATATCATTAAGACTTGTTTTAGGAAGCACAAAGGGATGGAAATGAACATGCAAGGATATTTGTGGACACCTCAAGGTTTAACAAAGCACACCAACCAAAGCCGTGGTTTGGCTTCACCCCCCAACTCTCAAATATATAATAGCCCATATTAAGAATCATTTAGGACTTTTAAAGCTTGTAATATAGGCTAAGGTACAGGGTAGGGTAGGGTAAGTATGGATAAAAGTGACTCAAATCACCTTAGTCATTCTACTACAACCCTTGGACTACTATCCCAAACACAAAGTTCCCAAAAACTAACATTAATCAACCAATCCACATTTGAAGTATAAAGATATCAACTAAACTACTGTGCAAAGGTAATGTGAACCTTCTTTTAAATAAGTGGAGTTACCATTTTGTGTATGAAGAAATTTCTAAATTTATATAAATTAACAACAATATACGTTAACTAATTATAATTATCAGTCAGCATCTTAACTTCAATCTCCAAAGCAATTACACAAAATCTTCTTCAAAATAATTATATAAGCTCTAACTATTACATTGGAGAACTAGAATAATTTTATAATGACTAAGGTGATGGGATGAAGAGAGGGTAAGTAAACAAGTTTTTAAGGAATGGCTAAATGATGCGGTTGACAAGGAAATTAAGCTATAAGGATAAATAGAGACACTAGGAATAATTTCAATATAAGGTAGGATATTTTGCTCTAACAGTGCAAGGAATTCCTATATCATTTCAAAAATCTAGCTATTTGGCTAAAATGAGGGTTTCACACTACCTCAATCAATCTACCAAACTATACCTTTAACAAAACCTACAAAATATCCCAAAATGAAAACCCATGCAACATGATCAACCGATGGTTAATTCATTTCTTTCTATATTCAAAACAACTTCCAAAAACTTTGAAGTGTTTAAACCATATCAACAACCAATTGAAGTTTGCATTAGACAAATACTTACAGAAAAATTAAAGTTTGAGGTCAAAACTAGTGGATAAAAATAATTTCATGATGTGGCTGAAAACATGGTTGAATTTCAAGGGATAAATACCATTTATGATATGAAGTGCAAACTATGTTTATTCGTACAATTCAACTTCCCCCAAAAACACAGTTGGTTAAAGAAGCCATAAAAACATATGCCTAGACATATATCACAATACACTACCACACTGTTGACATTATTTATTTGACCAGTACAACTCATCCATCCACTCACCATTTACCACAAGAAATAAAAGTAATAGCAGCACTAATAAAAGAAAATAAAGAAACTTTCAAATATAACCATTTCAAACTGGCCCAATGATTCATCTAAAACAACTGAAGTAAAACATCCAACATAAGTTAAAGGTTACCATGCCAAACTAGCCCAAGGGTCATTCTCTTTACCAAAGGCACTATTAAGGCTAAGTGGTCAACCTCAAAGCCACTAGTCAATGTCACACAAATGGGACCACTTGGCCAAAATTTATTTAAAGCAGTTAAGCTCGCAAAACTAGCAATACAAACAACCAACTAAATATCCAAAAATTCAACAACTAAAATTGATGAAAATGCAATGGAAATACATCTCAATTATAGGAAAATAAGATCATGGGGTAATGGAGTGATGGGATAGAAAATCATGTAAAAGCAGGAAAGGTAAAGGGTCTTCTCATTGGTGGCATGTGGGTAATTGATCTGCTCATCGTCCTCTCGATAGATCTTGTAGTCATCTCTAGTCAAGTCTTTTCTGAGGTCATCACCCTCATCACCTTGATTTTTCTCAAAATTGACTTCCAACGTTAATCCCTTCTTCCTCGCCATCATGTTGTTGTGATGCTTGTTGTTCACCTTATGGTTGGAAGAAAGGTTGCTTATACGAGGTCCATAGTGCCGTAGAGGTAGAGGTTTTGGGTGAATGTATGTGTCAAGCATTGTGTCTTGGAGAGCTTGGCCTATACGAGTCATGTTATTGTTGAGGTTCATTGAGCTATAAGTCCAGTAAAAGTGCACCTCATTTCTATTTGAGAAGGGTTGTACACGTACCAACCAGACATGTTGATGAACGAGACTTGCAGAGGCAATTATGGAGGTGGTTCACCTGGCTGCTCTTCTGTCAAGTGATGCCTCCAAAATTCTTTGAACACTATGTTCTTTACATAGGTCTCATTAATGCATGCCCTTTCATGAACTTGCTTCTTGCCTGGATAAATCTCACAACTTGCATTAAGGCACAATTTAGTGATAAGACTAGGTAAAGAAAAGGCAGGCCTCCTAGAACTGTACATTCTTCAAAAAGTCAAATAGAATGATCTTTTCCAAATCTAAGTTCAACCCTTCCATAATAGCAAAAACTAAATATGCTTTGTCCCTCTAAACAAAGCTCAAGGCACTAGTACCACAAATCCGACAACTAACAGAAGTAGAACCATATCTTGGGTAGCAGTTGAAGGAATTTACTATCAAAACCTAAATACTTGGTGCTAGCAATATTCATGCTCCAATTTGGTTCACTCACACATAGACACGCCAAGGTGGCAACATAGTTGAGTCCCCCATGGCATGGATTCATCAAATCTGCATACCTACTACCTAGTAGGCATGGGACCCCATGGAATGCATTAATTTTCTTCTCACTTACATCTACCCAACAGGTTTACCCTTAACATACACTTTGTCATCATGCATGCCATTAAGGTTGCAATGAAATTTCTTGACTAAATTAACACCCCCTGACAGCACTCTAGCATTACATAGACCCCAATTTCATTCTCACTATTGAATTTGCATCTCTTTTATCATTCCTTCAAATTCACCTCAACTTTCAGGCAAATCAAACCCTCAGTCTTGAATGATTGCATGTTTAACATTTTTCACAAAAACTTTCACAGCTCTAGTGCTCATAAAAAGGTGGTCATCATGATTATTGGTTCAACTATCACCCTTCTTGGTAGATTGACTATCAGGCAGAATTTTTCATTTTCTATCGACCTAGGATATGGATATGGCCTTTCCCTTACCCTTATCCTTGGCCATATCAATTAATCTGCAATTTTCCAAATAATCCTAGAATAGAAATATTAATACAATTCAGTCAAAATAAATCAAAAACAATCTAAACAAAAAATTCTACCAACCAAGAACTCGACAATAATTTCTCAAAGAAATAATCTCAAACTTCAAACGAGGATAGTAGTGTGAAAATTGGAACACTTAGAACCCAATTCCATGAAGTAGAACAAATTTACCCGTTAAGGTTGAAGTTGAGAAGACAATACCATATTAGTTCTCGAGCAATCTCTCTACTAAAGCAGGTAGAAGGTTAATTTATGGTGTTTAGGATGGATTTGGAGTAATTTTGGTAAAGTTATTTGGAGATTCTTGTGTGGAAAGGAAGGAGGAAAAGAGGTTTTAGCTTTGGAGAATTGGAAGAAATATGATTTTTTGCAATTTTGAGTCAAAAAAAATTATATATACTCTGGAGGTACGACAACGCTGTGACTGATTTTCCTTCTTTGAATTGGTTACTGCGGTTGCCAGAATAGATTAGGGTTTCTAAATAAAAATAGGTTCAACACCTTAGTGATTGATTTTGCTTCTTCGGATTCATCACCACAATACCTCAACCCTCTCGACACTGCGGTGACCAATGTGCAATTTTTCATTTCCAATGAGCAATTTTTTGTTGCCATTGAGGTGTCCAGATTGGTCACCGCAGTGTCCAATACTTAAAAAATTTTCTCCATTTTTTGGCTTCCAGTCACCATAGTGTTGAAACTCCCTTTTCTGATCTCAACACCATTGTCAAAAGTATTTAGAAGATTTTTTTCACCCAAAACATGCCGACACCGCAGTTACTAAGTTGCGTTTTCACTTCTAGTAACCTATTTTGACTGGACACTAAGGTTACCATATTGGTCACTTTGATGCTAATACTTAGAAAAATTTTCTTTTTCAACTTTTCATTAAAAGTAGAATCAAGTATTTTACACTGCCAATTAGATATCCAAACCAATATAGGGTTGGGAATTTAAAGGAAATGAATATCTTTCTTTTTATTTGCGGAATATGTGTACTATGAATATGCTTTCATGTCATTGACTAGGTCAAATGGGCACTATGAATATGTGTAGCGTTTCATACACTATCATATAATTACTACTATTAATTTTCGCATTCATCTTTTAATGATAAGCGGTGTAGGTAATAGGATAATGTAACTAAAAATATACCTAAACCAATTACAACAGTATCAGCAAAAAGTATCTTACTTATCAATAACCAACCCAAAAACAAATATATACTTCCTAACTTTAAACTTAAACATTGCTATTGACTACTAAATTAATTAAGCACATCTCTGCAGAGGCAGATAATTATGCTTTCCCCTCAACTACAAATATCAGCACACCATATCAAGGGTCATTTCCAATTGCAATCCCATCAAAACATCTAAAAATTGACATTCAACTACATTAAACATAATTCTTACCAAATCAAACCTAATTAAAACCTAATTAACTAGAAAAAACATAAAATCCAATTAAAAACAAAAATAACTAAAAAATTTTGGGTTGCCTACCAAAAATGACTTATTTATAGTCATTAGTTTGACTATAATATGGGATGTGTATAAAGACAGGACAGAGGTGGATTCTTATGTATATAGGTGCATTTTGTTTCGGCTCATCACGAACATGTCCTTGTTGCCATCTTGTAAATAGATGCATCTACCCGGCGAGATATTTGTGATGGGGAATGGACCAACCCAAGAAAATTTTCCTTTCTTGAACCAACGCAATTTCTCTTTGGGCATCATCATATTTTCCGCAACCTTTAATCATGGTATTTAGCACACGATCCTTTATTTCGTCTTTGATGGCTCTCACTTCCCTTTGTTCGCCAACTTGGGTGGCCTCTCTTCATTTCTTTTGTCAAGCGTGAGGTTTTTGCAATGTCCATCAACTTGTCCTTAGACCTTCAACCCAAGGAATAAATGAATCAATGAGGAAGCATTCATTAACATTAGAAGCATTCTCATGTGACTAAAACATTAAATTCAACAACTTTGCTCTCAATTTAGAGTGTCAAGTTCCAATTAGTTGAATATTGGTGTCTTCCTCCATGTCTAGCACTATGAAATCCATGTGGACGATAAGTTCGCCTATTTGAACTAAGACATCCTCCACTATGCCATATGGCATAATAGCTCCTTATGGTCTTGTCAGCCAATTGAAGAGTGACATTTGTGGTTTTAGCATGTGTGATCTTGAATTTATCATAGATTGCCCTACGCATCAAGTTAATACTTACACCTAAATAACATAACACCCGCTTGATTGTATGATGTCTATTGGTTACCAGGATAAAGAAGCTCCCAGAGACTTTCAACTTGGATGGTAACTTATATTGCATGAGTGCACAACATTGCTCACTTAAGAAAACGGTCTATTCATTATCTCATCTTCTCTTCTTGGACAAGATTTCCTTCATGAATTTTGCATAATGTGGCATCTTAGTGAGTGCATCGACTAGTATGTTGACTTGGATCTTTTTGAATATTTCGAGGAATTTGGCAAATTGTTCTTCCTTCTCTTTCACCTTGTGGTCAATCAACCATTTTGGAAAGGGAACTTTCACCAAAGGATTACGTTTTATTACCGAATCTAACTTTCTTTTTCTTAGTCTCTTCACTTCATCTTTTTGATGGATATTTTTTCTTTCCTTATTACCTTTCTCTTTAACATTGATATCATCAATCCCCAATCGTGGTTTTTCCACTTGTGCTTTGGCAATTTTCTCTTCACTTTCAACAATCGAGTCCCACCCACTCATTAAGGTGATAGCATTACAATGTTCTAAAAGGTGTTTCTCTCGTGGGTTAGGAATGGTATCACTTGAGAGTGAACCACTAGGCCTCTCTTATACAAGCCTTATCACCTGGCCAAATTATGTCTCTAAATTCCATGTGAAGACTCCTTGAGTTCTTGCAAATGCCACGTGTTCACTTCTAAGAGCTTCAAGTTTCCTCCTAGTCTTTGTTAATTGAGCATATGCATATTCCTATTCTCTTTGGATAGGTTAGTTCCAGGATGATTGATTTTGATTAGAGGAACTAAGCTGATATGAGGAGCTTGGTTGGGGATGTTGAAAGTTAGATTAGTATGGGTTTGATACGGTGGTTGATGTGGTCTAGAGGAATAGGATTGATTGTGGACAAAATAGTGGGGTTGATTAACATTTTGAGCTGATGATTGATTGCCCTATGAGAAATTAGGGTGATTTCTCCAAAAAGGATTATAGGTGTTTCCATAATAGTTTGGTGGGTTTCTAGACGTTGAGGGTTGGTTGCTCACATAATTTGCTTCCTCATTCCCCTTAGACATCCCATTACTTGAACATTGCTCATTTGGGTATTTACTCGAACAAAAATACACACTAAATGTATTTACGGTTGAAGTGATACGGCATTCATCTTTCCCATGTTCTCCAACGCCCTTGTGATGTTGGCTATCGTATTTACTATCATGCTATTTTAGGCTAACAATGCATCATCATGATCAAGTTGTAGGATTCCCCTTTGGGCTTGAGATAGGTTCAGAGCTTGGGATTGAGTTTATGGTTGTGACGATGGACCATGTTGGTAATAGTTTTGAGGCCATGGTATTGAGTTGCCTTCATCCCTCCTCTAGTCTTGAATGACAATGACCTTCCGGCTGATGCAATCCACAATTGATTTCGTCTCTTGGTAAAGACCATTGTAAAAAGTTTGTACTTGTAACTACAATAGAATGGCATGGTATGGATAGTGACGAAGCAATTCTATAAATCTTTCCCATGCCTTTCCTATGCCTTCTCCGGCATCTTGTTTGAAAGAGGTTATCTTATTCCTTAAGCTTACTGTTCTACATGGTGGGAAATACTTGGCGAGGAACTCTTGAGCTAAGCCATTCCATGTTGTGAACATCCTTTGGTCGTGGCTTTGCAACCAATATTTGGCTCTATCTCTTATGGAAAAGGGGAATGCCCTCATCCTTACATAATCAAGGTGAACTCTATTGAATTTGAATATGTCTAGAACCTCTTCGAAGTTCAACAAGTGAGTGTAAGGATCCTCATTGCCACCATCCCCAAACATAGCATGAGCTTGAAACATCTGTGAAAGCCTCGATTTTATCTCGAAGTTGTTGGCATGTATTGGCATCCTCACTATGCTAGAATCAACACTTCATCATAATTCAACATCGCATATTCTCTCGACGGTCTACCATTACTGTTCATCCCATTTCTTCCATTTCCATTTCCATTTCTTCCTATCCCATTGTGGCGCACTTCTTCTTCTTGATCATTATGCCTATTATTCTTATCCTCTATCTTTGGTTCATCTTGGTCATCCGCCATTTTGAATTACTCTTGTAATTATTACAATCGCTTATCCTTGCGAATCTTCCTTAATGTCCTTTCAAGTTCCAGATCAAGGGGTAATAAAACCTCTTTCCCTAGGACCATACACTAGAAGGATCACAGTAAGAAAAAAAAAAATCAAACCCACAATAGATGATACAAAATGCAAGAGTATAATAATGAGAAGAGTTGATTCAGAATATTAAAACAAAATTTAATTACTAAAATAAAGAAAAAGTCTATATTAGCACAATCCTATTGCACTTAATATCGTCAATTATTTTCCCCAAGAAATGGCACCAAAAATTTGACATATGATTAGTTCTAAGTAATGCACTAAATTCAAACACTCATTCACTCTCAAGTTATAAAACTAACTTACTACAATAGACTACAGTCCTTACTCCCGCAAGTATATTGTAGATTCATAGCTAGTGGTGAGGGGTATCTATCCCACGAAGATAGAATAGTGATTACTAAGATTCTTAAAATATGAGTACTATCTTGACAACCAATTTAAGAGTGATTATGCTAAAATTATGATTAAGCTAGAAGACACTAAATAAAAAACTAAATTATCAAATAAGTTAACAGAAGTTAACAAGAGGGATTGGGCTGTGACTATGGTTCCTTTACTAGGTGGAGTCTTCTAATGGGATCACATTCAATGGGTGCAAATGAGATTTCCTTCCCAATTATGAACCAATTCCTTGACTTGGCTCATGGTTATAGTCTAACATACAAATGGAATTCGAGAAAATAATTAGCGAAATTAGTTTCTTGGGTTGACTACTAACCGACTTTACCATGTAGTAAAGTAGTCTAATGATTAACACTACTGACCACATTCATATCTTGTGTTAAACTCACAAAAATGAATCAAAGGTGGTAGCTTTCCCTCTCACCAACATTGCACAACATTCACTTCAACTCTAATGTGCACAATCTACTAGTCTACCTATTTGGATTCACCCACACGTGTAAAGTTCACATTCTAATAGTCCAATCCCCTAATAGTTTAGCTACAGATATTTAAAGAAGTACAAAAACATAGAAATATAAAGATATAGTATAGCTACTAGTATTAAAAGAGGAATAAATAACACCATCTTAAATGGGCTGGACATAATATAAGGAAAATATAAACAAGAATTAAAAAATAAAAAGTAATTTTTATACTAAATGAAAGCATAATATAAGGCTAGAAATAATTGTGAAGAAATTTCTAAGATTGCATTAGAGTCAAAGAGTAATTTCTAGGTTAGGAATGCTAAGAAGTTGAAGAAGAAGAGTAATGGTTACAACTTTTATTAAAATAGGCAAAGTTGTTCTACTTCTAAAGCTATTCGATCCTTATCTAGACAAGCCCAAACTAAAACTACTATACCCTACAGCATGAGTTTAGGTGTATATTCTAAGATAATTTGAAAATCTCCCAGCCATACTAAAAGTAGCACATTCTATCTATCTAGAATCTTCTCTCAAACCTTATTGATTGATATTTCCTTCTTGGATTTCGTCACTGCAGTGTCCAGCCTAAGTTGATCAGGATCTTCGTTCAATTGGTAACTGCGATGATGAATATTATGGTGTGAAATCCGTGATTGCGGTATGGAGTTTTGAAGTCTTGACTGGCCCAATAACCGCGGTGGTGAGTTTCTTCTTTGGTATTCGTCACTGTGGTGTTGAAGCTATTATAGCTTAGACTTTGAGCTTCAATGTTTTCCTGATTGTAACTCTAGTCCTTGCTTTTTCAATCCAACAAATTGCTACCCTAATTGTAAATAGTTCCAACAATATACACAAAGAATCATTAAGTAAATAACAACGACAACGACACCAAACCTTAATATGAGTCCTACTACATAGGATCGGCTACATGAATCTTACTACGCCATTGCGCTCTATAATGGACCATATTCTCCTCAATTCCTAGATGGGCTATATCTTTCTTACAAGTTATCCACCATGTCATTTTCGGTCTTTCCCTACCCCTCCTATGTTGACTACTCTCTCTAAAATCTACTCGCATGGTGGTCCTAAGATTCTGGTCGTCTTAACACATGACCTAACCACCTTAAGCGTTTTTCTCTCATCTTATCATCAATAGATACTACTCCAATCTTCTCACAAATATGCTCATTGCATATCTTGCCCAACCTAGTGTACCTACTCATTCATCTTAACATTCACATTTCTACTACTCTCATCTTTTGCTCATGTGTGTAATTCACTGCCTAACACTCAGACCCATAATGCATTGTTGGCCTAATTACTGTTCTATAGAATTTACCCTTAAGTCGTAAAGGAATTTCACGATCGCAAAATATTCCTGATGCCATTCTCTATTTAGTCAAACTCGCTACAGAACACATCTATCCGATGTGTAACATCTCGATCTATACCACCATCACTCTGAATAACTGATCCAAAATACTTCAAATTTTCACTTATAGGTATATCTTGATCTCTGATACTAACCCCTATTCCATTCCTACTTGCACCCTTGCTAAACTTAAATTCCACATATTCTCTTTTTGATCGACTAATTCTAAACTCTTTTGCCTCAAGTGTCTCTCTCCAAATTTCGAGTTTAGCATTAACCCCATCTTTTGTTTCATCTACTAACACAATGTCATCTGCAAATAACATACACCATGGTATTTCCTCCTGTATGTACCTTGTAAGTTCATCTATAACCAATGCAAATATATAAGGACTTAGAGTTGAACCTTGGTGTAAACCTATATTTATAGGGAACTCTTGTGTCAACCATCCTGGTGTTCTCACACTTGTAACTACATCCGTATACATCTCCTTTATTGATTATATATATGCTATTCTAACTCCTCTTTTTTCTAAAAATCTCCACATAATTATCCCTAGGGACTCTATCGTATGCCTTTTCAAGATCAATAAAAATCAAATGTAAATCCTTTTCCTTATCTCGATATCTCTCGGTAAGTCTGCTTAAGAGATGTATGGCTTTAGAAGTCGATCTCCCTGGCATGAAACCAAACTGATTATTTGACACTTTAGTCTCATTTCTTTACCTTCTTTCTATCACCCTCTCCCAAAGTTTTATCGTCTGGCTCATTAACTTAATACCTCTGTAATTCGCACAATTTTGTATGTCCCCTTTATTTTTGAATATGGGTATGAGAGTACTCTTCTTCCATTGGTCAGGCATCTTTCTACTCTTTAATATTTTGTTGAAAAGATTAGTAAGCCAACTTATGCCCTTCTTTCCTAAGCATTTCCATACCTCGATTGGAATATCATCGGGGCCAACTGCTTTTCCTTTCTTCATCTTCTTCAAAGCCTCTTCTATCTCTTATTCTTGAATCCTTCGATAATACATTACGTTTCTATACTCCTCAGACTTACATAGTTAACTCTCATAAAATGATATCGTCTCCATTGTCTTCATTGAATAGATGATGGAAGTATCTCTCCAACCTTTCCTTAATTTTCTCATAAGACTAGCACCTTATTACTTTCATCCTTGATGCACTTGACTTGGATTAAGTCCTTCATTCTATGGGATCTTGCTTTAGCAATTTTATAAATATCTCACTCCTTCTCCTTAGACTCTAATTTTTGGTAAAAATCTTCAAATGCCTATATCTCGCTTCACTTACAGCTTTTTTTTGCCTCCTTTTTAGCTATCTTATATTTCTCAATATTGGTGGTGGGATGAAGGTGTACAAAATAAATCAAGATTAAGAGAGCTAACTATAAGACTCTATATAGTTGTAGAAGTGACGAAAAATTCTAGGTGATTTACGTGGGTTTAAACATAACATTAGGCTTAAACATAACATGAGGGCACCTCTTGACTGTCCAAGTATCTTCTTAGCCACTGTTCTCACTCTAGTTGCCAAGTCATTGAGAGGCCATAAAGTATCAGATTTCTTTGTAAGTCCCAGATACTTTTCCCTAACAAATCTTTCTTAAAATTTTCTTCTTTTTCCTTCTTTAAATTTCTCCACTTAATTCTAGATGATTTACATGGGTTCCTTCGCCTAATGTTATGTTTAAACCTCAAGTCCACCATCAAAAGCCTATGTTGTGAGGTTAAACTTTCTCCAGGTATGATTTTACAATTTCTACAAACCCTTCTATCTCTCTTTCTTGTGAGGAGAAAGTCAATCTGTGACTTTGTTGAACCAATTTTAAAGGTAATTAAATGTTCCTCCCTCTTCTTGAAAAAAGTATTGATAATGCAAAGGTCGAATGCCATTCCAAACTCCAAGATTGATTTTCCTTCTTCATTTCTTCCCCCATAACCATATCCACCATGCACTCTTCATAATCTTCGTTATCTCTTTCCACATGTCCATTTAGATCACCTCCTATAAAATTTGCTCACCTTGGGGGACACTACCTATCATTTCATATGATCTAACTAAATTCTCCCAAAACTTAGCCTTAATGGACTCATCTAGACCTACTTGAGATGCATAGACACTAAGGACATAAATAGTTTCACGTCTTAAAATTAGTTTAAGGGACATAATCCTATCTCCTCTCCTAATCACCTACACTATATCATCCTTCATCGACCCATCTATAATAATACCTACCCCATTTCTAGTCCTGATTACTCTTGAGTACCATAGTTTAAATATTGAATTATCTAATAGTTTAGCCTTTTCTCCTACCCATTTTGTCTCCTGTAAACACAAAATATTAATTCTTCTCTAATCATTGTATCTACCACCTCCATTGGTTTACCAGTAAGAGTTCCAATATTCCAAGTTCCTGTTCTAATCCTATTTTCTAGAACATTTTTCTTCCCCACTATCTTCCCCCTATTATGTGAGGAACCTTGCATATTTTTCACTACACCCAGACCCCTATGGAGATATACCAGCCCTTGACCACTATTCGCCCCACTTAGGCAATGCAGATTATGCGTATCTTACGGGAAATGCCCTAGCATTAGTGCAATATCGTAGTGAATTCATCTCATAAGATTGAAAAGTTTTATGCTGGCTGTCGACCTAATGCAACTCTCCTCCTTTACCCAAGTTTGGCACTGGCTATGTTAAGAAAAACTCGATACAGGCAGAGTTAAAAAGTAGGGGTGCAACGAGGACTTCCCAGGGGGTCACCTATCCTAGTACTACTCTCAACCAAGCATGCTTAACTTCGGAGTTCTGATAGGATCCGGTGAATTGTCAATAAAGTATATTTTAGTGAATAAATATTTGCAAAAGTCATAATATTACTGTAAGTCTATTAAAGCTACTAAGAAACATAAATTTCAAGTAAAAACACATAAGAACACTTAATGTGGGACTAACGTAGTCAAAATGGCTTGATTTTAGAGGTAAAATAACTCTATTCACTAGAGTTATCAATTATATTTGCTAAAAGAATTTGATCCAAAGGCTAAAGAGTTTGATCTTGGACTAATAGCATGATTTCACCATCCTCCGGTTGGGTTCAAAATTGAAAACTTATTTTACTGCAACTTGAAAGATTGTTCTTCAATTAAAAGATTATTTGATCAATTAGAATGAAAAACACAATTCAATGTGTTTTTAGAGATAATTTAAGGATGCTATTTTTTCTATGAATCCCCATAAATCCCCTGGCCCTTATAGCATATCCCCTATTTTCTTTAAAAATTTTTGCAATATAATCAAAGGGGATGTCATAAAAGCAATACAATGCTTCATTCTGCCAAGTTGTAGAAAGCCACAAATGAAACCTTGATCTCCCTAATTCCTAAAGTAGACTTACCTTTTAATGCGTCTCAGTTTAGGTCTATAAGCTTATGTAATATCCTCTATAAAATCATTTATAAAATTCTGATTAGCAAATGGTAACCTTTTCCCCATAAATGTATTAACTTAAACCAATCAGCTTTCATCCTTGGCAGACAAATCCCTGATATGTCCTTATATCACATAAGTAGAGCTAAGTCTTGATCCATTATATGTATAACAAAAGGATTGGTAAGGAAGGATATATGGTTTTAAAGTTAGATATGTCTAAGGCTTAGGATAAGGTAGAATGGCCTTTTTTTGAGAGATGTTATGAAAAAAATAGGCTATTGTCAAACCTGGATCTCTTGGATAAATTGTTGTAGGACTTCTCTGGCTTATACTATCCATGTGAATGGTAAAAATATAGTTTTATTAAACAACTAGGGGGATCCCATTTCGCCCGACTTATTCTTTGTGTGGAGAAGGCTTCTCAAGCTTTCTAAGATAAGCAGCTGATTGGACAGGTATTTCGGGTATGAAGATCTTATGGAATTGACCTTCCATATCCCATCTTTTTTCTCAAATGATTCACTCATATCTGCAAAAGCAACAAGAAGGAAGCTAAAAGTATTATGGAAAATTATGGAAAGTATGGGAAGGCTTCTAGGAAATTATTCAATGTAGACAAATCCCAAGTGTTCTTTAACATAAACACCAATCAAGAGGAAGCCAAGATTAGAGAAGTAGTGGCAAAGTTGGGTAATATGAAACATATTAAACAGAGCAAATATTTAGGACTGCCCATAGGTATTGGAAGAACCAAATTCCAAGTATTTGACTTCATTAAATAGACCGTCATATCCAAACCACAGAGCTAAAAAGGAAAGATGTTGAACCAACCTAGAAAAGAGACACTGATGAAATATGTGATATTGGCAATGCAATGTAATGTCTTGCTAGCTTCCTCAGAAATTTTGTAAAGAGATTTGTTCCAAGATGGTAGCATTTTGGTGGGGTAATGATAGCCAACACAACAAAATCCATTGGTTAAGTTGGGAGAAATTGTCCGAGGTTAAAGGTAAAGGGGATAAGGTTTCAAAGATGTTCAATGCTTTAATAAAGCACTATTGGCTAAACAAATTTGGAGGTTCTTGACAAGACCTAATTTGTTAGTTAGCAAGGTTTTAAAAGCCAGGTACTTTCCAGATGTTCCCATCTAGGAAGCTAAATGTGCTTATAACAATGCATCTTGGATGTGGAAAGGTTTGATGGGTACCAAGGACCTTGTGGAAGAGAAGGTATGGAAAAAGGTATGGATGGGAGAACAGTGAAGATATAGATGACAGGTAGATAGGGGATTTTGTAGATGGAAGAATCCAATCTATCTTGCCAATTGACTATAGGGTACAAACTATTAACCAACTGATCCTAAATGGCTCATTGAATGAAGAGTTACTCAAGCAATATTTTTGCGAGGAGGAAATAGCTACTATATTAAAAATGCCTATCTGCTGCTCTGGGAATCATGATAGAATGGTGTGGGTACACTTTTCTGATGGAGAGTATTCTATGAAAACATGCTACTCTCAGGCAAAAAATATGGTTTGCAACAAAACAAGGAAATTAATAGACAATGGGGAATCCAGTAGCAATTCTATGTCTTCCAAATCATAGAAATTTTTGTGGGGGCTAAGTCTCAAACTTAAACATTTTGTTTGCGACTGTCTCCGTAACATCTTACCTGTGAAAGAAGTGTTAATGAAGAAAGTTAAGTCAGTAGATCTAGTTTTTCACTGCTGTATGGAAGAAGTGGAAACTTTAGAACACATGCTTTTCTATTGTTCTAATGCAGAAAAAATTTGGAGACTTTCTCCCATTCAATGGGAAGGCATCAAAGATCATAGAAGCAAATTCTGGAACTAGTGGATTCAAATCCAAGGGACAAATGAGAAAGCTGAAGTGGAACAACATATTTGCCTAACTGTGAATATCCTTTGGTGGATTTGGAATGCAAGAGATGACTAGTGCTCTATTGAGGAAAAAAAAAAAAAAAAGGGAAGGAAAGCACGTGCATTGGGAAAGTAGTCCACGAACGGATTGAGTTTTGATTTAGTATAGAAATAGGAAAAAGAGACCCCTATAAAATGGACAATGAATCAGTATTTCTTTGGTTTCCCCCATTACTCAAGCAGGATAAAAATTAACACTGATGCTACAGTTGATAAGTTAAGTACAGAAGGAGTAGGTAGAAGTGTGGTAGCAAGGAATTGAAAGAGTAAGACACTTGGTACTTGGGCAGGTTCTAGTAGATTCAGTGGGCAAGTTGTTGTTGAGGAGATTTTAGCAATAAGGTTGGCACTAATCAAGGCTGAAGAGAAAGGATGGTCAAATCTGGAAATACAAGCAGATTGCAAGAGTGTAATTGAAAAAATTAACAATAACATCACTGCAAATCTGTATTTGGCTGGTATCTTGGAGGATAGTAGGAAGTTAGCTAGTGAGTTTTGTACAGTTTCTTTTTCTTCTATCCAAAGAAAATTCAACTATATGGTGATAAACTAGCAAAATTTGCTATTTGTGTCAGTAAAAATGTTTCCCGGAAAACTAGTTTTCCAGTTTGTTTGCAAAGTGTAGATGAAAATGATCAAAGGCAACTGTAGATGAAAATGATCAAAAGCAAAGTAATATTTTTTGCTCAATATTAATTAATGGAAGTGGTGATTTATTGGGGGAAAAGAGATAATATTTCATGTATTTTGCAAGAATAGTTTGGAAGTTCTTTGTTAGATACTTTGTAGTTTTTGCTTTTAGTGTGTATTTTGCATAGTGAAAGCCTCTACTTACAAGCAAAACATGTGACCTTTTAGCTGACTCTAAGCCACTTATTAACCAATAAGAATTCGTCATGTGTCAAGAATGACAATGAAAACTTTATAAAGAGAGTTATTTTATATTTTAATTGTGCATAATTTGTGTGGTTCTAGTCCCTGTTTCACCGATTTAGTGTTAGTTATTTAGTGTGTTAGTAGTTTATAGGTTTGTATTGTATTAATGGTTTATTTGGTGTGTTGAATATATAAATTTAGTTATTTACTTTGTTTTTATCAGGGTTTGAAAGGGCAAGATTGTCATTTAACATTCAAAGGTGAAAGATGGACCAGCAAAAGAAAAAAAAAAAAAAAAAAGAGAAGCTCAGCAGAAGAAATTACTCACTCGACGCGAGCTTGCAGTGAATTCCTCGCTTTGGGTGAGCTTGCTATACAGAAAGCAAAAATTGCTTTCCTGAGGCGAGGCAGTATCATTAGTCCTATATGGACTTAGTTGCTAAGTAGTGTAGGATATATATTTAATAATAATAGGTTATCAAAGGGAGTTGAGGGGTGACTTCCCTTATTAATTTAAAAGCAGCTGAGAGGTCACGGTTATTTTTTAGGCTTGGCAACTATTTTATTATTATTATTTCATTACGCACAACAAACGTGAAGTCCTTGATTTTCGATCAAATCTCGATTGAACACTTGTTTCTTAGGGAGAATTCAACGTTGCAATTGACAGTTTTAATTATTCCAAGATATTTTAGATGACTTCGATCCTTTTAATTATTCTTGTTCTTAATTTTATTTCTTGCTTTAATTTTCTTGCAATATTAATTTTTGTAATAACGCTAGTTTATTTTAATCACGAGTTTTTGTGATTTAATTAATTCTTCTATGTTTATTTCAACTATGATGCACAAAATTAATTAGGGTTGGGTACGGGTGATGCAAATTTGAACTTTTCACGGATTAATTCAAGAAATCATTAATCGAAAAAATTATATTTGTGGATAATAATTAACATAAAATTGATAATTCAAGAATGTAACTAATTCTTGTTTTGGTTAAGTTGGGCGAGGTGACATGGAAGTCGAAACCCCGTCATAGACCTATATTAATTATTAGATTAGGTTAATTCAAGATCATGACAGGTCGAGGTGACGCGGAAGTCGAACCCCCGTCATAGACTTATGTTAATTGTTAGTTTAGGTTAATTCAAGATCATGACTGTGAAACTTATTTGGTTATTTCATTATAAATTTCATACAAATACAATTCAATTTAATTGATTTAGGTCAAAGTGAAATCTATCCCTTAATTAATTAATTTGATAGGACCCAGTTGCACGAGGAATCGGGGTTAGGTTGATAATTGAGAATTGAACTTCTATTGAATATAATTAAACTGCTTGATTGGTAATTTGAGTAATCTTGGAAAATTACTAGCCTAGTACCTAACCTTTTTTTTTTAATTATTTGAAAACACTCAGTTTTAGTTTAGCATTATTTAATTACATTTATTTAATTTCTATTTTAGTTATAGATTTAGTTTAGTTTAGTTTAAAAATCCAAAAAATACTCATTTGTGATCCTCTAAATAAAAATTGTCAAATACTTAGTTACTTGCCTATATAGTTTTCGTAGGGACAATCCCTATTCACCCACTACATTGATACTGTGCACTTGCTAGAATTAGTGAAAAGTTGTGAATAGATTAATTTAACTTTTTCTACATCAAGTTTTTGGCGCTGATGTCGGAGACTATAGTTATAGGCAATATTGAGATGTTGAGACAATTACTAATTTAGACATTTTACTTTGTTTTTATTTTATTTTTATTTTCCTTGGTGACGTTGTTTCTCTTTTTACTCGGTTTATTGTGGTATACATATTGGTGCACGTGATCTAGTTTTTCTTGTGTTATTTTGCAGTTTATAAGCTCTGAGCGAAGTTTGAGTGATTTAGATCATGTTGATGATCGAGAGAACTTTGAGAAATTTTAGAAAAGTGAAACGACAGCAGAAAGAGAAGTCAAAATGGAGTATGGATCACGAGAAGAATCCAATACAGCCAATGATACCACTACAAGGGGAAAGAAATGTGTGAAACACCGGAAATGATAGAAATAATGGTGAATTCGGGGAAAATGGCCAGGATCTACTTATTCGCAACAACCGCCCTCTAGGAGATTTTACTTTACCAAATTTGGGTGGTCTAATTCTAGTATTGTTCCACCACCCATTCAAGCCAATAATTGCAAGATCAAACCTGGTCTCGTATCCATGTTGCAACAGTATGCGATATTCTCTAGCCTCCCAAGTGAAGATCTGAACTGCCACTTGATGAATTTGAGGCGGTGTGCAACACCTTTAAACAAAATGGCATGCCGGTTGATGCTTTTAAACTGCGGTTATTCCCTTTTCCATTGTGGGACAGAGCAAAATTGTTGTTACAAGGGTATAAGCAAGGTCCATTTACTACTGCTACTGGCATAGACCAATTCAGGCCTTTATGGCAAAATATTTTTCACCTTCTAAAACTGCCAAACTTAGAAACGACATCACTTCTTTCAGTCAGTTTCACGGGGAGAATCTCAGTGAAGTTTGGGAACATTATACTGATCACTTGAGTAAATCTCCACACCATGGTTTGCCTCTTTGGTTGCAAATTCAAACTTTCTATAATAGATTATCTCAAGATACCCGTGAAGCTATTGATGCTTCAGCCAATGGTTCTTTATCACTGAACAAAACACCAGAAGAGGCTCAAGAGTTGTTGGATAAGATGTCTAATAACTACTTTCAATCATCAATAGCACAAGCAAGGAATCAAAGATGAGTCTTGGAGCTGAATCCCTTGGATGCAGTATTGGCGAAACAAAAAAAAAAAAAGCAGGATAGATGGCAACTCTCATAAAACAAATAGAAGGAATAAAAGTCAATGCAATGCCTACTCCACAAGCACTTGTTTGCGATTTCTGTTCAGGTAATCATCCATATAATGGTCAATGCAGTGCACTAATTCCTTGTTCTTTGTTTTCAGGTCATAAGTAGGTGAATTATATGGAGAATCAGATCAAAACCAATTTAGACCCCAGAACAACCCATACAGCAATACCTATAATCTAGGTTGGAGAAGCCATCCAAACTTTTCTTGGAGAAATCAGCAGAATCAAACTCAAAGTCAATCGCAGGGTTCAAATTATAGACAACCTTTCTAGCAATATCAACCTCAACAGCATAAGATGCAGGCACCCCCACTCCAGTCAAAGAAGGAGAGTCAATTAAAAAGGCTCTTACTCACTTCATTCAATTTAGCAATGGAAAGATGAAAAACCAAGATGAAAGAATTACGAGTATAGAGGCTGCAGTTAAAAATTTAGAGAACCAGGTGGGTCAAATTGCATGAAACTTGGTTGAACAGTCACTAGGAACTGTGCCAAGTGACGTAGTTTGAACCCAAGGGAGGATCTAAAATCCATTACATTGAGAAATGGAAAGTATTAGAGTACCTGTACTAGTTGAAGGAAAGAATGAAAGATGGGGGCAGTTGATAATGAAGGTGATACTTAGAATTCAAAAAAGGGTAAGGAGAAGGTACAACAGCCTGAGAAATATCAAATCCCAAATAAGAGAAAGTAGAGAATCAACTTAGCGAACCAGTAGCTAGAGTTCCATTTCCAAATCGACTGAAAGAGCATGATCAGGATAGCAAGTTCAAGAGATTCTTTGATATTTTTAAGAAAGTTCAAATCAATATACCCTTCATAGAAGCTCTTAAAAACATGCCAAGCTACGCAAGGTTTATGAAGCAGGTACTGACTAACAAGAGAATACTATTGGGGGATGAGATTTTGTGCTTATTTGAGGGTTGTAGTGCCATCATTCAAAAGAAATTACCCCAAAAGATGAAGGAGCCTGGGTCATTTTCAATTCCTTGCACGGTTGGGGGAATGGAGTTTGAAAAGATGCTACGTGATTTGGGAGTTTCCATTAACTTGATGCCACTGTCTATTTATGGTGAGGAGCTCAAACCAATGAACGTCTCACTCCAACTAGTAGATAGAAGTATAAAGTATGTTGTGGGTATAATAGAAGATATTTTGGTCAAAGAAGATAAATGCTATTTTCCAGAAGATTTTATTATTCTGGATATTGAGGAGAATAAGGATATGCCGTTGATCCTTGGGAGACCATTTTTGGCAACAGGGACAGCAATGGTAGATGTGCAAGAAGAGAAGCTACAATTGAGAGTTGATGATCAGACTATCAATTTTTTCATTTTTAACTCTCTCAAACTTTCCTCTATATATGATGAATTGATGGCAATAAATATTTTTGATGAACTTAATGATAATTTTTGCAGGTACGAAATTCCACTTGACAAAGTCTTGTCCATACCAAAGAAATGGACAAGCATGATAAAGTGACAAGGACATGCTTAAACTGTTGGAAGGAATTTCACCAGTTAAAGAACAAGTACCTAGGAAGGAGTTAAGGGTACACACCACAGAGGCTACAGTGCTTGGATGGTTATGATAGTAGTGAGAGCTGTAAGGAGGACTCCTCCGATGATGATGGAGATGCAAAACAGCCTAGAATTCAATATAGGGGCCCTTACAAGCACTACCACTGGTGGCATATCCAAATTACATATTTTTCTTACCAGGTGATGAGGATGCATGTAAGGAGTTGTTGCGATATCAAAGTTGAAGTTTACATGCGTTGCATCAGAAGATGAATATCATTTCTTGGAGGATGAATGAAATTAATCCGTTTGACTTGGCTAATTGGCCTCAAGGACCAGCTGCACCTGAGTGACACTATAGTCCACTAAACAAAGTTAAGAGGGAGGACCCAAGAGCAAGGAATAGAAGCGATGGAGTTGGTCCATTTAGCACTGTAGGCGATTGACCCTTTTCTACATCTACAAAATTTGTCAGGGGCGTTCTTTGTTTAGTTTTTGTTTTAGTAGTACTCTGTGTTTGTTATGCTTTTGTGTGAAAAACTTGTTGTAGTCTTGTGTATCTAGATTGGCTTGATGAGTGGGGTTTAGTGAAGTTTGTCTATGTTTAGGTATTTTATTGTGGTTGTGATAGTGTTTATCAAATGTGATGTCAACTTATTTAGAATGGTATATTATTAGTTGGATTGACTTTAATTGTCAATGATATGATAGCCTAGCATTTTGAACCACATGATTCATGTGCACGTTTTTTTGTTAAAAGGATGGAAGCATGAATTTATATCAAATACTGATATCTTGGATATGAATTTTTGAACTCATTACTATTAGAGAGGAGTCATGTGATTTATTATGATTGCCCCTACCTTGTTCAAAGTTGCCAGAATTATTCTTTGTAATTGTTGATTAGGTTGAAAATGATATGACGTGGGCCTTTGTGTTCTCATTTGTGTGTTTATGCATGGTGGGCACTAGGCTCTATTATCATTGTTTTGACCATTTATGTTAATATAATCCGTTTTTCCATGGCTAGTTCCTTAAGTTCTCTATGTACTCCAATGAGATAAAAAAAAAAGAAAAAAAAGAACAAAAAAGGAAAAAGATGGCTTGCTTTATGTAAAATACGTAAGCATGGTGAGAAACAAGGAATTCAATGGCAGTTTGCATGACAATGCATCTTGATAAGCCTGCCAAAAAAAAGAGTCGAATAAAAATGTAGTCATAAATGAATTACGAAAGGTTGTAATTCTGCTTTTGGATTTAACAGTTCTAATGGTTCTATAATGCTTTGCCTTTGTGTGTCATTTACATGCTTTGCATAGTAAGGTTCCACTAATCTTTCTTTATCTTTTTTATGGTTATAAGACTTTAGTTTTATATAACTTTTAACTTGGTTGTGGGACATCATGATTTTTTACATGACGTGGCCCATATTGATATATTTGAGTTCTTAAGTTTATGTTCAAGAAAGTTTATTTGATATTTATTCATGTGGCATTTTTAGTGTGCGTACTCGTGTTATATGGGTCATGTGATTGGTTGGTTTCGAGCGCGATTTATGAGTCAATTCAGTTAATCCAATACCTTTAATATTACCACTCCTACTTTGTCGTGTGTAAGTTTTGTTTTATTTGGTTTTGTTTTGCTCGAGAATAGCAAAATGTTATATTGGTAGGAATTGATAACTCTATAAAGAGAATTATTTTATACTTTAATTGTGCATAATTTGTGTGATTCTAGTCCCTATTTCACCGATTTAGTGTTAGTTATTTAGTGTGTTAGTAGGGTTTGTATTGTGTTAATGGTTTATTTGCTGTGTTGAGTGTATAAATATAGTTATTTACTTTATTTTGATTTTGTGAGAAGGGTTTGAAAGGGAAAATATGTCATTTAACATTCAAAGGTGAAAGCTGAACCAGGAAAAAAAAAAAAAAAAATCCCGCCCCAAAAGAAATTGCTCGCTGGACGCGAGCTTAAGCAGTGGATTCCTTGCTTTGGGGGAGCTTGTTAAACAAAAATTGTTTGCTTCAGGCGAGGTAGTAACATTAGTTCTATATGGACTCAATTGCTAAGTAGTGTAGGATCATATATTTAATAATAAAAGGTTATCAAAGGGAGTTGAGGGGTGATTTCCCTTATTAATTTAAAAGCAGACGCGAGGTCATAGTTATTTTTTAGGCCTAGAAACAATTTTTTTTATTATTATTATTTCGTTACGCACAACAAATATCGAGTCCTTGATTTTCAATGAAATTTCGATTGAACACTTATCTCTTAGGGAGAATTCAACGTTGGAATTGACAAGTTTAATTATTCTAAGATATTTTTGGTGATTTCGTTCCTTTTAATTATTCTTGTTCTTAATTTTATTTCTGGCTTTAATTTTATTGCAATAATAATTTTAGTGACAACCCTAGTTTTATTTTAATCATGAATTTTTGTGATTTAATTAATTCTTATGTGATTATTTCAACCATGATGTACTAAATTAATTAGAGTTGGGTACAGGTGATGCAAATTTCCATGGATTAACTCAAGAAATCAGAAAAAATTATATTTGTGGGTGATAATTAGCATAAAGTTGACAATTGTTCAAGAACGTAATTAATTCTTGTTTTGGTTAGATTGGGTGAGGTGACACTAAAGTCGAACTCCCGTCATAGACCTTTGTTAATTGTTAGATTATGTTAATTCGAGATTATTACTGTGAGAATTACTTAGTTAGTTCATTATAAATTCCATACAAATACAATTCAATTTAATTGATTTAGGTCAAAAAGGAATCTATATCTTAATTAATTAATTTGATAAGATCCAATTATATGAGGAATCAGAGTTGGATTGTTAATTGGAAATTGAACTTCAATTGAATATAATTGAACCGATTGATTGGTAATTTGAGTAATCTTAGAAAATTTCTAGCTTAGTACCTAGCCTGTTTTTTTAAAATTATTTGAAAACAGTCATTTTTAGTTTAGCTTTATTTAATTGTATTTATTTAATTCACGTTTTAGTTATTGGTGTGCGAATAATATGCTGTCAAGTTGCAATGCAGTCATAAGCACCCAAAATTAACAACTCTAATGTAATACTGGTGTCTCAGTTGAGTTCGTCCCACAGACAACGGGGTTAATCTTCATGCTAATGGAACAAGGGGGTTTTTGAATGATTTTTAACTAAAATTAAAACAGTAAAATAACTAGGGAGAATTCGATTAAAAGCAATCTTGGTTTCGGTCATATCCACCATGGCAATTTCACTAGTCGATCATAGACACACAAAATAATTCAATTCTATATCAAGCACTAATTGAAAAATTAACCCGAGCGAACACCAATTCAAAATTGATTCTTATTTCTTTCTAAAGTTGGTTAATTTTCAACACGCGATCCAATTAACCCTAACTATTAATCCAACCCAGACACGCGCCAAAGATCAATTAATAGAAACTTTAAGATCAACAACAACAATTAAACTAATTAAACATAAACACAAACGGTTATGCTAATTAGATGATTAATTTCCTAAATTCAATAATAAAAATCCAATAATTATCAAATTCAGTTGATTCACAGATTGAATTAAGCACACGATGTTAAAACAAATCAGCGGTAGATTAATTCTAATAACTTAATATTCTACAACAATAATAAGTTAAAAGAACAACTATAAATTTAATCGTAGAAAAATAATCAATACTTGACATATAATTGAATAAATTCAAGCACAAGAAATTTCACAACTTTGTAGAATTGACTATGGCTTCAAATCCCTCTGTCAAGAAAAGAGTTTAGGCACTCATGAAAGAATATAGAGGAAAATTTTCCGCTAAAACACTAGCCAACAAGAAAATAAAAGTGTCGAATCTTTTTCTCACCCTACTTGGGGTATTTATAATGAGTATTTAGGGTTACAAATAATGCCTACAAATAAGAATGTGAAATCGAGTGAAAAAGAGTCCAACCGGCCAAAGAAATCTATCACAAAACTCAAATACACGTTACTGCTGCTCTCCGCGCACATGTGTTGAGGTCCTAGAGCGCATGTGAGCGCGAGGCAGTAAGTTCCAGGCGTGTTTTGTACGCTGCGCACATAGGCAGAGATCCTATGAGCGCATATGCGCGCGAGTTGCGTCTGGAATTGAAACTTCTGGACGCAGCGCATGTGCGCTTGCTTCCTCAATTGTGCTCTACATTCGGTTTCAATTTTTACCTGGATGCTTTCATTATTTGAGAAAGTATAAAACACAAAAGTTGTAGAACTATCCCTTAGCTTCCGAATTCATCTTGAATCACCTCAATCGGAGCTCGAGATCAAAAGTTATGTTTGAAATACAAAATAGTATCTGGAATGACTTTGTACTCGTGCATGTCTCATACTAAACATTTTCTTTCATCGTTTTGCACCCTTTTCAGCTTCTTTTCACTGTAACCCTACAAAAATTGAGAATAACCAAATGAAGCTCAATAATAACTCAAATCTTGCTTACAACACATAAAAATGTGGTAATTGACATATAAAATATAGTACAATTAAGAACTTATTAGTTATAAATTTAGTTTAGTTTATTTTAATAATCCTAAAAATACTAATTTGTGATAGTCTAGATATATTAATTGTCAAATACTTTAGTTACTTGTCTATACATATTCCATGGGAATGAGCCCTATTCGCCCTGCATACTGTTCACTTCCGGGAATTAGTGGAAAGTTATGAATATGTTAATTTAATTTTGCTAAGTGTTTGACTTATCCACAAAATGCTACACTTATCTCAGTTGTTGGATGATTCTTTAATTACCATTGAGATTTATCCATATAATTATACATGAATTGTAATTCTTTTTATCCAATGAGAACTTGTCATGTGTCAAAGATGATCCAACAATGGTTTTTTTGTTAGTAATAATCCAACACCAGTTGAGTGCTATAGTCAAACACAAATTTCATGAGATTTATTTATTGTAATTATCCATGACCATTAACATAGACACTTGATAATTGTTAAAATTAGCAACTAATCATTGAGTAGCAAATTAATTTGGAATATAAATTGTAATTCATATAATAACCAAAATTTTTAAGTTATTAAACCAATTAAAATTTATATTTAAATCTTAACAAAATTTTAATGTTTACTGTAACGTATACTATTCTTTTTAGTTGGATAGAGTCTGAACCAACTACGTAGTAACAACGACTAAGATAGTTACAATCCTTAAATTCTCAGAGAATGGTTTGGCAGCAGGATGTTAGTGTTTCGGGTCTAGACCCCAATCTATTTATTTGAGTTTGGATTTATGCATAATTTCAAATACTTAGATCTATTTAGTTATTAGTATAATAAATGAGACAAATATGATTCTTCAAGTTTCGATCCATATATGACACGAACACCATTAAACATTAACTCTATATATATATATAAAATAAAACCATAGCGTATGTTATATTCTATTGTAAAACACATATAAATACTAATAATGAATTAAATCTGTATTTTTTTATATCACAAAAAAAAAAGATTTTAAACAGAATATAAAATTTCTTTATAAAACAGATATAAATAATAACCAAATTTGGATATGGATTTAGATATGCATGCATCCAACGAATCGATCTCTTACTTTTATATATCCATCAAATATTTAAATTCGGATCGAACAATACTAATCGGCAGGACTGAGGCACGATCCTTGCATTATGAGGTGACGACTTTCACAAGTGTTTAGCAAATGTCATCATAAAAATAACTTTTTGTATAAGAAATAATTCTACAAATTTGATGGTGAATGTCCTAATTTTTTAGGAAATAAAAAGCATAGAATACAGTATTAGAGTTAAAGAACCACAAAGTACTCGACTTTATATAACGGATACTTGGAAAACAAATTTACAATGAAAATTATATATTCATTTTATGTACAAAACTTTAATAGTCATTAAAATTTTTATGTTTTCAAGTAACAATTATTTTTAATTCTGAGTATGCCATCTTGCTCAATTGGATGATTTTAGTCTTTAAAATTTTTATGTTTCCAGGTTACAATATATGCCATCTTGTTCAAGTACATGATTTTAGGACGTCAAATTTTTAAGGTGTCAATGTAAAGAAAAAGAAACATGGATCATATTATAGGGGTTCAGTTATACGGGATAAAATTAAAATTCTTAATTTTTTTTACTTATTTTATAATTTTGAAAGTTGACGGGAAATGCATTTTCCACCCTCAACAAAGCCTGCTCTGCCTCTGCTAATCGTATACAAGGCTTGATTTGCAATATCCGGCACGGATCCAAGCCGTTTACTACCCGAATGAGGTGTCCAGAAATGTCGTCGTTTCCTCATTGAACAACATATATTTGTGATTTTTTTTGAAAGTAATATATGTATATGGCTATTAATTTCATGTTAAATCATGTTCCTTCTAATTTATCTAAGGTTGTATTTGGATAAAAAATTTTGATAGATTTAGATTTGAAATCAAAATCCATCTCAGATTATTTAAATAAACTGAGAGATTTAGTTTGGAATTTAAATATACTAACAAATAAGAG
This sequence comes from Cinchona pubescens, assembly GCA_025175665.1. Classification (NCBI taxonomy): domain Eukaryota; kingdom Viridiplantae; phylum Streptophyta; class Magnoliopsida; order Gentianales; family Rubiaceae; genus Cinchona; species Cinchona pubescens. The sequence continues at coordinate 2,466,030 of JANKKI010000049.1, read as the reverse complement.
TGTAATTTTAATAGTTAAATTAATAAATTTCAAATTCACTCAAATTTATCAAATTTAAATCCATTCTTTCCAAATAGATATTTTTACAATTCAAATTCACACATTTTAATGCAACCTCATAGACTTTAATTTCACTGGAATTTTTTTTTGTCACCAATTTCATCGGAAAGTTTAACACAACAATTCTTCTTTTCAAATGGACTCTTAAGGCAACTTCCGATTGTTTAGGGCTTTATAAGGGTTATTTAAGAAAATTTGGACAAAAAAATTTTGGGCTCAACTCCAGCCCATATGGTGTTTGACGTTTATAATAGTCTACATAATCAACTTCATACTACAAGATAATTTCTAGGAGCATAATTCAAATTTTGATGTGACTTCTGATAAGCTCCTAAATGTCATATATTTTTTATGTCGTTTACCTTTGTTTTAATGTAATTTGAGTAATATTGAGTAATTATGAGCGAAAATAGTTTATTTTGAGTTTTGTAGGGTTTGAGTGAAGAATAACTAAAAATGGGTCACAATATTGGAGGAAAACATTCACTAGCGTGGTGCAAATCAGATACAGTTCAAAAGATCAACCAAACAGTATAACTCTCTTGTTTGAGCTTTGATTTCTGTGATTTTGGATGAATTAGAAAGCTAAGGAAGTTTTCTACAACTTTTGTGTTTTAAATTTTTCAGGATTCTATAAGAATCTCATTCAAAATTGTAAAGTTGGAAAATATATACCGGCAAGGAGCGCTTCTAATATAGTTTGATAGATTGATCATAACTTTCTTGTCCGAAGTTCAATTGATGTGATTCAAGATATTTTGGAAAGACAAGAGATAGAGCTACAACTTTTACGTTTTGAGTTTTCCCAAATTTGGCCTGAATCATAATCAAAATCAAGGAGGAAAATGAATCTGAATCTGCAGGGTGCGCACATGCGCAAAAAAATTGCAGCGCATGTGCACCTGCTCCAGAAGCTCATCTTCTGGCTCTGCCCAGCATGCACATGCGCGACAAAATTGTAGCGCATGTGCGCCAATTGCCGGGTGGGCTACAAAACTTGATTTATTTTGCAAGAAACATCCTCCCATGGGCCCAGTTGCATTTGATAATTGTGTACTTATCGTTTCGGAAACCCAAAACCCTAAAACACCTCTAAATACCCCATTATGAGGAGAGTTGAAAGAGGGACATCAGCTATTAGTTAGATTAGCCATTAGAATAGAAATTTGTTAGATTAGACTAGAGTTTTCTTTATTTTTAAGAAGGATTGAAAGGGAGATTCAAAATTGACAATTTTAGACCAAAAACTTGTGATTCTTCATTATCAAAGCATTCTTAAACCTTTTCTTGAGTTATTTAGTTTTTGTTCTATGATACTTTTATTGTTTAATGCTTTCTAGGGTTACATATTTTTCCTTACTTTCAAATTTAATACTTTCTTTACTTGCTTTCGTAGATTAATGGTTAGAGTAGTTTATTTGCTTTCGTAGATTAATTATAATTTTAGTTCTTAGATTAATTTATTCAAATTTCTTCCATAATGATTTTTTCAAATAGTGTTCGAGTCAAATAACCGGTAATTGCTAAATCAATCCTTGTGAGTTCAACCAGCCTACTTCCGCTATATACTATTGATGCCGTACACTTTTGGTGCGTTATCTACTTAATAGTTGGATTAAGAGATTATAAATTTTATAACTAGATATTTCACGTAACAAATTTTTGATGCCATTGTCGGGGATTGAACCCGGGTCGCCCGCGTGATTGGCGGGAATACTCACCTGATTTTATTCGAATTTCTGCGTTAGTCAATTGACACTCTAATAATTAATATTCGGGAAAGAATACAAGTGCATTATTTCAAACTTGAATTTGTTGAACTTCTTCTGACTTCTCCGCAACGAAAATTGTATGGACTTAATTTTAATTATATTTAGCTTCTAAACTAATATTTTTCTATACCAAAGAAAACTTTTTAAATTTTGAAATCGAACTACAGTCGACCCTTGAGAATAGTGCATAAGAGTACAAATTCATTACTTGTTTGAACATTAATATGTCAAATTTATCTACAATTTCTTAGTAAACACTAAACATCATATAAGTTACAAATAAATACTTTTTAATATAAAAACTAGTTTCCAGTTTCCACTATTATTATTGCTATCCAGTCGCCACCGTGTGAATTAATGTTTCCAGATTCCTGGAAATTAACTTTGTGCCGCTTTGGTCCATGGTCTTATCCATGCTCAAGATAGTCAAAGAAGCGTTCAACATAGAAGAATTTTTGGGCACTTATATCAAGGACCAAAACTTCCTTGCATGTTCTCATTATAAAGAGTATGTACAACCTTTAAAATCCATGTGGATTTTAAGATATCTTATCTTTTATATATAACAAGAGAGTCAATTTAATATGACAATCTCTCCTTTTAAATTCTTTATTATTTTCAAGGAGATTAAAAATTATAAGAAAAAAAATTTACCCTTTTTGTTTCACTTCTTAAGTTTCACTTCTTTATTTTTTACTTTTTTTTATTTTTTTATTTTACACATACATTAAATATGCTCTTTCCACTAATAATACATAAAGTAATAAACACCGACAAACATTCTATTGAACTCATTTGCAAAAATGATGTTAAGAAAAAACTTGCGTGACACGGCTGGTCAAACTTGCGTGACACGTCTGTACTAAAAAAATCTGCAACAGTGGACTTTAATTTTGGACGCTGAATATTTAGAAAATTTTACCAACGCCTTCACATTGGGATTAAGACAAATGAGACCAATAGTACCAAATCTTTTAGCGAAAACAACCTTCTTTACATTTTACATTTTATATTTATATTTTTTTTTAATTTTTCACATTTAAAATAATATATTTTATTCTTTCACAAATTCAAAACACTATTTTGGTCACTCGATACAATTATGAATATATTTTGATTTGAAAAACTCACATGCGTTTCGAATGTTACATTTTTTTAAGGGCAAAATTAGTAACATACAAATTTTAAATATTATAAGATACAGATAACCTCCTCCGCCACCATCCCAAAATTCTCACCTACCAGAGGATTTCTATTCCTCTTTCTCGCCATTTTTCCTCAGTCACTCCTACTTTGAATAGCTCTAATCCTTCTCTTTTTGGGACAATTAAGTGTTTAAAATTATGTATTGTTAATTATGCACTTAAATATGCTATATTCAATACGAATGTGAATATTTCAAGCCAAAATATACCCGTAATTGTGTCAAGAGACTAAAATTGTGCGTTTTGAATTTGTAATGGATTAAAATCCATTATTTTGAACGTGAGAGACTAAAAAAGTATAAATATAAAATGTGAGAGACTATTAACGTCATTTTCCCAATTTCTTAATGCCAACTCAACATCATGAATAAATAGTTTTTAAAATTATAATTACCTTTACTTTTAAGGCCTCGTTTGAGGTTGCCGTACTTTTGTTAAAAAAGTATTTTTAGATGATAAAATTACTTTTAGAGTGTTTAGTAAATATCACTCCACAAATTTAGGAGTAGAACTTTTGTCTCAAAAGCACTTTTAGCTTAAGTTAAAAATTGGTGCTTTTGACTTAACTTTTTCTTTTTAAAACAATTAAAGATAAAAGTTTGACAATTTTATCATTAATTTAAAACTAAATAAACATAGAAATACTCATAAAAAATTCAAAAATCATGCATTATCCCACATAAAAAAGTACTTATGCAAATTTACTCTGAAACAATAAAATTAAATATTTACAAAGCACTTTCTTTCGGTCGCGCCCCATTTTTAACAAAAATAGATAGAAATAAAAAAATAAATAAAGGAAATAAAAGAGAAATGGGCCCAAAATGAAGTTGAAAAAAATAAGACAGTGGGCCCAATTAAATAAATCTAAGGAAAAAAGTTTTTCTAAAAATAAGAGTCACCACTTGGTATTGGATTTTCTGGTGTACCGAGTCATCAAGATTGGATCACTCTCATGCACTTAAACCCTTACCTAGATAACTCCTGGTCTTTCGAAAAATTAAAAATTTGGGTTCAAGAGTCCTATTGAGGAAAGGAAAGACTAGACTACCCTATAGGTAAACTAAGCATTCTTTACACCTGATGAAATCGGTTGCAATTTTAATTTCAGAATCTTTTAATTTTAAGGTCAAAAAGTGAGTTAATTTATACTTGACAATTTCAAGTAAACAAGAAATTAAAAAAAAATGACTAACAATAAATTACGTAATCCTATGTCACAATAATGGGCTCACATGAATTCTAAAAAATAAAATAAAATAAATACATAAAAGGATAAAATACATTAGTCGAAATTAAACTAAATTTTCTTTGTTTTGCAAATTCACAAACTCATATGCAAGAATACGAAGAACATATTTGTAAGAGAATTTATAATGAGACATGTATCATATGAAGTCGCATAAATGAACAATGATTTATTCTCCTATCATAAACATTTTACAAAAATAAATAAAGACTTGCAAATTTTTTGACAAATTTAGACAATGTGAACGACAAGATCTGGACTCTACTTATAATGATTATGGTGGCTCCTTCTTTTTCTCCTTAAGAAAATTGTGGATTATTCTTCTAATAGGATTTCACTAGTCTATATGATTGTGAGGGAGTGAGAACCATGATATGAAGAATGAGCATGTCAATGTGAATTAAATGGAGAGGAGTTATGGGGTATATATAGGGGTTTTGGAAACTAGAGATAGAGTTAGAATAGAATGGAGATAGAGGTGAAGATTGGGATAAAGATGAATTTTAGAGATAATAACAATCTACGCTAATGTTTCCAATTGCAAAAACTCTAGTGATGTTATCTTTGCTTGAAAGATCATGAAGTGTTTGCCTTGTCCTTTGACTAACACCAAAATAGTCTATATTGTCAATCTTCAAAACATTACGATTATGCTTTGACCGTCAGATAGTCAATCTGGCTAGGACCGTTGCCTCGGTTCATCGAAACTTTCATCTTAAATCCAAAAGTCATTGACAATGCTCTTGGTTTTGACATTTGGTTTACTCTAAAGATGAAATTATTTGACCTACTCTCTAATTCTTGAAAAACATAACATAAATTTGCCCTTGTTTCTTGCAAAATATATATTAGTATGACTAAATGAATAATTATAACTAGAACATGTATTAAAATTGCAAATATCGGACTATAGATAAAATGACCAACTTAGAATTCCTTAATTGGCAATTAGACTCCAACAAGAACTCCTTAATCGGAGTTCAACTCAATAATGAACCGCTGAATCGATAGCTCAACTAAATAAATGAAACACTTAATCGTGGTTCGACTCAAACATGAACCCCTTAATTGCGATTCAACTAAACCATGAGTTACTTAATTGGAAACTCCAAATAAAAAGAATGATATGCGATATTGTGCTCCCAATAGACCAGGGATACTGTCCTCTCAATGGACCAATGACTCTATATTGAACACCTTAATAGGTAGCTCGACTTGATAATGAACCCCTTAATCGGTAGCTTAACTAAATAAATGAACTCCTTAATCGTGATTTGACTCAATGTTAAGTTCCTTAATCAGAAACTCTAAATATGAATCCCTTAGTCGTGCTTCGACTCAAGAATGAATCACTTAATTGTAGTTCGACTCAAACGTATGAACCTTTTAATTATGGTTCAACTCAATAATAGAATTCCTTAGTCAGGATTTGACTCAATAATGAAACTCTTAATCGTGGTTGGACTTAAAAATGAATCCCTTAATCGTGATTCAACTCAACCATGAGTTCCTTAATTGGAAATTCCAAATAAAATGAATGATCTAGGATATTGTCCTCCCAATAGATGAGAGATATGTCTTCCCAATAGACCAATGACTCCATACTAAACACCTTAATCAGTTGCTGGACTTGATAATGAACCCCTTAATCAGCAACTCGACTAAATAAATGAACTTCTTAATCGTGGTTCGACTCAATGATGTGTTTCCTAATCAGAAACCCTAAATATGAATCCCTTAGTTTGGCTCGATTCACGAATGAACCACTTAATTATAGTTCGACTCAAATATGAACCTTTTAATTGTGGTTCGACTCAATAATGGAATCCCTTAGTCAGGATTCAACTCAATAATGAACCTCTTAATTATGGTTTGACTTACTTCTTACAATGAACCCCTTAATCTCTGTTCGACCTAACAATAAAATCCCTTAATCTCAGTTTAACTCAAACATGAACCCCTTAATTGTGGTTTGACTCAAACAAGAACCCTTTAATCATGGTTCAACTTAATAATGGAATTCCTTAGTCGGGAACTCCAAATATAGAAAATGATCTGGGATACAATCCTCCCAATGGACGAGGGTTATTGTCCTCTTAACAGACAATGACTCCCTATTGAGCATCTTAATCGGTAGCTTGACTAAAAAAACTTTTCAAAAGTAAATGATAATGGTCAATCTTATGTTGATAAAACTTGTTTAACTTTGATTAAAGTTGAACAATGTGCCAAAGATCTTCTTTATGAACCTAGCAAGAATAAAATTCATGCAACATGCTTTTCATGTAAAAATGTGATGCACATGCACCTTTATTTATTTATTTTTAAAAAAAAATCCAATCCCTTTGATCAGGAGATATTTTGTATTGATAGAACAAGATGGTCTTGCTGACTTTTGAATAAGGCTGAAATGGGTATTTAGAAAATTGTTTCCCTAACTTAATGGACTCGAGCTTGCCCCAGTTTGCATTTTACCCCTTTCCAAAATCAAATTTGACCTATGCAACATTTATTTCAATTGTCATTACCCTTCTAAGTGTTGTCCTGTGAATATCTCAGTCAACTATATCAACAATGTACCTTTATTTGGAAAAATCATGTTTTTATTTCAAAGAAAAAAAAAATCATTATTGGATTTGAAAATTGGGACTTACCCTTTGTTCAGGATTTGAATTCTCATGAGTTAATTATCTCCTTTGTCCAGTCTGAGTGGACCATGGGTTGTTACGTTGTTCGGGGTTTCAAGGAATGGAAAAAAGGATATAAAGGTTCAAAATTTATTGATTCGGGTGAAAAATCTTGTGATTACTTTCCCGAAACACACTATACAAGATACATAGGAACTTCTTTTTTTCTTTTTTTTTTTTCACTTTTTGGCCCTTTTTTTTGCTTTTTTTCTTTTAAATATTGAAGGAAAGCAATCAAAGAATACCCATTTTTAATGTTGTGTTTACTCACAACTTGACTAAAAAACAATTGTATTTACAAACTTTTTAGCAATGAAATTCGAAGTTTATTTAAACTAACTCAAATTGACATCAAGGGATATTTTCCCCAGTATGAGTTACAAAATAAACTGACATAATCTTTACAATTGAGGCCATTAAAAAGTAATTCGACCTCTAAAATATGCCCCAGTGTAGGAGACAAACTTTGTCACCATGTAGGTTTCTAGGCCAAATATGACCAAGAAAAAGAATGTATACAATATAGATGATAAAAATGACCTATAAAACTTGCCCTAGTGTGCAATTCTAAATTCTTTCAAATTTTTTCTAGCATGGGGGGTGATCATCAAGACTAGTTTTGCAAAATTAAAAATCCTTTTGAAGGCTCAAGGGGGTAAGCAAAAGATAAATAGTGTTTGGATAGAAGAAATGATGTCCACTCGTCTTTCTATCATCCCTTAGAAAAAACAATTAAATCATGAGAACTCTTGTCCCATTATTGTTTTTATACACTTATGAGATAAAAGCTTATGATTTTATATTTCCTTGAAACAAAACAAAATTTCACAAAATAAAAATAACCACTTATTAAAAACAATGACAAATAAGTACTAAAAATCTTTACACAGGAATCAAGTTCCACTAGAAGGCTAACACTTGAAAAAATGCTATCATGGCCATCTCTAATTATATTTCCTCTCGTATTATTTTGGCCATAATTAGGGAATGGATGGTTGTTAACACTAGGTTGTTCAGCCCCCTTAAACACTATCTAATTAGTATCTATCATGTCTTTAATCTTGTGTTTTAGCTGATAGCATTTATCGGCAGAATGCCCAATTCCTCTAGAACGATAAGAAAAAGTTTCATTGGCATTATAGTTTCTCTGATCTTTTTCTCCAAGTTCAGGAATATGAGATATCTTGTTTTGAGCCAACATAGTTTGATAAATCTATGACTTTGGTATAGGTAGATATAAGAGGAATGAAGTGTCTTAGGGGTCTCCTAGGAGCTTGTTGTTGAGTAGGAAAAAATTGTTGTGAAGGAAAATTCTGATAATGAAAGTTGGGAGAAGCTTGAATCTGACTGACATGATAAGGTGGCAATGCTTCATTGTAGGATTGTGGGATGGATAGATTGTGTAGAAAAGCAAATAACATGTTTGGATTTAAAGCATGGGGTAAGGAATCCGATTTGGAAAACTGAAATGAGCATTTTGAGGAGTGAATTGAGCATTTACCACATTAGTCTTGCCTTTATTTTTCTTTGAGAAGATTCCTTTTTGCAATTGGAAGAGTTTGTGCATTCAGAACCCATAATAATTTGTCCGAATCAAATTCCCTCTTCAATCAAAATGCCAGCACTAATCACTTCAGCAAATGGACGCCCTTGCATAGTCACAAGCTCCTTGTAATAGGGGTGTTGTTGAGCACGGATAAAAAGTTTCACCATTTCAGATTCTTCCATAGGAGGGTGAACTTGAGCTGGAGCCATGTCTCTCCACTTTTGAGCATAATTTTGGAAAGATTCACTTGGTTTCTTGAAAACGGACAACAATTCAAATCTGTCCAGAGCATTATCTATATTGTGCTTGTATTGACTCACTTAACAAGTAGCAATATCATCCCAGGAACGAAGATTTGAAGGATCCAACTTCATATACCACTCTAAAGCATTGCCAGACAAACTTTTCTGAAATAGTTGCATTCTCAATTGCACATTTCCAACATAGGCCCCTAAGTCATTAGCATAGATTCTCAAATGCATGTAGGGGTTACCGGTACCATTATATTTTATAAATTCTGACATTTTGAATTTTTTAGGGTATTGCAAACTAGGGAACAAAATCCAATTTGAAAAATAAGTATTCTCGTATGAATTAAAACCCTTCATAGAGTGAATAGATTCCTCCAATGATTGCAATTTCAAACTCAGATCCTTGGCCTCTTCAGATTGGTCTAAGTTGGTCTTACCTACCATTGCATTCTTAGTAGTACTGTGACCGGGGAAACAAGTGTAATATTGATGACAAAAGAAATTTGATTATTAGGGGTTGGCATTTGGGAAGTTGGCATGATAGGAGTGCAATTCAAATTTTGGCCATTAGGATTTGTGTCTTGGACGGGTGGGATAGTAGTAGAATTCGTAGGAGTAGTAATTGGAAGTGGATTTGGCCAATGGAAGGTTCCGGATTTGCAACTTGAAGGCCCACTGAAAGGTATAGACCCATCATGTTCATAAAGTTCTCCATTCTCGTGGCCATGTTATCCATTTTCTGCTGCATCAAAGTAAACTCAATTTTGGAAACTATTTCTTGGGCAGTTGAGGATTTAGGTGTTTGACCAGTAGGGAAACTTTGGTTGGTGTGTTCAGTGGTCATTATTTGCCTATTTCTTGATTAAGGATGGGATCATGGTTTGGAAAAACTTGCTTACATGGGACTGTCTTGAAAATAGCTGAATTTTGAAGAAAGAAAAAGAAAAAAAATAGAAAATATTAAAATAATTAAGTGTTATTGAAATGATCGATATGACCATGCATATGTGGTACAATACATACAAAATAGAAAGAAGAACAAAACAACACATTAATAACTCAATCATAAAATGAACTAAAAAATATAGAAAACATTATTTTTACTGGGGATTCTAAGGAAAATCATAATTCCTAAACAATATATAACAAATCATGAAATAATTATTTGACAAAATACATTTACAAAAAGAGAGGAAAAAATGAAAGAAAAAAATTTTAATTTTTTTTTTAAAAACAACATGCAATTTTTTTTTTTTTTTTTGGAAAAAGGAAAATAAAGTTACCTTATTAAAAATTAATTTTTATTTATTTTTTAGAAAAAAAAAAAGTCATTTAACTTCACTCATATATAACATGTGCAGAAAAGTAAACTATATGGGTCATGAGGTTAAGATTCACTAATGCATTTATTCTATACTTGGTTGGTTTCGGTTTCCAACTTTCAGACTGAGGGACCCAAAAGTATCATTTCCGTTAATACAAGCGTCTCAAGTCCTGGTGGTTCGAGTTGAACCCGTTTAACACCGGTATAGGCATATCGGATCATGTACTCACGTACCTATATGAGGTCTGAATCTTAAAAAGGAAGTGGGACAGCGGCCACTGGGTTATGCAAATGAGTGATATGTCATGAGGTGTCTCTTGGAGATGAAGTAATTTAAAACTATTCAAATGAGATATTTACAAACAACAATTAACAAAACCAACCAAAAAAATAGCTAAACAAATAAAAATGGAAATAAAATAGAAAACGCAAAAAAAAAAAAAAAAAAAACTACTCAAAAGGCCTTAACATTAAAAGAATAAATATAAACACTACTCGAACTCTCTAACATCCCCAATAGAGTCACTAAGCTGTCGCGCCCCATTTTAAACAAAAATAGATAGTGATAAAAAAATAAATAAAGAAAATAAAAAAGAAATGGGCCCAAAATGGGGTTGAAAAAAAATGCAATAGTAAGCCCAATTAAATAAATCTAGGGAAAATGATTTTTCTAAAAATAGGAATTGCGAGATTCGGTATTGAATTTTTGGTTGTATCGAGTCACCAAGATTGGATCATTTTCGTACACTTAAACTTTTACCTAGCTAACTCTTGGTCTTTCAAAAAAAAATAGAGGTTTGGGTTCAAAAGTCCTATTGACAAAGGAAAGGCTAGACTACCCTATAGGTAAACTAGGCATCCTTTTATCCCCGATGATATCAGTTGCGAATTTAATTTAATCTTTTAATTTTAAGGATAAAAAGTGAGTTAATTTATACTTGAAATTAGAAGTAAACAAGAAATTTAAAAAAAAAATGACCAAAAGTAATTACATATTCCTGTGTCCTAATAATGGACTCACATGAATTGTAAAAAATAAAATAAAAAAATAAAAATAAAAGGATAAAATATATTAATTGAAATTAAAATAATTTTTTTTTTTTTTTGCAAATTCATGAACTATATGCAAACATACGAAGAACATATTTGTAAGAGAATTAGAATAAGACAAAGATCATAAGAAGTCGCAAAAAAATGAACAATGATTTATTCTCATATCCTAAACATTTTACTAAAATAAATAAAGACTTACAAATTTTTTGACAAATTTAGACAGTGGGAATGACAAGATCCGTGGAATGGCAAGATCCAGACTTTGATTATGATGATTATGGTGGCTCTTTCTTTTTCTCCTTAAGAAAATTATGGATTATTCTTCTAATAGGATTTCACTACTCTATGTGATTGTGAGAGAGTGAGAATTACATAAAAAATGAGTATGTCAATGGTGAATCAAGTAGAGAGGAGTTTTGGAGTATTTATAGGGGTTTTAGGAGTTAGAGATAATGTTAGAATAAGATGGGGATAGAGGTAAAGATGGGGATAAAGACAAACTCTAGAGATCGAGATATGAATGGCTAACTTGCTATATAGAGAACAAACATAAATCCCTACATTTTCAAAATCTTATTTTACTAATTATCCTAAACAAAAAGATAAATAGCAAAAAAAATAATTTCAAAAATAGGTGTCTATACCACCTTTCAAAATTCTAATGAATAAAGTGTTTCGTGATAGGCCACCACAACTCCAAACGGGGCCTAAGCATTTATAAAGTACTTTCTTTCAAAAGTCTAACGAATAAAACGTTTTATGATGAGCATCACAACCCCAAACGGAATAGCCTTCAGAAATAACAATGTGTTAATAAAAAATTGTTACTGATAAACACTGAGCAATATTGAGTTAATTATCGATCAACAAAACTACAAAAGCAAAGAAGCGTGAATGAAAGTAAATAAGAGATCATACTAGTTTATCATTATTCTATCTCATAAACAAATTTTTTTTTTTTAAAAAAAAAAAAGGAAAGAAAAGGAAAACGTAAATAGAAATCAACACATTTGTCCGTTATCATGGTTGTTAATTTTTTTTTTAAAAAAAAATCCTTTAATCTGTGTCTGCAAGCTTCCACAAACTGTATAGGGCTTGGTAATATATTTTATTTTTTCTTCCAATAATATTTCAAGGTTATGCGTATTCAGCCTTAAAAAATTGTTAATTGAAAAGGCAGGCATATTCCGTGGTTCACTAGTATATTTTTAGTAAAAGATTTAGGTAGTGAGTAAGATTCTCTTAACCACTTTACAATGTAAAATGAATATAACAATGATTAAAATGACTGAAAAGTAGAAGGATATTATTATTTTTCAATCATTCAACAGTTTAAAATACTTACTTTATAATACAGAGTGAATAGCAAGAATTTTTTTAGTTACGGTTAAATACTCAATTCCCAACGTCAATGATTTTGAAGACTTACTACACCGTATATCCCATAATTTATAATTGAGTCTCACTTTGCATCTTAACTCTTAGATTTATTCCACTTTAGTCTAATTTTTAACTCAGTCACTAAAATTAGTGGATTGGTGTGTGCGAACTGTGCACTTGTTTAGTGCCGTATCGTACTTTGGGAGATAGCCGTGAAATAATTCTACTTTTCATCCCATAACATATAATCAATTCTCAATTGGTCCCCCTAAATCTAAATTTTGAAAAGACTGTGAACCAGTAAATCGTGCATCTGTTCTTCTTCTGTCCAATTTATAAGTGTTAAAAAGAATTTGTAGAATAGGATGTTAGTACGAAGTTTATTGTTATTATTCCATATAATATGAGGCAACGAAAAATAAAATTTTGGCATTGTTAGTGACACAAAAAATTCTAAAATGGGAAATAAGCATTTAAGTTAAGATCATTTATTTCTTGAACTTAAGGTTGTTGCTACTTTAAGGAAATATTTGTGATAACATATAATCCACTTAGGGGCCATTTGGTTTGATGCAAAAGTTTTTACATAGAAAAGTATTTTTCAGAGAAAATATTTTCCATGAAAAATGATATTTTTCATACAATGTTATTGGTGTTTGAATGACAAAATCAAAATCTTTTGAAAAATGTTTTTTTGATGCTTTTGTTCTTTGATTTTATAGTATGATTTTGAAAGACTTTTCATCAATTGTGATAAATAATTTACAAGTAATTATAGTCAACAAAGATTGATTTTTTTTTAAAATAAAAATATAGGATAATATAGTTATAAAGTATGCAAACGATATTTAGATTACTTTGAGAACTACAATAAAGAGAAAATGAACAGACAAGAATCGGAAATAAAAATAAGTTTATCAATCCAGGTAATAAAAGTATATATTTGACTTTACTATCATTCTTAAATTATTTAGAAATAACTTGTGCTCAATAATTTCATATGCTGTTTTTAGCCAAAGAGAAGAAAATTAAAAAATGTTTAATTCATAAAACTATTTTCTATATTTAATCCTAAAAAATATTTGAAAAAATATTTCCTGACAAACGAACCCCAATTCATTTTAGTTTCTCAAAAGAGCAAAAACGAAAGAGGATTACAATCATAACCCAAATATATATTGTACAAAGATCACCGTTGCAACTAAGGTACTGTGTGATTAAACTAAAAACTGAAATTTAAGGGTTGAACGTATTGATTTACTATATTATAAAGTTACATATGTTTTCAAGTGCAATTATTATGTTTTCTTTATTTAAATTAATTTTTAAACGTTACTATTAAAGGATTAATTACAATATGCACCCTTAAACTATTGTTTTTTTGAAATTTGCTTCCTGAACTAACAATTTTAGTATTATAATACCTTATATTATAAATTTTTTGGTACAATAATTTAATCCTTAGTGAATTTTTCTAACTATTTCTGGGTGGAAAGACATTAATAGTTGGGACCCACACTTCTCACGGTTCACACTCTTCATCAAATCTTTTCACTAAAATGACAAAATTGCCCAGCACTGGGATCCACAATTCTCTCGGTTCACACTCTTCATCAGTTTTTCTTCTCTACCTCTCAACTCTCAACCGGAACCAAACAGAAACCTCATTAATAACTTATACAAATCCTCACTCTCTTCAAGACCTCTATCCTCTCTCTCTCTTCCGGTGATGGTTTACTCTCCAGATGCCATGAGAAGCCACTAATTTTTGCCTTTAAACCTTGAATCCTCAACCCCCCAGGTAAATGGTACTTCTTCTACTTCTCCATTATCCATCTTTCACAGACTTCTGCTCCTACAAAAACCTCTCTTCACCGTCACCACTACCCTCTCATAATGCTCCCCAATTCAACACCACTCTCTCATTTTCTCTCTCATTTAAATCGCAAAGTTTCAATCTTTCATCATTTTCATGTCCTTTTTTAATCCAAGAACTAACCACAATAATCAGTCTTGTGGCCTTTCTGGCTGCGGTGATTGAAGTTCCTGGAGTGCTTGATTTCGGAGACAGAGTCAAAGCAATCAGTATGAATGGATTCTTTTTTAAATTATGAACAGGAAAAAAGTTCAAGAGGACATTCTGATGTGGAACAAAGACCCTCTGTGGGGCCTTTGACTAAATGGTGGGGAAGGAAATAACTAACGAATGAGGGTAATTTAGACATTTTAATAAATTTTGCTGTGGCAATATCATTTTTCTCAGTGTTTATCTTCAGAACTCCTGTGAAGGACAATTCCAATGAACAGAGCACTGTAGCATTGGGAACATCAGATTTAGAAATTGAAGAACCAATTAATTGTTAATACTCCAATCATTCAGAAGTGATACACTGAACAAGATTAATTTCAGAAACCCAAATTACTCAAATAACCACTTATTTCTATTTTTTCAAGGATTGCATAAAAGAAATACAGTAAAAGACAAATTCGGAATTAAATTGCTTAAATTATTAGTCTTATCTCTTCAAAATATCAAAACAAAATTTCTTTGTAGACCCTATTTTCATTAGTTTTTATTTCTAACTTTGAATTCTTGTTTAACATTCTGCATACCCTTAGATTAAAACTCATATGAAATGTGGCATTAGTCCTTTAGATACCCAAACAAATGAAAGCACGAGTAGTTTTAATCTAATTTTGTTTAACATAGTAGACAATGGATTAATTGCCACACCTGTTACCGTTTTTAAAATTCATAGCATAGAAAGTATGACTTTCACATTTAAAAAATTCGAAATCAAATGATTTCGACATTTCCCTGATGCGAAATCACCTTTGGTTAAGGTCACTTGAATATTTTCAAAGTTAACATACTTTGTAAATGCGTAAGTTTTTCTTTTCTCTTTTTTTTGAACTTATTTATGTTTTTCATATTTAAAATTTTAAAAAAAAATACAATTTTGGTACTTAATATTTGTGAGCAGAGTTAAATTAATCTCCAAAAGTTTACCAAAATAAATTAAGTCCCAGATGTCTCCAATTTTTTTGCCAAATAAGTACAATTAACAGAAACTCAAATAGTGACTAATGATCAAAATCGAATTGTCGTGAGTCAAATGTTTTGATTTTGCAATTATGGTCCCTGATATTTAGATTTTGAATTAATATGATCTCTTAATTTTTAAATAAGGGTTAATTACTCTTTACCCCTTCAACAAGAGCTAGCAATTTCGTAGACACGATATAAATCTTATCACATCATTATTAGGTAAACTAGTTTATAACACGAATGTTAATGGGTTAGGTTGGATCAACTATGCGTGAGTTGACATGATAACCCATTAAATTCCTAAATGAACAGATTTTACTAAAATATTGCCTCAATTATAAGTTAATATAACGTATTTTAATATTATGCATAATAGTTTTAATGTAAGATTATTAAATCAAACGTAATATTTATTTTATGTATTATCAAAAAAAAATTCGATAATTTTAATAATTTACTCTAAATTGCCAGAGCGAGGTTTGTATTAGTAATTGATCAATTTATTAAAGAATTAAAATTTGAGATTTTAATTCAAAATATCGCAAGTTATTTAATCTATCAAATAGGTTGGTACATCTTTGGTAGGAGTAAACGGTTTAGATACGAATACGACATAAAATACATAGATCAAACACAAATACAACACAATAAAAAATGGGTTCTACACGGCACAATACGAAGCGAATATAGATTAGACACCACACGACCTATTTCCACCCCTATCTTCAACTTTCGCACAACTAACACTTTACCTTCTATCGTTATCTTTTGAGTACTAATTAAATCATCCGTTTCGCATTTAGGTGAATTAGAATAAAAGGTAATTTTTTTAAAGAAGAAAAAAAAAAAAGAGTGGTTTAGTTTTTGTTGTTGGTGGTGGTAGTAATAATTATTAGAGGGATGTGGAGTAAATTGAGGTAAAAAATAGAATAAAATAGAAATGGAATGGTCAAAATATTGAATTGACATAATAGAGGGAGCAAAGTGCTCAAAACATAATGTTAGTACTAAAGCATATTTTTCCTTTATTGCTTGAAGAATTTTTTACATAGAGCAATTTGTAAAATGAGTGGCCAGATTGGATGGCAAAGTTTTCTCATTATTTTTTAAATAATATTTTGTAATCATTAATCAAATATATTTTTCAGTAATTATTTTTTCTCACATATACGACATATCAAAAAATAACTATATTATTATTTCAGATAATATGTATAATAAAATATTATAAATAATAGTTGTCCAAATAGACCAAAGCAAGTTAGATATTTCTACGGAGCATAAAAGTTATTTCTTCTTAGAAGTTAGATCCAATATTTTTTGTGCCTTATTTTCCGCCTTTGTAGTTAGACTAGTTTTTCTTGGATTTCGACTAACAGCTCCCTTGACTAGCTAAGCAATATAATTTTGTTTCCTTACATTCAGTGATCAAATTTCATCAAATTCAGAACCTCTTCTAAAATATATTCTATTATCAGTTTTTAGAATTTGAATCTCAAAAACGAAATTGAAGCCATCACAGTTGCGGACAACATTCTTGAAGCACATATATAGTACAAAATTAATTTGATGTTGGGTCATGGTCTTGTGGCCCTTGGCGACCATGCAACAATATGACATTTGAGCTTTGGATTATGACCATACCATATGAAAAAGCAAAGCGACATTTAGAGATGGAGAAAAAGTCTTGAAAACGTGTTTGTTTCTTATTTAACTTTTTTGTTGTCAGATCAAAATCAAATCAGCATAAAAAAAAAATAGAATAAACACAAATAGAAGGATAAATTATCAACAAGAATTTCTTATCAAGCATAAAAAAAGATTGTTAGAAATGGAAGGCCAAACTATCATTGATGCAGGTATATATTGACTCGTACAAGAATTTCTTGTAATATCCACATACACCAAAACACATAAATTATGAATCTTACATGAGATTCACAACTTGTTTCACATAAAATTCACAATTTATGTGTGGGTCTTGTTGCATGTGTAGCCTTGGTCAATTTGTAGCGCAAGAGTGCTAGGAGCCGTGTGTTAGATCACTAAATTGACTAACGAATATTCCAACAACATGGGTTTTCATGAATTGGGTGAGTTAAAAAAAATACTTGACTCTCACTGACTGAGTCAAAAAAATTTTGATTTTCTATCTAATCCATACAATGGGTACCTGGCCTACCGAGTACCCTCAAAAGAGAATCGAGTTGACCAGGTACCCGACTGTCACTATTAACAAAATATAAAAATTTAAATAATGATAATTAAACAAGTTAATTTTACAATTAAATCAACAACAATTAAATCTAATTTACAAAATATAGTCCCAATATTACATCCCAATAGTAACAAACTAACAAGTAGCAACAGGCCAATAGCAACAATAATTAAATCGCAAAATATGTTTCAACAGACGTGAGTGTGAGAAATGATGATGCGAGGAACAAGAAGAGAAGAGATGATTTAGGCGAAAATGGAAGGATCTTTTCTACTTAAAAAGAAGAGATTCACATTTCAATAAACCTAATAAGTATTTACTTCTAATGAAAATTATTAATTAAATTTACAAAATTACCTCTAAAATGGACCAGGTTGGGTACCCGATGGGTTACAAAAATATGATCCACTACCAGACCCTCAACTTGAGTGACCCGACCCTTTACCCGACCCATTTTCAGAACACGGTTCGGGTACCCTCTTTTTTCAGTTTAGATCGGTGGATTTTTTGAATAAGCGTGCCCGAATGAATACCCCTACCAGCAACAGAAAATTGACAATTTACTATACAATTGCTGAATATGCACATTTATATCTTGCTCAATAGATATGAAAGCAGTATCATAAATTCACATATATATATATTGTTTATTCTATTTGTCAAATTCTATGGTATCTGAAATACCAAAGTTAAATAACAATGAAAGAATAGAAATCCACTTAGTAAAATATCAAATGAACAGATGTTCACCAATTGGTCTCTCTGGTCTGTAAACTTTCTTGTGTACAATCCTAGCCTCCAAGCTACAGCTTCTACAAATGTAAACTGCAAACCTCATCAAGAAAAATAACCCAAAATTGTAAAAGGGTTAAAGCAAAAAGGAGAAATTAAATTTGGATATAAAGGACTCTAATGGCCGACCCCGGGGCTCGGAACAGACCGGAGAATCCTGTCGATGGCGGCGAGATGGCGCGCTATTAACTTTTCGTCAATGGTCACCGAATGACCCTTATTGCTAGGAGTAGAAGCCGGCACCTTACCCTTAGGCAGGGAGGTCAGATATAGCCATTCATCCACGGGATGCTGTGGAGGCACCATATTCTTGTTAAATTCTTCAAATGCACTTCCAGTATCTTTCTGCCGCAAGAACCTGATTCGAAATTTGAAAGTACTATTAAGAACATGAACAAAACTAATCTTGAGATGGCCATTTATGTTTTTGTTTTAAGAGGGTTTTAATGAATTTGGATAAAAAGGGAGGGAAGAATGGGGAGAGAAATCTTGTGGACTTTTGTTTTGGAGAGACTTGTATGAAGAGGGTTTTGAGCGATGGTTTTGGGAGTATATAAATCTCTTAGGGAAAAATATAATTTTGTATAAGAGACTTGTATAATCTGGATCCTCATAATCAGGCAAAACACATTTAATTCTCAAAATTTTCAATTTTAAACAATTTATGACAAATATAAAAATTTCGTCAATTAGAAACAAAAAAAAGTTAAATCTTAATTTTCAAACGTGGAAAATTGTAATTTTGGTCCTCAAAGTTTGGATTATAGTCTATTTTGATCCCTCAAAGTCTAAATAAAAAGCATTTAATTCTCAAACTTTTTAATATACTTTCCAATTTAGGACAAATTTAAAAATTTTGTCAATTACAAAAAGAAAAAAGTCACAGCATTGCATGTAACTGTTAAATCTATCCTGGGATATAACACTTCCCAACCAATTTAAAACTCATTTAACCATACTTTCATTTTTCTCTCTGATTTTCAACATCTAACTATTCACCATTCTTATCTATATTATAACAATTCACATGCACGTGACTATTGAATCTAATATAGGTTATAACACCTCTCAAATGATTTCAACCCATTTAATTTGTTGTTAAAAAAGTTATATACAAAGAAAGGATAATATTAAAACAATAATAATTCACTAATAAATTAAAAAATAGTTTAATTCAAAATTAATATTTGAGTTATAATAAAACAATAATAATTTACATTTTACAGTAGAATGAGACTCATTTATTAAGGTTAATTTTTGAAATATTTGCTAAAGTTGGTGTAATAAATGAAAACTCAATATTTAGTTGCAAATGTTGAACAAGATTAAATAATCGTAATATATTAGTTCAAATTTATACTTCATGTACTCATAAGCAACATCTTTTATAATATTTTTATATTAGCAAATTATTTTTTTGTCATTAATATTTTTTTAAATGTTTTAAAATATCAAGAGACAGACGAATTTTTACACAGTCACTAAATTTAGCAAAAAGAAAAAAAAAAGAAAATATGTTGCTAATTTAAGGTTTTTTCAATGCCTTAAAATCAAATTTAGTAACCAATTTGTTGACGGAAAAATCCGTGGCTAAAATTTCGTCAGCAAAACCATTGCTATATTTTACAGCTAAGGAATTTTTGATGGATGGATTTCATTGTCAAATCTATCAGTAAATTGATTGGCAACGGATTTTATCAAAAATCTATTGTTAAATTCGTCGCTAAATGGGTTGAAATTGATAAGAAATTGTTATAATATAGATAGAAATGGTGAATATTATAAGGTATTAATAGTTAAAGAAAAAATAAAAATATGGTTAAATTGGTTGAATCAATTGAGAAATGTTATATATTCCTAGAATAGATTTGACTTTTCCATTTTTAATTGACAAAATTTTAAAATTTGTCCTAAATTAGAAGATATTAAAACATTTGAGGATTAAATAAGTTTTGTTTGAAACTTTAGGGACTAAAATAGGTCATGACCCAAACTTTGAGGGTCAAAATTATATATTTTTTTACAATTAACAGTCACGTGCAAAGTAGGTGACTTTTTTCATTTCTATTTAATGAAATTTTTAAATTTGTCATAAATTGGTTGAAATTGAAAATTTTGAGAATTAATGACTCAAATTTTAGAGGGTAAAATTGTATTTTTCCCTAAATAGATGGAACAAAAGAGTAGACCATAGAGCGTAGAGGGGGAAGAATTTAATTAATGGACCGCGTGACGACTAGGGAGATGGGGGAAAGGCTTGGGGATCAAGTTAGTTGGCTAAGTCAACTTTCAAGTTTGTTTCGGAAAAGAAAATTGTAGAAAAAGGGGGGTATGTGAAAGTGAGTGATTGGTAATAGTGGGAGTTAGTCTACTAAAATCGGTGTCTGAATATCACGTGGATATAAATTACTAGGTGGAAATAAGAAAGGAAATCATTAACTAAGCCGCCGGCTGAATTTTCTTCGGAATTTTTGCTTTCATACATGTAAATTTGCAAACTAATACTTGTAGTATTTAGCAAGTGATTTGTCAGTATTTTGGCTTGGGCTCCACTGGTTTTCCTAGTCAATTATGAATTCAAAAATATAGTAAAAGGTTATGTTTGGATCAATGAATTTGAAAACAAAATTAAAATATATTTATTTGTTAGAATGATTTGTAAGGGTGAAATGAATTAATTTTAAATCAATCCAAATTAAAAAGTGTGAAATGAATGATTTCAAATAACTTTTTAATTTAAATATATTTGAAATTTATCTGTTTTAACCTCGTAAATCCCTTCAACCAATTGGTGAATTTTTAAATTTTTCTCTAAATCTATTGATCAAAACAAAATAAAGTTCTTTTTTTAATTTTTAAGCGTGACATAAAGATTTAACAATGTTCCTTATGTGTATTTAATTATATGGGAAAAATCTATGTTGGTCCTTTATTTTTAAGATGTGTCCCAATTTGATCCCTTATATATATATATATATATATATATTTTATATCGAGTATATATATATATATCAGAACAAGTCAATTTAGTTACTTATCTTTCAAAATGTTAGCCTCTAAGGAACTCGAGATAAAAAGCAAGAATTGAAGCCTGCTTTGCTCGTGCAAGTTTCCCTACATATGGCTCGTTTGTGCTTTCTTGAAGTGGTTGGGCTGCTTTCAAATAGTAGACTTTACAACCATTTTTGCTTGTGCTAGTGCCCATCCAATCCAAAAATGACGTGTGAGAGCAAAGAATTTTGTGTGGGGCTAATAGTTTCATTTCCTATCTCATGGAAAACCCTTACTGAATC
The DNA here is from genome assembly GCA_025175665.1 of Cinchona pubescens. NCBI lineage: Eukaryota > Viridiplantae > Streptophyta > Magnoliopsida > Gentianales > Rubiaceae > Cinchona > Cinchona pubescens. Next base: position 2,444,151 of record JANKKI010000049.1, on the reverse strand, counting down.
GTAGCCATATCGAGTGACTTCCTCTCAAAGCCTTCTTCCGAACTAGCCAATCCACTTGGCTTGCTTTACGAACGTCAGCGATGCGGCAGTGTCCTGCCAAAAATGACCAAAGGGGCTTACTTATCTTATAGTTTAGGGGTTTTATTCGTCTTTGGTGGGGGAAGCGGATCATTTATGATGAAGAGGATGAGCTTCAAGAGAATGATTCGGAGTAAAGAAGAAATGGTCACCGATTGCTACTAAGTAGCTTCATCTTCTAGATTTGGTAAAAAAAAAAAGAAACTAAAATCCTCTTTTCTAGATTCAGCTAAAAAGGTATGTATAGAACTAAATTTCGGGATTGGGCACGACTCAGCATTTTCGGAAGGAAATTCTATATAGGGGTTCCCAATGGCAGTAGTCCGAGTTACTTTGTTCCTTCTTTCGCTGGTTGCTTTGGTTGGAATACCCTTAACTGTCTATCTCCATTTCGAAATGGAACTGCTTTGGTTTCTTGGAAAAGAGAAACCCTTTTTAGGAAGAACAAAAAAAGGTGCTCTTTGCCCAGGTGCTCGGAGAGCCTCCAATCTTTCCACTACATAAGTCGCTGATAGATGAAAGCTATTCGAGCTTCCCTTCATTCGTTCTGAATAGAATGCTTTTTTTTTTTTTCAAAAATAAAAGATGTAGTGGGCCTTTCACCCTGTTTATGAGTCAAGACACTGTCGGACACCAGTGGCTGGCTTAAGTACCTGTGGGTTAAAATCAATCTCATTCTCCGACAAACAAGAACTATCTATCACAGTGCCCGATCCCAAGCGGTGGCCCAATTTAGCCTGGCCCGACCTTTTTAACGTCCAATCATTTAAGTTTGAAGGCCACTTGATGTTCATGTGGCCTTCACGATTATTTTATTCAACTTTTAAGTCAACATTCCTACACTGGCCAGTATTTTAGAAGTTGAGGGACTAAATTAGTTTGTTGTGATAGATAAAGAATCAAATTCAGACACATCTTAAGAATAAGGGACTAAAATAGTCTTTTCCGTTAATTATATTTTAGTGTGTTTTCAGGCTACCTATTGTATTATAAGATGTAAATGAGAAAAGGTATTATTCACAAGAAATATGGAACTGAAAAATTGAATAGTGTGAATGTGTTCTATAAAAAAGAGGGACAAAAGTGAAATTGGATCAATGTTATGAAGATAGTTTAGTAGAAAATTTAATCTTTCTTTCTTGTTTTCTAATTCATTTTTTCAGTGAAGGGGATGGATGCGGACAAATAGGCATATCTTCTTGATTACTTAACGGTAATTCATGGACCTTACATTTTTTTATATTTATTTGAAATAATTTTATTTTATACCCCTTAAGTTATACTCAATTTCCACTATACAATTATAATTTTGATTCTAGACATTTTGCACTCTCAACTTTGAAATTCGTCCTATATTCAATCCAAATTTTAACATTGTCAACAAAATTAGTGAATCTTTCGTATGTACAACAATCTATGTGATGTACAATAATGTTGTCATAATGTTTTAGGTGCAAAGATTCTGCTAAATTTGGTGAAAGCGTTAAAAATTGGATTTAAATGGGACGGATTTGAGAATTAGGGGTGCAAACTGTTTAACGAACTGAAATTGGGGATGCCAAGAGTGGATTGGATATAACTTGATGGTACTAAATGGAATTAATCCTATTTGTTTTTAACTTTTCTACGGGCAAAATTTTTTCTATGCCAATTGAGAAGAAAGGTTACATGGAATGATAAATTTGGAAAGAAAAAAAGAATATTGCTACAAAATTTCTGAGAAATGAAATCTTTCTGTTTGATAACTCGTCTGATTATTTTGAAATTATACACGTGGCAAAGCGAACGATACTTTTGAATAACTTTTATCCAGAAATTCAAGTAGCCAGTTTGCTTTAGAAAATCAAGAACAAGGCACAAAAATTGCTTTGTGATGCAAGTCTATGTTATGGCATTGTCTAACTCAATTTGCAAACAACTTGGAAAATCTTGTCATATCAAGGATATCCAAATTGGCCGACCGCAAGGAAAACAAAAGGGAAAAAAGAATACACTGCCCCAGAAAAGTCATATGAAATAGTCTTTCCAATTAAATCATATGGTTAGCTTAGACATTAATGTGGAATGAGGAACCTCATCAGACACCTATAAGTCAATTTAACACGACATCCATACGTGGAAAATAATAATTAGGGACAATAGCTGCATCATTTCTTAAATTCAATCTTTGTTTTCGTGAAAAAATTACACAAATTACATAAAACTACTTTATGCTTTGCAGTTGTAAATGGCAAAAAGGCTCCAAGACCATTATACTTTTGCTTGCCGACAAAACTAGTCAGGTCTTATTGTGGTGTGATGAATTGGAAATTTTCTTTATTTTTCACCACAATTGTTTTATTTAGTTTCTGTATCTTTGTCCCTGTGATTGGTAAGTCGGGAATAGATAAAATAAAAAATTGGTGAAGAAACATTCAGATTTTCACCTTCACGTGGTTATGTCCAATTGTAGCGGTCAAAAGATGTCCATCTCTAGGCAGTGATTCATATTCACACGCTCAATTCGGTCATTTTTGTTTTGGGATTTCGAAAATACTCATTTAATTGTTGACTTTATATTAAGTATATTCTAAAGTATTTTTCAATTATTTGTTTCCGAATTTTTACATGCTAAAATAGGGATTTGGATTTGTTGACGAAGATTTAAATCTAAAATGATCTAATCAAGGCCCAAATTAAAGAAGTATAAAATATTAACTAGCTATTATAATTAACCGTTATAACTAGTGGTAATAACTAGCCATTATACTAGCAGTTGGAATTGTGTGTGTTAATACCTAATCATTTGTAAATCATTACTCAATGAAATCAATTCTTTATCTCTTTCAAATTCTCTCAAATCGTGAAGTCTCTTTCTTGTTCCTTGATTGTTTGCTTAATTAAACACTAAAACACTTATTTTTAACATAGTATCAGAGCACTATTAAGTGTTTTAAGTGTTTATTAATCACCATAAGTCTATCTCCCTTAGTTGTTTTCAACACCTTAGTAAGTTATCTTAACCGAATTTGATCATGGCAGATACGAGTTGAAATTCAACTAAGGAGAGTTATCTTCAAAATTAATACCAACAATAGTATTGGAATCAAGCTCACAAGATTTTCACTCAATGGTAAACATTTTACGATATAGATTAGTGTCGCAAGAAGGAGATTAATAAGCCAAAGGGTCTTTGGCTACGGAGATGGCGACATTCGTTCCCCAAAGGAGTGAACTAAGGAGCATAATGAATGGCTCTATGCGGACGTAATGGTATTCACGTAGATTACAAACTCAATTGATTCCTCCGATGTTGGTGAATTTTAAAGTGCAAAGGATGCCAAAAACTTGTGGAAAGCAATCAATCAGCAATTTGGAGGGAAAGGAAATTTGTTGAGGATATATGATCTCAAGAAAGATCTTTATAGTCTTATTTGGAAGAATAAATTTTGAACTATTCGTAAAAGGTGAAGCAGACATGGGATAAAATTCGTGCGTTGCAGCCTCCCACCATTGATTTAGATGAACTTGACAAGAGAGAAAATAAAGATTTGGTGATGTCTCTCTTGACAGATCCAGTCTTGGATCCGAATTTGGTGAACTAAGGTACAACATTTAAAGGAGCAAGGAGATGCTACTTTATAATGAAGTGATTTGTATGGTTGAAGAAGAAATCTTGGCAAGAAAGCTCTATGATGCACCTAAGACCAATAAAGTTACTCTTGTTGAGGAAAATGCATCAATTATAAGACACAAATACATCCACACAAGTTGGCAACAATAATCAAGGAAAAAGGGCACCACCAAATTGCCAAAAATGTGGCAAAATTAGTCATCTTAACAAATAGTGTAGAAATTCTGAACATTGTGGCACGCAAAGGCATCCAAATGAAAAATGCTGAGAATTAGACCCTTATCTCAAGGCTAAGGATCTCCCAAGCAATCTAAATAGTCAAGAAGCTAAGCATGCAACCGAGAGTAATCCTACCTCAAACCTTTTGGAGGAATTAGTTACATTTCTCAATTCTCACAAAGCAAGCATGTCTCACGGCCAAATTATGAAATCTGACTTGATTCTGCTTGTTTTTAATCATGGATTATTGATTCGGGTTTTAGTAATCATATGTTTAAAAATAAGATAAATGCATTCAGTATTGGATCATTGTTTGATGAAAAACATGTTACAATTGCTAATGGAGCCAAAATACTGATAGAAGGAATAGAAAAATTGAACATTTTAGCACGCCAAATTGAATGATTATACTTACCTATGTTTGCCACTAATTTGTTTTCCGTAAGTAAGCCTACTAAGGACTTAAATTGTTATGCAATCTTCAATCCTAACAAAGTCGTCTTTTAGGACATACCAACTAGCCATTGGTAGGAAAAATTGAAAGATGGACTTTACCTTTAGAAAGCACAACTAGAGGCCTTCAAGAATTATGGTATGCTAGATTAGGTCATCCACCTAACAATATTTTGAGTCAACTAGTGCCTAATGTAAAGTTCTATGATTTCAAAACATGTTGCTCTTGTATTTTGGGTAAACAAATTAGGTTACCTTTTGTAAGTTCATAAACAAGGAAGGTAAATATGAAAATCTTTTTTATTTACTTCATTCGAACCTTTAGTGTGCACCAAATTTATCTCATAATGATTATAGATACTTTAGCAGTTTTATAGATCATAAATTAAAATACAAATGGGTATACCTAATGAGAACTAAATCTGAAACATATGAATGTTTTGTTAAGTTCTTCTCACTAATTGAAAATCAATTTAACTCAACAATTAAAAGACATATAAACAAACAAAGGAAAATAGTATGTTAACAATGCATTTAAAGAGTTTTTTCTGGTGAAAAGGGCATTACTCATTAAACCACTTGATATACTCCAGAACAAAATGAAGTTGTAGAAAAAAAGAATAGACACATCTCAGATGTAGCTAGATCCATGATATTTCACTCTAATCTTCAAAAAGAATTTTGGAACGATGCAATTAGTACGACCAAGCATTTATCAATGGAACAGCTTTTAAACTCTTGAAAAATATATCACCAATTGCGATAGCATATGATCACAAACCAGATTTATAATTTACTTAAGAGTATTTAGCTGAGTTTGTTATGTGAATATAGATAGTCACTCTAGAGATAAATTCAGCCATAGAAGCATTAAATGCATATTTTTAGCATATTGTGTGGACACTAAAGAATATTGATGTTTTAATCCTCTAACTAATAAAAAATTTATTTCAAAAAATATCACATGGTCTTAGAAAATATACCTTACTTTACCAATGAAGACATAAGTGATGAATCGTAAATGACACTCTTCTTAGGACAACTACTTATGACTATATGCCACCATTTAGACCTGTACATTAACCATCCTTAGATGATTACCAAAATCATGATCCTTTTCCACCCAAAACAAACTCAACCCCTTTATTTGAAGAAGACTCTTATAGTGAAGAAGAACCAAATAAAATCTTAGAGAGTACACATGAGCACACCATCGAGCTTACACATGATTCTGATAAACTTAGTTATTTGCAAATGACATTAGGACTACCATCACAAATTATGGAACCATTCCCACAACTAAGAAGATCTCACAGAAACTGTAGGCCGATTTTCGAATGGAACCAACATTATGTATCCTTCCATGGTAGCTAGGCAACTTATCCCATTCAAAATTATTGCTTCCTTATTCACATTAACAATCAATATCGCGTCTTCCTAACTAAAGTAGAGAGAATTCAAGACCCTAAAACCTTTAATCAAACTAAAGATCAACCAATTTGGCAACAAGCCATGAAAGAAGAATTAGATGCCTTGGAAAAGAATGAAACATGGGATATGGTCAAACTACCCCTAGTAAAGAAGGCCTTAGGTTACAAATGGGCTTATAAGAATAAATTGCATAGTGAAACCTTAGATAAGTACAAAGCTAGCTTAGCAGTAAAAGGATTCAGAAAAATATATGGACTAGATTATGAAGAAACATCTGCACCCGTAGCTAAAATGATGCTATTAGGATGCTATTGTCTTTAGCTACTAACTATGATTGGAGTTTTTTCTAAATAGATGTCAAAAAACATGAATCTCTACAAGGTCATCTAGAATAAGTGTTTTACATGCATATACCCGAAGGATATGAAGTTAAAGTACCTAGTATCTATGTTTGTAAATTTAAAAAGGCCTTCAATGGATGAAACAATCTCATAGGGCATGGTATTCTAGATTAACAAATGCATTAAAACAAAATGGATTCAAGTGACCACTCACTTTTTGTTAAGTTTGGTTCTCATGATCCTACTACTATTATCATTTATGTTGATGACATTATTATCACCGGTGATGATATTCAAGGCATTCAACTTTTTAAAATGTTCTTAAATACATCATTTGACACTAAAGATTTGGGCATCCTAATGTATTTCCTTGGGACAGAAATGGCCTATTCAAGTAATGGACTATTTGTATCACAAAGAAAATACAAACTTGATCTTTTAAAAAGATGAAAGTAAACTTGGACTAAAACCCATATCAACACCCATTGAGATGCTGAAAACAAAGAAGAAGGGAAGAACATAATGACTAAGATTCTATTGATGAAGCAGATGCATTGGAAGAACCTTTAGAAGACATTTGGATATGTTGGTCCCAAAACAACCTAAGAGGAGGGGGGGGTGAATTAGGTTTCAAAAATACTTTTATAAAGATTTAACTTATTGAGATTCTTTTCACTAACAAATAATATAATGAAGATAGAATCAATGAAACTTAAGGAATGTAAAGAAAGTAAGAAAGGAGATTAAACAAACAATACTTCCAAGCTAACAAGTTTGAAATATTAATCCACTAGAATGCTTCACAAGCTCGGTGAGCCAATAATCTTTACAAAGTAGTACAATTCTTGCTCACACTAAAACTCTTTTAGTTGAGCCAAGAATTTTACTCACAACCTCTCTTTTGTACAAGATTATCACTCCACTCAAAATTTTGAGTTGCACTCTAAGTTACACACTAATACAACATAGCACTATAGCCAATTTGCACTCAAATTGCTCTTTTCTAAGGCTTGTATTCAATGTATTAGATTCTTCTTACAGAACAATAGAGCAAGTATTTATAGGAGCAATAAATTGTGGTTGTAACTACTTCCAAATGGCTCAATAAATGCACAAAAACTAGCCGTTAAGGTTTCGGACGTCCGAGATAAAGATGATGCGTCCGACACAGCGTCCGATCTTAGTGCAGTTGGTGAAGGACATCGTTCGGACGGCCGTGCATGCGCCCGTTTCATCATCCGGACTGAGTTTCAGAGGGTCCTGTTCGTTCGAAGCAAGCTTTGTTTGGACAGTTGTATGCGTCCGTTGAGAAGCATGAAGAAGTTTGCTTTTTGCTTGTCTGTTCGGACGGTGAAATGCGTCCGAGTGAATCTGTATCGGACACTCCTGTTCGCCCGAGAAAAATGGCATAGTTCAAATGGGGTACTGCTTCCGAACGACTTGTTTTCAACAGAAAAGATAGCAGACCTGTACAGCTTGTTTTTAGAGTTTAGTGCTTATGTCATCATCAAAATAAGGTTTGGGAAACATCAAGATATATAAAAAATTAGTTCCTAGGTAAGCTAATTTACTTAACCATAATAAGGCCTGACATCTCTTATTCAGTGCATCAAGTTAGTCAATACATGGCGGCTCCCAAAAAGAAGCACATGAAGGTGGTGGAAAGAATTCTTTGCTACCTCAAGAAAGCTCCGGGCAAGGACTTATAATGAAATGTAATGGAAACCATCAAGTTCATGCTTACTTAGTCACAGATTGGGTAGGAGATTTAGAAGAAAGGAAATCTACCACCTTATAAGTGACATTTGTGGAAGAAACTTGGTGACTTAGAAAGGCAAAAAACAAAGTGTTGTTTCCAAGTCAAGTGTTGCATCCAAGTATAGAGCCCTGTCTTCTGCAATGAGTGAATTGGTACGGATTAAAGCTTTTCTTGGAGAAATGGGTTTTAAAATAGACACTCCAGTTCCACTACTGTGATAACAAATCGGCAACTCATATTGCCTCTAATCCGGTCTTCCATGAAAGAACAAAGTACATTGAGATTAATTGTCATTTTGTATGTCAGAGAAAAGCTCATGGATTAGATATTCTCACTACCTTATATGAAAAGTAAAGACAAATTAGCCGATATTCTCACCAATCATCTAACCATGCAACAACTTCACTTCATTGCTACCAAGTTGCACTTGCATAATTTGTACAAGTCCAACTTGAGGGGGGATGTTGAAAATATTGAATATTCAAGTCCAAAATGATTTAATCAAGGCGTAAATCAAGGAAGTATAAAGCTAGTAACTAGCCGTTATACTAGTTGTTATAACTAGCCATTACACTGACCGTTATATTAGCTGTTGGAATTGTGTGTATAAATACATAACTATTTGTAAATCATTTACTCAATAAAATCAATTCTTTCTCTCTTTCAAATTCTCTTAAATCGTGAAGTCTCTTTCTTGATATTTAATTGTTTGCTTAATTAAACACGAAAGCACTTATTTTTAACAGGATCCTTTCCATTTAATTTCCCTCAATTTCTTGTCCATTTACCTATATCTAAGTAATTAGTAAACTTAAGAAAATAATTTAAGTATACCATGAGTTTTATCTCATAAAGTAGATCATCATATCTAAAAATCAATTTATTTGAAAAAATTTTACTGTTGAATTATATATCACATTTGGATAGTACAAAAAATTTTAATTTTTGATGAAATATAAAGTAATTTAATCAAAAGGTAAAACTTCATTATTTTTTCTGACTTTTGCAAGATATGTATATAGAACATGATTTAAATTATGAACGGTTATAATTTTTTAAAAATAATTTTTTAAGGGAACATATGGCCTCTTCCATGTGCCCTAGGTTCCTTATCCCTAAACTAAAATTTTTGTGTCAATAAGAAATAAAATAATTAAGACAATTTAAAACTAGAGGCTTTTCCACATTTTTTTTTCCAAAGGGGAAGGCCAAAATTAGCTAGTAAAAATAATTGTGGAATGACTTAGTAATTTTATGTAAACAAAAGGATGGAGACTCTTGCTTCAAATGTTTTGAACATGCTAGATACCATCAACATAAACATATTCATTAGATGAAACATACAGAATGTTCATAATTCATGTTTATTTAATACTAGTGTCGTTTTAATTACTTACAGAATACTAAGCAAATATGGGACATAAATTCATCATATTGCTATAGTTTTTGTTGATGCCCTGTAACTAGAATGCAAGTTCTTGTACTTCCTCGCTTCCTTGGTTACAAATTACTTATTATCTCCAAATTTACAAAATCAATTAGCAAACAAAAGTAGCGTTCTGCATATATACACCTTAAAATTGGAAAATTTATAGTTACGTCACTTTTTTGGGTCTGAAATACTATGATAACTAACATGATATTTTTAAGGTCTTTGCGTTATGTTCTTAGTGCATTTTAAGCATTTGTTTCCCATATCTGTTGTCTAATTAGTTAATGATAGTCTTATCGTTTACTTAAAAAAACTCAAATACAATTAATTGTTAAACTAGTGGTTGTTGAATATTACCCTTTCAATTACTTAGATAATCGAAACTTGAGTGAAACAAAATGTAACGATTATTTTTTATTACATGCTCAAATAAATATTACAGCATTTTTCATCCACACACGTGTTCTATCTAAAGACTAAGAATGTAAGGTATATATTTTGATATGAAAAATTATTTGCTACTCTGCAGAATGAGTTTTACAAACCGTTGATTGAAAAGTAATGGGCACCCTACTTTTCAGTTATTTCAACAGTTGTTATAAGCATTGCACATTATGGTGTGAGTAATCAAAATTTACTCCGATAGCAAGAACAACAAATAGTGGACATTATGACAAAAATTAATCCTGTGTCATTTAACTGAGATTTGAACGACCATGATGCAAATGTTATTTAAAATCTAATCAGCCTTCTTCAACCATTAGCTTAATTTGGACGTATCCAATAAAACAAATGAAAATAGGGAAAGACATAGGTAGACCTGGTCTTTGGCCCCACTTGTAGATCTTGTGGTGTGGATTAAATGTTATGCAATTTATGACATAAGCTGATAGTTTTATTGTTGGCCCAAAAAACAACCTAAGAGGGGGATGAATTAGGTTGTTTCTAAAACAAACCTTTTGATGTGCTTAATAAGAAATACAAACTTTATACACCAAATAAAGATTTAAGCACAAATGAATACAATAGATATTCAACAATTTAAGCTTAAAGAACAAATAAGAAGATTGAGATTAAGAGTATCAAACCAAACTCCCAAACTTCTCAAGCTTGGAGCTTACAACCACAAAGAGCTTCTTACAAGGCAACTACCAAGTTCTCAACTTGAAGTTTAGCCACTAAAAGTCTCTTCAAAGTATGTGAGACAATAACCTCTTGTACACAAATGAGGATCACTCTTGCTCACACTAATTTCCTTTAGTTGAGCCAAGAGTTTTACACTCACAACCTCACTTTGTTATGTTATCTCTCCACTCTTATACTTCTAAGCTCTTTTCACAAAACTACCTACAGATTACAACACTTGTACCCACTATTTCTCCCAAATAGCTCAAGTATTACTAAGTGTGTAATCATTGTAGAAGTATATCTCTATTTAATTCAGGCTTAGGGCTATTTATAGTTGCCCAAAATCTGCTTCCAACAACTTTTCAATGGCTATTTTCTGTTCACTGGAAAACTAGCCGTTGGACCTTTCGGACGGCCGATGCAGTAAGTGTGCGTCCGAACGAACTAGCCGTTGGACCGTTCGGACGGTCGCTGCTAAACCCTACATTCAACATTACGTCTGTTCTCTGAGGATATTCGTTCGGACGTCCGAGAATGCCTCCGAACATGCGTCTGATCGAAGCAAAGTCTTCTGGAAATATGATCAGACGGTGTTCTTCGTCCGAGACTTGCTTCAAAAACTTTGTGTCGGATGATTACCCTCATCCGAAACTCTGTCTTTCGGATAGACATTACAGTCCATAATGAGTCTTCTCTTTGTTTAAAGTTCAACCGCATAATTTGAAAAAAATTAACATGTTTTCTACACACTTGTTTTCAAACCATTAGTGCGATTTGGTCATCATCAAAGCATGATTATCATAACTGGGGTTAAACAGCTGATGTAAGCAAGATTCTATAAGATTTAATCTTGATTGCAGGGTTTACAGGTGGGGTCAAAAATCTGGTTTATGTAAGTTTTTTCCATGAAAATATTCACAGGCCAACCAACTGTGCAAGGAGTTAAAACAGTAATCTAGCACCTAACCTCTTGGTTTTTCTAATTAGCCTTTCTTAAAATAACATCAAACAAGAGACATGAGAGATAAATGTTATTATCCTTGTCCTTTATCCTAGAAAATTTAGTCTTTAGGAATTTAATCTTGAAGCCATTTTCCTTATTGCTGGCTATTAATTAATATGCACATCTTCAAATTCTGTCATTACCAGCTCATTTTGGCATCTTCAAACTATGCACAAATAAACAAACAATAGCCTCCCGACTAGGATATTTACAAGTTTATGCATGTAATGACAGGTTTGCTTATGGGATTATGGAAAAGGAACATCCATCTATGTCCTTATGCATTTTAATTAATGATTTGTGTCTAACCCCCCCAAAAAAATTGTGGTTTTCTAATCACAGCTCATTGATCAACTCTATTGTATATAGATGTCCACACAATATGCAACGTAAATAATTAATTAATTTAATTAATTAGTTAGATAATGACTCTATTTCGATAATAAGTAATTGACTGCGAGACAATTACCTAAGTGATAATTATTTAATCAAAATAATCATCTAAGTGATAGTTATAATTGACCAAAACATATTATCATTAGAACTCACTAAGTTGAATTGGAAAAGGTTTTCTCAACTATATGTAGTTGGGACTTTGTCAAAATATAGTTGTACAAATAGACCTACTGGTTACGAAAAAAAGTATGACGTTTAATTTTTCTCTCTCCCAAACTCTTTACTCTATAAAATTCTGTAGGCTTATTTCTCCAAGGGAAACTATCATAATTTCTAGAATTTGAAATGTGAAAATTTTGGGTAACTCTAGTAGTCGCTTCATCTGAATAAGAGAGGTTGTGAAAATTTTGGGACAGGACTAACTCTAGCAGTCACTGTATCTGAATAAGAGAGGTTGTTATTGCTATTGGAGATTGGCTTCGTAAAATTAGCTGATCCTGCAAAAACTGCATTTTTTGGAGATATAATTTCTTGATTGATTTAAATTATACCAATATTGGTACCAGAGCTTGGTTAACCTAGTTTTCATCCATAAATTTTTGTGCTGTATGTGTATAATTGTATGCGATGATCTTATAGAACTTCTTAGTGCATACTCATACATAAAAAAAATTTCAGATGAACAAAAAATTTGTTCTTTTGCTTGCAGATGAAAAGGATGTGTTCTTGTTGATTCCAGCAGCAAAACAAATAAAACAATATGAGAAAATGATGTTCTTTTTCGATTAAAAAAAAAAAGATGCTTGTTAATAGTGGGTTTTTGAAATTGCATCCTTCCATACACAAAATGTTAAACCAGTGTATTTGGTGATGATGGATGTATCGACCTCTATTTATATAAAGGAATTAAATATATAGAATAGATTTTAGAAAAAATAAAAAAAATGGGTTGCTTACCATGGGTTTCGTACACATGATCCCTTGAAAAACATGACAAGCTTCCAGTCATTGAGGCATTAGCCTTTGGTATGACCATAACCCCTTTTTATTCAATCTAACTATTTAAATGTAGTAAAAATAAAAATAAAAATAAAAGGATGGTGGCTTGCCATTGGTGGCCGACCAGATGTGGACCAAACATTGAGTTGATGCTAACAGCAATCACATTGCCATTGCTAGATCAATGTGGCGATGGCTGCAATCTCAATAGCATCCCGTTGCTCTGATTAGCGCCTGGACCAGCAAAGTAGGCCTCGCCTCTGGCTGTTGCATGGAAGCAAATCCCTATTGCCGTGGTTGGAACTGAAGTTCTTGATGGTGGAAGCTTCTTCTCCAATACTAGCTACTGCTTCTTTGGTCCCCGTTGTCAGGCAACGACGCAGATCTAGTGGTTTCGATTGGAGAAGATGAAAACTTTGTGTTTTCTGCACTTTTTACCCTTTGAAGGTCTCAAATTTTCTAGATTTTACCCCAACTATTTGGAGGGGCTTTTAGATTTGACCCAAATAGTTTGTAGTCTTCAAGACTTTGGCCAACAGTCTGAGCATCTATATAATTTGATCCCGAAATTTTTTTCAAGTCACCAAATTAACCCTTGTTCTTTTGTAAATTAAAAATATATATTTTTAAGTAAAATAAAAGAATTCTAGTAGTTTACATATACCTACCATTGGATTAATTAAATTTTTTTGGCACAATATTATATTCATATTGGTTATGAATAATATTTAACTTAGTTGCTAAATAAAGCATATTTTTTAGAAGAATTTACTTAATTATTTATCTCCATGATAAATATGAAATAATTAGTGTCAATTAATATGTTTAATTGCCCACTTAATCATTGATATTTTTTAATGCCTATGGATTTTTCTATTTATTTATTTGTTCCAAAATTATTTTTTATATATGCAAATGGTGTAACATCCCTATTATATCTAGAATGGTAACACTAGATTGATGTTGTAGGAATCAATTGATGTAATCATTTTTTTCAAAATGTATTATTTATTGAAGTCTTATAAAGGGATGTATTTATGCAATTAATTCATACATAGATTTATTATTTTTGGACATGGGCATTAAAATATCAATGACATGTTTATTTGATGAATTTGCAATTATGTATGTATAATTATTCATTTTGTATGTGGATAAGAAGGAGTTTCTCCCAAAAATTATTGGCTAAAATAATTCAGTTAATTAATTTAAATTATTTTTTGGGGATGATTATTAGCTGAAAAGTGAAATTTTTGGGGATGATTAAATATTTGATTATTTTGGCACTAATTAGATATGTATTTAAATGAAACTTGTGTTCAATGATTGTTAGTGAAATGGCTTTCAAAAATGTTATTGCCGACTTAAACATGGGAGAAAAATTGAATGGCATAAACTATGATATGTCGCATAGAAAGGTTACATACTTTCTCAATAAGCAAGAGCTATTGGCACCATCTGACCAATAGCATGATTCCACCCGAAGTTAGGAATATGCCCCAGCATCAACGTGACCTTGAGGCTTTTGTAGCCTGGAAAAAGAGGGATCATAGTGTGTACTTTACTTTGTTGAGTTACATTCACGATAATCTCATAAGGGAGTTTGAACCCTTTTCTACCGCTAAAGAGATGTGGGATCAGCTCCGTGCCAAATTCGGTGGCACAACAGCTACCAGGCTTCGAACCTTGACACTAATGTTCAATCAATGTATGATGGACCCTAAGCACTCAATGGTTGAGTATCTTAAATTGATGTCCAGCATGATTAGAGAGATGAAATCAGCTGGTTGATCTTTTTGATGAGCAACAGACCCTATCTGTTATATGGTCGCTTCTTGAACATAAGTGGGGATGGTAAAGCTTGTCCTCACACATAATGAGAACATTAAGACCTTTGATGACCTTTCTTGCCATTTGGAGCTTGAAGTGGAGTGCAAAAATGCGAAGTGCAGTTTTGCTTAACAATGATTGCACAAGCTAGGCAAAATAAAGGAAAAAAATTCCAGCATAAAAATAACAAAAGCAAAAGTGCTGAGAATATGGGACCTAACCAGGTTGGGAAAGGCACCAGTGACAAAGAGGCAAGCATGGTGGTAAGAAGAATAATTCTAAGGTCAAGTGCTTTAACTGTGGAAAGAAGGGTCACTTTGCTCGATAATGCATTGAGCCAAAAAATGTGTGTCCTAAACTAAACTTTCTTTTAGTTTTGTTTGTTTACATGTATTTGTAGCTTACTCTCTCCTTGGTTGGATTGTAAACTCTAAAGCAACAAAACATGTGACCTGCGATACGTAGGATTTGTAGATTATCATCAAATAACATCAAAAAAGAGGTTTGGCATGATAGGTAATGGAGTTGAGAAAGAGGTTCTTGGTAAAGGTACCTACCAACTCACCTAGTGAAATGGACGCACACTACTCCATGATGTGCTTTACGTGCCCTCAATCTGATATAATCTACTTTCTACTTTCAGCTTTTAGCACTAATGAGACTAGAATTTATTTTTAATTTCAAAAATAATGGTTTGTCTATGTTTCTTGACAATACCCTATATGGTTTTGGATTTATTAGGGACGGTTTATTTTTCTTAGATTGTGAATATAATAATGCTAGTGTTGCTTATCTTTCAACTTCTTCTTCTGAAATTACTTGTGATTCCATTGAATGGCATGCTAGATTAGGGTATAATGGACAAGATAGAATGTCCAGACTGGATAGAGAAGGGCTATTGGGCAATATCACCAAAATAAATCTTCCAATTTGTGAGCCTTGTCTTGCTGGTAAGTCTAGCAAGAAACCTTTTGGAAATGCCAAAAGAGTCTATCATTTTCTAAAACTTATCCATTCAGACATATGTGGGGCCATGAATGTAAAGGCATGACATAGTGAATCTTATTTTATTACATTCATTGATGATTACTCACGTTATGGCTTAGTTTTTCTATTAACTATCCACTACAAAGTTTGGAATGTTTGCCCTCCAACGATTTGTAGCACAGGTTGAGAATTAGAAAGAGCAGAGTATAAATGCTTTTCGCACTGATAAGGGTCGGGAATATCTCTCTAGTTAGTTTAGGATATTCTGTGAGGAAAAAGGAATTCATCAACAATTAATAATTCCAGGAACTCCGCAACAAAATAGTGTTCTAGAAAGAAGGAATCGTACATTATTGGACATGGTTAAGTCAATAAGGGCACAAGCCAACCTTCTGATTAGTTTGGGGTGATGCTCTTATAACTACCACTTATATCCTTAACCGAGTTCTCTCAAAAGCAACCCCCTCAACTCCATCTAAGTTACATAATGGTACAAAACCTTCCCTAGAATACTTGCGCCCTTGGAGATATGCAAGGTATATTCACAACCCTTCCCATAAGTTTGGAAAGTTAGGTAAGAGACAGAGTTAATTAGTGTATCTTCATAAGATAATCTCATCACTCTAAGGGTTATGTAATGTATGGTAAATACCCTGATGGGGGATTAATTGTGGAAATAGAATCCCGTGATGTTTATTTTTCAGGATGAATTTCAAAAATTAAGAGAGGTAATTAAGGGAAATCTTTAACTCTATGAGATAGAAGAAAATCAAGATAGTGCACCTTAATCTAATGGATTGGATGTGGAAATGCGACCAACTCTGGAGAATATTAAGAATAGTAGGAGGACACTTGTAGAGCTTCCTCAAAACTCACAATTACATAGAAGCAAGAATGGAAATGTTCCGCGTAGACACTTTGAGATAGAAGGTGAGACCTTTTTGAGTGTATTTGTGGATGCTGATGAGCCCTCTTCTTATGTAGAAGCATTGAACTTATCGGCATCAAGTAAATGGTTAGTAGCAATGGAAGAGGAGGTAGACTTCATGGCTACCATGTATGGAATTTTGTTGATCTCCTGCCTAGGCACAAGATTATTAAGAACAAATAGATCTTAAAAATCAAGTGCAAAGTTGATGGATCAATCGAAAAATACAAGGCCCTTCTTATAGGCAAAGGCTTCACTCAAAAAAAAAGGTATAGAATATGAAGAGATGTTTTCTCCTGTGGTGAGATTTGCATCAATCCAACTCATCTTGGCAATTGTCACACATTTAGATTTGGAATTTTTCCAAATGGATGTGAAGACAGCTTTTCTCAATGGAGAATTAAGTGAGGAGATCTATCCAATTGGATTTCAAGTCAAAGGACAAAAGCACAAAGTGTGTCGCTTAAAACATTCTATTTATGGCTTGAAATAATCATCGAAACAATGGTACATTTAATTTCACCAAGGCATTATATCAATTGGCTTTATGATGACTGAAGAGGACCATTGTGTTTCTATTAAGAAACTTGAGAATAAGTTTCTTATTCTCTAGTTGTATGTCAATGATATCCTACTAGCTGGGAAAGACAAGGATTTAATAATCATCACTCAAAATTGATTATCGACCACTTTTGAGATGAAAGACATGGGTGAAGTGTAATATATACTTAGGGTAAATATCTCAAGAAGATCATTCTAAGTATTTTTGAATTTGTCTCAAGAAACTTATATGAAAATAATTTTAAAACATTTTCGTGTGCAAGATTGTAAACTCATAGATATCCCTATGGAAAGGGGTCTATACCTCAGTAAAGAACAATATCCTAAAATAGAAGAAAAAAATCATATGCAAGCTCTATTGGTAGTTTGATGTATGCTATGATGTGTACTGCCCCTATGGAAAGGGGTCTATTCCTCATCAAAGAACAATACTCTAAAATAGAAGAAGAAAGAAACCATATGGCAAAATTGCCATATGCAAGCGTTATTGGTCGTCTGATATGCTATGATTTGTACTAGATACATGCTACCATTTCATACATGATATCATTGCACTGGGTAAAGTAATGTTGAAGCTTGTTTCTAGTACTAATATGTTAGCTGACCCGTTCACAAAACCAATCCCTATGGATACTTTCTGTAAGTACATTTAAGGTTTAGGTCTATTGAAAGTTTGATTTATTTGTTTATCATATTTATTCAATAAAAGTACTTATTTGTGGATTCTTTGCAGAATTGTTTCTCAAAGCATGTATCTAAGAAAATATGTTACTGGGCTACTGAAAGATTATTCCACTCATACGGAAAATAGCCCCAGCACTAAGATAGTGAGTAGGATGAAACTTAAATGATCACTTGGTACCAATTGTAGTGATCTCCTTATACCTATTGAGATGAGTAAGGATAATTAATCATAGTCGACTTAGTTATGTAGTAAAATGAGAATTAACAGTTGAATATGAAGGTATCCGCACTTCATATAACTTGTTAATAGACGGGTTTGAATCTTGAGATTCAAGATAGTCACCTTGATAGGAAACTAGTTTAAGTTCCGTATAGTGTAACTTAGAACGTGACAACCTAAGTGAGACCTACACCATAGCATACTTTTAATATTGTATGTGCTATAAGTCGACCAATAAAGGGAGTGATTGAATGGATCCCTTCTTTATCACTATGTGAGCCCAATGGACTTATAGATTGTCCACTATATTTACTCTTTGGGAGTTGAATATATATTGAGAAATTAAGGGTTGGTGTTACTACCTTAGTGTGTACTCCAAAGGTCATGAATAATGCGATCTAATAGAATATATCTAGGAAAGCACCCAGTCTTTGATCTATTAGTATGAGTATTCAAGGAAAATTTATCTAAACTTACATATAAAACTTTGTTACTTATTGCTCGGGCAATTATAAAAATATTAGTTGTTAAGTATAACCATGAGTATAAAGAGATATAAAAGAGAATTTGCATGACTTTGTCATTAAAGGGATCAGAGATGCAAAATTTTGTGTAATTAAGATAAATTGGTGCATTTTGAGATAAATGAGTAGATTTATGTTAGTGAGATGATAAACTTGACATAACATCTCTCGCTATTACCTTTTCTTGTTAGTCGCATGTTTCATTTCCTGTATGATAGTGAGAATAAGTTCTTGGGATTAACAGATGACACCTGTTGAAGGCAATGTTTATGAGAGTGTCTACGAGTGCAAGATATTGTATGTAGACGTCCATATAGCATAAAACATAAATAATTAATTAATTTAATTAATCAGTTAGATAATGGCTCTATTTTGACAATAAATAATCGACTGTGAGACAATTACCTAAGTGATAATTATTTAGTCAAAATAATTATCTAAGTGATAATTATAATTGACCAAAACATATTATCATTAGAACTCACTAAGTTGATTTGGAAAATGTTTTTTCAACTATACGTAGTTAGGACTCTATCGAAATAATGTTTTATAAACAAACCTATTGGTTAGAGAAAATTATTACGTTTAATTTTTCTCTCTCCCTAACTCCCTACTTCATAAAATTTCTTAGGCTTATTCCTCCTAGAGAAACCATCATATTCTCTAGGTTTTGACACGTAAAAATTGTGGGCAACTCTGATAACTACTCCATTCGGCTAAGAAATGTGGTTGTTGCTATTGGAGATTGGATTCGTAAAGTAAGCCGATCTTGCAAAATCTGCATTTTTTACAGGTATAATTTCTTGATCGATTTAAATTACACCAACAAATTGAAAATATGAGATTCTACCAATACATGTTTCTGATTTGGAGAAAATATCTCTACAAGAGGCAAACTATGAGCAAAATAATTAGAGATGTGAGGCTTTGAGTCTTTAGTTACATTTTTTTTTTTTTGTTACACCATCTAACAAGGTGACACAGGGCAGACTAGTGTTACAAGGATTGCTCTTTTCCCTTGCAATCTACGTTTCGGGAATGGTTTGTTTTGAAACATGAATCGTTTGCATTCTTGAATGCTAAAAACAGTGTTTCTAAAAACTTGTAAGAGAGATGGAAAGAAAGAGTTAGATAGAAAAGAGAAAATAATACAAACTAGAAGTTCTGTAGTTATCAATCCCTTTTAAAGAGTCGTATGGAAAGATAAAATAATAAAAACAAGAATTTCAATACTTATCAACTTCTTTTTATGGATAAGTATGCAATTATTTAATGAATTAGGAAAATGTTGTAAAAAAGATTACAGAAGGATAATTTCAAATATTTTGGGGACAAGGCTCTACAATATATGTTTAAAGAACACTATACCTTTTGAACATTTAGGCAAATCAAGAATTTTTGTAAGAGTACAGTAAAAAATTGTAAAATTTCAAGGGGATAAAACATAATTTTCAAATTCTTGGGAGGACGGTCGCCCCTTCATGCCCCTACTACATCCATCCTTTGTGATGTGTGTTTTTTGTTATGAGTAAATATGAAATGAGGGATCAATGTTATATAGGTGGTGTAAAACAAACTATACTATTTGTAGTGGCAAAACTAAGGGCACGTGGACAATTGAAAAAAGTACATTTTGAGAAGGAAATTTTGTATAAAATATGCTTGTGCCCCCACTACTTTATGAAAAAATAGTTATTTGTGCAAATGACTATAACAACAATTTGATAGCAATTGTAATAAAATAAATAAAAGGTGATTAAATATTATTTAATGATTTCAAGTACATTCCTTTCAAGATTTTTACTGTATTAGTGAACTTTTTTTACTTAAAAAATCTCATTATAATTAGAATAACAAAATATAGTATTTTTATGAATGAAATTTTATCGAGTCATCTTTATGTTATGCTTTTTGTTAAATACATGTATTTCTATTTGTACTTCCAACATAATATGTTGTTTCAATTATTCTTTAGAAAATTGTGAAAACATAATATTAATTACAGAAATTTGATACAAACACTCTCGTATTTTTCAATGACAAAGTTAATTTTTTTAATAACGTGAAAAGAAAAATGCCGCTATGTTTTAATGTTATGACAACTTGAAGAAAAATATAATGGTTCAAATGACAATAAACAATAGAGATATTATTGTCTTTCTAAATAATTTTTAGTAATAGATACGATGATGCAATATGAATCCTTTATTTAAATGGTGTCCCTATTAAAAATAATTTCTAATTCCGCCCCTAACCGCTAGAGATACTCAAAACCTAAGAAAACAAAAGATACAACTTGCATTTTTCAAAATTTAGAGATATAAATTATCTCTCTAGTGTTGGAAAAGAGTACTTTTTATCTCTACCACACCCTTAATGTATGAAATTACAAAAAATTCTTACATGGACCCAATCTATAGCATAGTGCCGTAGATTTCTTGGTCCATATTCAGATATATCATCCAATATCACACAAGTGGGTGATGTGTCTTAACTAGATCAATTGGTGCCATTAATCGATCCATGCAAGAATTTTCTTGAAATTGCGAACATTGTATTTGGGTGGAAGGATTTAGATGGATTTGATTTGAAATCCTTACGTATTATAAATTATCCAAAAAATTAATTAATTTAGCTGTAGATTTGAAATCTCAAATATGTAATTTTAATAGTTAAATGAATGGATTTGAAATTCACCAAAATTTTATATCATTTCAAATCCAGCCAATTAAAATTCATTGATTTCAACTTTTCTTCCATTCAAATCCATCCGGCCGAACACAATCTAAGTGAAATTTGTGTTGTATAGTCTTGTTCTTTTAGATGATATATCTTTGTGTGGCCTAATTTCATGTCTCCTCGCGTCCTACGTCTTAAAAGTCTATTTCAAATTGAATATGATATGTTTGGAGGATCTATTTTTCATGTAAATAAAGACACCGGCGGATTTAGGCCCCACCTATGAGATAGGTTTATGGTGATGTTTAATTAAATGGGGTTAATAACACTTTACCCCTGAACTAGGTAAGTAATAATATTTTGTCCCCCTAAACTAAAAAAATTACACTTTGCCCCCCAGTCACATGATTTATCCTTTAAAAATTTTATAATAAAGTGTTATTATAAATGATTTCAATACCCTTAGCACTATATTTTGGTTTTTGTATTTAAATTTTGAAAATGATGTGATAATTATTTAAAAATAACGAAAAATAAATTATATAATATTTTAATATAATCCATATCAATATATATCTTGATCAAATTTGTAAATTTTTATATTATTTTATATTATTTTGAATTTAAATGTTTAATTATAATGGTAGAACAATTCCTAAATGGGCTAATTTTTTCTGTTAAAAATTATTCTTTAAAGATATTGTGTGACAATATATTCTTTTATAAAATTTGTGATTTTTTTTATGTCTCTTAGCATTTTACAATTTTAATATTTGGATGAACCTGTACAAATTGCAATGTCAAATATAATATAATTCAACATTTTATCAAATTTTCACTCCCTAATTATTTTGTTTCTATTTTATTATAATAATATTTTTTATTATAATGTTAGTTTGTTATTATATTTTATTTTTTAAATTCTTTTGTACTTATTGAACATCAAAATTAAATACATGAAAAATTAAAATATAATATTAAGGGTATTTTAGTCATTTAACTTGATATAATAAATTTTTTAAATGATGAATCATGTGATTGGGGGGCAAAATATAATTTTCAGGGGGGCAAAGTGTAATTACTTACGTAGTTCAGGGGGGCAAAGTGTTATTAACCCAATTAAATGTTATTAACCCAATCAGGGGGACAAAGCCTTTACTTCCGCGCCCAACCTCCCCGCAAAAAAAAAAAAAAAAAAACCTTTATTAATCTATCCAAATTAATTTATGTATTAGAAATTGATAAAATGGAAATGCAGTCAAGTATATAATTGTAAGAATGCATGCAGTCAAGTTAGTCTTGATATTTGTCAATATGGAAGTGACATAGGAAATTGGGAAAACTATTTTAATAGTCCTTCACATTTCATAGTTGTACCTTTTTAGTTTTTTATATTTAAAATGATGCATTTTTGTCCATCAAAAATTCAAAACGTGTCATTTTTATCCTTTGAGACAATTATGTACATATTTTGGCACGATATAATAACATCGCCTATTAGATATCACATTTTTTAGTGCCAAAATTGGCAACAAATTAGACCCTAAATGCTAAATTGTCCAAAAAAAATATAAATACAACCACCTACTACCCGACCAATTAATCACCATCCGAGAGGAGGAGGGAGTTTTGGGGATGAAAAAGTCGTTGAATTCGTGAATAGGAGAATTTAATGTTTAGAATTTGATTTTGAACACTTCATGTTGTCAATTCTACCCCCTAAAAAATATAACACGTGATAGGAATATAACTATTTCATGCCAAAATATGTCTATAATTGTGTTAATTGATCAAAATGATATGTTTTAAATTTGTGAAAGATAAAAATACATCATTTTGAATATGAGTGACTAAAAAAGTACAAATGTGAAATGTGAAGGATAATTAAGGTCATTTTCCCAATGAAATTTATTTTTAACACTTTTAGATAGACGACAATTTTGTCAAGATTACATTTGTCAAAGTAAATTTTTTGGTTAGAGATGATGTTATTGGAAAGGGAGATTGCTGTAATTTGGTAAACCTCGAGGACTAAAATTGGCAATTTGGTCAAATATTAAGGATATTAAATGTATTTGTTCCTAATTTTTTGGGTTAATACACTTTAACCTTTAAAACTTTAACATTACTAATACTTTAGTTCCTAACGTTATATGTTGAGCACTTAACCCCTTCCATTATGTCAATTCAATTTTTGATCATCCTATTATGCAGTCCTATGTTATTCTCTCTCTCTCTCTTTGTTTTCGTGTTTAGTTGCACTTTATCGCTTGAAATTTAGCGCTATTATCACTTTAGTTCCTAACTTTATTTTTGAGCACTAAAGTCCTTCCATTATGCCATTTTAGTATTTTTACCATTTTGGACTTGTGAATTTATTCTTCATCAAGAGAAAATTTGATTCACATAGATTTTAATCTATAAAGAGATACTTAGAAGCTGAATGTGAAGTTTTCATTGGCCTTTTTAGTCAGAATTAATTTAATAAGATGGAAGAACATAACTGACATTATTTTTTGAGTATTAAAATCTATGGATTGATAGTTAATTATAACTGTGCCACGTTTCTTAGTTAAAATGGCTTTTTAAACTTGAATTTTTGGCAAAATTGACATATGAACCTATGAATCAAGATTCTTGAAATAAATATTATTTTTAAAGTGATTTGGGAACATAAGAATAGGAAAATTATATTTTTTTTCAAAGAAGAAGGAAAAGTAAACAGTGCACTATTTTGGTTGTCGTGGTAGTAGTAGTTAGTTGGCCGATTCTTATATAGACCCGCATCAAAAGTTGTAGATCTTGTTATTTAAAATAAGGGGCACATGTATTAAATGATGTATTCTAATGTAAGAAAATGTTGGTATGACTCTCATTTTAACTACAAGATCTATAGATAAGACTATTTATTGGATTCATGTTAGAGTTTTCGTGGTTAGCATATGAGTGAAGACCAATGGAGGTAAAAGAATAAAATTAACACAAAGTAAAATATGAATATAATTAGGGATGGATGTAAGGTTGGACCTCGAGAGGGCAAGAGTTGTCTAGGGTATAAACAAGTAAGTTATACTCAAATTCAAATACAGTAGATATACAAATGCTTGAACTTGAATTCGATCGAGTACCTCAATTAGAGTTTGAGCTCGAATCAACTTAACATACTTGATTATGGTGAATTTGTACTCGAGTCAAATAAATTCAGTAGTAGGTCAAGCATATTGGTGACTTGATCTCGAACTCAAGTTTTACTTCCTAAATAATTAGTCTAACTTTTATCTATAATTAGGCAAATTTGAAATAATAAATTGAAAGTTTTAGAATGAAATAAAATAGAAAACAATTAATAGTACATTAACTTATTTGAATTCAATTTTTTTATCAAATATCACTTGAAGAGCAAGAAAAAGATTGACTTCTAAAAATAACGTAAATGTTTATTTAAAGAAAAAAGACTTTTGGACTCAAAAAGAAAAAAAACCTAAATAGAATCTTGTTTCATCCACAAAAAGAAAATTGAATATGTAGGTGTTCCTTTCTGAGAAATATTTACCAGTATTTAAGAGTGTCTAAAAAAAAAGACAGAAAGTTTAGAATTCCTGAAACCCACAAATCACGAATAAAAATTTCTTTAATCATTAAATACTTTAAAGATTGAGGAAAATGTAGAAATAGACTTGAAGACAACAAGACCAACAAAAGTCCTTGAACTTAATACATATAAAATTGGCTAAAATTGTCATGAGACGTGGACAACACAAGTGCAAAACAAAAAAATTAAAAAAAAAAAGTTAGAGTAATGACCAAATAAAAATAAAAAAAAAACTAGGGGAAGGAAGGGTGGTGAGTTTTAATCTTTTTACTACCAAACCCTTATCAAATGCATATCATACTTATACCACATGTTGTAACGAAAAATTTATCTTTTTGGGATGGCATCCCTCCCTGTTTCCTATGGTCGACTCATGGATAGAACGGTCAAAACATTGAGTTAGTATAAAGAAAAGGGTTAAGTGTTCAAAATATTATTAGGAGTTAAAGTGTTAGTGATTATAAAGTTTAAGGGGGTTTAGTGTAGCCAACCCATGGTTATATTTGTCCATTTGGGGACTTTACGGTTGCTAGTTGTTAGTTAGAGACTTTATTTCATAAAAATATAACACTAAGGAATAAAGTATTATTGAAACTAAAATTTAAAAAGTAAATTGTAATGAACCCTAATTTTTATCCATCTCTTCTCTCTGTCCAGTAACTCCAAATCATTGGCATAACTCAATTGTTGGATTCTTTATTAGCAAATGGCTATCAACTACATAATTAATTAACATCAAAGTTATAATAGTATGATTTTGATGTTTAATCCTACAAAGGAACCTGGCAGTCCATTGCAGTAAATAATATAGAGCAAAATAAAGTATGTCAAGATCAAACAGTCGATCTTTGTCATTTTTGAGCCATTGAGATTCCCCAATGAAGACTAATATACCTTAAAACAATATTATGGGCAGTTTAATGATAATAAACATGAAGTATTACATCAAGCCTCACACGATCATGGCAGCAGTAAAGTATGTACGAGAGTCAAAAGATTAAATGGCTTTTTTAGACCTCATGCATTCATAAGATGATTATCAATGTCTTTTGAAGTTATAGACAAGTATTTGAGGCACAACAAAAATATATAAATCTCTTGACTCTAAGCTGAAACTGCATGATCGAGATATAACTAACCACCTAAACTTTTTTAAGTAAAGACTTGTAGATAGGTCTAATAATAAATAATATGATTAAATTCTGGAAATTGAATAATCGTCTAATTGTTGTTGTTATACAAATCTTTACCTAATTCTATTAGGTCGATGCATCTTTGGACTCTCAAACTTGCATACGCGTTTAAAAAACTTATTTAGATGAATTGAACAAGAATTGGACGACGGTGTCTCAATTCTCAGGGTGTGGATACACTTGTACACATATTCTATTAGTGTGATTTGTGCACACAAGTGAGGAATAATTTCAGTACATATGCATACGGAATATAAGAGCATTCAATTTTGGATGCAAACCTTTTTATTTTATTTTATCGCAGTTACAATATTTTCTTGGGCAAATTATGAACTTTTGTTGCAATACAAATTGGGTTGAAGCATGAAGAAAGGATAAATAAAAAATCATTTATCTTAGGCTTAATCACAATTTCTCCTAGTAAATAGAGGACAGTTACACATTGTTTTCTCTATTTATTTTATCTAGAAATTTTCGCCCACAAGATTAAATAAAGTTAAAATTTTCATCTAAAGGAAGTAGTAATGTCATAATTGTCTTCAATCTTTTAATTGCCTTAACCAATATAAAATTAGGATGAGTTGTACTTTGATATCTAATTTTATTTATAAACAATTTATCATTCAAAGGTAACAAAGTTTCCTCATCTAACATGATTGAAATTTTTTTTTACCCTTCAATATTAATTGTATGAATTAGTTTACTATTTTATGTTTCTTCTTTTCATCCATTTTAACATGCCATCACATACTTGTTTCCTCAATATTATTTTTTTGTCTAGAATAAAGTATTTTATTTATTTAATCACATAATTTTAGCGTTGTTATTTTTTATTTCAATTTTTCTATTATCAACAATTAATTCATTACTTTGAATTTAAAAAATCATACTATTTGAGCAAATATACTACTTTGATATATGATCAATAAATATTTTAAATAAATTTAAGCTGATCAGCTAACTCATTCTGTCATGTTACCTAGACTAATTAAAAAAAAAGAAAAAAGTTACAATAGTAAATTTAATTTGTTATTATTTTAAAATTTAAGAGAAGAATTTTAGTAATATAAAGAAATTCACAAAGTGTGACTAAGAAAATATTAAGAGCAACCATAACATATTATTATTCTCATTAGATGAAAATTTAATTTCATTAAACTTTAAAAGTAATTTATAGATAAAATAAATATACGAGATAATTTGTAGCTGTCCCTTATTTATAGGGACAGATTGTAATTAGGCCTTTATTTGATGAATCCTTAAGATATTTCATGTTTATTGTTTGTGATACAACATTTTTAGGAAAAAATTTTTACTGCTCACTGTGCATTATAGAGTGAATATTGTAAATCATTAAATGATTAAAAAATAATGCGATTCTAATTTTTTTAATTATTTCAATATCTGCCAATAATCATTCTAAATGCAATGAATAGTCAAGATTTATTTCATTTTTAGACAATGCACGTTATTACTTATCATGTTATGCACAACATTAATTGGTCACGTAGTGCTCAACCGACCCTTTTAGCTGCTACCAATTTTGTCTTTTATTAACAAAAGTCAACATCAATCTCAATATTGTATTAGGTGGAAGTTGTGTTGGGTTTTAGACATTTACATATATATTAATTGTGTAATATGTGCTATCATATTTAATTGACCAAATATAAAGTGATCTAATATGATTTAAGATAAATGAGCCTAAGTTATCTAATTAGTATGGGCTTTTATGTGTAAATACCCTAAAATCTTATTTCTTATTAGATTGTGATGGAGATTTCTGGGGAATAAGAAAAATATCTCTATTTATAAGTTATGGTCCCCAAATTCTATGGATGTTACTTTTCCTGACATCCCATCATCAGAAAAGTGAGAACCCTATTCTCTAAAATACATACATAATAATTTGAAAGATCAATAGCCACAATATTCAAGAATCAAATCCGTAGGCTCAAGAATCACATCCGGATATTTAAGAGTCACATCAATTCTTATGGATTCTGTACGTTTTTGCTTCTATTACTTAATTTATATTTTTGATGATTAAACATGAATGATCCGCGTTATGATAACATTGGTTGTCTTAATATTAAAGTTAATTTGGTATTCCAACAAGTGGCATCAGATAATCTTCATGTTGAACCAATGAGAAATCAATTTTTTTTATTTGATTTATTATGTCATTTCAAACGGATCCAGTTCTTGAATTTGACAAATTTTTATGTGATTTAATTTGTTGCATTGAAGAACAATTGTGGTTATATTACGGATTTAACGTTTTGGGTCCAATAATTTTTATATTTATTCAGATTAAATTGTTGGATTCAAAATTTTAATTTTTAATTTTTAATTTTTTTCCCTTTTGAATTTATTTAGTATTAGAATTCTGGTGTGCAATAATATGCTACTGAGTTGCAATGCTATTGTAGGCACTTAAAATTAACAACTCTCAATATGTTTTAGTGGTATGTACAGGTCGTCTCACAGAGAATGGAGTTTATTCTTGTGCTAAATTTTAATTTGAGTGTGGAAAAGGGGGTTTTTGAATGCTTTTGAACTCAAAATTAAAACAGTAAAATACTAAAGAGAATTCAATTAAGAAAAGTCTTAGTTTTGGTCATATCCACCATGGCAATTTCACTAGTTGATCCTTGACACACAAGATAATTCAATTTTATGTCAAAGACTAATTGAAAAATTAACCCGAACGAATACCAATTCAAAGTTGATTCTTATTTCTTTCTAAAGTTGGTTAATTTTTAACATGCGATTCAATTAACCCTAACTATTAATTTAACCCAGACACGCGCCAAAGATTAATTTAATAGAAGCTTTAAGATCAACAAGAACAATTAGATTAATTAAACATAAACACACGCGGTTTTGCCAATTAGATGATTAATTTCCCTAAATTCAATAACACTAATCGAGTAATTATCAAATTTAGTTGTTTCATAGATTAAATTAAACACACGCGGTTAAAACAATCTAGCAGTAGATTATTCTAATAACTTAGTATTCTGTAGCAATTTAACAAGTTTAAAAGAACAACCATAAAATTAATCATAGAAAAATAATCAATAGTTGAGATAAAAGTGAATAATTGAAGCACAAGAAGTCTCACAACATTGTAGAATTGACCATGGTTTCAAATTCCCTCTACCAAGAAAAGGGTTTAGGCACAAAGTGCCATAAAAGAATAAAGAAGAATTTCTACTGCTAAAAACCCTAGCCAAAAGAAAATAAAAGTGTCGATCTCTTTTTCTCACCCTATTTGGGGTGTTTATATTGATTATTAGGGTTACAAGCAAGGATTTATGGATAAGGACATGACATCGGTTGAAAAGGAGTCCATCCGTGCAAAGAAACCTGCTGGAAATCCACTTCACGCCTTCTAACTGCCTTTTGCGCACATGCGCTTGGGTCTTTGCGCACATGAGGTCCTGCCCTGTTCCATCCTCTGTTCACATGCGCAAGGACATGCGCGCGAGACAATTCTGGGAATTTGGTTCTGGACGCAGCGTACATGCACACAGTGCAAGCTCCAGCGCATGTGCATTGTTTTCCTCAACTGTGCTCCGCCGTCGGCTTCGAAATTCACCTTGATGCTTGTGTAATTTGAAAAAGTGTAAAACATAAAAGTTGTAGCTCTTTACCTTGTCTTTCCAATGCATCTTAAATCACCTTAGTCTGAGCTCAACATCAAAATTTACTTTTGAAATACGAAACACCATCTGAAATGACTTCATACTCGTGCATGTTCCACCCTCAGCATTTTCTTTCATCTTTTGCATCTTTTTCTTCCCTTTTTCACTTTAACCCTTCAAAAACTGAGAATAAACAAATTAAGCTCAATAATAACTCAAATCTTGCTTACAACACACAAAAACGTGGTAATTGACACATAAAATATAGTACAATTATGAACTTGTTAAATTACCCCACACTTAGCTTTTGTTCGTTCTCGAGCAAACATAAAATTAAAAAATTTAAGCTTAGCACATTTCACTAAACATATTCCTTAAAATATCCACGTAAATAATTCAATAACCAATCCAGCAGTAGTCAAAGAACCCAAAAGACCAAATGTTAATAAAGACCAAATGTTAATAAAAACCAAAACACGAAATTCATGTGTATGTGTATATAGCCATTCAAGAAATTAGATTTGAAAATATCTAGATTAAATCATGAAGGCCCTTCAAAATTTTTTCTAAACACTCCAGAGCTCACTCTTCTTACACCCCTCCACTAATCTGGACAACCGGATCAATTCAAATTTAGGTAGGACTTTCAGTTCGAACTAGAAATTAGGATATTTGTTAGGCAAAGAAGGGAAAGAATATAGCAAATAAGAACAAGAGTTTTATAATAATGGTGGCCAAGCACTAAATTAAAACTTCTCTTCACATGCAGAGTATCAAACATCCACAACCCCACACTTGAGTAACAAACACCCAGAAAGAATTCCGAATAACCAAACATGCCAACCTCCCTCAGACATATCTACATAACATCATCATTTTATTTTTCTACATTCGCTCACAGTAAATGGGTACCTGTGGTAGGCAACACATAAACATGCAGGTACCAGTGATGGTCACTACCTGCAAATACAGTTACCAATGATAGGCACTACTCGTAAATATAAAAAAATGCGCAGGTACCAGTGATAGGCACTACCTGCTCCTACAGAAACTTCCATATTCATTTTTTCTCAACAATTTTTTCCAATATCCTATTTTACAACAAAAATGTACAACACTCACTTCTCACAAACTTCCACCCTTATATCCCCTTAACATATAATGTGCAGCATAAGCTCTTAAAAGGAAAATTTAGGATAAAACAATGAATAGAACATTAAACTCAATAAGGATAAGTAACTGATAAGTAAAAGAAGGAGAATGATGTTTCTCTTCAGAAGAATAAGGCTCAAATAAGGTACTTAGAAATAAATTGTTAAAATGGTTGGCTCGAAAGGCTCAACAAACAAAAAAGGCACTACCTTCATTTTTAAACTAAATCGGGTCGTCTAAGAGTTAGCTTCGAAAAATGTAATACACAAGTGAGTTTTTGGGATGCAACATAATTGAGTCTACATAAATTTCTCTAAATATCCCAAATCAACAATTAAAGTATGGCTTAGTGCTCAAAAATCTTGAAAATCATGAATGGAAAATATCAACACTGACTACTCATTCACACATTGTTGAATTAATGATTTATCATACAGAAAAATGGGGAAATACGTTAAGTAAAATTTTTTGAGAATTGTCAAAAAAATGGTCAAATTATCCACAAAACTTTTATAAATTTCGACAAACTCTCAGATCAAAGAAAAAGTTAAAATATTGCAGCAAAATTGATTAAAATACACCAAACAACTTAAAAATCCAAATAACTTTCCTACCCCACACTTAAAATGAAGCATTGTCCTCAATGCAAAAATAAAAGCATAAAATGGAAAAAGAAAAGCTTCTCTGGATTTAATTCGTGTTTGGTGCAGTATCTGTTATAAATATCCCCTTGTTGTCAATGAAAGTTGGAGTAGACACTAAACAAAACAGATGACAAAACAAATAAATAATTCCCTTGAGACAATAAGGAAAACAATAAAAATATAGAAAAGAATCCTACACTAATCAAGAAAAACTTACTCCCTTAAGGGAATACAGAACAAAAATAAACGAAAACACCATTATGAAAATAAAACCTAACTGAAAGGAAATTAATCAACTAAAATGAAACCTAACTAACGAAAATGACTAGTATTGTCTAGGAAATCAATTACGATAAATATCAAACAAAGAAAACAGCCCAACACATAGGGCATAAAAACTCAAGGCGCATGCGGCCCTAAATCTTGTGGAAAAGGAGGAAAATGTGAAAATATGGAAGGGTCCTCTCCTCGCTCTTTGTCCATCTAACAAGCCTCCATGGTCTACTACCACGTCAACTGATATTGCATAAACGAATCGAAATGTTAGCCCATCCGCTGTTGTTCTGCTAAGATTTGATGTAGAAGCTCCTCCTGTGATTGCTGTGGAGCAGGTACATGTTCATCATCTGAATTATCAACTTTCTCTACGTGTGACATAGAAGCTTGGGACCGAGTGCATTTAACCGGAGCTCTTATACCCTCCATTGCAATCATATGGCCTAGCCTTAATTTTTCTTCAGAAGGCTCAATCACCACACCACTTTCCAAATATAGAGTTGTAATTAGATAGGGAAATCATAATCCCGGTTGCCTACTGGTAGCAGCGTAGCAAATTTGTTGACGTATGAGCTGACCGACATCAATGGCTTTCCCGGTAGCAATACAATATAACAATTTGGCCCGTTCCATAGTGACATGGGTGAGATGGTTTACTGGTAGAAGATGGCCACAAAAGAATTTAAACCAGACAAATCATGCTGGCTGAAGTTTATTCGCGTGACAATGCCGAGCCGTCATGTCATCTGTCGTAAAAGTCTAGTCCACGTCTCCGTCACAAAGAACGCTTGTGATCTATTGAAGCTCTACGTTGGTATTAGGGGTGTCGAGCCATTCATCGTTACGAACACGAGTGACCTTCAGAAACTTTGTTAATTTCATTGGCAGAGACATCCACTTATTTTCCCCGTACATATATTCTGGTGGAGTTATAATGATCAAAATTAGAGTAAAACTCACCCACCACCGGAAGGACGGCATCTATGGGAGTTGAAGTGAAAAGTTCCCATCCATGAATGCGAATGGCTAACTTGATTTCTGGCACCCCTGCCAATGGCACTTGTATGCCCTTTTCCTTAATTGCAGCCCGTTTTGAGATATAATTGTCATATTTCTGTTTGGCTGCCGCAGTTAAAAACTGTAACCCACCACCAATTCTTGGTTGTGGAGCCCTGGATGATGAGGATTCTCCGGTACCCTTGCTTGTAGCTATTTTCTTTGCTGTTTTTTCCATTCCTATAACACATAAACATGCATCATGACCCCCAAACAAACAATTACAACACCCCACACTTAAATAAAAACCCATTCCCCAAATTATAAGCCTTAGATTATACATGAAAATTCAAGCAAAATAATGCCTAATTGAATGGCAACTAAGGTTTATATACAATGCATGAACATTACTATGCATGAAAACTAATTAGAAAGAATTCACATGACATAGTCAATGGTCTAGGAATTAGATTCGTGCATCAATGCCTTGTGTTTGAACATTTTTATTCATTGAGAAATTGTATCGAACACATGGCATGCATAAAGAAAGAGGAACTTTTTGTATATATTATGAACATGCAATCCATCCTCAATCAATAACCCATACAATAATCACACCAAATTTTCGTTTGAAATTCAGTCCATATGAGATTTCATCAGTCAAAGCATAAAAAGACTCAACATATTCTTGAAAATAAATTAAAACCCAAAAGAAAAAAATTGTAGAAAGGGAGAGAAATTCATACCTTGATTTGATTTTCCCTTAAAGAAGAAGTAATTTAGGTGTAAGATTGATGGAATTGGGGTGAATGTTGGAAAACTTGAAGTGGGAGATTTGAGGGTTTGAGAGGAATTTAAAAGAAAAGAGGAATGTGAAGGCTAAATAATGGGATTTGGAACGGTTAAGTTCCTTTTTCCCCATTGCGCTTACTCAGCGCGCATGTGCACGCGAGATAGTTTACCGGCATATAATCAGCCCCGCGCACATGCGCTGAAATTTTAGCGTGCATGTGTGCACGTGGTAGAAAGAAAATTAATTAATTTTTTTTATTTTTTTTACTAACACATAAACATTTTACCCTAAATCACTCACATAAAACACATAAACTCCTTGAGGTTCCATTTTCTCATTTTAGCCTCTTAATGTAATCGATTTCCCAATTAATAACAAAATTATAATATGCTGTCCTTTTAAACTAAAATAAGCAAAAATAAAGTTGCAAAAATTAAATAACATAATAAAATTGGAATGCATATGGGTTGCCTCCCATGCAACATTTGTTTACTGTCGTTGGCTCGACTTGATGCTCTTTCACACATTTCAAGTAACTTCCGTGTTACGGAATGCAAGGATCTTCCGTTTAACTGTTTTCACAAATGATGGATTTTAATCTCCTTTGTTCTTTTAGGACCCGAACAAGTTGCTCTTCTTGGGAGTTGCTAAGTTGACTTGAGACTATCACCCTTTCCTTATCCTTCAAAAATATGTATTTAAGATGACTAGGAAGGCGATTGTAATCCGGAATTGTTTCCTTGCACAACAGATAACTTCAATTTCTCATTAGAAAGTAGTAAAGCATTAAGACTTCCATTACTTGTTTGTCGCAAAAAGTCCTTGTTCTTTTCCTTGAGATGTTTTTCACGGCTAGTGTCCACCTCCTGATTATTAGTATGTTAATGAATTTCCTGTATTGGAGGCTTACACACATCAATTACAGAAACAAATTTAGTATGGTCAATCAATTCAACATCATCATAAATGCTAAATTTAACATTTGTATCACCAAATTCCACACTAAGAGTGCTATTAAGAACATCTATCTTAGTTTGGGCAGTAGCTAGAAATGGTCTTTCTAATAAAATAGGAGCATTGGAATCACCTTGTTCCATTTTCTAGAACATAAAAATCAGCAGAAAAAACTAGACTTCCCACTTGAACTAAGATATCCTCTACAATTCCCTTAGGATAGGCTAAAGATCTATCAGCCAACTAAATTACCACACCAGTTTTACTCAATGGTCCTATTTTCAATGCATCATAGACAGAATATGGCATTATGTTAATAGATGCACCTAAATCCAGTATCTCTTTTTCCAAGTGTGTATTTCCTATTTTACAAGGAATAGAGAACATACCTGAGTCCTTGTGTTTTTCAAGTAGGGATTTTTTAATAATAGATGATACATTCCTCCCAACCTGTAGCTTTTTAATTTTCTTCTCCTTTTGCTTTCGTTTATGCGAACACCTTTCAAAAACTTAGCATAGTGAGGTATTTGTTTAATAGTGTCTAATAAAGGAATATTTACCTCACACTTACGAAAAGTCTCGTATAGCTCTTTGTCGGGATCCTCTTTCAAAAACTCTTTTAATGTCTCGGGAAATGGGGGTTCAGGCTTAACTTCAAGCCATATAGGAACAGTTTTATCTTCATTGCTGCTACTTTTCTTCTCACATGGTTCAACCTTTTTTTCTACTGTGGTCTTCTTCTTTTCAGCCATAATATGTTCAGGAACTAATTTCCGCTGCACATCAACCTCTTTACCACTCCTCAACATAATTGCACTCACATTCTCCTTGGGGTTGATGACAGTTTGAGACGGTAACTTCCCCGAGTTCTGCGCTTCCAACTTGCTAATTGTATTCTCCATTTGTCCCATTTGACGTTGCAACTGCTGAATACTGGCCTTTGTATCCTACTGGAATTGAATCGTATTTTCAGTGAAAATATCCAGCCGTTCCTCTAAAGACTTGCCGACTGATTATTCAAATTGGTTTGTTGTCTTTGAGCGAATGGCTACCTGTATGGTTGGAAGATTCTGCAGATTTTGTTGAGGCTGATTTTGGGCTGGGTTTCTGTATCTCAAGTTAGGATGATCTCTCCATCCAGGATTGTACGTGTGTTCGACAGTAGGGATCATAACTTTATCGTGGCTACCCGGGAATCCTTCGGTTACATTTACGTGCTCTTGACCTTCCATCTAATAATGTGGGACACATATCTGTTGAGTGTCCCTCATTTGAGCAGATACCACATGGTTGTGTAGTCGATGCGGTACCTGAAGCCAACTGTTGAACAAAAGAAGTCAAACCAGCCATTTGTTGTTCTAATGATGAAACATTTACCTCATTTACATGTTTGAGAGGTTGATCACGTCGTGTCCCAAACTTTTGAGAGCAGGTGGCCATATTCGATATAAGCTCACAGGCAGCGTCTATGGTCAAATTATCTAATGCCCCTCCACTTGCGGCGTCAACCATGTTCCTTTCGTTTGGAAACAAACCTTGATAAAAATATTGAATTAATAAGGAGTCACTTATCTGATGATGTGGACAGCTTGCACACAATTTCTTGAATCGATACCAATACTCATATAAGGATTCTTGATCAAACTGCCTTATGCCACAAATTTTCTTACTAATATTTGTAGTTCAAGACGCTGGAAAATATTTAGCCAAGACTAGTCTATTCATCTGCTCCGAAGTTGTAATACTACCCGAAAGTAAATCGAACAGCCAATCCTTTGCTTCATCCTTGAGTGAGAATAAAAATGCTTTCAACTTGATATGCTTCTCTGACACCCCGGTGGCTCTCATACTTGTGCAAACCACATGAACTCCTTAAGATACTTGTTCGGATCTTCATCTGGTAATCCATGAAAAGAAGGTAATACATGGATTACTTCATATTTTAATTCAAATGTAACATTAGCATCTAATTCTGGATAAGTAATGCATAAAGGTTGTTGGTTCAGAGTGGGCGCTGCTAATTCTTTCAAAGTCCGTTGCGCCATGTTCATTTGGCCTTGATCTTCTTGTTGTTCCTGATCACCTGCAAAGATATAGTTAAATAATTGTTCTTCTCCTAACTATCTTTTTCGTAATTCTTTTCTCAATCTGCGTAATGTTCTCTGTATTTTCTTAAACATTATGATCAAATTAGAATTCAACTTGTCTAGTAGACTAGATCACAGGCATACACAATAAGTAGAAGAATAATAATGAAAAGAAAAACTGAAATAACTAGCATGAAAATAATTCAAACCATTCCCCGGCAACGGCGCCAAAATTTTGGTGGTGAAAAATGATATATGCTGAGTTATAATGCTGTCGTAGGCACCTAAAATTAAGAACTCTCAATATATAGTTGTGGTGAGTACAGGTAGTCCCACCGTAAATAGAGTTTATTCTTGTGGTAAATGGAAAATGGGGTTTTTAAATACTTTTGAACTCAAAATTAAAACAATAATACACTAAAGAGAATTCAATTAAGAAAAGTCTTGATTTTGGTCATATCCACCATGGCAATTTCACTAGTCGATCCTTGTAACAAAAGATAATTCAATTTTATATCAAGCACTAATTAAAAAATTAACCCGAACGAATACCAATTCAAAGTTGATTCTTATTTCTTTCTAAAGTTGATTAATTTTCAACCCGTGATCCAATTAACCCTAAATATTAATTTAACCCAGACATGCACCAAAGATTAATTTAATAGAAGATTTAAGATCAACAAGAACAATTAGACTAATTAAACATATACACATGTGGCTATGCCAATTAGATGATTAATTTCCCTAAATTCAATAACACTGAAAAAGAACAACTTAGTATTCTACAGCAATAACAAGTTAAAAAGAACAACCATAATGTTAATGATAGAAAAATAATCAATACTTGAGATAAAAGTGAATAATTCAAACACAAGAAGTCTCACAATATTGTAGAATTGACCAGGGCTTCAATTACCTCTACCAAGAAAAGGGTTTAGGCACAAAGTGCCATAAAAGAATAAAGAAGAATTTCTACTATTAAAAACCCTAGCCAAAAGAAAATAAAAGTTTCGATCTCTTTTTCTCACCCTACTTGGGGAATTTATATTGAGTATTAGGGTTACAAGCAAGGATATATGGATAAGGACATGACATCGGTATAGGCTGAAAATAAGTCCGTCCGGGCGAAGAAACCTGCTGGAAATCCATTTCACGCCTTTTCACTACCTTCCGTGCACATGTGCTAGGGTCTTTGCACGCATGTACGATCGAGATAGTGAGGTCCTGGCCTGTTCTATCCTTCGCGCACTTGCGCACGCGCGAGCCACTTCTGGGCATCTGCTGTCTGGACGCAGCTCCAGCGCACATGCGTTGTCTTCCTCAACTGTGCTCTGCCATCGGCTTCGATTTTCACCTTGATGCTTGTGTAATTTGAAAAAGTGTAAAACACAAAAGTTGTACCTCTTTGCCTTGGCTTTTCAATGCATCTAAAATATCCTCAATCGGATCTCAAGATCAAAAGTTACACCTGAAATACGATACACCATCCGAAATGACTTCATACTCGTGCATGTTCCGCGCTTTGAATTTTCTTTCAAATTTTCCATCTTTTTCAGCCCTTTTTCACTTTAACCCTTCAAAAACTGAGAATAATCAAATTAAGCTCAATAATAACTCAACAACATCTTTCTGACAACACATAGAAATGTGATAATTGACACATAAAATATAGTACAATTATGAATTTATCAACTTCAAGAAAAAAAAAAGACTTACCGTTCAGTCATGAACTGGATGTTCCGGAGGAATTAAGGATGTGTGATTCCTTGTTGGAATCAATTTGGTTTAAGAAAAAAAAAAGATAGGTTTGAGTTCTTGACCTTATTGGTCATGAACCTCACGATATTCATGGCCGAATCATTTTCGGCTTTTTTTTTTAATTTTTTAATTTTTTTTAATTTTTTGGTATTTTATTTGTTTTCTTTTTGGCAAAATAATTAAATTCAAATTTTGATAAATTAATTCAGAATGTCTAATGTTCAAAAATATATTGATTAACACAACATGCTATCAAAATAGGCTATCTTGTGTAGGTCTATTTATTTTAAAATGTTAAGATGATTGTATATTTGTAATTCATGCAGATATTTATCGGCTCAAAGGAAGGTTAATATTTGGCCAAATTCACATATACACCTGTGGTTATAAATATGTGAAAATTATTTGGTATTCCATGTGAATAATAAGTTAGTCCAAAGATAGACTTATTATTTGATAAGATTTATTGTTAATATTTCATTACTACACCAAGAGTATCACTTACAAGTTAATATTTCTGTCCAAAGACTAAATATTAATGTTGTGCTGGGTATCTTGTGATAGGCCCTACCGTTATTTGAATTTAATTTATTATTTAAGATTTGGAACTTATGTGAATATGTTATTTTGTTATATTTTCAGTTAATACATGTACTTCTGTGATATCACATCAATATCATAGAACAAATGCCACTTGTTGGAATACCAAATTAACTTTAATATCATGGCAATCAATGTTATCATAACCCGAATCCTTCATGTTTAATCATCAAGAATATAAATTAAATACTAGATGAGGAAACGTATCTGAATCCATAAGAATTGAAGTGACAGATTGAATATCTGGATGTGATTCTTGAGCCTACGGATTTGCCATTCTT
This sequence comes from Cinchona pubescens, assembly GCA_025175665.1. Lineage (NCBI taxonomy): Eukaryota > Viridiplantae > Streptophyta > Magnoliopsida > Gentianales > Rubiaceae > Cinchona > Cinchona pubescens. The sequence continues at coordinate 2,404,910 of JANKKI010000049.1, read as the reverse complement.
GAATATTGTGGCTATTGATCTTCCAAATTACTATGTATGTATTTTAGAGAATAGGGTTCTCACTTTTCTGATGATGGGATGTCAGGAAAAGTAACATACGTAGAATTTGGGGACCATAACCTATAAATAGAGATTTTTCCTTATTTTCCAGTTTTGCCCATCATAAAAAAATAGGAAATAAGATTTTAGGGTATCTACACATGAAAGCCCATACGAATTAGATGACTTAGATCCATTTATCTTAAATCGTATTAGATCAGTTTATATTGGGTTAATTAAGTATTATAACATATATTACACAATTAATATATATGTAAATGTTCAAAACCCAACATTCTCCCACTTGGACTACATATATAATATTGCATAAAACCGTATGAGTTCAAAACCTTTTGCCATCACGACCATAGTCATTCCCGAAATATCTCGTCAATTAATCATGTCAATATAGGATCAAGACGATTTTTGTTATATTAATCATAACTAAACCCATTCTGTGGTCACGTACATTAACACAACCAAAGGACATAGATCAAGTATGGATGTGTTGCATGGAAATTACAAGTAATGTGATCTTAAACATGCCTATTTCCAACTAGTCCAACTTTATTTCTTATAGAGGTCAAACTGAAATTAAAGTCAGAGTGAAATATAAACTGACTACTTTATATCTAAAATCAAATTCTTTATTTCTACAGAAAATATTCATAAACATAAGATGTGTATCAAAAGTTAAAAGTATATAAATTGAATACAAACTCCTACCAATCCTGAATATCCTTAAAAGACATAATACCTAAATGACTAGTGTGCTCATGAAAGACCTTGGGTGGTAATCCTTTAGTAAGCGGATCCGCAATCATGGAATTCGTGCCAATATACTCTATAGATACCAGAACATTCTGAACTCTTTCTTTAACAACTAGGAACTTAATGTCTATGTACTTAGATTTTGTTGAGCTCCTATTACTGTTAGAATATAAAACTGCTGATTTATTGTCGGCACAAAATAACTTAAGTGGTCTTTCAATACCATCCACAATTCGTAGTCCTGTGACAAAAATTCGCAACCATATTGCATGATTGGATGCCTCATAACATGCTATAAATTCAGTTGCCATGGTGGAAGGAACTATGAGTGTTTGTTTAACACTTTTCCAAGAGATAGCTCCACCAGAAAGCAAACAAATATAGCCCGAAGTAGATTTATGACTGTCTTGGCATCCAGCAAAATCAAAATCAGAATACCCAATGATCTCTACTTCATCTGATCTCCTATACGTGAGCATGTAATATTTTGTTCTCTGAAGATACTGCATGACCCTTTTGGCTGCTATCCAATGAACCATTCCCGGATTGCTCAAATATCTTCCTAACATCCCAACAATATACGCTATATCTGAATGCGTACAAACTTGAGCATACATCAGACTTCCTACTGCTGAAGCATAGGGAATTTTCTACATTTCCTTTCAAAATCATTCTTAGGGCACTGAACGAGGGAGAATGTTGTCTCCCTTTGCAACAGGGGTATCTCCTGATTTGCTATCTTGCATGCCAAATCTCCTAAGTACCTTTTGATATAGGTTTTTTTTGTGATAATCCAAGAATATTCCGAGAGCTTTTTCGATGTATTTGAATCCCTAATACAAAAGAGGCGCCTCCAAGATTCTTCATCTCAAATTTTTGTGATAGACATCTCTTGTTTCGTGCAATAAACCTATATCGTTACTGCAAGCAGTATGTCATCGACATATAAAATCAGAAAAATGTACTTACTCCCACTAAACTTGTGGTGTATACAATCATCAACCAAATTCATCTCAAAACTAAACGAGATGATAATTTGATGAAATTTGTAATGCCATTGACGAGAAGCTTATTTAAGCCCATAGATTGATTTCTTTAATTTACAGACCATATTCTTTGCATCTTTGAATACAAAGTTTTTCGGTTGCACCATATAAATGGTCTCATCAATGTCACCATTGAGAAACGCAGTCTTTACATCCAACAGTCTGATATAACTCAAGGTCAAAATGTACCACTAAAGTCATTATTATCTTGAAAGAGTTTTTCGATGATACTAGAGAGAAAGTCTCTTTATAATCAATGCTTTCCTTTTGAATAAAATGCTTTGCGACAAGACGTGCCTTACATATTTCCACATTACCCTTCGAATCTCTTTTGATTTTAATATCCATTTGCAACCAATAGGTTTTGCACTTTCGAGTAGTATTATGAGTTCTCAAACGTCATTGTCTTTCATGGATTTAATTTCCTCATTCATAGCATCAATCCATTTGTGAGAAGTAGCACCATGCAAGGCTTGATGAAAGTTGATTGGATCATCTTCCACCAATCCAATGTCATCCTCATGTTCTTGGAAAAATACGATGTAATCATCTGAAATCGCATTTCTCCTTTTTCTAATGGATCTCCTTAATGGAATCTGTTGTTGAGGTTGTTGCGTTTGTTCGGTTGTTCTTGATGGAAAAGATTTTCAACGTTGTCTTGTGCAGTACTGGTATTGACTTGAAAGATGTTAGGAATAGAAGGCTGATCATTGTCAATAACAATCGTAGGAAGAGAAATAGATTCATTTTCAAACACAAAGTCTCTAACTTTATCTCTCTCTCCCAAACTCAGTATCATAAAAAAAATGGGCATTTCCCGTCTCAAAGAAGGATTTGGATGTGGGATCAGAAAATTTGAACCCCCGAGACCGTTCAAAGTAACTAACAAAATAGGCGCTGACCATTTTCGAGTCCAATTTCTTTTCATTTGGCTTATAAGGCATTGCCTCAATTGGACAATCCCAAATATGTAAATGTTTTATATTAGACTTTTTGCCAGTCCATAGGGGGTTTTAGTCGTTGCCTTAGTTGGAATTCTATTAAGAATATAAGCTGCAGTTTTTGATGCCTCTCCCCAAAGTTAATCCGGTAAAGTTGTATGACTAATCATACTTCTCACCATATCCTTGAACTTTGGGGAGAGGCATCAAAAACTGCAGCTTAGATTCTTAATAGAGATTCCGGCATGGTGTACTGTGGGACGGTTCCACACTCTTCTAGGAATTTAGCAAAAGGTCTTGGACGTTGTTCACCTGATCTGTCATATCTGCCATAATATTCACCACCACGGTCAGATCTGACAGCCTTAATTCCTTTACCAAGTTGGTTCTCAATTTCAGCTTTAAATACCTTGAACATGTCCAATGACTGAGACTTCTCATGAATTAGATAAAGGTAGCCATAAAGAGAAAAATCCTCTATGAATGTAACAAAATATTGTTGACCATGAGAAGAAATCGTAGGGAATGGCCCAGAAATGTCCGTATGTATTACAGGTAAGACGTCCGATGATCTATTGGCACTTAATATCTTTGTATTTGTTTGTTTCCCCTTAATACATTCAACGCAGTATTTGAAGGAAACAGTTTATCTAACATCAGAAATTGTATCAGAACACAAGACTTTCAATTCTTTGTTTAGATATATGAGCTAAACGCATATGCCATAGTGAAGCAGAATTCTCTATTGATTAATTTGCGTTTAGTACCATGTGAACTTATATGGTTGGTTTCATTATATGAAACAATAGTTTCGAGATAAGAGACAGGTGTATCATGAGAAGACAATAGATTATTACCCAATAATATTTGAATTCAGAAAAAGTCATTATTTTAACTATTTCTAAAAGAACAAAAGTAACCGGATTTGTCCAAAATAGAAATAGAAATCAAATTCCATCTAAAAGATGGTACAATCTATCTCTTATACACATCTAATTATTATTCTGTGTATAATACACATCTAAAAGTCCCTATTGCTTTAATTTTAACTGGTTTGCCACGCCCACATAGATGAATCTTTCCGTATCATTCGGCTTTTGGCAATTTAGGCAACCCTGCATGGATACACTTGTGTGAGTAGTAGCACCAGAATCTATCCACGAAGTGTGTCTAGGTACTAAAGCTAAATTAACCTCAGAACAATTTGGAAATAAGATTTTAAAGTATCTACACATAAAAAGTCATACTAATTAATTGATGACTTAGACTCATTTATTTTAAATCATATTAGATCACTTTATATTAAGCCAATTAAATATGATAACACATATTACACAATTAATATATATGTAAATGCCCAAAACCCAACAAGTCGTACTTAATAATCAAAAGAAAACCAAAAATAATGACAGCGGTCGTGATCTTCAGTGAAAGTCCATATGGGTAATAATATATTCCTTTAGAAAAAAACTCTCCTCCTTCTCTCTAAAACCTCTCTCTCTCTGTACCTCCTACTCTATGGATGTATTTTTTTCCTTTTGATCTTGTGCAATGGCTTATTGTTGCCCCCCAGCCTATTGGCTGGGGGGCATCCTAAATCATTTGCACATATAGCTTTATTGGGTGGAACATCTGATGCACATAGAACAACCTTTGAAAAAGCTTCAATCCTACAAGGGTGAGCCGGCGGTCTTCTTCCCGAGGATGAAATTCAAAGGCTGGCTGCTCCATTTAAATACACACTGGTTGGTCACTTCCCGCGAGGCAAACCTAACATGATGAATTACTCCGCAAAAGTTTCCATACTATTGGTTTCAAAGGTAACTTCACAGTAGGCTATATTGATCACAAGCATGTCATGATTCGCTTTACATTAGAAGAGGATTATCTAAGGTGCTGGCTTAAAGCCACATGGTTCATCAATGGTTTTTTCATGCGTGTTCTTAAATGGCACCCTCTTTTCACGCCGGAGATAGAACCATCCATCGTGCCCGTGTGGATAACCTTGGAGAGACAGGCGGCAACCCCCGTCCATCAAACCAGCATCTCCAGCAGCAACCCATCTGCAAGTTTCCCACAAAGGCAGCAAACACAAAAGGCTACCAAAAAATGGATTTTCAACACATCCGGGTCCTTCTATTCCTAACATTGTTCAAGAAGCAATAGCAGCCCTGTCTCTTATACAAGACAACCTGCGGAACCACCACCATCACCACCACCATCACGGCTGCAAGAGGAGATCCCCGCATCCCCACCAGTTCAAATTTTGAATTCCTTGCAGATAGGAGCTGCAATACCAGATTTGGTTATGGATCCCTTGGAGATAGGAACAACCTTATCTCATTCGGTTGATAATCCTAACCTCCTCAACAATGCTGAAGATGTGTTGACCAAGTCAATAGAGGATGCAACAAACGTGGAGCTGCCTTTGGTTCAAACTTGCAGTAAGGTAATCCCACCAAATTTGGTAACTGTCCAAACAACCGCCCCCGAACAGCAGGTTGTTGAGGTTGTTGCGTTCTAAGATGTTCGGTTGTTCTTGATGGAAAAGATTTTCAACGTTGTCTTGTAGTACTGGTATTGCTTCTTGAACAATGTTAGGAATAGAAGGCTGATCATTGTCAATAACAATCGTAGGAAGAGAAATAGATTCATTTTCAAACACAAAGTCTCTAACTTTATCTCTCTCTCCCAAACTCAGTATCATAAAAAAAATGGGCATTTCCCGTCTCAAAGAAGGATTTGGATGTGGGATCAGAAAATTTGAACCCCCGAGACCGTTCAAAGTAACTAACAAAATAGGCGCTGACCATTTTCGAGTCCAATTTCTTTTCATTTGGCTTATAAGGCATTGCCTCAATTGGACAATCCCAAATATGTAAATGTTTTATATTAGACTTTTTGCCAGTCCATAGGGGGTTTTAGTCGTTGCCTTAGTTGGAATTCTATTAAGAATATAAGCTGCAGTTTTTGATGCCTCTCCCCAAAGTTAATCCGGTAAAGTTGTATGACTAATCATACTTCTCACCATATCCTTGTAAAATTCTGTATCGTCTCTCAGCAACACCATTCATGCTAGGAGATTCCGGCATGGTGTACTGTGGGACGGTTCCACACTCTTCTAGGAATTTAGCAAAAGGTCTTGGACGTTGTTCACCTGATCTGTCATATCTGCCATAATATTCACCACCACGGTCAGATCTGACAGCCTTAATTCCTTTACCAAGTTGGTTCTCAATTTCAGATTTAAATATGGTGAGGAGCAAGAAATGATGACACTTCTAGATGAATTAGATAAAGGTAGCCATAAAAGAAAAATCCTCTATGAATGTAACAAAATATTGTTGACCATTCCAAGAAATCGTAGGGAATGGCCCACAAATGTCCGTATGTATTACTTCTAAGACGTCCGATGATCTATTGGCACTTAATATCTTTGTATTTGTTTGTTTCCCCTTAATACATTCAACGCAGATTTGAAGGTCTGACAAATTAAGGGGATCAAGAATTCTATCTAACACAAGTCTTTCAATTCTTTGTTTAGATTAACACTATATGAGCTAAACGCTTATGCCATAGTGAAGCAGAATTCTCATTGATTAATTTGCGTTTAGTACCATGTGAACTTATATGGTTGGTTTCATTATATGAAACAATAGTTTCGATTAAATAAAGGTTATCATGAGAAGACAAAGAACCAGTACCAATAATATTTGAATTCAGAAAAAGATTAAACTAACTATTTCTAAAAGAACAAAAGTAACCGGATTTGTCCAAAATAGAAATAGAAATCAAATTCCATCTAAAAGATGGTACAATATATATCTCTTTCAAATCCAAATAATAACCAGTTTTAATAATAACCTAAAAGTCCCTATTGCTTTAATTTTAACTGGTCTGCCATACACATCTAGATGTGTATAAGAGACAGACTATTCAGATTTTGGCAATTTAGGCAACCTTGCATGGATACACTTGTGTGAGTAGTAGCACCAGAATCTATCCACCAGGTGTGTCTAGATACTAAAGCTAAATTAACCTCAGAACAATTAGGAAATATGTTCCTAGTGCAAGATTTTAAAGTATCTACACATAAAAACTCATACTAATTAGATGACTTAGACTCATTTATTTTAAATCATATTAGATCACTTTATATTAAGCCAATTAAATATGATAGCACATATTACACAATTAATATATATGTAAATGCCCAAAACCCAACAAGTCGTACTTAAAAATAAAAATAAAAATAACAATAATGACAAGTCGTGATCTTGATGAAAGTCCATATGGGTAATAATATATTCCTTTATGAAACAAAATATGTCTCCTTCTCTCTAAAACCTCTCTCTCTCTCTCTCTATATTATTTTTTTCCTTGAATCTTTGCTATGGCCGAGGGTGATGCCCTCCAGCCTATTGCTAGGGGGCAACCTAAATCATTTGCACAAGCTTTATTGGGTGGAACAATTGACGCACAACCAGAACAACCTTTGAAAAAGCTTCAATCCTACAAGGGTGAGCCGGCGGTCTTCTTCCCGAGGATGAAATTCAAAGGCTGGCTGCTCCATTTAATACTCATACACACTGGTTGGTCACTTCCCGCGAGGCAAACCTAACATGGAATTGACCGCACACAGTTTCCATACTATTGGTATCAAAGACAGAAAGCCTAGGCTATATTGATCACAAGCATGTCATGATTCGCTTTACATTAGAAGAGGATTATCTAAGGTGCTGGCTTAAAGCCACATGGTTCATCAATGGTTTTTTCATGCGTGTTCTTAAATGGCACCCTCTTTTCACGCCGGAGATAGAACCATCCATCGTGCCCGTGTGGATAACCTTGGAGGAGAGAGGATGTGGTGCTAACAAATGGTTCATCCAGATAAAGTTGGTTCCTCTGTCTCTTGTGTTGAATCTAAAGTTGGACTTGGCTACCCGCAATTTCACTCGGCCAACACTGCTAAGGTATGTGTATTACACATCTACTTGCAATTTTACCTTCGCGAGTTTGGATTGGTGTTGGTATACAATGGAAGATGGCAAAAAATTAGCTATGAAGATTTGCCAAGTTACTGTACAAATTCCTAATTGTCACAAAATTGGTCATGCATCATTGGATTGTAGAGCCGGCAACCCCCGTCCATCAAACCAGCATCTCCAGCAGCAACCCATCCCAAAAAATGTCCCACAACCCCAGCAAACACAAAAGGCTACCAAAAAATGGATTCCACTTCCTAGCACGGACCCGGGTCCCTCGGGTACAAAGCCACCAAATTCACAATCTCTAGCAGCTGCGGAGGAGTTGATCATCCTGGCGGAACCACCACCATCACCACCACCATCACGGCTGCAAGAGGAGATCCCCGCATCCCCACCAGTTCAAATTTTGAATTCCTTGCAGATAAGAGCTGCTATTGCATGTTTAAATATCGTCCATTGATGGTTATGGTGGCTTTGTACCCGAGGAACAACCTTATCTCATTCGGTTGATTGATCCTAACACATCTGAACAATGCTGAAGATGTGTTGACCAAGTCAATAGAGGTGCAACAAACGTGGAGCTGCCTTTGGTTCAAACTTGCAGTAATCCCACCAAATTTGGTAACTGTCCAAAAACAACCGCCCCTGAACAGCAGGCTGTAATAATTCAGCCAACATCCCTCAATTTATGCATGCAAACCACCGAGGCCATGGATGACTCTTCCATTCCTCACGCAACAATTATGGCTGAATTACCTTGCTATTTTTCAGAGGGCGAATCACCCCATGCACCACATGCAGCACATGACATCCAGCAACCATCTCCCGCTCAATTGCAACCGGTGAGTCAACCTTCGTCCAAGAGGAAAAGTAGACGTAAACGAATTTACGATATGCTCAAGGCACATCTAGATGTGTATAAGAGAGGCTGGCTAAGAAACCTTCCAATCCGCCCCTCTCTCCTCAATGTTAATGGATAGTGTTTTAAACAAACAAATGGGCAAGAGGAATAGGTAATAAACCTTCCATTCGTAGGTTAAAGTTGCTAGTTACACAAAACAGAATAAACATTCTTGCTTTAATGGAGCCTATGGTGGACAAAGCAAGGATTTCTCTTTTCGCCCACAAGTTAGGTTTTGATTGTTGTCAATCTAATGTGTATAAGAGAATCATCTAACGGGAAGATTTGGGTTTTTTGGAATAAGGGGTCAGTCCTTACCCCCATTTTAGTTTCTGATCAACTTTTTCATGTTTCTTGCTCCTTACCATCCTACCATACAACTGTGGAAATCTCTTTCATTTATGCAAAGTGTACTAAGGCTGAAAGACGAGAACTTTGGGAGGCCCTCCGGACTATCCAACCACACTCTCCATGGCTGGTTGGGGGAGACTTCAATGTCATTTCCAGTTCGGATGAATATAAAGGTGGCAGCTCACTCGATGTTGAAGCCATGACAGAATTTAATGACTATCTTCAAGATTGTGGATTGATGGACATTGCCTTCCAAGGTTGCAAATATACTAGGAGGGTGTATAAGAGATGGGAGGCATGGTGTGGAAAATATTGGACCGGTTCGTGTGCAACAATGAATTCCTTGCTGCCTTCCGCAACATTAACGTTGAACACCTCATCAAGACGTGCTCGGATCATTCACCTCTCCTTATCAAAGTGTCAAACGAAACCACGTTACAACAGGCCCAAAGCCATTTAAATTCTTAAACATGTGGACTAAGCATAAAGATTTTTTGCACGTCTGATGGCTGTTTAAAATAACATTGTTCTGGACCGCCTCTCTTCAAATTTGCTTGCAAGCTCAAACGATTGAAAGCGGAGCTAAAAAATTGGAACCGTACGATGTTTGGGAATGTGTTTTCCAAAGTCCAAGCAGCTGAACGGGAGGTACATGTAAAGGAGGAGGCTTTGCTGCAGCAACAAAATCCAAACAATCAATTGGCATTATCTCATGCACAAGCGATTCACAGTCGATGCCTTGCCGAAGAGGAAATCTTTTGGCGCCAAAAAGCGGGGATAAAGTGGTTAAAAGAAGGCGACCATAATACTACCTTCTTCCATTCTGCACTCATGGCCAAGAAACTATCGTTTGCGGATCTCAAAAATTAAAGTGGATGGTGTTTGGACTGAATATATACAACGTATTGAAACAGAGGGGATTAAGTTTTTCCAACATCTCGTTCTTATCGTGTAATGAACCAACGGTGATAGATCACACTTTGTTAGATACTCTTCCCACAACAGTCTCCAATGCGGACAATCAACTCTTGCTAGCTGAACTTACCACTAAGGAGTTAAAAGAGGCGGTTTTCTCCCTCAACCCGGATGGAGCAGCGGGCATTGATGGATATAATGGTTTTTTCTTCTCCTTTTGCTGGGATATTATTCATTGGGATCTTTTCAATGCTGTAGGTGCATTCTTGAAGGGGGCGACACTGCCACGTAGAGAAATTGCAGATAATATTCTTCTAGCCCAAGAGATGGTGGAGTTCTTAAATAGGAAAACAAGAGGTGGTAATTTGATCATCAAGTTGGACCTCGCAAAAGCTTTTGATAGACTATCTTGGTCTTTTTTATATGCAATTCTAAGGAGGTTTGGTTTTGCTGAAGATTGGATCTCTTTAGTGAAGAAAAGTCTGGAATATTGTTGGTTTTCTATTCTCATTAATGGGGTACCAAAAGGTTTCTAACATTAAATCTACAAGAGGAGTTCGGCAAGGGGACCCTCTATTCCCCCTTATCTTCTTAATTATGATGGAGCCTTTCTCCCGTGGTTTGAATGATCAATTTCGCATTGGGAAAATTTCTGAGTTTGCTCTTCCGAGGTCATGCCCTACCATCTCTCATTTGGCTTATGCGGATGATGTAGTAATTTTTACAAGGGGAGAAGCTGTTCAATACGTAATCTCATGGCTTTCATTTCAAGGTTTGAGACATCCTCTGGGCAGCTTTGCAACAAAGCCAAAAGCTCTTTTTATTTGTCCAAGACATCCTCCACATCTCGTATTCGGATGATTCAAGCCAAAACAGGGTTTGCAAGAAAATCCCTACCATTCATATATTTGGGATGCCCCATCCAGAAACCAAAAAAATGGAAAGACCTTTTTCAGCCAATGATAGAGAAAGTGACACAACGCATTCATGGCTGGCAAACACGATTTCTCTCTCCTGGAGGACTGCTTATTCTCATCAAACACATGTTTGAGTAGCATCCCAATCTTTCTTATAGCAGTTCTCGCTCCTCCACTTTCAGTCCTTAAGGAGTTAGAAAGGCAATTTGTGGGTTTCTTTTGGGGAGATTCGGAAGGGGTTTCAAAACGCCATTGGATAGCATGGTCTACCATTTGTCGACCAACATCCTCCAATGGTCTTGGTATTACTCCATTGGCGGCTGTTGTGCATGGTTTCAGCAAGTTTATCATCTTTGTTTCGAAAAGGCCATTCCTTATGGAGTTCCTTCCTCCATGTCAACGATATTTAAACCGTTGCGTTCATCCTTGTGTAGCTCAAGAAGCACCTGGAGACTCATTCACATGGAGACGAATGCTATACTAGACTGGAATTTATCCTTACTCGACGAGAGATATTCCAGTGAGGAGCTTCGTAACATATGTCAAGGGTCCAAATGACAAGGTCATCTCGCCGGATTCGATTCGGACAAGCTCATTTGGGATGTAAGAGATTTCCAAAGTTGTCTTTCTCTATCTCATCCACCTACTCGCCAATGGCTCAATCATTCACTAGACAAATGATTTGGGATAAGAGACTCCAACTGAAGATCTCCATCTTTATGTGAAAATTGTTAAACATACGGCTCCCAACGGATGACATGATTGCCAAGATAGGCATCCCATTACTGTGAAACCCAGTATTTTACTAGCCTTGTTCTTTGATTTTTAACTGGTTTAAAATGTTTTTCATATTATTTTTAGTCATAAAATACTTCAACTTATTCGTTTTTCAATTCAAAAAATTTTTCGATTTACGCGATTTCGGTTCCGGCCGGTAAACGGGTCAAAAATTGGACAAGTGTAATTAGTGCATTGTGGTGTGTGAGAGTTGTATGAGTGGCTGAATTATTCAGAAAAAATGATAATTTAGTAGCAAAAATTAGTTTTTGGGTTAAATAGTCAACTTGGAGACTATTTGGTCAATGGGGAACTCTTTGGGTCAACATTTGAACCTTTTTAGTCTTCTTCTTGCTTTGTTTCTTCCTCATTTTCTCCTAGCTGCTGGCCGAACTCCTCTTCCCCATTTTTCCCCAAAAATTTTCTTGGATATCAAGTACAAATCACTTGGAAGGTAAGATTTTATATATTTTAGCATTTATGGCTTATGGGCTTTATGATTCAAGCTTTAATTTCAAGTTTTGTAGGATTCTTTATGGCTGAAAAATACCCTCTTTGCAGCCTTATATGTTATGATTTATGTATGTTAAGGGTTGTTTTTAGTGTTTTGGAGGTTGGGAAGTGATTGGGGTTGATTTTTAACAACTTTCCATGGTTAGATTACATATTATAAGACGCCTCAGTCTTTCGATCAGAGAAATCGATGTGCTCGGGCTTAGAATTACATATAAGATTCTGTTTTGCTCGCGACATTACAGGATCTGTGGAATTCTTTGACCTGGAGTTATTGATTGACTTGTTTTGGGGGGTTTTGAGAGGTCCTTGATTATGTAATCTTTGTTGTACCTCTTTTGTTGAATCTTGAAGAGTTATTCTTTGCTCATGATTTCGTCTTTGACTCTTATCAGCTAGATGTTTTCTTAGATGTCTGTCCGATAAACCTAGATGGTTAGAGGATCCTTATAGAGTAGGGACCCCAGACGGGAAGGTTATGGAGTCTAATTTTGTTTTGGAATCATAACCGGTAAGAGTTTTGTTATAGGAATCCCCATGTGTATAAGATTCAGTCTCCGATAACCGACTTTGATTTAATTTTGGGTATGGATTGGTTGGCGGCTAATGGTGCGACGATTAATTGTAAAGAGAGGTATGTGATGTTTCAGACGCCTGGTTTAGATACGGTGATTTTTCGTGGGAATGAAAAGAAGCCCAAGAGTAGGATTCCGATCATATATCCGCAGTGAAGGCGTTTAAGGCCTTAGATAGGGGTTGTGAGAGCTATTTGGCTTATGTGATAGACTCTGATAAAGTAGAGCCAGGCATTGAGGATGTCCTAGTGGTTAGGGAGTTTCCGGACGTGTTTCCCAAGGAGCTGCCAGGTTTACCTCTGACGCGGGTTGTCGATTTCTAGATTTGCTTAGAGCCAGATGTAGACACCAATTTCAAAGGATGACTATACCGTTTGATATAAGCGAAACTAAAGAAGGGCTTCTTAAGCTCTAAGAAATCTTGGACAAGAAATTTATTCATCAGCATGTTTCACCTTGGGAGCACCGGTCTTATTTGTTCGGAAGAAAGATGGTAGTTTGAGACTTTGCATTGACTACCGTGATACAAGTGGATAGGGTAACTGTGAAGAATAAATACCCTTTGCCACGGATTGATGACTTGTTTGATCAGCTTAAGGGTGCGAGGTACTTCTCTAAGATTGATTTGCGGTCCGGATATTATCAATTGAGGGTGAAGGCCAAGAGGATGTACCTAAGACAGCTTTTCGGACTCGCTATGGCCACTACGAGTTTTTGGTTATGCCTTTTGGTTTAACTAACGCCCCTGCAGCCTTTATGGAGTTGATGAATAGGGTGTTCAAGGACTATCTTGATGTATGTGTAGTGGTCTTCATCGATGATATCCTGGTTTATTCTCCGAGCGAGGAGGCTCATGCTGAGCATTTGCGAGCAGTTTGAGCTTGTTGAGGAAAGAGCTGTTGGTGTCGTTTTCTATCGTTTCGCGTCGTTTTCGCTTCCCTAGTCATTCTTTAACTTCTACATCTCTTCTAAGAGTCCTCTTATACTTGTTTTAGGTACCACGCCATCTACCGCCGGCGATCGCGTTCAGTGATCATTTGTGCAGTTTTTGCTTTGATAGGTGGGTAACATATGACAACCTCTTCACAAGCTGTCAAGGTAGTCTCTTAAACACCCTATTCATCAACTCCATAACTAAGAATGCAATGATGTTTGGAATTGCACTTTTACCCATCTACACGCAAGTTTTGGAATTATTACATATGAAATCGGGACCAAGCTATTTTATGTTAATCAATTGATATGTTTGCAAACTCTTTTGATATGAAAGCATTTTATGACTGTTTTGGCTCATAGGTGACCTAGGTATATAATTTTGGATGTTGTTTGGAAATGTTTGTAGCCAGTCGCGAAGCGAGTTAAATAGTTAGGCATAACCAAGAACTCATATTTCTGTCTCTTATGAACTATTTGACTACGGGGTCTTGTGCTGGGATAACTTGACCTCCAGGTCAGACTAGTAGGTGTAGTAGATTACTAGATCTGGCTAGTACTGTAGGTCATACCTTTGAGCCTAAAAGATACTCATGCTATTTTATTATATTCTTATTGACACTGTACTTGGATTTGTTCGCTATGCTTTAGCATACTGTGTTTTGAAATGATTGGATCTTTTTGGCTATGTTTTGGACATTTTAGGAACTACTTATGATTATGGTTTATTGACGTTTAAACGGCATGAGACACCATTTTAGAAACTGCTTCATGACTATGGTTTTCACAAATGTTATTATCTTTATGTTTTCTTTTTATCGCAATGCTTGGCCCCATTTGAAGAGCTTTTATGATATCCACTGAGCTAGTTATGCTCACCCCACGTGATTTATAATTTTTCAGATTAGGTGCTCGTTTTTGACTCTCCACCGTGTTAGCAGCTTTTAGATTTTCTCCAGATTCCACATTATTGGTAGGACTCATGGATAATCTTCCAAGCTTCTCTTTGTTTGGAGAGGGTATGTTTTACATAGGTTCTGTAATGATGAACTTTAATCTTATATGTAGCATCTTTTGTACTAAGAAGGAGCTTTGTAATTCGTATTTTTTTGTGTAAAATGAAATATTCGGTTTTATAGTTAAGAAATGGTTTGATGGTTCTATTACATTGCGGTTAAGTTTGTTGCTCTGTTCGTTTGTGCCTTGCGCTTTGGTCCGGTGTACCATTAGCGCGGCGTGTTACGGTCCTCTTTTTGGGACGATGACAATTACCATCTAAATGCCACTTTTGTAACAATGAAGAATCTGCCAATCATCTCTTTGTGGTATGTACTTTGGCAACACAAGTTTGGAGTTTTTTCGAAGAGTGTTTCGAATGGAGTCTTGGCCCAGCCTCTACCATTTCGGATAAGCTCAACTCATGGTGGTGGGCTGCACATGCTCATTCTACCACAATGGGGCTCTTGGCGGCAGGAGGAGGCATCATTAGAAACCACTATGGACATTGCATCAAGGCCTTCTCCAATGGCTACTCTTCTCAAACAAATTTGAAGGCTGTGGTCCTGGTCACATGTAGATGGCCTAAAATGTGCTTCTCTCTACACCTGTGGGCTGTGGAGGTAGAAATGGACTCTCTAATTATCGTTAATATCATAAAAGGGCTGTCCGCGCCACCATGGAGCATTGACTATGAACTCCAGCTCATCAAACGACTCATAGAAGGCATAACTGTTTCATTCTCACATGTATTTAGGGAAACAAATCAAGTGCGAATGAAACAGTTATGCAAATGAGGGCATTATTATGCCCTGGAGGTAAGTTGCTTTCTTCTATGGGTCAATCACTTAGCTAAATGAATTTCCGATGCCAATTTATTTATGCATTTTTTGTTTCTTTAATTGACTGTGAACAAGCTCTCATTATGCACATGGTGCCTATTTTAGTTTAAACAGCTTTACAAATTAAATTATCAGGTAATATATATGAGCCAGTAAAATTTTTTTCCGAATACTTGAATCAATAATTTATTGAATTACTTGAATCAATCATTTTTTTATCTTCTTTTCCAATTGATAGTTTTATACACAAGCAATGCTTTATGTTTCTGGTAAAATTTGCTTGGTTCCGACTTACAGTTCTTGTTACAAAAGGCTTGTCAAAATGGTGGGAGTATCCTCCGAAAACACTCTTATACTTATGTCTGCAAGAATTGTGAGTGATAGAGGGCAGGATTCAGTAATTGACATAAAAAATTTTGTGATTGAATAATTTCTCATGTGGGATTTAATGAAAACATACAATATATATATCTATCTATATTTCTATCGAAAAAAGATTTTCTGAACATATCAAGCCTATAGATAGCTTAGGCCTGTTAGGAGACGGATCGATTATCTTCGGTATATGTGGACTGGTCTACGTGGCAGAATTTTATTAACCGTCAAATTATATGCTAACACTTTATAATATAATCTAACTATATCATCAATTCACCACTACAAACATTGAAACCATTAAAAAATACTAAGATAAATTTGGTATAAAGGATTTATCAGTAATCTTGTGATTTCAGAACATCATTTAAAAAGGGAATGATAATGCCATCTCACATTATATGAACAAATGACTTGTTGAATAATCACAAGACCGAATCAAACCTACTTAAATATTTTTTCCAAACCATTTAGTCATCAATATTCAGGCAATGTAGAGGGTCTTAGTAGTAAATTACCTGCTGAATCACCTCCCATATTTTGTTTTATCAAATCCAAATGCCGAAGAAATTTAGTATTATGGAACGATGTATGGCAATAGATAGTGTGAGGTTACATGCAAAACGTGCACTCGACAATCTCCCTTCAAGCAATTTTATTTTTTAATAAATCACCATGCTATAACCTCTTAGTTATTCGAACTAATGACTAATAAATTATAAAAAAATATTTTACTATTTAAATTTCACTTCATTTTTTTCCTACAAGTTTTACGTCTTTGATGTTGAATAATTTTGATATCAATAAAATCTTACTTTTACCTTAAAAATCAGGTTGAACATACACAAACAAAATCGAAGTCGAGTGGTCGATTATTGACTTATGACGCTTTATTTTATTTTATTTTATTTTTTTTATTTTTTATTGTGGAAGTTATGATGCTTGTTTGTTGATGGACAAAACTTTCCTGATAGGTTTAGAAATATACGTCAAACGTACGTGAAGGAGTTCACTGTTTTTGTGTCTGAAAACGGATAAATTGTCAGCATGAATGAAGTCTTTTAAAGGTGAGGTTGCTAGGAAAAATTTGTACACTTGGCCCAGAAATCATTCACCATGTCTGCAGCATATATTGTTGCCATAGCGACAGAAAGTATCCATCACTCGTGCCCAAACCCACTCTTCTATAATTGTCACTTGATTCTGATGACAACGTTTCATCTACATTAATTGGACACAGATTCAGCAACTTTGTGTAGATCTTTCAAGGAATGGACTTCTTTTTGTTTAGTTTTTGATTAGTGATAGACGTGGTGTCATTAAATTGGTAAGCCATTTTGATTTTATTTTGGATGCATAGCATTATTGTTGTGTAAAGCATAGCATATACGGAGTCAAAAATATGAATTTGGTCACTCTTATGTTTTTGATAAGTTAAATTAATTGGATTGTCACCTTAACATGGTTTTTTAAAATAGTTTAGGATTTTTTACTTTACTTACTATCCTATTTTATGTCACACTCTTTAGATTATAGTCACGTCAACCATATTAAAATACACACGACGAATACATAAAGAATGAGATAGGAGATTAGTTATAGAGTGTAGAATAAAAGATCCCATAATGATTTCTAAAATTTAGTTTCTAAAATTGAATTTTGAAGGTACAGGATTTTATATCTCATTTCCAACAGCAATCTCTTATCTCAACTCTATATGTTTGAGATGTATATTTTGATTGCATAATATTTATGAGAATTTAGTCTTCCACTACATCTTGGATTCTTGAGTATTCCATCGCATTATTTGATGAGCAGATATTGAAACCGCTGGAATATCAATTCTAAAATAGAAGTATTTGTTTACCAATTTTGTGCTTATTTTGAAGCAGCACTTGTATTCCTTAAAATATCATTACAGTTTTTTTTTTTAAAGAGTAGTAATAGTATCACATACATTGTAATTTTTAAGGTTATACACACTACTTATAACTCTAACAGAGAATTTATATGTTAACGGATGAATGTCTAGAAATTAGGAGATAGGGTCTACTTAAAATTATAAGAATGAAAAATAAACATTTAGAGGAATATGTAACTCATTGAAAGGTTAAAGTCAATAATCTTTATATTATATTTTTATTTTTCTTATTATTATTATTATTGTTATTTTTATTATTATTTTGTAAGCACTCATCACAGTTTTATAAGAACTTAGTAGAGAATCGTTATTGTGGCACTGTCTCATGGTAATTGGTTAGTAGCATAAATATTCGAATTTAACCTTGGGCAGTTGGAGGAAATATACTATCAATAAAAATAAGATAAAACGACTGATAAAATGCTTCACCCAAAAAAAAAAAAAAATGCAGAGAAACATAATGAATGATTTATTTTTAGTTTCTTATGTTATACTTATGAATCAGAATCGAAATACACAAGATACTGATATTCCAAAAATTTTTTACTATGCGGAAAAGAGTGCGAGTGACAATTTCTATTCACTCATAGACGACGACAACAACAACAGCAACCAAAAAAACCATTTCGCAAGCACACCTGACTAAAGGCCGAAGCCCCAGCCAAGTCACAAAATGCCTGAACGTCTTATGGGCCACTCAAAAGACAAAAGTGCAACACTTGGTGTGAAGCCATAAGCCTAAATTGTGAGGCGAGCCCCAGTTTAAGCCCATCTAAATTGTGTTTCCTTATGGACTAAAATTGGTCTTGTATCTGCTTATGGGCTTTAGTCTTTCAAGATTGATGGATCTTACGGACACTGTATCAATCAGAAAATCTATCAATCATTTGACTACAGAATAAACTTAAAAAAATCCTCTTTGTTATAAAATTTAAACAAAATATATGAAGTTGCAAGAGCAAAAAAAACAGAAGAATATAGAAGATCAGATAGTTTGTTAATTTATTTCTCATGTAATGCATGTATTTATAGGAGTACGATGAGTACAATGGCCCATGAATTACGTTATGTAAATAACGTAACATGTATCTATACTTATATGATATTTAGATGTTGATAGACTTTTACTATGACTTATCTGATTTTAAATATATAGATAGACATATACTAGATATAGAATTTTGTAACACTCATCCTTGAATATCTATTGATTAAAATAATGTACTAATGACTCGTTAAAATCTTATAAGGAAAAACCTAGTCGAATAAAAGCTTAGGGAAGGAAAAAGAGTACACAATATTTTTAGTATACTTTTACATGCTACCTCATTAAAAAGCTTGTCAGGAAAATCTATTGTGACAAAACTATAGTCAAGAAAAATATATACAATGTGTACTATTACTCCCTCTCATGAAAATATCAGTTAATGTCCTTGAAACGATGCATCCCTATGTTGTAAACTGAGTTCTCAAATTTTGTTATTGGTAATGCTTTTACAAACAAATCTGCTAAATTATCACAAGAACGAATTTGTTAAATATCAATATTACTATTCTTTTAAAAATCACGACTGTAGAAAATTTTTGAAGAAATATACATCCTTCTACTCCTTTAATATAACCTCTCTTTAATTGGGCTATACATACTACATTGTCTTCATATAATATTGTCGGTAGCTTCTCTTCTAATATTAAACCACATATCTTTTAGATGGGTTAAGGATTTTAATCATACAAGATAATACATTCTCTACTTGGCTTATGCATTGCAATTAATTCTTTATGATTAGAAGTACTGGCCAAAGTATGTTTTGTTGAACACTGTGAAGTAGTTGTATCTCCACATATCAATAAATAACTCGTTTGACATTGATTTTTATGTGTGTAAGATAAAATATAGTATCTTGCATAGCCAATTAATTATGATCTAAATGCATGTTTAATGCCATCTAATGTCTTCATGTTAGAGAGGAACTAAATATTATTAACAAACTTATAACAAAAGCTATATTAGGCCATATATTATTAGCAACATACAACAGTCCACTTAAAATACTAAGATATAGTACTTTAGGACCATGGAGTTTATCATCATTCTGTCAAGGACAAAATAGATCCTTTTTTCACATCAAGCAATCTTACAACTGTTATGGTACTCAATGGATGTATATAGAATAATTTTAATACTTTTTTTTCTATAAGATGATTGATGAACAAAAGTTCCATTCGATAAATACTCAAAGTGTCTATATACACCTATAGGTCTTTCACCTCAAATTCTATCTTTAAAGAATTCATTACTTTTGAACCTTTTCAAGAGTTCCAATAATATTTATATGATTAATATATACAGTAATTATCACAAACTTAGATATTTTTCTTTTTACAAAAATACATGGGGAAATTAGATTATTTTTGTAATCTTCATTCAAGAGATACTTACTGAGATAATTACTACATATGCCCAAATTGCTTTAATTTTTTTTTTTTCATTGGCTAATCACTAGTATCTTGGTAGGGAGTGCCACTCTATATTTTATTAATTTGCAAAAATGTTACAAAGAAGAGGACAAGACCAATGGCATCCAAAAAAGCCAAGACACCATAAAAAACTAGCTGCAATTGAATTGAGTTACTGCCTAATTTTGCGAGGTAATCCACTGCCTAATATGCATCAGGGAAAAATGAACTTGTTCAAATGTAGCTCTAGCTTTATGAATAAGAGTATCTAATTTCCAAGGAAAAGCCATATGCCTGCCAAGCATCATACTACTAAGAGTTTGAGAGTCTGTCTCAATGATCAAGTTCGTGTAACCTTGCTTGATGCAAAGCATAACATCTTCAATTAGAGCTAACAACTCGACTGCTATGATAGTATTGTAGCCAAAGGAGTAAGCAAAACCATGCAACAAATGTCCATCCTAGTCCCGAATAAGATCTCCGCTACCAGATAATCCTGTAGAAGAAATAAATGAACCATCCACGTTAAGCTTAACTTTCCCAGCCAAGGGAATCTCCAATAAACCGTGAGAGGGATGAAAGTTTTGCAGGTTTAGACACAACCCAATCATGTCTTATACTCGCAGGACAAGTAGCTTCAAAGGGCTTCCCTAAGCTTGTCATATGAGTTTTGGATTTGATGTTGAAAATGCAATAATTATGGGAATACCTCTAATAGTCAAATAGGAATAAAACCCGAGAACACCAAAGTTGCCAACACACCATAGCTTGGAGAATCTTGGCAAGTTGGCCATCATCATAGCGTAGTGGAGGAGGTCATCCACCAAACACCAAGCTTTTGATGAATTGAGTCGACTCGAACTCTTGGAATTCCCAACATTTGCTCCAAGAATTCCCAAATCTACGAGGCAAACAGGCATCCCACAAAAAAAATGGCCAATTGAGTTGAAGAGTTGCAAAAACAACATTTAGATGCTAGCTCAAAACCCAATTCCATTAGAACATCTGCAAACGGGAGCAAGCAATTTAAAGTCCTCCAAAGAAGAATGGAAAATTTAAAGGGGATTCTAGAGCTCCAAATGAAAGCTCTTGACCACATAATGTTCCTCTATGCCCTAACAAGTTGATTGGCTGAAAAGGTGTTGAATACTCCACTTGATGTTAAGTTCCAGAAAGAGAAGTCCGGTTCTTCCAAAAGAAACGCACGATGGTTTAGGATCTCCTTCTTGACCTTTGTCGGCACCAAAGTATTAAGGAAATCCTCCGACAAACCTAGGTCATTTGAGAAAACATCTCTAATAGTTGAGAGAAGGTCTAGAAAGTGAATTTGATCAACTTTATCCACCAAAGGACCAATATCTATCCAACGGGTGAACCAAAAGCATGAGTCTCCTGACCGAACTACTTGTTGAATGTGTGGGTCAACTATTTCTTGAACCCTCACCATTCTACGCGAAGTCAAAGATGGAGAAAAAGGGGTATAAAGATTATATTGGCATCTCATAACTAAGCCCAAAGCAAATATTAGGTATAGAAGTTCCACCATAGCTTGCATGAAAAGGAGAGGATAATATCATTAATATGGCAAAGACCTAGCCCATCTTCATTGGTTGGAAAGAATAAGTCCCTTCATTTTCTCTAATGTTTCCTATTGCCAAATTTTGATTCCTCCAAGAAAAAATTTGCCTGAATTCGGTCAAGGTGAGCAAGCAGTACTCTAGGGGATGCATAACTGTAAGCACATGTATAGGTATGGCAGAGAGGACATGCTTGATTAAAATGAACTTACCTTCCAGGGATAGAAGCCCAAAGCCTTTTTCCAACCGGCCAAATGATCGCGAACCTTATCCTAAATTGGTGAGAAATAAGAGCTATTTTTCCATCTAGTGTATATTGGGCAGCCAAGATAAGTAAACAGCAAAGAGGAATGCTTGATCCCAAGCAAGGTCGAAATGACCAAGTTCAATGCTGAAGAGCTTTTCTTCGAAATAAGGTAAAAACTTTTTCAAAAAATGAATTCTCTGACCAAAACTTTTTTGATAAACCTCCAAGAATGACAATAACTTCTTCAAAGTGTTATTATCTCCTCTGACAAAGAAAAGAATATCATCCGCAATGGCTAAAAGGGTGATAATAGGGTATCCTCTCGGACCAGAAAAAGGCTGAATAGCACCTTCTGAAACTAGAGTCTCTATACCCCTTGACAATGCTTCAGAGGTCAAGATAAAAAGAAAGGGAGATAGCGGTCTTCTTGTTTCACCCACACGTTGAATGGAAAAACCCGTGCTTTCACCATTAATCAAACCGAAAACCATCTAGCTAGCTTCTAATTTCATCATAACCAACCTGACAAATGGTTCTAGAAAACCAAATTTAAGAAGCAAAAAGTTGAAGGAGCTTCTACGAGACTTTAACGACGGACTTTATCACATCTAGTTTAATGGCTATGTTATGTCGTCAAGCCTTCTTGTGCAAAGATAAGAAAAGCTCTTGGGCCAAGAGAACACTATTCTCTGTTGTCCTACCAGCGACAAAACCTGATTGCTCCTTAGAAATCAGTGAAGGCAAAACTTTAGACAAACAATTGGACAGTATCTTAGTAAAAATTTTATTGAGAAAATTACATAAAGATATAGGTCGAAAGTCACTAAAAGTATCCAAAAGCACTGGAAATGATTCTCGTGAGATAGTTTCCTGCAACAGAATCATGAACTACCGAAAGATCCTGCTTTATAATATCCCAGCATCGAACATAGAATAACCCATTGTAACCATCCAATCCTGGAGCACTCTCAGAATCCATGTGAAATACGACATCTTTTAATATCCTCCAGAGTAACCGGCTTAATAAGCTCCAACTATTGGGTAGCTGACACTATAGAAGGAATATAAGAATGTGACTCCTGTAATCAATTTTCATCAATGCCGACATTTGTGAAAAAATAATCTCCTCATTGGCAATATCTTTGGATAAGTCCAGCCAAATTACCATTAGTATTCTTTATGCGTCTAATGGACAATTTGGATTTCTTACTCAATAGGGAAGCTTGGAAAATTTAGTGTTTGCATCACCTGTAGCCAGGAACTTACAACGGGATTTCTGTTTCCAAAAGATTTCTTCCATCTTAAGTTTTTGAAATATATCTGTTTGAGCTCTATGCAACAATTCCCTATCTCCTGGGGATTGAGAAGCCTCAAACTAATGCTCTAAATCCACCACCAAACTTTCTGCTTGCTTGACCGAGTCGAAGACGTTCCCAAAAACTAAAGAATTCCATTACTATCAAGTGATTTTTAATCTCCTGAGCTTACATGCAAAACCTTGCAAACCATCTACCTATTTTAGGATTAGACCAATCATCTAAAACCAGTTGCGTGAAAGGAGAATGTTCTAGCCACATGTGCTAGAAATGAAAAGGTTTAGGTCTGGAAAAAGTTGTAGCTCTGCATTGCAACCATAAAGGGTAGTGTTCTGAGCCCGCTCTTTTCAAATGTTGAACATGACAATTCGAAAAAAAGCCTAGCCAACTAGGGATAACCAGAACACGACCAGCCGCTTCTAAACTATATGACCTCGCCGAACTACTCTAGACCAAGTAAAAGTATTGCCTGTAAAATGTAGCTCAGCGAGACTACATTCTTGTATAGCTATATTAAATTCATCCTTAGCCAAATGATTTTGATTAGCTCGACCTAAGTATTTTGCAACAGTGGAGATAACATAAAGTCACCACAAACAATCCCGGGAATATCTGTAGAAGAAGTTAGGAAATTAAGCTCAACTATAAAGTTCGATGTTCAACCAGAGTGCATTTGGCATAGACAAATGCGGCCAAAACTGTATCTTACGATCCCAATCATCACATAAGATCTTCATATGAATAAACCAATTAGAATTAAGTTAAACATTAACATGAAAAGGAGAATTCCAAAACAACCAAATCTTGTTACTTGTATTGAAAATCCAATAGTTGAAACCAAGACAAGTGCGAAATTTTTCAATATGAGTGGCGTCCACTATAGGTTTCAAAATAACCAAAAAGGAAATATTATGCCAAAGAATCAACCTTTTTATTCTTCTGATAGCAGGTCTGCAAGATATACCCCAAATATTCCAAACTAGGGATTACTTATCAGAAAATGTAAGAGTGGATTGAGTTAGTGCACGTAAAGCTTGCCTGGTCAGAATAGTGCGAGTTGCTATATAGACCTTTTGTTTACGAATACACTTCGTTTAAGCAGTTAATTGTTCCATTGGTTGCTAGTTTGATCATGTTGGTCCCAAAGCAACCTAAGACAGGAGTGAATTAGGTTTCAAAAAATACATTTAGAAATATTAAGATTTTTCAAATAGCTTGTTAAAACTGATATAATAGAATCAATGAAATAGTGAAGTAAGAAAGAGAGATAATTAAACAGCCAATACTTCCAAGCTAACAAGCTTGAAATATCAAATCACTAAAATGATTCACACACTTGGTGAGCCAATAATCTTTACAAAGTGGGGAAATTTTTGCTCACACTAAAACTCTTTTAGTTGAGCCAAGAACTTACTTACAACCACACTTTCATACAAGATTATTACTCCACTCAAAGTTGAATTGCACTCTAAACTGCACACTAATACAATAAAGCACTATAGCCAATTTGTACTAAAATTGCTCTTTTCTAATTTTTGTATTCAATGTATTAGATGATTTTTACAGAATATCAAAGCAGTTATTTATAAGAGCAATAAATGGTGGTTGCAATTACTTCCTAACGGCTAAATAATAAATGAACAAAAAGTAGCCGTTGGGGTTTTGGACGTCCGAGATAAGTACGATGCGTCTGACACAACGTCCGATCTCCATGCAGTTGGTCAGAAGAACTTCGTTCAGATGTCCGTGCATGCGTCCATTCCATCGTCCGAATGGAACTTCGGACGGTCATGTTCGTCCGAAAGAGATTTCGTTCGGACAGTTGTGTGCGTCCGTTGGAGGAGCAGTAAGATCCTTGCTTTCTGCCCGTTGGTTCGGACGGTGGAATGCATCCGAGAAGCAGTAAGATCCTTTGTCATTTAATTTGTTTCTAAAGACCCATTTTGTTCAATTACGGGATGAGAAGATGATCTTTCAACCAAGGTCCAAAAGTTATTTTTCTCAAATTGACTAAATTCATCTTGCATGACATTAACCCAAGATTCATCATTCAAAGCAATATCTACATGTTTAGGTTCAATGTGAGAAAGTAATGCACAATTACTATTCAAAGGTTTATGAGAATGAGTAGTTACCCATCGGATAAATCACCTATGATTAAATCTTGAGGATGACTAGAGACGAATCTCCAAGCTTTCGGAAGATATTCTGGAGCATCCTCATTGTTTTACTTTTTCATCATCTATTTGATGGTTGTTGACATCATTGCTTGGTGTGATCTCTTGATGATCTTCATGAATAGTGAGTTTTTCGATCTCTTTTAGAATATCTACACATTCATCTTCGCACAAATTCTTTGAGATAACAACATTAGGTTCATCAAATGTAACATGCACAACTCCTTCAATCAAGAGCGTTCTTCTATTGTAAACTCGATATGTTTTCTTGTCACCAGAATATCCTAGAAAAATTCCTTCATCCGATTTTTTGTCAAATTTTCCAAGGTTTTCTTTGATTTTTAAAATAAAATATTTGCAACCAAAAATTTGAAATAGCTCACAACGGGTTTTTTTACAAAAAAGGAGTTCATAAGGAGTTTTGTTTAAAAAGGATCTTAACAAAATTCGATTCATGACATAACAAGCCGTGTTAACGGCTTTGGCCCAAAAGTATTGTGGGAAGTCGCATTCACTAATCATAGTTTTAGCAGTTTCTTGAAGAGTCCTATTTTTCCTCTTCAACAACACCATGAGGGACTCTAACAACCGAAAATTCTTGAAAAACACCGTTGTGATCACAAAAATAAGGAAAACCTCCAAATTTAAATTCGGCACCATTGTCACTTCTTAAACGAATGATTTTTAAATTCAATAAATTTTGAATTTTGGAAAACAATTTTACAAATTTTTCAAAAGCCTCATTTTTGTGAACAAGAAATAATACCCAAGTGTACCTAGAGTAGTCATCTACAATAAAAGAAATATTTGCAACCACCAAGACTAGCATGTTGAGTAGGACCAAATAAGTCTAAATGCAACAATTCTAAAGGTTTATGAGTGGACACAAAATTCTTTGGTTTAAAAGAAACTTTGACTTGTTTACCAAATTGGCATGCATCGCAAATTTTGTTTTTCAAAAATTTTAGTTTTGGCAAACCTCTTACCAAATCCTTTTTAGCAAGTTTTTCTATCAAATCCATGTTGAAATGACAAAGTCTTATATGCCAAAGCCAAGGATCCTCTTATCTATGGAAGCGGTAAGACATTTTACATTGCTATTGCTAATTTTATCAAGATGAATCACATAAACATCTTTGTGCCTAGTGCCCTTGAATAAAACAACATGATTTTTTATCAAGGATAAGACATTCATGCTTGGTAAAAAATACATATAAATTTTTATCACAAAGTTGACTAACACTTAATAAATTATAGTTCAAATTATCAACAAGAAGCACATTCTTAATCAAGGTTTCACCATTTTTACCTACACCACCAATGCCAATTGATTTTGCTTTATTGTTGTCTCCAAATGTGACTTTTCCACTGTTTTTGGATATGAGATTTGTGAAGAGAGAAGCATCACCCGTCATGTGCCTTGAACATCCACTATCTATGAACCACACAGCATTTGTTGGTGATGTTAAGTACCTACACAATAAATCAATTGATAACTTTTGGTACCCACGTTTTCTTGGGTCCATTTGAGTTAGTGAAATTGCAATCAATCTATGAGACTTTCATTTCTACCAAGTTTTTCATGCTTCTTGACATAACACATATTTTTAACATGTCCATGTTGTTGGAAATATCTACAAATAATGTTTTTATTTTCATACAAAGATGATTTTTATTTTACAAAATATAAGTCATCCCTTCTAAACATGATAAAATTTTTGTTGATATTACATTTCTATTTCTTTTCAAATCAACAACATTTTCTTTCTTTCTAGTCAAGAGAACATTCAAATCATCCAATATTTTCTTCAAGTAGGCTTGTTCTTCCTTGACCTTTGATCTCACATGCATTCTTTTCTTCAAGTCACAATTTTCTTGTGATAGCCTATTGTTTTCATTCACAAGTTTAGAGTTAGCATTCAATGAAGCATTTGATTTCTTCACTAACTCCTTATTTCTGGCATATGATTCCTTTAAGCTATTATGAAATTTCAAAATGAAAGCTTCAAGATCACTTTCATCATCTTCATCATTAGAGTCATAGTTAGAATTTACCTCATCATCTCCAATGGCCATAAAGGCCATTTGTGCCGACTCCATTTCTTCTTCGACTTCTCCTTTGGAGTTGCAATCATCCCATGTGATTTGAAAGTTATTGAATCTAGGCTTTCTTCCTTCCTTCTTTTTCTTGGAAGGGCACTCATTGCAAAGTGTCCGAGTTGACCACATTCAAAATATTTTTCGTTTTGCTTCTTCATATCAAGCCTTGTCTTTCCTTTGAAATTATTTGAATTTGTAGCTCCACCTCTTCTCATTCTTCGTTTGTTGATGTAATGTTTAAGAAATCCTTTGGTGATGAGTGCAAGATCTCCTTCATCAAGATCTTCATTTTCTGGATTGATGGAGCTGTTTTCATCCTTTTCTTGAGAGGTCTTTAGAGCAATGCTCCTTCTTGGCCTGGCTTCTTCATCATCCACTACTTTGGCCTTCAACTTCAATTCATAAGATGTAATAGAACTGATTAGCGATTCAATAGGCATTGAGTTTAAATTATTGGCTTCCTCTATAGCAATTATGTTTTGGCATCCCATTCTTTGGAGAGAGCATTTAGGATTTTTCTATTTTTTTCACCCAAAGAATACTCCTTACCCAAGGCTTCAAGATCCTTAATGATGTCATTGAACCTACAATACATTTTGTCAATATTTTAATGTGGTTCCATCTTGAAGGATTCATACTTGGCAACAAGTAAGGATTTCTTTTGCTCACGAACATCGTCACTCCCTTCATGGATTTCCTTCAATTTGTCCCAGATTTCTTTAGCTGAAATGCATCCCTTCACGTGAGTTGATTCATTTTCATCCAAGGCGTTATATAGCACATTCATGGCTTTTGCATTTAATGTCAAGTTCGCCTTGTCTTGTGGAGTGAGCTCATCCCTTGTCTTTTCTCTTCTTCTATTTGTGTGATCATCTATGAAAGTAGCTTCAAAAGGACCTGAATTAACAACATATAACAAATCAATGTCAATAGATTGCAAAAAGATTTTCATCCTATCTCTCCAACTAATAAAATTTGACACCCCATTAAACCTAGGGGGCCTAGTAATGGATTGTCCCACAAAAAATAGAGCATTGTTGGTTGCCATAATAGTTCTTTTCTCAAAAGCAATTTAAGCAATAAAATGAGACCAAGCTCTGATACCAATTGTTGGTCGCAAAGCAATCTAAGAGGGAGGTGAATTAGGTTTCTAAAAATACTTTTAGAAATATTAAGATTTTAAAATAAAAACTGATATAATAGAATCAATAAAATAGTGAAGTAAGAAATATAGATAATTAAACAGCCAATATTTCCAATCTAACAAGCTTGAAGTATCAAATCACTAAAATGCTTCACACACTTGGTGAGCCATTAATCTTTACAAAGTAGGGAAATTCTTGCTCACACTAAAACTCTTTTTTTGTTGAGCCAGGAATCTTACTTACAACCACACTTTCGTACAAGATTATTACAAGACTCAAAGTTGAATTGCACTCTAAACTGCACACTAATACAATAAAGCAGTATAGCCAATTTGTACTAAAATTGCTCTTTTCTAAGGCTTGTATTCAATGTATTAGATGATTTTTACAGAATATCAAAGCAGTTATTTATAAGAGCAATAAATGGTGGTTGCAACTACTTCCAACGGCTAAATAATAAATGCACAAAAAGTAGCCGTTGGGGTTTCTGACGTCCGAGGTAGATAGGATGTGTCCGACACAGCGTCTGATCTTCATGCAGTTGGTGAAGAACTTCGTTCTGACGTTCGTGCATGCGTCCTTTCCATCGTCCGATAGAAGTTTCGGACGGTCATGTTCGTCCGTTTGGAGAAGCAGTAGGATCCTTCTTTCTGCTTGTTCCTTTGGACTGTGTAATGCGTCCGAAACGCTTGACATAGTGCGTCCGAAAACCCTGTCTCTAGCAAAACAAATAACAGACCTGTAAAAACTTGTTTACAGAGTTAAGTGTTTATGTCATCATCAAAATAAGGTTTGAAAAATATCAGATCATTCAAGGAACAAGCAAACAAATGCTTCAAAAACTCATGCAAAATTCTGTTGAGAACGACCCTAGGACGAAATTCCCTTTCGACCACATCAGAGTTTAAAAGAGAGTCAACAAATCAACCTCATGAACTAGTTTCTTGTATCAAAGAACCCTAAATTTGGAATGGTGATCATCCATCACCTTCAGACCGATTCTTCAAACATCTGGAACCAAGGAGCCGTCAATAGAAGCCTTAACTATTTGGTCTTCACATGTGAAAACCTATAAAAGATCACTGGCTAACCCACATGTGCATGGCACATGCAAGCTGGTTCCCCAAGAATCCATGACCTTAGCATTTTGATAGTCAACCCTTTCCTCCTGTGTATTGAACCTATTCAAAACCCTAGTTCCACCCGAACTAAGGTTGGGTTCCTGGGTTGGTGATCAATACTGGCAGCTGAGTGGCTAGGGTTTTGGGAAGATGCAAGTGGAACACTAGATAGAACCAGTGGATTCGACTCTAGTTGGGTACAATCCAGCAGTTAATGTGCAGTTTGTGTATTAGCAATCGTAGACATTTTAGTGGGAATCAACTAGGGGGTGATGCACAGCTTGCACCTCTACAGACGCCAATGCACCTAGCAATTGATGCACAACCTACTTGCTAGATTCCACAGATGCCAAATCTACTGGAATGTATGTTGGAATTGAAGATTTAGCTATCATATATAATCTTGAAGAGCTAGCAATCATATACTTATCCTAGGGGACTACGACAGCTCTTGTTGTTGCAAATCACTGGAATGCGTCTCAGTTGGCTTTGGGACCCATTATACCTTCTTATCTTGGAGTTGTATAAAGCTTTCCTAGTAGCAATTGCCAATTCTTTGGCATTTAGCGCTAAGGCCTTTCAACCAACCATTACCATCCACTTGGGTGTTTTTGAAGCTAGGGTTTTTAATAAAACATTTCGTATTGACATGACCTACATTGTGGCTAAGGAGACAATATTCCGGAATGTCTTCATACTTAATTGATTGCCATCTCCCTCACTCACCATTGCCAACATAAATCTTCCAAGTCGAGGTAAGATTAGTTAGAACCTACTCGATGCATATGTGAGCTTTACCTGGCCTCGACCCATCTGCAATAGATGAGTTAATTTTTAGAGGGTTGCCCACAAGTCTTGCAATGGAGGATAACACCGCTTTATGGAAAAGATAGAAAGGGAGACCATCCAATGTTATCCAAACTAGAACAATACGAGTTTCGTTGTCCATTGAGAAATTGGGAGTACACTCGAGAATAGCTTTCTAAAGCCTAAAATTGTCCAAACTTTGCAACACCAATATCTAAGATAATCTATTTCACGATCAAATCAAATGAGAAAATATTGATTATCCAATAATCCCAATTTAAAGGAATTGACAAAATCAATTTTTTAAAATTCTATACGCATGGCATCCATTGAAGGCCTTCCTTTCATGAATTTGCCTACAAAATCAAAATGCAAATGGCAGGCTAGCTAGCTTTTGGACTTGTTTTGTAGAGAGGAAAACTACTAGCTCACCTCTATAGGTGGAAGGAGGCACCAAGAAGATGAGATGTCCACTTCATTTGATGAGAGAATTGAGTCAATAAAAGGAACTGGGGCCGAAGGACAGCCACAGTTAGGGTTTAGGAAGGTGTGGTCGAATAGGAAGAGATGAAGGAAAGAGGGAAGATAGCATTTTTTTTTTATTGTTAAACAATTTTTCTGGGAAACTTTACATGCTTTGGGCATGTTAAATCCTTCAGAAATTTTTGTATAGATATTAATACCAGTTAAACCATATCAATATGTTTTAACTATTAAGAGTGTGCAACTATTCGGTTAATCAAATTTGTAACTGATTTTGAATTCAATTTGGTTAATTTTGATTTTGGTCATAAATTAATTAACCGAACTCATGAATATGATTAATGAATTCAAAAATGGTAGAGAAGTTTTCTAAATTTTGTTAACCAATTACCAAATTCAATAATGAAAAATAAAGTTTATTAAAATATTTTGATATATAAATAGTACATTACTAAGAATGTAAATTTAGTTATTCGACTAAAACAGATGTCTCTCATATATTTACTGATAATTATTATAATTGGCTTTATTTTTAACTTAATTCGTACAAATATTATATTCTTATACATTAATTCATACTACATGTATATTATTAATACTTGCATATTTTATGATATTATAGTATTGTACATAATTATATGGTTTTATCGATCAAGAATTTTTCGTTGAACAACCTCCGGGCTTTCAAAGTTTGAAAACCCAAATTATGTTTTCAAACTCTCTAAAGGAGGTTGTTTGAAACAAATTCTTATCGATTGAACCATATAAGATTACAGACTATTTATGATAGAAAATGGATTCAAAAGAGGTGTAGTTGACACAACTCTTTTTACAAAAACAGATTTAAATGGTTTGTTAATGGTTCAAATTTATGTTGATGATATTATTTTTGGAGCAACTAATGAAAATTTATGCAAGGGCTTTTCACATTTAATGCAAAAAGAATTTGAGATGAGTATGATGGGCAAGTTACAATTTTTCCTCGGACTACAAGTTCAAAGAGACCAAACAAAGGAATGAACATATATTACACAAATCGAGTACAAACGTGCTACTCAAACGATTTGGAATGGAAGAATGCAAACAAGTTGGTAAGCCTATGTGCAGTTCAACCAAACTTGATAAAGACGAAGGAGGTAATGGTGTTGATGAAAAACACTATAGAGGTATGATCGGAAGCCTACTTTACTTAACAGCCAGTAGACCAGATATCATGTTTGCTGTCTGTTTATGTGCTAGATTTCAATCTTGCCCAAAAGAATCGCACTTGATAGCCATTAAAAGAATTTTAAGATATCTAAAGGGTACAATAAATCTTGATGGTATAAGAGTCCAGGTACATTTGATACCATTAACCATTCTTTTGTACTCTTTAGGTGTCTTAAAATTCTTATGTTAAAGTGCCAGTCTTATGTGTCATTTTCTGGGAAATTGTCTTGGGTCTTGGTTTAGCAAAAAACAAAATTCTATTTCTCTTTCTACGGCTGAAGCCGAATACATTGCTGCTGGAAATCTCACTTATTGTGTTCAACTTCTTTGGATGAAACATACTCTGAAAGTTTTTGGTGTAATTTTTGATTGTGTGCCTATAAAGTGTTACAACACTAGTGCAATTAATCTCATAAAAAATCCTGTTATGCACTCTAGAACCAAACACATTGATGTTAAGCATCATTTTATTAGAGATCTTGTGTGTAACAAGGAAATTCGTGTTGATTTCGTGCCTACTTCAGATCAACTGGCTGACATTTTTACAAAACCCTTAGCTCTAGATCGCTTTGAATCTCTCAGAAAATGTTTGGGGATTTTACAGATCAATTTGGCATAATTTCTTCATTCAGACGCACTCGTTCGTCCGAACACAAAAAGGTAAACATGGATGTACAGTGAGAAAAACAAGACCTTATCTAAACAAGTAAACATAGACATGCCACCAATTTGAGAACACAAAAGGTAAACATGGATGTACAGTGAGAAATTAGGAAACCTATCAAGGGACCTCAAATACCATATGATACTTTAACCTGTCAGTCGTCAAAGAGGTTGTCGAAAAACAAGTTCTATTCATACAAAACATAGTTTTTGCTCAAATCAAAAAGATTATAACGTCTTTTAACCATCTTGACAAGGCCACAAGGAAATAGAAGATACATTTGGTTCTACCTAATATGCACATATCACATAACTGGAAGTATCACTCTAGCAAGGAATGAGTAGAGTTATATCAATGATGGGTATTACAAACATTTCCTCCTCAACTTGTCAGTCTACTAATATGTAACTCATAATGGCCATTTCGGAGAAAAAACATGGGTCATGCTAGAATGCCGTACTGTCCTTATTCCTAAAAGCAATTTTTTTTTCACAACCCTAAACCAAGAAAGAGGAGTAAAAATTTCCAAAATCATATCAAAACCAAGCACTACACAAGATAGAATAAAACTCCCTATGCAAACACATAAAGTGACCGAAATCACTTCCATCCTATTTAAACCAATTTTTCCTAAAGAAAAATTTACCACCAATGTAATATCATTGATATTGATTTGATAAAAACATTGTTTCAAATGAATTCTTTCAAAAAATGTGAGTCCCTCACTTTTGAAAATAGTAATGCATGGCTTTTGAGAATCTCTAGTCGCAAAAGAACTCCTTAACACACACCAAAATCCATTAAATGCCAATTTAAATAATTAACTCATATGCTATTGAAAGTCATTTGTCATCATCGAGTATCATAATCAATTAATTTCCATTCAAATTTCACCACACAAATATTTAAAACCACAAAAAGTACCAATCGCAGCACAAGTAAATAACGTCCCCCAAACTTGTTATTTTTATTCTAGTGATGAGTACAACTCATACTTCCACACACCCAAAATCAAAGAACACATACTAACGTGAGTAAAACAAAACAATGATAATATAATCTAAAAGTAACTTAAACAAAACCAGCCACCATAAGAAAAAATAAGCTAAATCATATATATAAATAACACAAAGTGACATCATTGTCGGCTCAAAATAGTTAATCCATCAGTTATTTGTCTCAAGCACAAATACTAAATCTACTTGGCATCAGCTTAATTTCCCTTGGCCAACCTATTTTAACAAAAGTTAACTGAACCATAATGTGTCAAAAGCAATAAAGAAAAGCATGATAACAGAGTACTAGAAATGTTAAAGAAATGAAAAGTGCAAATGTTCTTTCAAACTTATAAATTAAAGAGGGGTTGAAAGAGTTATGGACAGAATGGTTTTTTCCATAAGCCATAAACCATCATTCTTCATCATCTACCACCTTGACATGTCGTTCAACTTCATCTCTGCATTCTTCGGCACTGCTATGCCAGCTCTCCTCAAAGTCTTCATCTTGGGCCCAACAAACCCCACCAAATTGCCGTTGATCTCCTTGTTGTGTGGGTCCCTTTGGTGGTGTATAAAATGAATGCCCTTCAGGTATAACAAAATGCCAAGCAGGAAGCAGTCTTGGATGGATCCATGTATTGAGCATCGTGTCCTTGAGAGCTTCACCGATGTGGAGGACTAATTTTGACTATAAATCTAATATCCTGGAAGCTTGTTGTGCTCCTAGTCGATTGTCTGTGCATTATACACATAGTCTACTGACGTGGGGATGTAACATGTTTATGGATAAGGTGGTGGAGGTATGGCTATTTCCCCGAGCTGTTGCTGTTTTTCAAACTCCCGAACCATCTTGTAAACATATGCTTTGTTTACCAGTCCTGTTAATAGCTTTGAGGCTCTCCGGGAGTGATAAGACATCCTGTATCAATACACAAATGAGTTACTAATCTTGATGCAAAAATAATTGGCCACCTAAACCTTCCACTATCAAGAAACCCCTATCGGATTAATCTCCTAATATTTAAAGGCATGCCAGCAAGGATAGCATGTATTAGATATGCTTTATCCCATTGGACATAACTCATTGAATTAGACCCCAAATATTATGAAATAAAATCGCAATTTAGCCAACTAAGTGAGACCCCTGTGAGAAAACTTCAACTCTGTATCCATAGAAACATTCATAACTCACTGCCACATAGTTAGAACACAAAGCATTTTTAATGGCTCCCATATCTTTTGTTTTATCGTTTATGAACTCCCCATATTCCTCATTATCTATAGAAGGCATATTAAAATAAGCATTGATCTCTTTTGAACAAAAATCAACCAACACTCCTTGGACTCTCACCTTTCCCCACTCAAGTTGACATCAATCAAAATGAAATTCTGTTACCAATTTTGTGTAGCCCGGTTCAACTAACTTGTCGAAACTTTCCCATTTCCTAGCCTTAAGTTGGGCTTCTAATTCCATCCTCACCCCTTCATATGGTCCCCAATTTGAAGATAAATCAAACCATGTCTCCCTAATGACCTCATGCTTTGCATTTGTATTAAATAAATCTCGAGTATGGTCACAAGAAATGATAGGTTCAACAATTGGCTCACTAGCTTCACTACTAGTCCCCTCCCCAACTTTTCTTTTCTCAATACCGCCAAACACACCCCTACCTCTTTCTCTATCTCTCACCATGGAATTTCACAATTCAACAATTTAACCAAATAGAATCAAGGCAATTAAAATGTCAAAACATTTCCACAAAAGGTCACAATTAACCAAATATAGTCAATTAATCCACCAACAAAAATTATAACCAAAACAAATGCAACAATTTTTGTCCAAAGACTTCACAAAGAATCCAAATAAACCCAATAATCTGCCCATAAAACTTCTAATACTTCCAACCAACTCAAAGTAAATAGGGTCAAATGTTGAAAATACTCCTGAGCATACACTCTTGTTGCACTTTGCCTCCCTTAACTTATTTAATAAACACTTTACCCTATGTCCTTTGCTTCTTCATGTTTTGAGACAAAATTACCCTTACTATTTTAATAATTTTATTTATTTATTCTTACCAATCTATTTATTTTCTCTCTCATATTTCTCATTTTATCTTCTTACCCATTCTTTCTAAGTACCACTAAATTATTATATTACTAGTAATTGGTTAATTAAAAGTTCTAACTTTTTTGCATTTTAGTATATAAATAATTTATCGAATAAATAAGTTCCTTAATACAAACAACATTTATTTTAATAATATAATATGGATTTTGTGAGTTATACTAATGCTATAATTAACAAATAAACAAACCATATAAATAAGTAAAAAATTAAAATATATATTCTATGTGGCCAAACAATTGTTTTTTTTGTGCAATATCATTCACGTGTCATATTTTTG
The DNA here is from genome assembly GCA_025175665.1 of Cinchona pubescens. NCBI lineage: Eukaryota > Viridiplantae > Streptophyta > Magnoliopsida > Gentianales > Rubiaceae > Cinchona > Cinchona pubescens. The sequence continues at coordinate 2,368,397 of JANKKI010000049.1, read as the reverse complement.
TTGAATTTACCGTAACTCTAAAAATCCTTATATTAGACAATTGTAATATTTTATGACTATATTTTACAGATATTACACCACAAATAAAATGTTATATATGTTTACACATTCTATAATTGTATTTGTACACCTTAAATTTTTAATTTTATTTCCTCCAACTCAAAATTTTTTTTATTTGTTAATCTTATTATTAATAGTTAATCACAAACTTTATATTGGAACAAGGAATATTTATTGTATTAATGTGTGATTTATCTATAAATTAGATTGTTTAGACACATGTGAAAAGTTAAACTTTAATTGCAATTAATTATTTAAAGTAATGTAATTGTTTAGTAGCAACAAAAGAGAATAGCGAAAAAAAGAAGAAGAACAAAATCAAGATAGATAAAATAAATTAAAGGGAAAAATAAGAAAGAAAAGAAAAATAATAATAATTAAAGTAATAGGGGTAATTTTGTCCAAAACATAAGACATGGGGTAAAGAGCTTATTAAATAAGTTAAGGGGGCAAAGTGCAACAGTGGAGTAAGTTCAGAGGAGTTTTCTGCATTTAGCCCAAATAAATATGCACAAAGAACAATCTTGAATTCAACAAAAAAGCAGCCTAACTGAAAGATTCACGGGCATGAGCACAAAAATTGGAAGTATTTACCTGGATGGTTGAAGTTGAGAACCCTTGAATCGTTGAGAACCCTTTGAAAGCTTGAAAATCTCCCTTGAATGCCCAATTTGTGGATGAAATTGATGGAAGAAGGTTTATCTAGGTAGATTTATGATGGGATTTGGTGGTTTTTAGAAGAGTAGAAAAACAAATTGGAGAAGATGAAGAGGGAGATTATGGCTAGGGTTCTTGGGGAATTTGGGGTACTGTGATTGAATATGGCTTGGAGATGCTTTTTATTCTGTCTGACGAATTTTGGTGTCGCGACATCAACAATCATGTGCGTAACAAGTGGATTTTGATGTCGTGACATGGAGCATTTGATATCGTGACATCAAAGTATATGTATGCTCCTCAAGTGGTCGATGTCGCGATGTCAACCTTTACGTCGCAACATCAAACTGAGAATGGATCTTGCAGAAGTTTGCTTCGATGTCGTGACATTTAATCACATGTCCCGACATCAAACTTAACTCTTAGCTGCATGATGTTGATGTCGCGACTCCCAGAATCCCGTGATGCGATACCAAAACATAACATAAATTCTAGACTTAGCCAACTTTTTAGCTTCTCTCCCACTTCAGTCCATATCTTCTCATCACCTACAAACTCAAAAAACACAAGCATAAATGAACCATTTCACTTCAATTCCTTAGCAAAATTTATTAAAGAAATAATGAAACACTTAGAACTTAAATTCAACCAAAATTAACCTAATCAAACTAAATCAAATCTTAACAAGAACTAAAGCTAAATACAACACAAAACACGAAATTAAAGATTGGGTTGCCTCCCAATGAGCGCTTGCTTATAGTCATTAACTTGACTATGGCATGATTTGATCAAGTGGTAGATAAATGGACAATTTCTCGTCCTTTTTCAATCTCTCCTCCATGATATATCTTATGCTGATGTCTATTGACCTTGAACTCTTCATCCGTGTCTTTTAGCTCTATTGCTCTGTGAGGATACACCTTTACCACTTCAAATAGTCCTGTCCACCTTGATTTGAGCATGTCAGGGAATACCTTAAGCCTTGAACTATAAAGTAATACCAAATCCTCAAACTTGAACTCTTTCTTCACAATATGCTGATCATGCCAAGCTCTTGTTCTTTCCTTGAAATCATAGAAATCTCAAATGCTTCTATTCAATTTTTTAAATTTATCAAGCTCATTTATATCCAACATCCTTTTCTCAGTAGCTTCCTTCCAATGAAAGTTCAAACGCTTAATAGCCTAATATGCCTTATCCTCAAGTTTCACTGAGAGACAAACGACTTCCCATTAACCATCTGATAAGGAGACATTCCAATAGGAGTCTTGAATGTTGCTCTATAAGCCCAAAGTACATGATCTAATTTGCTTGCCTAATCTTTCCGAGAATTATTAACCGTTTGCTCCAAGATGCTTTTGAGCTTTCTATTAGTCACATCCGCTTGGCCTAATGTTTGAGAATGATATGACAATGCTACCTTATGCTTTAATCCATATTTGGCCATCAATCCTTCAAATTGAGCATTCCTAAAATGTGTTCCCCCATCACTTAAAATGGTCCTTGGATATGTCTATCAAGAGAAAATATTCTTCCTTCAAAATTTTATCACATCCTTGGCATCATTTCTTGTGAAGCAATTGCCTCAAACCATTTAGAGACATATAATGGACCCACTGTCGCTAAAATGTGTTTATTAGCATAAAAATTAGGAAAAGGGGCCGTGAAGTCTATCCTCCAACAATCCAACACCTCAAGTTCCACAATTCCATGAAGAGGCATTGCTTGTCTTATTGAAATATTACCAACCTTTTGACATTCATCACATTGTAGCACAAACTTCCGTAAATCCTTGAAGATGGTGGGTCATTAAAATCCACTTTGTAACACCTTAGAAGCAGTTCATTGAGCCGCATACTGACCTCCAATGAGATAAGAGTTACAATGTCTTAGAATATCCTCTACTTCTTTATCCAGAATGCATCTCCAAAGTATTTGATCACTACATCTCCTAAAAAGCTAGGGATCATCCCAAAAGTAGCATTTAATTTCAAAAAAGAATTTTCTCTTTGTTTCTTCACACCAAATAGTTCTCTATATTTCCATACCATGGCTGCAAATCCCTGAAAGCCAACAACTTTTCCACTTGAGATTCTTCTTGGATTGGACATTCCTCATTTGAACCTTGAGCCTAGAGTTCTCTATCTATCACCTCCCAATCAAACTCTTGCAATAACAAAATCCACTGAATAAATCTTGGTTTGGCATGTTTTATACAAAAAAAAGTACTTGAGTGTTGAATGGTCAATATGCTTTGCACAATAATCTTATTGCCTATAAGATAAGATATAAAATTTTCAAAAGCAAACACAATGGAAAGCAACTCTTCCTCCGTAGCGGAGTAATTCAATTGAGAATTGTTTAAGGTGCGCTTGCATAATACACGACATTTAAGACCTTGTTTATCTTCTAGCACAAAACAACTCCTAATGCATAGTAACTTGCATCACATATTAATTCAAAAGGCAATTCCCAATTTGGTGTGACTATGACTAGAGCGATATTCAATGCATTTTTAAAGACATTGAAAGCATGTAAGCAATCATCATCAAACATAAATAGAGCATCTTTTTACGAAAGTGCACAAAGAGGTCTAGCAATACTAGAGAAAATTCCTATACCAATGAATCGCTGATGAAATCTAGCATGTCCCAAGAAACTTCTCACACCTCTATCATTACAAAGAGAGGGAAATTTCTCTATTGCTTCCACTTTTGCCTTGTCTACCTCTATCCCCTTAGAAGAAACTTTGTGCCCTAAAACAATTCCTTCTCTTACCATGAAATGGCATTTTACCCAATTCAACATAAGATTTGTTTCTTCACACCTTTTAAGAACAAGTGCCAAGTTGTGCAAACTTGCATCAAATAAATCACCAAAAACACTAAAATAATCTATGAAAAATTTCATAAACTTCTCAATCATATCATGAGAAATTACAAACATACACGTTCGAAACGTGCTTGGTGAATTACATAACCCAAAAGGCATATGCTAGAAGTCAAATGTTCCGTATGGACAAGTAAAAGTGATCTTTTTGTGGTCTTCTAGGGCTATGACAATTAGAAAATAACCTATACACCCATCGAGAAAACAATAAAGTGATGCCCTGAAAGACGTTGTAATACCTTTGATCAATAAAAGGGATGGGAAAATGATCCATTCTTGTGGCGTCATTTCGTTTTCAAAAATCAATGCAAACTTGCCACCCGGTTATAACTTAGAAGGTATCAATTCATTTCTTTCATTAGAAATAACTATCATCCCCATCTTTTTTGGAACCACTGTGGTCGAAATAACCCGACCACTATACTTATGGGATAGATAATCCCAATATCAAGCAATTTCGAACTCTTTTCTTCAGAACTTCTTTCAAAATAGGATTCAAACGCTGTTTGCTAGAAGTTTTGAAACCATCATTCAAAATAATTTTATACATGCAAATTGTTGGGCTTATTCCTTTTTTCATTAATGCTCCAAGAAAGTTCCGTTTAGTGTTTCTTTAAAACCATAAGCAACTTACACAACTCATTTTTAGAAACACAAGAACTTATAATAACTAGATATGTATCGTTATCACTGAAAAAAGCATAACAAAGGTGAGAAGGAAGGGGTTTCAACTTAACCCTGAGGGGATTCATTGATGGGATACCCCCAATTACCTTTGCTTTTCTCAATGATATTTTTCTTTTTAAAAGGTGAAACTTTTTTCTCCAACCTCGATTGTAGGTTTATTACAACCTCGCTTTCCACATTCTTCCTCTTCAATTTGCATTCTCTTCTCCAAGTTGTGCTCCATCAAATTATCCCTACAAAAAATTTTAGTAAGTTCATTAAATGCATTTATTTTCATCACATCATCTTACCAAAAAGGAAATTTAAGTGAATTGAAAACATTAAAAGAAACAATCTCATCATTGACCCGCAATTGAATCTTTACTTCTTGCACATCAATCAATGCCCTTCTGGATACTAAAAACGGCCTGCCAAGAATAATTGGCATAATGGAATATTCTTTCATTTCAAGAATGACAAAATTGGCCGGTAGAATGGCTATTACAACTTTAACTATCAGATCTTCAACTACCTCAATAGGTTGCTTAATGCTCGAATTTGCTAGTTGAAGTGTGACATTGGTTGGTTCTGTGTCAAGCCATCACCAATCAACTTTTTGAACAAAGACAATGGCATCAAATTTATTGAAGTTCCAAGATCACATAAGGCACTTTCCAACCCAATGCCTCCAATTTCACAAGAAATGGTAAAGGATCCCGAATCCTTCAACTTTGGTGGAAGGATTTTCTAAAGAATTACATTACATCCTTTAGGAAAACACAATATTTCATCCTCCAAGAGTTTTCTTTTGCATGTCCACAATTGCTTCATGAACTTAGCATATCTCGGCATTTCCGCAACCTCAATAAGGAAGTGTTAATTTCCAACTTGGTGAAGATATCCAAAAACTTCTTAAATTTCTCTATTTTTCCCTCATCTTTCAATTTTTGGGGAAATGGAAGTTGAATAGTCTTGGTAAGGTCTAATGGATGTTCCCTTATCCCATCTTCTCCTTTGTTATTAGGCTCATCAAGTACCATTCCCATTCCTTTATAGATTCGAATTCTTCTTTTTCAGCAATTTTCTCACATTCCCTTACCATTGTCTTTTTGCCTCCATCATCCTCTTTTTTGTTGCAACTCTTTACCACTTGTAAGAGTAATTGCTTGCACATTTTTCCTTCCATTTTGATCTCTTGAATGTTGATCCCTTGGGTTGGGAATTGTGTAACTAGGAAAAGCCCTCATTGGTCTTTCATTTGTTGGTCGATCCACTTGGCTAATTTGGATCTCCAAAATCCTATTTGTAGCTCCTCGGTTCTTAGATGATTCTTGATTTTGAAAGCTTGGTTGTTGAGAGTTGGGTTGATAAGAGGCATTTTGTTGGTGATATTGGTTGCTCCAAGAAAAATTTGGATTATTTCTCCAAGAGGGATTTTAGGTATAACTGTACATATTGGGAGGATTTCTTGAAGAAGGGGTCTGGTTAGAAATGTAATTAAGTTGCTCATTGGTTCCCATTGAGATATCGCACTGACCATTCAAATGGTTTCCAGCACAAAAATCATATACTAATGGTCCTTGGGGAGATAGATAGAAAACATCTGTTAAACTTTTGTTGTGCTCCCCTTTCCAAGATTCTCAATTACCCATGTGAAGCATGTCACAACATTCATCGTCATCCCTTGTTGGGCCAAGAATGCATCATTTTGATTCACGTTCAGGATATCTCCTTGTTTAGCTTGTCTTAGGTTGCACTTGTTGTTGAACACCGGGTTGAACTATTGGATCATGATAACAATAATTATAAGCCATCCTATTGTGAAGTTCTTGTGCTTCCTCAGGTTATTATGTTTGAATTTGGAGCCATAGAGGAATAGCATAGTGAGCACATCTTCTCAAATGTTCTTCAAATCTCTCCCAAGATTCACTTAAGCTTTCTCCTACATCGTGTTTAAAAGAGGTGATTTCATTTCCCAACTTAGCGATTCTAGATGGAAGAAAGTCTTCGCCAAAAATTCTTAAGCAAGTTGGTTCCATGTTGTGAATGTATATGAACACAATCAGGGTGAACCCTGTTGAACTTGAAAGTATCCAAGATATCATAATAGTTCAAGAACATGAGTATAAGGGTCATCATTAGGGACACCTCCAAACATTGTATGAGTTTGTAACATTTGAATGAGAGCTGATTTAATTTCAAAATTATTGGCTTGTATAGGCATTCATGCAATGCTTGAATTCGTACCATCAAACTTTTGGTATCTCTCAAGGTTCTTCCATTTGCATTCATTCCATGCCCATTATTCCCACTTCACTATTAAAATTTCCGTTGCCATTGACCCTATTTCCAATACCAAAATCACCCAAGCCATTATTGCCTTCGACTTCTTTATTATCATCCATCCATGGATTTTCATTAAGACCCCTTGCATGGTTATGTGGATTTGCCATTGTAAGCTTCTCTAGTTCTTGTTGCACTCGCTTTTCTTTTCTAAGCCTTCTTAGTTCTCTTTCCTTTTTGTCATCAAGACTAATGAATTCTTCTTCTTTACGTACCATGCACTACAAAAGAAAATTTAAACAAGTCAACTTCGAGTGCCAATCCAATCAAAAGCAAGAAGCTAGTAATGTAACATAAATAACAAAAGAACTACTAATTAAAACTAAAGTTAACAACAAAACAAGTAAAAATGCCTAATCTACACGGCTCTCAAAGCATCTAATATTGCCATAACTCAAGGACAATCCTCGAAAAAAATGCCAAAAACTTGTTGATTGCTCATTCGGGTAAAGTTATCAATTCAAATGAAGAACCAAACAATGCAAGTAATAAAAGCTGCACATACATAAGGGGGTATTATTATCCTCACAACTGCAAGTATACCGAGAAGGTAAGTAGTAAGTGGTAAGCGGGTATCGTTCCCACAAAAATTGTTGAGTGGCAAGTACTAGACTTTCAAGATCTTTGTGTAGTTAGGTAAAATCATAAGATAGGAAGAACTAACCCTAAGAAAAGCCAACAAAACATTTAAAGTAATTAAGGTCTATGAACTAATAAAAGCAACTAAAGAAAAAACAATTAAACAAATAAATTCTAGTCTAAGAAAGAAAATAAAACTAAAGTCCATTAAAGAACTATCTAAATTACTGTAACAAAAATAAGTAAAATTAACAGTAAATTACCTAATTTGACTAAAACAAGATTGAAATTGGAAAGCAATTGAACCTAATTTGACTAACAAAAGCATTAAGAAAGCATGCAAACAAAGAATCTCCATTTCTTAACAAAACTAGAATTTCTAGAAACTTGAAGATGAAATTGACTAAAGGTATAACGTTGTGGGTTTTTAAATGATTTGAAAGAAAGCCAACTTCAAAATACTACTAACTAATGTAAGGAGATGAAGATGTTAAACTAAGAAAGCACAAAATTAACAAGAACTTGAGGAACTTTAAAGGAAACTTGAAATTTAAGAAAACTTATGTTGCAAAAAATTTAAAGAGAAAGCATGTAAAAATTTTATCTACTAGTAGCTAATTAAAAGCCCATGAAGATTAACTATTAAAGATTAAAACTTGAAAGAATTCAATGACTATGTTTAAAGAAGATGAAATTAAAGAGAACTTTATTCAAATTTAAAAAAAGTTTGAAGGTTAAGTTACACTACAACTACTCGAATGAGTTAAATTACCACCTACACCTATAGTATGTGTACTTGAGTGCATTGCAAGATAAAATATAAAGAAGTTTAGCCAAAGATTAAAAAATGCTCTGACACTTAAACTGGGTGTGCCTCGATATTGTGTCATGGAAAATTTTGTGTCATGACATGAAGCATAAAATTGGCCTTGTAAATCCACCTTGACGTCGTCACATGGAATATTTGATGTTGTGATATTGAGCTCCTTCCAGCACAAGTCTTCATCTTCACTCTTTTAGCATTTTGCTCCTTTTGACTTCTATGATCTTTGACTTTAACCCCTTCACTCCCAACCTGCAAAACACAACTTAATAAGTGATCAATTTATACTAAGATTAACAACAAACTCATGCTAATATCTTAACATTTACAAATAATGCAAATGCAATTGCCTAATGCAAGTACTTAAACTAAAACACTTAATTAAACACCTACAAATAGGAATAAAACAAGCTATAGTTTAACAAGTAAAATAACTCTAGTTTACTAAAATTATCACCCTAATAGGATTTATGCTCATCGTGGAGATCGAAATCTTTCTGCCGAACTAGTTTTGGTTGTTGTAAGCATTCCCACATATATAGGTATCAACTGTTTCCACTTCTTTCCACTTATTTGCAGAGGCTGAACTAATTGTATCACAATTTACTAAGACTGGCTTCTCCGGGGTAAGTGAAGAAGAAGAGGAAGTAAAACTTGCCTCTCATAGGAAATTAACTCGCCTAACCATGATTGTCCTTTCACTCTCCTCTTGATTCATTCATCTTGACCCTTACTGATGCAAATAGTATTCATCATTGTTATTACAAGCTTCTGGCATCTAATCAAGGCTTGCCCCAAGCTAACTAAGAGAACAACCAATTGACTCTTTCTAGAGGTTTTCCAGTCTCTTTCTCAACAAATCTTCCACAACAATGAGTAGTGGCCTAACTCGGGCTTCGGATACATTATATCTATCCCTACGAAACTGATACAACCATAAAGGTTGTTCCAAATATGATTGAACCCAGTGAACCCGCTGACCCTTTAGGCACTAGTTTTTGCTTGCTATGGAAGCTCCGAATCCTGAAGTTTTTGCTCAGACTATTCCACTATGCCATAGTGCCCTGTATTTCTTTAATATCCCCTAATTCGAAATGATTCTAATTCCTAGTTTCTTTTCAAGCCACTTTCGGCCTTACTTTTTTTTAGCTGACATCTTGTATTCTTTATTGAGCCTAATTAGAAGTCTAACTGATGCTTCCTCGACCTCATCCGGTAGCTCAGCGTAATCAGGAGCTGAACCAACACGAGTAGGCGATCTTCAACGCTCTTTGGTTGAGGTTATCGCTAATTCGATTGATGAGGTCCTGCTTAACAAATTTGATGAATTTTTGATCGATGTTCAACAAGCGTTAGACTCATATAATGCCTCTTTACCATCTCTATTTGAGGACTACAAACGAGTCAATTTATCATGTTCTGGCCTAATAATGGTCCACCTAAGAGTGGTTAAGCCTTGACCAATAAAGTAAAGATTGCCCTTGCCAAAATAAAAGAATTTAATAGGTCTGTTGATGAACTTAACAAAACAGGAAGAATCTCTCCTTCGACAATTCAATGAGATCAGGCAAATAAAAGAAGCATAGTTAACCATGCAACATGAACTTGAGTAGAAATTCAACCCACTTCTGACGGAACTACCGATGCTTCGAGGTCAGCTCTCTAAATAGAACTTGATAAAAAAGGTACAGATATCGAGAGCAACCGCACGAAGGACATATGTACTTCCTTTTATAGATGGCATCCCGTAAGTATACGGTTGTCAACTAGTAGTAAAGGGAAGTAGGGATCGTTCCCACAAGCATTGTCGATTGCAATTACCAAGGTTTAAGGGTGCTTTTGTAGTTAAGAAAAATCAATTGGTAGATGATAGAACTATTCTAATGAAAACTATAATTTTAATTCTAACCTAATTTCTAATCAAATTAAGACTAAACAACTAAATCACTCAACTAAAAAGACTACAAAAGAGAAACTTTGAATATTAAAAGCATTCATTTCTAAACCATAAATTAGAAAGAGTTAAACTAGAAATCCAAATATTTTTGGATTTTCGATTGAAATTAAGAAAACCCACTCAGAATTACCTAGAAATTAAAGCTAGAAATTGAGAATTCTTAAATATAAAGCAAGAAATTAACAAGAATCCTAATTTTCCTGAGAAACCCTAATTAGAAAGTAAAGAAATTTTTACTAAATTGGACAAGAAAGAAAATAAAAATTATATCTATGTGAAGCTTGCGATTAACCCACTACAATTATCTAATCAGAATTTGAACTTGACAAGAAATTAAAAGAAGAACTAAGATGAAAGTACAGAAAAATTTCAATTAGAAAAAGTAAACTTGTAGTTCAAACTATCCTAATCTATCTAAAAACTAACTAAAACTATGTACTTCCCTCTACTTACTAATTCTACTTTTTAGAGCTTAAATAGTGCAGCATTACACAAGGCAAAATTAGGGGTTTTTTGGCTGGAAGTTTACAAAATTGCCCTTACAACTAAACATTCAACGAGTTGAGATCATGGTCTGGAACATTTGAGACCGCGATCTCAACTCTAAAATAGTAAAACCAATTCCCGAGTCGAGATCACTGTCTGGAACAGTCGAGACCACGATCTCGACTCTCCTTCCAGAATCCTTCATTTCATTGATTTTGCAATTTGGTCCCTTGAGCTTTGTTTCTTTCAGCTTCTAACCTTTAATTTTTAACCTGCATAATATCAACACCATTAAGCACTTAATTAAACTAAAAATTTAACAAAACTTATCATAATTAATTCAAAAAAAAAATACAATGCATGTGAAAGAAATTAACTAAAATCCTTATTTACTTATCCAATTTCGGAATTTAAACTATCAAAATGCTATAATTTAGAGGAAAATAACTCTAGTTTACTAGAGTTATCAATACTTTGTGGGTAACCCATTTGTTTAATTGGCTCTCTATTTTGCAATGGCAATAAAGCCGATGACTGATTTTACTTTTTGTGGACTCCTGGCATTTCGGCAAACTTTTGTACTTTTATCGACTATCACCTTTGTTCAAGGCTTGCATTTGAATTCTATATTTCTTTACTACTTAGTTGAAATTAATTTAGTCTTGAGAAAATTACTCTTCCGAAGGATACTCTAACCCAACTAATCTGTAATAGCCATTTGCTCTTCTTTAGTTAAGAATTCCCACGCTGAGGGGCTAAATTCTTTCAAATATATCTCACTATTTGGCCTTTTGTGGACACTACCATCTAAATCAGCAAGCAAATATGCTCCTCCACACAATACTTCTTTCACAACAAACGGCCCTTCCTAATTCGGGTTCCATTTTCCAAGGCTTGTATCTTTCTTATCTATTGTAAGGATAGTCCTCCAAACTCGGTTATCTAGCAAGAAAAACATAGTGTGCACCCTTGTATTGTACAAATCGGCCACTTTTCTTTTATTGGGCCTCAAGATGATATAAGGTCGTTAATCTTTCTTCATCCAAGGTTTGCAATACATCTAACAACTTGGCTATACACATCAGTTAATAAGCCATGTTGATGAGCTGACCACAAAGCACCAAGGGTAACTTTAGCGAGAAAAATAGCATTGTGACCATAGACTAATACATAAGGGGACATGCCTATGCTAGTCTAGTATGACACCTTGCATGCCCACAAAACTTCTGATAGCAATTCATGCCAATGTCTTGGGCGATCTTCAATCATTTTCTCAATGATATTCTTTAAAGTTTTATTTGTCGATTCAGCTTGGACATTGCTTTGTGCAAAACACAATGCTAAATGTGTGATCTTGAACCCCATGTCTTTTGTAAATTACTTGATAAGTTTTATATAAAACACCTGATCGGTCACAATTGTTTTAGGCATGATGAAACAATGAATTGTGTACTCTTTAACAAACCCTATTACCGTTCTCTGGTTAGGCTTTATAATCGGCACTGCCTCTAATTAACCAATTTTTAAAGTAACCTATTGCTGTTATGATATAATTATGTGGCTGCGATGAGGATGGCAAGACCATGCTGATTATATCTATTCCCTAGTATTTAAAATGCAATGGCTTCACAATGATCTCCATCTCTCTAGCCGGTACATTTGTATGGGTACATGTGCTTGGCACTTCATGTATCCCCTTGTGAATTTTATATAATTTCCAATCATGGTTGGCCAATACCATGCCTTTGCAACATCCACATTGCCTTCCTGCCCCCTTGATATGACCTAAAAATTCCTTCATGAATTTCTAGCATGCCTTTGTAAGCTTCAGACTTACTTAGGCACTTCATGAGCAATTTATCTTTCCTATCTAGCAATATATAATGGGCTACCTATCTTTTCACTATTTGGGGTGCAGAACCATTAGGGTTGTCCAATTATCGGAAGATGAGATCCTATCAATCGATTTCAACCTCAATTTTGAAGACATCAAAATTGTGTTTTGATTGCTGATCTATATAAGAAAGCACGACCCTCTTGATCACTTTAAGTTTAGTGCACCTCTTCTACTCTAGGACTGACAACTTAGATGCCATTTGGGCTAACTCATTGGCTTGTTCATTGCTTTCTCTAGGTACATGTTCAAAAGCCAACTGGTCGAATAATTCCAGCAGCTTGCACATTGCACACCACCATTGAATACTATATCAAAATTGGATGTTTACATTGGCTATCACCATTTACCTGATTTATGACTAACTTTGAGTCTCCTTATACTTTTACTTCCTTAATTAGCATTTTTTTCAATAACTCCAGGCTGATTATCAAGGGCTTCATATTCAGCCTGGTTGTTTGAATAATCAAACATAAGTTTGAATAAATACTTTCTTTCCACATTGTGGTCATTTGTAATCACTATAGCAGCACCACTGCAAGCATCTATGCTAGTGACATCAAAATTTATTTTCCTATTTATATTGCCCATTGATATCTTTACCAATGTTGACAGCCTTTTCATCTAGAGAGTTTGGTGTCTATTGTGCCAAAAAATCAAGGCAATGCATATCCTTTAATAGCTGTCTGATTTATATGCACAAATTGGTCCTTAATGAGATACAAGGCCCATGTACCAACTCAACAGCTACGAGTAGGCCGATACGGCATATATTTAATTAGATCAATTTTTGAAATTACATAAACAATAACTGGCAACATGTAATGCCAAAGTCTTTGTACAGCAAAATACAATGCTAAACACATCTTTCCTACTGGCTTATATTGTTATTCTATGGGTGTTAAAATCCTACGTAAGTAATAAACTGCCCTTTCTCATGAGTCTCCATCATCCTGAGTTAGAAAGCAACCAAGTGTATCATCGGTCGCCGATATATAGAACTTTAACTGCCTCAATTGATCAGGTGGCATCATGACTAGTGGCTTGACCAAATATGCTTTCAATGCATCAAAAGGTTCTTGATGTTGTGTTTCCCAAACAAAGGGCTCGATTGACTTCAACTATAACAGTGGTAACTCAGAAAGCTTTGCTTTGATCCTCTAGATTAGAAATGAACTGTCGAACGAAGTTCACATTCCCCAAAAATTGCTGAACCTTTTTTTTCTCCTTGGTGACTATGTTTCCAGTATGACTTTTGCCTTTTCTTTCCTTATTTGTATTCCTTTTTGATGCACCAAAAACCCAAGAAAGTTCCTGGACAAGACCCTAAATGTGCATTTCAAAGGGTTAAGCTTAAGCTTGTGTTTCTGCATCTTAACAAATGGTTTCCGCAAGTGTTCGAAATGTTGCTTAAAGCTTGAAAATTTCATCACCACATCATCTATGTATACTTCGAAGAAGTCTCAGATGCAATCATGAAATATGTAATTCATTGTCCTCTGATAGGTGGCTCTAGCATTTTTAAGTATGAACGACATCATCTACTATTAATATTTGCCTAAAGCAATTGGACACTGAAACGCCATTTCATGGACGTCCTCTTTGGCTATGAATATTGGGTTGTACCCAACATTATCTTCTACAAAAGTATCCATGAATTTGTTCCCTCCAGCCGAGTCAACAAGTGTGTTCGATATCGTCATTGGGTACTCATCTTTTGGTGAAGCCAAGTTGAGATTCCTGAGATATATATATACCCTAGCCTTCCCATTCTTATTGATGATTGGGACCATGTTTTACAATCATTCCACATATATTGCTACCTCAATGAAATCGCCCGTCACCAAGTGCTCAACTTCCTCTTTTACCTTGGTTGTTATATCATCAGAAAATCGCCTAGATGGTTGCTTGCATAGCTTAAAACTTGGCTTCAAGGGGATCTTATGTTCCACCAATTTCCTATCCAACCTCGAGATTTTGGTATAGTCCCATGCAAAACAATTGATGAACTCCTTCAACAACCGAGCTAGTTATTCCTTTTGCTCTGTATTCAAATTAGCTCAAATGTACATTGGCCTACTCTTGTTGCCATCCCCTAGGTCCACTTCTACCACGGTATCCTTAACCAAGACTCGTACATCTTCCATCTTGGCTTTTGTTGGACGGCCAACCTATTTTCCATTGGTTGTGCTATCGCAGGCACCCAAAACTAAACAAACTCTCAATATTAATATATTAGTGAGTCCAAGTTGTCCTGTAGAGAATAGAGTTTGTTCTTGTGTCAAAAAGAAAAGGGGTTTTAAACAATTTTAATCTAAAAACGAAGGCAAGAAAGTAAATTGAATAGGATTCAATTTAAGAAGAATCTTGGTTTCGATCATATCCACCATAAAAATTTTACAAGTCGATCCTTGACACTAAGGATAATTCAATTTTTATACCAAGAACAGATTGAAGAATTAATCCGAACTCCAATTCAAAGTTGATTCTTGTTTTTTTCAAAAGTTGGCTAATTTTCAACACGCAATCACATTATGCCTTACTATTAATTTAACCCAGGCACATGCCAAAAATTAATTAATAGAAGCATTAAAATCAACAAGAACTGTTAATTCAATGGCCACTTTACACGACCAGGCAAAGTCCTTTCTAAACTACAGTTTTAGAGTAAATCAGTCCTACAGACGGACACTTCACATTTAATGTGATGTTTTTCAAACCTTATTTTGATGATGACATAAACACTTAACTATGTAAAATAAGTTTATGCAGGAACAGAGCTTTCGGACGCACTGAACCTTCCGAACTAGGTCAAAGCTTCTTGGACGCATTGCACCGTCCGAATGAACTGGCAGAAAGAAATGGGATCCTACTGCTTCTCTTTCAGATGAACATGACCGTCCGAAGCTTCTGTTGGACGAAGGAATGGACGCATGCACGGACGTCCGAACGAAGCTCTTCAACAAACTATAAGAAGATCGGACGCTGTTTCGAACACATCCAATATATCTCGGACGTCCGAACCCCAATGGCTATTTTTTGTGCATTTTTTATTTAGCCGTTAGGAAGTAGTTGCAACCACTATTTATTACTCTTATAAATAGCTGCTTTAAAACAAAGAAAATATCATCTAATACATTAAATACAAGCCTTAGAAAAGAGCAATTTGAGTGCACAGCAATTGACTATAGTGCTTAGTTGTATTAGTGTGCAGTTGTGAGTGCAATTCAACTTTGAGTGGAGTGATAATCTTGTATGAAAGTGTGGTTGTAAGTAATATTCTTGGCTCAACTAAAAGTCTTTTAGTGTGAGCAAGAACTTCCCAACTTTGTAAAGATTATTGGCTCACCAAGTGTCTGAAGCATTCTAGTGATTGAATATTCAAGCTTGCTTGCTTGAAAGTATTGGTTGTTTAATTTTTTTTCTCTTTACCTTACTGTTCTATTGATTTCATTATATCAGAATTTAATTTGAAAATCTCAATATTTCTGAAAGTATATTTTTTGAGAAACCTAATTCACTCCCCCTCTTAGGTTTCTTTGGGACTAACAATTGGTATCAGAGCTTGGTCTCATTGAATTGCTTAAACTGCTTTTGAGAAAAGAAATCTTTTGGCAACCAACAATGCTCTGTTTTTTGAGGGCCAATCCGTTACTAGGCCCCCATATGTTTAATGGTGCAAAATTTCTATTAGTTGGAGAGATAAAATGAAAATATTTTTGTAATTTATTGACATTGATTTGTGGTATGTTGTCAATGAAGGTCCATTTGAAGCTTCTATCATTGATGATCACACAAACAGAAGAAGTGAAAAGACAAGGAATGAGCTCATTCCACAAGACAAGGCAAACTTGACGTTGAATGCAAAAGCCATGAATGTGTTATATAATGCCTTGGATGCAAATGAATCAACTCATGTGTAGGGCTGCATTTCCGCTAAAGAAATATGGGATAAGTTGAAGGAAATCCATGAAGGGAGCGATGATGTTCGTGAGCAAAAGAAATCCTTACTTGTTGCCAAGTATGAGTCCTTCAAGATGGAACCACATGAAAACATTGACAAAATGTACTGCAGGTTCAATGACATTATAAAGGATCTTGAAGCCTTGAGTAAGGAGTACTCGTTGGGTGAAAAAAATAGAAAAATCCTAAATGCTCTATCCAAAGAATGGGATGCCAAAACAATTCCTAAATAGAGGAAGCCAAGAATTTAAATTTGATGCCTATTGAATCGCTAATCAATTCTCTTACATCTTATGAACTCAAGTTAAAGGCCAAGATAGTGGATGATGAAGAAGCAAGGCCAAGAAGGAGCATTGCTTTAAAGACCTCTCAAGAGGAAGATGAAAACAGCTCCATCAATCTAGAAGATGAAGATCTTGATGAAGGAGATCTTGCACTCATCACCAAAGAATTTGTTAAACATTACATCAACAAACAAAGAATGAGAAGAGGCGGAGCTACAAACACAAATAATTTCAAAGGGAAGTCAAGGCTTGAAATGAAGAAGCAAAACGATAAATGCTTTGAATGCGATCAACTCGGACATTTTGCAATGAGTGTCCTTCCAAGAAAAAGAAGGAAGGAAGAAAACCAAGATTCAACAACTTTCAAATCACATGGGATGATTGCAACTCCGTAGGAGAAGTTGAAGAAGAAATGGAGTCGGCACAAATGGCCATCATGGCCATTGGAGATGATGAGGTAATTAACATCACCAACAATGCTAAGTGGTTCATAGATAGTGGATGTTCAAGGCACATGACGGGTGATGCCTCTCTCTTCACAAATCTTACATTCAAAAATAGTGGAAAAGTCACTTTTGGAGATAACAACAAAGCAAAATCAATCGGCATTGGTGATGTAGGTAAAAATGGTGAAACCTTGATTAAGAATGTGCTTCTTGTTGATAATTTGAACTATAATTTATTAAGTGTTAGTCAACTTTGTGACAAAAATTTATATGTATTCTTTACCAAGCATGAATGTCTTATCCTTGATAAAAATCATGTTGTTTTATTCAAAGGCACTAGGCACAATGATGTTTATGTGATTCATCTTAATAAAATTAGCAATAGCAATGTAAAATGTCTTACCGCTTCCATAGATGATCCTTGGCTTTGGCATCAAAAACTTTGTCATTTTAATATGGATTTAATTGAAAAACTTGCCAAGAAAGATTTGGTAAGAGGTTTGCCAAAACTAAAATTTCTGAAAAACAAAATTTGTGATGCATGCCAATTTGGTAAACAAGTCAAAGTTTCTTTTAAACCAAAGAATTTTGTGTCCACTCATAAATCTTTGGAATTGTTGCATTTAGACTTATTTGGACCTACTCAATATGCTAGTCTAGGTGGTTGCAAATATGCATTTGTTATTGTAGATGACTATTCTAGGTTTACTTGGGTAATATTTCTTGTTCACAAAAATGAAGCATTTGAAAAATTTGTAAAATTGTTTTCCAAAATTCAAAATTTATTGATGTGTAATTGTTCGCTAAGGAGTGACAATGGTGCTGAATTTGAATTTGGGGGTTTTCTCGACTTTTGTGATCACAACGGTATTTTTCATGAATTTTCAGTTGTTAGAGTCCCTCAACAAAATGGTGTTGTTGAAAGGAAAAATGGGACTCTTCAAGAAACAGCTAGAACTATGATTAGTGAATGTGACTTACCACAATACTTTTGGGCCGAAGGTGGTCAACACGGCTTGTTATGTCATGAATCGAGTTTTATTAAGATCCTCTTTAAATAAAACTGATTTATGAACTCTTTTTTTGTAGAAAACCCATTGTGAGCTATTTCAAAGTTTTTGGTTGCAAATGTTTTATTTTAAAAATCAAAGAAAACCTTGGAAATTTTGACAAAAAATCGGATGAAGGAATTTTTCTAGGATATTCTAGTGACAAGAAAGCATACTGAGTCTACAATAGAAGAACGCTTTTGATTGAAAAAGTTGTGCATGTTACATTTGATGAAACTAATGATGTTATCTCAAAGAATTTATGAAGTTGTGCTGTTACATTTGATGAAACTAATGATGTTATCTCAAAGAATTTATGTGAAGATGAAGATGTAGGTATTTTAAAGGAGCTCAAGAAGCTTGTTATTCATGAAGATCGTCAAGAAATCACATCAAGCGTTGATGTCAACAACCATCAAATCAATGATGAAAAGAATGAGGATACTCCAAATGATCTCAAGAATATCCGAAAGCTTGGAGATTCGTCTCTAGTCATCCTCAAGATTCAATCATAGGTGATCTATCCGATGGGGTAATTACTCGCTCTCATAAACCTTTGAATAGTAATTGTGCATTACTCTCTCACTTTGAACCTAAACATATAGATGTTGCTTTGAGTGATGAATCTTGGGTTAATGCTATGCAAGATGAACTTAGGCAATTTGAGAAAAATAATGTATGGACCTTGGTTGAAAGACCTTCTTCTCATCCCGTTATTGGTACTAAATGGATTTTTAGAAACAAATTAAATGACAAAGGTGAAATCATAAGGAACAAAACTAGACTTGTAGCTAAAGGTTATGCTCAAGAAGAAGGTATTGATTTTGATAAAACCTTTGCACCCGTGGCTAGATTAGAATCCATTCGCATGTTTCTTGCATTTGCATGTTTCAATAATTTCAAATTATTTCAAATGGATGTCAAAAGTGCTTTTTTAAATGGCTTTATCGATCAAGAAGTTTTCGTGGATCGAACAACCTCCGAGCTTTGAAAATAAAAATCTTCCAAATTATGTTTTCAAACTCTCCAAAGCTTTATATGGTTTGAAACAACCTCCAAGAGCTTGGTATGAAAGATTAAGTGGTTTCTTGATAGAAAATAGTTTCAAAAGAGGTGTACTTGACACCACTCTTTTTACAAAAACGAATTCAAATGGTTTGTTAATCGTTCAAATTTATGTTGATGATATTATTTTTGGAGCAACTAATGAAAGTCTGTGTAAGGATTTTTCACATTTAATGCAAGAAGAGTTTGAGATGAGTAAGATGTGCAAGTTGGAATTTTTCCTCGGATTACAAGTTCATCAAACTAAGGAAGGAACGTTTATTACACAAATCAAGTACACAAAGGAGCTACTCAAATGATTTGGAATGGAAGATTGCAAACAAGTTGGTACGCCAATGTGCACTTCAACCAAACTTGATAAAGACGAAGAAGGTAATAGTGTTGATTAAAAACCCTATAGAGGTATTCTGGTGAACAGAAGTCTACTTTACTTAACTGCTAGTAGACCAGATATCATGTTTGCTGTTTGTTTATGTGCTAGATTTCAATCTTGCCGTAAAGAATCGCATTTGATAGCTATTAAAAGAATTTTTAGATATCTAAAGGGATCAATGGATTTTGGTCTGTGGTATCCAAAGTCCTCTACATTTGATTTGATTAGTTATTCTGATGCTGACTTTGCTGGGTGTAAAATTGATAGAAAAAGTACCAGTGGTATGTGTTATTTTCTGGGAAATTGTCTTGTGTCTTGGTTTAGCAAAAAACAAAATTCTATTTCTCTTTTACGGCTGAAGCCGAATACATTGCTGCTGAAATTGTTGTGCTCAACTTCTTTGGATGAAACATACTCTGAAAGATTTTGGTGTATTTTTTGATTGTGTTCCTATAATGTGTGACAACACTAGTGCAATTAATCTCACAAAAAATCCTATTATGCACTTTAGAATCAAACACATTGATGTTAAGCATCATTTCATTAGGAGACCTTGTTTGCAAAAAGGAAATTCGTGTTGATTTTGTGCCTACTTCAGATCAATTGGCTGATATTTTTACAAAACCCTTAGCTCTAGATCGCTTTGAATCGCTCAGAAAATGTTTGGGGATTTTACAGATCAATTTGGCATAGGTTCTTAGTTCAGACGCACTCCTTCGTCCCAACAACTTTTCTTTCGGACGCTCTGGATCGTCCTTAAGCTTCTGTTACTTCTTGGACGCTCATAATCGTCCGAACGATATTCATTTTATTCGCCAAACTCTTTGGAAATCTTCCGGACGCGTATCATCTTCCGAAAGAACATCGAACGCACTGGCTCTTCCTTCGGTTGTCCGTTCTTCAGCTTTTGGACGTTTTGTCGGACGCACACCAAACGTTCGGCCGTCCAAAAGGTCCCTTTGTTTGATTAAAACTGTCCAACATCCCCATTTTGGACTCAACACCTCCCCCGAAAACCCTCTGGCGAATATTGTCTCTTTACCACCCCTCCAAATTCCTTTGTGAATACTCTCTCTTCCAAAATTGGTTGGAAAATTATCCTACCCAAAGCTTTTCTCACCTAAATCACATCTAATTTCCCCAATCCACCATCTCATTTCCTCAAATTCTCACCAATCTTCAAAAAAAATTTCAAATTTTTCTTCTTTTCTTTTTCTTCCACCACAATGGTTAAACCTCGCGGAGGTTCTTCTACAGTAAATCAGGGTCAAAAAAATAAAGGGAAGGCTCCAGTACGAGGAGAATAATCAGCTAATCCCCAAGATGTCCACAGATCCAATCTTATCAAAATTCATCGATGCCAAGGCATCCAAACAGTATACATCCCTTTTAAGTAAATCTATAATCGTTCAACGTCCTGCTTCTCAAAGTCTATTTGATGAATATAATCTTCCCATTGTCAAATCTTGTTTTGAAAAACAAAATTGGAGTCATCTTGTGCATCTTGATTTACCTGTATATCATGACATGGTGCTTCAGTTCACCGCCAATCTTCGGAAAGGCCCTACTGCTCGGACTCTAATTTCTCGTGTTAACAGCACCAATCTTGATATTTCATCCAACATTATTAACACCGTTTTTGAATGTGAAGTCTCAAACCCGAATGATTTCTCCTATTTCTTTTCCTTAGACAAATGGCCAGCTATTGATACTCGTTTTGACATCGAAGAAGTTAGGGCTATTTTTAACATCCATTTTAAACAGGTCTCGGAAGCCAAAACTACATTGCTCTCTCCTAAACTCAATATTCTATACACTCTTGTCACCAATCTGTTATTGCCAACTGACGGCATCGTATTGAGCCCGGTAAAATGCAACTTTACTTATTTTTTTGTGTTTTCAAGGGCATTCCACTTGATTTCGGGTATCTCTTTTGTTCCCTATGGGAATTCTTTCTTACTAATACCCGAAGAAACATTCCTTTTGGCAAATTTCTCACTAAAATTTTTTATTTCCTTAACATACTTTTCAGCAGAAACAAACAATTTCCTCCTTGTTTTAACAAATCATACATTGAACATCTGTGCAAAGGCCTCCGATTTTTCAACGATCAATGGTTAACTAAAGCAGCCTTTGACATTGCACAGTCACAATCTCATGCTTCCACCTGTGATTTTGCTATTCCCCATTCTCCTACTCCTCAACCACCTTCACCATTCCATGTTCCTCCTCCATCTACATCTGAGCCATCTCTTTCACACATCTGTGGACTTCTCACTTCTTTGAGCACTCAAGTTAGTTCATTTCAAAGTCGCACAAATTGAAAGTTAAAGCGACTTGAAACTCGTCAAATGATTCTCCAAGAGGCACTCAGCCTTGGCATGTCTGTTTCAGCTCAGATTCAATTGGCTAATCTTCAGTCACAATATCCACTTGAATCATCTTTCGACAGTGATGAACCTGAAGATGCAAATACCCATGAAGACAATACGGAAGTTGCACAAGTAGCTGCCGATGACGATGACGATGACGACGACGATGAGGATGTTGACAACACGTTTGACTTCATCATGCAACGTCGCACCGGAGAGGAGGACGACAGTGAAGCCACCGATGAAGATGTTTCATCCAAACGACAAAAGACTGAAAAGCGCTACAAGATGCGAAATGACTCACATTAGTTCTTTTCACATTTGTATTTTGTTTTCAGCATTTCTTTGGTTGTTAGAACTTCCTGTAGATTGGTTGTGTATTTCCTTGACTTTAGCACTCTTAAATTTCTGTCAAACACTAGCATTCTGTTAAATTTCTGTCCTTGACTTTAGCACTCTTGAATGTATGAAGCCTGTTAAATTTCTGTCAAATACTAGCACATTCTCAGGGGGAGGCTTTTTTGATAATGTTAAAAAAGGGAGTAGTCTTCTCTATATTATTGTGCTATGCAAAATGATTGATATCCAATTGTGCTATATTGCAAATTGATTAGTCATATCCAACTGTTTTTACATAAAGGTTTGTCATCATCAAAAAGGGTGAGATTGATATTTTCCAAATCTTATTTTGATGATGACATAAACAATTAACTCTGTAAAACAACAATGTGTTTTTGCAGGAACAGAGCTTTCGGATGAACTGAACCGTCTGAACTAGGTCAAAACTTCTCGGACGCATTGCACCGTCCGAATGAACTGGAAGAAAGAAATGGGATCCTACTGCTTCTCTTTCGGACGAACATGACCGTCCGAAACCTCTGTCGGACAAAGGAACAGACGCATGCACGGACGTCCGAACGAAGCTCTTCAATAAACTATAAGAAGATCGGACGCTGTTTCGAACACATCCAATATATCTCGGACGTCCGAAATCCCAATGGCTATTTTTTGTGCATTTTTTATTTAGCCGTTAGGAAGTAGTTGCAACCACTATTTATTACTCTTATAAATAGCTGCTTTAAAACAAAGAAAATATCATCTAATACATTAAATACAAGCCTTAGAAAAGAGTAATTTGAGTGCAAATTGACTATAGTGCTTAGTTGTATTAGTGTGTAGTTGTGAGTGCAATTCAACTTTGAGTGGAGTGATAATCTTGTATGAAAGTGTGGTTGTAAGTAATATTCTTGGCTCAACTAAAAGTCTTTTAGTGTGAGCAAGAACTTCCCAACTTTGTAAAGATTATTGGCTCACCAAGTGTCTGAAGCATTCTAGTGATTGAATATTCAAGCTTGCTTGCTTGAAAGTATTGGTTGTTTAATTTTTTTTCTCTTTACCTTACTGTTCTATTGATTTCATTATAGCAGAATTTAATTTGAAAATCTCAATATTTCTGAAAGTAAATTTTTTGAGAAACCTATTTCACCTCCCCTCCCCCCTCTTAGGTTGCTTTGGGACCAACATAATGAACATCAAGCAGAAGTCTGATGAATCTCTAAGCCAGTATGTGGACCGTTTCAATGATGAAGCTGTACAAATCAAAAATGTTAATGATAAAATAATGATTGATGTATTTTGTAGTGAAGTCCGACCCGGAAATTTCAATGCTAAACTCACAAAGAATGTGCCTTCCATCTTCTTAGAACTATTGGAAAGAGCATCTGATCATATTAGAAGAGAATAATAAAGACATACAACCAAAAGTGAGCTGTATGAGAATTATAAAGAAAAGGATAAAACTGGTTCAAAGCCCTCCTCTTCCAAAAAAGCAAAGATTTTTGATCGGTTGGGATATCCCAGTCAGTGACCTCTTACTAACCAAGTCGTATATCCAAACAATAATATTGGGTATAGGCCACCCCAAACAAAAAAAATTTTGGAACAGATTTCACCCCTCTGAACACTTCAAGAAAGGAAATTTTGTATTAGGTTTAACACAATAGGATTTTAGAGCCCCTTCTTCCAATGTATACTGGCCCAGATCAAAGGGACAAGTCCAAATGTTGTGTTTTTCATGGCCAAATAGTGATAACACTATGGTGTTCAATCACCTCAAGATT
Organism: Cinchona pubescens; assembly: GCA_025175665.1. Classification (NCBI taxonomy): domain Eukaryota; kingdom Viridiplantae; phylum Streptophyta; class Magnoliopsida; order Gentianales; family Rubiaceae; genus Cinchona; species Cinchona pubescens. The sequence goes on along the minus strand of JANKKI010000049.1, from coordinate 2,344,371 downwards.
AGAATTGAAAGGGCTTTTCAAAATGGCCACCTTCAGCAATTTATTCAACAAACAACTGCTAAGCTCAGAAGAAATGACCAACTTAACAGAGTTCCACCTTGGTAGTATCCTCCTTGTCAACAAAACGAGCCCGACTGAATAACAATAATCATGTTCAAGAGGAACTTTAGAATAATATTGCCAGGGTGATTAAAATAATTGTTGGAGGGCCAGCAACGGAGGACTCGAGCAATGCTTGAAAAAAATATGCTTGCTATGTCCTCAAGAGCGAAGACTGAGAAAAGAGGCTCAAACCATTACCCTATAGTAATCCATGTTTAGGTGGCCGGTTATAAGATGCATTGAATTTCTTGTGAACATGGGCAGTTCAGTAGATTAATTTTCTATGATGCCTGAGAGAAAATAAACATTAATTCCACCCTCATTAGGCCCCTTGAGACTCCTCTGGTTAGATTTACTAGAGATTTAGTCATGCTAGAAGGGTAGATTACATTGCCTTTAGCCCTCAAAACTCATCCCAAGCATCGAGTAGAAATGATTGACATTATTATTGTGTGGAGGAACAGTTCTTATAACATGATCCTGTTGGCCCCAAAAGCAACCTAAGAGGGGGGTGAATTAGGTTGTCTCTAAAAACAATCCTTGTTTAAGTGCTTAATAGAAATTCAAACTTTATGTACCAAATGAAAACTTAAGCACAAATGAATACAATAGATATTCAACAATTTAAGCTTAAGGAACAAATAAGAATATTGAGATTAAGAGAATCAAACCAAACTCCCTAGCTTCTCAAGCTTGGAGCTTGCAACTACAAAGAGGTTCTTACAAGGCAACTACCAAGTTCACAACTTGAAGTTCAGCCCCTAAAAGTCTCTTCAAAGTAGGTGAGACAATAACCTCTTGTACACAAATGAGGATCACTCTTGCTCACACTAATTTCCTTTAGTTGAGCCAAGAGTTTTACACTCACAACCTCCCTTTGTTACAATTGTTATCTCTCCACTCTTACACTTGAAGAACTCTTACACTTCTAAGCTCTTTTCTCACTACCTACACTATTACAACACTTGTACCCACTATTTCTCCCAAATAGCTGTAAGAATTAATTGTAATCAATGTAGAAGTCACTTGTTTTCTTAAATCAGACATGGGTCCTAAGTGTTCCGATACACAGCTAGATGTGTATAAAATATCGGACGCTGTTCTTCGTCCGAGGCTTGCTTCAATTTCTTTGTGTCAGACGATTACCATCGTCCGAAGCTCTGTCATTCTTGTTTTGTTCGGACGATCATTTGCGTCATAACATACCTGTTTATCTGCACACTTGTTATCAAACCATTAGTATGATTTGATCATCATCAAAACATGATTAACATAACTGGGGTTCAACAGATCCTAGGAAGACCAATTCAATGCACTTTTAGGATCTTGCCTTTAGTATTTTCATGTCGAAATCAAGTTCATGCTAAGGGATGTGTCAGAAGGAACGGAGTAATTTGAAATCAGCAGGAGGCTTGGACCTCCTAAATGATGCCTTTAAGGTCACAATCACAAACAATGTCTATAGTAGATAAGGCTTATATGGAAACTTTTGATGCCGAGCCTTCTACTTCAGAGGCGCCAGAACTTCTCATACTTCTAGATCCAAAAGGAAAAGGAAAGGCAAAGCCGGAGCTGGAGGACAATGTCCTGATGGAGAAGATAGTCATTGATCCGAACTTCTAGGATCAAATAATTAAAATTTGTGTTGTCTTTCTAGCCGAGCTGAATGACTACTAATTCAGTTGTTGTACAAGTACATGGATATTTTTGGTTGAACTGTGGAGGATATGCCAGGCATTCCTCAGGATATCATTGAACACAGGTTGGGCATACTAGTCAAGTAGAAGAAGTGTCTCTTTGGAGCGGAACGGAGTTTAGTTATTGAAGTTGAGGTAAACAAGCTTCTTGTAACTAAAATTATCAGATAATTTTTTTTCCAGTTTGGCTTTGTAGTCCTTCTTTTTACTTGTAAAAAAATTGGATTCTTCTTGGCGAGTGTGCGAAGATTTTTTCGATCTTAATAAAGCCTGTCCTGAGTGTAGTTATTCTTCACCTCGGATCAATACTATAGTGGATTCTTTTGTGGGATTTGTTATTTTCACTTCTTTGATGCTTTCAAAGGATATCATCAGATATATATGGCAAATGAAGATAAAGAAAAATCCCCATTCATCACAGATCGAGGCACTTATTGTTATCTTACTATGCCTTTTGGAACAAAAAATATTGGAGCAACATACCAAAGGCTAGTAAATGAGACTTTCATGTCATAGATAGATCAAAACACGGAAGTCTATATTGATGACATGATCGTTAAAAGCAAGATCTATGAAGACACAATTGAAGACATGAAAGAGACTATTAACATTTTCAGATCAATTCAAACGAGGTTGAACCTCAAGAAATGTACATTTGGGTTCCCCTTAGGAAATTTCTGGGCTTCATTGTATCACATCGAGGCATTGAGGCGAAATCCTAAGAAAGTTAGAGCTCTAATTGAAATTAAGTCCCTAACCTCAGTGAAAGAAGTTCAAGAATTGATAGGAAGAGTGGCTGCTCTAAATTGATTCCTGTCCAAATCAGCTGAATAAGGACTTCTATTTTATTAGATTGTCAAAAAGGCAGATAACTTTTAATAGACTGAGTGGCTCAGAAAGCCTTTAATGAGCTCAAAGAATACCTAGGAAATATTCAGAAACTTGTCTTGCCTAAGACGAATGAACCGCTCTATTTGTACCTTTCCATCTCGAACCTCCCTATCAATTTAGTTCTACTCAAAGAAGTTGAAAATAGGAAGCAACTTGTCATTTATTTTACACATAAGGTGCTTTGGGGCAAAAGAACAACTACCCATTGATTGAAAAGGCGAAGTTTGCTCCGATGACATCAGCCCAAAAATTAAGGCATACTTTTAGTGGCATAAGATAATTATGCTAATCAATTTTCCCTACAAAATTTTTTGACAAAGCTTGATATTCGCTTGGGAAGAATGTTGAAATCTTATAAGGAGAAATTCAAATTTGACTTTGAGTTCAGATCGTAGACAACTATTAAGGCACAAGTGCTTTCGGATTTCTTAGTCGAAAATTACGGCTTGGAAAAGCAAGAGTTAAAAATGCCTCTTGGGCCAACCAAAGAAGCTAAGCCGAAAGAGAATCTCATCTGGGAACTACATGTTGATAAAACTTCAGGTGAGTCTGGATCCGAGGTTGTGATAATCATCCAAAGCCTTGGGAGATCATTTCACTTATCCATTCGAATTTGTGTTCCAATCAACAAATAATGAAGTTGAATATAAAGTGCTCATATCTGGGATGCGTTTGGGTCACAAGATGGGGACTTGGACACTAAAGCTTCACAAAAATTCACAATTGATGGTTAATCAAAGTCTGGGAAATTATGAGGCAAGAGGAGTATACTTAAAAAATATCATGACAGAGTGAAAAAATTGGAAGCACAGTTCAAGAAAGTAGAGCTTGAGCATTATAAAGATGCCAAAAGCCAAAAAATACTCATGTGACGTGCTATCTAAGTTAACCTTGGTAATTTTTTCTCACCTTACAAAAGAAATTCTTGTAGAGGTGCAAATAGTTAGATCTATCGATCCGGTAGAAAAGGTTATGGACATTGATATAGACATCAAATGGATGCATCCTATAATGCAATACCTCATGGATAACACACTTCTAACCAACACTATCAAGGCAAAAACGGTTAGATATAGAGCAGTAAAGTATGTATTGCTTCAGGTCATTCTTTATAAAAAGTCATATTTATGCCCCCTGCTGAGGTGTCTTCGACCATCTGAGGCAAAATACGTGTTGACAAAAATTCATGAAAGCATATGTGGATGTCTTGTGGGCCCTAGGTGCTTGGAAAGAAAAGTATTGTTAGCAAGTTATTATTGGCCAACTCTATATTCTGATGCAGATGATTTGGTCCGAGCTTGTCACGAATGTCAAATTCATGCACCAATACCTAGGAAACCTGGGTATTTCACACATGGTCCCAATTCAAAGCTCTTGGCCATTTACTCAGTGGGAAATTGATTTTCTTGGTCCCCTACCAAAGGCTCCAGGAAAAGTGGAATTTCTAGTGGAAGCGATTGAGTACTTAACTAAGTTGATTGAAGTTGAGCCATTGGCGTCTATCACAGGAAAGTCAATTGAGAAGTTCTTCTGGAAGAATATTACATACCAGTTCGAAATTCCTTCAGTTTTTGTCTCGGACAATGGGAAAAAGTTCAAGGGAGAACTATTTGCTAGCTTTTGTGCAGGGCTCGAAATAAGGCAACACTTCACTTCAGTGGCTCATCCATAAGAAAATGGACAACTGAAATATGCAATAGAATGCTTCTTAATGTTCTAAAGACCGGACCAGAATGGGCAAAGATGCTTCGATGAATGAATTTCCAAGTGTTCTTTGTGCTTGTAGGACCACACCTCAGATACCCAATGGAAACAGTTTTGCATGATCCCTTGTATAATGATGAAGTGCTGATGCTGATAAATCTTTATTTGCTCAAAGATCGAAGGCATGACTCTTCCATTCAAGAATCAAAATATATGCAAGTGATGTGTAAGCATGATAATTCTAAAGTAAAGTATTGTTATTTGAATCCTATGGATTTTGTCCTTAGAAAAAATATGGCCAGCAGGGTTAAGGGAGCTAAAAAAACTAGATCCAAATTGGGAAGGCCCTTACAGAGTAATAGAGGTCCACAGGTCAAGCTACTATAAGCTTTAGCATATGAATGGGGACCCAATGCCTCGAATGTGGAATATTCTAAATCTCAAAAATATCATTCTAGGTTGTAAATCCTGAATTGTGTTCAAGCAATAAAGGAAAAATGTGTTGATCATGGTTACTGATCCATAGTGTTCTTTAAAAAAAAAAAATAGGGCTGAGACTCAGTGGTCCCCCGCAGATAAAAAGACCCACCTTAGACCCACCAAGGTGTTTAAGTGGCTAGGATAAAGCTCAGAAAAAGCAAAAGAAAAAAATAAAAATAAAACTTAGGAGAACCTGAGTGCTAGGATGGCTTAGGCTTAGTAGTTTTCCCCTCAAAAAAAAAAAAAGTTGTCCTGGAGGTACCGAGGTGTCAAGTGGCTAGGATTAAATTCATAAAATGCAAAACAAAATAGAAAAAGAATGAGTTCTAGGAGGGCTGAGACTTAGTGTTCCCCCCTCAAAATAAAAAGAGCTATCCTAGATCTACCGAAGTGTTTAAGTGTCCTGGATCAAACTCTAAAAATGCAAAAGAAAATAAAAAAATAAAATAAAAACATCAATGCTCGGAAGGATGTGACCTAATGGTTCTCTCTAAAAAAAAAGGTTACCTTGGATCCACCAAGGTGCTAAAGTAGCCAGGGTCAAACTCAAAACAGGCAAAAGAAAAGAAAAAAAACATAAGTGCTAGGAGGGCTGAGATCTAGTAGTCCTTCATCAAAATAAGAAGAGCTGTCTTGGACCCAGACAAGTGCTAAAGTGGCTAGGATTAAACTAAGAAAAAGCAAAATAAAATAAAAGAGAAGATGAAGAAGAGAGAGTAAAGAATTTCTAAGGATTGAAACCCAAGGGTTCCCTTGCACAAAAAACAAGCAAAGGCTTTTCCAAGTCTCACTTCATAATAGAACTTTGAATACATCTGCTTTTTGTTATGGGTTGATGATAGTTTCATGAACAAATGTAAGGTTTTACACTTGTAATTTTTTACACGCTCAAAATTTTTATGTCAAGCTAAAGTTGCTAGGCTATTCTAAGTTAAGAAGTGTAGGTCAATACAGTAAGTAAAAGACTAAGGTGTCAAAAATTGGTCCTTCATTCATTCAACAAAAGTTTTTACAAGAAGTTCCCGAGCAACTATTAAAAAAATTATTAAAGCCTAAAAAGTAGCAGCAATAGTAAGGAAACTCTACTGGTTCTTTAGAGTAGCTTCAGCATCTCATGCTGCTAGGAGGATTCTGTTGAGAGACCAAATTGGTACAGAGTCTCTGATGAAGGGTCACTTGTTATACCAGGATCAAGAATAGGCAGAGGGTGCATAGAACTGAGCCTCAAGGGTGTTCAATTTGTCTATATTGATGTTGGAATCATAGCGGTGCCTTTATACAAGCTGGGGTTGTAGATAAAACAGTCGTAGGCTGCTGTAAACCCTCTTATAAAAGCGTTTTGGGCAAACTCGTTGATTCCCTTGTCACTTTCACCCAGGCAAGAAATTCATTCCTACCCCAAGTTTTCCGTTCAACCTCTCGGGTAGCGAACTAAGCCTTTGCCTTGGCAAGTTGGGCCTTGGCATCTTTAATAGCTTTGGTCAGGTTCTCCTCAGCCTCATTCAGGTCCTTTTCTAGAGTGGCTTTTTCTAACAGTTTCTGGTGAAATTTGTTCTTTACCTCCTTCATGGCAGCCAACTACTCGTCATACATGGCTGCTGCTACTTGTTGGCACTCAATATCGCGTGCCTAAATAGCTTCCTTGATTGAGGCTTTGATCCAAGCATTGCTCTTAGATTCTTGATACTTTAATTCTTGATGCAGCCTTGCCCATTACTTCAGTTGCATGCACCTTATCCCTTGTGATGCATGCGGGCAATATAGTGATTATCCACAAGAAGCACAAAGTAACTGTTACAAATAACAAAACAACAAATGGAGTTGGTATGAAAAAAAAGGGACTTATATTCATGGCAGAGACATAAAGCTCGTTGAACCTCTCTTGAGGTATGAGGCTCTGGACATATTCCTTGTCTTGGAGTACAATCATGGCCTTTCCTAATTCTTGGGCCATTCTATCACATTGAGATCGGTCATTAATATCTAAGTTGGGGTGGTGCCTAAACTTAGTATTATCCAACAAAAAGGTGCTGGAGGGCTTCACTACCCAAGTAGCCCATGGTAGGTCTTGAGAACCGATAGTAGCTCATTCCTCCTCGGGTGTTGGCTTCTTTTCACATGCACAAAGATGCCATTCTATCACATTTGAGTTGTGTCAAAAGCAAAAAATTATCAACTCAACCCAGGGATAGGGATGCTCATCTTGAGAAGTTATATATACTAAAGGGCAGCATTCTAGGAATGTAGCCCCTCCAATCGAGTAGAACTACTCGAAGTGATTCTAGAGCTGTCGAGGCTAGCACCCTTAGTTGCTGTTATAACTACAACAACTATGGCATGGCCTTCCTCAATTTTTGAGCTGTTTCCTAGCTCAATAGCCCGGGTTCTCTAGCGAGTATCCTTGGCCACGACAAGAGTAGCTGGATTGCTGTTGGTAGTGGTAGGATGAATGATGGCAATGTCCACAATGATTAGAGTGGACACTGCCTCCGCATCTACCACTGAGTTTGGCGAGGTGCTGGCCACAAGCGCTTTGGGAGTAGCATCTATAGCGGTTATAGCAACAGTAGTCTCTGAAGGTATAGTTGGAGTTAATTGGGAAGTTGAGATATGGGCTCGAGGGGCAAGTATGGAGGTAGTCAGGCCATCCAGAAAGTTTCTAATACCTGTAAAACAGCAAAGGCATTCAAGATCCAATGCAATAAATAATGGAAACAAAAACAAAACAAAAAAAAAAAAAAGCAAGTAATAACTAAGGCAAAAAAGGTGACCTTTTGTGTAATCAAAGTACTTGGGTACATTTTGACTGGGGAAGAGACCAGCCCGGGCTATTATATCACTGTGTAATATGACATTTTGCCCTAAAAAATTTACTCGGATAATGGCCACCCTCAGTCTCTTTGTATTATTTGAGTCCAAAGGGACTGCATTTCAAGTTGTGCTGGGAGTCCTTCATAAGGTTTCATTACCATCAGGGCAAAGTAGCATTCAGATATGCGGCATAGAAAAACCCCTTCTTTCATTCATGAATGGAAGGGGTCCTCATAACGTTCTACTAACCTAAGGTTCAGGAGGATATATAGAAAATACCATTACTTGGGGTCAACTTTAGAAGCATTGTAGAGGTCTCTAAGGAAACGAGGACTTGATAAAATTTATATAGTATACAAAAGCCAATTACAGTTTGGATTCCATTGGGGGTCAGCTGTGAAACACTGATATTAGATCTAGTATACCATTGGCTAGAAATTTGGCGAAAAATGGGTAGTATGGGAAGACGAAGGCTTGCTTGAAGCTGGTCTTCATAAATAGTCAGGTACCCAAAAGGAGGATGGTGACCTCGATCCTCAGCTTGGGGAAGCTTAAGGTGGACAACCTCGAGGAGTTAGGTTGCAACTTGATAGGTTTTCATAATCATTAACTGGGGGTTGAGGTACTGGTTCCCCTGGGAAAACTAGTGGAATTGTAGCACACAAAGAAGCCTCATTGGGATTTAATAACAAATCTACAGGGTCCCTAGGACTTGGGGATTGTAGTGCGTTAATGAATGAAGATGGAGTAAACGTACCAAATGCAATTATTTATCCTTGCAAATTTTAATGTGGTGGTGAAAATGTTGAAGTTTTTGCTGGGAATGTTGAAGGCTGAACATGGGTACTCGCCCAAGTTATGAGTAAGAATAGTAATATTTAAAAAGGATGGAATAACAAGTAAAAAAACAAACAACAGTTAATTACAAGAGGGAAGAAGTAGGGTAGTGAGGTAAAAACGAAAGTTAAGGAGTTGTAGAAAAACTATTGGGAAGAATGATTTGTAGAGTAATTTGCAGCGGGCAAAAGGTGCAAAAAGGCGATAGTGAAAGTAATGAAAATTTCTAGGTTTGGGCATTTATATGAGGGGAGTTTTGGGCTACTGAAGTAAAAATCAAAGGAAATGATGTTTAATGGGCTTGGTCGGCCGTGTGCCGTTGGTTTCCTCAAGTCTGTAACCAAATAGAATAGTTATTGGGTCAGTGGGGCATTAAATGTGGGTGCAGTAATTGATGAAATGTTTTGCAGTTACCAATGAAAAGCAATTTTGTGGGGTGTTTGGAAAGACAATTATCCAACTGTCGAGTAATTAGAAGGCTGACACGTATAGGTGAAATAACGCTTGGCGAGAAAATGAAAGAGTTTTGAGGTTAGTAAAAAGATATTTGGTGGAAAAATAAGAAGTGCCAAAAGTTTGAAAATAAATTATATGATGTAAGCACCTCCAGCTTCGGCTTGGAGGTTCAGTACAAAATGTCAAAAGGTTAATTAAATTGGGGACTTGTGCCTCAGGATGACGTGGTTCAAAGGAACCAAGAATTGAAGCCTTAAAGTGGGAACTCAGAAACTAGAGCCGCAAAATGGGAATTACAAGTGCCAGGGGCTTCGACTCAGGGACTTCAATGGTATTGAGCATCAGATCAGGATTACCAAATTACAAAACATTGATAGGGAACTTCAGGGGCATATGTCAGTCTAGCCCTGAGTCTAAGCTTAGTCACAGATTGAGGGGATTAATGATGATATTAGACTTGGTTGCCTATGTAGTACGGGTATATTTATGTACACTGCCTACGTGACAAATTTATTAAAAGTATTTACATAATTAGTCGCTATGTTTAGTTGGCAATAATATAATCTGAGCATCCCTTATTAATATCCGTAAATAAGGAATTTTGGACAAAATTTGTAACCAAATCATTCTAAAATTACCTCACTCAATCGAAGCCAATTTATCTACTTTCTCTCTCCCCTTTCTGCCTCATCAAAGATTTCATATTGTAGATGTTCCCTAATTACATATTTCACTAGGAGATTCATGTATGTGTTCATTCACTCAGTGGAATGGTTGCTAATTTAGATCTTAATCCAGTGACCACCTGTCTCATCTTGTTCACTATTTAATGTATGCCATCTAAAAATGTCAATCTTCTGGAGTCTCCACTATGTGCAAACTTAAAGTAATCCTCCTCATTTATCTCAGTCATTAATTTCTTCCCGATAAGCTTGCGTAGTTTTTAGCATAAATCAACAATTCTTCATCATAAGTAGGAAAATGATAAGAATAGCTTGTTACAGCTGGCTTTTAAATATGGTCCATTTGGTTCATTCGTTGAATTATGTGATAGAGGAAAAGTTGTTTAATTAAATACTTTTAAAATGATGGAAAGTTATGAATTTGTTTCTTCATACAATAGAACTAATAAAATTTTATTCTAGCAAAATAAGTAATACATAAGCTTTTTCCTTGTACCACCATACATCCTTCTTCATATTCGTTGGATTGTTGGATTTCATTCTGAATTTATTTATTTGAATTAATATTAGGGAAAATGAATTATGCGACTGGCAAAGATGAAATACAATGGGAGTTCTCTTTATATATATTCATGGCTGGTTATCTAAGTTTATTCTAATTACACTCATCTAATTTTCTTACATAGATGTATTGGCCACAAATTAAATACTTTATACTAGAGCTAATACAATGAATTTTTGGTAGGTAGAGGGTATAATACTTGAAAGTAGGATACCTCATTCAATTGTGATTTGTGAGGCCTTGTGTGGTAGTGCTTTGATTTACAGTTTGTCTGTCATTTTGCCTTAATTAATACATTTTGGCATTTAATTCCAACCTTGCGTGGTCGTCCTTCAGGGTGCAAAAGAACTCAAGTTGGACAACTGGACTTACTGGGAAAGATAACTTTTTTGGTCCGTGGTGTTGAGTACTTAAAGACTGATAGAGTTGTTTTATTGCATTTCCCTCTTTCTTCCTGGTTTTAGATTGTCTTGTGCAACCTGGTATAGAATAATTTAGTCCATTGGAAGCGTAAGTGGTCTGCAACTCTAGTTTTCTCTGTGTGGATTATACTAATGAACCAGAGATGATTTACACAAGGTAATTTATTGTGAAAACTCATTAAGGATTTCTAGAATTATTAAGCTTTGTGAAGTTTAGAAAGTCTCTCAGCTCCTAACGCTCTCCTCCAGCAAAGTTCAATTCATAGAGAAAGCAAACCTGTGCTCATGTTCCATAAATCCATTCGAAGAATTTCTTTTTCCTCTGACATAGGGATTAAGCGAAGTTATTCCCAATAGTTTTTATCTGGTGACAATTTATCAAGTTACAGTCTAATGGAACTGAAAGCTTCAGCTGTTGACATATGATGATATGCTTCTCCGCATTGGCAGGTTAATATTGCCAGTCCCTTAAGTGAGCCAAGAGCATACACAGTGGATCCTGCAAATCCTCCCCCTGAGAAAGATTACAAAAGTACTTCAAGACTCTGAAAGATAGAATTACAGGGAAACAGAGCTTAGAGAATCAAGTTGGCTTCATCATAAAACTTGAAAATTTGAATATCTTCACATCCTTCCTTCAATGTGGTTACCATGCTTTTTCTTCTTTCTCTTTTTGCGTGTCAAGTCCATGGTTCAAAGACTCGGCCGAGTCTGAGTTGACTCGGCCGAGTCGGAACCGGAACGGAGGCTACCGCTCCGAGTCGGAACCGAGTCGACTCGGAACGGTGAGTACTCTGTATTAGTATTACTTTGTTTCTGCTGCACTGGGAATCCTTGCTCGGCTGCGAGGTAACATCTCCCATCACTTCTTCAAGCTATCCTTGTGATAGAAACAAACATCAACAGGATCATTGCAGTACTACATAATTACAGATAGATTTTCTACCAAATGCAGGAAGATTTCTTTGGTCTGCTGCATGAAATGCTATCAAAAAATGCCTGAAGTGAAAGAGTTGTATCCTATACCTGATGCTAATGTACCCATCATGAAGTTCAAATTTAATGGAATTTCCATACACCTTAGTTATGCAAAACTGTCTCTAATGTGTATTTGCTCTTCTTCCTACCAAAAATTCCTACTACTATTCATCTCTTGTCCATCTGAGCTTTTGCATGTTATCTTTCTTAAGTAAAGGTAGATTCATGTAGTTTTGTATAGTTTTTAATTTTCTCTTTAGAATTTTTTAAACTTCATGTATAATGAAATATGTATATTGCCCGATACACAACCGAGACCGATGTGGAACGATACGTTCCGCGACCGTTACCGCGACCGCGACTTTGAACCATGGTCAAGTCCTCAATGTATTAGGAAATAGTACTAGTATTGTTAATAGATTCTAGGACTATGTATATGCTAGTGTATACATATTTTATCAAACTAAGAATTGCGCACGTACTTTGCACGTGATGTGATAAGAAAGTATGAAAATATGATAGATAATTGTTTCATTTGGTTAATTTCTTTTAAATTAATCTTTATGTCACAAGTTGTTGACAGTTGAAATTAGTATATCAATTAGACACATATATTTATTTAGTGTAATACAACTCATAATGAAATAACCCTTATTATTTAAGGAAACAATATATATAGAATCATACAAAAACCTATATAATAGTTGAAAAATAATTTTTTTTGCATTTTTGTTAATATTTCATATATTTTGATGTAACTTTTCTTTCTTAAAAATATTTACATGCACGCAATAACTTGAAAAAGACTCATACAATTTTATTAATTTTTTTATATGTGGGAAGTAAATTTCAATTTTAGGATTCGACTTACAATTTTTGTTGCAGTTTATATTCGAATTATATATGTTTTTATTTCTCTCTTAGTTTTTAATACATTTTGCTTAATTTATTGAGAGGTATATACATATAATAATTCAATTTTATTGTATTTGATTGATATTTTTAAATTGATATGGAATTATATTAGAAGTATTATATAAGACATTGGATAATTGAGAATATAGACATGTAAAAGTTAATTTATTTAGAAATGGTTTGGAATTTATAAATAAAAAATAAACTTTATTATTTTTATATCTTGAAATTGATGTATGTCAAACAAAAGTTTTTTACGTTATACTTTTGCATAAAAAATACATGATATCTCTCCTATATAATATTACTTACATGGTTCTTTATCTCTATGTATTTCGTAAATATAGATTATTTAACATAGCTATCTATGAATGATTTGTATTATTTTTCCACACATTTTGCATACTTATTAAACATGTATGGTTTGCAAGATATTCAATGCATGTATATTATATGAGTTTGCTTTTTTAGTCATGGCATATATATATTGCATGCTAACTCGCTAGATGTGATTTAAAGATAGAAATTAAATAAGTTCCCAGCATCATTAAAATATGAAAAGTGAAACATAGTTTAGAGTACTATTGAGAGTGGTCAAGTTCGAAAATTGGTTAACAACACTTAATTTCTTCGGTTCTGGAGTTACAGAACTAAATTTTTGCTTTTTATATTCTAGAGAATGTGGTTCCAAAAATCACACTTTTTCTATCATTACGTCAAGGAAAAAGTAACTCTATTTGGAAATAGAAAGAGAAAATTTTGTTCATTTAAGATAAATGATTTAGATAATACTATATAAAAAGTGTTTTTTTTGTATTTAAAAAAAAAAAAATTATTTAGTGCAAGTTATATATGTAACTTTTTGGAAATTTTGCAAAATTTTTCACTAATTTAAATCCAACAAGTTAGGCAAATTAATATTAGAGTTTTAATAGAATATATTAAAATAAAACAATGATGTACATAATTTATATCTTGAAGAAATATTTTTTTACATAAAAACTAATCGTTATTAGAAATGTGTTCAAGTACAACTTTCTAGGTTTCACTAGAATTAATTATATAGTTGTTGCAATTATTTTCCCTATTCGAGACTTGTAGTTGAGTTATTTACACAATTATATATAATGGTTAAATTTCCCAAAAAAAATTGAGCTACAATGTAATAAAAGTTATAGTGCAATTGTTATGATGTGCTTTATGATAAAATTGTTAGTTTTCATAATTGTTTTTACCATGTCTTTTAAAAAATGCGGGTTTTAGTAATATCAATGCAGAATCCAAATTTGCTTTTGACGTTACGGCTCAAACTAATAGAAGGCAAAGATACTTTGATTTTTAATTTTTTAGTTAATATTATTAATTTGCAGTCATTATTTCTAATATTATAAAAGAGAGTGTTAATATTGTATGAAATTAACATGTTATATTGTCAATTTGTTGTCATTACTTTCAATTTATAGTTTTCTCCTGTAAATTGTGGATGTTTGCAAGTTGTCCTTGCATTTGTTTTATGTACACATTGCCCCAAAAGTTTAATGGAGTTAAATTGTCCATCAAAATGGAGTGCTAAAATGTCATAATTATCCTTAACATTTATGGGCACATTTTGTGAATTATTTTATTAAATTTTTTTAATTTGAGAAAACTACTTAAACTTGAAATGAAAATTAACTAAATTCACTTTTTCAAATACTAATGAGGAACAAGTATATGATTGCGTGCCAGAAATGGGCACAAACAAGAAAAATAAAATGGCAAAATAATTCATGCACTTAATATTCAGGGGTTAAAAGGTTTTTTCAGTAATATCGGATGAAAAAATATCGTTACTTTTTAGTAAAAAATTGCTTATAAAAAAATTAGGTACCAAATTGCATCTCAAACTAATTTTATGGTGGTTAAGACAACTAAAAAAATTGAAGACAACTATAACATTTTACCACTCTATTTGGATGAAAAAGTTGACCTTGTTAAATCTTTGGGTGTAATGTATAAATAAAATAAATAAAGAAGTAATTTACAACTGACCCATACTTACCGGGGCAAGCTGTAATTTATCCTTTTTCTATTGTTGTATGAAATTAACGTTGTTTCTAATTTTAATCTAGTTAATGTGTATGTATAGGAGTTTTAGTATGATTGAAACATTAAATAGCCACTGGATGAGTGGAAATAGAGATTGTTAATTCTACATGGCGTTAAAAATTGTGGTTTAGCTTTTGTTAGTACATATTGCAACTCATTACTTTTACTTTTTAAATTTTCGTGTTGCCCTTCTTGTTGTGTGCTTATGAAGTGTATAAATAATAGTCAATTAGAAACAAAAAATGTCAAAAATATAAGACCATTGATACTTTTATTATAAAAGAGTCATAATGTTGTATGAAATTAACATGTAATATTGCCAATTTACAATCATTACTATCAATTTATAATTTTCTCTTCTAAATAGTGAATGTTTGCAAATTGTCTTTGCATTTTTTTTATCTACACATTTCCTCGAAGGTTTAATGGAATTAAATTGTCCATCCCAGAGAGTAATAAAATGTCATAATTATCTTTAATATTGATAGGCACATTTTGTGAATTTCTTTACTAAAACTTTTTTCTTAAACTTTAAACAAAAATAAACTAAATTCTCTTTCTCAATTTTTCTTTTTTCCAAACGATAGCACGAGTGAGTAATTTGATCGACTAAAATTTATATAAAATACGCATTGATTACATCTCAAAGAAGTATATTTACTCAAATAATGTGATTTTTTTTAAAAACAAAGTGTTGAATTAATTATTAATAAGAGAGAAAATTAAGTAAAGATTAAGAAAAATAAAGAATGTGATGAAATGAATAAAATACTTTATTTTAGACATATAAGAATAATGAGGAACAAGTATATGATTGCATGCCAGAAAGGGGTACGGACAAGAAATATAAAATAGCAAAATAATTCATGTACTTAATATTGAAGGGTTAAAAAGTTTTTTCAATAACATTGATGAAAAAAATATCGTTACTTTTTAATAAGAAATTGCTCATAAAAAATCAAGTACCAAAAACAACTCACACTAATTTTATGGTGGTTAAGAGAATTAAAAAAATTAAGGACAATTATGGCTTTTTACCACTCTATTTGTGGAAAATTTGATCTTGTTAAGTCTTTGGGTGAAATCTATGAATAGATAAAATAAATATAGGAGCACTTTTCAACTAACCCATATTTATAAGGGCAAGCTGTAATTAAGCCTTTTTCTAATATTGTATAAAATTAACATTATTTCTAATTTTAATGTAGTTAATATGTACAGGAGTTTATTAGGATTGAAATTTTAAATATGGATAAATGGAAATAGAGATGGTTGACTCTACATGGCACTTAAAAATGTGATTTGGCTTTTTATTAGTACTTATTGCCACTAATCACTTCTACTCTTTAAATTACCATATAACCCTTCATGCTGTGTGCTCGTAAAGTATATAAATAATGGTACTTTAGGAACAAAAAATGTCAAAAACATAAGATCATTGGTACTTTTATACAGAGTATTCAAAATCAGATAGGGAAAGACTTCTGATATAGAACAACCTCTCATGCCCTGTCCAAACCCGTTCAATATCAAATACTTCAATGTGACTTAGTTGCATCAAGTTTTCATTTCCTTGAGTTATTATCTCACTTGAGTGCCTTAAGTTTCTAGAAATTAATAACCATTACACTAGATGAAAAATATCTTTAAAATTTGTAATTTCAACTCACTTAAGGGAATCAGATAAAAGTATTACTACTAACGAATCTCACTTTGTATATGTGTAGATGCACGTCTCTGCATGTACCTATAGTTTTCCTTTCTCTTTTGGAAGGGAAGCCTAGGGTTTGTGTTTAAACTCGGATCGAAGGATGAACTGGAGCAGCGTTCGGCTCGTGATTCAACCGGATCAACTACCCGAGTCACCCATTTTTCTTTTTCTTTTTAATTTTTTGTAGAACTTTTTATTTTGTAAAATTATGTCGCTCAACACAAAAATAAGATGTTGGTGTGTTTTTTTTATGAAACTTCAAATTTTGCAAGTTGTTGACACAGGTTCAAAATCCACCAACAATCATTTTCCATCATTTAATTGTTATTTTCATTTCCCTTCTGACCATAACAATAGCAGCCTTCCATTTTCTCTTCTATTATGCAATTGTCCTCTTTCATCTGTCTTCCGTTTCCCCTCCACCTCCTCCCCATTCCCTCACTCTCTCTTTGCTTCACTCCTTCCCCCCATCAGCCTACGCCCTCTTTCTCACTCTCCCTCCCCACCTTTCCCCTTCTCCCTTCCCCTATCCCGTTCATCACCAATTCTTGTAATGAATCTTTTTTATCTTTTGATGGTACTCCATGAATTTTGATATTTAGTTGTTTGATTAAATAGAATTTGATGGAAAAGTGAAAGAATTTTTTTTCTTTAAAAAAACTTTTGGTTTCATGTAGTTGTTGAAGTTTTTAGTATCTAATTTTTCTTTACCTTTTTTATTTTTGTATGATTTTATCAATATTGATATAGCTTATTTAAGGAAACTTCTTCTTTTTGCTCTTGGATTTTTGTTTTGTGAAATTTGTCAATTGATTTAGTCAAATTTGTCAAAAATTTGGTGAATTTTGACTCAAATCTGTAAGATTAGTGGTGGTTTTGATAAACTTGATAGTGGATTGATGGTGATTTTCGAGAAAATTTGCTAATTAGGCATAGATTCTTTGGAAAATAATAAAAACCGAATCTGATCAGTTTAAGCGATTTTTATCAACTTTCAAAGTTTCCCCAGGTTCTAGCGATTTTTTATCATTTCTAACTTTACCATTCATCCGGGCCGGTGCCATTACCAATTCATAATATAATCGGTCGAACTGGCTGGTTCGGTCTGGTTTTAACAACACTGGGTTTGTGTGATACGCATATTTTATTTTATATTCTATATTAATTTTCTATCTCAGTCTCTAGATGCTTGACATACATAATATATATTATTATGCTAGAGTACTTTGACTTATATATATATATATATATATATATATATATATATATGTATGTATGTATGTATTTATATTTGTCCAATTTTATTCATTTTCCATTCCCTCTCACACATCTTGGACACAGTTTCACACACACGCTTACATACATTTACACACACATTCACACATTTTCACACACATTCAAATATTTACACACACTTATACATATTTTCATACTCACACACACTTACACACATTTTTACGCACACATACTTACATATTTTCACACACTTTCTAGTACAAGAAAAAAGGCAATCAATGGCACCAAACATCACCACTAAATGTGCCAAAGTCGTCACTAATGATTCCTAGTAACAACTTTCTTCCTGCCCCAAATTCGTCACAAAATCTCTGTCGCTAAAGATGGTAGTGGCAAAAACCAAGGTGTTGTCACTAAATATAAAGATTTAGTGATGATGCCATGGTCGTCACTGATATATTGCTTCTTTACTGACAAAAATTATGTCACTATCTGGTTTTTATTAGAAATTAAATTTGTCACAAAATATGTAAGCATTAAGTGATAGATTAGTTGTCTCTCAGAATTACAAAATTAGTGACAAGAATTTGTCACTAAGTTGTGGTGCCAAAAGGTTTTTTTTTTTTTTTCCTTTCATGGAACATTCATTTTTGTGACAACTTGCCTTATGTTGTCACTAGTTATTTTAGTGTATCTCAATAAATGCCATATATTCACTGATAAAAATCCATCAGAACCATATCAAAATCAACACCTAAACATTTTACAATAATAATAGAAATGGAGAACATGGATTTAGAACCATGAGTAAAACAAACATATTACAAATTTCTAAAATAACCTTATTGAGTAAAACAAGTACAAATTATCCCATACCATCTTACATAAATTCGAACCAAAAAGATGTGAACAACAAGTTTACATCCAAGCAAAAAAATCTTTAAGTTCTAACACTAAAACAAAGTCAATAAGATATGCAACATCAATAATCAATCACATTTACTACGAAAACAAAAAGAGCTACACTATGTTATCTAGAACAAGTATGTCAATCTACCAAAAGATATGTCATGCCATTCTACGAAAAAAAAAAAAAAAAGAAAGTGTCAAGTTGCAAAATTAAGATTCTTGTATAATAATTTTCAAAATACGAATAGTAACACAAAAAGATTCATGCAACAACTGAAATTTTCATACGAATGCCCGAACAATAGCAAAATCCTCGAGTATACGTGTGATCTAATCCAAAACTTCAAGAGACAAATCCCCATGAAAATTAGGACAAAACTGTTACTTAAACTAGATAATTGTCCTAAAACTTCAAGGGACAAATCCGTTTTTAAAGCAATAGTAAGCAGTGTGCCAAACCAGCTAATAAGCCCAAAAAAATCAGGAGACAAATCCATGTTTAAAGTGGCATGAAATTGGTGCACAACTAGCTAATTAACCCCAAAACTTCAAAACACAAATCAACAATCAACTCCAAAACTTTAAGCAAAAAAACAAGAAGCAGTGCCATGCAACAAATCATTGGATGAGTTTTAATAATTTCAGTAATTTACCAATGATTGGAGGAAGTTGTGTTGAATTGGTGATGCATTTCTAACTTTTCCAATAGGGCGAGTATTCATTTATTTGCTGCCTCTTGTGCTTTTTATGAAGCTTCTAATGATCCACAAACCTTATTTTGATAATGACAAAAGTGATGCATTTTACCTCTTAACCAAAGCTGTGCAGGTCTGCTATTATATTTGCTGAAATCAGAGCTTTCGGACGTAGTACACCATCCGAACAGCACTGCATCTCTCGGACGCACAAGCTCGTCCAATCAAGATTTCCATGGACTCAATTCACTGTCCGAACGATCAGACAAAGAACAAGTTTTTTGAGCATCTATAATGGACGGACCTGCGAGTCTGAAGGAATGTTCATCAGATGTGTTTCTCTGTTCGAAAAAGTAAGGCAGATCAAGAATTTTAAACACTTGCAACGGACGGATCCAACCGTCCGAAAGAAGCTTACATCGGACGGAGCTGACTGTCCGAAAGAAACAATTGTCGGATAGGCATTAAACCTTTCGGACACAATACACCATCCGATGTGTGAACCCTTCAAACACACCTAGTTCGGACGATGGAACGGACGCAAGCCCGGTCGTCTAAACGGCATCCACTACTCGCTTGTATTTAGATCAGACGATGGGTCGAACGCGACAACAATAACATCGGACGTTCGAAACCTATAACGGCTAGTTTTTTGAGCATTTATTATTGAGCCGTTAGGAGGTGGTTATAACCCAATTTATTGCACCTATAAATACCAACTTTGATCAAAATGTAAAAATATCTTACACATTGAATACAAGCAAGAAGAAAAGCAATTTGAGTGCAAATTAGCTATTGTACAATATTGTATTAGTGTGTACCTTAGAAGTGCTATTCAAAAATATTGAGTGGTGTGATAATCTTGTACAAAAGTGAGGTTGAGAGTAAAATCCTTGGTTCAACTAAAGAGAATTAGTGTGAGCAAGGATTGTCCTACTTTATGTACATTTGAGATTATTGGCTCACCAATTTTAATGAGCATTGTAGTGGATTAACATTTCAAGCTTGGTAGCTTAGAAGTGTTGTTTGTCTAATCTCTTTCTTTACCCTTTCCATACTTCATAAGCTTAAGAGATTTTATCTCTATCAAACTACTTGTTAGTACAAAAGATTTTACAAGTGCATATTTTGAAAAGTAATTTTTTTAAAAAACCTAATTCACTCCCCTTCTTAGGTTGCTTTGGGGCCAACAATTGGTATCAGAGGATTGGTCTCTTTATTGTGCGTAGATTGCATTTGAGTAAAGATCCCTTATGGAAACTAATAATGCTTTATTTTTTGAGGGTCAATTTATCACAAGACCCCCTATGTTTAATGGGGTAAACTTTAGTAGTTGGAAAGATAGAATAATTTTTTTTTACAATCTATTGATATTGACTTATGGTATGTTGTAAATGAAGGTCCTTTTGAAGCTACTATCATTGATGATCATACAAATAGAAGAAGAGAAAAGACAAGAGATGAGCTCACTTCACAAGACAAGGAAAACTTGACCTTAAATGCAAAAGCTATGAATGTGCTATACAATGCCTTGGATGCCAACGACTCAACTCGAGTCAAAGGATGCGTTTCCGCCAAGAAATTTGGGACAAATTGAAGAAAATTCATGAAGGGAGATCTTATACATGATGTGTAAGAACAAAAGAAATCCTTACTTGTTGCCAAGTATGAGTCCTTTAAGATGAAGCCACTAAAAATATTGATAAAATGTATTACAAATTCAATGATATAATCAAGGATCTTGAAACCTTGGGAAAGGCTCTATCCAAAGAGTGGGAGGCCAAAACTACCGCAATAGAGGAAGCAAAAAATTTAAATTCCATGCTGATTGAATCTTTAATTAACTCTCTTACATCCTATGAATTGAAGCTAAAGGCTAAAGTGGTGGATGATGAAGAAGCAAAACCAAAAAGGAGCATTACACCAAAGACTTGTCAAGAAGAAGATGAAAATGGCTCCATCAACTTAGAAGATGAAGATTTTATGAAGCAGATCTTGCACACATCACCAAACCATCGACATCAAATGCTCTATTGAAATAGATTTCGCGGAAAACCAGCTATATCCAATCTTGAATTTCTCAAACACTATATCAATAAATGTAGAATGAGAAGAGGTGGAGCTATTCAACTCAAATAATTTCAAAGGGAAGACCAAGCTAGAAATGAAAAACCAAAATGAAAAGTGCTTTGAATGCGGTCAACTCGGACACTTTGCAAATGAGTGTCCTTCCAAGAACAAAAAGGAATGAAGAAAGCCCCACTTCAACAATTTCCAAAGCGCATGGGATGATTGCAACTGCGAAGGAGAAGTTGAAGAAAAATGGAGTCGGCATAAATGGCATTTTTGGCCATTGGTGATGATGAGGTAATTTCGAATTATGATTCTAACGATGAAAATTATGACAATGATCTTGAAACTTTTATTTTAAAATTGCATGATAGCTTAAAGGAATCATATGCTAGAAATAAGGAATTAGTAAAGAAATCAAATTCTTTATTGAATGCTAACTCTAAACTTCTCAATGAAAATAATAGGTTATCACAAGAAAACAGTGATTTGAAGAAAAGAATGCATGTGCAAACAAGGATCAAGGAAGAACAATCCTCCTTGAAGAAAAGATTGGATTTAGACTTGAATATTCTCTTGCACAAAAAAAGGAAAAATGTTGTTGATTTGAAAAAGAATAGAAATATATTGACCAACAAGAACTTTGTCAACTTTAGAAGGAATGATTTATGCTTTGTAAAACCAGAATCTTCTTTATATGGAAATAAAAATGTTATTTGCAATTATTGTTAACAATATGGATATGTGAAAAATAATTGCTATGTCAAGAGAAATGAAAATTTTGGAATGAATATCGTATGTATTTGTAGTCATTTTACTAACTCTTATGGATCCAAGAAAATATGGGTACCAAAAGTTATCACTTATGTAGGAAATGAATATCACCAAGGATACCAAATGGTTCATAGATTAGCTGGTGCTCAAGAGATATGATAGG
The DNA here is from genome assembly GCA_025175665.1 of Cinchona pubescens. Taxonomy (NCBI): domain Eukaryota; kingdom Viridiplantae; phylum Streptophyta; class Magnoliopsida; order Gentianales; family Rubiaceae; genus Cinchona; species Cinchona pubescens. The sequence goes on along the minus strand of JANKKI010000049.1, from coordinate 2,322,187 downwards.
TGAAGCATCTCTCTTCACCAAACTCATATCCAAAAGTAGTGGAAAGGTGACTTTTGGGGATAACATGAAAGAAAAATCAATTAGCCTTGGTGATGTGACCTTGATTAAAAATTTGCTTCTTGTTGATAATTTGAATTACAATCCATTAAGTGTGAGTCAACTATATGATACAAATTTATATGTGGTTTTTTCCAAACATGAATGTCTAATTCTTGATAAAAATTGTGTAATTTTATTTAAAAGTATTAGACATAATGATATTTATGTGATTTTATCTTGGCAATATTGGAAGTAGAAATATAAATGTCTAACTACTTCTATAGATGACCCTTGGATTTGGCATAGAAGGCTTTGTCATTTCAACATGGATTTAATTGAAAAACTTGCCATGATGAAATTGGTAAGAGGCTTGCCAAAATTAAAGGTTTTGAAAAACAAAATTTGTGATGCATGCCAATTTGATAAACAGGTCAAAGTGTCTTTTAAACCAAAGAATTGTGTGTCTACTTCTAAACTCTTGGAATTATTACATTTGGATTTGTTTGGTCCAACTCAACATGCTAGTCTCGGTGGTAGTAAATATGCATTTGTGATTGTTGATGACTATTCTAGGTATACTTCGGTACTAGACAGGATTTCTTTTTCACAAAAATGAAACTTCTGAAAATTTTGTAAAATGGTTTTCCAAAATTCAAAATTTGTTGAATTTGAAAATCATTCGTTTGAGAAGTGATAATGGGGCCGAATTTAAATTCGAAGGTTTTACCGAATTTTGTGATCACAACGATATTTCACATGATTTTATGTTGTTAGAGTGCCTCAACAAAATGGTGTTGTTGAAAGGAAAAATAGAACACTTCAAGAGACGGCTAGAACTATGATTAGTGAATGTGATTTACCAAATTATTTTTGGGCTGAAACCGTTAACACGGCTTGTTATGTTATTAACCGAGTTCTATTGGGGCCTATTTTAAATAAAACACTTTATGAACTATTGTTTTGTAAAAAATCCATTGTGAGCTATTTCAATGTTTTTGGCTGTAAATGTTTTATTTTAAAGATCAAAGAAAACCATAAAAAATTTGACAAAAAATCGAACGAAAGAATTTTTCTAGGATATTCTAGTGACAAGAAAGCATACTTAGACTGAGTATATTATAGAAGAACACTTTTGATTGAAGAAATTGTGCATGTTACATTCGATGAAACTAATGTTGTTATTTCAAAGAATGTATATGAAGATGAAAATGTAGGTATTAAAAAGGAGCTTGAAAAGCTCACTATTCATGAAGAACATCAAGAGATCACGTCAAACAATGAGGACAACACCCATCACTTGGATGAAGAAGGAGAAACGAATGAAGACACTCTAAAAGATCTTCCAAGAGCATGGAGATTTGTCTCTAGTCACACTTAAGATTTGATCATAGATGATCCATTTGATAGGGTAAAAACTCGATCTCATAAAGTTTTGAATAGTAACTGTGCATTACTTTCTCATATTGAACCTAAACGTGTGGATGATGCATTAAATGACTAATCTTGGGTCTTTGCTATGCAAGATGAGCTTAGTCAATTTGAGAAAAACAATGTAGGGACCTTACTTGAAAGACCATCAATTCATCTTATAATCGAAACAAAATGGATTCACCTTCAGAAATAAATTAAATGATAAAGGTGAAATCATTAGGAACAAGCTAGACTTGTTGCAAAGGGTTATGCTCGAGAAAAAGGCAATGATTTTGACGAAACCTTTGCACCGTTGCTCGTTTTAAATCCATTCGCATGTTTCTTGCATATGCATGCTTTAAAAATTTCAAATTATTCCAAACGGAAGTCAAAAGTGCATTTTTAAATGGCTTTGTCGAGCAAGAAATTTTTGTTGAACAACCCGCTGATTTTGAAAACTAAAATTTTCCAAATCATCTTTTCAAACTTTCTACAGCTTTGTATGGTTTGAAACAAGCCCCCAGAGTTTGGTACGAAAAACTAAGTGGTTTTGTGGTTAAAAATGGATTTAAAAGAGGTATTGTTGGCACATTCTCTTTACCAAAACTAATTTTAATGGTTTGTTAATTATTGAAATTTATGTTGATGATATTACTTTTGGAGCAACTAATGAAAGCTTGTGCATTTTCTCGTGCTTGATGTAAAATATTTTAAGAATTTGAAATGAGTATAATAGGAGAATTACAATTCTTCCTTGGACTCCAAGTTCACCAAACAAAGGAAGGAATGTTCATTATACAAATCAAATACACAAAGGAGCTACTCAAGCCATTTGGAATGGAAGATTGCAAACAAGTTGGGACACCAATATGCACCTCAACCAAACTTGACAAAGATGAAGGAGATAATAGTGTTGATGAAAAACACTATAGAGGTATGATCGGAAGTCTACTTTACTTAACAGCTAGTAGACCAGATTTTATGATTACTATTTGTCTGTGTGCTAGATTTCAATTTTGTCCTAAAAAATCACATTTAATTGCAGTAAAAAGAATATTCAGATACTTAAAGAGTACAATGGATTTTGGTCTTTGGTATCCAAAATCCTCCACTTTTGATTTAATTAGTTATTCTGATGCTAACTTTACTAGTTGTAAAATTGATAGAAAAATTACTATTAATATGTGTCACTTCTTGGGTAACTGTCTAGTGTCTTTGGTTTACCAAGAAGCAAAATTCTATTTCACTTTCTACGGCAGAAGCCGAATATTTTGCTCTTGGAAACTGTTGTGCTCAATTTCTGTGGATAAAACATACATTAAAAGACTGTGGTGTCATCTTTGATTGTGTGCCTATAAGATGTGATAACACTAGTGCAATTAATCTCACAAAAAATCCTGTCAAGCATTCTAGAACCAAACACATTGATGTCAAACACCACTTTATTAGAGATCTTGTGTGCAAAATAGAAATTTGTGTTGAATTTGTGTACAAAAGATCAACTTGTTGAAATTTTTACTAAACCATTGGCTTGAAATCATTTTGAATTTCTCAGAACTCATTTGGGCATTATTAATTTCAATTTGTCTGAATTTTGCTTTCGGACAGACAATCGTCCGAACTATCTGCTCTATCAGATGTACCAAAACGTCCAAAATCCTCTCTTTGTCTCGAACGCTTATAATCTTCCAAACTATCCCTCTCATTCCTCTAACTCCCTGGAATTTCTAGGATCGGACGTGTATAACTATCCAACATTGCATCGGACGCACACATATACATTTCGGCCGTCCGTTCATCTTCGATCAAACGCACGATCGGACGGATACTAATCGTTCAAACGTCCGAATGATTTTTTTACTTGTTTAAATCTCTTCATCTTCCTCATTTCGGACACCACCCTTCCTCCGAACCCTTTCTCTGGAACCCAAGAGTTTCCACAAAACTTTCTTACTCTCCTCTTTCATCTCTAAAATAGCTTAAGAATTTCTCTTTCCCATCTTCTCACTTACCCCAATTGAATCCTATTTCACCAGTTTCACGTCTCATTCCTTGCAATTTTTCACAAATCTACTCAAACACCCTTTTTACTCTTCTTTCTCTTCTTTAAATTTATAATGGTACGATCACACAGTGGATCTTCTACGTATACCCGAGGACAAAAATCAAAGGGCAAGACTCCTGTGCAGGGACAATCATCCACAAATCCTCAAATCACTACCGATCCTTCTTAACAAGTCCATTTTATTATTCAAAGACCTGTTTCTCAAGGTATTTTTGATGAATTTAACTTACCTAATGTGAAATCTTTCTTTGAAAAACAAAATTAGGGTCATTTTGTTCACTTATATTTGCCAGTCTATCATGATATGGTACTCCAATTCACTGCTAATCTTAGGAAAGGTCCCACTATTCGTACGTTAGTATCTCGTGTGAACTACAAAAATCTTGAGATTTCTTCCAATGTCATCAACTCTGTTTTTAAATGTGAAATTCCCTCGCTTAATGATTTTTCCAATTTTTTCTCATTGGATAAATGGCTTGCTTTGGATACTCATTACGACATCGACGATGTCAGAAAGATTTTTAATGTCAATTTTAAACAGGTTTCGAAAGCCAAAACCACTTTGCTTACTCCTAAACTCAACATTTTGTACACTTCGGTTACTAATTTACTATTACCAACTGATGGGCATCGCACTGAGCCCGGTAAAATGCAACTCTATTTATTTTAATTTGTTTTTAAAGGCATTAATGGTCAACTTGATTTTGGTTATCTCTTTTGCTTTCTATGGGAGTTCTTCTTAACTGTTGGCATATTCCTTACTAAAATTTTCGATCATTTTGACATTCCCTTCACCGGAAAAAAACGATATCCCCCTTACTTTAACAAAGCTTACATTGAGCGTAAGGGTTTGAGATAGTTCAATGAGCAATGGTTAACAAAAGTTCCATATGAAATTGAGAAATCTAAATCCCAAGCTTCTAGATTCCAGATTTTCATTTCCTCATTCCCCTTCTCCTCAAACATCTCTACCATCCCATGATCCCCACACTTCTTCTGCAGAACCTTCCCTCTTTCATATTTGCAGCCTTCTTACTTCTTTGAGCGACCAAATGAGCTCTTTTCAGCATCGCACCAATCGAAAACTGAAAAGACTTGAAACTCGACAAACAATTCTTCAAGAGGCACTTAGCTTAGGAATGGCTGCTTCAGCTCAAGTCTAGTTTGCCAATATCCAAACCCAATAGACTCTTGAGTTTGGCCTCTAAAAGCAATGACGGCGGCACCAATGATGATGATCATTCTATTCCTAGGAAAGACGATCATGAGGACCCTACTGGCACCAGCAATCCTGACAAATCTACTACTCCTGGTGCTAATGATGATGAAGAAGACGTTGATGACACTTTCAACTATATCATGCAACGCCATGATGCTGAAGACTTAAGTGGTCATGACAGCGAAGCTACCGAAGATGATGCACCAACCAAGAAACGTAAACTTGAGAAACGATCCAAAAAGTCGCATGACTCTACTTAGATTGTCTATCTTAATTTGTTTAGCTTAGCTTGACTCTACTTAGATTGGATTTGTTTAATGTATTTATTTAGTTTGGTTTGCTTATGGTAAAATTCCTTTTGTTTTACTTCATTGCTTACGTAAGAGGCAACACCCCCTAAGGGGGAGTTTAATTCATTTTGATGATGTCAAAAGAGAGAGTAGGAGCATCTATTTAATGATGGATATTGATTGTTTTTTTGATTCATAGACCCTTTGTCATTATCAAAAATGGAGAGATTGATGATCCACAAACCTTATTTTGATGATGAAAAATGCATTTTATCTCTTAACCTAAGCTATGCAGGTTTGCTATCATATTTTCTGGAATCAGAGCTTTCGGACGTAGTATACGATCCGAACAGCACTACATCTCTTGGATGCACAAGCTCGTCCGATCAAGATTGCCACGGACGCAATTCACTTGTCCGAATGATCAGATAGAGAGCAAGTTTTTTGAGCATCTACAATGGATGCACAGGCGCGTCCGAAGGAATATTTCTCGAACGTGTTTCTCCGCCTGAAAAAGTAAGGCAGAATCAAGAATTTTAAGCACTTGCAACGGATGGATCCAACCGTCCGAAAGAAGCTTACATCGAACGAAGCTGACTGTCTGAAAGCAACAATTCCCTGATACGCATTAAACCTTTCGGACACAATACACCATCCGATGTGTGAACCTTTCAAACACACCTGGTTCGGACGATGGAAAGGACACAAGCTCGGTCGTCCGTGACGAACGGCATCAACTACTCTCTTGTATTTAAGATCGGACGATAGGTCAGACGCACAACAATAACATCGGATGTCCGAAACCTATAACGACTAATTTTTTTTGCATTTATTATTGAGATGTTGGGAGGTGGTTACGGCCCAATTTATTGCACCTATAAATACCAACTCTGATCAGAATGTAAAAATATCTCACACATTGAATACAAGCAAGAAGAAAAGCAATTTGAGTGGAAATTAACTATTGAGCAATATTGTATTAATGTGTACTTTAGAAGTGCTATTCAAAAATATTGAGTAAAATGATAATCTTGTACAAATGTGAGGTTGATAGTAAGATCCTTGGCTCAACTAAAGAGAATTAGTGTGAGAAAGGATTGTCCTACTTTGTGTACATTTGAGATTATTGGCTTACCAAATTTGACGAGCATTCTAGTGGATTAACATTTTAAGCTTGGTAGTTTGGAAGTGTTGTTTGTCTAATATATTTCTTTACCCTTTCCATATTTAATCATAAGCTTAAGTGATTTTATCTCTATCAAACTACTTGTTGTACAAAAAATTTTATCGGTGCATATTTTGTAAAGTAATTTTTTTAAGAAACCTAATTCACCCGCTCTCTTAGGTTGCTTTGGAGCAAATAGCTTCCATTTATTGGGTTAATATTTCCACTTTCTCTTTTTGAGCCATCAATTCAATTCTGAGTTCAACAGCTTGAGCCTCAGATTGCTCAACAGTTCTTTTTGCCCATTCTATTTCTGCAATTTGCTCCCTAGATAAATTGGGCTTAGAACCAACACCCCTAACACAAATATGTCCAGGTAAGTGTCGATCAACTTCAGTAACAATTTTTTCTTCATATTTGTTTTAACGGTTTGCTATTGATTCCTCTTGAAGTGCCTTCATTTTCTCCTACAATAATAGAGTGCAAAACATTAAAGTAAAACAAATCATATTCCTACATTTCTTGGACTAAGGTGAAAGACTACCAATCCTGAAATAATCAGGATCACTAAGAATGTCTCCTGTTGTAAATGGCGTGACTCGATGTTTTGGAAATAAATGAATATCCTTCAACAACCTGAAAATACTCACAAATTTACTCGCCAATTGTTGGCTGATCATACCAAATAAGCATAACACATTTGTAATATGCGACTAAATATATATATATATATATATATATAGTAAATTCAAGATGGAATAGAAACATAACATGAAGCCCACCATTGTTATCAATAGCTACATTTTCATAAGAGCCTTGAGTTGCTGATGTTAAAGTAACAAATGTATTCCTTTATTATCCACAAAAAATGTGGCCTTTCTGTCCACCATTATTATCTCCGGAAACATCACCTCTAGTATGAGTGGATCCATTTGATTGTGTGACAAGAAGCACTTATATTGGTGTAGGAATATGGTAAATAAAATTTTTGCCGTATACAATCTTAAAGATTATCAGAAAAATATACTGATGCAACATTATTAGCTCCAACTTTAGCAGTGAAAACAAGATACCTCGGACCTGAACGTGAGGTGTTTCTTTTTTGTGTTGGTCCAGCCATCAACTAGTAACAAAAAACAAGTCCAAGTAATTAGGTTTATATCATAGAGAAAAACACAATTAAAGATCTATTATTATTTCGATATAGTTAATCAAATAAGATCTAAGATCAGTTAAAAAAAAAAAAAGAATCAGTACAAGAAACAAATATTGATCCATTGAAGTAGAAATTTCAAGTTCAAAGTTGCATCTTCTACATTAGTCAGAATCATCATTTTCAGTTGCCAACATTTCTTCATCTTTCACATCATCAGTACTAGATAGATTCTCAATGTCACGTCATCAGGAATTAGTTTGTCATCTTCGTATCTTCTACTTTTTGATGATGTTTCATATAATGGAGCATTGATTTCAATTCTTCCTACCAGAACCATGTTTTCCCTGTTTAGAATAGACACCTCATTTTTTTTCCATTACAACAAGATGTTCGGACTCATTTTCTTGGTAAGCCTCATTATCATGATCATTGGTAGTGAGTAGTAACTTCAAGCACATCATATGATCCTTGTGGAGCAACTTTTTCTACTATATGGCAATGAACCCTTAACTTCATGTCCTTCAAATAAAAGACTTGCACAGCTTGGGATCCTAAAACAAATGGTTGATCCCAATATCACGTCCTTGCAAGATTAATGCTAGTGGTATTCCACTCCTTATCCAAAATTATGCTTGAATTACCACCAACATTCCACCAATCACATTTGAAAATAAGCACTTGGTTGGGTCCATATAGATAATCACCTCTATAATATCAATGAGAATACCATAGAACTCTATCGTCTTGTTCTCATGCTTCCCTATTACAACCACACTACTGTTTTGTGTTTTTCTATCTTTTTCACGATTTACTATGTGGAACCTATAACCATTTACATTGCAAGCACTATATCATGTTACTCGATTGTCTGGTCCCTTTGCTAATGACAAGAGTTCATTAGAAATTGTCCACTAGCATGCAGTTTTTTTACCTATAAAAAAACTTATAAAAGTAATTTCAACATTAACTAGATTAAACAATTATAGAACTTTATTGCACTCCCTTACTATACTTACATGTTCTTCAAATCATTTAGCAAATTCTAGTTCATGCTTTTGATCAATATTTTTACCTCCCTCATGTTCAAGAGTTTCTTTGCATTCCCTGAAAATAACAAGCATTGATATGTCAATAATACAAAAATTCAATATGTTATAAGCTTGTACTTTAATTTTCAAACTCAATTTCTAATAGATTTAAGAAGTTGCTCACTAGAAATAGTCATCCATTTCTTCACAATTATTCAAGATAAATTTGTCAATTCTATCCCACTCAAAATTATCTAGAACATTATATATTGCTTCTCCAAAAGGTAGACCAACAGCAGAAAGTAATGATAAGTTTCCAGGAGCTTCAACTCGATCAAGATTTCATTCAGCCTAAGTGAACATTGTTTTCATGTTACGCAAATACCTATAAATGAATGTCAGACATTCATCATCTTGAAGTTTCTTTCAGCAATACATCCCTCTGGTCGAGCTTTATTGTGCACATATTCTTTGTATTTTCTCATTTTCCTAGATATAAAGTTTTCAAAGCAAGTTACAAGATATTAAAAAGTTAAGAAAAATAAAGAGAACTTGTTAAAGTTTATCAACTGTACCTTTCAAATGGGAAAATCCATCGATATCGTGCAAAACCTGGAATCTTAGCTCACCAGGCAAAAGAACCATTATATCAAAACATGAAGAAGAGAATATTCTTTCAAGTTTACATAGTATTATGGCGATATTCTTTTCTTGTACTTCAAGTTCATCAACAAGAAGTGTTATGCAGCAAATTTTGCAAAAAAAGGCACTTAGCTCAACCAATATATGACATACTTCTTTATTTAACACCCATCATATTGCTAATGGGGGTATGCATTGTAAAAATACATGACAATCATGATTCTTCATCCCCGAAATATGACACTCTCTTGTCTTGAGACATCCAGAGATATTTGATGTGNTCAAAGCCATCTGGATACTTGATTGAGCTCAAAAATTCCCACAATTTACGTTTCTCATCACGTGATAAAGTGTAACATGCAGCTGGCATAACAAATGAATCACTAGACTGTTGGAGATGCAACTCAGGTTTTATACCCATTTCCATTAAATTCTTTCTTGCTTCCAACTGTCCTTTCTTTTGCCATCAATGTTCATCATTATTCCTATGAAACTCTTACAAACATTCTTCACACTATGCACGATATCTAAGTTGTGCCTCATTTTATTAGAACTCCAATATAGTAACTCAAAAGATATGATTTTTTTCATCCAATTCAAATCAGTTTCTTTACACTTTCATTTCTTTTGCCGAGTAGATTCATGAGTCTCACCAAACTCAATTTGCACAATGCCAAGTAACTGTAGAAGTGTTTCTTCTCTAGATAATTGAGTAAGTCTTTCAAGAAAATCTTTCTCACCATTGAAATTGCTTTTCTCTCTTGTCCATTTATGATCACTAGGCATGTCGAAGCGATGATGTCCCTTGTAACAACATTTGCAGCTATTATATAAATAAACACTAGTTGTCTTACCCAAGCACACTGGAAATGCATTATACCATTTTGTACACCATCCTAATAAGTATGCATATGCTGGAAATCACTGATAGTCCATAAGAGTGCTCTAGCAGTTGGAATCTTTGTTCCGTATATGCATCATATGTCTCAAAGCTGTTTAACCATAGCTTTAACATTTCATCAATTAATGATCGAAAGTAAACATCGATATCATTTCCTTAGATTTAGGTCCCCGAATAAGCAATAAAAACATAAAAATGGTCTTTCAAGCATTTCCAATGAGGCAAATTATAGGGAACAAGGATATCAAGCCAAATACTATAAGTACTACTCATGCTACCAAAAGGATTGAAGCCATCACTAGCAAGCCCTAACCATACATTTTGAGGATCACTAGGAAAAGATTCATGTTTTTTGTCAAAATATTTCCAAGCTTCCAAATTTGCTAGATGTGGTCTCAATATATTATCTTCATCAACCTGTTTCTCCTTATGCCATCTCACGTCTTCAACAATTTCCTTATTCACAAACAATTATTGTAATCTTGGTTTTAATGGAAAATAATGCAATACCTTTCTTGAAATTTTAGAAGTAAGAGACTTGTATCACAGTGCTTTACAGTTTACATTCGGGCAATGCTCCCAATCTTTATGCTCTTTCCTGTAAAGCATACAATCATTTTCAAATGCTTGTATTTTTTTGCAATTAAGTCCCAAGTCTTGAATGATGTTTCTAGCCTCATAAAAGGTACTAGGCACTGATGCCATAGGATAAATATGTTTAAGAAATTTAAGCAATGTATCAATTGATTTGCAAGTTCATTTATTCATTGTCTTCAAATGCAAGATATTCACAATGAAAGCATGTTTTGAGTAGTTCTTGCAGCCTAGATATAGATCCAGCTCAACTTCAGATAATAATTTAAGAAATCGAGTTGCTTCTCCTTCTTTAAATTAAAGAGGAATGTATCTAGAAGATCCATCACCACTTCACCAATTATCTCCAAAGTTGGCAACCCAAATGTCGTTTAACATTTCTGGAATCTCATCATGTTCAATATCTTCTTCAGTCACACTTGTGTCATCATTAGACTCATCTTCATAGGCTTTCCCATGGTACACCCATTTATCATAACTTCTGACAATCCTATTTACACCTAGATGTATACCCATGATTCTCTGTCTGATTATCAAACTTGTTGCATTCAGTGCAAGAAAATGGGAGCTTACATTCTGAATCTTTTCTGGCGAATGCAAAGTCAAGAAATTCTTCCAGTCCATCCTCATTGACAGGATCCAATATATCTTTGATTTGCATCCAACTTTATCCATTTACTTAAGCCTTATATATCAATTGAAAAGTGTACTAAGGCTACCAATATGTATTGATACGTAATAGAAATGAATAAATAACATAATATATACAAATACCTTTTATCTTTAACAAGCATGATAGTGTATTTGCAATTATTACAACTAGGAGGCAATAATAGAACAATTTGAATAATTATAATAAATAAAATATAGCATGGTGAGAATTTTATAGTAAACTGTAAAATCATTGCAACAAAACATGAACGAATGACATCAATAACCAAAATCATTGTGACAAAACAAAAACTAAAGTCAGCTAGATACATTATGCAGGTATATGTTTTCTTTAAGATTGTCTACATGTATCAGGTTTACAGTATCTAGTTAGAAGATTTAAGAGTCAGTCTTGAAATCTGGAAAGAGGCAAAAAGGGTCATAAATAGTAAAGTAAAAATTACTACAAAAAAATGATAAATATATTCCTTTGTTGTATAAGTCAAATTGAGCATTCAAAAGTCATTTTAAGTATTTACAAAAGCCTTGTGGTTAATGTCAGAGTAACTTCGAACTAATAATATGAAATCATAGAAAACTAAAGAAAGTATTTCACAAGATAGAAAAAATCAAAACCAACCTTATAGTTAATGCCATGATCAGATCCATAGCTATCTGTCCATATAAGACTTATCCACACTTTTCCAATTTTAAGTTATAATCAAATACAATCAACAAAGTACGTAACTAGCAATATGAGTGTTCTAATCACGTTTTAGAGTTCTTTAAATAAAGAACTAATTTTTGCACAAGTTATTTTTGATAAAAGATACTAGTAGCTACCCAAAACTTGATACAAATTGTTAGTTAGATAAGTGAGATGGCTCAAATTTATCTTATTGTAATATTTCAACTGACAAAGTAAAGCAAACTATTCTACAAAATACGGTGCAAAAGAACAAGTCAAAAAAGTATTAGAATGTAATTTTTGAGTTTTGAGTATTTCCATATGCTTAATTGCAAATTATCCATCCTAACCTTATAACTCCCCATTAACTTAATCATGGCACTACATGCCGGCCATTTTTACTAGTTTTACTTGAACAAGTAAGTTAACTCGTCTAACTTACATATGACATAATCAACAAAGCCAAGTATTAAATAAACTTACTGTACTATAAACTAATATAATCATCTACAAATCATTTACAAAGTTTTCATTGGCCAAGATAGGGAGAATTAAATTGAAGATTCTTTTGTTATTCAATACAAAGTGGAACAAAAATAATTCATTGCCTAAATAAAAAGCTTTGCTACCACAACTAACTCATTTAATTTGATATTGGACAGCAAGATTGGAGAAATCAACCCAATCTTTTTGAACTTTTGATTCTCTTAACAAACAACCACACAAGTTAACTATCAATTTCACAATCTCTAACAAAAATTTCCCAAATCCTAAAAGGAAAGAAACATGAAATCATGAAAGCAAAAGGAAAAAGAAAGAATCATTTATAAGTTTTCAACTAGCTAATAGAAATTGAAATAAACATATGGCCATTTAAGGCAACACAAAAAGAAGAACATTCAGCCTCTCAAGAAAAAGCAGCAGAAATAAGCAAATTTTAAAATAGAATGTTGAGTAATGTGCTTAATTAATTAAGTCAAATGTTTGATTTAGAATTCCAAGTAGTTGAATGTCTATTTGTTTCTTTTATGTGTTGGAAACATTTCCTAGAAGTCTAGTGCAATGTTCTAGGAGTTTAGGTTCATGTAACCATTCAGCTATATATAGAGCTCCATATGTAACTAAAATTATAACAAAGAGTGAAATAAGAAACCAAGAGAGAATTTAATCCAACTCCAAATAGTTTTCTTCAAACTTCTTGGCCTAATCATACAACATAAATTGGTATCAGAGCAGCCAGGTTCATAATAATGTAAAACAATCATAAAAGAGTGAGAGATGGCAAATCAAAATGATGGCACATCGGTTCCAATATTTTCCGGTGAGCATTATGATCATTGGTGCGTCAAAATAAAGACAATTTTCAGATCAAAAGAATTGTGGGAATATGTAGAAGAAGGATATGAAGAACCGGATTCTACCACCGACATGAATGACCAACAATTAAGAAGTCTCAAGGAGCATAGGAAGAAAGATGCCAAAGCACTCTTAATTGTTGGCCTATATCCAACAAGGTGTAAGTCCGGATATCTTCTCAAGAATCATGGGTGCGGATCATGCCAAGGAAGCTTGGGAGATTCTACAAAAAGAATTCGAAGGAAATGTCAAGGTATTCTTTTGACCCTTCTCTTACTCTTAGGAGAGAACTTGATCAATCTTACGATGAGTGGAGTGAAACTGTCCAAGATTTTACACAAAGATCACCAAAATTGTAAATGTCGAAAACTTTTGTTGAACTCATTTTTTTGATAGTAGAATTGTAGAAAGGTTTCTGATTTCACTCCCAATAATTTCTAGTTCTATGGTGTCTATATATAGCCTGTCTCTTATTACTTCTTTGAGTGTTCAAGAGTTGATGGGATCTTTGAAGGCTCATGAGAAAAGGATTGCTAGGCATGCTGAAAAATCCATTGAAAGTGTCTTTCAATCAAAAGTAAATTTCAGCCCCAATAGCAACAAAGGAGAGCAATCTTCTAGCAACAATCAAAGAGGAGGACATCATTGACCCAAAGAGGTGGAAGACGTGGCCGTGGACGAGGACAAGGCAGAAATTATCAAGGAAGAGGAAGAGGCAACTATCAAAGAACCAACAATGCTGAAAATTCTCAATCTTGCAACATTTGTGGAAAGAGCAACCATGTGGAGAATGATTGTTGGCACAAAGACAAGCCACAATGCTACAATTGCAAGAAGTTCGGCCATATTGCAAAGGATTGTAGACTCAAAGGCAATCTCTTAGCACAATTTACAGCCGAGAATCAAGAAGAAAGCAACTTGTTCTATGCTTGTCACATGGCAACCGAATGCAAAGAAAATGTGTGGTTTCTTGATAGCGGTTGCAGCAATCATATGACCAAGGACAAATCCAGATTTGTTGACTTGGATGAGTCCATAAAGACTCAAGTGAAGATGGGAAATGGAGTTGTTGTTCAAGCACAAGGATTGGGAACTATTGGAGTTCAAAACAAAAGAGGTACAAAGTTTATTCATGATGTTTTACTTGTCACCTGATTTAGAACAAAATTTGTTAAGTCTTGGACAGCTTCTTGAACATAAATATGCACTTAACTTTGATGATGGTGAGTGCTCAATTTATGATAAAAAAGATGGTAGACAACTTGTTGCGAAAATTCATATGGAGAAGAATAGGAGTTTTCCAATAAATTTCAGCTATGGTGGAAATCAAGCATTGAAGGCTCAAGTGATTGATAGTTCGTGGCTTTGGCACAAAAGGCTTGGTCACTTGAATTTTCGCAGTCTCAAAGTCCTTCAACAAAAAGGAATGGCGTATGGATTGCCAAAAATTGAAGAGAAGGATGGTGTGTGTCAAGGTTGTGCACTTGGCAAACAACACCGGCAACCATTTCCTAAAGGAGTTGCATGGAGAGCCAAGGAGATTTTAGAGCTGGTTCATACCGATGTTTGTGGACCAATGAGAACAACATCTCATGGAGGTAACAAGTACTTTATACTCTTCATTGATGATTTTTCTAGAATGACATGCTTCCTTAAATATATTGGAATATATTTCAGGAATTTTGTGAAGATGAAGGAGTAGAAAGACAGCTCACGGTTGGCTACACACCTCAACAAAATGGAGTATCCGAAAGGAAGAATCAAACCGTGATGGAGATGGCAAAATCCATGTTGCATGACAAAGGATTGCCTAAAGAATTTTGGGCTGAAGTGGTGCATACAGCCGTGTACTTGTTGAATAGAAGTCCAACCAAGGCGGTGTGGAATCAAACTCCTCTTGAAGCATGGAGTGGAAGAAAGCCGTCAGTGAATCATTTGAAAATTTTTGGAAGTGTTTGCTATTCTCACATTCCAAAGGAGAAAAGGTACAAACTTGATGAAGTTAGTGAAAAATGCATCTTTGTTGGTTATAGTTCACAATCAAAATGAGGCTATCGTTTGTATAACTTGAAAACTAACAAAATCATTGTTTGTCGAGATGTTTTATTTAATGAAAATGTTTCATGGAATTGGAATAATGAAAAAGAAGAGAAAGCTACTATTTTGGTTGATGATGAACAACATAACGAGGAAGAATTTCCAGCCACTACACCAAACAGTCCGTCTCCCTCACCAAGTTCAAGTTCGAGTTCACCAACCTCAACACCAAAGAAGATGAGGAGCTTGAATGATATCTATGCAAGGTGCAACTTTTGTGTACTTGAACCAGAAAATTTTGAAGAAGCAAATGCCGAAAATGATTGGAGAAAAGCCATGGAGGAGGAGATTCAATCAATTGAAAAGAACAATACTTGGAAGCTTGTTGACAAACCACAAAACAAGGAGATCATTGGAGTGAAGTGGATCTACAAAGCAAAGCTGAATCCGGATGGTTCAATCCAAAAAAAGAAGGCAAGACTTGTTGCAAAAGGGTTCACTCAACAGCCCGGTGATCTTGAAAAGTCGACTACAATGAAACATTTGCACCAGTAGCAAGGTTTGACACAATTCGAACTCTTATTGCTATGGCAGCCCACAAAGGATGGAGTCTTTATCAACTTGATGTCAAATCAGCATTTTTGAATGGAGAATTGAAGGAAGAAGTTTATATCCAACAACCCCAAGGCTTTGTCAAAAAAGGAGAGGAAGACAAAGTGTACAAATTGAGGAAAGCATTGTACGGGTTGAAGCAAGCACCAAGGACTTGGTATAGTCAAATTGATTCTTACTTCATGGATCAAGGATTCAAGAGAAGCAAAAATGAGCCAACATTGTATGTGAAGAAGCAAGGTACTTCAAATATTCTTATTGTTGCTTTGTATGTTGATGATTTGCTTTATACAAGTAACAATGAAAACATGATTACTAAATTTAAGAAAGACATGATGGAGAAGTATGAAATGAATGACATGAGATTGCTACATCACTTTCTTGGAATAGAGATTGATCAAAATGATGATGGAGTGAATATTTATTTGTCAAAAGAAATACGCTGAAAACATTCTTGTTAAGTTTGGCATGCATGGTTGTAAGCCCATGACTACACCACTTGTAGTTAATGAAAAGCTTGTCAAGAATGATGGTGATAAGAGAGCCAATCCAACTTTGTATCGAAGTTTGGTAGGAAATTTGTTATATCTTACAGCCACAAGACCGGATATTATGTTTGCTACAAGTTTATTATCAAGGTTTATGAACAACCCGAGTCAATTGCATCTTGGAGCAGCCAAGAGAGTACTTCGGTACATCAAAGGAACAACCAATTTCGGATTAAAATTCAGCAAAGGAGCTGGTACAACTTTGTATGGATTTTGTGATAGTGATTGGGCTGGATGCCATGATGATATGAAAAGCACCTCCGGCTATTGTTTCACACTTGGTTCAGCCATGTTTTCTTGGGTTTCAAAGAAACAACAAAGTGTTGCACAATCCTCTGCCGAAGCTGAATATGTTTCAGCTAGTTTGGCAAGCTTCACATGTGATTTGGCTAAGGAGAATTCTCGAAGACATTGACGAAAAGCAAAAAGAAGCTACGGTGATGTTTTGTGACAACAAATCAGCCATTGACATTGCCAAAAATCCAGTTCATCATTCAAGAACTCGACACATTGCAATCAAACATCATTTCATAAGAGAAGCAATTGAAGACGCTGAAGTTGAACTCAAGTTTTGCAAAAGTGAAGATCAAGTTGCGGATATCTTTACAAAGCCGCTACCTCGAGACAAGTTTTGTTATTTTCGAGAGATTCTTGGAGTTCAGGAACAGCACATTAAAGGGGGAATATGTTGAGTAATGTGCTTAATTAATTAAGTCAAATGTTTGTTTAGAATTCCAAGTAGTTGAATGTCTATTTGTTTCTTTTATGTGTTGGAAACATTTCCTAGAAGTCTAGTGCAATGTTCTAGGAGTTTAGGTTCATGTAACCATTCAGCTATATATAGAGCTCCATATGTAACTAAAATTATAACAAATGTGTGAGTGAAATAAGAAACCAAGAGAGAATTTAATCCAACTCCAAATAGTTTTCTTCAAACTTCTTGGCCTAATCACCAACATAGAAAAAAAGAAAAAGAAAGAGAAAGAGAAATTCAGTACAAACCAAAGTAAAATTTTAATCTGATATAGGAAGTTGGATTAACTTCAAAACTTGCCGATGAAATTGCTACAAGCTTTGAAATTAAAAGATCCCACGAAATTACTCCTGATATAGCGAATAATCTATAGCCAAAACCAGATAAATATTAGTTAAAGACCATGTCACTAGTTTGTTGGAATGAGATTTGAGGAACAATTTTATGGGTTCTCATAAATTTGAGACTGAAATCGGATTATTAGTCGATAAAATAGGGCTTTTTAAATGTGCTCTAATCATTCAAACCTATGAAATTTGATAAAGAGTGAGGCCTGGAAAAGAAAGAAGGAAGAGCAAAAGGTAAATTATACCTGAGGGATGTGACGCACAACAGAAAAGAAGAGATTGAGATCATGGATGTCTAATGATGAAGATGTAACGTTCTGAAAAAAAAAAAAAAAAAAGACCATGTGATATAGAGTCTAAAGTTAATGGCAAAGATTTAGATAGACCCGTTCTTTTAATTCAATTTATAAACTTTATACTGTGGATTAAATTTTAAAAAATCTATTATATGAGATGATGTAAGAGAAGATTCTGTAACATTTAATCCTGATTACAGGATCTACAAATATAAGGTCTACTTAAGTATTTTTCTTAAGTGAATAAGTTATTGTGTTATAAAAAACAGTTTTATTTTTATCTAAAGGACCGGGAAATTAAAAAATTGAAAATTTCTACCCCAATTTCCTAATTGTATTCATTGACAACATTTCAGTAGCCACAACATATTTATGAGCTTATGGTGGCAACATTTTCTTCTTTGCCACAAAAAATTAAGTACTTCAATGACAAGATTTGATTCCTCGTCACTTATAACATGTATTTGCGTTGCGTGCGCATAGAAAGAACCTGACAGGAAGGTAATAGTATTGACAAGATGTTACTAATTGCTACTAAAATGTTCATCCATCCAGACAACACTTGAAGTTGTCACAGAAAGATACTTTCAGTGATTATTTTTTTTGCTGTCACTGGGATTTATAGCCACTAATGGGCTTTTCTCTTGTAGTGTTCACACATTTTCATGCACACATACAAACATACTTATACACATTTTTTCACACACACTTACACACATACTTTCACATATTTTTATATACTTATACATATTTTTACACACATACTTACACACATTTTGACACACTTTTATACATTTTCACACACACTTACTTATAGACAATTTCTCACACGCACATACACTTACACACATTTCCTCACACATTTTCACACACACACACTAACATTTTTACACACATGTACACATATTTTTACACACACGCACACAAGAATTTTCAAATATTTTCACAACTTTTCACAAAGACACATACACACTTTTGCTCATTTCACAAACACACATATACTTACATTTTTACACTTACACATATTTTCGTACATACAGATATTTTCATACATTTTCAACCACACACACTCTTATATATATTTTCACACACACTTATATATATTTTCAAACACACAGTATATGTATTTTCACACACATATGTACATACTTTTAGACAATTTCACGCGCACACTCTTATACACATTTTTACAAATGCACACACTTAAATTTTCACAAACGCGCACACACATTTACATACATTTTTACAGACACTAATATATATTTACATATATTTTCACACACATACTTATATACTTTTTCACATACACACATAATAACACACAATTTCACACACACATTTTCTTTACTTAAACAAACTTGTTTAAGAAACAAACAAAACAATATTTCATGAGCTGGTTTAATGCAACCGCGTTTAGCAAACTAAAAAAATAAAAAATATAAAAAAAAAAAGTCGGTTAATAAGTATACCAAATGCGGGCAAGATTGTCAACAAAATAGGTCTACTGATTAATAATAGATTTAGAAATTGAAATGTTAAAAATATACGTGGAACTGTGCGTTGAGTCACGAAATGTACATTTCAAAAACTATAAAATAGATAATGATTGAGACAGTAAAACGCAGCGTCTCACGGATGAAAGGAGATAGGCAGATAGCCAAGCTGAGGAATCGCACAACGCCCTTTAGTTTTCTCTCACTACTATGTATATGTGGTGGGAAAAAATATCTATAGTGGGGATGGATGGCAATTTTAAGAGCCAGAAATCCGAGCCGTTGGATTGTCTTTTTCAGTCCAACAGTGTGGATGTACGGACAACGTATGTGAATGAGTAAGTGTGTGTCTCTGCAAGTGTGTGGGTAAATGTGTCTGTGTGTATAAGCATCTGTGTAAATGTGTGTAAGTATGTTTGTGTGTGTAAAAATATGCAAAAGTGTGTGTAATTGCGTGTAAATGTGTGCACATGTGTGTGAATGTGTAAAAGTGTGTAAGTGTGTGTGTGCATACGTAAGTGTTTGTGTTTGTGAAAATGTGTAAAAGTGCATGTAAATGTATGTAAGGTGTGTGCGTAAGTGTATGTGTACATGTGTGTAAATATATGAAATGTGTATTTGAAAATATGTGAAAGCGTGTGTAAGTGTTGGTGTAAATGTGAGTAAGTATGTTTGTGATAGTGTGAAAGTGTTGGTGTAAATGTGTGTGCGCGCGATAGTGTACAAGTGTACGTGTACATGTGTATAAATATGTGAAAAAGTGTAAAAATATGTGTGGAAGTGTGTTAAAGAATATAAGTGAAAAAATGTGAAAATGTATGCGTGTATGTGTGTGTATGTAAATGTATGAAGTGTGTTGTGAAAGTGTGAAAGTTTGTGCAAACATTTGTAAGTATTTGCATGTGAAAATATGTTTAAGTCTGTATGTATATAAATGTGTGTAAATGTATAAGTGTGTGCAAGTGTGAGTGAAAATGTGTATATGTGTATGCGTGTGAAAATAAATTGTGTTAGCATGTTTGTAGATTTCCATCATGTAGTAATTTGTTATAGTTAAATGGATTTTTGTAAATTAGATGGATTATTTATTAAAATCCATATAATAAATGGTTGTAAATGGATAAATTATTTATGTCCATTAAAATTTTAAGATGGTTAAACGACGCTAATGGTCCTTGAACTTTTATTAATAATTTTATTTGGTCTCTCATCTTTTAAAAGTGTCTATTAGATCCCTAAGGTTTAAATTTAGTTTTAAATGGTCCCTTAGTGCCAAATTCAAGTATGATAATTTTACTTTGACCCTAAAAGTTTGGCTTATCATTAGTTTGACCCTCATAAGTTCAAAAATTAGGTAAATTTATTCCATTTTAATAGTTTTGGATAAAAACTTAATTATTGACTATATAATTGATAAAAAATGACAAAACTAATATTTTAACACATATTATTGTATCATATATTGTGTTATAATATATTGCTAGAATATTTATTCAATCATGTAATTTAACAATATTAATTACACCTTTTATTATTGTTAATCAGGTCATTTGAATTTCAATGATTGATTTAGTAAAATAAAAACAGCTATGTAGAACTTATACAAGTAATAAAATATATTAAAAAATATAAAATAAAATATGAAGAATTCTGTAGTTATCTTATTGTCATTTATATTATCAATATTTATCAAGCATATAATCTTGAATTTACAAAAGCATTAGACTAATACAAGAAAAATAATTTTGAATATTTTTGAAAATATTTTTCTTATAATTTTTTGCTAATACAAATTTGTTAGAAAAGATGTTGTCATAATCTCTTGGTCAAATTAGTTTATTTTTTAATGTTTAACCAAAAATATTAAATAGGGTTGAATGCCTTTTTCTATAGACTTAAATGGAAGAAATAGAGCTTAAACCAAAACTTTGGGGGGAAATTAAAATTGTCATATTTGAATTTGACATTGAAGGACCATTTAGAAGCAAATTTAAAAGTTTAGGGACTTAATAGACACTTTTAATAAAATTGAGAGATTAAATAGAATCATTGGTAAAAGTTTGGGGACAATTGGAGTCATTTATCCTTTAAAGATTAACTATATCCATTTAAGTGTGGATGGTTTTGAATAATAAATAAATTTAAATATAATTTATAACCTCTATGTATAAATATAATATAAAAAAGTATGAAAAGTATGAAGATTATTTTCCTGGTTGGGGTGGGGTTGGGGTTTGTGTAGGTTCCTTTACATTCATTTCTGTTTGGTTGCCCCATTCAGCTGGTGAATGAACAGAAAAATTATGAATTACTAGTTTCAACTGAGAGAGCACGAAGAATTGAAGGCAAATCACTGTGCCTGTTTGCCTGCTCAGCATAGAGTAAATCTTCACTTCAGCAGTTGCATCAGTAAGAAGAACCTGTGTAGACCTCATTGTTTGGTACATAGTTACTGAAACCCTTCTCATTCCTACGAATTTCGTATCGATTCATGCGTACCAAAACGTAATTTATTTACTCCCCGAAATGCGAGAGGCGATTCAAGTTTTGGAACGTTAAAAGTAACAAATCCTTATCTGTTGAGAAAATAAGAAAATATTCTCTAAATTTACCTAATTAAAATAATTCAGCATTCGATTGAGTATAATAGTTATTGAAAGTTGAACATTTTCTTTTTTTTCTCTAGTCACTAAAACTGCAACATTTATTAAAAATTTAATACTATATACTATCAACTACATATTTATTCCTATAATGTAACAATTTTTTTAAAAAGGTGGAGTATTGCAATGTATCGACTAAATCTACACTTACATATTCAATACTTCAAAAAATAGTGAATCGCATTCTCATATCCGTACAACATTTCCTAGTGTATTGCATTTCTTGTAACTATGATTTGGTATCATGAAATTCGGAGACTAATTTAACGTTTCTTTTCGAAAATTCGAACTTCAAAATTCTAGTAGCATATTAATACTTTTATTGCCAAGTTGCATGACCTGCAGCTTCCGTTGCACACCAAACTACAAGTGACATCTCATAGTCACATTGATTAGAAGAAAATATTTAAAAAAATAAACGATGATATTGAAATTTAATTAGAGGTAGGGACTACAAATTCATATTGAATGATTGTTTGTAATCTCTGTAAATGCTTAATGATTGTTGGTTTGGATGACATCAACAATTACAACAATGAAAATGACCGGATGTTGGATTGCTGCAAGAAAACTGGTCTCACTGCTGGTATGAAACGACAAACTAATAGTAAATTGATAGTGATGTTTTCAGTGTCATTAAAACTGCAATGGGTTTCGGAGGGAAACGGTACAACTGTGATGTCTGCTTCTGTTTCCTGCTGCCGCAAATATTGAAATTTAAGAGCCAGAAAAGTGCAGGTAAACTTGGACTTTTGAGCACTCTGCATATTTAGCATTTATACCACAAAGGGTTTGGCTTGCTTTTCAAAACTTGGTTGAAATTTCTGAATGGAGTAGAAAAGAGTACTCTGGAAAAGGCAAAGTATTCACTGCCTTAGCAGCACGACTGGTGGTTAGGCTGTTATTCTCTTCTCTTGCTTGCTTCCTGCTTGTGAACATGCATTAGATTTCCCAGCAGATGCCTAGAACTTCGCGTGGATTTTAGCTGTACTATTGGATTTCAGTTGGCCAAATTGAACACGACCACACATATTGAGTACAGGAAAAAAAAAAAAAAGCTACGGAGAGTTTGAATGTGAAATCATGATCCTTAATTAACAAATTCTGCTTGTAAAAAATTGAATTATGTTCCTTTTCTTCTAATGTGGAGGATAATGTTTTACTCCACTTCACACCCTTTAAATTTTACTCGACTCTCAATTTGTACCCCATACTTATTTTTTAAACATATTACACTATGAACTATCAAATTTATCTTATTTTAGTCAAATTTTTAACACTATTACCAAAGTTAACGAATGTTCCAACTATTCAACACCAAGCAACTACAATAGAATATTCGTCAAATTTTTTAACCCTACTAAAAATCGGATCAAAGTGGAACGAACTCGATCTAAAAATTAGGGGTGTAGTATATTTAAAATTTAGAATTGAGGGTGCAAAGTAAGAATTAATCATAAGTTCGGAAGTGCAAAGTAAAAATTTTCTTGATCACTTCTACTAGTGCAATACGCTCCTAAACAAGTGCATGGCATGCACATACCAAACATTTGTCAATTCTTGTAACAGTGTTAGAAATTGAACTAAAGTGAGACAAATCTAAAAGTTTGGGGTATAATATATTTAAAAAATAAATATAAAATGTAAAGTGAAAACCGGTTACAAGTTAAGAAGTGCAAAGTGGAGTAAAACTTGAAGAATAATTGGATCACTATCTTACGACCACACTCTAGATAAATCTAATCAATTACACAATATCACATAGTGACAACATAAAACTGCACACATTATTAATCAAATCAAATTCAGCTTTAATTCTGGGTTATTTATAGCACACCACAAGAGGATGTAAGGATGCTATGGCAAGTCATCCTAGATAGATTGTGCTATTAATCTTCTTACATTGGGTTACAAATTATGCAATTTGAATGAAGAATGTCAACTTAAGTATAAAACACATTTGCCGCGACTCATCGCGATCATGTCATTCCGGAGAAAAGTTTTGCATAAATGAGTACCGATTTGGTGTAAAGTTAATTATGCTTCAACAGACCTAAAGAGACAATATATACATAAATAAATGAATGATATTCTTTAGGAGTGTAAACCAGACTAAACAAACAGAATATTTTAGTGGTTTAATCTTATTTAATTATTTTAATTTTAAAAGTTTATCATTGGTTCTAATTCATTCACATTACAATCAAGTAATTTAAATTTTTCATCATAAAATTCAAAATTTTATTATTATTGAATTGATTTCGAAATAAACTTAAATGTTAGCCAAGCGTTAAATTTTCTGCAGGCCAAAATAAATTTAAAAGTTAATGGAATGTTAAATTTTCTTCAAGTTTCACTTGATTACAATTAATTAAACTCCAACAAACTGTTATTATTGAGATGAATTTGATCTGACATCAATCTATTTTGGATTGATTTTCTATCTTCATCCATCAATTAAATATTTTGGATTGATTTTCTATCTTCATCCATCAATTACTTCTTGTCCTACCTTTTTTTTAAAAAAAACTTCTCCAACTTGATTGTAGCCAGAAATGTTATGTCAATTAATTGTGCTTCATTTTTCAAGTAGTATAACAAAAATTCATAAAAGATTTTATTTGTACAAAATAGTTTATTTACTATTATTTTGTTTCTATTGTCTACTCTACATCATCAAATGTCAAGTCAAATAATAGCAATCACCAAATCTCAACCTGGTCGGTGTGATATTATGCATCCAAACAACACGAAACATAACTAGCTGTTGATGTCCATGTTCTATGGAACAAGAGCTGCATTATCTAATTGTAATGCCAAAAATAATTGATGATAAATTGTTATTCTGTTTCTTCCTCTATTCCATACTACAACTCCTTCAGCACAATTAAATATGTGAACAGTAAAGTAGATTATTGCAAATAACTGAAAACAGCAAAAGTTAATCTACGAACTATTGGCAGAAATATAAGAACACTAAAAAGGTGCAACAATAATTACAATAATAAATAAATAATTGAGAAGCAGTAGATAGCATTATTTTCTGTATTTCCCATGTGAAATGATACAAATTTACATTTAGAGTAAATGCCTGGCAATTTGCGAAGGCAGAAGAGACGAAGAAAAGAAGGCCCTCTTAGCTCAGCAAGCGTAAAAGCTAACGGAAGCTTTAGCTTCAACTTCTTTTTGGAGACCATAAACATGCCTGCAAAAATGCACAAAAATGACTTACTATAGTACATAATATCACTCCATTTTTTTTTTTTTCAAATAAAAATTCGTATCCTTTATCGAAAAACTAAAAGGGATATCAAGAATTAATGTAGCATTACATTTAAAGATAGTTTGTATCGCCTTCTACGATGTTGTTGTGCATCCAAGGCACTTCTTAGCTTTGCAAGCATTCCATGTTGAGTTTGTTTAAGTATTGTTCCTGGAGAGTTCATGAATACACTTCTTTGAATAGGAGGAGACCACAAGCCACTTTGTGAATAATCAAAGTTAAATTCTGAAACATCTGAGAACTTTGACAGCAATCTTTCTGATACTGACTGAGATACAAACTGAGTTCTAATAGGTGAAGAAGCTGCAGGCTTAGGCAATGAGCAAATTACTGGAGAAGAAGAAGGTGAGATTTCAGAGACGGACATTATGATTGATATAAGATGGGAAACAAACCTTAAAAAGTGTACATATTAGTCGCCTAAGATAATAGTTCTCATAATGTGAGGCTTGAAATTGGTGTGCAGAGAGAAAGAGACAACAATAATACTTTGTTTTCTAAAGTTGGGCAATAGAAGGCGGGATTGCTGTATATCACAATGTGATAAAAACGTGTGCAAAATTTAGATGTACCTAGCAATCATGGAATAGACGTGGGTAGCATGATTACAGGCTCACAACATTTTTTTTTTGGTCCTTCATCTGTTTCAGGTTTTATAATTTTTTAGTTTCTCATATTTAAAATGATCCATTTTGGTCATTTGGAAATTCCAAAGTACCATTTTGGTCCCTCAATAGTATAATTACAAGCATATTTTGATCTAAAATAATCACATGCGCGTCACATCTTACATTTTTAGGGGAAAATAGACAACATAAAATCTTAAAATTAAAGTATCCAAAAATAAAAAATAAACAAACCACCCACTGTCCAACCGGTCCACCATCATCCCTTCACCCTACTCCTAAGATGGCAAATGCACCAACCATGATTACCACCCCAAAACGATCCCCTCTGCTATCTCCTTCAACCCGTAATTTCATTCTACAAAAAGATTATGTCAAACTAAATCAAGTGAAGATGCCAGTCACGAGGAGACATTTGATCTGAGTACAGGAGAGGGAGTTTTGGGAGTGAGGAAGTCATTGAATCTACAAGTAGGAGAGTGACTCTACATGAGGGTTAAGGTGTGAGGTATGAAAAGGTGAGCCAGTTTTGGGTGTTGGAAAGAGAAAGGGGCTATGTGAAATGGACCTACAAGAAAGAAACAAACTGGGCATGTGGGAGATAGCAGATACAGAGGAAAAGCTATGAGATGGGGCTACCAAAGTAGGAGAGGGAAGGGCTAGGGGAAGAATGGGTATGGAGTTGGTTTGCATGAGAGAGGAGAAGGGGCAAGGAGAAGGGCTACAAGAAGGAAGGGTTGTGATGGAGATAGGGCAAGGTTGGTGCTGTAGGGAAAGGAAGAAAATGGTTGGGGCTTCTGGTAGACATGTTAGTGTATCGGACTGCCCCAAAGCCCAATGGGTTTTCAAGGTTCATGGTGTAAGGTGGACTAGGTTAAGGCAACCAGATGCACTAGGTTAGGGCAAAACAAAAATTAGGCCCAGGCACAACTCCCTCTCCAGGTCCATTATGGTTGCTTTGGATTAGTCCCGAGCTAGTCCACAGGCTAGTCCAGAGTTTGTCTACTTTTGATTAATTATAATTAGACCTATAAGAACAGAACTTATTAACTATTTTATTTCGAATGAGTAATTAATAGCCTAAGTAATTACTTATTATTCAAAGATAGTATTAAATCATTCAAGTTATTATTAATTAGTACTTATTTGTCTACTTATCAATAGAAGTTATAACTAAGATAAACAAGTTACTAGTAATTAGATAATGTTATTATTTATTATTCCAAATTATTACTTATTATTACTCCAAATTATTTCCTATTATTTGAAGTTATTACTAATTAATACTTCATTTTTCATTACATATTAAAATAAGTGATTGCATATTATTTCAAGTTATTAGTTATTAGACCAAATAATTCTAAATTTTATTCTAAATTAATATATATTGGTACAAGATATTGCTCATTTTGTTAAAAATTATTACTTATTAATCGATTTAGTACTTATTAGTCCAAGAAAAAGAGTGCATAAATGTTGTACTTATTACTGTAAATTAGACAAATTTACAACTTATACTAGAAATTATTATTTATTAATCCATATTTATTCTTCATTACTAGAATTATTATTTGTTAGTGCAAGAATAAAAATATATTATTTGGAAAAATTCATTCAAAATGTTAAAAAATGAAATAAATAAAAATATGGTCAAGTCAACAAGTTGACTGGTTAAATCGTTGATTGCCAACCCATTGATTGGTGGGCTAGTCCGGGTTACCTCATAGGCCAAGTAGGCGTGGCTATGGGCTGGTGAAACCTGGTCCTAGCCCTGCCCATTATATGTATCACACTGGGCCAGATGGGGTGGGTTGGCGGGTTAGTCGGATCCATTGCCTTGTATAGCTACTAGAGTAGGAAGTGGTGTAAGGAAAGCAGCAAGGAATGGGAATGAGATAGCGATGATGGGTGGATATTTTGGGGTGGCGGGTGGATGGGATTTTTAATAGTGTTGTTGAGTGTCTAGAATTTGTGTGCTGCAAATTTTGCCATTGAAAAATATAATATGTGATACACATATGACTATTTCAGACCAAAACATGTTTGTATTATTGTGTCAAGAGACTAAAATGGTATGTTTCAAATTCGTAAGCGAAAGAAATGTATCATTTTTTGAATATGAGAGATTAAAAAATTACAAATATAAAACTCAAAGATTATCAGGGTCATTTTTTTTGGGTTAAAACAAATTAGGTTGTCTGGATATCTTGCTCTATAGCACAGTACATGTGTATTTTTTAGGTAGGGTTTAGTTTTTCTCTCATCATCTTGGGTCTTTTATGTTATGACAATAATAACAAACTTGTACCATGGCAAAACTTAACAGCCATCAACTTTATTTTACCCTTTGAAAATTTTAGACTAGTCACCCTTATAGTCCTATGTGTCCGATAACAAAATTTAGGATAAGAGATAAATACATAGATATACTACAGCAAAAGTGACAAATTGTGACACTTTTCGTGCTGCACAAGACAAAAGTACCGAGAGCAAGTGGCAAAATTCAACCTTTTCCACAAATTTATAATGCTGATATAGGTGTTTAAAGCACAGTTATGCATATCAAATGAAAATTTAGACAAACAACTAAAATGAAATGACGTAGTATTAACAGTAAATAAATTTGCTAATACAAGTATGCCTAATTACTACACCAACTAAATATTTTGAATTCTCTCTTTTTCCATAATTTTCTCTCTCCACCAAAGAGTTTAACCCTAGCCCCATTTCTCTCCACAATTTATGTAGTTTCATTGTTGAAATACCTAATTCTCAGTGGACTGAATATTTGACTGACATTTGAAGTCTTTAATGGTGGCTATTTTTGGCATAGGTTTTTCTTAGATTAAAGAAGCTTTAATTTAGCTTGCCAAAATAGGTTCCAAATATTGAAAATGCAATTAAAGCTCATTAAATTACCGATTAAATTTCAATACATCAAATATATACTCAGTTTATCGGAATCCTCCAAGAATGACAATTTTCTGGCACTTTTGTCTCCGATCACCCAAGCTTTCGATGACTATTATCTCCCCTTTCAAGGACTGTGCAACATCAAAAACACATCAGAATTTTGAATTCCTGCTCACTTCCAACATATCTTCAATTTCAATCTCATCTCGGGTGGTAAAATTATATTCGTGAAATTCATGAAATTATTGTTGATAATTATAGTAAATAGAGTTATTTTACCTTTAAATGCCATGCAATTTTGATCATGTTAATCGCATTCTAAATGCTTTTTTGCTTTTTTACTTTAATTTTATGTTGAGTAGTAGTTTTAATGGTCTTAGAGCAATATTAGGACTTTTGGTAATATTTATGCACTAAAATGGACTCAATTGGCAATTAGTGGTAAATGTGAATATTAACTTAGTGATTGTTGGTGTATTTTGTCAGGATTATTTGAAAATTGGGTAGCAATTTGAAGAATGAAAGAAGCCAACGACTAAAAATGCAATTAGAAGAAAATTAAAGACCAAAATCCAAGACTATTGACTCAGACACTACGCTTGCCAAAGTCCAAGTAAAAATTGGCAACTATAGTTACAAGCCATTCGAGGCTCACAATGCTGGACACCGCAGTGACCAGATCTGAGAAGCAAAACCACACACCACGGTCACCAACTGGAGGAAGACTTTGATCATTAGAATCAGGCAATCACGGTAACCAATTCCAAGAAAGAAATCTGGTAACCTCGATCCGGGAGGTAGAGTCAACAAAGTGACTACCAGATTTTTGAATTAACCCTACCATGTACTGTAAAAATACATAGTTGTAGGTGTAGCTAGTTAATAGTAATCTTATCCTAGTTGTAGTGTAGTATACTTTCAAATTCTTAGTTTTTAATACAAGTTCTCCTTTAATTTAATCTTATGTTCTTATTTTTAATTTCTAGCAAGGTTAAATCTTTTTGTTTCTAATTTAGAGGGCTTTTTATTATCTTCAAGTAGGTATAAAATTCACCAATTTTCAATCTAAATTTCTTGCAATTAAAGTTCTTAAAATTCTAGCTTTCTTACAGAAAGTTATTACTGTTCTTACTGGTAGAGTAATTTTCTAGTTTAATCTTTAAATTCTCACTTTTAGTCCATTAGAAATTAGTGGTCTTTCATTAAAATCTCATTTCTAATTAAAAGCCTTATTTTTAAATTCAAATTCCTTATCATTTGCTAGAGATCCTTATTTTGGTTGAAAATGAAGATTTCTCAATTCCTTAGTGTAATTAATACTTTCATCGCTAAAGTTGTTCTTAATAGTTTATTCAAGTTTTCCTAGTCTGCATTTCTGCTTTTTTCATTAATAGTTTACTTGCACATTAGAATAAAATTTACTTGCTTTCGTAATTGAGTTTTAATTACTTTATTAGATCAAATTTTAATTTCTTTCTTAGACTAACTATTAATTACTTTCTTAGACTATCAGTTGTTTGCTCTCTAATATAATTTTAATTGCTTTCTTTTGTTCAAGCATTTCCTAGTGTAGTAACTAATGGTGATATTTACTTGCTTTCCTAGTTTAGCTCATCTACTTGCTTGCTTAGTTTTGTTGGTTAAATTTGCATAACTAATATATTGCTTCTTCAATGTAATCTTGTAATTAGTGACAAACTATTTGATTGTTTTGTCTAAATAGCACAATGACTTTCTAACACCAGTACTTACCAACTCAATTCTAGTGAGAATGATACTCACTCACCACTATCCTATAAACCTACCTCTAATACTTTGAGAGCGATGGTGTTGATGAAGTGTAGAAGGAATTTTTCTATTACTTGTTTGATAGAATTTTTGTAGCTCATATCCTAAACCTTACAAAACTTTTAGCTAACAAGTTTTGGGTATCGTTGCCGGGGATTGTGTTTGCAATAGCCATATTAGAAACTTAAGGGTCGTGCTAGATTACACTTTTCTCTTTGTTTAGTAGTTGAATGTTGTTTACATTTGATATAGCCTTCTTAGTTATTTTAACTCTTTTGCTTTGGTGCTTCGTCATTTGAACTTGACTTGTTGATTAGTTTTGTTGTGTAGTTTATGGTTCTTGGAGGAAAATCATTATTACCATTGGATTTGGAGTCAAAACATAGAGAGAACCTTCACAAAGATCCAGAAATATAAGAAATTACAACAAGAACAAGGGCAAATTCAAATGACAAACCCTCAAAATAATGCCAGAGTACTTAATGGAGATCCTAAAAACGAAGAGGGTATGGGTAATAATGGAATTGGTAGCAATGGAAATGGAGAATTTGTTTGGTAACTATGGAAATATAGATCATGCTAATGGGAGACCGCTTCAAGACTATGCTATGCCTAACTTTGAAGGTGGAAATTTGAGTATTGATGGATGCCTATCCAGGCGAACAACTTTGAGATCAAGTCGGTGCTAATCCAAATACTTCAATCACATACCATGATTGGGGAAGGGACAAATGAGGATCCATACACTTATCTTATGAATTTCAAGGAGGTTCTCGGCATTTTCAAATTTAATAGTGTGCATCTCGATTGTGTGTGAATGAAAGTATTTCCCTTCTCCTTGAAAGTCCAAGCAAAGAGTTGGCTTCAATCCCATGTACATGGCCACGTTTACAATTTGGAATGGCCTTGCTCAAGAGTTCTTGGCCAAGCATTTCCCACTATCAAGTATTGCCAGATTGAGGAATGGGATGACTTCATTCAAACAAGAGGTGAGGGAAGGATTAAGTGGAACATGGGAACAGTTCAAAGAGTTTTTTTGAATGTGTCCACACCATTCAGTCCCGTTGTGGCTCCAAGTACAAAAATTCTATAACGGACTTTACCAAAAGACAAAATTCATTGTTGAAGCCTTGATGGGAGGTTACTTATCATTCAAGACACCAAAAGAGGATAAAAGGCTCCTAAACATAATGGCCTTAAATTACTATCAACATGGCCCGGTGGCTCAACACAATGGTCAATATAATCTGCAACAAGCTCAAGCACAACAACCTCAAGCCTAAGAAGGTGTTGTCTATTGGTCCCAAAGCAACCTAAGGAGGGGCCACCAAAATTAGGTTTCAAAAATTACTTTTTTGAAAATTGAACTTATTAAGATTTTTTTCTCAAAGAAACAAATAATATAATGAAGATAGAATCAATGAAGCTTAAGGAATGTAAAGAAAGTAAGAAAGGAGATTAAACAAACAATACTTCCAAGCTAACAAGCTTGAAGTATTAATCTACTAGAATGCTTCACACACTTGGTGAGCCAATAATCTTTACAAAGTAGGACAATTCTTGCTCACACTAAAACTCTTTTAGTTGAGTCAAGAATTTTACTCACAACCTCACTTTTGTACAAGATTATCACTCCACTCAAAATTTTGAATTGCACTCTAGGCTACACACTAATACAATATAGTACTACAGCCAATTTGTACTCAAATTGCATTTTTTTGAGGCTTGTATTCAATGTATTAGATACAAGCCTCAGAACAATAAAGCAGCAATTTATAGGAGCAATAAATTGTGGTTGTAACTACTTCCAAATGACTCAATAATAATGAACAAAACTAGCCGTTAAGGTTTTGGACATCCGAGATAAAGATGGTGCATCCAACACAGCGTCTGATCTCAGTAAAGTAGGTGAAGGATGTCATTCGGACGGTCCTGTTCGTCTGAAGCAAGCTTTGTTCGGACAGTTGTATGCGTCCGTTGAGGAGCATAAAGCAGTTTGCTTTCTGCATGTCCATTCGGAAGGTGAAATGCGTCCGAGTGAATCTATATCAGACGCTCCTGTTCGTCTGAGAAAAATGGCATAGTTCAGACGGTGTACTGTGTCCGAATGACCTGTTTCCAGCAGAAAAGATAGCAGACCTGCACAGCTTATTTTTAGAGTTTAGTGCTTATGTCATCATCAAAATAAGGTTTGAGAAACATCAATCTCCCCCATTTTGATGATCTTTTACATCATTGAATAATCAATCATATCCAATCATGTATATCAAAAAAAAAAAATCAAAAGATACGATTAATAGCACAATCAATAATTTTGCATGTTCCTACTCCCCCTTTTGACATCATCAAAAAAAGCTCCCCCTGAGAAAGTGCACTAAAATAACCAACAACATCAACATCATCAAAATACTCAAGCCTAAATCATTACATGACAAGAACATCTATTTCAATTCCAAAACCAAAATAGTTTCGATTTCAACATCTATTTCAAAGTAATATCCAAAATAATTCCAAAGCCAAAATACAGATTGTGAATTAACAGAGAATCTAAGTCGAGTCATTTTTCTTCTTAGAGTGTTTTTTGATAGGGGCATCATCGCTAGTAGGGGCATCATCGCTAGTAGCTTCACTATCGTCATCTCCATGGTCGCGTTGTTGCATGATAAAATTGAATGTATTGTCAATATCCTCGTCGTCGCCCTCATCAACATCAGCAGCACCTTGATCATCAATGTCCTCGTCGTTGCCCTCACGATCATTCTCTTCTTCGACATTGTCATCACTTTCAGTAGAGGAGTCAAGGGGATACTGTGATTGAATATTTGCAAATTGAACTTGAACTAAAGTAGACATGCCTAAGCTGAGTGCCTCTTGGAGGATCATCTGACGAGTTCCAAGTCGCTTTAACTTGAAGGGAGCTAGAACACCTGAGTGCACAAAGAACTGAGAAGGCTGCAAATTTGTGAAAGTGAAGGTTCGGAGGAAGAAGGACGACGATCATGGACTGGTGGAGGTGTTTGAGAATGAGGGGAATGAGAAAGTGCCAGACTCTTATAAAGGCTTGAGATTTTGATCGTTCAATATCAAAGGTAGCTTTAGTTAACCATTGACCATTAAAATAACGAAAGCCCTTCCGCTCAATGTAGGCTTTGTTGAAGTAGGGAGGGAAATGTTTGTTTCCACTAAAAGGTACTTCAAGATAATCAAACACTTTGGTGAGAAATTTGCCGAAGGGAATGTTTAGGTGAGTATCGGTAAGAAATAGGTCCCACAGGGAACAAAAAAGGAACCTAAAATCGAGAGGAATCCCTTTGAAAACATAGTAAAACAGGTAAAGCTGCATTTATTCGGGCTCGGTGCAATGCCCGTCAGTTGATAACAGCAAATTTGTGACAAGAGTGGATAAAATGTTCATTTCATGAGTGAGCAATTTGTATAGTAGTCTTGGCTTCTGAGGCCTGTTTGAAATTGATATTAAAAATTGCTCTGACCTCGTCAATATCAAATCTAGTGTCCAGAGCGGGCCATTTATCTAAAGAAAAGAAATAAGAAAATTCATTCGGGGATGAGACTTCACATTCAAAAATAGTATTTATGATGATGGAAGAAATTTCAAGATTTGTGCTATTCACACGAGAAACTAATGTGCGAACAGTGGGGCCTTTTCCAAGATTGGCTGTGAATTGGAGCACCATGTCATGATAAATAGGTAAGTCAATATGAACTAGGTGACCCCAATTTTGTTTTTCAAAACAAGATTTGACAATTGAAAGATTAAATTCATCGAAAAGACCTTGAGAAACAAGTCTTTGAACAATTATAGATTTGCTAAGAAGAGATGTATACCATTCAGATGCCTTGGCATCAATGAATTTTGGTAGGGGTGGATTTGTTGAAGCTTGAGGATTAGCGGATGATTCCCCTTACACTGGAGCTTTACGCTTTTGGTTTACATCCACAAGTTGCTGTTGAAGAGCCTCCACGAGATCAAACCATTGTGAATTGAAGGTATATATAAGAGAAAGAAAAAAGTGTGATTTTTGGGAAGTTGCTGGAAATTTGATGAAATTTGATGGTTGATTGATGAAATTGAGTGCAATAAGGGTCATGAACAAATTGGGAATGAAGATTCCTCAATCAATTTATCGAGATAAGGAAGAAGTTGGAGAAATTTTGAGGGGAAAAGTTTTCGCCAGAGGAGGGTTCGAGGTTTAGGGTGAGTCCGACAGGGGGAAAATGAACGATTTTATTCGAGCAGAGGAGCATGCGTCCGAAAACTAATGAACGGACGGCCAAAACTCAGAGCTAGTCCGTCTGATATTTTCTCGGACAATAGGGAGCGTTCGATAGGATTCCAGTGGGAAAATGAAGAAAGTGAGGAAAATTCGGACGATCATAAATTTTCGAGGCAGAGAGGAGGTTTCCGGATGAGTGAGAGCGTCCAGCATGAGGGTGTTGTTTGGACGAGCATGTGCATCCGAACTAAGAGACTATGCCGATGTGAACTTTAGAATCCCCAAACGATTTATGAGAGATTCAAAACGATCTAAGGCCAAGCGTTTAGTAAAAATGTCAATCAGTTGATATAAAGTAGACACAAATTCAACACATATTTCCTTTTTGCAAACAAGATCTCTAATAAAATGGTGCTTAATATCAATCTGTTTGGTTCTAGAGTGCATTACAGGATTTTTTGTGAGATTAATTGCACTAGTGTTGTCACACCTTATAGGCACACAATCAAAGACAACAACAAAATCTTTTAAAGTATGTTTCATCCACAGAAGTTGGGCACAACAAATTCCAGTAGCAATGTATTCGGCTTCAGCTGTAGAAAGAGAAATAGAATTTTGCTTTTTACTAAACCAAGACACAAGACAATTAAAGTTGGAAAATGTGTACTGGCGAGGAGCGATTCTAAAATAGTTTGGTAGTTTTAGAATAAAATTATTATCTGAGACTCCAATTGAGATTATTCAAGATGTTTTAGAAAGATAAGACATAGAGCTACAACTGTCATGTTCTAAGGTTTGCCAAATTCGATCTTCATAAGGGTCAAAATCAAAGTCGAAAGTGATGGTCCAACGCACATAAGCTGGGGAGCACATGCAGTGCATGTGCGTTGTGACCAGAGCAGGAAGTTTCATCTCTTCTTAGGGCACACATGTGCCCAAAATAGGCAGCCATGTGCACTCAAAACAGCAGTACTGCATATTTTTGGGTTTTTGCCAGATTTCTTTGCCCAGTTGGACTTTTTTTCAGCCGATTTCACTTTCTTGTTAGTAGACCTTAATTGTAACCCTAGGTACTCATTATAATGCCCCATGTAGGGTAAAAGAAAAGTATTGACACTTTATTTTCTAGTTTTACCTAGGGTTTTCATCAATAGAAAATTATTGTTCATTCTTTTATGAAACTTTGTACCTAAACCCTTTTCTTGATCGACATATTTGAAGCTTGGTAAATTTATACTATATTGTGAGACTCTTTGTTCTTGAATTTATTCAATTTTATGTCACGTATTGATTATTTTTTTGCGATTAATTTTATGATTTTTCTTTTTAATTTATTATTGATGCAAAATAATTAAGTTATTAGAATTAATATACTGCTAGACTGTTTTAACCTTTTCTGCTCAATTCAATCTTTGAAAAAACTAAATTTGATAATTACTCAATTAGTGTTATTGAATTTAGAGAAAATAAACATCTAATTGGCATGACTGCGTGTGTTTATGTTTAATTAGTCTAGTTGTTCTTGTTGATTTTAATGATTCTATTAATTAATCTTTAGCGTGTGTCTAGATTAAATTAATAGTTAGGGTCAATTGGATCGCATTTTGAAAATTAACCAACTTTAGAAATAAACAAGAATCAGCTTTGAATTGGAATTCGGGTTAATTCTTCAATTAGTGTTCGATATATAATTGAATTATCTAGTGTGTCAAGGATCAACTATTGAAATTGCCATGATGGATATGACCGAAACCAAGAATTTTCTTTAGTTATTTTATTGTTTTAATTTTTAGTTCAAAAGCATTCAAGAAACCCCCCCCCCTTTTCATTTAGTTATTTGCAGAATAAACTCCGTTCTCTGTAGGACGAACTTGACTCACCACTACTGCATTATTATTGAGAGTTGTTAATTTTAGGTGCCTACGATAGCATTCTACCAATAATAAAGAGGCAATGGTATGCTAGAATCTCCCAGATGAAATGGTCAATATCAAGATGAAGTAAGTGGTGAAAATGATATAGGTAGAGGGGGGTCTCTGACCAAGGAACCCTTGTTTGAACTTAAATCTCTTCCTTCACATTTACAATACATCTTTCTTGGTGAGAATGGAACTTTCCCCAAAATTGTAAATGCCTTCTTGACTTGTTAATAACTTGATAAATTATTTTTTGTACTCAAGGTGTATAGAAATGGCACTGCATGGACATTGATGATATGAACAAAATTAGTCCAACTATTTGCATTTCCATGCATATAATACTTATGAATGAAGGCCATGGACCAGTTAGGCAAGATCAAAAGAGGTTGAACCCTACCTCAAAAAGGTCGTTAAGAAGGAAGTTATGAAATTACTTGATGTTAGTATCATTTACCCAATTAGTGATAACGAGTGGGTTAGTCCAACCCAAGTTGTTCCTAAGAAGGGTGGTATTACTGTAGTTCTTAGTGATACTAATGAGCTTCTTCCTTCTAAATTTGTGATAGGGTGGAGAGTTTGTATCTATTTTAAGAAATTGAATGAGGCCTCCTGAAAATACCATTTTTCATTGCCCTTTATTGACCGATTGTTAGAGAGATTGACTAGGTTTACATATTATTGTTTTCTTGATGGCTACTTCGGATATTTTCAAATAGCTATCTGCCTACAGGATCAAGAGAAAACAACATTCATTTGCCCTTACAACACTTTTGCATATAGAAGGATGTCCTTCGGGCTTTTAAAGCTCTTAATAATTTCTAGATGTACAATTTGCCTTATAAGGCTTCTTTCATGACTGCGTTGAGAAATGCAATGAAGTATTCATGGACGATTTTAGTATTTTTTGTACATCCTTTGATGATTGCTTGTCCAATTTGTCAAATGTTTTGCAAAGATGTGAGGAGACTAACTTGGCCTTCAATAGGAAGAAGTGTCAGTTAATGGTACAAGAGGGCATTATGTTAAGGCATAGAGTATCATGAAAAGGGATAGAAGTTGACAGAGTGAAGGTCGAGCTAAATGAAAATTTGCCTTCACCTGCTAATGTCAAAGAAGTAGGTAGTTTCCTTAAGCATATAGGTTTTTACCGTAGATTCATTAGAAATTTTTAACACATTTCTAAACCTCTATATTCTTTGCTAGAAAAAGATTGCTTGTTCAATTTTGATGATTCTTGTTTGAAGGTCTTTAATAAATTGAAGCATGCTCTTGGTACGTACCCATAGTTGTTGCACCTAATTGGTCACTATCATTCAAATTGATGTGTGACGCCAGTGATGCGATAGCAATCGCATACTAAAGTATATAAAATTTGTACGCCAACTATTTTGCAAGTAGATATTTAAATGAGGAACAAATGAATTATTCAATTATAGAAATGGCATTGCTTGCTATAGTGTTTGCATTCGACAAATTGTGTTCATATTTGATTGGCTCCAAGATTATTGTGCATATTGATCATTCTACATTACAGTATTTGTTTTCTAAGAATAATGCAAGACCTAGATTACTAAGATGAATACTTCTTTTGCAGGAATTTGATTGGGAAGTTGTAGACACGAAAAAATGCGCGAATGTGGTTATGGAACATTATTCTAGAATAGAAGGATCAAGGCTAATGACTCAAGAGAGAATCGCCATTTAAGAAGAATCTCCAGTAGAGAAGTTCTTGGCATTCAAGGACAAACATCCTTTGGTATGCGAATGTGGTGAACCATCTAGATGCAAAGGTGGTGCCAAATGCCTAGAGTATGAACCAAAGGAGAAAGTTTTTCTCGGAGATCAATCATTGTTATTAGAAGCTGAGCCTTATATTTTTAATTAGGTGTAGTGATCAAGCCCTTAGAAGATGTATTGCAGATAAAGAAATAGAAGATGTTTTGAGAAATTACCATTCTTCCCCCATTGGAGACTATCATGGGGCCCAAAGGATTACCTCAAAAGTCTTGCATAGCAGATTATATTGGCTAAATATCTTCGAGGATTCAAGAAGATTTGTACTCAAGTGCAACAAGTGTCAAAGGGTTGCAAACATTTCAAGAAGGTAAGAAATGCCTCTAAATGGAATTGTTGAGGCAGAAGTCTTTGATGCATGGGGCATAGATGTTATGGGGCGTTTCCCAACTTCATATTCCAACAAGTACATATTGGTTGCTGTTAACGATGTCTCAAAATGGGTGGAAGCGCATGCTACACCGACTAATGATGCCAACATGATCATGAAGTTCCTTAGGAAGAACGTTTTATCTTGCTTTGGGATGCCACACACAATCATAAGTGATGGAGGTTCTCAAGAATTCTCAATTGATGAGAGCTTGACATCCAAATATGGGGTGTGAAACAAAAAATTGCACTAGCATATCACTCCCAAATTTCGTGTCAAGTGGAAGTGTATAATTGGGAATTAAAGAGGATTTTAGAGAAAACCTTCAACAACTTAAGAGACAATTGGTTGTGGAAGCTAGAGGTTGCACTTTGGGTATACTGCAATGCATTCAAGATTGGAATGTCATCATATTGGATGGGGTATGGTAAATCTTGTCATCTCCCGGTGTGGTCAACACCGAGCATAATTGGCCATTAAAAGCTTGAAATTTAATTGGAAGGAAGCTTGTGAGAATAAACTATTGGACTTGAACGAATTGGATGAGATTAGAAGGGATGTATTCGAGAACTCCATGATCTATAAGGAAAGAACCAAGTCTTTGCATGACAAACAAATCTTGAGGAAATATTTCACCGCCGGTGATATGTTTTGGTCTACAATTCTATACTCAAATTTTTCCTTTGGAAGCTCAAGTCTAGATGGGAATACAGTGTCCATATAAAGTTATTCAAGTATTTCCACATGGATTCGTGGAGTTGAAGGGGATTCATTTTGTTGAACCCCAGTTATGTTAATCATGTTTTGATGATAACCAAATCATACTAATGGTTTGATAACAAGTGTGTCAGAAAAACAGTAGATTCCTATAATCAGACAGCTGTCTCTTATACAAATCTAGATGTGTACTCTTGCTTTGTGTCGGACGAAATCCTGTCTCTGAGACAAATCTACGATGATAATATCCGAACAAAGAATTTGAAGCAAGCCTCGGACGAAGAACATGCGTCCGATCATTTTCCAGAAGACTTCGCTTCGATCGGACGCATCCTCAGACGTCCGAATGAATACCCTCAGAGAACGGACGCAGTGTCGGACGCAGGATTTAGCAGCGGCCGTCCGAACGGTCCACCCTGTGACTGTCTCTGTATACACACTCTGACCTGCATATAAGTCCGAAAGGTCCAACTTCTAGTTTTCCAGTAAACAACCTTGTTTGTCTGGGAAGTTGTTGGAAGCAGATATTTGGCAACTATAAATACCCCTAGGTCTGATTTAATCAAAACAGGACTTCAACATTGATTACAAACAATTCTTGAGCTATTTGGAAGAAATAGTGGGTACAAGTGTTGTAATAGTGTAGGTAGTGTGAAAAGAGCTTAGAAGTGTAAAAGTTCTTCAAGTGTAAGAGTGGAGAGATAACAATTGTAACAAAGGAAGGTTGTGAGAGTAAAACTCTTGGCTCAGCTAAAGGAAATTAGTGTGAGCAAGAGTGATCCTCATTTGTGTACAAGAGGTTATTGTCTCACCTACTTTGAAGAGACTTTTAGTGGCTGAACTTCAAGGTGTGAACTTGGTAGTTGCCTTGTAAGAGGGACTTTGTAGTTGCAAGCTCCAAGTTTGAGAAGCTAGGGAGTTTGGTTTGATTCTCTTAATCTCAATATACTTATTTGTTCTTTAAGCTTAAATTGTTGAATATCTATTGTATTCATTTGTGCTTAAGTTTTCATTTGGGGCATAAAGTTTGAATTTCTATTAAGCACATAAAAAGGTTTCTTTTTAGAGATAACCTAATTCACCCCCCTCTTAGGTTGCTTTTGGGGCCAACAATTGGTATCAGAGCTTGGTCTCATACATTGAGCTTAACCGCTTTTGAGTAAAAATCATTATGGCAACCAGTAATGCTTTATTTTTAGAGGGACGTTCTATCACTAGACCTCCCATGTTTAATGGCATTAATTTTGTTTATTGGAGGGATAGAATGAAAATTTTTGTTCAATATTGATTTATGGTATATTATTTATGAAGGACCTTTAGAAGCTAATATTTTTTATGAAAATACTCATAGATTAAGGCCTAAGACTAGATATGAGTTAAATACACAAGATAAAATAAATTTATCTTTAAATTCTAAAGCCATTAATATTTTGTATAATGCTTTGGATGCAGATGAGTTTTCTAAAGTAAAAGGGTGCATATCGGCCAAGGAGATATGGGACAAATTGAAAGAAATCCATGATCAGGAAGTGAAGATATTAGAGAGCAAAAGAAGTCACTTCTAGTGGCTAAATATGAATTCTTCAAAATGGTTCTCACCTCAGAGAACATTGACAAGATGTATTGTAGGTTCAATGATATGGTAAAGAAATTGGAAGGTTTGGGTAAAGAATATTCCTTGGGTGAAAAGAATAGAAAATTTTTGAATGCTTTACCTAGGGAATGGGAATCTAAATCCATTGCCATAGAAGAGTCTAAAAATTTAAATTCTATGCCTATTAATTCATTGATCAATTCTCTAACCTCATTAGAATTGAAGTTGAAATACAGGCTACAAGATGAGGAGGTAAAGGGAAAAAGAAGCATGACATTTAAAGCTTCATCAAAACGGATAAAAGACTCAAGGAAGCATCACTTCAACAACTTCCAAATCACTTGGGATGATTACAATTCGGATGGAGAGGTTGAAGAAGAATATGAGGAGGCTCAAATGGCTTTTATGGCACTTGGCAATAATGAGGTATCCTCTAGTTGTGATTCTTGTGATGATTTATGTAATAATGATGATGATGATGTTGAATCATTTATTTTTAAATTGCATGAATGTTTGAAAGAATCATATGCTAAGAACAAAGAGTTAAAAATTAAAGTTAATACTTTATTGAATGCCAACTCAAAACTTGTGCATGAAAATAATTCTTTGACAAAAGAAAATGATGTTTTGAAAGAAAAATTTGTTGGAAAAACCAAGATCATGGAAGAACAAGCTTCATTGAAGAAGAGATTAGATGGTCTTGATGTTACTTTGAAAACGAAGAAAGAAAATGTTTTTGAAAAGAAAAGAACTAGAAATATGTTTTTGAACAAAAATTTTATCACCATTAGAAAAAATAATTTATGCTTTGTTAAATCTAAATCTTCTTTTTATGGCAATAAGAATATTATTTGTAATTATTGTCATCAACACGGCCATATAAAGAAAAATTGTTATGTTAAAAGAAATGAAAAATTAGGAATAAATTCCATTTGTTTCACACCGGTGATTAAGCATGTTACTAATCCAATTGGACCCAAGAATGTTTGGGTACCAAAAGTTGTTGCTTAACTTTGTATGTAGGTATGCTTGGAGAGCACCAAGGAATTCAAGATAGATTATTTATGAAGGGTACTCAAGACATATGAGCTAAGATCGTATTGAAATGAGTAACATCTAAAGTTTTGTGTGCTTTCATTTATCAAGTTGAACTATGTTCTCTTGAATATTACTCATCTATATGTTCGAATTTGTTTAGAATGCTAGGATATTTGTATCCCCAAATTTTGTCTATAAGAAGTCACTACTTGCAAAAGAAAGGGGGAGCATTTTTTTTAATGGATTTGTTTTTACAAGAAATTGCATCACACATGCTTCACTGTTCAAAGGGGAGAATAAACTTAGGGGGAGCTTTAACTGCGTTATTCTTCTTATGTTTTGATAATGCCAAAGGGGGAGAAATAATGGACAAATTCTCTTGCGTAGTACTTCATATTTGTCATCATCAAAACAAATAAAGGGGGAGATTGTTGAACCCCAGTTATGTTAATCATGTTTTGATGATAACCAAGTCATACTAATGGTTTGATAACAAGTGTGCAGAAAAACAGGTAGGTTCGGACGCA
This sequence comes from Cinchona pubescens, assembly GCA_025175665.1. Classification (NCBI taxonomy): domain Eukaryota; kingdom Viridiplantae; phylum Streptophyta; class Magnoliopsida; order Gentianales; family Rubiaceae; genus Cinchona; species Cinchona pubescens. The sequence continues at coordinate 2,279,429 of JANKKI010000049.1, read as the reverse complement.
AATGTTCGTCCGAACAAAACAACCACAAGACCTTCACGGACGCAAATGACTGTCCGAATGACAAAGTTTCAGACGATGATAATCGTCCGACACAAAGAATTTGAAGCAAGCCTCGGACGAAGAACAGTGTCCGATCATTTTCCAGAAGACTTCGCTTCGATCGGACGCATCCTCAGACGTCCGAACGAATACCCTCAGAGAACGGACGCAGTGTCGGATGCAGGATTTAGCAGCGACCGTCCGAACGGTCCAATGGCTAGTTTGTTCGGACGCACTCTTGCTTCATCGGCCGTCCGAAAGGTCCAACGGCTAGTTTTCCAGTAAACAGAAAATAGCCATTGGGAAGTTGTTGGAAGCAGATATTTGGCAACTACAAATACCCCTAGGTCTGATTTAATCAAAACAGGACCCTTCTACATTGATTACAAACAATTCTTGAGCTATTTGGAAGAAATAGTGGGTACAAGTGTTGTAATAGTGTAGGTAGTGTGCAAAGAGCTTAGAAGTGTAAAAGTTCTTCAAGTGTAAGAGTGGAGAGATAACAATTGTAACAAAGGAAGGTTGTGAGAGTAAAACTCTTGGCTCAGCTAAAGGAAATTAGTGTGAGCAAGAGTGATCCTCATTTGTGTACAAGAGGTTATTGTCTCACCTACTTTGAAGAGACTTTTAGTGGCTGAACTTCAAGTTGTGAACTTGGTAGTTGCCTTGTAAGAAGGTCTTTGTAGTTGCAAGGTCCAAGCTTGAGAAGCTAGGGAGTTTGGTTTGATTCTCTTAATCTCAATATTCTTATTTGTTCTTTAAGCTTAAATTGTTGAATATTTATTGTATTCATTTGTGCTTAAGTTTTCATTTGGGGCATAAAGTTTGAATTTCTATTAAGCACATAAAAAGGTTTCTTTTTAGAGATAACACTAATTCACCCTCCATCTTAGGTTGCTTTTGGGGCCAACACATTTGAATTTCAAGATCAATGGGCATAGGTTGAAGTTTTATCATGGTGATATGATAGAAAAAGGGATCCTTTATGTTGATACCTAATTCCCTCATGCCATAGTTAAGATAATAACTATAAAGAAGTGCTTCTTGATAGGAAACCCAAGCTTTTCTTTCATTTAGTCAAGCTTTATTTGATTTCAAGATTATTTTGTCAATTAGTTTTTGATTAGGGTTAATTAGATTAAAATTAAGTTTAATTTGGTCAATTGCTTAATGGTAGGTGTTTTAGTGGAATTGCAATTGGAAATGATCTCTAAAATGATGTTTCTATGGTTGTAGGTGAATGAAAAGTCAATGGATCCACATTGATTAAATGTTGAAAATGAGAAAATTTGCCTAAGTGTTGCCAACTATTGCAACCAATCTGGTGACTGTGGTTACCCCACAAATGTTCTCTCTAGAAGTTTAACTGCTGTCCGGACAGTACAGCAATTGTGGTGTCTAGATGCCAAACAAAGAAACAATTTTAAGTCATAGCAGCCATGGTGATAAGAATACCAAAAATCAGGAAATTTTTCTAAGTGCTGGCAACTATAGTCACCAATCTGGCAACTGTGATGACCAGCCAAACTTTTCTCCTGGAAGTTTGAATGTGCCCCAGTCACCGTGGTCACCAAAGGCTCAAGAATAGAATTTTTCTAAGTACTAGCAAATGGGGAGACCATTTTGAAGAAGAGAAATTAGTAATTGCACTTACTAGCCAGAAACCATGGCTGACTACAATAACCGCGGTGACCTGTTTCAAGATTTAAAAGTAATAACTGCAGTCCAGCCTTGCCCGAGTATAGATATTCTTTCTCAAACAAATTATCAAAACAAACTCCCATTCCCCTATTTTCAATGACCAAAACCCCTACTCTTTCTATTGTTTCACACTAAAATCCCAAGATCGTATACCAAAATCACTCCAAACACCACAAATTAACCTTCTACACTTCAAATATTGGAGGTTCAATTGCTCAAGGATTTCTACGAAATTGTCTTACAATCACAATTCAATATGTAAAATTATTTTACATCATTCAAGTGGGTCGTAAGTGCTCTAGTTTTTACAAGATCATATCTCCATTTAAATTATTGAGACAATTTGTAGACATTATTACTGCTTAACTTCTTTTGGATTTATTTGAGTTCAATTGTGTTAATTTTCATTTCGTGATTTTCTTGAAAATATTTGGGATTGTTAATATGGCTAAAAATAAGGAGAACGGAAAAATAGTATAACACCCTCGACCAAAAAAAAGAGAAAAATGGGGACGGGTAGTCAATCTAGGGGTAGTGGCAGTACCGACACGTATAACGATCACCTCTCTTTGAGAGATAGGGCTACAAAGGTTTATGAGAAAAATGTGAAACATGGTATAATCCAAGAAAGAGGATTTGATTTTTTTGAAAGTTCGGGGGAATTTGAAGGATTGAGAAATAAAATTGTACTTCAACTTCAAGAACTTAGCATAACTAGGGAGGAGGTGTTTGATGCCAAAGTCCCTTCAAGTTAAGTCAACCTTGTGCAGGAGTTCCATTTCAACCTTAGTGGCATGAAAGATGACCAAGTGTATGTGCAGGACGAGTAGGTAAATGTGAGTGAGAAAGAGATAAATACAATCTTTGGTGTCCCAACTTTCCAAAATAGTGGCTATGCGGACTTAATGGATCCAAACTACATGGGTCCCAACTACAACAAATATGGGCACGTCTATGTATTGGTGAGTCACATTGGATTTTGAATTGTGTTCAAACTAAATTTTGGGTTTTGATAGGAAACATATTTAACTATTAACAAAATTTTGGTTCTATTTTGTATGTTCCTGGATCTTGGGGATTACCATTGAGTTTTGTGCAAACAGAGAAATCATGTGTGGTCTTGTTATATTGGAGGGTTTGAGCATCAGTTTGGGAAAGATCATTCAATTAGACTTCAAAATGAACTCAAAATCATGGAGGCCCACTGCATTTCTTTACCTAGCCTTGTCACTAAATTTTGTATGGATGTAGGTTTTAGAATCAATCTGAACAAGGGAAAAGTGCATGAAAAGTCGCATATTGATGGGAACTGTTTGAGGAACATGGTAAAGGAGTTCAAGAGGCATCACCCAATGGAAGAAGTACCGGGTGTACCACTTCCACAAGTACCTCCACAAACACCTCTACAAGTTCCCTTCATCAACATTCCAAGTGGGTATATTTACACCCTCTTCAATTAAAGGATGAGCGTAATGAGATGCACTCCTATTGGACCTACAGCCAGATCCTCAACAACAACCTATCACTCATCACTCAAGCATTCCATTCCACAACCATAGATACATGGGTTCTTCCAAGACCTCTACCGCTATGGCATTTCGGGCCTCCACATGAGCAACCTTTCTTTCAACTCTCAGTTGAACAACAAGCACAATAACATGAATGCGAGAGAGAAGAGACCAATGTGGAGGTTGACTTTGAGGAAGGTTTCCTTGTTGCAAGATGATGATGAGGAAGGAATCCACAAAAACTCAAGTGATGGCATGTAGGAGATCTTTTGAGATGAAGAGGAGGACGACAATGATGAGGAGAAGGATGATTGTGCACTTGCCCTCTATTTGCCATCTAATGTGCCACCAAATAAGAAGACCCTCTACTCCTCTTAAATTTATATTCTTTGCACCCCCATTAACCCATTGTCCTGTCCCAATTTTTGGTGGAAAAATGAAATAGTTATTATAAAGAGCAAATAATTATAATAATAGTACAAAAATATGGTCTAAAATAGAACTTTTAAAAGCAACATTGGAGGACCTTGAAATAATCTAGAGTTGATTTTTTTTTTATAAAACAAATAAATAAATAATGGAGTCGCTTCTTGGTGTGTGATGTACATTGTGATACTAACCAAAACCTAAAGGGAAAGGGGAAATTCATGATGTTTTTCAAACCTTATTTTGATGATTACATAAGCACTTAACTCTGTAAACAAGCTTTGCAGGCATTTGTTACTTGTTCTGCACGAGACAGGGTGTTCGGACGCAATACACCGTCCGAACTATGACAAGCTTCTCAGACGCATTCCATCGTCCGAACCAACAGGCAGAAAGCAAGGATCTTATTGCTTCAAACTACGGACACACATAACATCTAGAACAAAGTCTCTTTCGGACGAACATGACCTTCCGAAGCTCCGTTCGGATGATGGAATGGATGCATGCACGGCCTTCCGAACGATGTTCTTCATCAATTGCGTGGAGATCGGACGCTGTGTCAGACGCATCCTACTTATCTCAGACATCCAAAACCTCAACGACTACGTTTTGTGCATTTATTATTTAGCCGTTAGGAAGTAGTTGCAACCACCATTTATTGCTCCTATAAATAACTGCTCTAATATTCTAAAAAGATCATCTAATACATTTAATACAAGCCTTAGAAAAGAGCAATTTTACTACAAATTGGCTATAGTGCTATATTGTATTAGTGTGCAGTTTAGTGTGCAATTCAATTTTGCCTAGTGGAATGATAATCTTGTACGAAAGTGAGGTTGTGAGTAAAATTCTTGGCTCAACTAAAAGAGTTTTAGTGTGAGCAAGAATTTTCCTACTTTGTAAAGATTATTGGCTCACCAAGTGTGTGAAGCATTCTAGTGAATTGATACTTCAAGCTTGTTAGCTTGGAAGTATTGGTTGTTTAATTTCCACTCTTTCTTACTTCAGAGTTTCATTGATTCTATTATATTATTTATTAGTTGAAAAATCTCAATAAGATTAATATTTCTAAAAGTATTTGTAGAAACCTAATTCACCCCCTCTTAGTTTGCTTTGGGACCAACAATTGGTATCAGAGTTTGGTCTCATTTTATTGCTTAAATTGCTTTTGAGAAAAGAACTATTATGGCAACCAACAATGCTCTATTTTTTGAGGGTCAATCCATTACTAGGCCCCCTATGTTTAATGGGAAAAATTTTATTAGTTGGAGAGATAGAATGAAAATATTTTTGCAATCTATTGATATTGAACTTGTGGTATGTTGTTAAAGAAGGTCCCTTTGAAGCTACTATCATTGAGGATCACACAAATAGAAGAAGAGAAAAGACAAGGGATGAGCTCACTCCACAAGATAAGGCAAACTTGACGTTAAATGCAAAAGCCATGAATGTGCTATATAATGCCTTGGATGCAAATGAATCAACTCGCGTAAAGGGATGCATTTCCGCTAAAGAAATTTGGGATAAATTGAAGGAAATTTATGAAGGGAGCGACGATGTTCGTGAGCAAAAGAAATCCTTACTCGTTGCCAAGTATGAGTCCTTCAAGATGGAACCACATAAAAATATTGACAAATGTATTATAGGTTCAGTGACATCATTAATGATCTTGAAGCCTTGGGTAAAGAGTATTCTTTGGGTGAAAAGAGTAGAAAAATCCTAAATGCTCTATCCAAAGAATGGGATGCCAAAACAATTGCTATAGAGGAAGCCAAGAATTTAAATTCAATGCCTATTGAATTGCTAATCAACACTCTCTTACATCTTATGAATTGAAGTTGAAGGCCAAAGTGGTGGATGATGAAGAAGCAAGGCCAAGAAGGAGTATTGCTCTAAAGACCTCTTAAGAAGAGAATGAAAATGGCTCCATCAATCTAGAAGAAGAAGATCTCGATGAAGGAGATCTTGCACTCATCACCAAAGGATTTCTTAAACATTACATCAACAAACGAAGAATGAGAAGAGGTGGAGCTACAAATTCAAATAATTTCAAAGGACAGACTAGGCTAGAAATGAAGAAGCAAAACGAAAAGTGTTTTGAATGCGGTCAACTCGGACACTTTGCAAATGAGTGTCCTTCCAAGAAAAAGAAGGAAGGAAGGAAGCCTAGATTCATTAACTTTCAAATCACATGGGATGATTGCAACTCTAAAGGAGAAGTCGAACAAGAAATGGAGTCGGCACAAATGGCCTTTATGGCCGTTGGAGATAATGAGGTAAATTCTAACTATGACTCCAATGATGAAAATGATCTATGAAGCTTTCATTTTGAAATTGCATGATAGCTTAAAGGAATCATATGCAGATCTAAGGAGTTAGTGAAGAAATCAGGTGCTCTATTGAATGCTAACTCTAAACTTGTGAACGAAAATAATAGGCTATCACAAGAAAATTGTGACTTGAAGAAAAGAATGCATGTGAGATCAAAGGTCAAGGAAGAACAAGCCTCCTTGAAGAAAAGATTGGATGATTTGAATGCTCTCTTGACTAGAAAGAAAGAAAATGTTGTTGATTTGAAAAGAAATAGAAATGTATTAATCAACAAAAATTTTATCATGTTTAGAAGGGATGACTTATGTTTTGTAAAATCAAAATCCTCTTTATATGGAAATAAAAATACTATTTGTAGATATTGCCAACAACATGGACATGTCAAGAATATGTGTTAGGTCAAGAAAAATGAGAAACTTGGAATGAAAGTCACATGGATTGATAGCAATTTCACTAACTCAAATGGACCCAATAAAATGTGGGAATTACCAAAAGTTATCAATTGATCTATTGTGTAGGTACTTAACATCACCAACAATGCCAAGTGGTTCATAGATAGTGGATGTTCAAGGCACATGACGGGTGATGATTCTCCCTTCACAAATCTCATATCCAAAAACAGTGGAAAAGTAACATTTGGTGATAACAATAAAGCAAAATCAATCGGCATTGGCGATGTAGGCAAAAATGGTGAAACCTTGATAAAGAATGTGCTTCTTGTTGATAATTTGAACTATAACTCATTAAGTGTAAGTCAACTTTGTGATAAAAACTTATATGTGTTTTTTACCAAGCATGAATGTCTTATCCTTGATAAAAATCGTGTTGTTTTATTTAAGGGCACTAGGCACAATGATGTTTATGTGATTCATCTTGATAAAATTAGCAATAGCAATGTAAAATGTCTTACCGCTTCCATAGATAATCCTTGGTTTTGGCATAGAAGACTTTGTCATTTTAATATGGATTTAATTGAAAAACTTGCTAGATAGAAGGATTTAGTAAGAGGTTTGCTAAAGTTTTTGAAAAATAAAATTTGTGATGCTTGCCAATTTGGTAAACAAGTCAAAGTTTCTTTTAAACCAAAGAATTTTGTGTCCACTTATAAACCTTTAGAATTGTTGCATCTAGACTTATTTGGACCTACTCAACATGCTAGTCTTGGTGGTTGCAAATATGCCTTTGTTATTGTAGATGACTATTCTGGGTACACTTGGGTATTATTTCTTGTTCACAAAAATGAAGCTTTTGAAAAATTTGTAAAATTGTTTTCCAAAACTCAAAATTTATTGAATTTAAAGATCATTCGTTTAAGAAGTGACAATGGTGCCGAATTTAAATTTGGAGGTTTTCCCGAATTTTGTGATGACAACGGTATTTTTCATGAATTTTCGGTTGTTAGAGTCCCTCAACAAAATGGTGTTGTTGAAAGGACAATTAGGACTCAATTCAAGAAACCGCTAGATCAATGATTAGTGAATGCGACTTACCACAATATTTTTGGGCCGAAGCTGTTCACATGGCTTGTTATGTCATGAACTGAGTTTTATTAAGATCCTTTTTAAACAAAACTCCTTATGAGCTCCTTTTTTTTGTAAAAAACCCATTGTGAGCTACTTTAAAGATTTGGGTTGCAAATGTTTTGTTTTAAAAATCAAAGAAAACCTTGGTAAATTTGACAAAAAATCGGATGAAGGAATCTTTCTAGGATATTCTAGTGGCAAGAAAGCATACCGAGTATACAACAGAAAAACGCTCTTGATTGAAGAAGTTGTACATGTTACCTTTGATGAAACTAATGATGTTATCTCAAAGAATTTGTGCGAAGATGAAGATGTAGGTATTGAAAAGGAGCTCGAGAAGCTCACTATTCATGAAAATCATCAAGAGATCACATCAAGCAATGATGTCAACTACCATTAAGTAGATGATGAAGGATTAAAGAACGAGGATACTCCAAAAGATCTTCCAAAAGCTTGGAGATTCGTCTCTAGTCATGGCCTCAAGATTTTATCATAGGTGATCTATCCGATGGGGTAACTACTCTTTCTCACAAACCTTTGAATAGTAATTGTGCATTACTTTCTCTCATTGAACCTAAACATTTAGATGTTACTTTGAATGATGAATCTTGGATCATTGCCATGCAAGATGAACTTAGTCAATTTGAGAAAAATAACGTATGGACCTTGGTTGAAAGACTATCTTCTCATCCCGTAATTGGAACAAAATGTCTTTTTAGAAACAAATTAAATGATAAAGGTGAAATCATAAGAAACAAAGCTAGACTTGTTGCAAAAGGTTATGCTCAAGAAGAAGGTATTGACTTTGATGAAACCTTTGCACCCGTGGCTAGATTAGAATCCATTCGCATGTTTCTCGCATTTGCATGTTTCAATGATTTCAAATTATTTTAAATGGATGTCAAAATGTGCATTTTTAAATGGTTTTATTGATTTGAGAAGTTTTCGTTGAACAATTTCCGGGCTTTGAAAATAAAAATGTGTAGCTTCCAAATCATGTTTTCAAACTCTCTAAAGCTTTATATGGTTTGAAACAAGCTCCAAGAGCTTGGTATGAAAGATTTAGTGGTTTCTGGATTGAAAATGGATTTAAAATAGGTGTAGTTGACACCAGTCTTTTTACAAAAAAAAATCTAAATGGTTTGTTAATTGTTCAAATTTGTGTTGATGATATTATTTTTGGAGCAACTAATGAAAGCTTGTGCAAGGACTTTTCACATTTAATGCAAAAAGAGTTTGAGATGAGTATGATCGGCAAGTTACAATTTTTCCTTGGACTACAAGTTCACCAAACAAAGGAAGGAACATTTATTACACAAATCAAGTATACAAAGGAGCTACTCAAACGATTCAGAATGGAGGATTGCAAACAAGTTGGTACGCCAATGTGCACTTCAACCAAACTTGATAAAGATGAATGAGGTAATGGTGTTGATGAAAAACACTATAGAGGTATGATCGGAAGCTTACTTTACTTAACAGCTAGTAGTTAGATACCATATATTATGTTTGCTGTTTGTTTATGTGCAAGATTTCAATCTTGCCCCAAAGAATCACACATGATGTGCAAAATTTTTTTAGATATTTGAAGGGTACAATGATTTTTGGTTAGTGGTATCCAAAGTCCTCTACATTTGATTTAATTAGCTATTCTGACGCTGACTTTGTTGGGTGTAAAATTGGTAGAAAAAGTACCAGTGGTATGTGTCATTTCCTGGGAAATTGTCTCGTGTCTTGGTTTAGCAAAAAACAAAATTCTATTTCTCTTTCTACGGCTGAAACCGAATACATTGCTGCTGGAAATTGTTGTGCTCAACTTCTGTGGATGAAACATACTCTAAAAGATTTTGGTGTTGTTTTTGATTGTGTGCCTATAAGGTGTGACAACACTAGTGCAATTAATCTCACAAAAAATTTGTTATGCACTCTAGGACCAAACACATTGATGTTAAGCACCATTTTATTTGAGATCTTGTTTGTAAAAAGGAAATACGTGTTGATATCAAATTCGTGCCTACTTTAGATCAAATGGTTGATATTTTTACAAAACCCTTGGCTCGAGATTGTTTTGAATCTCTCAGAAAATGTTTGGGGATTTTACAGTTCAATTTGGCATAATCTCTTCGTTCGGACGCACTCGATCGTCCGAACAACAATATTTGTCGGACGCTCTCACTCGTCCGAAAACCTCCTCTCTGCCTTGGACACTTATAATCGTCAGAACGCTACTCACTTTCTTCACTTACTCTCTGGAATTCTACTGGACGCTTACCATCATCCGAAAGAATATTGGAGGCACTGGCTCTTCGATCGGCCGTTCGTTCATCAGCTTTCGGAACTTTATTGTACGCACACCAGTCTTTCAGCCATCTGAACGGTCTCCTATTCGATTAAAACCGTCCACTTTCCCCCATTTCAGACTCACCCTAACCCCCGAAACCCTCTCTGGCGAAATTTTTCTCCAAAAAAATTCCTCCCACTTCTTCCTTCTCTCCACAAATTGTTTGGAAAATTGTCAAGATTCCCAAAGTATTCATTACCATTATTGAAGCTGATTCCACCCATTTACCATCTCATTTCATCAAATTCCCACCAACCTTTCAAAAAATTAAAATTTTTTTTCCCTTTCTTTTCTTTCATTCACAATGGTTAAATCCCGTGGAGGTTCTTCTATAGTTTTTTTTGGTCAAAATCAAAAGGGAAAGCATCTAGATGTGTATAAGAGACAGCATTGCTAATCCTCAAGTCTCCTCAAATCCAACCTTACCAAAATTCATCGATGCCAAGGCATCCGAACGGTATACATCTCTTCTTAGCAAATCTATAATCGTTCAACATCCTGCTTCTCAGAGTCTTTTCGATGAATTTAATCTTCCCATTGTCAAATCGTGCTTTGAAAAACAAAATTGGGGTCATTTAGTGCATATTGATAGACCTATTTATATATGACATGGTGCTTCAATTCACAATCAATCTTAGGAAAGGCCCTACTGTTTACACATTAATTTCTCGTGTAAACAGCACAAATCATAAATTTGAGATTTCCTCCAACATCATCAACACTATTTTTGAATGTGAAGTTTCAAATCTGAATGATTTCTCTTATTTCTTTTCTTTAGATAAATGGCCCGCTATTAATACTCGATTTGACATTGATAAGGTCAGAGCTATTTTTAACATCAATTTCAAATAGGCCTCGGAAGCCAAAACCACATTGCTTACTCCTGAACTAAACATTCTGTACACTCTTGTCACAAATTTGCTGTTACCAACCGATGGGCATCGAACTGAGCCCGGAAAATGCAGCTTTACTTATTTTTTTTGTGTTTTCAAGGAAATTTCTCTTGACTTTGGGTATTTCTTCTGCTCCCTATGGGAATTCTTTCTTACTGATACCCGAAGAAACATTCCTTTTAGAAAATTTCTCACATATTTGATTTCCTTGATGTCCCTTTCAGCGGCAACAAACAATTTTCTTCTTATTTCAACAAATCTTATATTGAACGAAAAGGCCTCCATTTTTTCAACGATTAATGGTTAACTAAGGCACATAGCTTTTGATATTGAACGTTCAAAATACCAGGCCTCTGCCTCTGGTTTGGGAATTCCTCATTCTCCTTCCCCTCAAACACCTCCACCAATCCATAATCCTCATCCATCTTCCTCTGAACCTTCACTTTCTCAAATCTGTGTCCTTCTCACTTCTTTGAGCACTCAAGTAAGTTCCTTTCAACGTCGCACTAATCGTAAGTTAAAGCGACTTGAAACTCGTTAGTTGATTCTCCAAGAGGCACTTAGCTTGGGCATGTCTGCTTCCGCTTAGGTTCAATTTGCCAATATTCAATCACAATATCCACTCGACTCCTCTACCGAAAGTGATGACAATGCTGAAGAAGGGGATGTTCGTGAGGACGACGAAGAGGACACAAATAATCAAGGTACTACCAATGAAGATGAAGGTGACGATGAGGATGTTGACGACACATTCAATTTCATCATGCAACGCCGTAATGAAGAAGATGAAGACAATGAGGCTACTGACGATGATGCTCCTTCCAAGACGTCGCAAGATCGAAAAGCGCTCCAAGAAGAAAAATGACTCGACTTAGATCCCTTAATAATCTGTATTTTAGTTTTGGCATTTCTCTGAATTTTTTTTCTTTGCCTAGTTAGATTCGCTCTCGGTTTTACCCTTTTATGTATTTCTTTATCTCTTTGAACTATTCCTGTTGAATATTTGGGTTTTATCCTGTTGAATATTTGGGCTTTATATCTGGGTTTTATCCTTTTTATGAATTTTTGCACTATTTCTGTTGAATATTTGCACTTTCTCAGGGGGAGCTTTGTTTGATGATGTCAAAAGGGGGAGTAGTAATTTATATTGCAAAATGATTGCTTATCACTCATATCTGTGGATTTTACATAATTATTCCATGACTGTTTGTCATCATCAAAAAGGGGGAGATTGATGTTTTCCAAACCTTATTTTGATGATGACATAAGCACTTAACTCTGTAAACAAGCTTTGCAGGTCTGTTACTTGTTCTGCTGGAGACAGGGTGTTCGGACGCAGTACACCGTCCGAACTATGTCAAGCTTCTCGGACGCATTCCACCATCCCAACCAACAGGCAGAAAGCAAGGATCTTACTGCTTCTCTATGAACACACACAACTGTCGGAACAAAGTCTCTTCCGGACGAACATGACCCTCCGAAACTCCGTTCGGACGATGGAACGGATGCATGCACGGCCTTCCGAACGATGTTCTTCACCAATTGCATAGAGATCGGACGCTGTGTCAGACGCATCCTACTTATCTCGGACATCCAAAACCTCAACGGCTACGTTTTGTGCATTTATTATTTACCCGTTAGGAAGTAGTTGCAACCACCATTTATTGCACCTATAAATAACTGCTCTAATATTCTAAAAAGATCATGAAATACATTGAATACAAGCCCTAGAAAAGAGCAATTTTAGTACAAATTGGCTATAGTGCTATATTGTATTAGTGTGCAGTTTAGTGTGCAATTCAATTTTGAGTGGAATGATAATCTTGTACGAAAGTGAGGTTGCAGTGAGTAAAATTCTTGGCTCAACTAAAAGAGTTTTAGTGTGAGCAAGAATTTTCCTACTTTGTAAAGATTATTGGCTCACCAAGTGTGTGAAGCATTCTAGTGAATTGATACTTCAAGCTTGTTAGCTTGGAAGTATTAGTTGTTTAATTTCCACTCTTTCTTACTTCAGAGTTTCATTGATTCTATTATATTATTTATTAGTTGAAAAATCTAAATAAGATTAATATTTCTAAAAGTATTTGTAGAAACCTAATTCACCCCCTCTTAGTTTGCTTTGGGACCAACAATTCCTACATCTTAATTAAAGTAAAAAGGGCTTAAAAATTTAAAATATAATAAATAAATAAATTTGGATCCCTACACTAGATGATTCTTAGTCTAAAAAAATAAAAAACGATTCAGAAGTCCTATTAAAGAAAATGAAGGTTAGACTACTCTATAAGTAACCTAGGCACCTTTTCACCCCCAGCAGAACCGGCTACCAGATTCAAATTCATGTTTCCAATGAAATAAATTAACCCATGTTTGTATTATGTTTTGATAGAGTAAAATGAAATAGAATAAATAGTAAAACATATATAGGAAGCATGGGGAATGGGAGCTCGCTGTGCTAGTGTTGGACTGACACAGTAGGAAAAATTTTCTACACATGCACTGGACTTGTGTAGAATGTGAGTAAAAGATATTTACAAGAGTAGATGCACTGGACAGAATGAAAAATAAAACATCTAAGCACATAAATACAAAGCATAATGTTCTAACATGCAAAACCTAATAAAAGCAGTAAACAAATAACATATAACCCTATCTATTGGATTAGCCTCAAGCCATTTTACGAAAAGTTACCCATCTCTATTGTCAACGCCTATGCGTACTTATATGAGGAATTACCCCATGTAAATACTATAAGAAAATGATAAATGAATAGTTAAATAAAGTAAATAAAGCAAGTAGCAAATAAAGTATCTATTTCACGTAATAGAATTTAGAAATCTACCCCCCTGGAGTGCAAAAGTATACTTTATGGAAGTTCTAATCCTAATTATAATGAGCAACAAGCCAAAGACACCCCTCCCCTTTTATACCGATAATAATAATGATCAGTGATGCAAACCCTGAGTATAAAGCCATGAAACTCAACACCAATATTGTGTTTGTGGAACACGGATCGCCCATAGACATGAAAACATATGATAATTCTGATTGATGAATTTAGACCCTATGGTTAGTAAACCATGAACCTAATGTGCTTGTTCTTGACTGTATGAGATACGACCCATTGTCTATAAAGAGACAAGAACTAATAGTATTCTCGGTGACAATTACATGAGTCACACTTACACAAGACTTTGGAAGACAAAGTGGAGAAAATTCATGAAGTGCGAAGCTTTCAAGGTTTAGCAAGTTTTTATTGCAGGTTTGTGAAAGACTTCAACACAGTAGCTCCCCCTTTGACTGAGATTATAAAGAAAAAAAGGTGTGTTTTAAATGGGATAAAGTTGAAGAACATTGCTTTTCAAACTTTAAAAGTTAAGTTGTCTACTCCACTTGTTTTACTTTTACCAAATTTTTTTAAAATTTTGAAGGTAGAATGTGATGCTTTTGGTATTGTTCTAGGTGCCATATTGATGCAAGACAAACACCCCCTTTGCATATTTCAGTGAGAAGCTGAATGGAGCCACATTGAAATATTCGAGCTATGATAAAGAGCTTTATGCTTTGGTAAGGGTCTTAGAAGCTTGGCAATACTATCTGTGGTCTAAAGAATTTGTAATTTGGATGGATCATGAATCATTGCGATTCTTGAAAGATCAAGGTAAGTTACACTGGTGACATGCTCGTTGGTTGGAGTTTATTAAAATCTTTCCATATGCTATTCAATATAAGCAGGGTAAGGATAAAGTTGTTGCTTATGCTTTATCTTGTAGACATATTTTGATTTCAACTTTAAATGCTATGTTTCTTGGGTATGAACATATTAAATACTTGTATGCAAATGATTTTAATTTTCTCATGTGTTTGAAGTTTGTACCAAGGACAATCAACTAGGTTTGATAAATTTTATCTGAATAATGGGTATCTTTTTCTTGAGAATAAATCGTGCATCGCTAATTGTTCATCGTGAATTGCTTGTGAAGGAAGCATATGAGGGAGGTCTTATGGGTCATTTTGGTGTGGTTAAGACCTTAGAGATGCTTAGGGAACATTTTTTCTAGCCTAGCATGCACAAATATATGGAATGAGCGTGTGCTAGATGTCTAACTTGCAGAAGAGCTAAATCCAAAGTTCACCCACATGGCCTTTATATGCCTTTGCCCTTCCCCGGTCACCCTTGGATTGATGTGTCTATGGATTTTTTTTTTCGGATTCCCAAGAACTCCAAGGGATTTTGATTCTATGTTTTGAGTAGTGGATAAATTTTCTAAAATGGCACATTCAATCCATGTAGCAAAACTGATCATGCTGTGTATGTGGCTAATTTGTTCTTTCGAGAAGTTGTTCATCTACATGGAATTCCTAAGACGATTGTTAGTAATAGAGATGTTCAGTGGGAAATTTTTTAGTCATTTTTTGCATGTCTTATGGGAAAAATTGGGCACTAAATTGATGTTTTCTACTGATTGTCATCCCAGTCAAACTGAGGTTGTCTATCACACTTTAAGAATCTTATTACATGCTATCTTGAAGAAAAATTTGAAAGCTTGGGAAGATTGTTTACCATTTGTAGAGTTTGCCTATAATCATGCTGTATATTCTTGCAATGTTTATGAGATTAATCCTTTAACTGCGTTCGATTTAATTCCTTTACCTGTACGAGAATTAGCAAACTTTAATGGGCAGAAAAAGGCATAGTTGATCAAATCTATTCATGAAACAACGAGGTAGCATTAGCTTAAGATGAGTCAATACAACACCGAAAAAGCTCATAAAGGTTGGAAACAAGTAGTATTCTAACCTGGAGATTGGGTCTGGGTACATTTTTCTAAGGAAAGCTTTCTAAACCAAAGGAAGTCGAAGTTGAATCCTAGAGGAGATGACCAACATTCAACAGTATAAAGTATTTTTACATGCATATTTTGGCCACTCGTTAATGGCTTTAATCTTTTCTCCATCAACTAAAATTCCCCTAACACTAACAACGAAACCAAGAAAAACAACTTCATTCATGCAAAATGAACACTTCTTAAGATTAGCATAAAGTTGCCCTTTTCTTAAGGACTCAAGTACTAAGCTTACATATACAAGATGTTCATCCAGGGATTTTGTATATATCAAAATATCATCAAAATATAGAAAAACAAATTTCCCAATGAACTTATGCAAAATATGCAAAATATGATTCATCAATCTCATGAAAGTACTTGGTGCATATGTTAGACCAAAAGGCATGACTAACTACTCATAAAGTTCATATTTTGTCTTAAATACATATTTCCATTCCTCTCATTCTTTAATGCGAACTTGATGAAATCCACTTTTCAAATCAATTTTAGTAAAAGAATTAGCACCATACAACTCATCTAATATGTTATCTAGCCTAGGAATAGGATGGTGATACTTTACCTGTATAATGTGGTTCACCACATGACAATTGGCGCACATACGCCATGTTCCATCAGGCTTTGGCACTAGGATCATTGGCATAGCACATGGACTCATCCTTTCCCACATGCACCCTTCAGCCATTAACTCCTCTGCTTACTGTTGAATTTCCTTTGTTTCCTCTGGACTAGCTGTATAAGGGGTCTATCTGGAATGACTGCTCCTGCACAAAGTCAATTTGATGCTCAATTCCCCTAATAGGTGGCAACCCAGGGGAAATCACCCACGGAAAAACATCCTCGAACTCCTAAGAAAGAGAAATAAAAGATCTCGACAAGGCTGGATCAAGGTCAGTCTACACAAAATAATTTTCTTTAAAATTGAGTAAAAGCATAAGCAGATTAGTACTCATGGCAGCTTGGACCTCTTTAAACCCAACAAAGAAATTAGATTTCTTTTTCTAAGACTTTACCCTAAAAAATTTTAGATTTAACCAAATCATTCTTAGGGTTTTTATTCATCAAAGGTTCATTTAAGTTTAGACTTAGACATTTCCTTTCCATTCTTCAAATTATGATTATGTTTGTAAAATTTCAAAAATGAGTTTTTAATATATAATTGTCCTTTACTGACTTGCTCAGGGGGTAGCGGCTTAAGCATTATTTTTTGCCCTTCTTTGAAGAATTTATACTTATTAGTATAGCCATCATGGTTACTATGTCTATCAAATTGAGATGGTTTTTCTAGCGTTAAGTGACTAACTTGCGTGGGAACAACATCACACAAAGTCTCATCCGTATATTTTTCGATAGACAATTAAATCAAAGCTTGTATAGTCACCTTTACTTTACCACATTCATTAAGCCACTGTAAATTATATGGACGCAGAGGCATTTGACAAGGCAAGCTTAATTTGTCAACCATCAGCTTACTATCAACATTGACACAATTACCACCATCTATAATCAAACAACATGCAGGATTTTCAACAACACATTTAGCAAAGAAAATATTCTCATGTTGTACCTCCTTTCAGCCTTCATTAGATTGGTTGCGCACGCAACTGTTTCAGTGTCACCAATGAGGGAATATTGTAAAGATCAACTTCCTCATCCTCATCATCACTAGGACCTTACAATTTCAGCATTGTATCGTCCTCTTCATCACTTTCTTCACACACCACCGTGTTTCCTTACATGAAGAGTGCTGTCTTGTTGGGACAATCCTTGGCATAATTACCTGCACCCAAACAACGATAACATCTTACATACCTAGTATGTGGTGAGGTTGTAGAAGATAATCCTTTAACTAAAGAATCCATGGGAATGTCTCACAGATGATTTAACCATTACATTTTTAGATTCATTACTTTTATTGCTAGTTGGTCTAAGTTAAAAGTGATTAGACGTTGATGTAGTAGTAGACCAATTTCTCCTATCATTGAAACTAGACTCAACTTTAGATTTACCAACATTCTTAGGTTGCCTTTCTACCTTTATGGCCTTTCTAACCATATCCTGCAACTCAATGTAATGATGCCATTCAACAACAGATAGCAATTTCTCTATTAAGACCACATAAAAATCTACCCATAGTGGCCTCACGACATTCAATGACATTAGCTCTTATTAGACACCTTTGGAGTTCTCGATGATACTCCTCTACAGATTTACCACCTTACTTTATCATTTGTAATTGTTGATGCACTTCAAGATGGTAAGTAAAAGGTACAAATCTTTTATGCAACGCAAATTTTAAAGATGCCCAAGCATTAATAGGTGGCTCTCCACATCTACTCCTACTATTTTTTTTGATTGATCCCACCCTTCTAAGGTATAGTCACTAAAAGATGTAATTGCCAATTGAGTCTTTTTCCTATCATAATAATTATTGCAATAAAAAATAACTTCTACCTTCCGACATTAGCATCAAGATTAACTTGAAATATAGGAATATTCAATTTAATTTTACCAGTATCATCGTTAACCTTATCACTATCACGCACATGTCGTCGAATCTTTGACCTAGCACCTGCATCATACAATTCGTCATCAAATTACATAGTCATTAGAATCGTAATGAAGATGCATACCTCGGTGATTTTGTGGGACTCTATGAGCATGAGGCTCAGCTCGACCAGTTTGCTGATGTGTATCCAATCTCCCTTCAGATAATACCTTAATAGAACATTGAATACACTCAAGAGATAGTGCCATTTCGGCCACACAGGATTCCAAGTCGTTAACCCTTGAACTTTCCCTTTCTTGGGACATTTTTAACTGCTAAGAAATTAAAGAACAAAGAGAAACTTTTGGAAAATAGGGCTAGAAAAAGTAAGGAAGGACCTAACTACACTTCCATAATGTTTGCACTCAAATTTTGAGATATCACACAAGTTCACTCATGTTTTACTCAAATTCAACGCTTCTTCCCTCCAATGCACTCATCACTCTTCTCTTTCTCCTCTCTCATAATTCTCCACAAAGTCTTTTGTACACTTGATAGTACAAAGCAAGAACAATGCAAATAATAACTAGTATTGAATACAATCAGTATTTTACATTGGGACAGTGGAATCAAAGAAAGCACGAAGTAATGGCGGGTCGATTTTAACAAAGAAAGTACAATGCACTTTTAGCAAGCCACAATATAAGAGTATCAACAAAATTAAGGCTCACAAAGTGTAAGAAGATAGTTAGAGATAATGCAGCACTTTAACACAAAAATCCTTGTGTCAAAGGAATCAAGATGAATATGACTGCAATCCAAGTGAAGAACTGGTTTAATATAGCTATGTAACCCCACCAAGATAAAGAATTAGTAGTGCAAGTATGTTTAAACAAGAAATATCAACAATCTTTTGGTGCAAGAAGAAAACCCTTATTCAGTAGGATTTTGCAATATACAATTTTTTTCACGATTTATTTTTTTTTTTTCACAAAATTTATTACAGTTAAATTGAACATGGACACAAAGAAACTTGCAGAAATCACAAACCTTAAAGGACAAGAAGAACTTATACAAAACCCTAATTTGCTAGGGTTTGATTTTTTATTTTACCATACAAACACCTTTAAGTCACACCAAATACATCCCAAAATACAAAAAAAAATGCTGCAAATTAAATAGAAGAACAATATATAACAAGAACAAAGGGCAAGATGAAGGAAAAGGGTAGAAAAGGACAAGAACAAAAAAAACAAATAATGAGAACAAAAACATGAAGGAAGAAGAACACAGACGTGTTTTTATGGAATAGAAAGCTCTGATAACACTTCTGATGCTAACCACGAGGATAAAGCCACAAGACCCAACACCGATATTATGTTTGTGGAACCCGAATTGCTCTTAGACACGAAAACACAAGATAATTCTAACTTGATAGATTTAGACCCTATGGTTAGCTAACCAAGAACCTAAAGTGCCTGTTCTCAACTGTACGAGATAAGGACTCATTGCCTATAAAGAGACAAGAACCGATGGTATTCTCGGTGGCAATTACAGGAGTCATACTTGCAAAAGACCACAAGTCTTTGGAAAATAAAACGGAGAAAATTGATAATATAAATTGTCTCACAAATTATATTATCAATTGCCATCAAAACATTATCAAAATTACAATGTACTGACCTATTTATAGGCTTAAGAAAACCTAAACAAATGTCCCTAAAACAAAACCCTAACAAAACATGGAAAAGGAAAAAAAAAAAAGGAAACATCATTTAAGTACCAATGAGTCGATATTACGACATCGAGACAAGTTCATGTCGCAACATGGAATTTGGTGTCGCAACATTTAGACAGGTCCGATGTTGACTGCATCTAGAAGTTCAGGTTTGATGTCACGACATGGACATCAACATAAGATTTGAACATTTTGAACTTCCAAAACTTTGTTGGACTTCACCTCTTGAACTCTAATGACTTCTTGCCTCCCATTGTTGAGAACAAAGCTTGTTGGTCCATAATCTTTTTGATGAAATTGAGCATGGCTTGTTGGAACTTCTTAGCCTTCAAACGCGTGATTGGTCTGACCGGTATTTGAATATTATGACCTCCTTGCATAACTCCACCACATCTTTGGACCATATTATGCATTAGCAAGAAAACTAAAGCTAAGTAATCATATCCTTTAAGCAAGAACAAGGGTATTTAACAAAAGCAATTTAGACAACCAAAATCATGCCGTTTCATCAAAAGAAGAGCCAAACAGAGACTATTCAAGAAAAAAATGGACTCAATTAAATTAAATTGTGGCATTAGGTAGTAAATTGCAACATTCTCAAACAATAAAAATATCAACATGCTCAAAGATAGTGAATCTAATTTCAAAAACAAGAGTTAAGAAGAAAAGAAACACAATTAGTAAAAATTAAAATTTTGGGGCCTTGATTGCAAAACCTACAAAATTATTGGGGATAAAAATATAATTTCAAAAAATTTTAGAGACTAAACTAAATTTAAAAGTTTCAGGGACAACCACAATTTCAGAAATTCCTAGGAATAAAAGTCAATTATCGTAAGATGTAGGGACTACTAGATTGCACTTATATCAAAATCTGCAATAATAGGGCCTAAAAATGAATTAGGAATTATAGTCCAAAGCAAATTAAAATAAGGCCCAAGATATTTATTAGTCTTTTTTATAATAATCTGATCCAAAACCACACCCACCATACAAAATGGCCAGCAAATGGACCAAACAAAAAGTATGTCCACTTAGGAAATAGCCCATCCTAAAATAAACCCAACAAACAAAAGACCCAAAAAAACCATAAAACTAGTCTTTCCAAATTTAAAATCTACTTGGTCAAATTGAAAATGGAATGGCCCATATGACTCGGACCAATGTATTCTGAACAAAGTCAAAAGACCTAAAGCCCAAAGCTATGACTATAGTTATCATAGCAATTTGAACACAACAAAATTCAATAACCAATAGGACATTAAAATTAGGCATTATTAACTTGGTCCAACAGCAATAAATAAAGAACTTAACATTTAGGCCCATTAAACAAACCAACGCAACAAAACAAATAGAAATGGGCCTCACCTCAAATAATCTAAAGTTTTCAAACCAAAACATAATAAATATAACAAACTAAGGAAACTAAAAATACAATATCTATATAAGTTGTGACAGAAGAATTACGTATTCAACATCTAGAATTTTGGAAACTTTTCCCCTGTATATATATATATATATATATATATATATATATATATTTAACTCTCCCAATTCTCAGTCCAACAAAAATTATATTAAAATGATCCTAATAACTAGTAGAGCACATATTTAACAACAAATAAACAAAAATTTGAAGGACTAAGACATACTTAAAATGCTCATTTTCCCAAATATTAACAAAAAAAAAAATAAATAAATCATGCACCAAAATATGCCTCAGAAGATACTGATCATATATATCCCAAAAGTTTATTAAAAATAAAAACAACAACAATAAACAAGCATAATTAATATCAAGGTGAAAATTTATAAAAAGGAAAATAATACCATTTTTTAAACAAAATTTACAGATGAAAATCACGCTTAACCCATATAAAATGAAATCCAAGGTGGTGATGAATCTTCAATCTAGTCATGAGTCACACTCCATTCTCCAATATTTTTTTTGTGTGTGCATAGTGTGTTTTTGCCTGTGTTTGTGTGTGGTAGTTGCTATGTTGTGTTTGTTTGTAAGAAAAGAGAAAAACAAAATGGAAAAATGAGGGCAAGAAGGACAAAAATAGAAAGAAAGAGAGAGAGAGAGTTGAGAGAGGAAAAGTGATTTATAAGGTGTTGGCCCAGAGGAAATTATCAAGGGGTGTGTGATGGTTGGTGTTATAGGTTATTGTGGATAACATGATGATGTTGGTGATGATGATAGATGTTGAGGATGACGATAATGAATACCTTGGTAGAGGAGTTGTGAAGAAAATGAAAAGAGAAAAGGGGTGTAATGTTATGGCGGATGCGGTTGGGTGTTTGAGTAGGTTTGAAGGAAAAAATGGTTGACTTAGGCACAGTTGGTCTATGTTGACCATTATAGGATTTTGTGTGTTGGTTTCATGAAAGGAGTAATGTGATGTGATTGGTGAAACTAGTGAGATAACATTTTTGCGGGTTTCGAAATTAGTGACACGGGGCTCAATGAATGGACATTCATTAATGTTCAGCAATGCAAATTTTACGGTTCCCACAAAATGACAAAAAAATATAAATTTGTGAGAACATTTTTATAACAATGAAAACACATAAATATAGGCAAAAACATCATTCATTTGGTTCAGAATGATACCTAAAGGGCTATCATTGAAAAGCAATTGTTCAGGACCAAAAAAATATTTTTGAAAACTGTCTCAAAACAAGTTTCGAAGGTTATCAAAATTTACAAAAATGTTCAAAAATATGAATTTGAACTTGGGAATATTAAAAGTTAGAAACTGATATTTAAGACCCAAAAGACCTTTTCACCCTTGAATTTAAAAAAAAATTAAAATGCTTATTTTTATCTAAAATTATAAATTTTTGTAAAATTGGGACTTTGTCTCGAAAAGACCAAAAAGAAATGAAAATTTGCCCCTATTTTACACTTAACAGTGAAAAATGCATCAAATTCGGTGTCTATTGGATGCCTTACACACCTAGTTATAAATTAATAAAACAGCTAAATTCTACTACTAACTAGATGGCATCCCACAAATATAGGTTGTCAACTAGTAGTAAAGAGAAGTAGAGATCGTTCGTACAAGGATTGTTGGAAGGCAATTACCAAGATTTATGGATACTTGTCTAGTTAAGCGAAATCAAGCGATGGATGATAAAACTATTCTAATAAAAACCATAATTAAATGAAAGCGATAAAAACTTAAATTCAATCTAGATTAACTAAAAAGAAAGTAAGTGAAAATAACTAGTTAGGAAATTAAGAAACTAGCTAATCTATTCTAGTAAAAGTAAGTAAAGGAAAGAACTTAATTCTAACCTAAATTAACCAAATTTAGACTAAAATTAAAAGCAAGCAAATTACCCAATTAAAAGGACTACAAATAAGAAACCTTGAATACTAAAGGCAACCATTTCTAAACTAGAAATTGGAAAGAGTTAAACAAGAAATCTAAATATTTTTGGATTTTTCTTGATAGAAATAAAGAAAGCCCACTAAGAATTAACTAGGAATTAATGCAAGGAATTGAAAATTCTAACTAGAAATGCAAGAAATTATCAACAAACCTAATTTACCTAAGAAACCCTAAATTGCAAGTAAAGAAATTCTTACTAAATTATACAAGAAAGCGAATAAAAATTACATCTATGCCAAGATTGCGATTAACCAGTTACGATTATCTAATCAAAATTTGAACTTGACAACAAATTAAAAGAAGATCTAAGAGAAAATTAAAGAGAAATTTCTATTAAAGAAGTAAACTTGGAGTTCAAGCTATCCTAAACTATCTAATATCTAACTAAAACTATCTACTACTTACTCTTACTAATTTTTAAGTAGCTTAAATAGTCTAATATTACACTAGGCAAAATCAGGAGTTACTGGTTGAAAGTTTACAAAATTGTCCTTACAACTTAACTCTCAGCGAGTCGAATCACGGTCTGGAACATTTGAGATCGTGATCTTGACTCATAATACAGTGAGATAATTTCCTGAGTCGAGATCGCGGTCTGAAGCAATCGAGATCGCGATCTCGACTCTCCTCCCAACATTCTTTATTTCATCTATTTTTGCAATCTGGTCCCTTGAGATTTGTTCCTTCCGGCTTCCAACCTTTGATTTTTAACCTGCATAATATTAACACCATTAAGCACTTAATTAAACTAAAAATTTAACAAAAACTTGTCATAATTAATTCAAGAACGAAAATACAAATACATATGAAAGAAATTAACTAAAATCCTCAATTACTTATCCAACTTTGGAATTTAAACTATCAAAATGCTATAATTTAGAGGAAAATAACTCTAGTTTACTAGAGTTATCACACCCCCAAACTTAGCATTTTGCTAGTCCCGAGCAGAACAAAGATTAACATTAAACGAAACCTACTAATATTCAAACATATAAACACCTCCAAAGTTGACGTGACACTTGATGAATCATGGATATACATAGAACAATTAAGAAATCTCTCACGATTCGTGAAGAAATGTTCAATACTACGTGATATGTGAAGTATATGGGTAAATCAATCCAAAATTGAAATTTTGTTATTCTTAGAAGCACACATTCATTCACTACACAAGATTTCACATCACCAAGCATTACCATTCTCCAAAAAGAGTTACCAAAAGTTTTAGTCCTTTTCATTTGAAAAATCATTACTTCTCATATTACAAATGTCATGAAGTTCATGAACTATCTCGACTGGGCATCGTGAAGATAGAAGTTCAATTAGGAATCAACTTAAATGCAAATGTCACACATTATGGGAATAAACCTCTAACAAGGAATAAGTAATATGAGATTAATGATAAGTATTGCATACATTTACTCCTTAACTTATTGGTATACTAAAAATGCAATTCCTATTGGCTTAATTCAGAGAAACAACATGGGTACATGTCGGAGTCCCGTACTCGCCTTATTCCTAATATAATGGCTTATTTCAGAGAAACAACATGAGTACATGTTGGAATCCTGTACTACGATTACACCTTTTTCCTAAATTATTTATTTTTTGGGTCCTAAACCAAGGAAAGGAGTGAAATGTACCTAAAATTTATCTCAAATATCAATTATTCACAAGTTAGAAGAGCATTCCTATGCAAACACACAAAATGTCCAAAAATTCCTTCTACTTCATTTAACTCATTTCTTTCCAAAAGATAGTTCATCAACTAAATAATACAAGTGATTTGATCAGAAACAATATTTCAAATGAATTTTCCTAAAATTTCAGCACTTCTTTTTGAAAAATAGCCATGCCAAGTTTGTGAATTCTTTATGTTGCAAACGAACTACTTACTCACACAAAAATTCTTGAAATGAATCAATCATATACTTCAGTCACAAAGCATTAAATATCAAAATTTATCATCATTGAGTACCTGATTGATCAATTTTCTATCCATTAATGATGAAGTGGCAACAGAATGTATAAAATGACCCTTTCCAACACAAAAAGATAAACACCACCAAACTTGTCTCTTTTATTCTTGAATTTATGAATAAATCATTCTTCCCCTCACATAAAATTAAACACAAAGACACCCAAAAATAACAAAAACTACTCAACTCATGATATAACTATAAACTAAGAACTAAAATTGGGTAGAAATGCTAAAAGTGATAAATTGTGCCATGCATCTCACCATTCAAGCTTCAAACAAAACCAGCATTCAATTCAACGATGCAAAGATGGCATCAGCTTAGGGCCCTTAGCCACTTTACTTTATTAAGCAATAACCAAACTTCACCAAGTGTCAAACATGAGAATACGAAAAAAATTCCATCGATGAAGTATCAAAATATATCAACTTGGCATCAGCTTAAGGCCATTTTTTTGAATTGTATAACATAGACAAGAACAAGAATGAAGAACAAGCTGTAATTTTTTTGAATAAAACATGAAAATAACAACAAGAAAACAATTTCAAAATTTAAGAACAAGAAAACAAACATTTTTAGGAACTAATGCTCTAATACCACTCTGATACGAACCCTAGGCAAAAAAATTGACCGGACTTGGAACTGATGCGGAACCCAAGAATGCCTAAACAAAATTCGACTTGACGGATTCAAGCCCGTTGATTAAGAAATCAAGAATTTGAAGTATTTTCTTTTGATTATACAAGATATTGACCTATTGTGTATAATGAGATAAGAACCAATGGTGTTCAAGATAGGCAATTACAAGAATCAATCTTGCAAACTATCCTAAGTCTTTGGAAGACAAGTTGGAGAATAAACTCATGTAATATTATTATTTGAATAATGAATGTTTTGTCCGTAACGCGGGGGGAGGGAGGGGGCTTAAATAAGGTGGAAATCATCCCCTAACCTTACACATAAGTCCTATCAACACTATGACAATAATTTGCCAAATCTCAACTAGTTTAGGATTGGAACACTAGACATAAAACTGGATAGACTAACATGCATATGAGCTGATATTATCCACCCAAAATAAAGCAAAAATCTTATGAAAAAATGCTGAAAATAAATCCTAATTTAGTTTGGAATGGACGGCTACATAGGGTCTTCATCCAAATTTGGGTTTTTCAAACCCTTCTTTAAGCTCTTCAATTCTTGGGCTTCTTGGACTTGAATCTTCCTTACATGGACTTCTAAAACATGGATGGGCCTCTTAACTTGAGCTTGAATGAATTCTTACCCTCAATTTGCAAACAATGATGCTTGTTGGTCCAAAATCTCCTTGACAAAATCCAACATGGCTTGATGCAACTTTTTGGTCCAACTGGAATTGAATTGGATCCATTCTTTGAGATTGTTGCACGACTCCATCACTTGGTCCTTGGCCCACGTGTGCATCAAAAGGCCACTCCTGATTTTCTACTGTAGATAAAAGTATTTGACTCATATTTATCGTGGTTATTAATGTAAAAGTCTCTTGATCTCTTGATAGTCTACCCCACATCTTTGTATATATCATTTTCCAACTAGTCTTGCCATATATCTTTATATACTTTCATCTGCTTTGAGTTTCACAACAAACGACCATCTATAGCCAATCATCTTATCCTCCTCAAGCAGTGTAATAAGTTCCTAGGGTGAAATTTTTTACAAAGCCTCCATTTTTTTCATTCATCACCTTTGTCCATTTGGGATGTGTTAATGCATCCGACAACTTATACTTTATATTCTTGCTTAACATGGAGTGCATAAGATTTAGATAATTTGTGGGAGGACAAATAGTTGCTAATTGTGTACTTAGCCTTGGCTTTATTATCAAGTTCATATTGTCTTTTCAAAACTCTGTTGTTCAATTTCTGTGTATATTTATGACCTATATGTGGTGATTCACAAGATTCATTAGACATGGGTTCCAAGATTACATAAGGAGGAATATTCTAGGTTGATCCTTTAGTTGATGATGTGAGAATGGGTAGTCTGGAGTACCTGATTCCTGGAAGAACAATCATTTTCTTCTCCACACTATTCAATTATTTCTTTTAAATCAACGAATACATTCTCTTATCTTGTACTCTCCCTTGAAAAGAATATTTTAGCCCATACTCCCCATGGATAATAAGGCTCTAATTCACGAAAAAAAGCATCATGGTCACATGTAACATCTAGAATTTAGGATCTTAGCATCTATAGCCTTTTTTAAAATCAGAATAGCCAACAACATTTATCTTCACACAAGAATTAGGTTTATTTTTCAAAGGTTTAAGGATATGGACGTCCACAATAAAACCAAAAAATCATGGTTCAAGGTTTGGTAGATAGTGGAATTGAAAATGAGGATTACAGCTTTTGTTAAGAAGTTTAAAAATTTAGAACACGAGAAGGTATTGTATAAATAAGATAGGCAACCAATTTCACAGCTTCTCCCAAGAATAATTAGTGCGTATTCATGCCAAAGAGGGGTACACAACCACTTCTATTAATTGTTGATTCTTCCATTCTTGCAATCCATTTTGTTGTGGAGTATAGGTGCAAGAGGTTTGATGTTGATTCCCATGATGACTTAAAAACATACCAAAATAGGCATTAATATATTTGGTTTAACTCCATTGTCAGATTACAGAATACAAACTTGCTTTTGGTATTGAATACCAACAATTTTTTAAAAATCCTGAAATGGTACAATAAGAAAAAGTAATGAGTTTTAGAAAAAGGAATGAGTTTACATCACTTCTATTATATTCATTCTAATGCCATTCAATAAGAAAAAGTAACAATTTAATGAGTTTTAGAAATATATGGTACTTTTACTAGACCCCAAACATCATAATGAATGACTATAGAAGACTCAAAATTTTATTGAAATTTGGTAAATACTACAATTTGTGACTTTTAGCCAATTCACAAATATCACAATATTGGATACAGATTTGGTTAGGCTAAAGATGTGGTCATGTTGAGGAGATGAAAGCTAGAGCAAGTTTGAACTCGAGCATACCAAGATTAAAGCACAAGTGGCCGGATCCTTTTAAGTTCAAGAAGGCTGGATTTCACTTCAAATTTATTTTTAGTTTGGTCTTTATTTTGTAAGCCCAATTAATGTGATTATACACTTTTAAATGGCGTTGGTTTAAATGTTGGTTTAATTCCTAGTTTAAGATTCAATTATCTAGTCTTTAATAAGGCCCATTTGGCCTATATTTGGAGCCTTGGCCGAACATCTACTTAGTACTACTAGGTTTTTTTCTCTTACTTTTATAGCAAGAAACACTTAGGGTTTTTGGGGGCTGCTTTGGATGAACCCTTGCCCTAAGTTTTTGGTGATTTTAGCTAGTTTTTAGGACTTATTAAGCCTATAAATAGGCCTTATAGCCTCGTAATATTCAACAACTTTGATAATAAAAACTTGAGTTTTGCGTAGTTTAATAGTCTTTCTCTAGTCTTTGAATAGACTATTTGTTGGGCTCCAAGTTTGAGAAACTTGTGTGTGTGTTAACCAACACAAGATATTTATTCTTGCTAATTCCTAACATCGGGTCAACATTTGGTATAAGATGCTAGTTGGTTCTTACTTGGCTAATAGTATGGGTTGACTAAACCGTCTAGTCGGTTCTATATTCTTGTGTATGTTGTCTATCTTTGATTATTCATAATTCTTGGACCTTGTTGTTCTACTTTCACAACCAATTTTAATGATACTTGGCTTGGTGCCACTTAAGACTGTTAGGTTGCATGGCATCAACTTGGTTGCACCTGTGGTTTGTATCACTTGGTATTATAGCTATCCAAATTTCGGTCAACTTTTTTGCATAAGATTCATATCTTTAATTTTTGCTTATTCTTTTCTTGTGTCCTTTTGTTCTTCGCAAATATCTTTTTGTTTCTTGTTGAATTTTGTCTAGATCAATTTTAATCACATCAACAGTGTTCACCGATGTTGTTTTTTAGCACTGTTCATTGGTATTGTTTGGAAAAAAATATAAAAAGGAGAAAAAAGAAACGTCAATAAAAAGAAGGATGAACATGAAAAAAAAAGGGAAGAAAGAGAAGGACGGTTGCATTGAGGAGAAAGAATTATTAGGGTTTGCCTACTTGAGTGTTCATGTAGGCAAGTTTTTTGTTGTCAATGATCTAATCCAAGGAGGTGTTGGTTTTCTATTCCTATCCCCAATTG
Source organism: Cinchona pubescens (assembly GCA_025175665.1). NCBI lineage: Eukaryota > Viridiplantae > Streptophyta > Magnoliopsida > Gentianales > Rubiaceae > Cinchona > Cinchona pubescens. The sequence continues at coordinate 2,250,001 of JANKKI010000049.1, read as the reverse complement.
GTGTTGGTTTTCTATTCCTATCCCCAATGGGATTTGGTTTATAATCCTAATCCCAATTGGATTTAGTGTTCTAACCCTAATCTAGACAAATTTGGGAAAGTAATTTTAATCTTGGTTGGATTTGGAAATCTACCCTAACTCAAGTTGAATTAGGAAATTTATAGAATTTTGAAACTTTCTAGGAGTTCTTCTAGTTTGTGTAGGTAGGTAACTTTCCATCTTTTGATCCTTGTTCCTTGTATGCAACCATTAGTTTCCTAAATTATACTAACTAAAGGTCAACCTAAATGACCGAGACAACACATTCCCCAAGTGGACTACCATGATGGCTTTGATTTGAGGATGAATCCTTTCAAAGATGGAGGGAATGAAACAATCTGGTTAGGCTAAAGATGTGTCATGTTGAGGAGAAGAAAGATGGAGCAAGCTTGGACGCGTGCATGCCAAGATTGAATCACAAGTGGCTAGATCCCTTTAAGTACAAGAATGCCAGATTTCACTTCCAATTTATTTTTAATTTGGTCTTCATTTTGTAAGCCCAATTAATTTGATTGAATGATGCAAAATGGGCTCGTTTAAATGTTGGTTTAATTCCTAATTTTAGATTCAATTATCTAGTCTTTAATAAGGCCCATTTGCCCCATATTTGGACCTTGGCCGAACATCTAGTTAGTATTACTAGGGTTTTCTTTTCATGCTTGTTTAGAATAAAACAATAAGGGTTTTTGGGGGTTGCTTTGATCGAGCCCTTGCCCTAATTTTTAGGGGATTTTTAACTAGTTTTTGGGACTTATTAAGCCTATAAATAGGCCTTATAGCCATGTAATATTTAGCAACTTTGATAATAAAAACTTGAGTTTTGTGAGTTTTAATACTCTTCTTTTAGTCTTTGAATAAACTATTTGTTAGGCTCCAGGTTTGAGCAACTTGTGAGTGCATTAACCAACAAAAAATATTGGTATATTAAGAAATCCTGCTATATTCTAAGCATCGGGTCAATATTTGGCTGAAGATGCTAGTTGGTTCTTATTTGTCTAATAGTAAAGGTTGACCAAACTGTCCAGTTAGTTATATTCTTGTCTATATTGTCTATTTTTGTTCATCCATAATTCTCAACCCTATTGTTCTACTTTTGTGACCAAATTTTAATGATCCTTGGCTTGGTTCCATTTAGACTGTTGGGTTGTGTTACATTAATCTTGATCGTGCACATAGTTCGCATCAATATTAGTCCTATAACTCATAGCAGAAAAAAAGATGCGGTTGTAATTTTCTGAGAAGGACAAACAGAGGTGGCCTAATCGTCGATGTCATAACCAAACAGTTGCTTGAGCTTTTTCTTCACAAGAAAATTGGTTTGCCTAATTTAATCTCACTTTCCCATGTTCTAGTATTTTCAGGAAGTAGAGTTTGCCCTGCGCAACACCATGAGTAAGAATCTTTTGAGTCAAAATTTCCTCAGAAACACAAAATTATGGCAAAATATTTAAGGTGGAAGGAAGAACAAAAGTTATTTGTGATAAGAAATTAGGGTATTCCTACTCTATTTCGTACGTTTTTTGCATTAGTTTGGCATTTTTGGAGTTTATGTGTTATTTTTATGCATTCCCGTTTCTCTGTGTTAATATACGTTTAATGTAGTATTTTAGTATTTATTTAATGATATTTAGCTTATATTTATGTGTGTATGTGTTTAAGGTTATGTTTATGTTGTTTACCTAATTCTTAACAGCATTTGAGGTCTTTGAGTGTTTTTGCTTGTCTTTTATTTATAGTTTAAGTCAACATTTAAGTGTTATTTTAGAGTTAAAATTATAGATATTAATGTGTATTTTTGTTCAACGGTCGTGTAGGAACAAACGATGCGTCAATCGAACATTGCACGAGAATTTAAGAGGCAAAATGGCAAAACCGCACGAAGTTGTCAGGGCCACTCCTAGAGTGCTAGTAGACAAGGCGAAAGCACTCGCAAACTGCGAGTCAGTAGGACAAAAGCATTCTCATAGTCTGCAATAGTCAATTGCCCTCTATGGTTGGTTCTCACTATTACGTGATTTTGACGATTTTTAAAGTTTCGAGTGTCCATTTTGGGCCCGTAATAGTGTGTTTCGAAGTTTATTCAAAGTTCTATACTTTGTAACTCGTAGAAACTATAAATAAGGGATTTTAAACCTCAAAAACAAGTTATCTTTCAGCTTTCCTCTGGGGGGCTGAAATATTAGACTAGATTTTTCTTTATTTTTTAAGAAGGGTTTAAGAGGAAGTTCAAGATTGACAACTTTGGACAAAGAATTTTTGATTATTCATAAGAGAAGCCTTCTTAGACCTTTGTTACGCTATTTAATTTCAGTTTTATTGCTCTTTAATTGTTCACTTTGAATCACTTCTTTCCTTAATTACTTTCTTAGATTCAATATTTTCTTTTGTGTTTATGCTCTCAATTATGTTCTAATTTGTCTTGGATTAAAGTTTGATTAAAGATGCCAATTCTATTGGGTAATGATTAACTTGATTATCAATTGGAATAATCATAACAATTGAGTAATAATTGGCAAATTGACAATCTCAAATAGTAGCAAACTCTAGATTTTTTTTAGGTTGGCTGTGGTGATAAATTTCATTGATCCCCCGTCAAAGACCTATATTGAATGTTTGATTAAATCAATTCAAGACCAAGGTTGCCAAATTAATTAATTAGTTCATAGTAATTCCATATAGCTAAGACTCAAGTTTATTAATCTAGGACATCAAGGTGTCTATCCCTAGATAGTTAATTTGATAGGGATCAATCGCTGAAGGTTTCGAGATTGGGTTAATTAGGAATTGAACTTCTATGCTTTATAATTGGACTAATTAATTGAATGAATTAATCAAAACTAGGAATTGGCTAGTCTTAACCTTAATCCATTGTTTTCATTACTTGAAGTATTTTAATTTTAGTTTATTCAACTCTCTCTCCAATTGTCGATTCTTCAAATAGCTATGGTTCAAATCAAATAACTAATACTTTCTAAACTAGTCCATGTGAGTTCGACCCTTACTTCCACTATATACTATTTGACCATGTACACTAGCGACGTGTTATCTAGTCGATGGTAGAGTTAGGTGATTTTAAATTTTATAACTAGATATTTAATGTATAAAGTTTTTGGTGCCGTTGCCCAGGATTGGTTGTTTAGCAATATTGGTACAATTTTACAAGAATACTACTTTGAAGTGTAATTTGTGTTTTATTTGTGCTAGTGTCATTGTGTGTTGCCAATATTTCTTTAAAAAAATCATAAAAAATATTTTGCTTTTTCGTGTATTGTGTTCTTGTATTTTAAAAAACCAAAAATATTTTATCTTTTTAGTTGATAGTTTAGGCTAGCTACTAGTATAAATTCTCCCAAAATTTTCTTTTTGTGTGCTTTTGTTTTAGTACTTGTTTTTGTATTTTGTTTTTGTGTTGGCCTTATAAGAACATGCAAGAATGAACTATCATCAATCTATTTGCTATGCCAAGGATATTATCATCCTTGTGATTATAGAGGCATGACCCATGAGTATGATTCTTACGGTGTTTTGGATGCACTTAAGATTGGTTATCATGGTATGTCAAACCAATTAGCAACCATAGAAAATAAATAACTTTCGTGCCAATTCAATTTCTTTTAATGGTTTATATTGTGATTCTTTTGCAGGTAACCATGCTAATAGGGAATGTGCATTACCAGTATGATCCCTACCCTTGTGATTATCAAATAGGATGGTTCGACTACCTAAATTCTTTCTCAAGCCACCAAAAATGTCGTTATTCTTTTCCTACATGCCAAGAGCCTACATATGGACAAAGTGAGCCACTGATATTCAGTGAAAGAGATTGCACGTGAATCAAGTAGACCAAACATAAACGATGAACCTAGATTTCTACCACTATCATCAAAAGAAGAAGATTCAAATGCAAGATTATAAAGAAAAATCATTGCCTATATGAAGGTGTCAATGAGCACCTTTGACGCACTAAGATGAACCATAAAGAGATATTCGACCAACTTGCTGAACTTGCAAGTATGTTGGTGGGTAAAATTCAAGGGACTCCTACACTAGTTACAGATGAAGAGGAGAGTGGCCACCTTGAGGGTAAGTTTGAGATGACCGAATCATGGAGCATGAGCAATGACGAACCAAAGAATTGCTTGCATCACCCTATCACATTGTCCATAAAAGTGCCATCCAGTATGTTGATAAAGTTGACACCAGTAGTGAAAGTTGCGCGGTATCTACTATAAGGTATTAGGGATATGGTGACTAAATATGCCAAGTTTCATCTGTCCTTGGGAGCTTTGGACATGCTACGCAATGCTGACAGCTAAGTAAGGTCTATAAAATTCTCGCAAGTCTCCTTTATTTTACTGTCTCTTATGTTTCTTCTAATTTTCTTTGATTTACGTTTTAGTTATGTGTGCTTTAGTGTAAGAACCCCGTGGGGTAATAAAGGCTTGAATCCTTGTGACTAGTCTACATAAGATAAGTAGCTATGTTATGATGTTATTATGCGTGGATAATATGTTATTAGGTCATGACAAAAAAATTATTTGATGAAATTGATATTGTCATAAATTTTGAATTGAACTTGGACCTAAGCTTTGTTACTTTATTGTGGAATTACTATTTTTTGATACATTCTCTTTGTTGGGTGTTTGAGTAGTTTGACAAGAATTATATTGATGCTTGGCTTGACCTTTCAATTTTTTTTTGGTTATTGAATACTTTTTGAAAATTAATGTGTAGAATTCTAAGTTGGGGTATGAATTGGGAATTTGTGGCCTTTATTTTTGATAAACCCCATAACCCTTTGTTAATGGCTTTTTATTTTTAATTGTTGAACCCCACGATGTCCTAATGGCTCTTATTTGTGTTTATCATTTTAGTTGGAAAAAGAAAAATAAATTATGTTTTGGTTGAGTCTTGTGCTCTTATGAGTTAAATCAGCTTGCTTTTATGCTAGGTACGATTTTTAGTGTATTTTGTGATTCTTTAGTTTCCATGATTTGAAGTTAAACCCAACCTTTAAGTTGAATTTTCATCATTTGATTATTTTCATATTCATCTTTTATACATATTATCCTAATCTCATAGTCTTGATTATCTGATTATATTAGAAGTGGTTCACTCTTGTTATGTTCAGCTATGTTTATGTGATGTTTTAGATGTTTTTAAGGATAGTTTGTGATTTGAAAAAAGAAAAAAAAATTGAGAAATTTTTTCACAAAAATTGTAAAATTTTTTTAATTATATATTTATTTGGCACCTTATAATAAAGAGTTTCAATCTTGAGGATCTAACTTGTTGGTCCCAAAGCAACCAAAAAGAGGGGTTGGGGGAATTAGGTTGTATTTAAAACAAACCTTTTTATGTGCTTAATAGAAATTCAAATTTTATGCACCAAATAAAAACTTAAGCACAAATGAATACGATAGATATTCAACAATTTAAGCTTAAAGAACAAATGAGAATATTGAGATTAAAAGAATCAAACCAAACTTCCAGAGCTTCTCAAGCTTGGTGCTTACAATTACAAATAGCTTCTTGCATGGCAACTACCAAGTTCTCAACTTGAAGTTTAGCCACTAAAAGTCTCTTCAAAGTAGGTGAGACAGTAACATCTTGTACACAAATGAGGATCATTCTTGCTCACACAAATTTCCTTTAGTTGAGCCAAGAGTTTTACACTCACAACCTCCCTTTGTTACAATTGTTATCTCTCCACTCTTAACTCTTACACTTCTAAGCTGTTTTCACAAAACTACCTACACTATTACAACACTTGTACTCACTATTTCTCTCAAATAGCTCAAGACATACTTGTAATCAATGTAGAAGTCTCTTTTGTTTAATTTAGGCTAAGGGGTATTTATAGTTGTCCATAATCTGCTTCTAACAACTTTCCAATGGCTATTTTCTGCTTACTGGAAAACTAGCCGTTGGACCTTTCGGATGGATGATACAGCAAGTATGCATCAAAACAAACTTTCTGTTGGACCATTCGGATCGGCCGCTGCTAAATCCAGCGTCCGACGTTGCATCCGTTCTCTGAGGGTATTCGTTCGGACATCCGAGAAAGCAGCCCAACCTGCGTCCGGTCGATGCAATGTCTTCTGGAAATATGGTCGGACGCTGTTCTTCGTCCGAGACGGTTTCAAGTTCTTTGTTTCAGACGATTATCATCATCCAAATTGTTTTCCTTTCCAACAATCATCAACGTCCGTAACTCCCTATTTTTCTGCACACTTGTTTTGAAACTGTTAGTGCGATTTGGTCATCATCAAAATATGATTATCATAACTGGGGTTCAACAATCTCCCCCTTTTTTATGATGACAAATCAATTGGACAATTCAAAAAACAACCATAAATTATGAAGTACTACACAAGAGAATTTGTCCATTATTTCTCCCCGTTTATAATTTATCAAAACATAAGAAAAATAATGCAATTGTTGGTTGTCCCCCTAACAAATTCTCCCCCTTGAAAGTATAAGAGATAATGATGTACACGGAAATGAGTCAATTTATGCATTTAAACAATTCTTCCCTTCAAGAATATGTGTTCCATAAGAGTGAGAGAATTCATGAAAAGAATTATGATCAAAATAGTTTTTGCTCATTCCTTACCAAAAAGCATCATCAAAACAATGAAGCATGTGTGATGCAATTTCTTGCAAAATAATCCATTTAAAAAAGAGAATGCCCCCCCTTTCTTTTGCAAGTAGTGACTTATAGACAAAAATTGGAGATACATATTACCTAGATTCTAAACAAATTCAAACACATAGATGAGTAATATTCAAGAGAACATAGTTCAACTTGATAAATGAAAGCACACAAAATTTTAGATGTTACCTATTTCAATATCATCTTAGCTCATATGTCTTGAACACCCTTCATAGATAATCTGTATTGAATTCCCTGGTACTCTCCAAGCATACCTACATACAAAGTTAAGCAACAACTTTTGGTACCCAAACTTTCTTGGGTCCAATTGGATTAGTAACATGCTTAATCGCCCAAATAGAATTTATTCCCAAATTTTTCATTTCTTTTAGCATAACAATTTTTCTTTATATGGCCATGTTGATGACAATAATTACAACTAATATTCTTATTGCCATAAAAAGATGATTTAGATTTAACAAAGTAAAAACAATTTTTTCTAAAAGTGATAAAATTTTTGTTCAAAAACATATTTCTAGTTCTTTTCTTTTCAAAAACATTTTCTTTCTTCTTTTTCAAATATCATCAAGATCATCTAATATCTTCTTCAATGAAACTTGTTCTTCGATGACCTTGGTTTTTTCAAATTTTTTTTTTTAAAACATCATTTTCTTTTGTCAAAGAATTATTTTCATGCACAAGTTTTGAGTTGGCACTCAATAAAGTATTAACTTTAATTTTTTACTATTTGTTCTTAGCATATGATTCTTTCAAACATTCATGCATTTTAAAAATAAATGATTCAACATCATCATCATCATCACATGAATCATCACAAGAATCACAACTAGAGGTTACCTCATTATTGCCAAGAGCCATAAGAGAAAGCCATTTGAGCCTCCTCATATCCTTCTTCAACCTATCCATCCGAATTGCAATCTTCCCAAGTGATTTGGAAGTTGTTGAAGTGAGGCTACCTTGAGTCTTTTCTCCTCTTCGATGAAGCTTTAAATGCTATGCTTCTTTTTCCTTTTGCCTCCTCATCTTGTACCTTGTATTTCATCTTCAATTCAAAGGAGGTTAGAGAATTCATCAAAGACTCGATTGGCATAGAATTTAACTTTTTTGACTCCTCTATGGCAATGGATTTAGGTTCCCATTCCTTAGGTAAAGAATTCAAAATTTTTCTATTCTTCTCACCCAAGGAATATTCTTTACCCAAACCTTCCAAATCCTTTACCAGATCATTGAATCTACAATACATTTTGTCAATGTCTTCATGAGGTTCCATTTTGAAGGATTCATATTTAGCCACAAGAAGTGACTTCTTTTGCTCTCTTATATCTTCACTTCCTTTATGGATTTCTTTCAATTTGTCCCATATCTCCATTGGCCGATTTGCAACCTTTTACTTTACAAAACTCATCTGCATCCAAGGCATTATACAAAATATTAATGGCTTTAGCATTTATAGATAAATTTATTTTATCTTTTGCATTTAACTCATATCTAGTCTTAGGCCTTAATCTATGAGTATTTTCATCAAGAATATTAGCTTCGAAAGAACCTTCACAAATAATATACCATAAATTAATATCAATAGATTGAACAGAAATTTTCATTCTATCCCTCCAAAAAATAAAATTAATGCCATTAAACATGGGAGGTCTAGTGATAGAATGCCCCTCTAAAAACAAAGCATTATTGGTTGCCATGATCTTTACTCTAATGCAATTTAAGCAAAATAAAGAGACCAATGCCCTGATACAAATTGTTGGTCCCAAAGCAACCTAAGAGGGGGGGTGAATTAGGTTGTATCTAAAACAAACCTTTTTTTGTGTTTAATAGAAATTAAAACTTTACGCACCAAATAAAAACTTAAGCACAAATGAATACACTAGTATAGATATTGAACAATTTAAGCTTAAAGAACAAATAAGAATATTGAGATTAAGAGAATCAAACCAAACTCCCAAGCTTCTCAAGCTTGGAGCTTACAACTACACAGAGCTTCTTACAAGGCAACTACCAAGTTCTCAACTTGAAGTTTAGCCACTAAAAGTCTCTTCAAAGTAGGTGAGACAATAACATCTTGTACACAAATGAGGATCACTCTTGCTCACACAAATTTTCTTTAGTTGAGCCAAGAGTTTTACACTCACAACCTCCCTTTGTTACAATTGTTATATCTCCACTCTTACACTTGAAGAACTCTTACACTTCTAGGCTCTTTTCACAAAACAACCTACAATATTACAACACTTGTACCCACTATTTCTCCCAAATAGCTTAAGAAATACTTGTAATCAATGTAGAAGTCTCTTTTGTTTAATTCAGGCTAAGGGGTATTTATAGTTGTCCATAATCTGCTTCTAACAACTTTCCAATGGCTATTTTCTGCTTATCCACTAGAAAACTAGCCGTTGGACCTTTCGGACGGCCGATGCAGCAAGTATGCATCCAAACGAACTAGCTGTTGGACCTTTCGGACGGCCGCTGCTAAACCCTGCGTCTGACGTTGCATCCGTTCTCTGAGGGTATTTGTTCGGACGTCCGAGGAAGCATCTGTACCGTCAGAATTGTTTTTCTTTCGGATAATCATCAACGTCCATAACTCCCTATTTTTCTACACTTATTTTCAAACTGTTAGTGCGATTTGGTCATCATCAAAACATGATTATCATAACTGGGGTTCAACATAACTGTTTAAAAGACTTCCTAGCTTCCAAACGGTTGCCTTCAGGATTTCTATACCCTCTTTGCCTAAAGTATTGTAGAGAGTTAGACAAAAAGATTTTTCCTTTACTTTTCTTAGGTTTTTGTATTTTGTGAGAAATGTTTTGTGACATTATGGTGGAATGGCACATTGTTATCTGGCTTGATGTTAATTATGTATGATATTGTAACATAGTGTTTGGAGCACCTCATGACCGTATGTTGCATTAATTTTTTTTAAATGGGTGAAACTAGGATTTATATGACATTGTGCTTTCTTTTAATGTAAATTTTTAGAGTCAATGATCTAAGAGAGCAGTTGTGTGAAATGTTTTGATTGACAATACCTCGTTGTAAATTGTTGAAGTTATTTTCCTACTTAATAATGTAATGGATTTGAAATGAAATAGGATTTTGCTTGCTCATTTGTGTGTTAGTGCATATAGTATGGTATTGGGTTCTATTACAATAATTTAGGTCTTCACCCCATTCTCAGGACATTAATCTGTGGCTTGTTACTTGTGTGCTCCTAGGTACTCCAATGAACTTGAAAAGGAAAAAAAAAATGGTTTGCTTTACATAAAGTGTGTAAGCATGGTAAAAAATGGAAATGAAAATTTTCTTGCATGAAAATGTATCTTGCCTTCGCCAAAGAAAAAAAAAAAAGAAAATGAGCCAAATAAAAGGTGGCCATAAAGGATTGATGTAAAGTTGCGTTTTGATGAAAAATGATGGCTACGTGTTAAATGATTTTAATAGTTCTTGGTATTTTGTCATTGTGTGTCATTTGCATGTTCAACATTTTAATGTTCTATCGATCTTTTTACGTTGTATTGATGGTTATAGGTTTGTAATCTCAGGAATTTTTGAGTTTATAGTAGGAAGTCGGGATGTTTAGTGTAACATAGTCCATATTGGTTGATTTAACTTCTTGAATTTTTTTCGTAGGAAGTCTTCTTGATATAGTTCCTAGTCGTGGTTTTTGGTATGTATACTTGTGCAACATCTATTTTCTGTGGTGCTCGAATTTCGGACTTGTGTAACATCTATTTTTGGTATGTATACTTGTGTAACATCTATTTGTGTAACATCTATTTTTTTTCAGTCAAAAGTTAATGTGTTTTGAGTCTTTGTTTGTTATGTTTTGCTTAGGAATAGAAAAACCTTAAGTTGGGAAGTGTTGATAACCAAAAGAAATTAGGGTTATTTCTATTCTTTTTCGTATGGGTTGTGCACTAGGTCATTATTTTTAGAGTTTTATGTGTTTGTTTTCATGCATTTCTCTTTCTATATGTTAATATATGTTTAATGTAATGTTTTAGTGTTTATTTAATGTTATTTCACAAATATATGTAATGTGTTTAAAGTTGTGTTTAGCTTGTTGGCCTAATTCCTCTCGGAATTAGAGATCTTTGTTCGTTCTTGTTCATCTTTTGTTTATATTTTTAATCAGTATTTGAGTGTTATTTTAGAGTTAAATTATATATATTAATGTGTCTTTTTTTTCTCGAGTCATGTAGGAACAAACAATGCATCAATCGAATGTCAGACAAAAATTTTAGAGGCAAAAGAGCAAAACCACGTGAAGAGGCAAAAGAGCAAAACCGCGTGAAGCTACAAGGGGCCCTTGTAGATTGCAAGTGATAGACAATAGCCCTATGTGATTGGCTCAATGCTGCTATATGATTTTGATGATTTTTAAAGTTTCAGGTGTCCATTTTAGGCCCATTGTATGATTTCGAAACTTATTCAGAATCCTACACTTTTTACTCTTAGAAACTATAAATAAGTGTGTTTAGGACCTCAAAAATAAGTTTTCTTTCAGCTTCCCTTCGGGGGGGCTGCAAGATTAGACTAAGTTTTTTTCTTTTAATTTTTCAAGTAAGGTTGAAGAGGAGGTTCAAGATTGAAAACCTTGGACCAAGTACTTGTGATTATTCGCTAGATAAGCTTTCTTAGACCTTCTTAGACCTTTATTCTGATATTTAATTTAGTTTTTTTGCTCTTTAATTGTTCACTTCAAATCACCACTTTCCTTAATTGCTCTCTTATATTAATGTTTAGATTAGTTTACATACTTTCAATGTTCTTTTTTGTTTTTGTATTTATGCTCCCAATTATGTTCTAATTTGTCGTGGATTAAGGTTGGATTATACCAATTCCATTGGATAATGATTAACATGATCATCAATTGAAATAATCATAAAAATTAGGTAACAATTAGCACAAATTGACAATTTTAGATGAGGAGTGCCTAACTCTATAACTTTAGTTGAGGTGATACGGTCCATTGATCTGCCGTCATAAGATCCGTGTTGATTGTTTAATTAATTCAATTGAAGACCAATATGTCTGGATTAATTAATTAGTTCACAATAATTTCATATAGCTAAGACTCAAGTTTATTAATTTAGGACATAGAGGAATCTAACCTAAGATAATTAATTTCATAGGGTTCAATCGACGAAGATTTCGAAGTTGGGTGGAATATTGAGAATTGAACTTTAATGCATTATAATAGGACCCATTAATTGAATGAATTAATCAAAACCAGGAATTGGCTATTCTTAACCCTAATCCATTATTTTCATTACTTAAAGCCTTCTAATTTATGTTTACTTAACTCTCTCTCCTATGGTCGATTCTTCAAATAGCATTCAAACCAAATAACCGGTAGTTGTTATTACAATCCTTATGGGTTCAACCATTACTTCACTGTATTCTATTTGACCTCGTACACTTGTGGTGCGTTAAAGAACTATCTAGTTAATTGTAGAGTTAAGTAATTATAAATTTTATAACTACATATTTAATTTATCAATTTGGCTAATCAATGAAAGATTATATTCAAGGGATGGTACAACAAGTATTATATCTAGTGTAAGAGTGCCACAGAAAACAATAAGGATCTTGTCAAGTAATAGGAGAGGTATTAATATTTGATGTAGAAATTATAGATGGGGAGGATAGATGATTTGACTGTAACTGAATAGAATCCGTTGTCATGTGAACAAATACACTTGCGTCAACTATCCAAGTAGTATTCTTAGAAGATCCAGAAAGTACAGTTGTCTTACCAGCACTACATGGGTGGACAACATTGGTCGTGGCATGTGATTGTTCTATAGCTCTTGAAGTCACCATAGTCTTCCTAACAATATTTTTTCTGGGTTTCTTCACAAGTACCGCTGTGACACCACACTCTCGGGAAAACTGTGATCGCCGTGCCCTTACCTTTCCTTGAGGACACAAGGCACAGAAACATCAAATCACCGATATGAAATCCTACAAAATATTTAATAACATGGGTTAAGCAAAACACGAGCTTAGTAAGTAGTACTTGCATTCTCTTACTAAATCAAAAACGTTACCATATATACATTTTCTTCCCAAATCTGTCCATTCATTAATATGTGCAACAAAGTGACACAATTCAATAGGTATATACATAGCAAGTGGTCATAGGTCAAGCAAAATTCCATTAACCAATTATCAAATATCAATCATAGCAATCATCTACACTTGCTCATGTGAGATTCTAAAGGTGGCTCGAACGGATTTTAGAGAAAACTCACACCCTTACGTCATTGTAGCACTTAGTTCTCACACTCCCTTGTGTAACATCATACCATCAATTGTATCATCAGTCAAATAATTACTCCTATCATATTATTTATTGCATTTTACGAAAGACCACTTAGCATATACTTGTACAAAGAAATTAAATATAAACTATGCTTAATTCGATTTATAAACAAAAAAAGTCTACGTTTCACAAATATTTAACATTCCAAATATCACTTGGAAAATATAAGGCAATACAGGAACCACTTACTTGATCAAATATGAATGTCAGAACCTTGTAAAGGCACCCTAAATTGCCAATATGTGAACACTTAAATATATACCAAATTGGGTTAAATTGTATTGCGAAATATAATTCTTACAAATTAAACATCTCTTGATTATTTCTTGGAGCATTCCCAAATGTATAAATTTTGTTATAAGGTGTACGAAGAAAAGGCATACTAACTAAATGAACTATCAAATGCTTTACTTATAATTCTAAGAGAACATTATGCTTTGGAATGACCATGATTTATTCAATTGTACAAAACTCACAATCAAGACTAGCTAAAAAGGAAAGGATTAAACAGATTCTAATTACGTCCTTAGGGTTAACATTTTAAATTAATTACATCCTAAATATTTGAACATTTTCTGTCAACATTATCTCCATACTATGGTTATGCACCAAAATACATTAGGTATTGAAAACCCAAAAGCAGCAAATAGAAATAGAAATATAGTCATGCACAACAATAGATTAGATATGTATTAAATACTCAAAAGGATATCAATGCACCCAATTATTTTTTATTTGAATTAGCTAACCACAGAACCTTGGTGGGGCAACTCCTATTTTTATTAATAACCAAAGAAAGTAACGTACAAGGAGGGGGACTAGGACAATACTTCCCGGTAAAACATCACAAATAGAATTAAAATGATGAAAAAATACATAAATTAAACTAATAAAATTGAGAAGGTTTGAGTAGCATCTAAACGAATCAAGCCAAGTAGATCTGAGATGGTGAAAGTGAGTCAAATGCAAGCTAGAAATTAGAAGAACTACTATTTTTGCAAGGAAATATGCTGTCAAGTTAGCTTCGCGATAAATATGAAGAAAATATAATGGACTTGGGTAAGAAGATCATGAGCTTGACAAATAAGAGCATTCCAGTGCCAAATAAGACTTATCACTCAAAATTATAATAGCCTTGCAAAGAACTTGAGAATCCGATTCAATCAACACTTCCATTCAACCATGATTCGATACAAAGTTTAACACCTTGAATTAGAGCCAAAGGCTCCGGTCCTATAATACTTTTCTAGCCAAAAGAAGAGGCTAAACCCAATACTAAATGATTAGATGAATCCAAAGAAGACCACCCCTACCAACAAGACCCGAAGAGGTTATCGAAGAACCACTGACATTTAGTTTAAATCTAACTACAAATCGAAAAAGGAGTTAGGATTTCAGAAGGTTTAGTGACCACCCAACCTTGTCCTAAACTCGAAGAATTAGAATTCCCAAAATGTTTTTTCTAAACCCAACTAGGTGAAATTTTTTATTGAAACAAGATTCAAGTTTTACAAAGCTGAATGTAAGGGCATCTTTGAGCATCCAACTGCAACAATCCTTTCACAAGGTGAGGAATTGTGTGTTGGTTATACTCAAGATATGTCTTATTTTTATGCCCTCATTTGCACGATTATCCACAACTTAATGAGCTGATTTGCCTTCCTAAATATATGCAAAAAAGAGAAATTTTTTCCTATTACAGAGTTGTGAATGAACTGAATGAGGAAGTCGATGTTCCATGGTGGTATTGCTTTGCCATTCAAGATATTGATAATTACCAATGAGTCCATTTCCACTTGGGCCGATGAGAGCTGAAATTTGGCACAAAGTTGGAGATCATCGACCAGAGCCATAAGTTCTACATGAACATTGGATTGGCTATGATAAAAGTTAGAAAAAGGAAAATAAGTTGGCCATTATGATCCCGGATAGCTCCTCATCCCAGACCATTTTCCTCTTGAAGCTTGAGGGGAAAGTAGAGAATGTGGAAGAGATTGAGAAGTTGCCGCGAGCTTCCATATTATTATGTCCTTTTCATTTGAAGTGATCAATGACTTTTCTTTGAGAGTTTCCCATATTCTATCAAGTTCTTCTTGAGAGTATCTAGTGTCAAGCAAGCAGATATTCCAACCATTAGAGCTCTAAATTTGTGCCAACCGTGATGCCCTTGTCATAAACATTTTCTATTTCATGAGTTAGGCACCTCTTTGTGTCCATGGATCATACCAAAAGGAGGAATTTTCATGATGCAATAATACCATTAGACCACTTTCAGCCTCCTCTCGCACTTTTAGCATTCCTTTTCATGTGGAAGAGATATTCACAGCTTCATCACTTCACAAGGATGAGTATGCCCACGCATGTATCTTGCGTGAAGAAAGTTTCTCCAAAGTGAATTTTCCCTCCTAAATTTCAACCACAACTTGATGCTAAAGCCATTCGCTAAACATGTAAGGAAGGGGATTCCTAGACCATTGATTGTCGTAGGTCTACAAATGTCTTTCCAAGCAAACCAATGTCGCTTTTGTCCAAGGTCGGATGCTCCCCAAAAGAAGTTTGCAAATTGTCTATTCACTTTTTTTAACACGGCTTTGGGTGGGCAAAGGACCACCAATAGGTAGATATGGATACTTGTGTGGATGTTCTTTATGAGAATCAAAATTTTTTCTCTGGGGGAAGAAACTTGGACAACCAACCATTGACTCGAGCTGCTATTTTATCTACCACAAGTTGGAAAAGTGCTCGTCTCTTCTTTGCTTTTGGAATGGGGCAGCCTAAGTAGGTGAATGGGAAATTCTTCTTTGCAAAGCAAGTTTTGTGTTGAATCATACGTATTCAAGATAAGGGGGCTGCTTTGAAGATGAAGAAAGAGCTCTTGGATTTGTTCACTAGCTGACCGGTTGATGCTTTGAATTTTTCAAGGAACACCATGTGATTCCTAACTGATTTTGTATCCCCTCTTGTAAAAATGACTACATCGTCTATAAAAACAATATTTGAAATTGAAAGACAGTGATTAGGAAGACCAAAGTCCATTATTTTCCTTTGACAGACCAGGCTCTTTAAGCACTTGGAGAATACTTCCATCATGATGATAAAGAGCATCGGTGATAGAGGATCTCCTTGCTGAACTCTTCTAGAAGATTTGAAGAACCTTTTGGAATTCCCATTAATAAGAACTGAGAACCTGCAATTTTGAATGACATTGTGTAGTAGAGAAATCCAGTCTTTATGAAACCCCAACTTTCTCATTATGGCATATAGAAAGTGCCAAGAAAGCCTATCGAATGCTTTTGTGAGGTCTAATTTAACAATTAGGTTTCCTTCTCGCATTTTCCTAACCATGAAATCAACCATTTCTTGAGCAAGAATAATGTTGTCCGTGATTTCTCTTCCCTTCAGATAAGTCACTTGCTTTTCAAAATAATTTTTGGCAGCATTAAGGCTAGTCGATTTGCCAGCACTTTTGTATAGATTTTGTTGAAAAAAGTGCATAGGCTAATTGGCCTAAATTCATTAAAAGAAGATGGGTTGGCTACCTTAAGGATTAATTGTCACGCCCCAAAAACGGGACCGTAACACGCTGCGCTAATGGTACACCGGCCCAAAGTGCAAGGCACAAACGAACAGAGCAACAAACTTAACCGCAATGTAATAGAACCATCAAACCTTCTATTTCTTAACTATAAAACTGAATATTTCATTTTGCACAAAAAATACGAATTACAAAAATCCTTCTTAGTACAAAAGATGCTACAACATCTAGAAAGTTCATTTTTATTGAAAACCTATCTAATGTTGACCCTCTCCAAACAAAGAGAAGCTTGGAAGATTATCCGAGAATCCTACCGGTAATGTGGAATCTGGAGAAAATCTAAAAGCGCTGATGGAGAGTCCAAAAACGGCACCTTTCTGAAAAGATTAGATGTGTATAAGAGACAGAAAATACACATCTAGATGTGTTTAAGAGACAGGTCAGATGGGGTATGCATTGCGGTGTGTCTCTTATACACATCTAGATGTGTATAAGAGACAGGGTCCAAGTTGTTAAGCTTTGTATCTATGATGTCTCAGGCCATTTAAACGTCAATAAACCATAATCATAAGTAGTTTCTAAAATGTCTCATGCCATTTAAATGTCAGGCATGTCCAAAACATAGCCAAAAAGATCCAATCATTTCTGTCTCCTGAGGTCAAAGAATTTCACAGATCCTGTAATGTCGCGAACAAAACAGAATCTTATATAATTCTAAGCCCGAGCACATCGATTTAAACCACGAAAGACTCATCGAATACCTATTACCTGTCTCTTTAAACATTTCCAAACACATCCAAAGATTATATACCTAGGTCACCTATGAGCCAAAACAGTCATAAAATGCTTTCATATCAAAAGAGTTTGCAAACATATCAATTGATTAACATAAAATAGCTTGGTCCCGATTTCATATGTAATAATTCCAAAACTTGGTAAAAGTGCAATTCCAAACATCATACACATTCTAAAATCCATCCAAACATATTTCGAAAGTCGTTAAACAAAATACAAGTGGAAGAGGGAATGTATATGTTACCCATCCTATCAAAGCAAAAACATTTAGTGGTATCAGAGCATAGGTTTGAATCCTAAGTCCAGTAATAGGTATTCGATGAGTCTTTCGAGGTTTAAACCGATGTGCTCGGGCTTAGAATTATATAAGACTTCTGTTTTGCTCGTGACATTACAGGATCTGTGGAATTCTTTGACCTGGAGTTATTGATTGACTTGTTTTGGGAGGTTTTGAGAGGTCCTTGATTATGTAATCTTTGTTGTACCTCTTTTGTTGAATCTTGAAGAGTTATTCTTTGCTCATGATTTCGTCTTTGACTCTTATCAGCTAGTATGCCACCTAGGACGCGTTTTGGTTCTAGAGGTCACGGTAGAGGCTCGGCACAGCAGGACCCTCAGCCTGGGGAGTGTCTAGCTGGTGGGGATCCGCTGCAGGAGATCCCTGTAGTCGAGTCGGCTTGAGAGAGTGTTACTAGGCCTGCGGTACACCCTAGGGAGGAGGCAGGGCCGTCAGCACCTCCTCCTCCGACTGGACCGCCAGTGGTTGATTATGGTGCCATTGTGGCGGTTGTGGCACAGGTTATTCGACAGTTGGACACTGAGCGACCTCCGTTGCTCCACCACCTCCACCACCGCGCACCGACATTCCATCCTGTTTGGACGCTCAAGAAGGCCGGGCTACCTACGTTTGATGGGGCTCGGATCCGCAAGGCGGAGTCATGGATGGGCGAGATAGAGAGGATTTTGAGTTATTTCAGATTCGGTGGAGTCAAGGACATCTTTGGCTATTCCTTTCTTGGTTCTTTGCCAAGTGGTGGAACCGTTGAGGCTACGTTGCCCACACCGAGACACTGTGACTTGGGAGATATTCGGAGCAGTTTCTAGCTCATTACTTTCCCCGTCCATCGAGCTCGAAGATGGGCGAGTTTTATCGGCTGGAGCAGCTAGATCGAGTCCACAGTGTAGTATGCATTCCGGCTTGAGGCTTGGGAGTATGTTCCTCATGTCAGCGTGACGAGTAGCGATGTGTATAAGAGACAGCTTAGCCCCTCCCTAGGCTATAAGAGGCTATCCTCCCTGATAGTGGGTCGTCCCCATGACTCCAAAGTAGATGTATAATCTAGCCATCCAGCTGGATTCGGAGCGAGGCGTGAGGAGAGATCGAGATACCTTTCTGAGGGTCAGAGCTCTGCGCCCGCACAGACAGGCCAGACTAGCCGACCATTTCGGTCTCGGCCTCGGTCTCGGTCTCATAGACAGTCGGCCGGACAGGGACTTTAGCACCTCCGGTGGGAGTAGGAGTCGTGGTCGACAGGTGGTTTCCCTAGGAGGGTCCGTCGACGAGTTCTTGGTTCTTTTTCAGTTGGGAGCCAGCCTCAGAGATCTTAGTCGGTGACAGTTCAGCAGCCGTCGCCGCCATGCCGGTCTTGCTGGTCTTATACACTCTAGGGAGTGTTATTGGAGGACTGGAGTTTGCTTTAAATGTGGCGAGCACGGCCATTTGATCAGAGATTGTCCTAAGATCGCACCAAATCGAGGACAGACTATAGTGGAGTGCATGGTGGTCCGCCTGAGGACAAGAGGCGGAGGACTCAGGCGAGGGTGCATGCGTTGAGTTAGCAGCAGGCCGATCAGACCGACTCAGTAGTTGCAAGCACTATTTTAGTGAATTCCATACCTGCTTATGCTTTATTTGATTGTGGGGCATCCCATTCATTTGTAGCTAGATGTTTTCTTAGAGGTCTGTCCGATAAACCTAGATGGTTAGAGGATTCTTATAGAGTGGGGACCCCGGACTCCATAACCTGTGGAATCATAGGTTTGTCTCTTATAAGGATCTCGGTTATAAGTTTTGTATTAGGAAGTCCAAGAAAATCTTGGGGGAAAAATGGGGAAGAGAGTTCGGCCAGCTGCTGGAGAAAATGAGGAAGAAAAACAACAAGAAGAAGACTGTAAAAGAGGTGTGTGATGTTTGGATGCTGGTCTAGATGTGTATAAGAGACAGTAGTATGCTACAGCATAGCGAACAAATTCAAGTTAAGGCCTTAGATAGGGGTTGTGAGAGCTATTTGGCTTATGTGATAGACTCTGATAAAGTAGAGCCAGGCATTAAGGATATCCTAGTGGTTAGGGAGTTTCCGGACGTGTTTCCTAAGGAGCTGCCAGGTTTACCTCCGACGCGGGTTGTCGATTTTGAGATTTGCTTAGAGCCAGGGGTGGCACCCATTTCAAAGGCCCCCTACCGTATGGCACTTGCGGAGCTAAAGGAGTTGAAGGAGCAGCTTCAAGAACTCTTGGACAAGAAATTCATTCATCCAAGTGTTTCACCTTGGGGAGCACCGATCTTATTTGTTCGGAAGAAAGATGGTAGTTTGAGACTTTGCATTGACTACCGTGAGCTTAATAGGGTAACTGTGAAGAATGTCATACCCTTTGCCACGGATTGATGACTATTTGATCAGCTTAAGGATGCAAGGTACTTCTCTAAGATTGATTTGCGGTCCAGATATTATCAATTGAGGGTGAAGGAAGAGGATGTACCTAATATGACAGCTTTTCGGACTCGCTATGGCCACTACGAGTTTTTGGTTATGCCTTTTGGTTTAACTAACGCCCCTGCAGCCTTTATGGAGTTGATGAATAGGGTGTTCAAGGACTATCTTGATGTACATGTAGTGGTTTTCATCGATGATATCATATGTTAATTCTCTGAATATGTATGCAAACTGCTGAGTGTTATGCGAGCATCATTGAGCTTGTTAAGCCATAGAACAGTTCGATGTGTAAGCTTAGCAAATTTATACTTGATATCTAATCACATCTAATGTGTAGCAAGAGACATCTTTTAGGCTCAAAGGTATGACCTACAGTACCGTGAATTATCCTACTCATGACACAGAGTTAGTCTGCGATAGTGTTTGCTCTCAAGACGAAGGCATGAGTATGAAAGGTGTGAAGTGTTCACTGATCATCAAAGTCTGAAGTACCTCTTCACTCAAAAAGAGCTTATATGAGGCAAAGGCGTTGGCTTGAACTCCAGGTGAAGGAATAGACAGATCCTGTAATGTCATAAGTCTATAATTAGGCTATCCTCCCTGCCAATCCCGAGTACGGAAAGTAATGTTGAAAGTACGAATGGTGAGACCTCGAGTTTCGAGTTAGAGCGATGGTAGCTTGTGGCAAGACAGACGTTTATGTGTGCGAACGACTCGAATTGAAAAGAGAACGATGAAAGAAGCTCACTCTTCGCAATAACCTGTCTCTTATACACATCTAGATGTGTATAAGAGACAGTAGGTACACCGTGCAAACGGACAATCTCCTGATCATATAACTTCACTAATGACTCCAAAGTAGCGGTCACCTTCATCGGTAAGAAATGGGCGGACCAATGTTTACTACGATCATTGGAGATACCAGTGGAAATGGGAGCATATTACTATGGATTTTGTACATGGGTTACCACGGACTAGGCGAGGTAATGACAGTATATGGGTGATTGTTGACCGCCTAACAAAGTCCGCCCATTTCTTACCGATGAAGGTGACCGCTACTTTGGAGTCATTAGTGAAGTTATACCTGATCAGGAGATTGTCCGTTTGCACGGTGTACCTAAGAGCATTATTTCTGATCGCGATCCCAAGTTTGTATCCAGGTTCTGGACAACCTACCAGAGAGCTTGTGGCACAACTTTGAGTCTTAGTACTGCTTATCATCCTCAGACAGATGGCCAATCTGAGCGTACTATTCAGACATTGGAGGATATGTTGAGAGCATGTGCCATAGACTTCCAGGGAAGCTGGGATGAGCATGTGATGCTTATGGAATTCTCGTATAATAACAGCTATCACAGCAGCATCGGTATGGCACCATTTGAGGCTTTCTACGGTCGTAAGTGTAGATCACCTTTACATTGGGATGAAGTTGGTGAGAGATCCTTGGAGGGCCCAAATTTGATTCAGGCAATGATTGATAAGATTGCTATTGTTCGCCAGAATTTGAAAGCGGCTCAAGATCGTCAGAAGAGCTGGGCGGATCGCAAGAGAAAGCCAATGGAGTTTGCGGTTGAGGATAAGTGTATGTGAAAGTATCTAAACGCCAACTAAAGGGGTAGCTAGGTTTGGGAAAGGTGGAAAGTTGAGTCCACGCTATATAGGCCCCTATGAGGTGTTGAACAAGGTTGGTGATTTGGCATACCAATTGGCTTTGCCTCCGGAGTTGTCTAGAGTTCATAATACCTTCCATGTCTCTCAGTTGAGGAGGTATATCCCTGATCCCTCTCATGTGTTGAGCCATGAACCTTTAGTAGATCGGGAGGACACGACATACGAGGAGGTTCCGGAGAGGATGAACTAGTCATAAAGTACTTCAACTTATTCGTTTTCAATCCGGCAAATTTTTCGGTTTACGCGATTTCGGTTCCGGGTAAACGGGTCAAAAATTGGACTAAGTGTAATTAGTGCATTGTGGTGTGTGAGAGTTGTATGATGGCTGAATTATTCAGAAAAAAATGATAATTTAGTAGCAAAAATTAGTTTTTGGGTTAAATAGTCAACTTGGAGACTATTTGGTCAATGGGGAACTATTTGGGTCAACATTTGAACCTTTTTAGTCTTCTTCTTGCTTTGTTCCTTCCTCATTTTCTTCTAGCTGCTGGCCGAACTCCTCTTCCCCATTTTCCCCCCAAAATTTTCTTGGATATCAAGTATAAATCACTTGGAAGGTAAGATTTTATATATTTTAGCATTTATGGCTTATGGGCTTTATGATTCAAGCTTTAACATCTAGATTTGTAGGATTCTTTATGGTTGAAAAATACCCTCTTTGCAGCCTTATATGTTATGATTTATGTATGTTATGGGTTGTTTTTAGTGTTTTGGAGGTTGGGAAGTGATTGGGGTTGATTTTTAACAACTTTCCACGGTTAGATTACATATTTTAAGATTATGAGTTAGGGTTTTGTCTTCCATATGTGGCCCTAAAGTGTTATGCTATGAATGCTTATGTCTATGCATATAATGATGTTTTAAGAGTGTTTTAAGGTTAGTTTGGATAGGAATTGAGACTTGAAACCAAGTGGAATTAGATTTCCCTTCATTTTGTAAGTAAGCGAAAGTTTGGCGTAATTAGGATAATTTGGATAATTGGTTATGTTTGAAGGGTCTTTAATGATCTTTTGATGGTTTTAGGTGTTTTCCTTTGTTATGGGATGCTATTGATATAGTCCCGGCTATTGCTCCGGTGAATCTTTCCGTTTGTGCATTGGTTGGTTAGAATATGTTGTTTTGAGTTGGGTTGTAACCAAGGTCCCTTGAATACCTTGGAATTGGATCTTGTACACAGGGATGTGCTAACCTACTTATTATGATCCAAGCTTTAATTTCAAGTTGGATTTGTTCGCTGATAAAACCCTCTTTGCAGCCTTATATGTTATGATTTATGTATGTTATGGGTTGTTTTTAGTGTTTTGGAGGTTCTGGAAGTGAAGTTTCAGAAATTGTCAATAGGTCATTTTTGACCAAAGAGCTGTTGGTGTCGTTTTCTATCGTTTCGCGTCGATTTTCAATTCCCTAGGTTAGAATTAACTTCTACATCTCTTCTAAGAGTCCTCTTATACCTGTTTTAGGTACCACGCCACCTGCCGCCGGCGATCGCGTTCAGTGATCATTTGTGCAGTTTTTGCTTTGATAGGTGGGTAACATAGACCCTCTTCCACTTGGTTTCAAGTCTAAATTCCTATCCAAACTAACCTTAAAACACTCTTAAAACATCATTATATGCATAGACATAAGCATTCATAGCATAACACTTTAGGGCCACATATGGAAGACAAAACCCTAACTCATAATCTTAAAATATGTAATCTAACCGTGGAAAAGTTGTTAAAAATCAACCCCAATCACTTCCCAACCTCCAAAACACTAAAAGCAACCCATAACGTACATAAATCATAACATATAAGGCTGCAAAGAGGGCATTTTTCAGCCATAAAGAATCCTACAAAACTTGAAATTAAAGCTTGAATCATAAAGCCCATAAGCCATAAATGCTAAAATATATAAAATCTTACCTTCCAAGTGATTTATACTCATAAAAAAGACTTTGAGATGCAGGACGCTAAACGATTATAGATTTACTTAGAAGAGATGTATACCCTTCAGATGCCTTGGCATTGATGAAAATGTTGGATTTGAGGAGACTTGGGGATTAGCAGACGATTCTCCATGCACTGGAGCTTTCCCTTTTGTTTTTCGTCCACGATTTGCTGTAGAAGAACCACTGCGGGATTTAACCATTGTGAAGGAAGAGATGGAAGAGGAGGAAAAATTTGATTTTTTAAAAGATTTGGGAGAATTTGATGACATGAGATGGTGGATGGGGGAAATTAGATATGATAATGGTGAGAAATACTTTGGAGAAGATAATTTTCCAATCAATTTGTGGATAGAGGGAAGGAATTTGGAGGAGAGGTTGAGGGAAAAAATTTCGCCAGAGGGTTTTCGGGGGTGAGGTTGAGTCCAAAATGGGGAAGATGGACACAGAGAGGACGTTCGGATGGCCGAACGTTTGGTGTGCGTCCGATGAAGCATCCGACAGTTGATGAACGGACGGTCGATGGAAGAACGAGTGTGTCCAATGGTCTTCCAGATGAAGGTACACGTCCTGAAGAATTTCTAGAGAGTTGGTGAAGAAAATGAATAACGTTCGGACGATTATGAGCATCTTAGGCAAATAGGAAGTTTTTGGACGATAGAGAGCGTCCGGAAGATAGTGTTGTTCGGACGATTGAGTGCGTCCGAACGAAGAAACTATGCCAAATTGGTCTGTACAATCCCCAAACATTTTCTGAGAGATTCAAAGTGATCTGGAGCCAAGGGTTTTGTAAAAATAATATCAGCCAGTTGATCTGAAGTAGGCACGAAATCAACACAAATTTCTTTTTTACAAACAAGATCTCTAATAAAAGGATGATGAAGTGGAACATCAATGTGTTTGGTTCTAGAGTGAATAACAGGATTTTTTGTGAGATTAATTGCACTAGTGTTGTCACACTTTATAGGCACACAATTAAAAATTATAGTAAAATCTTTCAGAGTATATTTCATCCAAAGAAGTTGAGCACAACAATTGCCAATAGCAATGTTATCGGCTTCAGCCCGTAGAAAGAGAAATAGAATTTTGTTTTTTTCTAAACCAAGACAAGACAATTTCCCAGAAAATGACACATGCCACTGGTACTTTTTTTATCAATTTTACACCCAGCAAAGTCAGCGCCAGAATGACTAATTAAATCAAATGTAGAGGACTTTGGATACCACAAACCAAAATTCATTGTACCTTTTAGATATCTAAAAATTCTTTTACCAGCTATCAAGTGCGATTCTTTGGGGCAAGATTGAAATCTGAAGCACATAAACAGACAGCAAACATGATATTTGGTCTACTGGCTGTTAAGTAAAGACGAGGCTTCCGATCATACCTTTATAGTGTTTTTCATCAACACCACTACCTCCTTCGTCTTTATCAAGTTTGGTTGAAGTGCACATAGGCGTACTAACTTGTTTGCAATCTTCCATTCCAAATCATTTGAGTAACTCATTTGTATACTTGATTTGTGTAATAAACGTTCCTTCCTTTGTTTGGTGAACTTGTACTCTGAGGAAAATTTGTAACTTGCCCATCATACTCATCTCAAACTTTTTTTGCATTAAATGTGAAAAGTC
Source organism: Cinchona pubescens (assembly GCA_025175665.1). Taxonomy (NCBI): domain Eukaryota; kingdom Viridiplantae; phylum Streptophyta; class Magnoliopsida; order Gentianales; family Rubiaceae; genus Cinchona; species Cinchona pubescens. The sequence goes on along the minus strand of JANKKI010000049.1, from coordinate 2,224,673 downwards.
CTTGTACAAGCTTTCATTAGTTGCTTCAAAAATAATATCATCAGCATAAATTTGAACAATTAACAAACCATTTAAATCTATTTTTGTAAAAAGTGTGGTGTCAACTACACCTCTTTTGAATCTATTTTCTATCAAAAAATCACTTAATCTTTCATACCGAGCTCTTGGAGCTTGTTTCAAACCATATAAATGCTTTGGAAAGTTTGAAAACATAATTTGGAAGATTTTTATTTTCAAAGCCCGGAGGTTGTTAAAAAAAAACTTCTTGATCAATAAAACCATTTAAAAATGCACTTTTGACATCCATTTGAAATAATTTGAAATCATTGAAACATGCAAATGCGAGAAACATGTGAATGGATTCTAATCTAGCCACGGGTGCAAAGGTTTAATCAAAGTCAATACCTTCTTTTTGAGCATAACCTTTTGCAACAAGTCTAGCTTTGTTTCTTAAGATTTCACCATTGTCATTTAATTTGTTTCTAAAGACCCATTCAGTTCCAATAACCGGATGAGAAGATGGTCTTTCAGCCAAGGTCCATACGTTATTTTTCTCAAATTGACTAAGTTCATCTTGCATGGCATTAACCCAAGATTCATCAGTCAATGCAACATCTACTTGTTTAGGTTCAATGTGAGAAAGTAATGCACAATTACTATTCAAAGGTTTATGAGAACGAGTAGTTACCCCATCAAGAGACAGATTCAAGGCTAGATCACCTATGATTAAATTTTGAGGGTGACTAGAGACGAATCTCCAAGCTTTCGGAAGATCTTTTGGATTATCCTCATCCTTTTCATCATCTATTTGATGGTTGTTGACATCATTGCTTGATGTGATCTCTTGATGATCTTCGTGAATAACAAGATTTTCGAGCTCCTTTAGAATACCTACATCAAGAATTCACATAAAGATTTGAGATAACATCATTAGTTTCATCAAATGTAAAATTTTAAACTTCTTCAATCAAGAGTGTTCTTCTATTGTTAACTCGGTATGATTTCTTGTCACTAGAATATCCTAGAAAAATTCCTTCATCCAATTTTTTGTCAAATTTTCCAAGGATTTCTTTGATTTTTAAAATAAAACATTTGCAACCAAAAATTTTGAAATAGCTCACAACGGCTTTTTTTTACAAAAAAGGAGTTCATAAGGAGTTTTGTTTAAAAAGGATCTTAATAAAACTCGATTAATGACATAACAAGTTATGTCATTCTCATAACCGCTTCGGCCCAAAAGTATTGTGGTAAGTCGCATTCACTAATCATAGTTCTAGCGGTTTCTTGAAGAGTCCTATTTTTCCTTTCGATAACGCCATTTTGTTGAGGGACTCTAACAACCAAAATTTCATGAAAAATACCGTTGTGATCACAAAAGTCGGGAAAACCTCCAAATTTAAATTCGGCACCATTGTCACTTCTTAAATGAATGATTTTTAAATTCAATAAAGTTTGAATTTTGGAAAATAATTTTACAAATTTTTCAAAAGCCTCATTTTTGTGAAGAAGAAATAATACCCTAGTATACATAGAATAGTCATCCACAATAACGAAGGCATATTTGCAACCACCAAGACTAGCATATTAAGTAGGTCCAAATAAGTCTAAATGCAACAATTCTAAAGGTTTATGAGTAGACACAAAATTCTTTGGTTTAAAAGAAACTTTGACTTGTTTACCAAATTGGCATGCATCACAAATTTTATTTTTCAAAAAATTTAGTTTTGGCAAACCTCTTACCAAATCCTTCTTATCAAGTTTTTCAATCAAATCCATATTAAAACGACAAAGTCTTCTATGCCAAAGCCAATGATCATCTATGGAAGCGGTAAGACATTTTACATTGCTATTGCTAATTTTATCAAGATAAATCACATAAACATCATTGTGCCAAGTGCCCTTGAATAAAACAACATGATTTTTATCAAGGATAAGAAATTCATGCTTGGTAAAAAATACATATAAATTTATTTCACAAAGTTGACTTACTCTTAATAAATTATAGTTCAAATTATCAACAAGAAGCACATTCTTAATTAAGGTTTCACCATTTTTACCTACATCACCAATGCCGATTGATTTTGCTTTATTGTTGTCTCCAAATGTGACTTTTCCACTGTTTTTGGATATGAGATTTGTGAAGAGAAAAGAATCACCCGTCATGTGCTTTGAACATCCACTATCTATGAACCACTTAGCATTGTTGGTGATGTTCAGTACCTATCACACAGTAAAAGAATTGATAACTTTTGGTACTCATATTTTCTTGGGTCCATTTGAGTTAGTTAAATTGCTATCAATCCATGCAACTTTCATTCCAAGTTTTTCATTTTTCTTGACATAACACATATTCTTAACATGTACATGTTGTTGGCAATATCTACAAATAATATTTTTATTTCCACATAAAGATGATTTTGATTTCACAAAACATAAGTCACCCCTTTTAAACGTGATAAAATTTTTGTTGATAAATACATTTCTATTTCTTTTCAAATCTGTTAGGAAGTGTCCCAAGAAATTGACAAATGTTCGAGACCAATCCGAAACAAACGATAACAAAATAATAGATAGAGAAAATAAAAGAGACACCAGATTTACGTGGTTCGGTCGAAAGAGGTGTAGTTGACACCACACCTGTCTTTATACACATATGAGAAGAGTACAAAAGAAAGGTTGTTGATTACTCTAAGCCCACAAAAGCACTAGTACAAAAACACAAGAAAAGCCAAAATAACAGACAAAAGGCTTAATGACCAATAGAGCCCAATAGCCCACTAAGCTTTCTTATGTTTAGTGCTTGGTACATAAAGCTTAAAGCCTAAGGTCTCTATTTATAACTCTTATACAACATAAGATGTGTAAAGATACTCAATGTGGGACAAAAGCCACATAACAAAATCAACAACATTTTCTTTCTTTCTAGTCAAGAGAACATTCAAATCATCCATTCTTTTCTTCAAGGAGACATGTTCTACATTGATCTTTGATCTCTCATGCATTTGTTTCTTCAAGTCACGATTTTCTTGTGATAGCCTATTATTTCATTCACAAGTTTAGAGTTAGCATTCAATAGAGCATTTGATTTTTTTACTAATTCCTTATTTCTAGCATATGATTCCTTTAAGCTATCATGCAATTTCAAAATGAATGCTTCAAGATCATCTTCATCATTTTCATCGTTAGAGTCATAGTTAGAATTTAACTAATTATCTCCAATGGCCATAAAGGCCATTTGTTGTGCCGACTCCATTTCTTCTTCAACTTCTCCTCCGGAGTTGCAATCATCCCATGTGATTTGAATGTTATTGAATCTAGGTTTTCTTCCTTTCTTCTTTTTCTTGGAAGGGCACTTATTTGCAAAGTGTCCGAGTTGACCGCATTCAAAACATTTTTCGTTTTGCTTCTTCATTTCAAACCTTGTCTTTCCTTTGAAATTATTTGAATTTGTAGCTCTGCCTCTTCTCATTCTTCGTTTGTTGATGTAATATTTAAGAAATCCTTTGGTGATGAGTGCAAGATCTCCTTCATCAAGATCTTCATCTTCTATATTGATGGAGCTGTTTTCATCCTTTTCTTGAGAGGTCTTTTGAGCAATGAAGAAGGAAATCCTTGCTCTTCATCACAACTACTGATGGTAGGTCAACTTCAATTCATAACATAAGATGTAAGAGAATTGATTAGCGATTCAATAGGCATTGAATTTAAATTCTTGGCTTCCTCTATAGCAATTGTTTTGGCATAGGTCCCATTCTTTGGAGAGAGCATTTAGGATTTTTCTATTTTTTTCACCCAAAGAATACTCCTTACCCAAGGCTTCAAGATCCTTAATGATGTCATTGAACCTACAATACATTTTGTCATTATTTTCATTGGTTCCATCTTGACGGATTCCTACTTAGCAACAAGGAAGGATTTCTTTTGCTCACGAACATAGTTACTCCCTTCATGTATTTCCTTCAATTCATCCCAGATTTCTTTAACTGAAATGCATCCCTTCACGTGAGTTTATTCATATGCATCCAAGGCGTTATATAGCACGTTCATGGCTTTTACATTTAATGTCAAGTTCGCCTTGTCTTGTGGAGTGAGCTCATCCCTCATCTTTTCTCTTCTTCTATTTGTGTGATCATCAATGGTAGTATGTTCAAACGGACCTTCATTAACAACATACCACAAGTCAATGTCAATAGATTGCCAAAAGATTTTCATCCTATCTCTCCAACTAATAAAATTTGCCCCATTAAAATAAGGTATGGGGGGCCTAGTACTGGATTGACCCTAAAAAAATATAGTATTGTTGGTTGCTATAATAGTTCTTTTCTCAAAAGCAATTTTAGCAATACAATGAGACCAAGCTCTGATATCAATTGTTGGTCCCAAAGCAACATAAGAGGAGGAGTGAATTAGGTTTCTAAAAATGCTTTTAGAAATATTAAGATTTTCAAATAAAAACTGATATAATCGAATCAGTGTAATAGTGAAGTTAGAGACAGAGAAAATTAATCAGCCAATACTTCCAAGCTAACAAGCTTGAAGTATCAAATCACTAAAATGCTTCACACACATGGTGAGCCAATAATCTTTACAAAGTAGGGATATTCTTGCTCACACTAAAATTCTTTTAGTTGAGCCAAGAATCTTACCTACAACCTCACTTTCGTACAAGATTATTACTCCACTCAAAGTTGAATTGCATGCTAAATTGCACACTAATACAACATAGCACTATAGCCAATTGGTACTCAAATTGCTCTTCAAACATCTAAGGCTTGTATTCAATGTATTAAATGAGGTTTACAGAATATTAAAGCAGTTATTTATAAGAGCAATAAATTGTGGTTGCAACAACTTCCTAACGGCTAAATAATAAATATACAAAAAGTAGCCGTTGGGGTTTCGGACGTCCGAGATAGATGGGATACGTCCGACACAGTGTGCGATCTTCATTCAGTTGGTGAAGAGCTTCGTTCGAACGTCCGTGATTGCGTCCGTTCCATCATCTGATAGAGGATTCGGACGGTCATGTTCATCCGTTTAGAGAAGAAGTAGGATTCTTCATTCTGCCTGTTCGTTCGGACGGTGGAATGCTTCCGAGAAGCTTGACACAGTTCGGACGGTACAGTGCGTCCGACAAACCCTGTCTCTAGCAAAACAAATAACAGACCTGCAGAAACTTGTTTACAGAGTTAAGTGTTTATGTCATCATCAAAATAAGGTTTGGAAAACATCAATCTCCCCCTTTTTGATGACGACAAACCTTCATGGAGTATTTATTATGTAAAAACAATCATATATGACTAATCATTTTGCAATATAGATGACTACTCCCCCTTTTGACATCATCAAATAAAGCTCCCCCTGAGAATGTGCAAGTATTTCAACAGAAATACATAAACCAAAGCTCATATAATCAACTCAAATATTAATTAGTACTTAGTTCAAGTATTCAACAGAAATGCATAAAAACTCAAATATTCAACAAATATTTAACAGTACTTAGTTCAAGGGAAATAAAAGGGTAAATCTGAGAGTAGTCCTAACTAAAAAATAGAGAAGTGCTAAAAACCAAAAACAGATGTCAAAGGAACTAAGTCGAGTCATTTTTCTTCTTGGAGTGCTTTTCAGTCTTTTGGCATTTTGAAGGAGCATCTTCATTAGTGGCCTCACTGTCTTCCTCTTTTCCAGTGCGGCGTTGCATGATGTAATCGAACGTGTCGTCAATATCCTCATCGTCGCCTTCATCTTCATTGGCAGCACCTTGAGTATTGGCATCTTCTTTAAATATGCCGTCGTCCTCACGAACATCCCCATCTTCATTGTCATCACTGTCGGAAGATGAGTCAAGTGGATAGTGTGATTGAATGTTGGCAAATTGCTCTTCTCTAAGGCTTGTATTCAATGTATTAGATGATGTTTACAGAATATCAAAGCAATTACTTATAAGAGCAATACATTGTGGTTGCAACTACTTCCTAATGGCTAAACAATAAATGCACAAAAAGAAGCCGTTGGGGTTTCGGACGTTCGAGATAGATGGGATGCATCCGACACAGTGTCCGATCTTCATGCAGTTGGTGAAGAGCTTCGTTCGAACGTCAGTGCATGCGTCCATTCTATCGTCCGATAGTGGCTTCGGACGTCATGTTCGTCCGTTTGGAGAAGCAGTAGGATTCTTCCTTCTACCTATTCGTTCGGACGGTGGAATGCGTCTGAGAAACTTGACACAGTTCGGACGGTACAGTGCATCTGAAAACCCTGTCTCTAGCAAAACAAATAACAGACCTACAGAAACTTGTTTACAGAGTTAATTGTTTATGTCATCATCAAAAATAAGATTTGAAAAACATCAAATTGAATCCAAGGAATTACAAAAGCAGCACTTAGACACCAATTGTGCATCTAACTGCAAAAGGATATCTCCAAAAGGAAGCAACTTGTTCAGAATTTTCCAAACAAGAATAGAATATTCAATACGGAACATGATGGACTTCTTAAACCTAACCAATTGATAATCCAAGAAAGTGGTAATACCCTATTGGAAGTAAGATTCCAAAAAGGAAAATCTGGCTCTTTAGAAAGGAACATATGATGTAGCAAAATTTCTTCCAACACATTTGAAGGCACCAAGGAACCAATAAGACTCCTTAACAAGCCATGTTCATTAGAAAAAACATCTTTGATTTTGAGGTCGGGACAATGGATTTGATTGACAAAATCTGCCAAAGGTCCAACAGCAAGCCAATGAGAGAAGCAAAAGGATGAGCTACCGAGCAGATAGCAATTTGAATATAAGGTTCCACCAAATTGTCCTACACCTTAATCATTCTTCGCCAAACCGGAGATGGAAAAGATGGAGTATATGAGCTATAACGATTTTGCATATATTTAGCTCACAACGAAAAAGATGCTTCAAAGATCCATCATAACTTGCAAGAGAAGGAACGAACTACATCACCAATATAATGAAGACCAAGGCCATCTTCATTGGTTGGAAAGCCAAGATCTTTCCAGTTATGCCAATGCTTCCTTTTACCATAGTTTGATTCCCTCCCAAAATAAATTAGCTTGGTTACGATCTAGTTGAGCTAAAATTTCTTTGGGAGGATCAAGAACCGCAAACACATGTATAGGAATTGCCGAGGACATGTTTTATTAAAATCAATCTACCGCCCAGGCAGAGAATCATATTTTTCCAACCTGCCAGATTATCCCAGGCTTTATCCAAAATTAGCAAGAAATAAAGAGCATTTTTTTCTCCCATAAAAAATTGAACAACCAAGATAAGTAAACAGTATTGAAAACCTCTAAATACCAAGGAGCAAAGCCTTTGTCAGCCCCAGAAAAAATCAAGATATCATCGGCAAAGGATAAATGGGTAATGAGTGAGCATCCCCTAGGACCAGAGTAAGCTTGAATAGCACCTTCTGTGACAAGAGATTTGATATCTATAGATAAGGCCTCTAAAGTAAAAATGAAAAGCAAAGGACATAATGGATCTCCCTGCATAACGCAACTGGTAGAATGGAGGAAACTTTTCCTTTCACCATTGAGTAGGACAGAAAACCAACTAGCTTCCAAATTCATCATTACTAGCTTTACAAATAATTATGGAAAGACAAACTTGATAAGAAGAGTCCGAAGAAAATTCCTAGAAACTCTATCAAACGCTTTCATCATATCCAATTTAATCACTAACTTGTGCTCTCGAACCTTCTTATCAAGGGAAGAGAAAAGTTCTTGGGCCATGAGAATGCTATTTGTCATGGTGCTTCCAGAAACAAAATCTAATTATTCTTCTACAATCAAAGCCAGTAAAACTCTAGAAAGACGATTTGCCAAAATCTTAGTAAAAATTTTGTTAATGAAATTACATAAAGAAATTGGCCTAAATTCATTAAATGAGGCAAGATTGTTCATTATTGGAATAAGAACCAAGACGACACTCAAAATAATCCTATGGAGGCCTTTCCCTACAAAAAAAATATAGAACTACCTCAAGAAGATCATCCTTATTACATGTCCAACAATGAACATAAAACAAATCCGTGAATCCATGGGGTCCCAAAGAACTGTCATGATCCATATGAAAAATTACATCCTGTAACTTGTTCATCAGAACCGGCTTGAAAAGCTCAAACTGTTGTAAGCTTGGATCATCTATCCCTAAATCTAAAAATAAATTTTTGTAGAAGTGAACCGCCTCATTAGCAATTTCCTCAAGAGAATCCGCAATCTTCCATTATCATCTTTAATACACTTGATGCACAATGTGGAATGTTTACTTAATAGTAAATCATGAAAAAATTTGGTGTTAGTCCCTGGCACCAAGCCTCATTTGTACCTAGATTTCTGCTTCCAAAAGATATCTTCCATCTTAAATTTCTAAAACAAATCTGCCAGAGCTTGCTAGAGTATCTCCCTATCCTCTAAAGATTGTGAAGCTTCAAAATAATGTTCCAAATCCTCCACCAAACCATCTACACATTTGACTGAGCAAAAATATTACCAAAGATAAAAGTATTCCACTAATGAAGAGTCAATTTTGGCCTCTTAAATTTACATGTGAATCCACGTAATCTTGTAACTAATACTAGAAATGACCAATCAGCTAAAACCACATCCATAAAAGTAGGGTGTTCAAACCACATTTGTTAGAATTGAAAAGGCTTAGGATTGGAAAAATGAAAATAATCAAAACCTGCCCTATATAGATGTTGAACATGCAAATCAGGAAAAACGATCAACCAACTAGAGTTCACCAGCAAACGATCAAGCTTTTCCAAATAGTGCAAACCCTACGGGTACTTGACCAAGTAAAATTGTTGCCCGAAGAAGGTAGCATTCAGAAATCCCACAATCCTGTATGGCGTTATTAAACTCCTCTATGGCAGAAAAATCCTAATAAGCTTGACTTGAATATTCAGAAGTACAAGAGATAACATTAAATCACTACCAATAATCCATGAAATATCAATCGAAGAGACCCAAGAGATGAGAGACGACCAGAGATATCTACGTTTACTTCGGGTGCATTTGGCATAAACAAAAGTAGCCACAATTGCTTGATCCCGATCACCACATAAAATCTTCATATTAATGGACTAGACAAAATTAGAGATAACATTGATAGAAAAGAAACCCATCCAAAAAAACAAATTTTATTATTAGTGTTTAGCATGCATAAATTAAACCCTAGTTAGATACGAAACTCCTCAAGCCATGAAGCATCAACTAGAGGTTCAAAAATAACCGAAAAGGAAATATTGTGCCAGTTAATCCGTTTCTTTAATCTCCTAATAGATGATTTACTAGATGGCTCCAAATATTCCATACAAGAAGATTACTCATCGGCTTCAGAAAGAGAAACATGGGATTGAGCAAGTACACGCAAAGCTTGCTTGGCCAGAATTCTGCGTGTCAGTGTACACTTTTTATTTGCGAGCACATTTAGTCTGCTTGGTTGACTGTTCTTCCAACTAGTCATGAACACCAACATTTTCTTGCAAAGGCAACCATTTCAAAAAATCATGGAGAACTCTATTGAGGACGACCCTTGGCTAATACTCACGTTCCACAATGTCAGAGTCTGAAAGAAAGTCAACAATATCAACCTCCCATATTGGCTTCTTCGAACAAGAGACACAAAACCTTGAGTGGTGGTCATCAATCACTGTAAACCTAAACGGCGAACATCCAGGAGTAGGGTTTCATCCACGACGTGAGCATTTAGGTGTTGACCACCATGCATGCATGACTTTGATATGTGGGTAGAATAAAAACAATCCCAATATGTCAACTAATAAAACCGTATTGATTCTTAACTTCTACCCTCGCGCTCACAAGTATACTGTACTAGATAGTGAGTATAGAGTGAGAGGGGTCATTCCCACAAGGATTGTGGTAGGCAAGTACCAAGTTTTACAAGTCTTTGTGTAGTTAAGCGATCCAAAAAGCGGATTATAAGATCTAAACTACGCAAAATCTCAATGAAATTGCATATTCAAGTTCGATGATTAAATTAACTTTTCTAATAAAGCAAGTAATAATGACAAGTATGTACTAAATTAATCTACTAACCAAACTATTCTACTAAAAGTAATTACATGAAAGCAAATGAAACTAACCTTACATCACTAAAATAAAGGAATTAACTTTATACTAAAATTGGAAGAGAATTTAACTAAGGGAAGCAATTAGAAAGCATAAGAACAAAGTAACAACCATTTCCACTAATTAAACTATTGATTCTGGAGAGAAAAATTAGTTCTAAACTAAATATTTTTGGATATTTTGTATTCAATAAAGAAAACCCACTAAAAGTTAATTAGAATTAAAAACAAGGAATTAAAATCTTGAATTAAAAAGTCTTGACTTAATTAACAATAACCCTAATTACTCTAAGAAAGCTTGAAATAAAAGCAATGAGATTTCAAGAAAATTAAGCTAGCAAGAAAGTAAAAATTATATCTACTTAAAGCCAAAGATTTACCCACTACTAATATGCAATCAAAATCAAAACTTGCAAGAAATTAAAAACTAGATCTAAGGAAGAATTAAAGAGGATTTTGTATTTTTATTTTTTTTATAGAATTTGAGAGTCAAGGTTACTCTATTCTAATCTATCCTAATCTACTAAATACACCCCAAACTATGTGTACTAGCACACAACTAAAGTACCTTAAATAGTTGAGTATTACACATGCTTAAATTAAAAATTGGCTGCTAGAGAAATTACAAGACTGACCTTAATACTATTGCTAAAAGCAAGTCCATATCGTGATTTGGACAATTGAGATAGTGATATGGATTCAAAATTACACTAGCCTATTTTCGTGTCCATGTCGCGGTATGGACAATTGAAACCGCAATACGCTGAACTTTTTTCCAGCAATCCTTCAATTATTCTACAATTGCCTTTTGGTCCTTGCACTTTGTTCATCCTAACTATCAACCCCTAATTTAGACCTGCATAATATTAAATTGAATAAGTAATCACTTTAGCTAAAATTCTAATCTAAACATATCATATTTAACAATAAATAAATTCTAAACACATAATTTTAAAATTAACTAATATCTACCGTTAATTAATCAAGATTCGAAATTCTCACTGACAAATAGCTAGGATGTAGAGTAAAATAACTCTAGTTTACTAGAATTATCACGCTCTGAAATTTAGTGTTTTGCAGTCCCGAGCAAAACAAAAAATGAAAAGACCTTTACACACAACTAAACACAGAAACACCACTAAAGTTGACAAAGAAAAATTCTTGATGAACCATGGATGTACTTGGAACAACCAAGAAATCTCTCAAGGGACTTCCAATAATATATGATAAGTGAAGTATTTATCTGAGTCAATTCAAATTTCTGAATTTCCTAAAAACACACGCTCATTTTTCACATAATATTTCAAATCACCAAACATTACTATTTTCAAAAAGAAGTCCTAAACGTTTAGTTTTATCCATTTAAAACATCATTTTTTCCTCAAATCACAAATATTATAAAGTTAGTCAATTATTCCGACAAAGTCTCATGAAAATAGAAGTTCATTAGGAATTCACTTAAATGAAAATGTCACACAATTTGGGAATATACCTCTAATAAGGACTAAGTAGTACGAGATCAATGATAAGTATTATAAATATTTCCTCTTCAATTTATTGGTATACTAAAACATAATTCCTAATGGTTTAATTCGGAGAAACAACATGGGTACATAACGGAATCCCGTACTCACCTTATTCCTAAATGCAAAGTTTGTTTTTTGAAGGAATTCGACCCTCAACCAAGGAAAATGAGTGAAACGTACTTAAAATTAATCTCAAATACTAATTATTCACAAATTAGAAGAACATTCCCTTTGCAAACACACAACAAATGATATAATATCCCAGTATCCTTCTATTTCATTTTACCCACTCTTTCCAAAAGATAAGTTGGCTAACAAAGCAATATGGGTGATTTGATCAAAATCAATATTTCAAATGAATTTTCCCAAAATTTTAGTAACTCATTTGAAAAATAGTAACTTTAAGTTTTTGAAATCTTATGCTGTAAAAGAACTACTCACCCATACTTAAATTCATAAAATGACCCAACCAAATATTTCAATCATATAACATGGTACATCAAATATCATGATTGACTACTCAATTGATCAATTTTTCATCCATTTGTCATCAAGTCACACCAATACACATAAAATCACCATTTCCGACACAAAAATGAAATACCACCAAACTTATCTCTTTTATTCAAACTAATGAATAATTCATCCTTCAACTCACCCAAAATTCCAACATAAAGGCATAGCAACAATTAAACAAGAACTATATAAACTATGACAAAATTTTAATCTAACAGTCAATCCCAAGTGAAAGTACTATAGACAAGAAGACATAACTAAGCTATGTATCTAATCACTAAAGCTCCATAAAAATTAATGTCCAAATCAAATTATCAACAAATGAAAACATGGTATCAGCTTAAACCCTTAGGCACTCTTCTCTCATCAATCAATGAAGATGACCAAAAATAACACCAAGTATTTAACAAAGTAATTTTCAAAATGATCTAATCCATGAAGCAATAAAAAGATATTTACTTGGCGTTAGTTTAAGGCCATGAGCCACTATACTCTAGAACTAACATATTCCAAAATAAAACACTAAAAATAAAAGTAATTAAAGATAAAGTGCTAAATAATGACAAATAAGAAAAATTGTCCACCTTCATCAAAGTCCTTCAAATGCTTGAATCCCAAGTCATCCCTATCATTTGCAACTAGTTGCTCAACTGTCCTGCTCCATCTCTTCTTGACCATGTTTTGCATCACTAGATTGAGTTTCTTCATGATCATCATCCCTAGCTCCTCTGGTCTCACCTGCTTGCTGGATGATGAGCTTCTTCTTGATATGCCGAAGATGCATGTGGTGTGTAATATTGCCCATGAGGTGGACCAAAATGCCAAAGCGAATGTCCTTTCACATGTCCTTTCTTCCAACCCTTAGCCATCACTAGTGCAACAATTGGCATCTCTAATTTTTTCTCAAACCATTTTCTTTTCTTTTTGTGACTTTTCAAATTTATACCATGACAAAATTTCCCACCACTTGCACTAATTTGTTGATCCTTCATTACATCACACCCTTTATCGAGTGTTTTTTCTTTTAATTCATCTCTTGGATCTTCTTTTATTTCCAATGCTTTCTTGCGTGAATTGTCTTGGTTAACTTCGATTTTCTCTTATTTGACCTAGCAATGAAAGAATTAACAGAATGGTTAGCACATTTTTCTTTTAAAATAGGAAAAACATCATTATATATTCAAATACATGAAATTCAATTGATTTATTTTCAACTTGTAAAATTCAATTGATTTATTTTCAACTTGTAAAACCAACTACAGTTCCCTTTACTTACACCAATTAATGCATGGGTGGTTGACAAGAATGGCCTCCCTAGAATCAGTGGAATCTCACTCTCTTCAGCCGTATCTTGCAACAAGAAATCAACGGGAATACAAGCTTTTCAACTTGAACAAGCACGTGCTCCAACAAGTCATATGGTTTCCTTTAAGATAAATCCACCAATTGGAGTGTGATATTAGTTGGTTTGATATTGTTGATGGCTAACTTGTCATAGATGGCCTTCGGCATAATATTTATGCTTTCACCAAATTACAAAGTGATCGATGCAACATTTCTCCTCCAATATTTAACGCCATTGAGAAACTACCGGGATCATTTAGTTTAAGGGTAGCCTCTTTTGAACAATGGCACTACACTTGGCATCAAGGCATACTTTCTCATCATCATCCCACTTCCTCTTTCTGGCCAATAGATCTTGCATAAACTGCGCAAAATTCGGCATTTTAAAAAAAACATCAACCAGGGAATGTTCAAGGAATTTCAGTGAAATTCACTCTTTCTCCTCCTTCCTTTGTTGAATGATCGGTTGAGGGAATGGGATCTTCACTGAAGGCTCTAAGTTCAAAGGGTCCTCTATTTGTTTTTCTTTGACTTCTTGATTTCCTCATCTTTTTCTTTCTTTTCATCACCTTCTTCAACTTCACTCTTCTTTTCACTTATCTTGGATTTATAATTCTACACTTCTTTGTCAACTTTTTTCTTCTCCATTGGCACAACCAGCTATTTTTCGCTCCTTAAAAATATTGCATAACATTGCTCTTTTGGATTTGGAATGATATCGCTAGGTAAAGTCCCCATTGGTCTTTCATTATTCAACCTCGCTAATTGACCCGATTGAAATTTCAACTTTCTTGTTGTGGCTTTCAAATTCTCAAAATCTCTGCTATGTTCTTCCTTATCCCTTATTTCCCTTTCCAACTTTCTTCTCAAATATTCCACTTCTTTTTCAACCATATTCACAGATATTCTCTCTTGTAGTATATTGGTCATTATACATGGATTGGAAAGAATTTTCATGTTGGAAAGGAGGTCGTGGCTGTTGATTTTGAAAGGTAAGGTTAGGCGAATATTGATATGAGTTGGCTTAAAAATTCCTTTGATGTGGCGGTTGACAGGGTCTAGATGACGAACTTGAAGTTCAGTTGTGAAGGTTTTGAGGTGGAAGATTTGGTTGATAGGGAGGGTTTGATTGATTATTGTATTGCTCCATGAAAAATTGGGATGATTCTTCCAAGAGCGGTTATATGTGTTCTTATAATCTCTGGGTAGGTTCCTTGGAAAAAAATGATTGATTAGACACATAGTTGAGTTGCTCATTGGACCTATAGGCCATTTCACATAGCCCATTTGCATGTCTGCCCCAACAAAAATCGTACACCATGCTTGGTTGAGTTGAAGAAGAAGACATTGCATTTACACTACTCGGTTTCCCTAAGTTGTCCAATACTTTTGCAACATTGTTCATCACAGTCATAAACATATTTTGTTGTTATTCTGTGTTATGCCAAAAGAGCAGTGCACTAGCTTGATTAGCTTGGTGTTGAGATATCGATAGAGTCATTGGTCCATGACAATAACGATTGTAGGCTATCCTATTGAGCAATTCTTGACCTTCCTCCCGTGTCTCGAAGGATATAAAAGCATCGGCGAAGGCATCTCGTTGAGTAATTAAACCACACTAATTCTTAACTTCTACCCTCGCACCGGCAAGTATACGGGGCTAGATAGTAGTACAGAATGAGTGTCATCAGTCTTACAAGGATTGTGGCAGAAAAGTACCAAGTTTTACAAGTTTTTGTGTAGTTAACTGATCCAAAAAGCGGATTAAAGATCTAAACTACACAAATTCTCAATGAAATTGTAATTCAACTTCGATGATTAAATTAACTTTCCCAATAAAGCATGTAATAAAGACAATTATCTACAAAATTAATCTACTAACCAAACTATTCTTCTAAAAGTAATTACATGAAAGCAAACGAAACTGACCTTAGTTCACTAAAATAATAAAGGAATTATACTAAAATTGGAAGCAAATATAACAAATGAAAAACACACAATTCTACTGTTTCAGGCCCACATACACTGCCTATTTTGGGCGCATGTACACCTTAGGCATTGCTGAAAAGTCCTCTTCTAGTCCCAGCGCACATGCGCTACACAACCCCAGCGCATGTGCCCTGGGCTTCACTTTTGTCTTCGATTTTGACCCTAATTCAGAATGAATTTGGAAAATCTCAAAATATGAAAGTTGTAGGTCTATGTCTTTTCTTTCCAAAACATCTTGAATCACCTAAATTGGAATTTATATGGGAAATTTATTATCATCTACCAAACTGTGTCAGAATCGCTCCTCACGGGTGCATATTTTCTAATTTTGCAATTTTGAACAATATACCTTTAGAATAATGGAAAACTCAAAACACGAATGTTGTAGAAATCTTCAATATATATTCAAATCATTCAAAAGCATCTCAATTGGAGCTTGGGCTCGAAATTTATGCTTGAAATACTGAAACAACATCCAAAATGGCTTCATACTCATGCATGTTCCCGCTTTAGCATTTTCTTTCATCTTTTTCAGCTCTTTTTCACTTTAACCCTACAAAAACTAAGAATAACCAAATTAAGCTCAATAATAATTCAAATCTTTCTTACAACCCATACAAACATGGTAAATGACATATAAAATATAGCACAATAATGAATTTATCAAATTACCCCACACTTAACCTTTGATCGTCATCGATCAAAAATAAAATTAGAACATTTAAGCTTAACAAATTCTACCCAACATATTCCTTCACATATCCACATAACTAATCAACAATCAATCCACTAGTCAGAGTAGTCAAAGAACCCAAGAGCTCAAATGCTAATAAAAACCAAAACATGAAATTCTTGTGTATGTGTGTAGAGCCATTCAAAAATTTAGATTTGAAAATATCTACATTAAATGATGAAGACCCTCAAAAATTTTTCTAGACTCCCCATAGCTCACTCTTCTTACACCCCTTCATACTAATCTAGACAATCGATTCAATTCAAATTTAGGTAGGACTTTTAGCTCATACTATAGGTTAGGATATTAGTTAGCCAAAGAAGGGAGAGCATATAGCAAATATGAACAAGAGCTTTATAATAATGGTGGCCACACATTAAAATAAAACTTCTCTTCACATGCGAAATATCAAACATCCACTACCCCACACTTGAGTAACAAATGCCAAGAATTCTGAACAACCAAACATGCCAACCTCCCTCGGACACATATACATCACATCTTCATTTTATAGATGTGATATCCGCTCACAGTATGGGTACCAATGGTAGGCACTACCCGCAACATATAAACACGGAGGTATCAGTGATAGGCACTACCTGCAAATACAGGTACTGGTGATAGGCACTCCCTGTAAATATCAAAAACACGCATGTACCAGTGATGGGCACCACTTGCAAATACAAAAGCTTTAATATTCATTTTTGTCTCAACAATTTTTTCCAATACCCTATTTTGCTCCACATATAAATGTACACCAATCATTTCTCACAATCTTCCACCCTTATATCCCCTTAACAAATAATGTGCACCAATAAGCTCTTAAAGGAATAACTTAGGATAAAATAATGAATAGAACATTAAACTCAATAAGGGTAGGTAAATTGAGTTTATGTGAAAGAAGGTGAATGATATTTCTCTTCACAAGAATAAAGCTCAAATAGGGTACTTAGAAATAAATTGTTAAAATGGTTAGCTAGAAAGGCTCAACAAATGAAAAAGACACTACTCTCATATTTAAACTAAATCAGGTCGTCTAAGAATTCTCTTCGAAAATGTAAGTTTTGGGAATGCAACATAATTGAGTCTACGTAAATTTCTGTAAATATCCCAAATCAAAAATTAAAGTATGGCTTAGTGCTCAAAAGTCTTGAAAATCATGAATGTATAAATATTAACACCGATTACTCATTCATGCATGGTTCAATTAATGATTTATTATGTAGAAAAAAATGGGGAAAATACGTTAAGTGAAAGAAAATTTTTGAAAATTCTAAAAAATGGTCAATTAATTCACAAAATTTTCAAAAATTTCAACAAGCTCTCGGATAAAAAGAAAAGTCAAAATATTGTAGCAAAATCGAGCAAAATACACCAAACAACTTTAAAAAAATCCAAATAACTTTCCCACCCCACACTTCAAATGAAGCATTGTCCTCAATGCGACAATAAAAGCATAAAATGGGAAAAACAAAAGCTTCTCTGGATTTAATTCACGTTTGAAGTAGTATCCACTGTAAATATCTCCTTGTCGATAGTGAAAGCTGGAATAAACACTAAACAAAACAGAACAAAACAAAGAATTCCCTTGAGATAATAAGAATAACAAGAATATTATCGAAAATATTCCTACAATAATCAAGAAAAAACTTATTCCCTTAAGGGAATACACGACAAAATAAACGAAAAACAGCATGACAAAAATAAAACCAGCTAAAATGAAACCAACTAAAAAGTCTAATAAAATAAAATAGCAACTTAAGATATATCAATTGTTTGTGAAATCAAATGACTAAATTAAAAGATAAAGTAAATGGCCCAAAACATAGGGCATGAAAAGCTCAAGGATCATGCGGCCCCAAATCCTGCGAGAAAAGAGAAAAAGGCGGGAATGTCGACGGGTCCTCTCCTCGCTCCCTTTTCAAGTCGATTCTCTGCACTAACAACATAATAAAACTAAGCTAACACTAAAAATAAAATAAATAAACGTAAAATTCAAAAACAAATAAACGGAATAAAATGTAAATTAATGTGGGTTTCCTCCCATGTAGCGCCTTTGTTTACTGTTGTTGGCTCGACTTGATGCTTATTCACTAATCAAGTAACTCCCATGTTGAGGAGTCCATGAATCCTCCACTTTACCGTTTTCACAAATGATGGATTCAATCTCTTTGTTCATTTAGGACCCGAACAAGGAGCTCTTCTTGTGAGTTGCTAAGTTGATTTGAGATTATCACCATCTCCTTATCCTTCAAACATATGTACTTAATTCGTGAACAGGAAGGCGATTATAATCTGGAATTCTTCCCTGCACAACAGATAACTTCAATTTCTCGTTAGAAAGTAGTAAAGCATTAGGACTTCCATTACTTGTTTGTTGCAACAAGTGCTTGTTCTTTTCCTTGGGATGTTCTTCATGGTTAGTGTCCACCTCCTGATTATTGGTATGTCCATGAATTTCTTGTATTAGAGGCTTACACACATCAATTATAGAAACAAGTTTATTATTGTGAGACGGTTCAACATCATCATAAATGCTAAACTTAACACTTATATCACCAAATTCTATACTAAGAGTGCCATTAAGAATATTTATCTTGGTTTGGGAAGTGGCTAGAAATGGTCTTCCTAACAAAATAGGAGCATTGGAATGACTTTGTTCCATTTCTAGAACATAAAAATTAGTAGGAAAAACTAGACTTCCTACTTGAACTAAGATGTCCTCTACAATTCCCTTAGGATAGGCTAAATATCTATCAGCCAACTGAATAACCACACCAAGAGTTTTACTCAATGGTCTGATTTTCAATGCATCATAGACAGAATATGGCATTACATTAATAGATTCACCTAAGTCCAGCATGGCTCTTTGAAAATATGTATTTCATAACTTACAAGGAATAGAGAACATACCTGGATCTTTATGCTTTTCAGGTAGTGATTTTTGAATAATAAACGAGACATTCCTCCCAACCTCTACCTTTCTAATCTTCTTCTCCTTTTGCTTTCGTTTGTGGGTACACAATTCCTTCTAAAACTTAGCATAATGAGGTATTTGTTTATTAGCGTCTAATAAAGGAATATTTACCTCACACTTACGAAATGTATCATACAACTCTTTGTCGGGATCTTCCTTTGAAAACTCTTTCAATGCCTCGGAGAATGGAGGTTCGGCCTTATATTCTGGCCATACAGGAACACCTTTGTCTTCACTGCTGCTGCTTCTCTTCTCGCTTGGGCCAACATTTTTCTCAGCTTTGGTTTCCTTCTCCTCGACCTTAACACGTTCAGAAACAGTTGAAGAGGTATGTTGCGTTGCACTTCAACCTCTTTACCACTCCTCAACATAATTGCACTCACATTCTCCTTGGGATTGATGATTGGTTGAGACAACAATTTTTCAAAATTCTGAGATTCTAACTGGCTAATTGCAGTTGCCATTTGTCCCATTTGGTGTTGTAACTACTGATACTGGCCTTGGTATCCTACTAAAATTGAATAGTATTATCAGTTAAAGCATTCAACCTTTCCTCTAAAGACTTAATGGACTGATCATCCAAATTGGCTTGTTGTCTTTGAACGAATGGCGGCCTGTATGGTTGAAAATTTTGCCGATTTTGTTGACTTTGAGGTTGTGCTGGATTGCTGTATCTCAAAGTAGGATGATCCCTCTATTATATGTATTCGAGTAGGATCGTAATTTGGTCGTGGTTGCCCTGGGAATCCTCCGCTGCATTTACTTGTTCTTGAGCTTCCTCTTGTAAAATGGGGCATATATCTCTTAAGTGTCCCTCTTTTGAGCAAATGCCGACGAAGCAAGGTTGAGCGGCTGTTGCTATTCCTAAAGCCAAATTGTCGAACAAAAGAAGTAAAACTAGACATTTGTTGTTCTAAAGATGAAACATTTATCTCGTTAACACGCTTGAGAGGTTGATTGCGTTGTGTCCCAAAATTTTGATATTTGCTTATTCGCTATAAACTCAGGAGCAGCGTCTATGGTCAAATTGTCTAACGCTGATCCTGTGAAACCCAGTATTTTTTTATCCTTGTTCTTTGATTTTTAACTAGTTTAAAATATTTTTCATGTTATTTTTAGTCATAAAGTACTTCAACTTATTCGTTTTTCAATTCGGCAAATTTTTCGGTTTACGCGATTTCGGTTTCGGCGGGTAAAACGGGTCAAAAATTGGACTAAGTGTAATTAGTGCATTGTGGTGTGTGAGAGTTGTATGATGGCTGAATTATTCAGAAAAAAATGATAATTTAGTAGCAAAAATTAGTTTTTGGGTTAAATAGTTAACTTGGAGACTATTTGGTGTTCAATGGGGAACTATTTGGGTCAACATTTGAACCTTTTTAGTCTTCTTCTTGCTTTGTTTCTTCCTCATTTCTCCTAGCTGCTGGCCGAAACTTCTCTTCCCATTTTTCCCCCAAAATTTTCTTGGATATCAAGAATAAATCACTTGGAAGGTAAGATTTTATATATTTTAGCATTTATGGCTTATGGGCTTTATGATTCAAGCTTTAATTTCAAGTTTTGTAGGATTATTTATGGCTGAAAAATACCCTCTTTGCAGCCTTATATGTTATGATTTATGTATGTTATGGGTTGTTTTTAGTGTTTTGGAGGTTGGGAAGTGATTGGGGTTGATTTTTAACAACTTTCCACGGTTAGATTACATATTTTAAGATTATGAGTTAGGGTTTTGTCTTCCATATGTGGCCCTATAGTGTTATGCCATGAATGCTTATGTCTATGCATATAATGATGTTTTAAGAGTGTTTTAAGGTTAGTTTGGATAGGAATTGAGACTTGAAACCAAAGTGGAATTGATTTCCCTTCATTTTGTAAGTAAGCGAAAGTTTGGCGCAACTAGTTTAATTTGGATAGTTGGTTATGTTTGAAGGGTCTTTAATGATCTTTTGATGGTTTTAGGTGTTTTCCTTTGTTGTGGGATGCTATTGATATAGTTCCGGCTATTGCTCCGGCGAATATTTCCGTTTGTGCATTGGTTGGTTAGAATATGTTGTTTTGAGTTGGGTTGTAACCAAGGTCCCTTGAATACCTTGGAATTGGTCCAATGCACAAACGGAAATATTCGCCGGAGCAATAGCCGGAACTATATTTATAGTCTTTCTGGAAACTGAGCTTATTATCTCCTAATCTAGCTGTAATACGAATTTGAGGGGTTAACTAAGTGTTTTGACTGGGGTTTTAGCTTGTCGAAATTGGTCAGAAATTGTGAAAAGGTCATTTTTGACCAAAGAGCTGTTGGTGTCGTTTTCTATCGTTTCGCGTCGTTTTCGTTTCCCTAGTCATTCTTTAAGCTTTTACTTCTACATTTCTTCTAAGAGTCATCTAGATGTGTTTAAGGTACCAGGTGGTATAAGAGATGTGTATAAGAGATCAGGATATCCTAGGTCTTCTATGCTTCTGAGTCTTAAACACATCAGAATTTTAGATCTTCCAGATGTATTTTGTTTAATGACTTTCGAAATATGTTTGGATGGATTTTTGAATGTGTATGATGTTTGGAATTGCACTTTTACCAAGTTTTGGAATTATTACATATGAAATCGGGACCAAGCTATTTTATGTTAATCAATTGATATGTTTGCAAACTCTTTTGATATGAAACACATTTTAGACTGTATAAGAGACATAGTAATGACCTAGGTACCACTATTATTGGATGTGTTTGGACATGTTATACACATCAAACCGGTTCTATAGTCATCCATGGGACGCCATGGTGAGCTGCTATGACTGTCTATTTGACTACGGGGTCTTGTGATGGGATAACTTGACCTCCAGGTCAGACTAGTAGGTGTAGTAGATTACTAGATACCTGGCTAGTACTGTAGGTCATACCTTTGAGCCTAAAAGATACTCATACTATTTTATTATATTCCGGATTGAAACTGTACTTGAATTTGTTCGCTATGCTTTACCATACTGTGTTTTGAAATGATTGGATCTGTTTGGCTATGTTTTGGACATGCTTGACGTTTTAATGGCATGAGACATTTTAGAAACTACTTATGATTATGGTTTATTGATGTTTAAACGGCATGAGACATTTTAGAAACTGCTTCATGACTATGTTTTTCACAAATGTTATTATCTTTATGTTTTCTTTTTATCGCAATGCTTGGCCCCATTTGAAGAGCTTTTATGATATCTACTGAGCTAGTTATGCAATCTTATTGCTGTCTCTTATACACATCTAGATGTGTATAAGAGACAGTCTCCAAACCTACTTTGAGATACAGCAATCCAGCACAACCTCAAAGTCAGGACTCTGCGGATAATCTTCCAAGCTTCTCTTTTGTTTGGAGAGGGGTAGATGTATTAGATAGGTTTTGTATTGATGAACTTTGTTTTTGTTGTAGCATCTTTTGTACTAAGAAGGAATTTTGTAATTCGTATTTTTGTGTAAAATGAAATATTCGGTTTTATAGTTAAGAAATGGTTTGATGGTTCTATTACATTGCGGTTAAGTTTGTTGCTCTGTTCGTTTGTGCCCTGCGCTTTGGTCCGGTGTACCATTAGCGCGGCGTGTTACGGTCCCGTTTTTGGGGCGTGACATTAAGTGGTATCAGAGCATAGGTTTGAATCCTAAGTCCAGTAATAGGTATTCGATGAGTCTTTCAAGGTTTAAATCGATGTGCTCGGGCATAGAATTATATAAGATTCTATTTTGCTCGCGACATTACAGGATCTGTGGAATTCTTTGACCTGGAGTTATTGATTGACTTATTTTGGGGGGTTTTGAGAGGTCCTTGATTATGTAATCTTTGTTGTACCTCTTTTGTTGAATCTTGAAGAGTTATTCTTTGCTCATGATTTCGTCTCTTTGACTCTTATCAGCTAGTATGCCGCCTAGGACGCGTTTTGGTTCTAGAGGTCGCGGTAGAGGCTCGGCACAGCATCGTGGCAGAACCGTTGAGGCTACACTCTAGGCCACATATGGACTGTCTGTGACTTGGGAGATATTTCGGGAGCAGTTTCTAGCTCATTACTTTCTCCCGTCCATCAGAGCTCAGAAGATGGACGAGTTTTATCGGCTGGAGCAGCGAGATCAGTTGCCTCGACGCATAAGCTATCACCTTATCTCCTTGCATCAAAACACAACCCAAACCGTATGCAGGCGTGACGAGCGAGCGTATGTATCATTTCTGGAAGGGTCGGAGAGAGCTGATAGTGGGTCATCCCCAGACTTATGAGGAGATGTATAATCTAGCTATCCAGCTGGATTCGGAGCGAGGCGTGAGGAGAGATCGGGATACCTTTCAGAGGGGTCAGAGCTCTGCACCAGCACAGACAGGCCAGACTAGCCGACCATTTCAGTTTCAGCCTCAGTCTCAGTCGCGTGGATAGTAGATTGGACAGGGACTCCGCAGTCTCCAGCTGGGAGAAGGAGTCGTGGTCGACAGGGTGGTTTCCCTAGGAGGGGTCCTTAGTCTACAGGTTCTTCTGTTTCTTTTTCAGTTGGGAGCCAGCCTCAGAGATCTTAGTCGGTGACAGTTCAGCAGCCGTCGTCGCCATGTCGGTCTTGTGGTCGACTACACTCTGTGTAGTGTTATTGGACTACTGGAGCTTGCTTTAATTGTGGCGACGTGGCCATTAGGATCAGAATCTCTGTCAAATTAGCCACGCTCATCACAATTAGGGCAAGACCAGTGGAGATGCACCGTGGTCCGCCTGAGGACAAGAGGCGGAGCAGTCAGGCGAGGGTGCATACATTGAGTGACCCCTCTCTTATACAAACCTAGATGTGTATAAGAGACAGGCACTATCCAGATGGTAGTAATTACCATACCTGAGCTAGTATGCTTTATTTGATTGTGGGGCATCACATTCATTTGTAGCTAGATGTTTTCTTAGATGTCTATCCGATAAACCTAGATGGTTAGAGGATCCTTATAGAGTGGGGACCCCAGACGGGAAGGTTATGGAGTCTAGGTTTGTTTTTCACTAAGGTTGTCGGTGCAACTATGAAAGTTGATAAAAGTGCTCAACCTCAATCAGTATGCACCTCCACTGAGATAGTGCCTGCAACTACTGAACAGCCTATATAGTGTGGACATATTCTAACCAACCTCTTGCATAAACGGAAAGATGTGTATGGAGCAATAGCCGGGTTGTATAATAGACAATTCTTCGTACACATGAAAAGAAGCCCAGGAGTAGGATTCCGATTATATCAGCAGTGAAGGCGTTTAAGGCCTTAGATAGGGGTTGTGAGAGCTATTTGACACACCAAATAGACTCTGATAAAGTAGAGCCAGGCATTGAGGATATCCTGTGGTTAGGGAGTCAACGTGTTTCCCAAGGAGCTGCCAGGTTTACCTCCGTCGCGGGTTGTCGATTTTGAGATTTACTTAGAGCCAGGGGTGGCACCCATTTCAAAGGCCCCCTACCGTATGGCACCTGCGGAGCTAAAGGAGTTGAAGGAGCAGCTTCAAGAACTCTTGGACAAGAAATTTATTCGTTCAAGTGTTTCACCTTGGGGAGCACCAGTCTTAGTTTGTTCGGAAGAAAGATGGTAGTTTGAGATTTTGCATTGACTACCGTGAGCTTAATAGGGTAACTGTGAAGAATAAATACCCTTTGCCACGGATTGATAACTTGTTTGATCAGCTTAAGGGTGCGAGGTACTTCTGTAAGATTGATTTGCGGTCCGGATATTATCAATTGAGGGTGGAAGGAAGAGGATGTACCTAAGACAGCTTTTCGGACTCGCTATGGCCACTGCGAGTTTTTGGTTATGCCTTTTGGTTTAACTAACGCCCCTGTGTAGCCTAAACCTGTCGTTGATGAATAGAAATGTTCAATAACTATCTATGAGACAGTACATCGATGTCAACCATGAACAGACTCATCGAATACCTATTACGAGCGAGAGGCTCATGAGCATTTGCGAGCAGTTTTGAGCTTGTTGAGGAAAAAGCTGTTGTATGGTAAGTTTAGCAAATGCGAGTTTTGGCTTCGGAGTGTTGCAAGAATAAGACTAAAAAGGTTCAAATGTTGACCCAAATAGTTCCCCATGTGCAAAGCCTCTACCTGTCTCTTATACCTACCACAGTGACTGAGGTGCGGAGTTTTTGGGCTTAGCTGGTTATTATAGGAAATTTGTGGAGGATTTATCACGAATTGCTTCCCCTTTGACGCGGCTTACCCAGAAGAGAACCAAGTCCCTGAATGGTCAGATCTTATAACACAGCTAGATGTGCTATAAGCACAGGTTGGTGAACCTATGCTCCAGTGTTGACTTTACCTTCAGGTTCTGGAGGATTTGTGGTTTATGGTGATGCTTCTCAGAGTGGTTTGGGTTGTGTTTTGATGCAAGGAGATAAGGTGACAGCTTATGCGTCGAGGCAACTTAAGCCGTACGAGTAAAATTATCCTACTCATGACACAGAGTTAGCTGCGATAGTGTTTGCTCTCAAGATTTGGAGGCATTAGCCTGTCTCTTATACACATCTAGAAGTGTATACTGAGATCAAAGTCTAAAGTACCTCTTAGGCTCATCTAGAGCTGATATGAGGCAGAAGGCGTTGGCTTAGACCTGTCTCACATATACACAGTAACTAGATCCTGGTAAAGCTAATAAGGTTGCCGATGCTTTGAGTCGTAAATCAGCTGGCCCTAGTATGGCTCTTTTGATTTGTCAGTTTGAGGCTTTGAATTTGGAGGTTGTTGAGTCTACTGGGCAGACTTTGGCAGCATTGGTTGTTCAATCTACACTGGTGGATCGCATTAAGGTGTCCCAGTTAGATGATCCTGAGCTACGAAAAGTAATGTTGAAAGTACAGAATGGTGAGACCTCAAACTTCACTTATGACTAACCAACCTCCGGTCACCTTCATCGGTAAGAAATGGGCGGACTTTGTTAGGCTGAACACTAAAGGCCCAGCGGTTTACTACGATCATTGGAGATACCAGAGTGGAAATGGGAGCATATTACTATGGATTTTGTACATGGGTTACCACGGACTAGGCGAGGTAATGACAGTATGTGGGTGATTGTTGACCGCTTAACAAAGTCCGCCCATTTCTTACCGATGAAGGTGACCGCAACTTTGGAGTCATTAGTGAAGTTATATGATCAGGAGATTGTCCGTTTGCACGGTGTACCTAAGAGCATTATTTCTGATCGTGATCCCAGGTTTGTATCCAGGTTCTGGACAACCTACCGAGAGCTTGTGGCACAACTTTGAGTCTTAGTACTGCTTATCATCCTCAGACCGATGGCCAATCTGAGCGTACTATTCAGACATTGGAGGATATGTTGAGAGCTTGTGCCATAGACTTCCAGGGAAGCTGGGATGAGCATGTGATGCTTATGGAATTCTCGTATAATAACAGCTATCACAGCAGCATCGGTATGGCACCATTTGAGGCCTTTGTACGATCGTAAGTGTAGATCACCTTTACATTGGGATGAAGTTGGTGAGAGATCCTTGGAGGGCCCAGATTTGATTCAGGCAATGATTGATAAGATTGCTATTGTTCGCCAGAATTTGAAAGCGGCTCAAGATCGTCAGAAGAGCTGGGCGGATCGCAAGAGAAAGCCAATGGAGTGAATGTCTCTTAATCTTCTAAATTCTACGTGAAGGTTTTATGGTCTAATCATTCTGAGCGAGAAGCTACTTGGGAACTTGAGAGCCTCATGAGATCGAAGTATCCAGCTTTGTTTGCTTCGTGATTTCGTAAGTTTCGAGGACGAAACTTTGTTTAAGGGGGGTAGAATGTGAAACCCAGTATTTTTCTAGCCTTGTTCTTTGATTTTTTAACTGGTTTAAAATGTTTTTCATGTTATTTTTAGTCATAAAGTACTTCAACTTATTCATTTTTCAATTTGGCAAAATTTTTCGGTTTATGCGATTTCAGTTCCGGCGGGTAAAACGGGTCAAAAATTGGACTAAGTGTAAATAGTGCATTGCGTGTGAGAGTTGTATGATGGCTGAATTATTCAGAAAAAAATGATAATTTAGTAGCAAAAATTAGTTTTTGGGTTAAATAGTCAACTTGGAGACTATTTGGTCAATGGGGAACTATTTGGGTCAACATTTGAACCTTTTTAGTCTTATTCTTGCTTTGTTTCTTCCTCATCGATATTCTCCTAGCTGCTGACCAAAACTTCTCTTCCCATTTTCCCCCCAAAATTTTCTTGGATGTCAAGAATAAATCACTTGGAAGGTAAGATTTTATATATTTTAGCCTTTATGGCTTATGGGCTTTATGATTCAAGCTTTAATTTCAAGTTTTGTAGGATTATTTATGGCTGAAAAATACCCTCTTTGCAGCCTTATATGTTATGATTTATGTATGTTATGGGTTGTTTTTAGTGTTTTGGAGGTTGGGAAGTGATTGGGGTTGATTTTTAACAACTTTCCACGGTTAAGATTACATAAAACAAGATTATGAGTTAAGGTTTTGTCTTCCATATGTGGCCCTATAGTGTTATCTTATACATGCTTATGTCTATGCATATAATGATGTTTTAAGAGTGTTTTAAGGTCTAGTTTGGATAGGAATTGAGACTTAAAACCAAGTGGAATTGATTTCCCTTCATTTTGTAAGTAAGCGAAAGTTTGGCGCAACTAGGATAATTTGGATATTCAGATTGGTTATGTTTGAAGGGTCTTTAATGATCTTTTGATGGTTTTAGGTGTTTTCCTTTGTTGTGGGATGCTATTGATATAGTTCCGGCTATTGCTCCGGCGAATATTTCCGTTTGTGCATTGGTTGGTTAGAATATGTTGTTTTGAGTTGGGTTGTAACCAAGGTCCCTTGAATACCTTGGAATTGGATTTTGTTGGCAGGGAGGGTAACCTACTTATAGCCTAGGGAGAGGCAAAGTTTTTCGGTTTTATGTGTATAAGAGAGCTTATTATCTCCTAATCTAGCTGTAATACGAATTTGAGGGGTTAACTAAGTGTTTTGACTGGGGTTTTAGCTTGTCGAAGTTGGTCAGAAATTGTGAAAAGGTCATTTTTGACCAAAGAGCTGTTGGTGTCGTTTTCTATCGTTTCGCGTCGTTTTCACTTCCCTAGTCATTCTTTAACTTCTACATTTCTTCTAAGAGTCCTCTTATACTTGTTTTAGGTACCACGCCACCTACCGCCGGCGGCGTCGCGTTATGTGATCATTTGTGCAGTTTTTGCTTTGATAGGTGGGTAACATAGACCCTCTTCCACTTGTATTTTGTTTAATGACTTTCGAAATATGTTTGGATGGATTTTTGAATGTGTATGATGGTTGGAATTGCACTTTTACCAAGTTTTGGAATTATTACATATGAAATCGGGACCAAGCTATTTTATGTTAATCAATTGATATGTTTGCAAACTCTTTTGATATGAAAGCATTTTATGACTGTTTTGGCTCATAGGTGACCTAGGTATATAATTTTGGATGTGTTTGGACATGTTTGATTTGGGGAGAACCGGTTCTATAGTCATGCATGGGACGCCATGGTGACTGCTATGACTGTCTATTTGACTACGGGGTCTTGTGATGGGATAACTTGACCTCCAGGTCAGACTAGTAGGTGTAGTAGATTACTAGATCTACTAGTACCAGTAAGGTCATACCACAAAGCCTAAAAGATCATCAACTGATTCTATGGAACAATATTATTGAATCTTATTCAATCCGGCCTGTATAAGTTCAAATTCTGGTGCCCAATAGAAATGATTGGATCTGTTTGGCTATGTTTTGGACATGCATGACGTTTTAATGGCATGAGACATTTTAGAAACTACTTATGATTATGGTTTATTGACGTTTAAACGGCATGAGACATTTTAGAAACTGCTTCATGACTATGTTTTTCACAAATGTTATTATCTTTATAGATGTGTATAAGAGACAGTTAATCTACCCATTTGATAACTTTATTCCTCAATGTCTTGAGCTAGTTAATCTGAAAAATTATAAATCACGTAAGGTTCAGCATTAGGTGTCTCTTATACACATCTAGATGTGTATAAGAGACACAGGGGTAACCGCAATGTAATAAAACCATCAAACCATTTGATTTTGTAATTCGTATTTTTGTGTAAAATGAAATATTCGGTTTTATAGTTAAGAAATGGTTTGATGGTTTTATTACATTGCGGTTAAGTTTGTTGCTCTGTTCGTTTGTGCCTTGCGCTTTGGTCCGATGTACCATTAGCGCGGCGTGTTACGGTCCCGTTTTTGGGGCGTGACAGCTCCACTTTCAGCATCGACCATGTTCCTTCCGTTCGGCAACAAACCTTTATAAAAATATTAAATTAATAAGAAGTCACTTATCTGATGATGTGGACAGCTTGCACACAGTTTTTTGAAGCATTCCCAATACTCATACAAGGATTCTTCATTGAACTACCTTATGCCACAAATTTCTTTGCGAATATCCGAGAAGCTAGAAAATATTTGGCCAAGAATAGTTTGTTCATCTGCTCCCAAGTTGTGATACTGTCCGAAGGTAAATCAAACAGCCAATCCTTCGCCTCATCCTTGAGTGAGAACAGAAATACTTTCAACTTGATATGCTCCGTATGACACTCCGGTAGGTCTTATACTTGTGCAAACTACATGGAACTCCTTAAGATGCTTGTTCGGATTTTTACCTGGTAATCTATGAAAAGAAGGTAATAAATAAATTAGTCCAGATTTTAATTCAAATGTAACATTAGCATCTAATTCTGGATATGTAATGCATAAAGGTTGTTGGTGTAAAGTAGGCGCCGGTAATTGTCTCAAAGTCAATTGCGCCATGTTCGTCTGCCCTTGATCTTTCTTATTACCTGCAAAGATATAATTAACTAGTTGTTCTTTCCCTAACTGTCTTTCTCGTAATTCTTTTCCCAATCTACGTAACGTTCTCTGTATTTTCGGATCAAATTGGAATTCAACTTGTCCAGCAGACTGGGTCACAGGCATACATAATTAGTGGAAGAATAACAATAAAAAGAAAGAAAATAAAAACTGAAACAAATAGCACAAAAATAATTCAAACCGTTTCTCGTCAACGACGCCAAAATTTTGGTGTGAAATAATAATGCAGAGTTGTAATGCTGTCGTAGGCACCCAAAATTAACAACTCTTAATAAAAATGTAGTAGTGGTGAGTACAGGTCGTCCCACAAAGAACGGAGTTTATTCTTGTGTTAAATGAAAAAAGGGCATTCTCTTGAATGCTATTAAACTAAAAATTGAAATAGTAAAATAACTAAAGAGAATTCGATATAAGGAAATTCTTGGATTCGATCATATCCATCATGGCAATTTCACTAGTGGATCCTTGACACACAAGATAATTCAATTATGTATCAAGCACTAATTGAAGAATTAACCTGAATTCCAATTCAAAGTTGATTCTTATTTCTTTCTAAAGTTGGTTAATTTTCAACACGCGATCAAATTAACCCTAACTGTTAATTTAATCCAGACACGCGCCAAAGATCAATTAATAGAAGCATTAAAATCAACAAGAACAATTAGACTAATTAAACATAAACACACGCGGTTATGCCAATCAGTTGATTAATTTTCCTAAATTCAATAATGACACTAATGGAGTAATTATCAAATTCAATTGCTTCACAGGTTGAATTAAGCACACGCGGTTAAAACAATCTAACAGTAGATTAATTATCATAACTTAACATTCTGTAGCAATAACAAGTTAAAAAGAACAATCATAAATTTAATTGCAGAAAAATAATCAATGCTTGAGATAAAATTGAATAATTAGCACAAGAAGTCTCACAATTTTGTAGAATTGACTATGGCTTCAAATCCCTCGACCAAGAAAAGGGTTTAGGCACAAAGTGCCAAAGAATAACAATAATTTTCTACTGCTGAAAGCCTTAGATAAAACTAAAAACTAAAGAGTCGATCTCTTTTCTCTCACCCTAAACGGGGTATTTATAATGAGTGCTTACGGTTACAATTAAGATCTACAGATAAGAAAGTGAAAAAGAGTCCAATCGGGCAAAGAAATCAGTCAAAAACTCAAAAACATGACATTTTACTATTTCGGGCCCACATGCGCTGCCTATTTTGGGCCTGGCACATGCGCCCTAGGCAATGCTGAAAAGTCCTCCTCTAGTCCCAGTGCACATGCGCTACACATGCCCAGCGCATGTGCTCTGGGCTTCACTTTTGGCTTCGATTTTGACCCTGATTCAAGCCGAATTTGGCAAAACTCAAAACATGAAAGTTGTAGATCTGTATCTTAGATTTCCAAAACATCTTTAATCACCTCAATTGGATCTCATATGAGAATGGTATGCTCAATTTACAAAACTGTGTCAGAATCGCTCCTCACCGGTGCACATTTTCTAATTTTGCAATTTTGAACAAGATTCCTTTTGAATAATGGAAAACTCAAAACACAAAAGTTGTAGAAGTCTTCAATAGATTTTCAAATGATTCAAAATCATCTCAATTGGAGATTGGGTTCGAAATTTATGCTTGCAATACGAAATAGCATCCAAAATGGTTTCATGCTCATGCATGTTCCTGCCTTAGCATTTTCTTTCATCTTTTCCATCTTTTTCAGCTCTTTTTCTAATATACTTTAACCATACAAAAACTAAGAATAACCAAATTAAGCTCAATAATAACTCAAATCTTGCTTACAACACATAAAAACGTGATAAATGACACATAAAATATAGCACAATTATGAACTTATCAAAGAGCATAACGGAAAGAAGTAAACAATTTCTAAATAATTTCTGGGGAAAAAGAAATCAACAGGTTCACCTCTGTAAGTGGATGGAGGAATGAGATGAATGTCAATCACGGTAGGAGAAACAACGAATGCAAATGAACAAGAAAGAGGATGGGAATGCCCTTCAGCCAATGACTGAAGGGCATCTATTGTGGTGGTCGAAGAAAGCAAAAGAGAAATAGAGCTTCAATGCAACAAATTATATTTACGTCCAGAATTTACCAAACTAGGCAGTAACTGTAGGGAACTAGAGTTATATAAACCATAAATTAGAGTACTTTTGCCTTAGTTTCGAACATTTTTAGGGTTTAAGTCTTGTTTTTGCGTTTAAGTTCTAGAATATATGACTAATTTATCTTAATGTAGTGTTTTTAAGGATATTCTAGTGTATTTTGATAATTAATAGAGTGTATTTATGTGTAGGGTTTGATCAGAGAAAATGGCGCGGCAACCAGATGAGAAATGAACTAACCCGAGCCATAATTAATTGAATGATGAAGCTTTGTCAAGTTCTAAAAAAACAAGCATAGGTAAATGTGCTCACCAGATTCCCTTCTTTAAACTAGTAATTGTAATCACTAGTACTTATTTTCAAGTGGACAGCTCATACACTCACTAAGGTATGGTTAAACTTCTAGTGGCGAACTTTTGTTGGTCATTGCGGTTATGAAAATGATGAAGAATATTGGATAACCAAGAGAAGTCAACTTGATCACTAGTGACCGTAGTGACCAGAATGAAGAAGGAATTCTAGTAACCTTGGTGACCAAGCTGATCAATCACTGTGGTCACCAAGTATGTCTGAGAATTTTGAAGGGCAAAATTGACCAGATCAAGGAAGATTATTGTTGTTGTCAACCTTCTCCTCCAATCATAATGGTATAACTATACCCTTTAAACCTCTTAGGAACCAAAGTGGATGTAGAAGTAAGGTAGAAGTAGAGTAGAAGTAAGCTAGTTTCGTTCTTCATTTATATCGTCATTTGGGAAGAACTTTCTTAGACTAGGTGTAGTTTAGGTTAATTGCTAATTTCCTAGTTCTAGATTGAACACTTCTACTGTAAGACTTCTTTATATTAAGTTTAATTTCATTTGCTTTGTGTTAATTTAATGTAGTTTAGTTTAATTACTTTATTTACTTGTGCTTTCTTCGATTAATTGGTAAATTAATTTGTAACCATATTTTAATATGATTTCTTAGTAGTAATTTGTAGTTAGTAAATTTAAATGCATCCTTAAATGCTCTCGTTTTATATGATTTCCTGAATGCTTCACTAAAAATGCTTCTTAGTTGTAATTTGTAATCTAGATTAGTTAATTAAGGTAGATTAGTTTAACTTAATTCTATTTAATTGCGTCTATTTACTTGAATTTCTAGTACAATTATTAAATTAGTTTATGTACTTTCTCTAAAAATACTTTTTTAGTGATAATTAGTAGTTTGTATTAGTTAATTGCTTTCTAAAATGCTTTCGTTTTTCATACTCTTTTTAATTGCTTTCATAAAAATGCTTTATTTAGCATTGATGTTTACTGTAATTTGCATTGTTAGTTAGACTTTAAATTGGTTTCTTAGTTCTTAAATTATAACTTTAGTTAAATTGCTTTAAAATCAATCACTAAAACTAATAATCTGAATAAATAATCGGTAATTACGGACTAATTTTTGTGGGTTTGATCCTTACTTACCTTTACTATTAGTTGATAACCGTATACTTATAAGATACTGCCTTATTAGTAGTAGGATTTAGGTATATTATAAAAGATATAATTAGGTGTTTTCAAACAAGGCATCACAAGATTTTCAAGAAAATGAAAACTTACCTCATTTGAAGATCATTGACTTCTATATATTTTTCCAAGTGGCCCTCTATCTCTCTCAATGGAATTACAGAAAAGAATGTAGAACGAAAAGGAGGGAGGAGTTGAAATGGGTGGGGGTGCTTTCCCATATGTCTTAAATTGTAGGATTTGGCTAAATGTCTAAAGCCTTCATCCACTTGTCAAAAAGCATCCATGAAGCCAATCACTTTTTAGTCCTTTTTGTTTCATAATCAGAAATTACATCTTAAACCTCACACTCTTAGCTAATTAGACTTGGGCTATCAAAATTTGAGTTCCTCACAACCACCATTCAGGATAGCAATGTTTTCTCCGCATCGTCGTTTTGAATAACCTATTTCACAACAGTGAGCACAAAAGGGACTGCCATTTTACTTGAATTATTGTTCTGACTTTTTTTTGTAAAAGTAAGCAATGGTCCTTGCAGAGTTCGATTAGCAAGCATTGCTGAGTTTTCAAAAATTGGACGAGAGTCACCTATTGTTTGTCATTATTTATACTTCCTACGGACATATGCATATGAAGTCTGTCTACTTTCAAAATCATGTTTTGGATCTTTTCACAAAATGTCCCTATGAACCTGATCAAACTCAGAGAAAGCCCACTTAGAAAAATGTGAATTCAAAATTAAGCAATCACTGCATGTAGTTGAGTACTCCTATAGTGCCTTCCTGAGACATAGTCATGTGATCAATTTCCTGAAAAATAGAGATGAGTTCATGATAGTATGTCGACAGAGGCTGATCATGTTGTTTGCCGGAAAATGATCTCTAATTCAATTGGAAGAGACATGTCTCATCGAGCCATCGTAGAAGGTCTTTCATATAGCCTTCCATATCTTCTTTTCTATGGGAGCCGATTAAATCGTTGCATTAGTGTCAGACTCGTTCTATCAATATGCCAACTTTTTTAATTTATTGATTTAAGTGATCCATGTTCCGAGATTAGGATTTTTCAGTGGCTGTTTCGCTGCCTCTCCAGTTAGATAATCAACTTAGTTACGGACACCAATACGTATCTCTATAAGTTGATTGAGACCATGATGGGTAATTAGTCTCAACCAAGATAATGAAGTTAGGAGAAAAAGAGTTGTCTTAGTGAACAATGATTTGTTTTGTTGGTGTTGGGATAATAGTATTCAGATTCATCATTTCGTGATTCACAGATAAAAAAATTTTCCGAGACTAAGATTTCAAAATGTACGACTTCATAAAAAAAAAGGTCTTCTAAAATTTTAAAGTACTGCTTTCAGAACGGTATTGGGCTGATACCACGTAAGAATAATAAATAGAGTGGGAGAATTTGTTGGTTTTTTTATTACAACAATAACCTATATTTATAAGTTTTATAAATACAATGAATCGATACGATTAATCTAGACATATGTAACGAAACTATACACTATCAATAGGTAATTACGTGATATAATGTAGTTGGAGTATTGAATCAGGCCTTTCACAATAAATCAATCTAATATTTACTTCATAAAATGAATTAATCAGTCAATCTAATATTTACGTCAGGAAATGCATGAATCAGTAAAGACATTTATATTTTACTTGTAAAATACCTATGTTGACATTTGTTCCAGATTTATCTGGAAAGATATTTAGTCCATTAATTTGGTTAGTTATATAGGATTAATTTCTGATTTTTAGTCAACTTTAACGCATGCTGAAATTGTTTGTAATTAATTCGGAAGAGTGTTCATGAATACTCTTGTGGTCAATTAGTTAACTTGAGAGAGCAATTAAGTTGACTGTGCTTTAGGTGAGATTGGGTTGTTATGAGTAGATATTCTATGGATATGTTAGTTGACTGAATTCATTTCTCTAGCATTGTTTTCTATTGAACTTGAGTTTAGTTGTTAAATTGTTTCTTTAATTATTAGTTGGAATCTCTAATTCTTTCTTCTTGAGTATTTTACTGTTAATTTAACGAGGTTTGATTTACATTTCAAAACATAGTTTACATTTAGTTTAGATTGATTTTGATTTGTGATATTTAGTCAATTTTAATGCATGCTGCAATTATTTGTGATTAATTTCGCCAAGTGTTTATGAATAGCTGTGTGGTCAATTGATTAACTTGGAGAATAATTAATTTGAATATTCTTTGGATGAGATTCAGTTGTTATGAATTATATACTCCATGTTATTTCTGAAGCTAAACCAAGTAATAAAGTGATAAATAAATAAGAGGACTATAAGCGCTCTCTGCAATTTTTGGAGACCTACTTAAAGGGGTCGGGACAAAAAATCAACTTGGCAAAAAATTCATTATTCTTACCGTCTTCTTATGGGGTGTCAGCTGTTACAAATATAGAGAAGATCACGGGAAGCAAACGCAAGGAGCTGCCTATACCTTATTTGGGATGTGTCCTTTACGAAGTTAGACGAAAGATTCTTCAATTTCAATATCTTGTTGATAAAATTCGTAACCGCTTGGCAGGTTAGAAACACAAGCTGTTATCGCTGGTAGGTCGTTTAATCCTTATTAAGCATGCGTTTTCTTCTATTCCTATTGTTGTTATATCGGTTATGGATCCACCCATATAAGGAGTACTTCATTCTATAGAGCATATCATGGCAGATTTTCTTTGGGGAAATTCAGATTATGGCAAGAAGAGACACTGGACTTCTTGGAAAGCCATTTGTTTCCTAGGGTTGAGAAGCTTATTTGATGTAGTATTTGCTTTTTCAATCAAATTATAGAGGAATTACCATGGCTTGCATCCCTTTGGTCTACATATATGCATGCTAGGTAAGTACTCAAATGCCTCGGCTACTAATCAGTCCTCAATTTGGAGGACGATCCAAAGGATAAAACATTTGCTTGGAAATGGTATTCAAGTCCTTGTTTGGGAAGGAAATTGCTCTTTTTGGCATGAGAATTGGCTTGGTAGTGGTGTCCTTGATGGAACTGGTAATCTTCCAAACACTACTATTCAACAACTGTAAAGCAATCAGCATGGATGGGATTTAAGATCCGTCGAGGGGTTTCTTTATGCAAAGGACAAGTCAAAGGTGCTGGCTACCAAACTATACTCCTCTCAGCCAGAGATAAACTGATTTCGAGCTTGTTATCTGCTAGGCTCATTGTATTAGGTATACAACTTGATCAGGCAATCAAAACACTAACAATTGACTAGGAAGATAATCGGGTATCCAAGAAAAACATTGAAAATTTCAATTTTTATGTGGGACTTGCTCAATGAATTTTTTACCTTTTCCAGACGTACAAATGAACATGGGATTTTCCATGCCATCCAAATGTCTAGCGTATGCATCAACGGACACTTTACAACACTAGTTTGTAGATTGTTGCCTAGCATAATCTTTGTGCATTTATTTTGCAACAATTTTGAGGCTGCCTTTAGCCAAAGGCACGGTTTCACAAATGCTATTAAATTGGATACTAGCTGCTTGACATAAGAAAAAGCTGATGACATGTCTTTTCCTAACTCTTATCCCTTGGAGCTTGTGACTGGTACGTTGTCAATTCTTATTTCAAGGAGTTCTTCACACGAGTAACTAGGCAATTCATAGAGTGGTGGAGCTACCTCTATATGTATCGGTATCAAATTTGAGCATAGCCTTACATTTCAAAGTTACTCCATTTGCTGGCCTATTATCTCAACATCTCTTAGCACCTATTAATACTACCAAAAATCATCTCTCTCGGTTTAGGATAATAATAGCTTGGTCAAGAGATTTTGAGGCAGTAAATTGAATGTAGATAGCTCATCTTTGGGCAATCTGGAGCAATCTGGAAGAGGTGGAGTAGCACGATACAATTCTGGGGACATCATAAATTGGCTTTGCAACATCATTTAGTCAAAGAATAGGTCTTCAGGCTGAAGCTCAGGCTCTTCTACATGGGATTAAACTCTGCATTTCTCATTCAATTAATCATGCCACGATTGAGATAGAGTCACGAGTACTTCTTGATATTATTAGGGGAAAATCAGCCATTTCTTGGACACTTGATGCGATTGTTCGAGAAATTCAAGATTCTCTACGGCAAGGGCACTTCATTCTCAACATATTTTTAGAAAAGCAAACACTACTGTTGATTTATCATGAGTACCTAAAAAGGGCAGTAAACATCAATCTAGTGATCTTACTTTCTTCTCATATAATGTACCCCAAATCATCAATGGTTGCATGTTTTTGGATTTTTTAGGTACTCTCTCACTAAGATTAGATTGTGCCCAAAGAATCATCGTTTTAGTGCCATCAATAAAATTGCCCTCTAGGTTTTATCAAAAAAAAAAACCAATTTGTTGCTTAACAAATCAACAGCAACAGAAGGGTAAATAACACTTTTCCCCTTAAATAACAAGATAATTATACCTTTACCCCTATGCTAAAATATTAGACTCTGTTCCTGATTTACACTATTCATCCACTAGGAATCCTAAAACTGTCAAGCATAAGCCAGTTAAACGGCTAAAATGCCTTTATCACTCTTTTTCTATTTTTATATTTCAAATTTTGATAATGGTGTGATAATTATCAAAATATAAGCAAAAATAAGTATAAAAATATATCAATATAATCGATATCCATGTTTTTCGTTAAATTCTGGTAACGTAATTTTTGGTATACTTTTTTTTAGCAATTTTTGGAGTTCATATGTATTATTTTAAATTGTAGTATTTTTTATAGTGGTCGCACATTTCTCAAAATAGTTTTCTTAATAAATTCTTCTACTGATAGTTTTCCTTTAAGGGTTTTGAGTGAAAATAATTTTTTCGTAAAAGATTTTATCGTCTTTTATTGTGTCTTGATATTTTATACTTTTTATTTTGGATTAAATATGTGTGAATTGCAATGTTAGATACAATATAAATTAAGTTTTCTCATAATTTTTACTCTTGGAAACAAAACTACCCATTTATGTATAGTATAATTTTCCTTAATTTCAACAATTATCAAAACCACTACCAAAAAACAAAAGTACTTGAAAAATCAAAACATTGTGATAAAATCATTTAGTCATTTAACTGACTTTTCTTTATGGTGTTAGAATTGCTAATAGATGACTAGTGTAAATAGAGGTAAAGTGTAATTTGTTTAGGAGATAAAATTTAATTAACCCGACAATGTAGGGGTCAAAGTGTTATTAACCCAAAACAAAAATGTAAAAATTGATCTTCATAAAATAGAAGATATATTGTTTTACTTAAAATCCCAAACACAAATATAAATTTTAAAACAACTATTCTTTTCTATAAACAATAAAGTACATCAGATTTTTCTAAAAATTCACATTCTTTGTCTAAATATTCAAAGATATTTAGTTTTTTTTTTTGCCATAAATCCATTGCAATTATAATTTTGGCTATAAACATCTAAAAATTTACTTTTTGACTGTAAATTGGTGACCAGAAGTCTATTTTCAACCCTAATTTGGATCAGATTATAATTCTGACCAAAATTTGAATAGATTCTCATTTTTTCTCAATTTTTAGAACTACTATTTGACCCCTATATTTTTTAAAATCATACATTGACAATCCCTAAACTTTAAAAAATTCTTATTTTGATCTATACAATTTATAATACTTGTATTTTATTCTTAAATTATTCAATAATTATAATTTGGCTAGCCACTAAGTTTTTTTTTTTTTTAAATTACATGTTTATTACTAGGGTTTTAGCTAGTTTTACATTCATGCCCTTAACACTCTATATTTAGTTTAATTTAATTCTTAGCTTTACTATAATTGTTATTTGTTTACTTTCAGCATACTTTAATTTGATTATTCATTATTTCTTGTATATTTTGTGCTTAAATAGTATAGTTCTTTAATTTAATTATTTAGTACTTTTTAGTACCGCAATAAGAGGTTAATCTGTTTGTTCATGTTGAGCTAAGATAGTTTTTTCTTGTAGTTTTAGCACTCGGAAAGGTACACCTGTAACCGATTACGTTCAATATGTGTATTACATGCAATTGTTTTCTAGGCTTATTTATTTTCTTTTGTGTTTTTAATCAAATTTATTATAGGCTATTTATATTATTGTTTTAGAATGTAAATTCTACGCTATTTACATCCCCATAGAGAGGCCTAGGACACAATGTACCTGATAGGGCTATTTGTTATGTCTTCAAGATATTTGATTCCAGATTAACTACTTTTCTAAGGATTTGAATGTTAGATATCATAATTATGTGCTTTACAAGCCTATTATTTGTATATGTTTCATGTGTTTTTATCATCTTTTAGGAGTTTTTCTAAAATATGTAATTTTTGTTAATACTTTCGTGCATTGCGTTTTATACTAGTCTAACGTTAGTGTTGAAGTTTAGCTCTTTCATAATGCTTCAACGCTGATATGAAAGTTAAATCTATGCTAGCAATAGTAGGTTCGCGTTTCCCCGTGGATCCCATGTACATTTTTCTTTATTTGCATTCATATAAACACATCCAAACTTAACATGAATAAGGGTTATTTTCTTAGAAAAAATGAATTAAATCACGTAACCGATTTTAACCAGGAGTAAAAGGGTTCTTCGGTTAGCCATTAAGTAGTCTAGCCTTTCCTTTTGTCAATGAGACTCCTAACCTATTTTCTTTGTTTTCGTAGATGATGAGTCATCTATTCTATAAAAAGTGTTTTGCATTATATTTCTATTTAATTATTTACTTTTCATTTGGTTACCCATTCACTCTATCCTTAATATCTTAGCATTATTTTTTCCTCAATATCATTTTAGGTTAGGTTAGTGTTCTGATGCACTTGACACATTAGGTGGAGACTACATAATTTTATTCACTTTCTTGAAAACCCTATTCTAGATTATTTCAGGACCCTCAAATGTCGTAGTTTCCTAATCCAATTTAGGCCGTTTTCGTTTAAGCTATCTACATTATTTTCACCTTATTTTATTTTTATATAATTATTTCATTTTTCTTCAAAAAAAAAATGGTGCAATAGCTTAGCAACTCCACTTGGGATATTATAAGATCCCAGCACTTCAATTTGGTCATGTTTCTTCAATACTAACTCATATTCATATTGAGTTTGGATATTCAGGTTCTCTTTTTTAGCATGTTGCATATTTTTGCTTCACTACTTGCTATGTGCTCTTATGTGTTTAATGTTTAGTGAATGTTTGCATTCATTTTTTTTCCATAGTTTTTGCGTGTATTTGTTAGGATTTTAAGGGTTAGAGGATAGAATAGCTCAGCAGTTAGAGCCTTCAATGGGTCATACATCATTCATCTGTATAATTCAGTAGACACTGACCCACTTAAGATTAGGTTTTCGACCTCATGTTGACGCACAAGCATAGGATGCAATGCTCCTATGCTGGTGCAGAAAGGATCCAAATTGAACTACCAACCTTAGACCTATGGAACTAATGTATGATACTTTTTGGGTTGCTCAGTTTGATAGTTTAGGAATTGTAAATTAATGTGGAATCTAAATTGTATTAGTGAACCCAAGCTGTTGCACAACATGTAGAAAGCCTAAACGATAGAGCATCTTGGAACCAGATACTATATCCTAAAACAAAATCTGGTGCAGAAGAAACCGAATAAGAAAAACAAAAACTGAAAATGGAAAATTAGGTGCATCCTAAAACCCTGGGTCGCTGCCCATTTGGGCTGAACAAGTGACACATACCATAAGGCAAAAGGCTATGTGCCACTTGCTGAGAAGACTGAAATGCGCGTATTCCAATCTTTTTAGGGCCTTTTTGGTCTTTTCTCACCCAAGTCTTGTACCCCCTATAAAATAACCCCATGGCTTCAAATTATTTATCTTATGCTCTCTAATTCTCTCTTTTCTCGTCCCAACTTTGCAAGGAACCTTTCTAGTTTAGTGTATGCTATCATGTGTTTTTAGCTTGGATTATGTTTTATCCTTAAAGTTAATTTGTATATTTACTTTGTTTAACTCCTTATTTGTGTTAATTTCATTTGCTTTAGTTATTTAATTCATGTTTTACTTTATTTATAATGCTTTGTTTACTCCATGCCTAGCTTAGTTTACTTGCTTTCTTTGCTATGTTTTTCTTTTTTATCTTTATTTGTGCTCTAATTAGACTTGGGTTAGGTCTAATTCTCATAATTTTCCATGGTTTTTGGTATCAGAGCTTGGTCTCATTATATTGATCTTAAACTGCTCTTGAGTAAAGAAATATGGCAACCAACAATGCTCTATTTTTTGAGGGTCAATAAAGATAAAAAAGCTACCCCCTATGTTTAATGGGGCAAATTTTATTAGTTGGAGAGATAGAATGAAAATATTTCTGCAATCTATTGACATTGATTTGTGGTATGTTGTCAATGAAGGTCCATTTGAAGCTTCTATCATTGATGATCACAAAAATAGAAGAAGAGAAAAGACAAGGAATGAGCTCACTCCTCAAGACAAGGCAAACTTGACGTTGAATGCAAAAGCCATGAATGTGTTATACAATGCCTTGGATGCAAATGAATCAACTAGCGTGAAGGGTTGCAGTTCTGCTAAAGAAATATGGGATAATTTGAAAGAAATACATGAAGGGACCGATGATGTTCTTGAGAAAAGAAATCATTACTTGTTGCCAAGTATGAATCCTTCAAGATGGAACCACATGAGAACATTGACAAAATGTACTGTAGGTTCAATGACATTATAAGTAGGATCTTGAAGCCTTGAGTAAGGAGTACTCTTTGGGTGAAAAAAATAGAAAAATCCTAAATGCTCTATCCAAAGAATGGGATGGCAAAACAATTGCTATAGAGGAAGCCAAGAATTTAAATTTAATGCCTATTGAATCACTAATCAATTCTCTTACATCTTATGAACTCAAGTTAAAGGCCAAGGTTGTGGATGATGAAGAAGCAAGGCCAAGAAGGAGCATTGCTCTAAAGACCTCTCAAGAGGAAGATGAAAATAGCTCCATCAATCTAGAAGATGAAGACCTTGATGAAGGAGATCTTGCACTCATCACCAAAGGATTTCTTAAACATTACATCAACAAACGAAGAATGAGAAGAGGCGGAGCTACAAATTCAAATAATTTCAGAGGGAAGTCAAGGCTTGAAACAAAGAAGCAAAACGAAAAATGCTTTGAATGTGGTCAACTCGGGCATTTTGCAAATGAGTGTCCATCCAAGAAAAAGAAAGAAGGAAGAAAACAACCGAGATTCAATAACTTTCAAATCACATGGGAGGATTGCAACTCCGAAGGAGAAATTGAAGAAGACATGGAGTCGGCACAAATGGCCTTTATGGCTATTGGAGATGATGAGGTAAATTCTAACTATGACTCTCATGATGAAAATGATGAAGATGATCTTGAAGCTTTCATTTTAAAATTGCATAATAGCTTAAAGGAATCATATGCTAGAAATAAGGAATTAGTTAAAAAGTCAAATGCCTTATTGAATGCTAACTCTAAACTTGTGAATGAAAACAATAGGCTATCACAAGAAAATCGTAATTTGAAGAAAAGACTGCATGTGAGATCAAAGGCCAAGGAAGAACAAGCCTCCTTGAAGAATAGAATGGATTATTTGAATGCTCTCTTAAGTAGAAAGAAAGAAAATATTGTTGATATGAAAAGAAATAGAAATATAGCTATCAACAAAAACTTTGTCATGTT
The DNA here is from genome assembly GCA_025175665.1 of Cinchona pubescens. Taxonomy (NCBI): domain Eukaryota; kingdom Viridiplantae; phylum Streptophyta; class Magnoliopsida; order Gentianales; family Rubiaceae; genus Cinchona; species Cinchona pubescens. Next base: position 2,181,266 of record JANKKI010000049.1, on the reverse strand, counting down.
TAGAAGGAATGACTTATGTTTTGTAAAACCAAAATTATCTCTTTGTATGGTAATAAAAGCATTATTTGTAGATATTGCCAACAACATGGACATGTTAAGAATATGTGTTATGTCAAGAAGAACGAAAAACTTGGAATGAAAGCTGCATGGATCGAAAGCAATTTCACTAACTCAAATGGTCCCAAGAAAATATGGGTACCAAAAGTTATCAATTAACTTATTGTGTAGGTGCTTAACATCACCAACAATGATAAGTGGTTCATAGATAGTGGATGCTCAAGACACATGACGGGTGATGCTACACAATCTCTTCACAAATCGCACATCCAAAAATAGTGGAAAAGTCACTTTTGGGGATAACAATAAAGCAAAATCAATCGGCATTGGTGATGTAGGTAAAAATGGTGAAACCTTGATTAAAAATGTGCTTCTTGTTGATAATTTGAACTATAATTTATTAAGTGTTAGTCAACTGTGTGACAAAAATTTATATGTATTTTTTACCAAGCATGAATGTCTTATCCTTGATAAAAATCATGTTGTTTTATTCAAGGGCACTAGGCACAATGATGTTTATGTGATTCATCTTGATAAAATTAGCAATAGCAATGTAAAATGTCTTACCGCTTCCATAGATGATCCTTGGCTTTGGCATAGAAGACTTTGTCATTTAATATGGATTTGATTGAAAAAAATCACAAGAAAGATTTGGTAAGAGGCTTGCCAAAACTGAAATTTCTGAAAAATAAAATTTGTGATGCTTGTCAATTTGGTAAACAAGTCAAAATTTCTTTTAAACCAAAGAATTTTGTGTCTACTCATAAACCTTTAGAATTGTTGCATTTAGACTTATTTGGACCTACTCAATATGCTAGTCTAGGTGGTTGCAAATATGCATTTGTTATCGTAGATGACTATTCTAGGTTTACTTGGGTATTATTTCTTGTTCACAAAAATGAAGCATTTGAAAAATTTGTAAAATTGTTTTCCAAAATTCAAAATTTATTGGATACAAAAATTGTTCGTTTAAGGATCTGACAATGGTTTCGCCGAATTTAAATTTGAGGGTTTTCCCGACTTTTGTGATCACAACGGTATCTTTCATGAATTTTTGGTTGTTAGAGTCACTCAACAAAATGGTGTTGTTGAAAGGAAAATAGGACTCTTCAAGAAACGGCTAGAACTATGATTAGTGAATGTGACTTACCACAATACTTTTGGGCCGAAGCGGTTAACACGGCTTGTTATGTTATGAATCGAGTTTTATTAAGATCTTCTTTAAATAAAACTCCTTATGAACTCATTTTTTGTAGAAAACCCGTTGTGAGCTATTTCAAAGTTTTTGGTTGCAAATGCTTTATTTTAAAAATCAAAGAGAACCTTCGAAAATTTGACAAAAAATTGGATGAAGGAATTTTTCTAGGATATTCTAGTGACAAGAAAGCATACCGAGTTTACAATAGAAGAACGCTTTTAATTGAAGAAGTTGTTCATGTTACATTTGATGAAACTAATGATGTTATCTCAAAGAATTTATGTGAAGATGAAAATAGTAGGTATTTTAAAGGAGCTCGAAAAGCTCGTTATTCATAAAGATCATCAAGAGATTACATCAAGCGTTGATATCAACAACCATCAAATTGATGATGAAAAGAATGAGGATGCTCAAAATGATCTTCCGAAAGCTTGGAGATTCGTCTCTAGTCATCCTCAAGATTTAATCATAGGTGATCTATCCGATGGGGTAACTACTCGTACTCATAAACCCTTGAATAATAATTGTGCATTACTTTCTCACATTGAACCTAAACATATAGATGTTGCCTTGAGTGATGAATCTTGGGTTAATGCTATGCAATATGAACTTAGTCAATTTGAGAAAAATAATGTATGGACCTTAGTTGAAAGACCTTCTTCTCATCTCGTTATTGGTACTAAATGGGTTTTTAGAAACAAATTAAATGACAAAGGTGAGATCATAAGAAACAAAGCTATACTTGTTGCAAAATGTTACGCTCAAGAAGAAGGTATTGACTTTGATGAAACCTTTGCCACCCGTGGCTAGATTAGAATCCATCCGCATGTTTCTTGCATTTGCATGTTTCAATAATTTAAAATTATTTCAAATGGATGTCAAAAGTGCTTTTTTAAATGGTTTTATCGACCAAGAAGTTTTTGTCGAACAACCTTCGGATTTTGAAAATAAGAATCTTCCAAATCATGTTTTTAAACTCTCCAAAGCTTTATATGGTTTGAAACAAGCTCCAAGAGTTTGGTATGAAAGATTAAGTGGGTTTTTGATAGAAAATGGTTTCAAAAGAGGTGTAGTTGACACCACTCTTTTTACAAAAGCAAATTCAAATGGTTTGTTAATAGTTCACAGTATGTTGATGATATTATTTTTGGAGCAACTAATGAAAGTTTGTTGTGTAAGGATTCTTTCACATTTAATGCAAAAAGAGTTTGAGATGAGTATGATGGATGTGCTTACAATTTTTCCTCAGATTACAAGTTCATCAAACTAAGGAAGGAACATTTATTACACAAATCAAGTAACACAAAGGAGCTACTCAAACGATTTGGAATGGAAGATTGCAAACAAGTTGGCACGCCAATGTGCACTTCAACCAAACTTACAAAAGACGAAGAAGGTAATAGTGTTGATGAAAAATACTATAGAGGTATGATCGGAAGTCTACTTTACTTAACTGCCAGTAGACCAGATATCATGTTTGTTGTTTGTTTATGTGCTAGATTTCAATCTTGCCCTAAAGAATCACATTTGATAGCTGTTAAAAGAATTTTTAGATATCTAAAAGGAACAACGGATTTTGGTCTGTGGTATCCAAAGTCCTCTACTTTGATCTAATTAGCTATTCTGATGCTGACTTTGCTGGGTGTAAAATTGATAGAAAAAGTACCACATGGTATGAGTTATTTGTCTGAGAAATTGTAATTGTGTCTTGAGTCAGAATATAAAAACACAATCAAAAATTACACTCAAACTCTTTCAGAGTATGTTACATCCTGGTGAAAATTGTTGTGCTCAACTTCTTTGGATGAATTTTACTCTGAAAGAGTTTGGTGTAATTTTTGATTGTGTTCCTATATTGTGTGACAACACTAGTGCAATTAATCTCACAAAAAATCCTGTTATGCACTCTAGAACCAAACACATTGATGTTAAGTATCATTTCATTAGAGACCTCGTTTGTAAAAAGGAAATTCGTGTTGATTTTGTGCCTACTTCAGATCAATTGACTGATATTTTTACAAAACCCTTAGCTCTAGATCGCTTTGAATCGCTCAGAAAATGTTTGGGGATTTTACAGATAAATTTGGCATAGGTTCATAGTTCGGACGCACTCCTTCGTCCGAACAACTTTTCTTTCGGACACTCTGAATCGTCCGAAAGCATCTGTTACTTCTCGGACGCTCATGTTCGTCCGAACAATATTCTTTTTTTTCCTAAACTCTCTGGAAATCTTCCGAACGCGCAGAATCATCCGAAAGAACTTCGGACGCACTGGCTTCTCCTTCGGCCGTCCGTTCTTCAGCTTTCCGACGCTTTGTCAGACGCACACCAAAGACGTTCGATTGTCCGAAAGATACCCCTGTTTGATTAAAAGCGTCCAACTTCCCCATTTCGGACTCACCCCCTTCCCCCGAAAACCCTCAGGCGAAATTTTTCTCTCCACTACCCCCTCCAAATTCCCACTCTCTCTTCCAAAATTGAGTGAAAAATCATGAATACCCATAATTATCACCTAAATCACATCTCATTTCCCCCATTCACCATCTCATTTCCTCAAAATCTCACCAATCTTCAATTTTTTTTCAATTTTCTCTTCTTCTATTACAATGGTGAAATCTCGCGGAGGTTCCTCTACGAAAAATCGGGGCCGAAAAACTAAAGGGAAGGCTCCAGTACGAGGAGAATCATCAGCCAATCCTCAAGTCTCCACCACTCCAACTTTATCAAAATTTATCGATACCAAGGCATCCGAACGGTATAATTCTCTTCTAAGTAAATCTATAATCATTCAACGTCCTGCTTCTCATAGTCTATTTGATGAATATAATCTTCCAATTATCAAATCCTGTTTTGAAATACAAAATTGGGGTCATCTTGTGCATCTTGATTTACCCGTGTATCATGACATGGTGCTTCAGTTCACGGCCAATCTTCGGAAAGGTCCTACTGTTCGCACCCTCATTTCTCGTGTTAACAACACTGATCTTGAGATTTCATCAAACATAATTAACACCATTTTTGAATGTGAAATCTCAAGCCCCACTGATTTTGTGTATTTCTTTTCTTTAGACTCTTATACCGTGATGATACTCAGTTTGATATTGATGAAGTTAGAGCTATTTTTAACATCCATTTTAAACAGGCCTCGGAAGCAGGCACTACATTGCTTTCTCCTGAACTTAATATTCTGTACACCCTTGTCACAAATCTGTTATTGCCAACTGACGGGCATCGAACTGAGCCCAGAAAAATGCAACTTTACTTATTTTTCTGTGTTTTCAAGGGTATTCCTCTTGATTTTGGGTATCTTTTTTGTTCCCTATGGGAACTCTTTCTCACTGATACATCCGAAGAAACATTCATTTTGGCAAATTTCTCACCAAAATTTTTGATTTCCTCAACATTCCTTTCAGCGGAAACAAACAATATCCTCCCTATTTTAACAAATCCTACATTGAACGCAAAGGCCTCCGTTTTTTCAACTATCAATGGCTTATAAGGCAGCCTTTGATATTGCACAGTCACAGCCATGCCTCCACCTCTGATTTTGCTATCCCTCATTTTCCCACTCCTTAACCACCTCCACTTCCATCTGATGGATCTACTTCTGAACCATCTATGGGACATATAGATGGATAGCAGACAGGTCAGAGGTGGAGGCATGGGATTGTGACCTGTCTCTTATACACATCTAGATGTGACTAAGAGACAGACATTCTTCATTTTCAAATATTTATTTCTCAGTCTTGGCATGTCAGCTTCGGCTCAAGTTCAATTTGCTAATCTTCGGTCCCAATATCCACTTGAGTCATCTTCCGAATAATAAATGTCTCTTCCTGTCTTTGTGAATTGTAATGCAGAAGCTGCTCAAGGAGCTGCCGATGACGATGACGACGATGATGAAGATGTTGATGACACGTTTGACTTTATCATGCAACGTCGTACCTGGGAGGAGGATGACAGTGAAGCCACCGCTGAAGATGTTCCATCCAAACGACAAAAGACTGAAAAGCGCTCCAAAAAGCGCAATGACTCACATTAGTTCTTTTTCCTATTTTGTACTTTGTTTTCAGCAGTTCTCTGCTTATTAGAACCTTTCAGCATTTCCTTTGGTTTTCAGCAATTATGTGGCTTGGTTATGTATTTACTTGACTCTAGCACCATTAAACTTTTCAGTTGAATATATTAAACTTGTTTCATTTCTCTCAAACTGCTTGCATGTTCTAAGGGGGAGTAGTTATATTATTGTGCTTTGATATGATTGATATGTTGATAATTGATATCCATTTATGATATATTGCAAATCGATCAGTCATATTATATTGAGGTTTGTCATCATCGAAAAGGGGAGATTGATGTTTTCCAATACCTTATTTTGATGATGACATAAACACTTAACTCTGTAAAACAAGCTTTTGCAGGAACAGATCTTTCGGACGCACAGAACCGTCCGAACTAGGTCAAAACTCCTCAGATGCATTGCATCGTCCGAACGAACTGGCAGAAAGAATAGGATCCTACTGCCTTTCTTTCGGACGCTCAGGACCGTCCGAAACCTCTGTCGGACGAAGGATCGGACGCATGTACGGACGTCTGAATGAAGCCTCTCAACAAAACTGAAAGAAGATCGGACGCTTCCTCGGACACATTCAATCCTTCTAAGACGTCCGAAACACCAACGGCTATTTTTTGTGCATTTATTACTTAGCCGTTAGGAAGTAGTTGAAACCACTATTTATTACTCTTATAAATAGGTGCTTTAATAACCTGAAAATATCATCTAATACAATGAATACAAACCTTAGAAAAGAGTAATTTGAATGCAAATTGACTACAGTGCTTTGTTGTATTAGTGTGAAGTAGTGAGTGCAATTCAACTTTGAGTGGAGTGATAATCTTGTATGAAAGTGTGGTTGTAAAAGTAAGATCCTTGGCTCAACTAAAAGAGTTTTAGTGCGAGCAAGAACTTCCCAACTTTGTAAAGATTATTGGCTCACCAAGTGTGTGAAGCATTCAAGAGATTTGATACTTCAAGCTTGCTAGCTTGGAAGTATTGATTGTTCAATTTTTCTCTCTTTACTTTACTGTTCTAAGTAAATTTATTATATCTGCATTTAAATCAAAAAGTTCACTATTTTCTGAAAGTATAATTTTTAAAGAAACCTAATTCACCCCCCTCTTAGGTTGCATTGGGGCCAACAGTTTTGATTTAATTTGTCTAATTGCCTGCTTCGATGAGTTTTTTGGCCAATTGTTCTAGGTTTGATTGAATAGATTGAGAATTGATCATTATTAATTCTGACATTGTTGATTTGGGTGAGACTGATTAGTAATCTCTAATGATAGACTTAATAATGGATTACTAGTGTTTAAGGTTTATGTGACAGGTGCCTTACCTTTAGTGGTTCCAGGATTTCCGTGACCTAGTAATTGGACAATTGACTTAAGGAGGCTTAGTACATAGACAAAATCACTTTATGGAGGAATCAGGCTAGGATTAGAATTAGGAAACTAGAACTCCAATAGATAATTCTTGATCCACTAGCTAATTAGATAACCTTAACCCTGGATTTTTGGTTATTTAAATCCTAACCTATATTTTAGTTATCTAGGTTTATTAGATTTAAATCATATCCTCTTTATTTTATTCATACAAATAATAATTGTGTTACACTGCCAAAATTGGACAAGGACATGCCATACCTTTGGATTACCCCAAGCGTGCAAGGCATGGTATTTTGAGCAATATACAAACCATATTTATTTAACCATTCATGATTAGTCATAACAATCCATAAACATTCATTGAAAACTACTAGACTAAGAATCTTCTCTATGCAAAACATAGCGCACACACAACCAACAAAAAAGTCCTTTGGCACGCCTATGCCCCATACAAAGGAAAATCTCACACTGCAAGCCAACAGACCCTAGCTCCAGTAGGTAGAGTCTATACTACCTCTCTGCTCTACACTAGGGTCTGAACCAATAAGCTCCTCACACTGGTCATCTATTGCAAAATGACATCAAATAACGGGAAGACAAAGGTTTGCCAATAAAATAACATTTAAAACAAATTATTTAATTCAAGCATATGATTAATGCAGTGTGCAAGGTATGTGACATAATCAACAGTCAAAATATGAATAACAAATACATTGAGTTCATGGTTCACATATGTATTCCGACATTGGGTCCAAGTCTATCTGTTACTTGCCTGAATATATTAGTCATCACACAGTGTTTATCACTTGTTTGCCAAGTGTATATGCAGAAATATGAGAAATAAATATTTGAAACAAAAGAATGTTGAATACATGTGGTACACGCGACCTCTCACTTTCAAGCCATGTCTTAATCTATTGATATTGAATTTCTATAGCTGAGCAAATTTTACTTTTCACCTAATGAATATCACCTGTTGAAATTTGAAGATACGTTTTCAACATTGAATGAACATCTTCTGTCCTTGAATTATTATAATTATCAAAATGTAAATGCTTATCAGTTCATGCATAAAATTTTTTTCCTTGAATGGGAAGCTATGCATTTTGTAGATAATTAAGAACTAATGGCTTCTCTTTCTATTCAACTTCAAGAAGTATCCAAATTTCCAAAAATGTGATCTCATCAGGAGACTTTATAAGATTTATTTGAGAAAAGACAAAAGTATCCCATGTTTCTTTTCCTTCGAAATATTTCTTGCATTTGGAAGCAATAATTTTCTCTATGCGCCAGAGACACAAAAGATTTATAGTGCTCGAAAGTCTATTTCAGTAGCATTCATCAAGCATAAGTCTCTATCAGTTACAATTGTTGAAGGATTCTTTCCAACACCCAAAAGATTCTTAAACATTTCTAATTCATAGACATAATCCTTTACTTCTTCCTTTTTCATAGCCACAAAACGCAAGAGTAAATTGAGGTGTGGTCAGTGTTGTCGTAGACACCCAAAATGAAACAAATCTCAATAATAATGCAGTAGTGGTGACTCCATGTCGTCCCATAGAGAATGAAGTTTATTTTTGTGCTTAAACGGAAAAGGGGGGTTTTGAATGATTTTAATCTAAAAACTAAAACAATAATGTAAATTGCAGGGAATCCAATTGAAGAAGAATCTTGGTTTTGGTCATATCCACCATGACAATTTTACTAATCAATCCTTGACACCAAAGATAATTTAATTTCTATACCAAACACTAATTGAAAAATTAACCCGAATTCCAATTCAAAGTTTATTCTTATTTCTTTCTAAAGTTGGCAAATTTTCAACACGCGATCTAGTTAACCCTAACTATTCATTTAATCCAGACACGTGCCAAGGATTAGGTAATAGCATTAAAATCAACAAGAACAATTAGGCTAATTAAACATAAACACACGCGGTTATGCCAATTAGTTGATTATTTCCCTAATTTCAATAACACTAATTGAACAATTATCAAACTTAGTTGTTTCACAGATTGAATTAAGCTCACACAGTTAAAATAATGTAGCAGTGGACTAATTTCAATAACTTAATTATTCTGCAGCAATAACAAGTTAAAAAGAACAATCATAAATTGAATCACAGAAAAATAATCAATATTTGATATAAAAGTGAAAAAGTTCAAGAACAAATATGCTCACAACATTGTAGAATTGATCATGGCTATAAATCCCTCGACCAAGAAAAAGGGTTTAGGCAGTAAGTGCCATGAAAGAATAACAAAGAATTTTCTCTACAGAAAACCCTAGCTAAAATTATAAAATAAAGTGTCGACTCTCTTCTAATCACCATACTTGGAGTATTTATAATGAATACTAGGGTTACAATCATTGTCTCAGAGTAAGGACGTGAAATCGTATGAAAAGAGTCCAACTGGGTGAAGAAATCGGCCAAGAATTAAAAAATCACATAACACTGCTGTTTTGGGCATGTCATATGCACTGCCTGACTGTTCACATGTTCACGTGAACTCGTTTTGAAAACTTCCCTTCTGAATTCAGCGCAGATGCGTTGCACAACCGCAGTGCATGTGCGCTTATCTTAATGCTGCCCTTCACCTTCAGCTTCAAGTTTGACCGTGATGCTTATACAATTTGGAAAAGTGTAAAGCACAAAAGGTGTAGCTCTCACTCTAAGATTTCCAGCGCATCTTAAATCTCCTATATTGGAGCTTGGACTCAAAAGTTACACTTAAAATACGTAACAGTGTCCAAAATAGCATCATACTCGTGCACGTTTCGCCCTTAGCATTGTCTTTCTTTCATCTTTTGAGAATATCTAGATTAAATCATGAAGACCTTCAAATTTTGCTAAACAACCCATAGCTCACTCTTCTTACACCCCTTCGCTAATCTAGACAACTTATTCAATTTAAATTTGGGTAGGACTTCCAGCTCGAACTATAAATTTGGATATTTGTTAGCCAAAGAAGGAAAAAGGATTGGTATAACAATTAAAAACAAGAGCTTTATAGTAATGGTGGCCAAAGATTAAAATAAAACTTTTCTTGTAAAATATCATACATCCACAACCCCACACTTAAGTAATAAACACCCATGAGAAATTTTGAACAACCAATAAGCATAGCCAAACATGCCAACATTCTTCCGGACATATATACATCACATCATTAATTTTTTTATATCCGCTCACAGTATGGGTACTAGTGGTAGGCACTACCCGCAACATGTAAACACGGAGGTACTAGTGATGGGCACTACTTTCAAATACAAGTATCAGTGATAGGCACTACCTGTATATATCAAAAACTCCCATTATTATTTTTTATTCAACAATTTTTTCCAATACCTCATTTTCTTCCATAAATTTATACCACCGACTTCTCACAAACTTCCACCCTTATATCCCCTTAACATATAATGTGCACCATAAAGGTCTTAAAGCGATAATTTAGGATAAAATAATTAAAAGAAATATTAACCTCAATATGTATAATCAGTGTGAGTAATTGAGTTTAAATGAAAAAAAGGAGAATGATGTTTCTCTTCACAAGAATAAGACTCAAACAAGGTACTTAGAAATAAATTGTTAAAATGGTTGGCTAGAAAGGCTCAACAAACCAAAAAGGCACTACCCTCATTTTTAAATTAAATCTGCTCATCTAAGAATTCGTTTAAAAAATGTAATAAAGTGAATTTTTGGGATGCAACATAATTGAGTTTACATAAATTTTCTAAATATTCCAAATCAATAATTAATGTATGGCTTAGTGCTCAAAAATCTTAAAAATCATGAAAGAAAAATATTAATACCAACTACTCATTCATGCATGGTTCAATTAAAGATTTATTCTACAGAAAAATAGAAAAATACGTTAAGCGAAAACTTTCAAAAAAATTTCAAAAAATGGTCAATTAATCAACAAAAATTTTCAAAAATTTCGACATGCTCTCAGATCAAAGGGAAAGTGAAAATATTATAGCAAAATTGAGTAAAATATACCGAAATAGCTTAAAAATCCAAATAACTCCCCCACCTGACACTTATAAATAAGCATTGTCCTCAATGCAAAAATAAAAGCATAAAATGAGAAAAAGAAAATCTTCTCTGGATTTAATTCGTGTTTGGAGCATTATCTACTATAAATATCCCTTTGTCGTGAAAAAAAGCTGGAGTAGCGCTAAACAAAAAAGAATAACACAAATAATTCCCTTGAGACAATAAGAAAAGCAAGAAAATTGTAGAAAAGGATCCTTCAATAATAAAGAAAAAACTTACTCCCTTAAAGGAATACACAAAAAATATAAACAAAAATACCGTGATGAAATTTAAAACCTATCTAAAAAGAAAATAACTAACTAAAATGTCTAATAAAATAAAATAGCAACTAAAATTGTCTGAGAAATCAACTGCCAAAATTAAAAGATAAAGAAAATGGCCCAAAACATAGGGGATCAAAAGCTCAAGGATCATGCTGCCCCAAATCTTGTGGGAAAAGAGGAAAAGGTGGAAGGAAGACGTTGATGGATCCTCTCTCCTATTCCTGGCCATCTAGTGAGCCTCCATGGTCTGCTACCAGGTATACTGTTATTGAATAAATGATCAAAACGGTAGCTCATCCGCTATTGCTTTGCCAGGATTTGTTGTAGAAGCTCTTCCCAAGTCTGCTGTGGCACAAGCACAGGATGGTCTTCAGAATCAACAGCCTCAACCAAATAAATAAGAATCTCATGACTCGCAAACAAATAACTTTGACACCCCACACTTAAATAATAGTCCACTCCCTAAATCATAAGCCTTAGAATACATGAAAATTCAAGCAAAACAATACCTAAAACTAATGATTATATACAATTCAAGAACATTCCTATGCATGAATATTAACCAAAAAGATATCACATGGCATAATTAACATTCTAAGAATTAAATTCATGGACCAATGTCTTGTGTTTTAATGTTTTGATTCATTGAGACAATTTATCGAACACATGGCATGCATAGATGAAGAGAAAATTCTTGGCTGTATGTAATGAACATGAATTCCATCCTCAATCAACAATCCAAACATAAATCACTCCAATCACAAGTTTAAAGTTCAATCCATAGTAGATTTAACCAGTTAAAGCACAAAAAAAATTAAAACATTCTTGATAATCAATTGAAACCCATAAAGGAAAAATTAAAGAAAAAGAGAATGAAATTCATACCTTGATGTAATTTTCCTTTGAAAAAGAAAGAATTCGGGTGTGAATTTGATGAAGTAGGAGTGACTTAAGGAAGAAATAGTAATGGGGGATTTTGGGGGTTGAGAGGAATTGGAAGGAAAAAAATAGAAATTTCGTGTGTTATGCTTGTGAATAAGGGTTTTGACCCTTATAAGTAGTCGTGCGCACATGCGCTGCAACTTCAGCACGCATATGTGTGCGAAGCATAACGTCTGGGTTGCAAACTGCCTAGTGCACAGGCACGAGGCTTATGGCGCTTATGAGGTAGAAGCAAATTTTTAGGATTGCATTCGCACACATGCGCGTAGCAATTTAGCGCACATGTGCGCGCGAAATAGAAACAAATTTTTAATCTTTTTTTAATCTCAAAAAAAAATTATTAAAGCATAAAATTTCTACACTAAATCACCCACATAACACACAAAATCTTTAAAGGACCATTTTATCATTTGAGTTCATCAATGAAGTCGATTTCCCAACTAACAACGAAATTAAAATATGCTATCTTTTAAAACTAAAATAAAACAAAAATAAAGTTGCAAAATTAAATAACAGAACAGAATTTAAGTAGACATGGTTGCCTCCCATGCAGCGCCTTTGTTTACAGTCATTGGCTCGACTTGATGCTCTTCTACCAATCAATTATAAACCGATTCTTCTAAATCCAGTTCTAGCATGTTCTCTAATGCAACTCCTTCATAATAGGGTTTTAGACGATTTCCACTGACTTTGAACACCATGGATGTTTGAAAACTTTGAATTTGAACTGCACCATGGGAAAATACATTAGTTATAAACGGACCAATCCAACAATGATCTCAACTTACCAGGAAATAGGCAAAGACGTGTCTGATAAAGGACCTTCTAACCAGCTTTAAAATCCTTCCTTATGATCATTTGATCATGAAAAGCCTTTGTCTTCGCTTTATATATACGAGTATTATCACCAGCTTCATTACAGATTTCCTCCAACTCTTGTAGTTGTAATTTCCTCTGTTTACCACTTGCATCCAATGCCATATTAAAAATTTTAATAACAAAGCTTTATGGTCTAATTCTATAGTTAGGTGACAAGTTTTCCCGAATATTAAGCGATATGCGGACATCCCTATAGTCATCTTATAGGCAGTACAATATGCACATAATGTATCATTCAACCGTAAACTCCAATCCTTACTGCTAGAGTTTACCGTTTTCTGGAGAATAGACTTAATTTCTCGGTTGGATACCTCGGCTTGTCCACTGGTTTGCCGGTGATATGTGGTGAAAATCTTGTGAGTCACATGGTACTTCTTCGGTAAGGCTTCCACTGTCCGAAATTACAAAAATGAGTGCCTCGATCACTGATTATAGCCCTTGGAATGCCAAATCTAGAAAAGACGTTATTTTTAAGAAAATCTGCAATAGCTTTTGAATCATCAATACGAGTGGCTTTAGCTTCTACCCATTTTGAAACATAATCTACAGCCAATAGTATATATGAATAACCAAATAAAATAGGAAAAGGTCTCATGAAATCAATTCCCTAAACATCAAATATTTCGTAGAATTGTATCGAGTTTTGAGGCATTTCATTCTTTTGGGAAATGTTACCTGCCTTTTGACAATTATCACACAAACGACAAAATATAAGAGTCACGAAATATGTTGCGCCAATAAAATCCAGACTCTAATACCTTCATTGCTATTCTTCTGGCTCCAAAATGCCATCCACAAGTATAAGTATGGCAAAATGTTAAAATTTAATTAATTGGTTGGCACAATGTTTCCATAAATAGGGCTCATCCCACACATAATATTTGGCATCGCTTTTGATCTTCATCTTTTGCCACCCTAGACAATCCATGAGGTAATTTATTAGTAACTAAAAAATTGGTGATGTTTGCATACCATAGTAACATTGCCTTTATGGAGCATAATTGTTCATCTGGAAATCTTTCTTGTAACTCCAATTCATCCCCCACATGTGGTAGTCGACTTAAATGATCTGCCACCTTGTTCTCCATACTACTTTTGTCTGTGATTTCCAAGTCAAATTCACTTGAGGAGTATCCATCTTATCAACCTATGTTTTGACTCTCTTTTCGTCAATAAATAATGTAAAGCTTCATGATCATAATATAGAATTACTTTAGCCCAAATTAGATAAGAACGAAATTTCTCTAGAGCAAAAACAATATCCAACATTTCTTTTTCAGTGGTGGACCCGAAACTGCGCCCACTGCACACTCACTTGCGTTACACATTATTTCAAATGCTAGACTCCAATTGGGTGGTTGGACGATTGGAGTTGACACAAGAAGTTGTTTCAACTTGTCAAATGCCGTCTCTTGTGGTCATCACCAAGTTCGAATTCCATATCTTTTTAAAGTAACTTGCATAAAGGTGCTGATATTTTGGAGAAGTTTTTAATGAACCTTTGGTAAAAATCTGTACGGCCAAGAAAAGCACGAACTTCCCGCACCTTGGTTGGGTAAGTTAATGATTGAATTATGTCAATTTTCACTTTATCAACCTCAATCCCCTTGGATGACACCACATGACCTAAATACTATACCTTTTTGAACCATGAAATGACATTTTTTAGATTTAGAACAAGGTTAGTTTCAATGCACCTCTACAATATTAATATGAGATTGTGCAAACACTGATCAAAACAATATCCATAAATAGTAAAATGATCCACAAATAATTCAATAAAATGTTCTAGAAAATCAGAAAATATGCTAACCATACATCTTTGGAATGTCGCAGGGGCATTACATAAACCAAATGGCATACGACAGTAAGAAAATGTTCCAAATGGTCATGTAAATATTGTCTTTTCCTGATCTTCTGGAGCAATAGCGATCTGAAAGTACCCTGAGTAACCATCAAGAAAATAATAATAAGCGCAACCAACTAACCTTTAAGCATTTGATCAACGAAAGGTAAAGGAAAGTGATATTTGCAGGTAAGAGAAACAAGTTTTCGATAATCTATACGAACTCGCTACCCATTTTGTATACGGGTGGGTACCAATTCATTTTCTTGATTTTTCACTACCGTTACCCGAGTCTTTTTAGAGACCACTTGTACAGGGCTAAACCATTCACTATTTGAAATGAGGTAAATTATCCCCACTTCAAGAAGTTTGAGTATTTCTTGCTTAACCACTTCCATGAGCATCGGGTTCAGCCTTCTTTGCGGTTGATGGATATACTTAGCCCCATCTTCGAGTAATATATAATGCATACATATGGATGGGATAATTCCCTTTATATCTGCAATGGTCCACCCAATTGCTGTCTTGTGCTCCCTTAGAACTTTTAACAATCATTCTTCTTAGTCATCGATTAGTTAGTGTTATTAGCGACTATCACCGGATGAGTTTTCCCATCACCTAGAAACAAATATTTTAGTTGACTTGGAAGAGGTTTTAATTCTGACTCAGTCGCTTGCAAAACAGAAGATGAAATTTTATCATTACAAAACTTCGATGTCACATAAAATTGCATACCAAATTGCGGCTGCTCAATATCACTTTCTGCTCGTTCATCTCCGTCTCCTTCGAATTCTTTTTCAGAAACATCCTGTACTAGTGAATAAATAACATCAACAAAAAAAAAAAGAATTGTCCTCAGTTGGATACTTCATGGCTGTTTAAATATTAGGTTAAAAAATTTTACAATCAAATTACATCGTCAAAATTCCAATATCTACATCTATCTTAGTTTTATATGTTTTCAAAAATAGTTTACCTAACAAAATAGGAGGAGACTCATCATTGTTCTTCATGTCAAGAACATAAAAATTAGCTTGAAAAATTGATTCATTGAATTGGACTAAAACATCCTCAACTATACCCTTAGGAGGGATAAGCCACTGATCTATCTTTCAATTGAATAACAGTACTAGTTTCAAATAAAGCCCTATGTGTACGGATTTATGAATAGAATAAGGCATAACATTTATAGAAACTCCTAAATCCAACATGGCCTCCTTAATTCTAGTATTGTTTATTGAACAAGGAATTATACACATACCTGGATCTTTGCATTTCATTGGAAGATTCTTTTGTGTAAGCATGGTTGATACATTTTTACCCAACATGATCTTCCCAGCCTTCTTTTGTTTTTGCTTCTTTTTATGTGTACATAATTCCTTCAGAATTTTTGCATAACGAGGAATTTGTTTGATAGCAAGTGCTGGACCCCAATTATGATAATCGTGTTTTGATGATGACCAAATCGTACTAACGCCTTGAAAATAAGTGTGCAGAAAAATAGGGAGGCTCTGATGAAAGTGATTATCTGAACACAATCAAGAAAAATAACCAAAAGTTGAACAACACCTTACGGACGATGAAGAGCGTCCAAACAGAAAGAAGCTCGGATGCAAGGGAGCATCTGAAACATGATCAGACAACACCGAGGAAGAACACATTTTTCGGACGTAGATAACTGTCCGAAGGATAGTGCTTTGGATGCAAAAAACCATCCGACACAAGGAATTCAAAAGTATGATGATCGGACATTGAAGACCGTCCGAAGTCAAAAAAGATTGGACGTTGAAGACCGTTCGAAAAAAGGAGCTCAAAATGAAGTAATTTTTCTATCAGAGCTGTAGAACGCATATGACCGTCTGAGACACTATTCATCAAGCTATAGGACGCATATGACCATTCGAGACACTGTTCATCAAGTTGTAGGACCTATATGACAGTCCGAGACACTGTTCATGAAGCTGTAGGACGCATGAACGGACTTCCGAACCACCGTTTGAACCCCTAACGGCTAGTTTTTAACAGCTAGTTTTTTGACCGTTGGAGCTCAATTTTCAGCACATCTTTTATCTAAATAGCCCAAGGATATCCAAATGATGAAAAGAACTACATACATTAAATACAAACACTTGTAAGAGCTATGTGGGGAGAAATAGGGGTAAAATATTGTGGGTTGTATTAGTTTGAGTAGTATAGTTCTCTTGGCTCAACTAGAAGGAATTAGTGTGAGCAAGAGTAGACTAGTGAGTGATCTTCAACTGTAAGAGTGAAGGGATAACAAGTGTACAAAAGTGAGGTTGTAATGTAAAACCCTTTGGCTCAACTAGAGGAACTTAGTTGGTGCAAGGGTGAGCCTACTTTGTGTACAAGAAGGTTATTGCCTCACCTTCTTTGAAGAGGCACTACTAGTGGATGTACTCCAAGCTTGAGAAGTTTGGGAGTTTGGTTTGATATTCTTTATCTCAATCTTTTATTTCTTCTTTAACCTTTGATTGTTAAATATTAATCTTTGATTATCTGTGCTTAAGTATTCATTTATTGCACAAAGTCTGCGTTTTCATTAAGCACTTCAAATGGTTTGTTTTTTTAGATAACCTAATTCACTCCCCCTTCTCGGTTGGTTGCTTTTGGGCCAACAATTGGTATCAGAGCTTGGTCTTATATATTGAACTTAATTGCTTTTGAGGAAAGATCATTATGGCAACCAATAATGCTTTGTTTTGAGAGGGGCATTCTATTACTAGACCTCCCATGTTTAATGGAATTAATTTCATTTTTTGGAGGGATAGATTGAAAATTTATGTTTAGTCTACTAATATTGATTTATGGTAATCATATTAAAATCTAGAGTTGTACGGCTTTTATTAGAAAGTTTAAGATAGAAAAATTAGAAACTAAGTCCAGGACAGTTTGTTAGATACTCTAAAGATAGATTAGGATATTAGTTTTATGTTCTAAATGAACAAAGGATTGTCATCTGCTAAAACTTCCTCTTTATTTAAAAAGAGGTAATTAGAGAAAAGGGCTCAGGAAAGAATGTAAACTAGAGGAAACTTCTTCTGAACTAATCAACTCAGACATAGTGGAACAAAATTTAAAAGAAGTACTAGTTCTACTTGTAGAGCACAAACTCCACGTAGGTCTAGTAGGATCCACCAAAGAGATATGGCTTACTCCTAGAAAGGGCACAAGAATTGTTTGCTCTAGGAGATAGTTTTCATAAAGTTGATCCTACTACATACGAAAACGTGATGTTAGATATCGATTCTAGCAAGTGGCTTGAAGTAATGAAATTTCAAATAGATTCAATACATACCAATCAAGTCTGGGATCCAGTAGACCCACTTGAAGGAATACTTCCAACAGCGTACAAGTGGGGTCTTCAAGAGAAAGATTGGTGCGGATAGTAATGTAGAAACCTATAAAGCCAGATTTGCAGCTAAAGGGTATCGTCAAGACCATAGTGTAGACTATGAGGGAACTTTTTTGCCTATAATCAAGCTCAAATCCATTAGGATTTTATTACATATAGCAGCAAACCATGATTTGTGAGTTCTGGCAAATGGATATCAAGACCGCATTTCTGAATAGATATATTCAAGAGAACATATACATGGAATTGCCTGAAAGGTTTTCAATACATTGCTGAAACCAATAAGGATGCAAGCTTAAGAGATCCATTTATAATCTTAAGCAAGTTTCTAGAAGTTGAAACATCCATTTTGATGAAGTAGTCAAAGTATGTGAATCCATAAAAATAAGGGTAAAACATGTGTCTACAAGAAGACTAGTGGGAGTGCAATCACCTTCCTAGTTTTGTATGTTGATGACATACTATCATGAGTAATGATATTGGGATATTAATATCTGTCAAAGTATGGTTTTCAAAGACTTTCTTCCATGAAAGATTTCAAAGAAGCAACCTATATCCTTTGAATTCGAATCTATAAAGATAAAGTTAAAAGGATAATAGGTATTTTCTAGATTCTTTATATGGACACCGTGTTGTTGAGGTTCAACATGGAGAACTCCAAAAGAGCTTTATTACCTTTAGACATGGAATTCACCTTCATAAACAGATGAGCCCAAAATCACCTAAAGAAAGGGATCAAATGGAAAATATACCTTTGTCTCATGCATCCACTCTAGGTAGTTGGTATCAGAGCATTGGTCTCATTCATTTGCTTAAATTGTTTTTGAGTAAAGATCTATTATAAAAAACAATAATGCTTTATTTTTTGAAGGCCACTCTATCACAAGCCCCCCTATGTTTAATGGGGTAAACTTTATTAGTTGGAAAGATAGAATGAAAATATTTTTGCAATCCATTGATATTGACTTGTAGTATGTTGTAAATGAAGGTCCTTTTGAACCTACCATCATTGATGATCATACAAATAGAAGAAGAGAAGAGACAAGAGATGAGCTGACTCACAAGACAAGGCAAACTTGACCTCAAATGAGAAAAGCTATGAATGTCATATACAATGCCTTGGATGCTAACGAATCAATTCGTTTCAAAGGATGCATCTCTAATAAAGAAATTTGAGACAAATTGACGGAAATTCATGAAGGGAGAGATAATGTTTGAGAGCAAAAGAAATCCTTACTTGTTGCCAAGTATGAGTCCTTCAAGATGGAGCCACATGAAAATATTGACAAAAAGTATTGTAGGTTCAATGACATCATTAAGGATCTCGAAACTTTGGGTAAGGAGTATTCTTTGGGTGAAAAGAAAAGAAAAAGCTTGAATGCCCTATCCAAAGAATGGGAGGCCAAAACAACCGTGATTGAGCAGGCTAAGAATTTAAATTTCATGCCTATTGAATCTCTAATTAACTCTCTTACATCCTATGAATTGAAGCTAAAGGCTAAAGTGGTGGATGATGAAGAAGAAAGACCAAAAAGGAGCATTGCATTAAAGACTTCTCAAGAAGAAGATGAAAATAGCTCTATCAACCTAGAAGATGAAGATCTTGATGAAGGAGATCTTGCAGTCACCACCAAAGGATTTCTCAAACACTACATCAATAAAAGGAGAATGAGAAGAGGTGGAGCTATCAACTCAAATAATTTCAAAGGGAAGACCAAGCTAGAAATGAAAAAGCAAAATGAAAAGTGCTTCGAATGCGGTCAACTCAGTTGACACTTTGCAAATGAGTATTCTTCCAAGAAGGAAAAGGAAGGAAGAAAGCCCTGCTTCAACAATTTCCAAATCACATGGGATGATTGCAACTCCGAAGAAAAAGTTGAATAAAGAAATGGAGACGGCACAAATAGCATTTATGGCCATTGGTGATGATCAGGTAACCTCTAATTATGATTCTAATGATGAAAATGATGACAATGATCTCAAAGCTTTCATTTTAAAATTGCATGATAGCTTAAAGGAATCATATGCTAGAGATACGGAGTTAGTAAGGAAACCAAATGCTTTATTAAATGCTAACTCTAAACATGTGAATGAAAATAATAGGTTATCACAAGAAAAAAGTGATTTGAAGAAAACAATACATATGAAAACATGGATCAAGGAAGAACAAGCCTCTTTGAAGAAAAGATTGGATGACTTGAATATTCTCTTGCATAAAAAAAGGGAAATATTGTTGATTTGAAAAAGAATAGAAATGTATTGATCAACAAGAGACTCTGTCACCTTTAGAAGGAATGATTTATGCTTTGTAAAATCAAAATCTTCTTTATATGGAAATAAAAATGTTATTTGCACTTAATGCCAACAACATGGACTTGTGAAAAATAATTGCTACGTCAAGAGAAATAAAACACTCGGCATGAATATCATATGGATTTGTAGTCATTTTACTAACTATTATGGACCCAAGAAAATTTGGGTACCAAAAGTTATTACTTAATTTGTTCTGTAGGAAATGAATATCACCAAGGATGTCAAATGGTTCATAGATAGTGGGTGCTCAAGACATATGACAGGTGATGCATCTCTCTTCACAAAACTCATATCCAAAAGTAGTGGAAAGGTGACTTTTGGGGATAACATGAAAGCAAAATCCATTGGTCTTGGTGATGTAGGTAAAAATAGTGAGACTTTGATTAAAAATGTGCTTCTTGTCGATAATTTGAATTACAATCTATTAAGTGTGAGTCAACTTTGTGACAAAAATTTATATCAATCTGTTATTTACCAAACATGAATGTCAAATTCTTGATAAAGAGTATGTTGTTTTATTTAAAGGTACAAGACACAATGATGTTTATGTGATTTATCTTGACAATATTGGTAGTAGCTATGTAAATGTCTAATCGCTTCTATTGATGATCCTTGGCTTTGTCATAGAAGGCTTTGTAATTTCAACATGGATTTTATTGGCCCAAAAGCAACCTAAGAGGGGGGGGGGGAGGTGAATTAGGTTGTCTCAAAAAACAAACCTTTTGAAGTGCTTAATGAAAATGTAAACTTTGTGCAACAAATGAATACATAAGCACAAATGATCAAAGATAAATATTTAACAATCAAAGGTTAAAGAAGAAAAAAGAGATTGAGATAAAGAATATCAAACTGAACTCCCAAGCTTCTCAAGCTTGGAGTACATCCACTAGTAGTTCCTCTTCAAAGAAGGTGAGGCAACAACTTTATAGTACACAAAGTAGGCTCACCCTTGCACCAACTAAGTTCCTCTAGTATGAGCCAAAGGGTTTTACACTACAACCTCACTTTTGTACACTTGTTATCCCTCTACTCTTACACTTGAAGATCACTCACTAGTCTACTCTTGCTCACACTAATTTCCTCTAGTTGGGCCAAGAGAACTATACTACCCAAACCAATACAACACACAATATTTTAGCCTATTTCTCCCAAAATAGCTCTTACAAGTGTTTGTATTGAATGTAGTAGTTCCTTACATCATTTGGATATCCTTGGGCTGTCAAGGAGATAAAAGATGTGCTGAAATTTGAGCTCCAACGGACAAAAAAATAGCTGTTAAAGACTAGCCGTTAGGGGTTTGAATGGTGGTTCGGACATCCATTCATGCATCCTACATTGATAATCTATCTTGAATTCCTTGGTGCTCTTCCAAGCATACCTACATGCAAAGTTAAGCAACAACTTTTGGTACCCAAACTTTCTTGGGTTCAATTGGGTTAGTAACATGCTTAATCACCCAAATAGAATTTATTCCTATGATATTTCATTTCTTTTAACATAACAATTTTTCTTTATATGGCCACGTTGATGACAATAATTACAAATAATATTCTTATTGCCATAAAAATAAGATTTAGATTTTACAAAGCATAAATTCTTTTCTTTTCAAAAACATTTTCTTTCTTCTTTTTCAAAATATCATCAAGATCATCTAATCTCTTCTTCAATGAATATTGTTCTTCTATGATCTAGGTTTTTTCAACAAATTTTTTCTTCGAAACATCATTTTCTTTTGTCAAACAATTATTTTCATGCACCAGTTTTGAGTTGGCACTCAATAAAGCATTAACTTTAATTTTTAACTCTTTGTTCTTAGCATATGATTCTTTCAAACATTCATGCATTTTAAAAATAAATGTTTCAACATCATCATCACCATTATCACATGAATCATCACAAGAGTCACAACTAGAGGATACCTTTATTGCCAAGTGCCATAAAAGCCATTTGAGCCTCCTCATATTCTTCTTCAACCTCTCCATATCCGAATTACAATCATCCCAAGTGATTTGGAAGTTGTTGAAGTGAGGCTTCCTTGAGTCTTTTCTCCTTTTTGATGAAGCTTTAAATGCTATGCTTCTTTTTCCCTTTGCCTCCTCATCTTGTAGCTTGTATTTTAACTTCAATTCAAAGGAGGCTAGAGAATTGATCAATGAATCAATAGGCATAGAATTTAAATTTTTAGACTCTTTTATGGCAATGGATTTAGGTTCCCATTCCTTAGGTAAAACATTCAAAATTTTTCTGTTCTTTTCACCCATGGAATATTCTTTACCCAAACTTTCCAAATCCTATACCATATCATTGAACCTACAATACATCTTGTCAATGTTCTCATGAGGCTCCATTTTGAAGGATTCATATTTAGCCACAAGAAGTGACTTCTTTTGCTCTCTTATATCTTCACTTCCTTCATGGATTTCTTTCTATTTGTCCCATATCTCCTTGGCCGATTTGCAACCTTTTACTTTAGAAAACTCATTATGCATCCAAGGCATTATACAAAATATTAATGGCTTTTGCATTTAAAGATAAATTTATTCTGTCTTGTGCATTTAACTCATATCTAGTCTTAGGCCTTAATCTATGAGTATTTTCATCAAAAATATTAGCTTCTAAAGGACCTTCACAAATAATATACCATAAATCAATATCAATAGATTGAACAAAAACTTTCATTCTATCCTTCCAAAAAATGGAATTAATAATATTAAACATGGGAGGTCTACTGATAGATTGCCCCTCTAAAAACAAAGCATTATTGGTTGCCATAATGATCTTTACTCAAAAGCAATTAAGCTCAATATATAAGACCAAGCTCTGATACCAATTGTTGGCCCAAAAGCAACCTAAGAAAGGGGTGAATTAGGCTGTCTCAAAAAACAAACCTTTTGAAGTGCTTAATGAAAATGCAAACTTTGTGCAATAAATGAATACTTAAGCACAAATGATCAAAGATAAATATTTAACAATCAAAGGTTAAAGAAGAGAATTTAATAAAAGATTGAGATAAAGAATATCAAATCAAACTCCCAAGCTTCTCAAGCTTGGAGTACATCCACTAGTAGTGCCTCTTCAAATAAGGTGAGGCAATAACCTTCTAGTACACAAAGTAGGCTCACCCTTGCACCAACTAAGTTTCTCTAGTTGAGCCAAAGGGTCTTACACTATATCCTCACTTTTGTACACTTGTTATCCCTCCACTCTTACACTTGAAGATCACTCACTAGTCTACTGTTGCTCACACTAATTTCCTATAGTTGAGCCAAGAAAACTATACTACCCAAACCAATACAACCCACAATATTTTAGCCTATTTCTCCCAAAATAGCTCTTACAAGTGTTTGTATTGAATGTAGTAGTTCCTTACATCATTTGGATATCCTTGGGCTATTTATAGATAAAAGATGTGCTGAAATTTGAGCTCCAACGGTAAAAAAACTAGCTGTTAAAAACTAGTCGTTACGGGTTCGGACGATGGTTCAGACGCCTGTTCTTGTGAGTGCGTCCAACAGCTTGATAAACAGTGTCTCGGACAGTCACATGCATCCTACATCTTGATGAACAGTGTCTTGGATGGTCATATGCGTGTCTACAAATGACAGTTCGAACGGTCTTTAACACCGATCGTCGTACTTTCGAATTCCTTGTCTCGGACGGTCTTTTACGTCCGAAGAACTATCCTTCGGACAGTTTTCTATGTCTGAAAGATGTGTTCTTCCTTGGTGTTGTCTAATCATGTTTTGGATGCTCCCTTGCGTCCGAGCTCCTTTCTTTCGGATGCTCTTCATCGTCCGTAAGGTGTTGTTCAACTTTTGGTTGTTTTCCTTGATTGTGTTCGGATAATCATTTTCGTCCGAGCCTCCCTATTTTTCTGCACACTTGTTTTCTAGCCGTTAGTATGATTTGGTCATCATCAAAACATGATTACCGTAATTGGGGTCCAATAACTTGTCAAGAAAGAATTGGTAAGAGGCTTGCCAAAATTAAAGTTTTTTGAAAAACTACCTGAAAATTTGTGATGCATGCCAATTTGGTAAACAAGTTAAAATGTCTTTTAAACCAAAGAATTGTGTGTAAGCCCTGGAACTATTGCATTTGGAGTTGTTTGGTATAACTCAACATGCTAGTCTCGGTGGTAGTAAATGTTGGTCCCAAAGCAACCTAAGAGGGGGGGGGTGAATTAGGTTTAGGAAAATTATTGATCAAGCAATGATGCTTTTAAATTCACATGCAGATGTAATATATTTACTAACATTAAAGTAAAGTTGAAATTGAACAAACAATACTTATAAGCTAGCAAGCTTGAAGTATCAAATTTCTTGAATGCTTCACAACTTGGTGAAGAATAATCTTTACAAAGTTGGGAAGTTCTTGCTCACACTAAAACTCTTTTAGTTGAGTCAAGAATCTCACTTACAACCACACTTCCGTACAAGATTATCACTCCACTCAAAGTTGAATTTGCACTCACAACTTCACACTAATACAACAAAGCACTATAGTTGTACAATTTGCACTCAAATTACTCTTTCCTTAGGCTTGTATTCAATGTATTAGATAATTTTTTCAGGTTCTTAAAGCACCTATTTATAATAGCAATAAATAGAGCTTTCAACTACTTCCTAACGGCTAAGTAATAAATGCACAAAAAATAGCCGTTGGGGTTTCGGACGTCCGAGGAGGATTGAATGCGTCCGAGGAAGCGTCCGATCTTCTTTCAGTTTGTTGAGAGGCTTCGTTCGAACGTCCGTGCATGCGTTCGATCCTTCGTCCGACAGAGGTTTCGGACGGTCCTGAGCGTCCAAAGAAAAGGCAGTAGGATCCCATTCTTTCTGCCAGTTTGTTCGGACGACGCAATACATCCGAGGAGCTTTTGACATAGTTCGGAAAGTTCTGTGCGTCCGAAAGATCTGTTCCTGCAAAAGCTTGTTTTACAGAGTTAAGTGTTTATGTCATCATCAAGATAAGGTTTGGAAAACATCAGTAAATATGCATTTGTGATTGTTGATGACTATTCTTAGGTATACTTGGGTACTATTTCTTGTTCACAAAAATGAAGCTTTTGAAAATTTTGTAAAATTGTTTTCCAAAATTCAAAATTTTTTGAATTTGAAATCATCCGTTTGAAAAGTGATAATGCAGCCGAATTTAAATTCGGTGGTTTTCCCAAATTTTGTGATCACAACAGTATTTCCCATGAATTTTTGGTTGTTAGAGTGCCTGAACAAAATGGTGTTGTTGAAAGGAAAAATAGAACATTTCAATAGGCCACTAGAACAATGATTAGTGAATGTGATTTATCAAAATATTTTTGGATCGAAGCCGTTAACACGGCTTGTTATGTGATGAATCGTGTTCTATTAAGGCCTATTTTGAATGAAACACCTTAGGAACTCTTGTTTTGTAAAAAACCCGTTGTGAGCTATTTCAAAATTTTTGGTTGTAAATGCTTTTTTTAAAAAATCAAAGAAAATCTTGGAAAATTTGACAAAAAATTGGATGAAGGAATTTTTCTAGGATATTCTAAGATAAGGGTGACAAGAAAACATACCGGGTATACATTAGAAGAAAACTTTTGATTGAAGAAGTTGTGCATGTTACATTCGATGAAACTAATGATGTTATTTCAAAGAAAGTATGTGAAGATGTAGGTATTCAAAAGGAGCTTGGAAAGCTCAGTATTCATAACGAACATCAAGAGATCACGTCAAACAATGAGGACAACACCCATCACTTGGATGAAGAAGAAGAAAAGAACGAAGACACTCCAAAAGATCTTTTAAGAGCATGGAGATTTGTCTCTAGTCATCCTCAAGATTTGATCATAGGTGCTCCTTCCGATGGGGTAAAAACTCGATCTCATAAACCTTTGAATAATAATTGTGCATTACTTTCTCATATTCAACCCAAAAGTGTGGATGATGCATTGAATGACGAATCTTGGGTATTTGCTATGCAAGATGAACTTAGCCAATTTGAGAAAAACAATGTATGGACCTTAGTTGAAAGACCATCAATTCATCCTATAATCGGATTTCGACAAATAGGTTTTTAGAAACAAGTTAAATGATAAAGGTGAAATCAATAGGAACAAAGGTAGACTTGATGTTTATATTCTCAAGAAGAAGGCATTGATTTTGATGAAACCTTTGCACCTATTGCTCAATTAGAATCCATTCGCATATTTCTTGCATATGCATGCTTTTACAATTTCAAATTATTTCAAATGGATGTCAAAAGTGAATTTTTAAATGGCTTTATTGATCAATAAGTTTTCGTTGAACAACCCCCTGGTTTTGAAAACAAAAATTTTCCAAGTCATGTTTTCAAACTTTCTAAAGCTTTGTATGGTTTAAAACAATCTCTTAGAGCTTGGTATGAAAGGCTAAGTGGTTTTTTTTTATTGAGAATGAATTCAAAAGTGGTTTTGTTGACACCACTCTCTTTATCAAAACTAATCCCAATGGTTTGTTAATTGTTCAAATTTATGTTGATGATATCATTTCCAGAGCAACGAATGGATGCTTGTGCAAGGAATTCTAACACTCGTGCTTGATACAAAAAGAATTTGAAATGAGTATGATTGGAGAATTACAATTTTTCCTTGGACTCCAAGTTCACCAAACAAAGGAAGGAATGTTCATTACACAAATCAAGTACACAAAGGTGCTACTCAAGTGATTTGGAATGGAAGATTGCAAACAGGTAGAGACACCAATGTGCCCCTCAACCAAACTTGACAAAGATGAAGAAGGTAATAGTGTTGATGAAAAACACTGTAGAGGTATGATCGGAAGGCTACTTTACTTAACAGCTAGCAGATCGAATATTATGTTTGTTGTTTGTCTCTGTGCTATATTTCAATCTTGTCCTAAAGAATCACACGTAATTGATGTAAAAAGAATCTTCATATACTTAAAAGGTACAATGGATTTTGGTCTTTGGTATCCAAAAATCCTCTACTTTTGATCTAGTTAGTTATTCTGATGCTGACTTTGCGGGTTGTAAAATTGATAGAAAAAGTACTAGTGGTATGTGTCACTTCTTGGGTAAACTGTCTAGTGTTATGGTTTAGCAAGAAGCAAAATTCTATTTCACACTCTACGATAGAAGTCAAATACATTGTTCGAAGACCTATTTCTCAAGGTCTTTTTGATGAATTTAACTTAACTATTGTGAAAACTTGCTTTGAAAAATAAAATTGGGGTCATGTGGTACACATAGATTTGCCAGTCTATCATGATATGGTACTCCAATTCACTGCTAATCTTAGGAAAGGTCCCACTACTAGTATGTTGATATCTCGTGTGAATAACAAAAATCTTGAGATTTCATCCAATGTCATAAACTCTTATTTTGAATGTGAGGTTCCCTCGCCTAATGATTTTTCGTACTTTTTTCTCATTAGATAAATAGCCTGCTTTGGATACTTGTTTTGACATCGACGAGGTCCGAGCAATTTTTAATGTCAATTTTAAACAGGCTTCGAAAGCCAAAATTACTTTGCTTACTCCTGAACTCAACATTCTATGCACTTTATTCAGTAATTTATTGTTACCTCTCACTAATGGGCATTGCACTGAGCCCGGTAAATGAAGATCTATTTATTTTACTATTTTTTTAAAGGCATTCCACTGGATTTTGGTTATCTCTTCTGCTCTTTGTGGGAACTTTTCTTAACTTATAAGACCGTAACATACCTTTTGGAAAATTCCTAACTAAAATTTTTGATCATTTTGACATTCCATTCACCGACAAAAAATAATATCCTCCTTAATTTAACAAAGCGTACATTTAGCGTAAAGGTTTGAGATTTTTCAATGACCAATGGTTCACAAAAGTAGCTCATGAAATTGAAAAATCTAAATTTGATGCTTCTACCTCCAGACTTGCACTTCCTCATTCCCCTCCTTCTCAAACACCTCCACCATCCCATGATCCCCATACCTCTTTGTTCGAACCTTCCTTTCTCATATTTGCAATCTTCTTACTTCTTTGAGCGACCAAAAGAGCTCCTTTCAGCGTCGCACCAATGGAAAATTGAAATGCCTTGAAACTCATCAAACAATTCTTCAAGAGGCACTTAGCTTGGGCATGTCTTCTTCTGCTCAAGTCCAGTTCGCCAATATCCAGTCCCAATACACTCTCGAATCCTCTTCTGAAAGCGATGACGATGGCACCAATGATAATTATCATTCCATTCCTGAGGAGGACGATCGTGAGGACCCTACTGGCACCACCAATCTTGACAAATCTACTGCTCCTAGTGCCGATGATGACGAGAATGAGGACGTTGACGACACTTTCCACTACATCATGCAACGATGAGATACTGATGCTCATGACAGTGAAGCTACCGATGATGATGTACCCACCAAGAAACGCAAGCTTGAAGAATCCTCCAAGAAGAAAAACGACTCCGCTTAGCTCTTTTTTTTTCATTGCTCTTGTTTCCTCTTGTGTGTATTGTTGATGTTGACTAATCTAAATATAATTCTTAGGTTGGCTTATATTATTTGATTGATAATGTTCTACATATAGTTGTTTATGTTGTCTGTTTTACTTTTAATTTACTGCTCTAGTTTGATTTGGCTTATCGACCATTTTCAAATATAATCTACTCTCCTTTGGTCTGATTCCGAAAGGGAGAGCACCTTCTAAGGAAGAGCTTAATTCATTTTGATGATGTCACAAGGGGGAGTAGGGGTGTTGATTTTGATTCATTGTTTGTCATCATCAGAAAGGGAGAGATTGATGATCCACAAGCCTTATTTTAATGATGACAAATGCTTTTAACCTCTTAATCTAAACTGTGCAGGTTTGACTGGAAAATAGAGCTTTCGGATGATGTAAACCATCTGAACATCATTATACTTATCGGACTCACAAGCTCGTTCGAACAAGATTCCCTCAGACGCAATTCACTATCTGAATGATCAGACAGAGAGAAAGGTTTTTCGAGTATCCACATCGGACGCACAAGCGCGTCCGAATGAATATCCCTCGGACGTATTTCTCTGTCTGAAAGAGTGAGCCAGAATCAAGAATTTAAAGCACTACAGTGGACGCATCCAACCATCCAAATGTGAGAAGTTTACATCGGATGAAGCTGACTGTCCGAAAGGAAAAATTCACTGATAAGCACTAAACCTCTCGGACGTGATATACCATTCTAAGTGTGAACCTTTCAAGTACACCTGGATCGGACGATGGAACGGACACAAGCTCTGACCGTCCAAACAGCATCCACTACTCACTTATATTTGAGATTCAGACATTGGCTCGTACGCACAACAATAAATCGGACGTCTGAAACCTATAACGGCTAGTTTTTGAGCATTTATTATTAAGCCGTTGGAAGGTGGTTACAACCCAATTTTTTGCACCTATAAATACCAACTCTAATAAAAATGGAAAACACATTTTTACACATTGAATACAAGCAAGAAAAAAAAAAAAAAGCAATTTGAGTGCAAATTGGCTATTGAGCAATATTGTATTAATGTGTACTTTAGAGTGCTATTCAAAAATATTGAGTGGAGTGATAATCTTGTACAAGAGTGAGGTTGAGAGTAAAATCCTTGGCTCAACTAAAGAGAATTAGTGTGAGCAAGGATTGTCCTACTTTGTGTACATTAGAAGATTATTGGCTCACCAAATTTGTGAAGCATTCTAGTGGATTAACACTTCAAGCTTGGTAGCTTGGAAGTGTTGCTTGTTTAATCTCTTTCTTTACCTTTTTTATACTTAATAAGCTTAATTGATTTTTCTTTGTCAAACTACTTGTAAGTACAAAAGGTTTTATAAGTTCATACTTTGCGAAATAATTTTTAAGAAACCTCCCTCTTAGGATGCTTTGGGGCCAACAGGAGTTTCATGTATGTCATGCTATGTCATGCTGTAAGTGTTACTAGCAAATATAAGCCTAGTCCAGGAAAAGAGCATTGGATTGCTATTAGGAACATCCTTAAGTCATTGATAAGAACAAAGGAGCTGTTGTTGCGTTAATGGAAATAGAGAGCTAAAAGTATATAGGTATACAGATTCAAATTTTCAGTCTTACGTGGATGATAGAAAATCAACAATGGGTTTTGTGTTTAGTCTCTCAATGGTGAAGCAATTATTTAGAAGAGTTCCAAACAAAATACAACTGCAGACTCAACCACTAAGCCCGAATACATTGTTGCATCTGATGTTGCAAAGGATGCCATTTGGATTAAGAAATTCATTATTGAATTTGGAGTTGTTCCTACCACTAATGATCCAACACCTTTGTATTGTGACAATAATGGAGCCATTCCATAGGCTAAGGAATCAAGATCTTACTAGATATCCAAATATATTAAGAAACAACATCACCTCATCAGAGAAATCATTGGAAAAAGAAGACATCGCCATATAGAAAATTAAGATGCTTAATAATGTGGCAGATCTATTTACCAAAGTACAAATACTACAACAGCTTGATCGACATCTTCAAAAGATGGGTATGACACACCGAGGCGACTGGCATCAGTATAAGGGAAGAATGTCGAGGTAGTACTCTAAACTCATTCGGATCATCATGAGATTAATAGACCATCTTCATTTTTAAACTTATCTCATACTCTTAAAGAATGGGGAATATATATTTCATTCATTATTTCTAGTGATAGACATATTTTGAATGAGTCCATTGGGTAAAGATTTGAATGAGTCACTAAATCTTTAATTACATCATTCATAAATATTTATTAGTTCCTAGTGGAAAGTACTTAATTAGGCACGACAAGCCTTAGAAGTTAGTATCGTGACTTTCTCTCAATATAACATGAGTTGTTCACAAGAGAGGATGATCAAGTCTCATATCATTTCACATGAGTTGTGAGGATTAACACCATAGACACTTGCTAAAACAATGCATTGAACTAGACCATAACTCATATTGGATCACATGGGATTTTTGCTTACTTATCAATGATCTAATAATGTCATGGATTGGTGTCTTGGCTTATAGTATTATGATCATCTGATGCTTAAATATATGATGTTCATGGTGTATAATATATACTCTTTCAGGGTACAATAAAATACTTATTGGCATCATACAGTTCAAACATGGAGAAGGTGATCATATCACGTAAGAATCCAATACTCTTAATTGAAAAATAAAGAGGGCATCAATGATATGATAATAGTGAATCATAACAAAGAAATTCTTGGCCAAGGTAGTTGACGTATAAAAGAAAGATTTTCCTAATTAAATATACCTGCTAAGATACATATAAGTCATAAAAGATCACAGATCATCTTCACAAGGAAACCCTGGCCATGATCTAGATTGGATACCAATATGGAGGATTTTAACACATGGTAATGATACAGAGGTTAATGATGAATTTTCTCTCATTCATATTCTATTGATTTCCACAATATTGCTAGATATCACTCATGGAATTGGGGGGCAATTTCGGAATTAAGAGATAATATCTCCAAATGATGCTTTTAAGGTTTTGATGTTAGTTATGAGATAATGGAAAAATTCCTTAACCTAGATGGTCATTATCATATTTTTTTTATAATCATCCTGATGTCATTAAGATCATGAACCTAGTTGGTTGCTCACATAAAGGCATACACAGCGGTGTTCAATTAAGTTTAAACTAGCATACAAAAGTAAAAGAGTTGCACAGTGTGTTTCGCTATGTATGGTAATGATGTACTAATTAGCCTTAAAGGGGCTTAGGCCAATTTTAAAGATGGGCCAATATGAGAGTTGAAGTTTAATAATACACACAATAATGTTTTGTATAGGAATTACTAAACTTGCATCTTTAGTTATCATAATTAAGTGAAGTAGAGACTTGGGCTTAATTTATGACTACGTAGGGAATATATAACTTATATGGGGTGATTTAATTAATTTTGGAAAGTCCATGGTTATTTATTAATAACCCAAAGACATAGTATTAACTCCAGAAGAAAAATTAGGGTTTTAGTTCAAGTGTATTAAACTAGGTTCTATTAAACCCTAATTTGCCTTAAGTGGTCCATAAATACTCACATAAACTCCCTAGTTACAATAACAGCGGCTATAACCTAAAAATTATGGATAAAATTTATTCTCCTCCTTCCTTTCCGTCTCCCTTTTCCTAGTGCTTCTAGGATTGGGATTTTTGGCAAAAAGTGAATTCTTTCACATGCTAGTTTATTTGTTTGGGATCTTTGCTAGCAAAGGATATTAACAACTATATGAGAGGAGGAGTTGGTTGGTCAAGTGTTTGTGTACTAGAGATGTCATACGTTTACCATTCTTCTTCTTCATTCTTCTTCTTCAGCTAAGGTCTTGTTTAGTTTATTGCAAGAATTCAATTTCTGTGGTAAAGACCCTATGCGTCATATTCTAACAATAAAATTTCATAGATCGATCCATAAATTAGGGATTTAGATTATTTATTTCATTGTTTCTGTCGCATTTAAAACTTTAAATATATGCTCTCTATAGTAACCTCATCCTTTACCAATGAAAGGCATCAACGTGGAATTATTTGTATTATTTTGTTTCCATTTGTTGTTTGATAAGTTAGTTATAGTTAGAATAGGGTTAGACTGAATTTATCTTGTCACTTATTTAAAGATAGCTCATGCCATATACAGAAGGGGTTCAATGTTAATGTATACATTTTATATTGGGTTGCAAATATTGAGGAGCTGTGATTTGTACATAGGAAATTTAAGGGTTAAGAGAAGGATACATATGCATCGAGATAAATGGTTCTTCTTTCCTATATCATTTTCTAAATGTTTTAAAAATGAATGAATGTTTAATGTAATTTGTGATACTCAAGCTGGATTGAACTTATTCATACATGTTGCACGCAAGATATTTATATTATAAATTTAATCAAATGTTAAATGCCTATGAGAATGTGATTGAATGTAACTAAATGTGCATGTCTTCAGGTAAAGATTGTTAGTGTATACTCTAAAGCCAATTTGTTTAAGAGACAAATTAAACTTTTATATTTATGCATATTTTTCTAATATGGCATTCTTTACCAATTTGATATGATAAAGTCTTTGGAATAAAATATATGACGGAGAAATCAAAAACAATTATGATAATGAGAGTATCTACGTAGTTATATATATGTTTATTCGGAAATATCCCTTATGTAGTGTTTTACACGAACAGATTAGCATATAGTTTTATATGGATGCTTATAGTGAATAAATTTATTTTATTGATCCGCTAAGAGTATTCTACACAGATTATTGCTCAAATGTCAATGGATTAATCTCTTTGTGATAGTATTATAATGACCCTTGGATTTGAAATCATTAGTTTATCTTGACTGTAGATTACTATACTTTGACTCTATTAGTTGTAAATCTTAATGAGTCGCACATATTGTAGATATCGAGTGTAATGTGAATCATGAAAAGACAAAATATGACCAATATAGAATTCAGCACTCCTTATAATAGCATAATATATCCCAATATAGCCACTTCTTAAAATATGAATCAGAAATCTTTGCACAAAGTGAATAGAATTAAGAATGTTTTAATTACTATTTCAAGTGAGTTGTATTTTGGAAAGAAGTAAATTGGTTAGTTCAGTAAGAGTTGGCATTATATCTATCTTGAACTAATTAGTCTGATAGATATAGTATGGTGAAAGAGTAATAATTATACGGTAAATAAATTACTGATAGGTGAAGTCAAACCACTTGACATATCTCAACACATGGGTGGTCCTGATGTTTTGCTAAAAGATAATCGTAATCTATAAGTGTAAATAAATTAATTAGTGAATTAATGATAAATTAAAGTTGTTTAATTTATCTAATCCTAATTGATTTAGGATTATAATTTATCTACTCCAAATAAATTAAACATTATAATTCATACTTATTGCCAACATGACTGAGAACCTAAAGGATCACACTTTAAAATGATTAATTAGCGATTAGATTGATTTTTGATAAGTGTGATACACTTATGGGTTAATTTATGAGATAAACAAATTTTTTGGCTTCAATTATATTAAGTCATAAATCCTAAAGGCTTATGTATAATATCAACAACCTCCTAGGGTTTCAGCTTATATATATGTTATTTGCCAAGCACAACAAAATGTGAATAAGCATTAAAAAAACATTTGAGAATAGACGTTTGAAAAAACACGCTTCAAAAACGTTATTGAGGAGCTAGCACTGCACGACTTGAATCAATCAATCTTGTAAAGATTCTGAAGTAATCATCTGTGTGGACACCATTAGAGGCCTGACATTTGTGTAGCTTGTGGATCGACATCCCTACAGATTGGAGATTTTATCATAGTTTTGAGGTATAGTATTTATACTTCTCTTTTACTACGCATAAATTAATCAAGGTGATATGTAGTAGGAAGTAAAAATTGTTAAATTTCGTTGCATTTTGCGTGATTTACTTTCTTACAATTGTATTAGAGCTACCATGATTAATTTATGATGTAAATGTGTTTAGTTGTCATGAATATTGAATTTGTTCAAGCTATATGAATTTATTTATGTTGTTTTTGAAAATATTGAATAACAAAAGAAAATGTGATTTTTGATTTACAGTTTCATTGTTCGTATCAAGTATTGATGACATCATCATATGACATAACTGGATGACTAGATGATGACTGCCAAAAAACTATTTCTGCCACTAAAAATGTTTAATTAGTTAAATAACTTTTAGTGACACTTAATTTATATTTTCATTAATTTTTTTGTTAATTTGGTTTTTCAAATGACCAATTAATTTTAACAAATGTTGTTGAAAATTAAATGTTAATATTTGGAAGCTCTCTTTCTTTTAATTTGTTTAAAATTTAGAAAGTATAAAACTTTTGAAAATATTTATTCAATTCTAATCAGATTAGAATTAGAAAATTTGTTTAAATTTTAGAAATTGATTATTTTTCATTGAGATTGGAATTTCATAAATGTACAAAAATTTTGGGAAATTGTTTCTAATATAATTTTTGAAATTCTGTTATTTAAAGTTTTTATTTTAAATGAGATTGGAAAATAATATTTCTCCATAAATTATTTTCATAAATAATTCAAGAATGATAATTTTAATGAGATTGGAACTATGATGCATAGTGATTCATGATTAGATACTAAATGCAGTTTTTGTGCCTTTATTTAATTACTTGAATTATATGATAGCATAATGGATGATTACGGACTGAAGACCAATGTAATTGTATATGGTTTACTTTATTCAAATTAAATGGTTTTAAATTTTCAAATAGGGACTGCGTGCCCTTTCTTTCTCTATTGTTCTGCATGTAATTTCTTTCACATCTCAATCCCCTTGAATGTATCTCGAGATTTTTTGATCAATCATGCAATATACATAGAGGTAGGTTAGGAATAAGATTACATATCTAACATGTTTAGACAGAATTACGTTCGTAATATACGAAGATGATGGAGATGGAGGAAATGTGCAACCAAGGGGGAAATTTTCAAGAGTTGAAGATTACTTTTAGAATTTGACCATCTAGTTTCCTTTGTGACTCAAGGAAACTAGTTTAGTAAATGTCCATAATCATCCATGGTTGTGTGGATGTTTTACATGTTATATGTTGATATGATAATATTGCACCCAATTTGATGAGACCTAACAAATAACTAAAAGCAAAATCCCTCAAATTACATTGAACGATTAGATCAATATTAAGTCAATAAATAAGTTGCCTTCTATTATTATAGGAAGAAACCAGGGTTCTTCTTGGACGTTAACTTATTGGGCTAATCGAAGGTTACTCTACATTGAATGTGTTTAAGCTATGAGATAAGATCTTTGAATAATGAGTATAATCGATTAAGGGAG
The DNA here is from genome assembly GCA_025175665.1 of Cinchona pubescens. Classification (NCBI taxonomy): domain Eukaryota; kingdom Viridiplantae; phylum Streptophyta; class Magnoliopsida; order Gentianales; family Rubiaceae; genus Cinchona; species Cinchona pubescens. The sequence goes on along the minus strand of JANKKI010000049.1, from coordinate 2,145,029 downwards.
GCATATAATTTGTTGGGTACACCGAAAGTTGTATGTCTTGAGGCAAAGGTGAGGAGTCACACAAGATATGATATCAAGAATTGATACCTAACTATCTAAGAATTACAATGTGTTTTAATTGGTAAGAGTTACCTACCTTTCAAAATTGTTTTGGTTTGTTGGGTATACCCAATATCAAAATAATTAGATAGGATCCCAACTCACCAGAGTTTCAGTGAAAACTCCCGAATCAATGTGTGAGCGGTACTGATTAGAATTAAAATAGTAGGAGTAAAATCAAATTAAATGAAGTCCTTGTTATATTTTAGTTTTGTTTATGCATAAATAACAAATTTTTATTCATCTGTCTTTATTTACATATTATAGAATATGAGTAGCAACGTCAATTTGTGTCCTATTTTAAATGATAACACTCACTAGGCCAAATTTTTCGGAGTGGCAATGCAACTTGAGAATTGTTCTCATGCATGAGAAAATTGGTTATATTCTTGATCAGCCTATTTCTGATGAGCCAGTAGATGATACTGATCAAGTAGTTTGGAATGCTAATCGTAAGTTCATGGCGGAAAATAACATTGCCACTTGTATAATGTTAACCTCTATGAATTTTGAATTGCAAAAATAGCATGATAATATAGATATTCTTTCTATGATTCTTCATCTCAAGGAGTTGTTTGATGAAAAATCAAGGAATGGGAGGTATGAGACCTCTAAGAAGCACTTTCGTTGTAAAATGGTAGAGGGTACCTCAATTGTTGTTCATGTACTGAAGATGATTGGAATGATTGAAATATTAAAATCATTGGGATTTGTTCAAAATCATGAGTTAAATGTTGAATATCTATCTAATGCAATCTCTGCCTGAAAGCTTTTCAAGGTTCGTGATGAATTATAACATGAATAGCTAAAAACAACTCTTTCTGAACTGTTAAATATGCTTAAAACTGCATAGACAATTATTAAAAGAGAAAGGAAAAAACTACTGGTTATTGATTTTTGCAATAGAAAGAAAAAGAAATTCAAGGTTGGCTTTAAGAAAGCTAAGTCTAGGGTTAAAGACAAACTTGTAATAAAAAAGGACAAGTCTAAGGGCACTTGCTTCCATTGTGGAAAGGATGGACACATGAAGAGGAACTGCAAGGATTACATGGATACCTTGAAGCAGAAAAGGTTTGGTGAAACTTCTACTTCAGGTATGTTTATGATTGAGATCAATATCTCTACTTCCAAATTAGATTATTTAGTATTAGATTCTGGATCTGCATCACATATTTATAAAAATATCTAATGAGAAGTAGAATGTTGGCTAAGGGAGTAGTGGACCTGCACATATGAAATGGTGTACGTGTTTCTGCTTCTCCCTAGCCATAGGGACTTATTATCTTTATTTACCTAGTAGTCTTGTTTTAGAACTTAAAAACTGTTATTGTGTTCTATTTTTTATTAGAAACATGATTTCTTGTTTGTGTTTAGAACTAATGGTTTTGTCATTATGCAAAAGAATAAATGTTATTTTTTTCCGTTTGGTGGCATTTTGTATGGAACTACTGCTATGATTAATGGTTTTTATATTCTACACAAGGAAAATTCAATTATCAACATAAATCATTTGGCATTGTAAACTTGGTCATATAAATGAGAAACACATTATCAAATTACACAATAATGGCTATTTGGGATCATTTAATTATAAATCATATGAAAAATGTGACTCTTATTTACTTAGTAAAATGACCAAAACACTTTTTACAGGAAAAAGTGATAGATCTAGTAAATTGTTAGGGTTAATACATAATAATGTTTGCGGTCCTATGTCTTTCCATACTCAAGGAGGTTTTTCCGAATACATTACTGCTTCAAAAGATAGCAAAAAAAGTAGTTTGGATCAAGAAGTTTGTAGCTGCACTTGGAGCACTTCCCTCCATTGAAGATCCTATACTCTTTTGTTGTGATAACAATAGAGTTTTTGCACAAGTATAGGAACCTAGATCTCAACCCAAACATATATTACAGTGCTGTCATTTGATCAAAGAAATCTTTGATAGAAATGAAGGATAGAGAAAAGTTCTCACTAATGATAATATTACTGATCCATGCACTAAAGCCTTGTAGTTATTGTGTATCCAAGGTAGAGGTCCATTCAAATTAAACAAGTAATAAATAACAGCACAAAATCAGAATAATCTATCTGTACTTCCACAAGTATATGAAGTTCGTAGTAATATAGGATGAATGGGTATCGTTCCCATGAAGATTGCCAGTTATCAAGTATCCAGATTTACGAATCCTTGTATAGTTAGGCGAATCAAATAGGAAGGATGTGATCTACTCTACTCATAGCCATCATCCAAATATGCAATTAAAATCTATCTAGCGATTTAAACTAATCTATCTACTAAAACAAGTAATGAAAGTAAGTAGACTACTAAATTAAGAGACTAATTAGCCTAACCTAATGAAAACACTTAAATGAAAGTAAGTAAAATTACTTCTAAATTAACTAGACTAAAGCAATTAAATGAAAGCAAGTAAAATTACTTCTAAATTAACTATACTAGCAAAGACTAAACTAGAATTAAAAGAAAAGTAGTCCTAAATTGACTAAGAAAAGTAATTAAAAAGCATAATAACCAAATAAACTCCATTTTCTACTAATTTAGAATTAATGAAAATTGCAAGTAAAACTAAGTTTAAACAAATATGTTTAGATTTTTTGATTGATAAAAGAAAGATCACTAGAAATTAACTAGAAATTAAAGCAAAGATATGAAAATCTAAACTAGAAAACCTAAATTATCAAGAAATCTAATTACTCTAAGAAAACTTGAAATGAAAACAACTAGAATTTGAAGAAATTTAACTAGGAAGAAACAACAATTAATTATATGTATTTGTGCCTAAAGATTATCCCTCTAAGACTGTGTAATCAAAATTTAAACTTGCAATGAATTAAAAACAACTTCTAAATAGAAATTAAAATTAAACTAATGAAAAGTTAAAAATCAAGTCACACTAATCTACTCTAATATAAAATTACAGACACTCTATCTACTATGTGTACTTTCACTAACTATTGCCTACTATATATGTTAAGTGTTTTACAAGTCAAGAAACAAAATTTTAAAAGATAAACATTAGAAAAATGACATACAACATAAGTCAAACGCTCCTTAATGTTGTGACATGGATATTTGGTGTCGCGACATTGAATTAAAAATTACTAATTGAATTTTCGCCTCGATGTCAGGACCTCAAAATCCCATATTGCGACATTGAGCCTGCTTCAATTCGAGTTTTCAATTCTTCATTAATTTTACTTTGGCCCTCAAAATTTTGTAATCTTGAGTTCCATCTTTCAATTCCTAACCTGCAAACATGCTTAACTGTTAAATAAGTAACCAATTAACTAAAGTTGATTAACAATTCATGATATTTACAAGAAATGAAAATGCAACTATGAAACGCAACTAATTCAATTGAAACAATTAATTCAAGACAGAAAATGAGGATTAAACTTAAAAAATGTAGTAATTTAGAACTAAAATAACTCTAATTTACTAGAGTTATCACACCCACAACTTAAAGTATTGCTAGTCCCGAGCAAAACAAGAAAGAAAAGGACTGTACTAACATTTACTCCACCACCAAGTTGACAATACAAAAGATAAACAGTGGATGTACTTATGAACAATAAAGAATTGTCTCAAGGGAATTCAAATACCATATGACATTGAACTATTTCAATTAATCACTCCAAGTTTTCTATTTTTTCAAAAATCATAAGTTCAACACAAACAAAATTTCAAATTACTAAGCATTAGCCATTTTCAAAAAGTTTCCTAAAAATTAAGTTTTATTCATTCAAAACATCATATTTTTTCAAATCAAAAAGTAGGGCCAGTATTACGAAGTTGTTCAACCATCTCAACGAGGTTGCATGGAAATACAAGTTCATTAGGATTCTACCTATATGCACATATCATATAAGTTGGGAGCATTAATCCATCAAGGAATGTGCAGTATCATATCAATGATAAGTATTACAAACATTTTCCCCTCGATTTATTGTTATTCTAAAACATAATTCCTAATGGCTTAATTCAGAAAAATAACATGGGTACATACCAGAATCTCGTACTCGAATTATAACTATTCTAATGGCATATTTCAGAGAAATAGCATGGGTAAATACCAAAATCCCATACCCTTTTTATTCCTAAATGCAAAATATTTCTTTTTTCAAATGACCCTGAACCAAGGAAGAGGAGTAAACGTACCTAAGATTAATATTTAATACCAATCATTCACAAATTAGAATAGTATTCCTTATACAAACACACAAAATGTCCTAAATTCCTTCTATTCCATTTAAACCAGTTTTTTCGAAGACAAATCTACCAAAATTGTGAAGTAATATTTTTCATTTGATCAAAAACAATATTTCAAATGATTTCACTTGAAATATTAGTCCCTCTTTTTGAAAATGGTAATATCAAACTTTTGAAATTCTTGCATGGGCAGAAGAACTACCCACGCACACTTAAGGTCATGAAATGTCTAGTTCAAATTGTTCACTCATATAGTATTTCAAGTTAAGTATCATCATCGAGTACGAAATTGATCAATTTTCCTTAAAGGGCCAACAAACACACATAGAAACATAAAAGGAGCATTCCCAATACAAGAATCGGTCACCCCAATGAGTAAAACTCATCCTACTACTCACCCAAAATTCAAACAACAAATATATAGCAACAACCATAAAAGTGAGAACAGCTAAATTATAATAAAATCTTAACAAAACAAATACTATTGAATGATATCACTAAGTGCACATCAAACTGTGCCATGTAATCATTCAAATAGGCTCATAAACGTAAATTCTAACATTCTAGCATCAATAAAAATTTAGCGTGGCATCGGCTTAAGACTATAAAACACTATCACTACTCAAAAATGTAAGTCCATTAAGAATACAATAAGCTCAAATCAAGAATTTATCCTCATAGTTTAAATGAGAAAATTCAAATTAAGCATCAATAAAAGTCACTTGGTGTCAGCCTAAGGCCCTTAGCCAATCTACACAAGAGTAAAGTGTCCAAACCTAAACATCAAAAAGCATAAAATAAACGTAATAAAGTACTAAAGTATTAAGGAAATCAAAATGGAAAAGTCTTCGAGTATCTCAAAGTGAAATCCTCTCTAAATCTCCCTCAAGCTATCTCTCGCCACCACCAGCTGCCTCAAACATTTTGCTCCATCTCCTCGCTACCATTCTTTACATCATTATGCTAACTTTCACCATCAACTTGTTGTGGATCACCTCGGTGCATAGGTATCTTCGTGGTGTGTAATAGGATTGTCTATGAGGTGGGCCTTATTGCCAAATTGGAGGCTATGGTAGTTGTACCCAATGTATTGAGTGATGTGGTCCTCAAAGCTTCTCCTATCACAACCAAATTGTTATGCATTACCAGTTGACTATATATCCAGTATCCTTGAAATTCATTGTGCTCATCTTCTGTAACTTATGCAATGCTAACATAGCCAGGTGGTAAGGGAATGAATGATATTCTTGGGGGTAGTGGTAGAGGCATTCATCCTTCTTCAGGGTGATATTTCTCATATTTTTGGACCATCTTATATACATACTCGCTATTCATTCTGCCTCTCTAATGTGTCATTGGTTCGTCGATATCAATGGGGCATCCTGCAGCAATACATTGATGTGTGATTAGACTAGGTGTATAAAGGATGGGTCCCCCGAATCACCCACTTGTCATGGAATCCCTGTCTAATCAAACCATCCATATGCAATGGTATCCCTATCAGTATAGCATAGACCAATAACACTTTAGCTCTCTGAATATAACTCAAAGAATTTGGAGTTCAAATTCGACAACTGATGAAATAAAACTACAATATTGTACTTTGCCACAATAAATAAACCATGACGAGAAAATTTCAACTCCATTTTTGAAGTATATAACAACCAATCAACATCAACATCACATAAAATTCTTTTAATTTGATTCATATCTCTGTCCTTATTATGCACAAGAGCATGGTATTCATCAGACAGAACAAAAGGTACATTAAAATAGGCATTAATCACATCGGCACTGAAATGAACCAATACCCCCTGACTCTAACTTTACCATTTTCTAGATTACACAAATTATAATGAAACTCCTTGACTAGATTTGTATACCCCGGCTCAACTGCCCATCAAATCGTTCCAATGACTTGACTTAATTTGTACCACTATTTTCTTTCTTGCCTCCTCATAATCCTCTCAGTGCATAGGTAAATCGAAACCCCTTCTCTAATGACCTCATGCTTTTCATTATTTTTGGAATAACACTTTTTCACTGTCACTTGAAAACTGAGGTTCTACAATTTGCTCACTGGCCCTACTCAACTCACCTCGACTAACAGCTTTTCATTATTTTTGTAATAACACTTTTTCTCAGTCACTTGAGAACTGAGGTTCTACAACTTGTTCACTGGCCCTACTCAGCTCACCAATCGTTCCCACAGTACTTGTACCATCCCCTACCTTCTTTTTTCTTGGATTTTCTCTTCTTTCCCTATTTTTCCTCTCCTACCACCACTTCTATAAACTCCCCTGATTATTTTTTCCAACAAATTCCAGTAAAACAATAATCAAAGATGCCCAATAAATGACAATTCAAGAAAAATTGACCAAAATAAATATCCACCAAAATCCTTTAATTTAAGAAATTTCCAAAACCAATTAACAACAACCCCCCAAAACAAATATGCCCAAGTAATATCACAACCAAATTTGTAGAAATATCACCAACAATTCGCACCAACAAAATACCAAAAAATTACCCACAATTTATCACAAATTCCAAGCAATCAATGGCAAAAAATTACCAACAATTCAACCAAAATAATCCACATATAATGTTCTTGTGACGGTTTAAGCACTTGAGAATTGGAAGATATGACCAATTTGATTGAAAAAATTCTTACTTTGAATTGGTTGAACAAACCCATTAAAGCTTGAAACATCCATCCTCGCAAAGTCCCAAATTTGTGAATGATTGATGATATAGATGATTTAATGGGGTGGATGATGAGTGTTTGTGGAGAAATTAATAGAAAAATTTGAAGAATTTGTAACATTGGAAGGGATTGTGTACGGCTAGGGTTTTGGAATTGGAAGAGAAGAATTAAATTTTGATTCTACCATGTTTTGATGTCGCGAAATCGAACCAAAATAGAATTTTCAAAAGGCACATCGATGTTACGATGCGGACTAATACATGTGCAACTCACGTGTTTGACATCGCGACATCAAATCTAATGTTGCAACATTGAGACTGACCTAAAAAAAATGCCTCTAGCTAAAGTTCTCATTTGATGTAGCAGTACTGACCAAATAACTAAAATACACTCTCAAAAGATTATGTTTGATTGTCACGATGTCAAATTCGATGTCACAAAACAAATCCTGTTCCAGCAAAAATGAGATTTTCAACACTTAGAAAATTTTTCCTTCTTCTCTTCAAGTCCATCCGCCACCTACACACATTAAAAACACAAGTTTAGAGGACTAATTCCAATCATTTCTTAGCACTAATTATTGAAATCAAAAGTAGAATTTTCAAAACCAAATCTAAGCCCAAACATACCAAATCACACCAAAGTAAAACTTAAGACAAAATAACAATGAAAAGAAGCAAAACTAGGTATGTAAAGCTTGAGTTACCTCCCAAGAAGCATTCTTTTGTAGCTACTAGCTCGACTATAGCATTAGTTGATCAATTTGAGCTCTTAAAGGTGGTTGGTCACCCTTTGCCTTTTGGTTTTTAGGAAAAAGCTTGAAACCATTTTTCTCAACTTTTGATGCTCGATTGCTGTCTCTCACTTGAACATGTCCTTCTTTTGCCAACACTAGTATACTAATTATCACATCTAATACACTGCTTTTTGAACCATTTTCTCTTCTTTTTATTACTTTTTAACTTTTTTCCATAAAATTTTTTCCATCCCTTGCCCAAATCTCATGATCCTTCGTCACACTATACCCATCATCGGGTGGTTTTTCCTTCAATTCAATTTTTGAATCTTCCTTTGCTTCGACCGCCTCTTTTAGTGATTTACCATCATGAACCTTGGTAGATTTTTCAATTGACCTATAGTCAATAGAATTAGGAGAATGATTAGCACAATATTCCTCATAAATTAGGACATTATCATTATAATCAAATTAATCAAATTTAACAAAGTCATTTTGAACTTGTAGAACCAACTTCACTTTGTTAACATTGATCAATGCATGTGCAGTTGATAGGAAAGGCCTCTCCAATATCAATGAAATATCAATTTCTTCTCTAGTATCAAACACCAAGAAATTAACTGTGAAAACCAATTTATCCACTTGAAGGATCACGTCATCCAAAAAGTGATGTAGTTTTCTCTTGGATAATATGTCTGCCAATTGGAGATTGATTTTAGTTGGCTTTGCTGTAGTAATTCCCAGTTTGTCGTAAATTGACTTTGGTATGACATTAATACTCGTCTCCAATTCATAAAGTGAACGATGCAATGTTTGATCACCTATGTTTTGCGATATGGAGAAAGTACCGTGAGTTTTGGGGATAATCTCTATTGAACAATGACAGTACATTTAGCATCTAGGCATACTTTCTCATCATCATCCTATTTATCCTTTCTAGCCAAAATATCTTTTATAAAACAAGCATAATAGGGCATCTTGGTAAGAACATCAACCAATGAAATGTTTACATTAAGCGTTTTAAAGATATAGAGGAATTGGTTGAATTGTTTCTATTTTTCCTCCTTTCTTGGATCAATAAGCCTTTGAGGAATAGGCACTTTAACCGAAGAATGTAGATTCCATGATTCTTAAATATGCCTATCCTTGCATTCTTTCTTCTTTTGAATTTTACTTTCCTCCTCTTTTTCCTTCTTTTCATCATCACAATCCATTTCACTTTTCTCCTCAACCACCTTAAAATTTTTCTTCTCACCTTCCTCACCAACTTTAAGATCGTCACTCTTGTCTATTAACTCCTTTCCAAATATCAAAGATAAAGAATTACAGTGCTCCCTTCAATTTGGCTCTCTAAGATTGGGAATTATATTGCTTGGTAAGGTACCTAAGGTCTTTCATTTTGTTGCCTAGCCAATTGCCCTAATTGAACTTCCAAATTCCTCGTTGTAGCTCTCAAATTTTCATAATCTTTCCATTGTTCTTCTCTTTCCCTCATTTCTCTTTCTAATACACTTCTCAAAAACTCCACATCCCTTCTCCAACTATCCTCATATGCATTACCCCTCTGAGCAAATTGATCAATATAAATGGGTTGAGAAAAGTTGGAAGGTTGGTATGGAGGTCTTGGTTGTAGATATTAAAATGGATGGTTATATGGAGATTTCAAGGAGTTGGCTCGGAAGTTTATTTGGTGAAGAGAGTAGGTTCGTAAGGTCTAGAAGAAGAATTTGAGGCTTGATTTTTAAAGTTTTGATATTGAGAATTGTGTTGGTATGAAGTTTTTTTTTCTGTTGTTTGGGTTTCTCTAAGAGAAGTTTGGATGGTTCCTTCATGAAAGGCTGTAAGTATTTCCACAAGCTCCTTGGGGATTCCTTGAGGATGAAGGTGGATTAGATACATAATTGATTTGCTTACTTGCACCAAAAGGAACCTCATATTATCCATTTGAGTGTCGACTACCACAAAAGTCACACACAAGGTTTGATTGAAATCAAGAGCCAACGGCATTCACGGTATTTGGTCTCCCAAAATTCTCCAAAACCCTTGTGAAATTGTTCATGGCATCAATACGTATATTTTGTTGAGCAAGAAGAGCATCGTTTAAATTCAAATTCAACAAACTACCTCGTTTGACATTGGCTCGATTGACTTGTTATTGAACCACTAGTTGAATCATAGGACCATGGTAGTAATAATTTGTTGAAGGCCATTATAATAAGCAAATCTTGGGCTTCTTCTAGTGTTTTGAAAGAAATGGATCCATCGGCGGATGCATCAACAATGAACTTAGTTTCTTGTGCCAAGCTACTATTGAAAGTTTTGATTTGTAACCAAAGAGGGATGCTATAATGGGGGGCATTTTCTTAACAAATCTTTGAAGCGGTCCTAAACCTCAGTCAAACTTTCACCAACTTCTTATTTGAAAGAAATTATCTCATTATGAAGTTCGGCAATCCTCGAAGGAGGAAAATGCTTCACCAAGAACTGTTGTGCCAATTGGTTCTAGGTAGTGAAAGCACCTTGACCATGTGAATGTAGCCATGCCTTTGCTCTATAGCTCAATGAAAAAGGGATGACTCATAGCTGTACGTACACAATCTGGATGCACTCCATTGAATTTAAATGTGTCCAAAATTTCTTCAAAATTCATTAAATGCATGCATGGTTCTTTATTAGGGCAACCTTTAACACATGGCATGTGTCCGTAACATTTGAATTAAGGCAGACTTTATCAAAAAATTTTTTCCTTGCACGGTCAAGATGTAATACTTGAATTGGCCAAGTCAAAGTTTGGCATTGTCTATTCTTTCAAAAGATACCCATTCATATTCATACTGTTTCCATTACCAAAGCCACAAATTCTGTTCTTTCGAATGACTTCTTCTTATTCTTCATTCTCATTAGTCACATTCCTTTGATTTTGATTAGGATTAGCCATTTCAATTCTCTCTAACTTTTTTTAAACCCTTTTGTGCTTCCTGATTTCACTTAATTCCTTCTCTTTTTTGTAGTCCATGCAAATCAAAGGTTCTTTATCTCTTCTTATTATGCACTACAAAAGATAATTCAATCAATTAATCACAAGTGCCAATTCACTTAAACAACAAAGATCATCAACATAAACAAGTAAAACTACTAAGAAAAACTAAAATTAACAACAGAAACAATAAAAAATTACCTAATCTATACGATCCGTAAAATGCTCAACATTGCAAAAAACTAAGGTCAATCGTCGGCAACGGTGCCAAAAACTTCTTGTTGTGTACCCAAGGTAGAGTTCAATTCAAATCAAACAAGTCATAAATAACCGCACAAAATCACAATACTCTGCCTATACTTTCACAAGTATAAGAAGTTGGTAGTAATATAGGATGAGTAGGTATCGTTCCCATGAAGATTGTCGATTAGCAAGGAACGAGATATATGAATCCTTGTATAGTTAAGCGAATCAAATAGGAAGGAAGTAATCTACTCTACTCATAGCCATTATCCAAATATACAATTAAAATCTAGATTTAAACAAATCTATCTACTAAAACAAGCAATGAAAGTAAGTAGACTACAAAATTAAGACACTGATTAACCTAACCTATTGAAAGCAAGTAAAATTATATCTAAATTAACTAGACTAACTAAGACTAAACAAGAATTAAAAGACCAGTAGTCCTAAATTGACTAAGGAAAGCAATTAAAAAGCATAATAACCAAATAAACTCCATGTCATTCCACTAATTTAGACTCAATGAAATTGCAAGTAAAACTAATTTTAAACTAAATATTTTTGGATTGATAAAAGAAAGCCCACTAGAAATTACCTTAAAATTAAAGCAAAGAAATGAAAATCTTAACTAGAAAACACTAAATTATCAAGGACCCTAATTACTCTAAGAAACTTGAAGTGAAAGCTACTAGAATTTGAAGAAATTTAACTAGGGAGGAAATAAAAATTATATCTGCTTGTAGCCAAAGATTGCCCCACTAAGACTATCTAATCAAAATTTAAACTTACAATGAATTAAAAATAGAATCTAAAGAGAAATTAAAAGAGAACTTGTATTAAAACTAAAGAAAAATGGAAATCAAGTTACTCTAATCTACTATAATCTAAAATTATATACTATACTATCTACTATGTGTACTTTCACTAACTATTACCTACTTTATATGTTAAGCATTTTACAAGTCAAGAAATAAAAAATCTGAAAGCCAAAAATTAGAAAAATAGCTTTCCATACAACATAAGCCAAATGCACCTCGATATCACAACATGGTTATTTGGTGTCGTCACATGGAGCTGAGAATTACTAATTGAATCTCTTCTTCAATATCGCGACATCAAGAGAATCCCATGTCAAGATTTGATCCCCGTTTCAGTCCGAGTCTTCAATTCTTCACTAATTTTACCTTGGCCCTCGAACTTTTATGATCACGACTTCTATCTATCAATTCCTTACTTGCAAACACACTTAACTAAATAAGTGAAAGATTAACTAAAATTGATTAGCAATTCAGGATATTTACAAGCAATGCAAATACAACTTCAAAATGCAACCAATTAAATTAAAACACTTAATTTCACACCAAAAATCATGATTAAACTAGCAAAATCCTATAATTTAAAAGTAAAATAACTCTAGTTTACTAGAGTTATCACTTGTCCGACAAGAAACAAGAAAGTTAGGTTAACTCATTGAATCATAAGCATATGAATGATTAGTTTTAATGCAGGTAGGAGATTTGTTAGTGTATTCCCTAAAGTCAATATGTTTTACAGATAAATTAAACGTTTACATTTATGCATATTTTTTTAATATGGCATTCTTTATCTATTCGATATGAAAAAGTCTTTTGAATAAAGAATGTGACAGAGAAATCATAAATAGTAAATAGTTATGATGATGAGATTCTGTACATGGTTATATTTTATTCATAAATATCCCTAATCGTAGTATTTTAGATGAATAGATTAGCACATAATTGTGTTGGTCCCAAAGCAATCTAAGAGGTGGGGTGAATTAGGTTTCTTAATAATATACTTTGAGAAATATTGAGATTTTCAAATTAAATGCAGATATAACAAATCAATAGAACAATAGAGTAAAGAGAGAAAAATTAAACAATCGATACTTCCAAGCTAGCAAGCTTGAAGTATCAAATCTCTTGAATGCTTCACACACTTGGTGAGCCAATAATCTTTACAAAGTTGGGAAGTTCTTGCTCACACTAAAACTCTTTTAGTGATGAGCCAAGAATCTTACTTACAACCACACTTTCATACAAGATTATCACTCCACTCAAAGTTGAATTACACTCACAATTGCACACTAATACAACAAAGCACTATAGTCAATTCCACTCAAATTACTCTTTTCTAAGGCATGTATTCAATGTATTAGATGATATTTTCTGGTTATTAAAGCACCTATTTATAAGAGCAATAAATAGTGGTTTCAACTACTTCCTAACGGCTAAATAATAAATGCACAAAAAATAGCCGTTGGGGTTTCGGACGTCTGAGAAGTATTGAATATGTCCGAGGCAGCGTCCGGTCTTCTTTAAGTTTGATGAAGAGCTTCGTTCAGATGTCCGTGCATGCGTCCGTTTCTTCATCCGATAGAGGTTTTGGACGGTCCTGAGCATCCGAAAGAGAAGCAGTAGGATCCCATTCTTTCTGCCAGTTCGTTCGGACGATGCAATGCGTTTGAGGAGTTTTGACCTAGTTCAGACGATTCTGTGCTTCCGAAAGATCTGTTCCTGTAAAAGCTTGTTTTACAGAGTTAAGTGTTTATGTAATCATCAAAATAAGGTTTGGAAAACATCAATCTCCCCCTTTTTGATGATGACAAACCTTTATGTAAAAACAATTGGATATGACTAATCAATTTGCAATATATCACAATTGGATACCAATCATCAAAGCACAATAGTATAGAGAAGACTACTCCAACTTTTGACATCAATCAAAAAGACTCCCCCTTAGAACATGCAAGTAGTTTGACAGAAATAGAACAAGTTTCATACATCCAACTGAAAAGTTTAATGGTGCTAGAGTCAAGGAAATACACAACCAAGCCACAGAAATGCTGAAAACCAAAAGAAATGCTGAAAAGTTCTAACAAGCAAAGAACTACTGAAAACAAAATACAAATGTGAAAAGAACTAATGTGAGTCATTGCGCTTCTTGGAGCGCTTTTCAATATTTTGTCGTTTGGATGGAACTTCTTCAGCACTGGCTTCACTATCATGCTCCTCTCCGGTGCGATGTTGCATGATGAAGTCAAACGTGTCGTCAACATCCTCATCATCGTCGTCATCGTCATCAGCAGCTCCTTGAGCAGCTTCAAATGATCTCCAAGAGGCATGTCCATCTTCAGGTGTCATCTTCGGAATATGATTCAAGTGGATATTTCTGAAGATTAGCAAATTGAACCTGAGCCGAAGCAGACATGCCAAGGCTGAGTGCCTCTTGGAGAATCATTTGACGAGTTTCAAGTCGCTTTAACTTTTGATTTGTGCGACGTTGAAATGAACTGACTTGAGTGCTTAGAGAGGTGATAAGTCCACAGATATGTGAAAGAGATGGTTCAGATGTAGATGGTTCAGATGTAAGTGGAGGTGGTTGAGGAGTAGGAGAATGAGGAATAGCAAAATCAGAGGTGGAAGCATGGGATTGTGACTGTGCAATATCAAAGGCTGGCTTAGTTAGCCATTGATCGTTGAAAAAATGGAAGCCTTTGCGTTCAATGTATGATTTGTTAAAATAGAGGGGGAAATTGTTTGTTTCCGCTGAAAGGTATGTTAAGAGAAATCGAAAATTTCCTGGTGAGAAATTTGCCAAAAGGAATGTTTCTTAGTAGCAGTAAGAAAGAGTTCCCATAGGGAACAAAAGAGATACACGAAATCAAGAGGAATGCCCTTGAAAACACAAAAGAATAAGTAAAGTTGCATTTTACCGGGCTCAGTACGATGCCCGTCAGTTGGCAATAACAGATTGGTGACAAGAGTGTACAGAATGTTGAGTTCAGGAGAAAACAGTGTAGTTTTGGCTTCCGAGGCCTGTTTAAAATGAATGTTAAAAATAGCCCTAACTTCGTCGATATCAAAATGAGTATCATCAGCGGGCCATTTGTCTAACGAAAAGAAATAGGAGACATCATTGGGGTTTGAGACTTCACATTCAAAAATGGTGTTAATGATGTTGGATGAAATCTCAAGATTGGTGCAGTTAACACGAGAAATTAGACTTATTCTTAGTGTCTCTTCATACACATCTGGCCTATCTGAACTGAAGCACCATGTCATGATAAACAGGTAAATCAAGATCTACAAGATGACCCCAATTTTGTTTTTCAAAACAAGATTTGATAATGGGAAGATTATATTCATCAAATAGACTATGAGAAGTAGGACGTTGAACGATTATAGATTCACTTAAAAGGGAAGTATACCGTTCGGATGCCTTGGCATCGATAAATTTGATAAGATTGGATTGGTGGAGACTTGAGGATTAGCTGATGATTCTCCTCGTACTGGAGCCTAGATGTTAGTTTTTCGACCCCGATTTGCTGTAGAGGAACCTCCATGAGATTTCACCATTGTGATGGAAGAAAAAGAAAAGAAGAGAAAATTGAAATTTTTGAGGATTGGTGAGAATTTAAGGAAATGAGATGGTGAATGGGGGAAACTAGATGTGATTTAGGTGAGAATAGCTTTGGGTAAGATAATTGTCCAATCAATTTTGGAAGAGAGAGTGGGAATTTGGAAAGGGTGATGGAGAGACAGATGCTGATTTTTCGCCAGAGGGTTTTCGGGGGAGGTGGGGAGTCTGAAATGGGGAAGATGGACGGTTTTAATCAAACAGAGGCACCTTTTGGACTGCCGAACATTTGGTATGCGTCCGACAAAGCATCTGAAAGCCGAAGAACGGATGGCCGAAGGAGGAGCCAGTGCGTCCGAAGTTCTTTGGGACCAAGGTGCGCGTCCGGAAGATTTCCAGAGATTTTGGTAAAAAAAAGAATAATGTTCGGACGATTATGAGCGTCCGAGAAGTAACAGAAGCTTTCGGATGATCCAGAGCGTCCGAAAGAAAAGTTGTTCGGACGAAGAAGTGCTTCCGAACTATGAACCTATGCCAAATTTATTTGTAAAATCCCCAAACATTTTCTGAGCAATTCAAAGCGATCTAGAGCTAAGGGTTTTGTAAAAATATCAGCCAATTGATCTGAAGTAGGCACAAAATCAACACGAATTTCTTTTTTACAAACGAGGTCTCTAATGAAATGATGCTTAACATCAATGTGTTTTTGATGTTTTCATAGGTTCTAGAGTGCATAACAGGATTTTTTGTGAGATTAATTGCACTAGTGTTGTTACACAATATAGGAACACAATCAAAAAATAAACCAAAATCTTTCAGAGTATGTTTCATCCAAAGAAGTTGAGCACAACAATTTCCACCAGCAATGTATTCGGCTTCAGCCGTAGAAAGAGAAATAGAATTTTGTTTTTTGCTAAACCAAGAAACAAGACAATTTCCCAGAAAATAACACATACCACTGGTACTTTTTCTATCAATTTGACATCCAGCAAAGTCGGCATCAGAATAACTAATCAAGTCAAATGTAGAGGACTTTGGATACCACAGACCAAAATCCATTGAACCCTTTAGGTATCTAAAATTCCTTTTAACAGCTATCAAATGCGATTCTTTAGGGCAAGATTGAAATCTAGCACATAAACAAACAGCAAACATGATATCTGGTCTACTGGCAGTTAAGTAAAGTAGACTTCCGATCATACCTCTATAGTGTTTTTCATCAACACTTGAGTATTACCTTCTTCGTCTTTTGTAAGTTTGGTTGAAGTGCACATTGACGTGCCAACTTGTTTGCAATCTTCCATTCCAAATTGTTTGAGTAGCTCCTTTGTGTAATAAACGTTCCTTCCTTAGTTTGATGAACTTGTAATCCGAGGAAAAATTGCAACTTGCCCATCATACTCATCTCAAACTCTTCTTGCATTAAATGTGAAAAATCCTTACACAAACTTTCATTAGTTGCTCCAAAAATAATATCATCAACATAAATTTGAACGATTAACAAACCATTTGAATCCGTTTTTGTAAAAAGAGTGGTGTCAACTACACCTCTTTTGAATCCATTTTCTATCAAGAACCCACTTAATCTTTCATACCAAGCTCTTGGAGCTCGTTTCAAACCATATAAAGCTTTAGAGAGTTTGAAAACATAATTTGGAAGATTTTTATTTTCAAAGCCCGGAGGTTGTTCGACAAAACTTCTTGGTAGATAAAACCATTTAAAAAGGCACATATTTTGACATCCATTTGAAATAATTTGAAATTATTGAAACATGCAAATGCAAGAAACATGCGAATGGATTCTAACCTAGCCACGGGTGCAAAGGTTTCATCAAAGTCAATACCTTCTTCTTGAGCGTAACCTTTTGCAACAAGTCTAGCTTTGTTTCTTATGATTTCACCTTTGTCATTTAATTTGTTTCTAAAAACCCATTTAGTACCAATAACGGGATGAGAAGAAGGTCTTTCGACTAAGGTCCATACATTAGTTTTCTCAAATTGACTAAGTTCATCTTGCATAGCATTAACCCATGATTCATCACTCAAAGCAACATCTATATGTTTAGGTTCAATGTGAGAGAGTAATGCCCAATTACTATTCAAAGGTTTATGAAGAACGAGTAGTTACCTCATCGGATAGATCACCTATGATTAAATCTTGAGGATGACTAGAGACGAATCTCCAAGCTTTCGGAAGATCATTTTGAGCATCCTCATTCTTTTCATCATCAATTGCATTGATGGTTGTTGACATCAATGCTTGATGTAATCTCTTGATGACCTTCATGAATAACGAGTTTTTCGAGCTTCTTTAAAATACCTACATCTTCATCTTCACATAAATTCTTTGAGATAACATCATTAGTTTCATCAAATGTAACATGCACAACTTCTTCAATTAAAAGCGTTCTTCTATTGTAAACTCGGTATGCTTTCTTGTCAAAGAATATCCTAGAAAAATGTATTCATCCGATTTTTTGTCTAATTTTCCCAGTCTTCTTTGATTTTATAAAATTCTCATTTGCAACCAAAAACTTTGAAATAGCTCACAACGGGTTTTCTATCACATTGTTTAAAAGAGTTCATAAGGAGTTTTATTTAATGAAGATCTTAATAAAACTCGATTCATAACATAACAAGCCGTGTTAACCGCTTCAGCCCAAAAGTATTGTGTTAAGTCACATTCACTAATCATAGTTCTAGCCGTTTCTTGAAGAGTCCTATTTTTCCTTTCAACTACACCATTTAAAGTGCTGAGGAACTCTAACAACCGAAAACTCATGAAAGATACCGTTGTGATCACAAAATTCGGGAAACCCCCAAATTTAAATTTGACACCATTGTCACTCCTTAGACGAACAATTTTTGTATCCAATAAATTTTGAATTTTGGAAAACAATTTTACAAATTTTTCAAATGCTTCATTTTTGTGAACAAGAAATAATACCCAAGTAAACCTAGAATAGTCATCTACGATAACAAATGCATATTTGCAACCACCTAGACTAGCATATTGTGTAGATCCAAATAAGTCTAAATGCAACAATTCTAAAGGTTTATGAGTAGACACAAAATTTTTTGGTTTAAAAGAAACTTTGACAGTTTTACCAAATTGGCAAGCATCACAAATTTTATTTTTCAAAAATTTCAATTTTGGCAAAACTCTAACCAAATCTTTCTTGGCAAGTTTTTCAATCAAATCCATATTAAAATGACAAAGTCTTCTATGCCAAAGCCAAGGATTATCTAAGGAAGCGGTAAGACATTTTACATTGCTATTGCTAATTTTATCAAGATGAATCACATAAACATCATTGTACCTAGTGTCCTTGAATAAAACAACATGATTTTTATCAAGGATAAGACATTCATGCTTGGCAAAGAAAACATATAAATTTTTGTCACAAATTTGACTAAAACTTAATAAATTATAGTTCAAATTATCAACAAGAAGTACATTCTTAATCAAGGTTTCACCATTTTTACCTACATCACCAATGCCGATTGATTTTGCTTTGTTGTTGTCTCCAAAAGTGACTTTTCCATTGTTTTTGGATGTAAGATTTGTGAAGAGAGAGGCATCACCCGTCATGTGCCTTGAACATCCAGTATCTATGAACCACTTAGCATTGTTGGCGATGTTAAGTACCTACACAATAAATCAATTGATAACTTTTGGTACCCATATTTTCTTGGGTCCATTTGAGTTAGTGAAATTGCTTTCGATCCATGCAACTTTCATTCCAAGTTTTTCATTTCCTCTTGACATAACACATATTCTTAGCATGTCCATGTTGTTGGCAATATCTACAAATAATGCTTTTATTACCATATAAAGAAGATTTTGGTTTTACAATACACAAGTCATCCCTTCTAAACATGACAAAATTTTTGTTGATTGCTACATTTCTATTTCTTTTCATATCAAAAATATTTTCTTTCTTTCTAGTTAAAAGAGAATTCAAATCATCCATTCTTTTCTTCAAGGAGGCTTGTTCTTCCTTGACCTTTGATCTCACATGCATTCTTTTCTTCAAATAACGATTTTCTTGCAATAGCCTATTGTTTTCATTCACAAGTTTAGAGTTAGCATTCAATAAAGCATTTGACTTTTTAGCTAACTCCTTATTTCTAGCATATGATTCCTTTAAGCTATCATGTAATTTCAAAATGAAAGCTTCAAGATCATCTTCACCATTTTCATCATTAGAGTCATAGTTAGAATTTTCCTCATCATCTCCAATGCCCATGAAGGCCTAAACATTTGTGCCGACTCCATTTCTTCTTCAACTTCTCCTTCAAGTTGCAATCATCCCATGTGATTTGAAATGTTGAATCTTGGTTTTCTTCCTTCCTTCTTTTTCTTGGAAGGACACTCATTTGCAAAATGCCCGAGTTGACCGCATTCAAAGCATTTTTCATTTTGCTTCTTCATTTCAAGCCTAGACTTCCCTTTGAAATTATTTGAATTTGCAGCTCCGTCTCTTCTCATTCTTCATTTGTTGATGTAATGTTTAAGAAATCCTTTGGTGTCAAGATCTTCATCTTCTAGATTGATCCTCTTGAGAGGTCTTTAGAGCAATGCTCCTTCTTGGCCTTGCTTCTTCATCATCCACAACCTTGGCCTTTAACTTGAGTTCATAAGATGTAAGAGAATTGATTACTGAATCAATAGGCATTAAATTTAAATTCTTGGCTTCCTCTATAGCAATTGTTTTGTCATCCCATTCTTTGGATAAGAGCATTTAGGATTTTTCTATTTTACTAAGTTTTCACCCAAAGAGTAGTCCTTACTCAAGAATTCATGATCCTTTATAATGTCATTGAACCTGCAGTACATTTTGTCAATAATCTCATGTGGTTGCATCTTGAAGGACTCATACTTGGCAACAAGTAAGTATTTCTTTTGCTCACGAACATCATCGCTCTCTTCATGGATTTCTTTCAACTTATCCCATATTTCTTTAGCAGAATTGCAACCCTTCACGCGAGTTGATTCATTTGCATCCAAGGAATTATATAACACATTCATGGCTTTTGCATTTAACGTCAAGTTTGCCTTGTCTTGTGGAGTGAGCTCATTCCTTGTCTTTTCTCTTCTTCTATTTGTGTGATCATCAATGATACAAGCTTCAAATGGACCTTCATTGACAACATACCACAAATCAATGTCAATAGATTAAAGAAATATTTTCATTCTATCTCTGTAACTAATAAAATTTGCCCCATTAAACATAGGGGGATGTGTAACGGATTGACCCTCAAAAAATAGAGCATTGTTGGTTGCCATATTTCTTTACTCAAAAGCAGTTTAAGCAATATAATGAGACCAAGCTCTGATACCAATTGTTGGTCCCAAAGCAACCGAAGAGGGGGGTTGAATTAGGTTTCTTAAAAATATACTTTGAGAAATATTGAGATTTTCAAATTAAATGCAGATATAACAAAATCAATAGAACAGTAGAGTAAAGAGAGAAAAATTAAACAATCAATACTTCCAAGCTAGCAAGCTTGAAGTATCAAATCTCTTGAATGCTTCACACACTTGGTGAGCCAATAATCTTTTCAAAGTTGGGAAGTTCTTGCTCACACTAAAACTCTTTTAGTTGAGCCAAGAATCATACTTACAACCACACTTCCATGCAAGATTATCACTCCACTCAAAGTTGAATTACACTCACAATTGCACACTAATACAACAAAGCACTATAGTCAATTTGCACTCAAATTACTCTTTTCTAAGGCTTGTATTCAATGTATTAGATGATATTTTCATGCTTATTAAGGCACCTATTTATAAGAGCAATAAATAGTGGTTTCAACTACTTCCTAACGGCTAAATAATAAATGCACAAAAAATAGCCGTTGGGGTTTCGGACGTCCGAGAAGTATTGAATACGTCCGAGGCAGCGTCCGATCTTCTTTAAGTTTGATGAAGAGCTTCGTTCGAATGTCCGTACATGCGTCCGTATTCGTCCGACAGAGGTTTCGGATGGTCCTGAGCGTCCGAAAGAGAAGCAGTAGGATCCCATTCTTTCTGTTCGTTCGGACGATGCAATGTGTCGGAGGAGTTTTGACCTAGTTCGGACGATTCTGTGGGTCCGAAATATCTGTTCCTATAAAAGCTTGTTTTACAGAGTTAAGTGTTTATGTCATCATCAAAATAAGGTTTGGAAAACATCAAATTATATGTGTATGCTTATTGAGAATAAGTGTATCGGAATGACCCACTAAGAGTATTCCACTCGGATTATTATTCAAATGTAAGTGGATTAAACACATACTTTGTGATAGTAGTGTAATGATCCTTAGACTTGAGGTCATGAGTTTATCTTGATAGTCGATTACTATACTTTGACTCTATTAATTATTACTCTTAAGCAGTCACACATACTATAAAGATCGGGTATTGTGCGATTAATGAAAAGATAAAATATAAGCAAGAAATTCACTACTCCTTATAATGGGAAAGTATATCCCAATGTGGCCACCTTTTGAAATACAACTCCGAAATCTTTGCGCAAAGCGAAAATAGAATTAAAAGCGCCTTAAGTTCTATTTCAAGTGAGTTGTATTTTGGAAAGAAGTAAATTGAGTAGTTTAATAAGAGTTGGCATTATATCTGTACACTTGAATTAATCGAAATATAGTATGGTGAAAGGGTAACAATTACACAGTAACTACATAACTGATAGGTGAAGTTGAACCACTTGACATATTTCAATGCTTGAGTAGTCATGATGTTTTGCTAGAAACCAACTTGATCTATAAGTGTAAGTTAATTAATTAATGAGAAATTAAAGTTATTTAATTTATCTAATCCTAATTGTTTTAGAATTATAATTTATATAATCCTAATAAATTTAGGATTATAATTTATACTTATTGCCAACGTGACTAAGAACCTAAGGGTTACACACTTTAACATGATTAGTTCGAGATTAAATTGATTTTTGATAAGTATGAAATACTTATGGGTTAATTTATGAAATAAATTAAATTTTAGGTGTTAGTTAGAATAAGTCTTAAATCCTAGGGGCTTATGTGTAATATCAATAAACTCCTAGGGTTTAATCTTGTATATATGTTTTTTCCCAAGCACAACAGAACTTGAATAAGCATAAAAAAATTGTCTGAGAAAAGTTTGAAAAAAATATTTGAGAAACTTTTGTAAAAATATTGAAAAGTATTGAGGAGTTATCACTCCACGACCTGTGTCAATTAATCTTGTGAAGATCTCAAAGTAATCATCTGTTTGAATACCATTAGAGGTCGAACGTTTGTCTGGACTTATGGATAGATATCCCTAACAAATTGGAGATTTTATTAAAATTTTGAGGTATAATTTTTATCCTCTTTTACTATGCATAAATTAATCAAGGTGATCCATAGTAAGAAGTAAAAGATTTTAAATTCTGCTACATTTTGTGTGATTTACTTTCTTACAAAGATCATTTATAATCATATATTTTTCGATGAGAGTTTGTTCTCATCATTGTTACTATACTGATACCCGAAGCTCAGCCTATCACTAGCCTATCTTGCAAGTCATAATAATTACAAATGAATATCCTGCTGCTAATAAATCGATGCGAACCATGAGCTAACTAATGAAATACTTGCTATTACCGTTCATTACATTGAATGTATGAACCATTAATGTTTGAATGACGCATGATTGCCTTAATATTTTTACAAATTACTATGTACTCAATCTAATAAGAGGAAAGGTAAACTACTTATTAGGCAATGTGTTACTCATCCCTTACCGATTAACATTTTGCAACACAAAACTAGAGACTGATGTATTAGTTCTCGAGTAGAGGACTATATATTAGTATGGCTTTGAGGCAATAATGGTTTTCATCCCAACTTCTAGGCAACGTATTGATACAGATATCAATCCATTGTTATTGGAAGTAAATACTATATAATTTATTACTATGTTTTTAAGTCTAGAATTATCACAATGTTGTAGATTTTATCCTAGAATGCCACGTGTTATGATCTTAATTTTGAGGCATGACAATAATGCTTCTTAAATTGCACTCTTTATTTAAAAATAAAGTAATAATTTTTAATAAACTAAAATCTGGAAGATCCCAATATTAAATGATTAACAAACTGAGGAGGAGAGTTCTAGCGGAACTCTTGTTGATTACTAGATTTTACAAATTGAGCTAGGTGATGAGCTATTGTGTTATCCTTTCTACTAATCCCTCTAGCTTCAGTAACTTCTAGGTCATGCATTAAAAATCTAGCTTCATCCATGATGGGTCCTAATATTGAGAAGTCTGACTCTTCATCCTTCTGTAGTTGTTGAGTATGATTTGGGCATCCCCAATAAGAGTGAACTTGGACACTACCAGAAGCTTGGCAAGGTGAAAAGAATCTCTCGCTACTAATACTACTGCAACAATTTGGTCAAAGTATCCATTATGTCTCCTAGCAAAACCTGCCAAAAAATGCCCAACTTCATTTCCAAGATAAGCTCCATTCATTAATTAGTACTCTCATCTATTGATCGTAATAATTTAAATTTCTCTCTTTTGGATCGTGCTAGTTCAAGATTTGAAGGCATTAAAAAGGAATTTTAATTTTTGTTCTGCTAAAGTTTTAACCGCTTGTGGAGTATTGGAGTTTGGTTTCACAAACTAATGAATTGGATTTAATACACAAAACGACAAGACTTCATCCAAGCTTTAGAGAAGTTCTCTTTCTCTCTCTTAGCGGAGTTCCTGATCACCATTCATGTTTTCAAAAATTTTCAAAAAAACATTTTCCCATTGCATAAATTATCATATCTTATGGCTGCATAAAACACTAATTTTCATACAATCTTCATTTCTTTCTTGGAAATCTTTATAGTGCTTTGCTTGGTCAATAGGGTGACTTTGCTTTTTTGTTGACATAGTGGTATCTGTCAGCCATTTATTTTCTTTGGCTTAGGTTTTCCAATATCTTAAGCAAAAAAATCATTTTTTAAGAGATCTTCCTGTTCTTTTTTAGGGTTTAATGCTTTGGGTTTCTCTCCATTTTCTTCGCTTCATTTATTTTTTCGTTCTTTGTCAGGTCTTGCTCTTTTTTCTCCCCTAAAGGCTTAATAAAATTATCTGCTGCTGGTCACTTGAATCCTTTCTTCCTCCTAATTGTTGAGGATCTGGAAAAAATTATGCATAGATTTTCCTTATTTGCTAATGGGATAGCTGGTGCAGATCTGCGCAAGGGAAAGCTTCATAAGGGAACTATGGCATCCAAAAGAGCCAAACTGGAAAAGTTATGGGGGAAAAACAAGTCAACTGTGTTGGAATCAATAATTCCAAAGCTTTGCCACTCAGGTTTGGGGATTTCTAAACATCTTACTGTTGTTGAGTTTGGTCTGAATATGTTCAATATGATTTTGGATTAGATAGTGACCTGAATAGGATTTTAAGTAATAGCCTTGGATTGTTGATAATCAATACAAATGGGATTTGTCTATTGATAGTAATGAAGAGATTTCACTAAGTCTCCATTTTGGGTTGAAGTTAGAAATCACCCCTTAAACTGGTTTACCAAAAAGATTGGTTGGAAGATAGGGAGTGTGTTTCCATCTATGAAGGATGTAGTTTTAAGTCAAGTGGGAGGCAAGGATGGCAAACATATCAAGTTGTTAGTAGAGGTAGATATAGCTAGGCCTCTTCTGTGAGGTACTAAAATCTAAGTTAATGGAGTTGGGAAATGGGTTAGCTTCAGCTATGAGAGGTTGCCATGAGTTCTGTTAACATTATGGACTAATAGGGAAATTAGAGAGGTCATGTGAACAAAAATAGAGTGGGTTGCAAGTTGGGAACTGATGAACCACAATTTGGCAGCTTTATAAGTTCATAATTGTACTATATTTTATGTGTCATTTACCACATTTTTATGTGTTTTAAGAAATATTTGAGTTATTATTGACCCTAATTTGATTATTCTTAGTTTTTGTAGGGTTAAAGTGAAAAAGAGCTGAAAAAGATGAAAAATGTGAAAGAAAATGCGAAGGGTGATACATGCACGAGCATTACGCTATTCTGGATGTTGTTTTGTATTTTAAGTGCAACTTTCAAGTCTAAGCACCGATTGGTATGATTCAAGATGTGTTGGAAATTTAAGATATAAATCTACAACTTTCGTGTTTTACACTTTTCCAAATTCTAAGAACATCTAGGTCAAAATCAAAGCTGAAAGTGAAGTGCAGTATGAAGACCCAATTCACATGCATTGGGGTTGTGCAGCACATGTGCGCAATGTCCAGAGAGCAGATTCCAAAGTTGGTGCATTGCGTAGATGCGCATAAATCAGGAGCACACGTGCGCCATGCCTCAATATAGTGATGTTACGTAATTTTTTATTTTTGACAAATCTCTTCGGCCAATTGGATTCTTTTCCATACAATTTCACATTATTATCCTTAAACAATGATTGTAACCCTAGTATGAATTATAAATACCCCATGTAGAGTGATTAGAAAAAGAAGACCTCGTTTTTTCCTTGATTTAGGTAGGGTTTTCAGCAGAAAATTCTTGGTTATTCTTTCATGGCACTTAGTGCCTAAACCCTTTTTCTTGGTCGAGGGAGTTGAAGCCATGGTCAATTCTACAATGTTTTGAGACTTTTTGTTCTTGAATTTATTCACTTTTATATCAAGAATTTATTATTTTTCTCTGATTAATTTTATTATTGTTCTTTTTAACTTGCTATTGCTACAGAATATTGAGTTATTACCATTAATCTACTGCTAGATTATTTTAACCGCCTGTGCTTAATTTAATCTGTGAAGCAACTAAATTTGATAATTGCTCAATTAGTGTTACCGAATTTAGGAAAATAATCACAACTAATTGGCAACGGCGTGTGTTTATGTTTAATTAGCCTATTTGTTCTTGTTGATTTTAATGCATCTAATAATTAATCTTTGGTGCATGTCTGTATTAAATTAATGACTGGGGTTAATTTGATCGCGTGTTGAAAATTAGCCAACTTTAGAAAAAAATAAGCAACCTTGAATTGGAATTCGGGTTAATTTTTCAATTAGTGCTTGGCATAGAAATTGAATTATCTATGGTGTCAAGGATCAACTAGTAAAATTGTCATGGTGGATATGACCAAATCTAAGATTCTTCTTAATTTGAATTCTCTCCAGTTTACTTTATTGCCTTAGTTTTTAATTAAAAGCATTCAAAAATCCCCTTTTCTTTGAAGCACAAGAATAAACTCCATTCTCTATAAGACAACCTGGACTCACTACTGCTACATTAATATTGAGAGTTTGTTTGATTTAGGGTGCCTACTACGACAACACAGTCCAAAATTTTGGTGTCATTGCTGGGGAATGGTTTTAAATTATTTTCGTGCTATTTATTTTATTTTTTCTTTTCTTTCTTTTTATTGTTATTTCTTTCGCTAATTGTGTATGACAGTGATGTGATTTGTTAGACAAGTTGAATTTCAATTTGATCCAGAAATACAGAAAATACTATGCAAATTAGGGAAGGAATTAAGAGAAAGATAGTTCAAGGAAGATCAATTATTCAACTTCATCTTTGCTGATAGTAAAGAACAACTAGAAGAGATAAGCATTGCACAAAGGACTCTGAGAGAATTAGTAGCACCCACCTTAAATCAACAATCTTTGTGCATTACATATCCTGAATTAGATGCAAATGTTACATTTGACCTAAAATCTAGACTAATCCATCTATTACCTTCCGTTCATGGATTAGCAAGTGAAGATCCAAATAAGCATCTTAAGGAGTTCCACTTAGTTTGTATGAGTATGAGACCCACTAGAGTTTTAGAGGAGCATATTAAATTGAAAGCATTTCCATTCTCGCTCAAGGACGAGATTCAAATGATTAGCTGTTTGATTTACCTTCAGGCAACATTACAACCTGGGAGCAGATGAACAGACTATTCTTGGCAAAATATTTTCTAGTCTCTAGGACTGCGAATATCCGAAAAGATATCTGCGGTATGAGGTAGTTCAACGATGAGTCCTTGTATGAGTATTGGGAGCGCTTTAAGAAGTTGTGTGCATGCTGTCCACATCATCAGATAAGTGACTCCTTATTAATCTCATATTTTTACAAAGGTTTGTTGCCAAATGAAAGGAACATGGTCGACGCCGCTAATAGAGGGGCATTAGATAATTTGACTATCGATGCTACTCGTGAACTTATATCAAACATGGTTGCACGTTCTCAAAAGTTCAAGAGATGAAATGATCAAACTCTCAAACACGTTAACGAGGTAAATTTTTTTATCTTTAGAACAACAAATGGCTAGTCTAACTTCTTTTGTGTGACAACAAACTTCAAGAACTGCGCAGACAGTACAACCCTGTGGTATAATTGTTCAAATAAGGAACACTTAATGGATATGTGTCCCACATTACAAGAGAAATCTCAAGAGCAAGTAAATGCTGCAGGAGAATTCCCAAGGCAACCACGAGTAAATCACAATCCCTATTCCAACAGTATAATCTTGGATAGAGGGATCACCCTAATTTGAGATATGAGAACTCAACACAACCACATCCTCAATAGGATCGGCATAATTTCCAACCATATAGGCCCTCATTTGCTCAAAGACAACAAGCTAATGCTACCAATCAGTCTGGCAAGTCTTTAAAGGAAATGTTAAATGCTTTAACAACTAATATTATGTAATTCCAATAGGTTACCAAGGACAGTATTCAGCAATTGCAGCACCCAATGGAACAAATAGCGACTACAATTAGTGGTTGGAAGCACAGAGGTCTGGAAAGTTGCCCTCTCATGCAATTATCAATCCAAAGGAGAATGCTAGTGCAATTGTGCTAAAGAGGTTGAGGTGCCAATTGAAGTAGTTCACTGAAAAAAAGAAGGCCGAAGAGAGATATCAAAGTGGAGAAAGAAATCGGTCCCGTCCATAAAGATGAAAAATCTTGTAAGCCAACCCATGGCCAGAATATAAACCTGAGCCACCATTTCCCAAAGCATTCAAGGAATTTGCAAAGGAAGACCTTAACAGAGACTTATATGAAACTTTTTGCAAATGCGAGGTAAACATTCCATCGTTAGATGCTATCAAACAAATTCCTCGTTATGTAAAATTTTTGAAAGAACTATGTACACATAGAAAGAAGCAACGACAATAGAAAGGCTAGAAGATTACTTTAGGTAAAAATGTATCAGCCATGCTTACGCAACAAAATCTTCCAATGAAATGCAAAGATCCAGGTATGTGTAAAATTCCATGTTCAGTAAGCAATACTAGGATTAAGGAGGCCATGTTGGATTTAGGAGCTTCATAAACCATTACATATAGGGCTTTTAATTGAAACTAGTACTGTTATTTAGATCTGATAGATAGATAGCAGTAGCTTACCCTAAGGGTATAGTTGATGATGTTTTAGTCCAAGTCAATGAATTAATTTTTCCTGCTGATTTTTTTATTCTTGACATGGAAAACAATGATGAGTCTACTCCTATTTTGTTAGTAGACAATTTCTAAAAACATCTAAAATTAAGATAGATGCAGATACTAGAATTTTGATGATGGAATTTGATGACAAAATTTTTAGCATAATATATAAAAGTCCATGAAGTATCCTATTGAGGATAATTCCATTTGTTATGTCGACGTTATTGATTCATTAGTACATGATGTTTTTGAAGAAACAATTGATGGAGACTTAAATGAGCAATTGAAAATTGATGTTGAGCAGCCGCAATTTGGTAAGTTATCTTATGTCACATCACAGATTTCTAATGATAAAATTTCACCTTCTATTTTGCAGGCAGCTAAGTCAGAATTAAAACCTCTTCCATGTCATCTCAAATATTGTTTCTAGTTAATGGAAAAATTCATCCAGTGATAATCGCCAATAACTTAACTGGTGAAGAAGAAGAACAATTGTTAAAAGTTCTGAAGGAGCACAAAACAGAATTGGGTGGACCATTATAGGTATAAAAGGAATTAGCCCATTTATATATGCATCCTACATTATTCAAGGATGAAGCCAAACCTACCCGTCAACCGCAAAGAAGGCTTAACCCAATGCTAATGGATGTCGTTAAACAAGACATACTCAAATTTCTTGAAGAGGGAATAATTCAACCCATTTCAGATAGTGAATGGATTAGCCCTTATAAGTGGCCCCTAAAAAGACGGGGGTAACCGTAGTAAATATTGAGATAACGAATTGGTGCCCACCCGTATACGAAATGGGTGGTGGGTTTGTATAGCTTATCAAAAGCTTAATTCTCTTACTCAGAAAGATCACTTTCCTTTACTTTTTGTTGATCAAATGCTTCAAAGTCACCTGGTAATGCTTATAATTATTTTCTTGATGGTTACTCAGGATACTTTTAGATCGCTATGCCTACTCTAGAAGATCAAGAAAAGACAACATTTAATTGCCCATTCGGAACATTTGCTTACCATCGTTTGCTATTTGGGTTATGTAATGCCCTTGCCACATTTCAGAGATGTATGGTTAGCATATTTTTTGATTTTCTACAATATTTTAATGAGGTATTCATGGATGATTTCACTGGTTATGAAGATTCTTTTGATCAATGTGTGCACAATCTTACATTGACATTGCAAATGTGCATAGAAACTAACCTTGTTTTAAATTTTGAAAAATGTCATTTCATGGTTCAACAAGGTGTAGTGTTAGGTCATGTGGTGTCATCTAAGAGTATTGAGGTTGATAAGGTAAAAATTGACATAATTCAAGCATTACCTTACCCTACCAAGTGCGGGAAGTTCGTGCTTTCCTTGGTCATGCAGGTTTTTACCAAAGATTCATTAAGGACTTCTCCAAAATATCAACACCTTTATGCAAGTTACTGCAAAAGGATATGGAATTTGAGTTAGGTTTGGATGACAGCAAGGCAGTATTTGACAAATTGAAACAACTTCTCGTTTCAATTCCAATCATCAAACAACCCAATTGGAGTCTACCATTTGAAATAATGTGCGATGCAAGTAACTTAGCAGTGAGCACAATTTTGGGGCAATGAGTTGGAAGGGCCCCTCATGCAATTTATTATGCTTCCATGACCCTAAATTATGCGCAAAAAAACTACTCCACCACTGCAAAAGAGCTTTACAGCTGTTGTTTTTGCTCTATAAAAATTTTGTTCTCATCTAATTGGTGCTCAAGTTATTTTAATTTTGATCATGCAACTTTACGCAATCTAATGAGGAAGAGGGATTCAAAACCAAGGTTGATAAGATGGATACTCTTCTTAAGCGAATTCGAGTTTGAAATCAAAATGACACAAGTGGCACATAGAAGAAAGTGGCAAACCATTTAAATCGACTACCACATATGGAGGATAAACTGGAGATACAAGAAAGATTTTTGGATGAACAATTATGTGTTTAGCAAAGGTGATGTTATCATGGTAAGAAAATATTATCAATTTCTTAGTTGCTATTAAATTTTCTCATGGTTTGTCTAGGGCAGCAAGAGAGAAGATAAAAAATGATGCCAAATATTACGTGTGGGATGAGGCTATTTATGGAAACATTGCACTGATCAAGTAATAAAAATATGTGTCAATGATAGTGAAATTAATTCAATTTTAGCATTTGCCATACTTATGCTTGTGGAGGGCATTTTGGAGACGGAAGAATAGCAATTAAGCTATTAGAGTGTGGATTATATTGGCCCAACATAATTTTGCGACTCTTACCAATTTTATCATTTGTTTGATAATTGTCAAAGGACAGGTAACGTATCCCAAAAGAATGAAATGCCTCAGAAATCGATACAATTTTGCAAAGTATTTTATGTTTGGGACATCGATTTCATGGGACCTTTTCCTGTTTCATTTGGATATTCATACATACTCTTGGATATTGATTATGTTTCAAAATAACTGGGTGGAGAAGCTAAAGCCACTAGTACTGATGATTCAAAAGTTGTTGCAAATTTTCTTAAAAATAACATCTTTTCTAAATTTGGCATTCCAAGGGTTATAATCAGTGATCGTGGCACTCATTTTTGTAATCAGACAATGGAAGCCCTACTGAAGAAGTATGATATAACTCACAGGATCTCCACTGCATATTATCCACAAACTAGTGGACAAGCCGAGGTATCCAATAGAAAAATTAAATCCATTCCCCAAAAAATGGTAAGCTCTAGTCGTAAGAATTGGAGTTTACGGCTGAATGATGCATTATAGGCATATCGTACTTCGTATAAGACAGTTATCGGTATGTCCCCATATCGATTGATATTCGGGAAAGCTTGTCACCTGCCTGTAGAATTGGAGCATAAAGCCTATTGGGCTATTAAAAGTTTTAATACGGGGTTGGTCGTAAATGGCAAACAAAGAAAATTACAACTGCAAAAGTTGGAGAAAATTCAAAATGAAGCATACGATAATACTCATGCGACTATATAAAGCGAAGACAAAGGCTTTTCATGATCAAATGATCATAAGGAAGGATTTTAAAATCGGTCAAA
Source organism: Cinchona pubescens (assembly GCA_025175665.1). Classification (NCBI taxonomy): domain Eukaryota; kingdom Viridiplantae; phylum Streptophyta; class Magnoliopsida; order Gentianales; family Rubiaceae; genus Cinchona; species Cinchona pubescens. The sequence continues at coordinate 2,113,172 of JANKKI010000049.1, read as the reverse complement.
AAGTCCTTCTTTATCAGACATGTCTTCGCTTATTTCCTGGTAAGTTGAGATCTCGTTGGTTTGACCCATTTATTATAACTAATGTATTTCCCTATGGTGTAGTAGAGATTCAGAGTTTACAAACATCCAAAGTGTTCAAAATCAATGCGTATCATATTAAAACCTATTATGAAGGAGTTGCATTGGAAAACCTATTGGAAGCGGATTTGGAAGAACCAGTTGATACTTGATCGGTGGAAGGGCATCAAGTCGAGCCAACGACAGTAAACAAAGGTAGTACATGGGAGGCTACCCATGTCCATTTAAATTTTGTTCCATTTATTTAATTTTACAACATTATTTTTGTTATTTTACTTTTAGGGTTAGCATAGTTTCATTGTATTGTTAGTGCGGGAAATCGACTTCATTTTTAAGCTAAACTAATAAATTGATGAGCACTTTGAAGGTTTTGTGTGTTGTGTGGTTGATTTAGAGTAGAAAATATGTTCTTTAAAAGGTGTTCTATGCAAAATCCAGAAATTTTCAAAAATTTATGAAAATTTCGTTTCCAACTAGCAGGCACATGTGCTACAGTGTTAGAATATGTGCACGAGCTCAGCTCTAAAAATTTGGCATTCAACCTAACGCCCACATTCATGCTTAGACCTCGCGCACATAATGGCAACCATCCTCTCTACTTAGTGTGCATATGCACGCTAAATATGCAGCGCATGTGGGCAAGGCCGTTTATAAGGCTAAAAACCCTTGAAAACGATCATAAACACAATGCACTACAAACTTCTTCTCCCCATTTTTCTCCAACCCCTACCCTCTCCATCCCTATTATTTTCCACCACTTCCCAACATCAATTCCTTCTTCTCTCAACACAATTACATCAAAGACCCTTCTATATCACTCAAACAAGGTATGAATTTCTGTACTTTGCTTATGTTTTTCTTTTGTTGTGTTTTGGTTTCAATGTCATAAAGACTTTAATTTTGTACTTTTAATTGGTCTAATTTTTTATGAATTTATTTCTAAATGTGCAATTGGTATGATATGTGTACAGATGGTTGATTGAGGAGTGTTTTCATGTTAATTATATAAACAAAAATTTGCTCTTTATCTGCATGCCATGTGTTCGATAACTTGTCTCAATGAATAAAAAAAATTAAAACACAAGGTATTGATGTATTAATTCAATTCCTAGAATGTTGATTTTTCCATGTGATCTCTTTTTGGTTAATTTTCATGCATATGAATGTTCAAGAAATGTATATAAGCCTTAATTTTAGGTACTACTTTTCTTGAATATTATCTTGTATATTCTAGGGCTTATGATTTGGAGAGTGGAATTTTATTTAAGTATGGGGTCTTGAATTATTTGTTGGGAGGCCATGATGCTTATATTTATATTTTGTAAGAATGGGAAGGACGGGGAAGAAAATAGCTACGGGCACCTGAGAGTGCCGAAGCGTGCTCATCATTCGGGGTCTCAACAACCTAGGGTAGTTGGGGGTGTAAGATTCTTAACTGTAGCAGCCCAATAAAAGTACGATAACGATATCTCTAAATGGGCTGTAATCAAAGAAAAGGGCATTCAAATTCCATTGATAGGAGTGCCTGAGATCAAGTTAACCATTTGTAATGGCGGATGGGATCACTTCACCTCAACTCCTATAGATGCAGCCATACCGGTGGTGCGTGAATTTTACGTAAATTTTGATCATTACAGTGACACCAGGTCTATGTTCAAATCAAGGAAGTTGATATCTCTGCCAATGAAATTAATAAAATATTAAAGGTTAATCGTTAAGCAATGATGAATGGCCAGACAGCCAAAATACCAACATGGAGTTAAATGACATCACAAGTGTTCTTTGTAATGGGGATGTTGAATGGACCTGCACGACTGATGGCAACGTGGCAAGGCATTTCAATGCTAATACGCTTAAACCAACTTGCTTAATTGTCTGGTTTAAGTTCCTTTGTGCTCGCCTCCTCCCGATCACCCATCTTGCTCATGTCACTATGGAGAGAGCCAAGGTTTTATATTGCATTGCTATCGAGAGATCCATAGATATCGGTCAACTTATACGCCAGCAGATATGCTTCTCAGCCACCACTCGAGAAAACATGTGACAAAAAGGCCTAACTCAGGAATTGATTCAATTCACACATAACAAGTGCATGTCAAAAGCTGGGAAAACTAGCATACTATTTAAGTAGTATGAAACCATCTAATTAAATCAGCCTAATCTTCTTGATGATTTTCCCTGCAGTATCTTTAGTAAATCAAGATGTCTAGAGAGATATCTCACCAAATTTCTATTAGTATCGATCAAAAGCTTTCTAGTCTATCAAATACTGCGTCTAATGATCAATTTATATTCAAGGTCCATGATGGGCTATGTAGTCATAAAAAGAGGTATATGAACCAAAAGTACTTTCCAACGGACCTTATCGCCAAGATAGAGTCTAACTTGGAAAAAATGGAAATGTATAAGCTAGGGTACTTGCAAGAGCTTCTTGGTCGAAGACGCGAGACAAATCCTGATAAATACATCATTGCCTTAACAAAAAATGAAGATCGTGCTTGAAATTATTACACAGAAGAAGAAATCAGTCAGATCAAAAAAAAATATTTTTTGGAAATGATCACTGCTCTATGTTTGAAAAATGGTTTCATGATTGATCCTTTAGAAGAAAAACTTAAGCCTAGGAAGTAGATTGCCATGGAAGGTATGAGAGCCCCAATTAGACGCACTCAGTCCTATGCCTCTACATCGCACGTAGATGAAGCTGCTACTTTAGAAGATGAGCCTGTGCCTGTGCCACAATGTACTCAATAAAAGCTTCTACAGCAAACACTGGTGGAGCAACAACGGATCAGTCAAAGTGTCTACATGTTTATCCAGTATCAATATACCTGGCAACAGACCATGGAGACTTGCCAAATGGCGAGGGAGTAGGGAAAGAACCCACATTGATATTTTCACCTTTTCCCCCTTTCTCGCAAGATTTGGGACCAAATGCTCCTTGAGCTTTTATGGGTTTAATGTCCTATGTTTAAAGCCATTTTGTTAGTCTTTTAATTTTTCAAGTAGATTTCTTAACAGTTTAGTTGTTTTTATTGGTTAGACATTTTAGGTTTTAATATTCGTCATGGTGTTTTCATTTATTTTTGTCGTGAATTCCCTTAAGGGGGTAAGTTTTTTCTTGATTATTGTAGGATCCTTTTCTACAATATTCTTGATTTTCTTATTGTCTCAAGGGATTATTTGTTTTGTTCTGTGTTGTTTAGTGTTCTCTCTGGCTCTCATTCGCGACAAGGGAATATTTATCAGCAGATGCTGCTCCAAACACAAATTAAATCCAGAGAATCTTTTCTTTTTCCCATTTTATACTTTTACTTTTGCATTGAGGACAATGCTTATTTTTAAACGTGGGGTGAGGAAGTTATTTGGATTTTTAAGTTGTTTGGTATATTTTGCTTGGTATTTTGCTGCAATGTTTTGACTTTTTTTTTGATCTAAGAGCTTGTTAAAATTTTTGAAAATTTTTGTGGATTAATTGACCATTTTTTAAAATTTTTGAAAATTTTTGTTTAACATATTTTTTCCATTTTTCTGCATAATAAATCTTTAATTGAATCATACATGAATGTGTAGTCGATATTAATATTTTCTGTTGGCCCAACAAGCAACCTAAGAGGGGGTGAATTAGGTTATTTCAAAAAATAAACCTTTTAATGTGCTTAAATGCAAACTTTATACAACAAATAAACACTTAAGCACAAATGAATATAAAGGATATTCAATAATTGAAGCTCAAAGAACAAATATAAGATGATTGATATTGAGAGTACCAAACCAAACTCCCAACCTTCTCAAGCTTGGAGTATATCCACTAGTAGTGTCTTTTCAAAGAAAGTGAGGCAATAACCTTCTTTTACACAAAGTAGGCTCACCCTTGCACCAACTAAGTCCTTCTAGTTGAGCCATTAAGGGTTTTACAATACAACCTCACTTTGTACACTTGTTATCCCTCCACTCTTATACTTGAAGATCACTCACCAGTCTACTCTTGCTCACACTAATTCCCTCAAGTTAAGCCAAGAGAACTAGACTACCCAAACCAATACAACACACAATATTTTAGCCTATTACTTCCCAAATAGCTCTTACAAGTGTTTGTATTGAATGCAGTAGTTCTACTCTCTATTTTTCTCCTTTACAGGTTTGGGGGTATTTATGGATGCCCAAAAACTGTCATCAACAATTCTCTAACGGCTATTTTCTGTTTACTAGAAAACTAGCTGTTAGATCTTTCGAACGGCCGACGCAGTGGGTGTGCATCCAAAAGAACTAGCCGTTCGACCTTTCGGACGGCCGCTGCTAAACTCTGCATCTGACACTACGTCCTTTCTTTAAGGGTATTCGTTCGGACGTTCGAACTTGTGTCAGGTCGATGCAATGTCTTCTCAAAATATGATCGGACGCTATTCTTCGTCCTGAAACTGCTTCAGGTTCTTTGTGTCAGAAGATTACCATCGTCTGATGCTCTGTCTTTCGGACAGTCATTTGTGTCCGAGATCCTTTCTCTCGAACGGTCTTCATCGTCTGAATCTCCTTGTTCTTCTGCACACTTGTTTACAAACCATTAGTATGATTTGGTCATCATCAAAACATGATTATCATAATTGGGGTCCAACACCATTCATGAATTTCAAGACTTTTGAGCACTAAGCCATACATTAATTGTTGATTTGGGATATTTAGAGCAATTTATATAGACTTAATTATGTTGCATCCCAAAAATTTACTTTATTAAATTTTTGAAACAAATTCTTAGACGACCTGATTTAGTTTTTCTGATAAGGGTAGCACCTTCTTAGTTTGTTAAACCTTTCTAGCCAACCATTTTGACGATTTATTTCTAAGTACCTTGTTTGAGCCTTATTCTTGTGAAGAGAACATCATTGCCTCCTTTCACTTAAACTCAATTTACCTACCCATATCATTAATGAGCCTAATATTTCTTTTAATTGTTTTATCCTAAGATTTTCCTTTAAGAGCTTTATGCTGCACATTATAAGTTTAGGGGATATAAGGGTGGAAACTTGTGAGAAATGGGTGGTGGACATTTATGGAGCAAAATGGGTATTGAAAATTTTTTTTGAAGAATAAAAATAATAATAATGGGAGTTTTTGCAAGTAGTGCCCATCTCTAGTGCCTACATGTTTATATGTTACGGGTAGTGCCTACCCCTGGTACCCGTACTATGAGCAAACATAAAAAAAATGAAATAATGATGTGATGTATATATGTCCGGAGGAAAGTTGGCATGTTTGGCTAATTCAAGGAAGGGGAACTTAAATAATTATTGGTTGTTTGGAATTTTGTAGGGGTGTTTGTTACTCAAGTGTGGGGTTGTGGATGTATGATGTTTTGGAATTGAATAGAAGTTTTATTTTAATGTGTGGCCACCATTACTATAAAACTCTTGTTCTTATTTGTTATATCATTTTCTCTTCTTTGGCTAACTAATATCCTAACCTATAGTTCGAGCTAAAAGTCCTACCTAATTTAAATAGAATCGGTTGTCTAGATTAGTGGAGGGATGTAAGAAGAGTGAGCTATGGGTATTTAGAAAAAATTTTGAGGGTCTTCATGAGTTAATTTATATATTCCAAATCTAAATTTTTGAATGGCTATACAAACATACACATGAATTTCATCTTTTGGTTTTATTAGCATTTGAGCTCTTAGGTTCTTAAACTACTCTGATTGGTGGATTGATTATATATTATATATGTGGATATTTGAGGCAATATGTTGAGTGAAATTTTGTTATACTTAAATATTTTAATTTTATGTTTGCTCGACGACGATCAAAGGTTAAGTGTGGGGTAATTTGATAAGTTCATAATTGTGCTATACTTTGTGTCATTTACCACGTTTTTATGTGTTGTAAGCAAGATTTGAGTTATTATTGAGATTAATTTGGTTATTCATAGCTTTTGTACGGTTGCAAAAAGTGAAAATGAGCCGAAAAAGATGAGAAAGGTGAAAGAAAATGCTAAGGACGAAACATGAATGTGTATGACCCCATTCTGGATGCTATTTTGTATTTTAAGAACATCTTTCATGTCTAAGCTCCAATTGATGTGATTCAAGATGCATTGAAAAGCTAAGAGAGAGATCTACAACTTCTATGTTTTACACTTTCCCAAATTCTAAGAGCATCTGGGTCAAAATTGAAGTCTTAAATGATGTGCAGTATGAAGGCCCAGTGCACATGCACTAGGGTTGGGCAGCATATGTGCACCAAGTCCAAAGAGCAGAATCCAAAGTTGGTGTGCAGCACACATGCACATAAATCAGGCACTGCAAGTGTACCCGATACAGTGATGTACTTGAATTTTTATTTTTGTCAAATTTCTTCAGCCAGTTGGACTCATTTTCATATGATTTCATGTTCTTAACCTTAGAAAATGATTGTAACCCTAGTATGAATTATAAATAACCCATGTAAGAAGCAGTGATTAGAAGAAGAAGAAGAACACGTTTTTTTCCTTGTTTTAGTTAGCATTTTTTGCAAAAAAAAATCTCGGTTATTCTTTCATGGCACTTAGTGCCTAAACCCTTTTTCTTGATTGAGGGAATTGAAGCATTGGTCAATTCTACTATAATGTGAGACTTTTTGTTCTTGAACTTATTCATTTTTATATAAAGTATTGATTATTTTTCTGTGATTAATTTTATGATTGTTCTTTTTAACTTGCGATTGCTGTAGAATATTGAGTTATTGTAATTAATCTACTGCTAGTGTCCGAATAGTGTTATCAAATTTAGGGAAAATAATCAACTAATTGGCATAATTGCTTGTGTTTATGTTTAATTAGCCTAATTGTTCTTGTTGATTTTAATGCTTTTATTAATTAATTTTTGGTGCATGTCTGGATTAAATTAATGGTTATGGTTAAATGGATCACGTGTAGAATATTAGCCAACTTTAGAAAGAAATAAGAATCAACCTTGAATTGGAATGATCAGGTTAATTCTTCAATTAGTGCTTGGTATAGAAATTGAATTATCTCTGGTGTCAGGGATTGACTAGTAAAATTGTCAAGGTAGATATGACCAAAACCAAAATTCTTCTTAAATTGAATTCCTTCCAGTTTACTTTATTGTTTTAGTTTTTAATTAAAAGCATTCAAAAATCCCCTTTTCTTTTAAGCACAAAAATAAACTCCGTTCTCTGTGGGACGATCTAGACTCAACACTACTACACTGTTATTGAGAGTTTGTTTAATTTTGGGTGCCTACTACGACAGCACAATCCACAGCTGATTGAAAGAAAGCACTGGAAGGATGAGTTCAACTACTATGAAAGATCTGCCATCTCAATCACTTAGAAAGGATGCATATGAGAAGACACAGATACTATCAGCTCATAGTGCTGAGTTGAGCATTTTTTAGGCCAATCAAGAAAAGCATGACAAAGAACAACTGAAAACACTAGTGACAACTCCTTCATTGGAGAATACTACTTAGCTTAGAGATCATTATCAAATCACCACCAAGATAGATAGGGAGCAGATTCTGGATACCCAACCTCAATCTTGAAACTTAAATCTAACAACTGATAAGGACTAAAATGAGGAGACTATGATTAAGGGGTTGAACAGCTTGGGATCTAGTATTAAATGGAGGATAGAAGAAAGAAAGATAGAGAAGACTATTAGTAATACTTATAAGAAAAATTGGGAAAGAGCACGTGTAATAACTACTCAAAGTGACAGCAAGGCTCAAATGAAGAATACTAGAAAGATTCAAATTTTGCCATCTATTATGAGAAAACCTTGCACCGATGTTTCAAATATGATGTAGATTGATGTGGAGAATCCGAAAAGGAAGTTTATTCTAAGAGATGAAGATTTTGATGTAGAATTGGGGCTCAATGAAGAGTTAAAGAAATAGAAGGTAGATGGTACAATTTTCGACTGCTTGAATAAAATGATAGGGGAGGGGACCAACAATTTTAGGGCCCCAAGTTTTCGGTGATGAGGGGTATAGTGGGGAAATGTCAAGATGTGAGGATCCCTTGACAGTTCCCCAGTTGTAAGAGAAGATTTCTCTCCTTTCACGAGATATATTCTTTATTTGTGAAACCAAAAACAAAAAAGCTATTATGGAGAATGTTAGGAGGAAGATAAATTTTGATAATATGTTTGTTGTGGATGCATTTAGAAAGGCATGTGGGATGGGTGTTTTTTGGGGTAATAATATTCTGGTTAAATCTGGAATCCACCTCTTTTACTATTGACGTAAATCTGGAAGTAAGTGGGTGCTACAACAGCTGGTGGCTAGTTGCTATTTATGCTAGCTCAGATAACAGAACAAGAAAGGAACAGTAGAAAGTAATACAAGGACGGAAAGAGCTACGGAGGGGGCTATTGGATTTTAGTTGGTGATTTCAAATACACATAAGATCTAATAAGGAAAAATGGGGTGGCAGAATTAGAGATAATTGGTCCTTCAATGATTTCAACATGTTTATTAACTCTAATTGAACTAGTGGATATTGGTTTTACTCGTCAACCTTGGACCTAGAGTAATGGTTGGGAAGGGGAATGGGAGATTAGAGAGAGGCTGGCTAGAATACCCTGTAGTAGAATGTGGGCTCAGAATTTTGACAAAGATGTTTACTCTTATGTAAGCAATGAAGCCTCAGGTCATGCCATTTTGTTACTAGATACCAATTTTGTTGCTGCCAAGTGAAAGAAAATATTCCTGTTTGATAAAAGATGGACAAAGCACAATAAAGTTGAGAAAGTAATTAAAGTAGCCTGGAACTCAGATGCTATAGGGTCAAAAATATACATAGTTACCCAGAAACTTAAGGCTTGCAGGATTCCTAACATAAAACAAGGCAAATCATGAAATGCTGGGTAAGGATTAAGGAGTTGAAGTTGAAAAATTAGGAAGTGGACCAAAGTTTCTGCTAGGACAGAGGAAGAGCGAAATCTATTCTCAAAGCTCAACCCGAGCAAGCTTATGCTGATGAAGAACGAGTTCTAGAAACAAAAGTCTAGGACCTGCTGGTTAAAAGAGGGAGACAAAAATACTACCGACTTCCATGCAAGTGTTATTGGGAGAAGGAAGAGAAATCACGTCAGCTCTATTCTTATTTTGGATGGACAGTGGTGCTTTGGTGAGGAGAATATTAAACAAGAACTTATTAACTACTATGAGAAGCTCTTTGCTTCAACTGATCCTATACATTTTGAGGAGGCCCCAAATGGAATATAATGCAAGATCACCAGTCAGATAATTGAGCAACTCATAAAGCCTTTTCAAGAGGAAGAAATTAGATCAGCCATTTTCTCTATGGACCATAATAAGTCTCCTAGCCCTGATGGTATATCTCCTATTTTCTTCCAAAAGTATTAGCATATTATTACTAAAGATATTATTGATGATATTCATAGTTTTTTCGCTTTGGCCATTTACTTAAATTAGTCAATGAAACCTTAATCAATTTGAGTCCTAAAGTTCATGTGCCCACCAATCTAATATACTTATTACAGACCTATTGCCCATTGTAATGTTCTCTTTAAATTTATCTCAAAATTTCTAGAAAATAAAATGAAACCTTACCTCAGTCTTTGTGTTAGTAAGAATCAATCTACTTTCTTAGCCAACAGACAAATCTTAGACAATATTATTGTGCCTCATAAATGTGTGCATTATTTTAAAGCTAAACGACAAGGTAAAACTGGTTTTTTTTGGATTTGAAATTAAAAATGGCCAAGGCACATGACAGAATTGAATGGCATTTTCACATGCTATTTTAAGTAAATTTGGTTTTTGTCAGACTTCGATTAACTGGATTTTGGAATGTGTTACTACTGTCTACTCTTTTAACTTGAATGGTGATAAAATAGGATTTCTTAAGCCCACTAGGGGAATTAGAAAAAGGGATCCCCTATCTCCCTATCTTTTCATTTTGTATGCTGAAATTTCTTCAAATCTTTTGAATCAAGCTTGTAATAGGAAAGATTTGACAAATTTGAAGAAGGCCTTATGTAGGAGTGGTCCTGCCATTTCTGACCTCTTCTAAGCTAATGACTATTTGGGTAAATATTGGTTAGGTAATTCAGTTCACAAATAAGTAATAAATAAGCCTTAACAACCCTAATTAATACTTACACATACTCGCAAAGATACGAGGTAAGTTTATAAATTGTGTGAGTAAGGATCGTTCCCACGAGGATTGTGGAACACAAACCTTCGCACTAGTTAGACAAATTAATTAACACTTTTTGTTACTATCCAACTAAACTAATTATAACCACTAGAAAATAAGAATAATTACCAAATCAAATTAAAACTAAAGAAAGCAATTAACTTTAATGGAATCAAACTTTAATTAATAAACTAGAAGAGTAAATGCAATAAGATTAAATTTAAACTATGAATTGCAATAAAAAGCTAGAATTGAATTGAATCTGAATAAAGAAATCAAACTCAGTAATTGTTGTCGAAACAAAATTTGATGAAGTGTTAAGTCTTGATAAGAAAAGTATAAATAAACCATAATCTAATGATTTAGTGTCCACCCTAACTAATGATTTCTCTAAATAATGATGATTCTCTCAACTCCTCTCTATAGTATGGTATTTATAGGAGATATTAGGGTTAAATCCCCTCTCAAATGATAGGAATGTGAAAGACCATGAAAAGGAGTCTAATCGGGAAGAAACAACTGTTAAAATAACAATTATGCTGAAACTGGCAACAAAATGCACAATTGAGCACAAAATACTCATTTATGTGCATGAAACAAGGCTTCTGAAATTTCTTTTGTAGAGTTTGTGCACATGAGCAGGCTTAGGGTCGCAATGTGCACAACTTCAAGAATGCCTGCTTCAATTTCTACCTCGTTTTTAACCTCGATCCTGATAAAATTTGGTAAAACTTAAAACATGAAAATTGTAGCTCTCTCTCTCCTAGCTTTCCAAAGTATCTTGAATCACCTCAATCAGAACTCAAACAAGAAAGTTATGATAAAACTACCAAATAGTGTCCTAATTGGCTGGCTCCTCACCCGTGTACATTTTTCATCTTTGTTATTTTTCTCAAACTTTGTAATCCTTTTGACTCCTTTTTCCCTCAGAAACCTACATAAACTAAAAATAAAACAATTAAACTCATAATTGACTCAATTATTGCTGGCATCACATGAAAACTCGGTAAATGATACACAAAATAAAAGACATTTATGAGCTTATCAAATATTCCACACTTAGCTTTTGATCATCCTCAAGAAAAATAGAATTAAAATAAATTAGCTCATCAAAGATGCACCCAAAACATTTCAACAATTGTCCACATAAATAATCAACAACCAGTAAACTATCAAGAGTAATCTAATAAATCAAGAGCTCAAATGCTAATAAATCTAGACATGAAATCCAGTGTATGTGAATATAGCCATTCAATAAAAATTGAGTTTTCAAAACACTCAGATTCAACCGTGCAAATTGATTAACTCATAAATGCCACATAATTGTTTTTTTTTTTAATTTGTGTAGGTTTGGAATGTAAAAGGAGCCAAAAATATCAAAAAGTTGGGGAATATCAAAAGGATGCAAAACGTACACCAACAGAGAAGGAATTTGGACACTATCTGGCATTTTAATAACAACTTTCTTGTCCGAGCCCCAATTGAGGTGATTCAAGATGTTTTGGAAAGATAAAAGAGGTAGAGATACAACTTTCATGGTTTGAGTTTTCCTAAATTCCATTAAAACAAAGTCAAAATTGAGGTAGATGTTGAAACTAGTGTATTAAAATTCATGCACATGCATGTATGAAAGTGTACGCATGAGCACAAGTCGAAGAAAGGAAATTTTTGCTTCTGGAAATTGCACACATGCACAAGAAAATGGTGTGCATGTGCGCACGATGTACTGTGTCGTACAAAAATTACTTGTTTTGGAAGTTTTCTCCACCCAGTTGGACTCCTTTACGAATTTTATTGTATTTTTATCATCTAAGGGGTCAAAACCTTGATAAATCCCCTATAAATATCTCATTGTATAAGGAGAATTGTATATACGTAGTAATCATTAGTTAGAATAGACATTAGTTTAGGAAAATCATAGACTATGCTCTATTCTTCTTATTCAAGAGTTCAAGCACATCAACTCTTGTTCTGGCTAAGCTATTGAGCTTTTTTTCTCTATTTAAATTCAATTTAACTCCAGTTCTTATTTCAATTCCATAGTTTTAATTTAATATAATTGCGCTTAATTTTCTAGTTTGTAAATTTAAATTTGCTTTCGGTAAATTTTATTACTTTCTCTAGTTTCAGTTTGTTTTGCTAAACATTCTTAATTTCATAGTGGTTAAAATTAATTTATATGGGTAGAACAAAACCTTGCAATTGATTTGTCTAACTAGTGAAAGATTCATGAGCCCTAGTACTTGACCAATAGTCCTTGTGGGAAAGATCCTTACTTACCCGATCTACAAATATACCTCATATCTTTGTGAGTGTGTGTATGTATTGATTAGGATTATTAAGTCCTAATTGTAACTTGTTTGTGAAATTGAATTGCCTAATCAATGCTTACCCAAACATGTTTTTGGTACCATTGCCGGGGACTATTTTTAGTACAATATTAGGTTTAGCGAACCTTACTAGATTAAACTTTTTATTTTCTTTTAAATATTTACGGTTGCTTTTTCTTCTTTTTAATTTTTCGTTTCAATTTTTGCTTTAATATTCAAAATTTGGTCTTTTTTCTTGTAGTTTATGGCAAATACTCATTTTTCCAATCAATCACTACTGCCAGGTGATTTGTAGATTGAACGAACTTATCCAAAAAACCACAAGAAACCACAAGAATCAGGCCAATGATAGAATTTAATGGAGAATCCAAATCGTAATATTGGGGATCAAGAAGAAGTAGCCGGTAATCATGGCAATGAGGTAATGCTAGTCCCCCACCCTTTAAAGATTATGCCATACCGAGCTTTGAGGGGGGCAAGTTCTAGCATTTCCCGAATACTCATACAGGCCAACAACTTTGAGATCAAGGCAGCTTAAATAATCAAATGCTCCGCACCCAATATGTCTGGAAGAAGGCCAAACAAGGATCGCTATACTCATCTGGTGAATTTTGAATAAGTCATTGATACATTTAAATACAATGGCGTACATCCCGATTGTATTTGAACAAAAGCTTTTGCATTTTCTCTGCGAGATAGGGCAAAGGCTTGGTTGCAGTCATTCTAGCAAGATACTTTCACCACATGGAATTAGCTAGCTCATGAAATTTTGGCCAAGTACTTTCCACCATCAAGGATTGAGCTCTACAACAACATTACATCACTCAGACAAATCACTAGGGGAGCCTAAATGAAGCATGGAAGCAGTTCAAGGAACTACTTAGGAAATGTCCACATCATGCCATTCCATTATGGCTACAAGTACAAACATTTTACAATGGATTGCGTTGGTCCAAAATCAACCTAAGAGGGGGGATGAATTAGGTTGTTTAAAAACTAATTGATGTTGAGTAATAAAAACTTAAGTGGGATGGATGCAATATAATTAATGATCAAAGCAATAAATGCACAAGTATAAATAAAAGAGAGACAAAAAATGAAATTCAGAAATATCAAACCAAACTCCCAAGCTTCACAAGCTTGGGATGCAATTCCATTACTTTGTGACTCTTCAATGTAAGTGAGAAAATAATGTTTTTGTACACCAAGTAGAATCACTCTTGCTCGCACTAATTATCTTTAGTTGATCCAAGATTTTTACACACAATCTCACTTTTGTACAATAATTAATTGAAGATCACTCACTTTAACACTTTCCTAATACAACACTATGGAAAGCCTATTTTTACTCAAATTGCTTTTGTAGATGCTTGTATTCAATGTGGAAGTTATTTTTCATAAATTCATATTGGTTGGTATTTATAGATGCAATAAAATAGCTTCCAACCACCTCAGAACGGCTAAGTAATAAATGTTGAGAAACTAGCCATTATAGGTTTCAAGCATCCAAAGTCTTCTTTGAGCCACCGATCAAGCCTCCGATCAAGCGTTCGATCCGATCATCAATAGCATGGAGTTTAAATCTACATTCGAACGACTGAGGTTGCGTCTGTTCCTACGTCTGAAGCTAGTAGGTTATTTAGTTAGGTCTTCAAACATTTCGGTGCATCCGAAAGGTTTAATGCTATCAATGTGTTGATCTGTCTTCGAACCATCAGGTGTGTCCGATAGAATTTCCTTAGAATGATATTAAGCGTCTGTGCTCAATTTCTCATAATCCTTGCTCTCTGCCTGACCTTTCGAATGGAGTATTGTGTCTGAGAAATTCTTGTTCAGACAAATTCCTACATCCAAGAAACTTAGTCCCCTTCAGACGATATTGAGCATCCAAAGCTCTTCCATTTCGGATGATGTGCAACGTCTGAAAAACCTGTTTTGTTAGATATAGCAAAATTCCTACACAACTCATGTTCAAACTATTAGATTGTATTTATCATCAACAAAACCAAGATTGTAGGTCAACAATCTCTCGCTTTTTGACGATGACAAATAACAAGGCAAACGCAATCATAACCAACCATAGCTGAAACAATCAATCCATATCTTAATCAGACAACCATAAATTACAACCACATTTCTCTCCCTTTGGCATCATCAAAACAAAACAAGTGAAAAGCTCCCCCCCCCCCGAGATGATGCTCTCCCTTACTCAAACCACCGAGAAACAAGTGCAAGCAATAAATTATAAAATGCAAGTAAAAAAAAACATGAACATCATAGAAATATAAATTGAACCAGGTTCATCAATGGTAAGAAATATTAATAAGTTCATCAACGGCAAGAAATTATTGCAACAACCAAGTTCAACCAACCAAGTCCAATGAAACAAGCTTAAACCTACAAAAAAACTAAACTAGGAGGTGGAATCTAAATCATTTTCCTTCTTTCATCGATCCTCACGTTTTTCCTTTTTGGTGGGTTAATCATCATCTATAACTTCACTATCATGCTTACTGACCTCGAGTATCACGACGTTGCATGATACAATTAAACGTGTATCAACATCTTCATCTGTACAAAAATTATCAGTGTCTGCGTTGAGAGTAGTAGCGTTCTCAGGATTTGATGCACCAGTTGGATCTTCATGAGCTTCTTGTTATAGATTGGAGTGTTCGACATCTTCAAAATCTTTTTTGTCACTGTTAGTCTGCTTGGTTTCCTACCTCTATAATTTCTGAACGGTTTTGACTAAAATTTGGCCATTTGATTCCTAAGATTGGTGAGAAGGGTGCACAATTGGGAAAGTCAGGGTTCAGATGGATTAGTGGAGATATGGATCAAGAGGGTTGAGGAGAAATAGGATGAGGATGTGCTTGTCCTGAACTTGAGGCATGATCCATCTATTTTTCAATTTCATATTCAACTTTAGCGAACCATTTTTTTTGGAAAAAATGCAATCCTTTTCGTTCAATGTGAGCTTTATTAAATTATGGAGGACATTGTTTTTTGCCAGTGAAAAGAAAGTCAAAATGATCAAAACCATTTGTTACAAATTTTCCCAAATGGGATGTTCCTCTGAGTATCAGTAAACCGAACAATTCCCACAAGGAGCAAAACAAATATACAATGTCAAGTTTAATTCCTTTGAAAACGTGATAAAACAAATACAATTGCATTTTTCCCAGCTCAGTACTATGTCCATCAGTTTGTAATAGCAACTTTGTAACCAATGCGTACAAAATATTGAGCTCAGGACTAAGTAAAGTGATTTTGGCTCCCAATGCCTATTTAAAATCAACAAAAAAAAATTGTTTCACATCCTCAACATCAAATCGAGTATCAACAGTATGCCATTTGTCCAAAATTCATTAGAAGTAAGAATATCACATTCAAAAATTGAATTAATAATATTGGAGTTAAACTCTAGGTTAATGTGATTCGCACGAGACACTAAGGTTAAAACAGTTGAACCTTTGCAAAGATTTGCATAAACTGTAAGACCATGTTGTGATACACAGGCAAGACAATATGAATTAAATTCCCCCATTTTTTTTTCAAAGAATTTCTTCACAAAAAAAAAAAAGAAATTCAATTAATCAAACACATTTGATGCCTTAGGAAATAGGGCGTTACACAATAATTGATTTACAGAGCAAGGATGTATACCTCTAACATGCCTTAGCATCAATGAATTGGACAAGGTGAGATTGGGAGTGGGCGGAGGATTCATTAAAGTTTGGCCTTGTGCTCGAGCCATCCCCTTCAATTTCTATCCTCTGGTGCCTATCGGAGAACCCCTACATGATTGAACCATCTTGAATTAGAGGTAAGAATTGGAGAGTGTGAAAATGGGAGTGAAGTGATTTTAAGCAATATTGAAGGAAGGGGGTGTTAATAAGGTAAAAAAGTTTAAAATAAGATTGGCAAAGAGATGGGAAGATGATTTGATGGGTGAATTTTGCAGAAAATGAGACAAATTGAAGGAATTGAAAAAAACTCTCATTTTTCGCCAAAATTGGGGTTCGGTGGACAGTAAGTGTCTGAGAAGAGGAAAGTGAAAGGTTTTAACGGCGTAAAATAATTGTACTGAGTCCGAACAATTGGTTTATGTCCAAAATACACGTCCGATATTTGAAGAACAGACCGCCAAAAATGTTGCCTTGTGCGTCTGAAAGACTGTCGAACGGTTATGATCGTCTGAAAGATTTTCCAAAGAGTTTGGTGGTATAGATGGACAGTGCGGACGAAAGAGATTATCCGAGACCAAAAGTTCATAAAACCAAAGAGTTCAGACATATATGTTCGTCCGAGAACATAGAGAGCTTAAGACGAACATTTGCATCCGAAAACACAACTCACAAAATTTTAAAATCTGTAACACCCATGCAAGTTCTAAGATATTCAAAACGATCTAATGGCAGAGCTTTAGTGAAAATCTCAACCAATTGATCTTTAGTGCAAACAAATTCAACATGAACTTCCTTTTTGCAAACAAAATAGCTTATGAAATTTTGATGTTTGACATCAATATGATTTGTTCTAGAATGCAGAATTGGATTTTCTGTGAGATTAATCGCACTAGTATTATAGCATTTAATGGGTACACAATCAAAAATAACAGACAAAAATCTTTCAAAGTATGTTTCATCCAAAGAAGTTGTGAACTACAATTTCCTACAACATTATATTCGGCTTCTGCTGAAGACAAAGAATAGAACTTTGTTTCTTGCTAAACCAAGCCACCAAGAAATTACCCAAAAAATTACACATACCACTAGTACTTTTTCTATCAATCTTACAAACTGGCAAAGTTAGCATACGAGTACCTAATCAAATCAAAAGTAGTGGATTGTTTATACCAATGGCCATAATTTAATGTCCCTTTTGAGTATGCAAAATTTCTTTTGACAGCAATTAAGTTTGATTCTTTAAGACATAATTGAAATCTAGCACAAAATAAATGGCAAACATAATATCCAGTCAACTAGTCATTAAACAAAGTAATAGTTCTGATGATACCCTATAGGGTTTTTCATCAACACTATTACCTTCTTCATCTTTGTCAAGTTTGGTTGAGGTGCACATTGGCGTTCCAACTTGTTTGCAATCCTCCATTCCAAAGCGCTTGAGTTTTACTCCTTTGTGTACTTGATTTGTGTGATTAAAGTTCCCTTCCTTGTTTTGTGAATTTGAAGTCCAAGGAGGAATTGTAATTCTCCCATCATAATCATTTCAAATTCCTTTTGAAACAAATAAGAGAATTCCTTGCACAAACTTTCATTAGTTGCTCCAAAAATAACATCATCAACATAAATTTGAACCAACAAATCATTATGTCTAGATTTGGTGAAAAGAGTGGTGTCAACAACACCCCATTTAAAACCATTTTCAATCAGAAACCACTTAATCTTTCATACCAAGCTCTAGAAGTGTTTCAGCCCATACAAAGTCTTTGATAGTTTAAAAACATGATTTGAAAAATCTTTATTTTTAAAAGTCGAGGATTGTTCAACAAAAATTTCATGATCAATAAAACAATTTAAAAAGTCACTTTTCACACTCATTTGAAATAAATTGAAATGTTTGAAGAATGCATATTCTAGAAACATACTAATGGATTCTAGGCGTCCACACGGGTGCGAAGATCTCATCAAAGTCAATCCCTTCTTCTTGAGCATAACCTTTCGCAACTAGTCTAAATTTATCTCTAGCTATCTCACCTTTATCATTTAGTTTACTTCTAAAACCAATTTTGTTCCTATTACCGGATGATCTAAGAGTTTTCAACTAAAGCCCACACATTGTTTTTATCAAATTGACTAAATTCTTCTTGCATGGCAAGAATCCAAGATTCATCTTTTAAAGCATCATCCACACGTTTAGGTTCAATAAGAGAAAGTAAGGCAAAAATATTATTATTCAAAGGTTTATGAGAATGAGTTTTAACCCTATTGGATGGATCACCTATGATTAATTCTTGAGGATGACTTAAGACAATTCACTATGCTTTCAGAAGATCTTTTGGAGAATCTTCTTTCCTTTCTCCTTCTTCATCCTAGTGATGAGCATTGTCCTCATTACTTTCCTTGGCCTCTTGATGTTCAACTTGAATAGTGGGCTTCTCAAGTTTTTCTTATTTGCACACTTACAACTTCATCTTCAGAAACATCTATTGAAAGAACATCATTAGTTTCATCAAATGTAACGTGCACAACTTCTTAAATCACAAGAGTGCTTTCGTTGTATACTTGGTAAACTTTCTTGTCACTAGAAATCCTAAAAAAATCCCTTCATCCGATTTCTTGTCAAATTTTCCAAGATGCTCTTTAATTTTCAAAATAAAACATTTACAACCAAAAACTTTGAAATAGCTCACAATGAGTTTTTTACAAAACAAGAGTTCATAAGAAGTTTTGTTCAAAATAAGCTTAAAAGAACTCGATTCATAACATAACAAGCTGTGTTAACGGCATCGGTCCAAAAATATTTTGCTAAATCACAGTCATTTATCATGGTTCTAGTACCTTCTTGAAGTATTCTATTTTTCCCTTCAACAGCCCTATTTTGTCGAGACACTCTAGCAACCGAAAATTCATGCGAAATAACGTTGTTATCACAAAATTCAAGAAAACCACCAAATTTGAATTCGGACCCATTATCACTTCTCAAACAAAAAAAATTAAAATTTAACAAATTTTGTATTTTGGAAAACAATTTTACAAAATCTTCAAAGGATTTATTTTTGTGAACAAGAAAAAGTACCCAAGTATACCTAGAATAATCATCAACAATTACAAAAGCAAACTTTGCTACCACCAATACTAGCATGTTGAGTTGGACCAAACAAATTCAAATGCAATAATTCTAAACGTCTAGAAGTGAGACACCCAATTCTTGGGTTTAAAAGAAACTTTATCTTATTTACCAAATTGGCAAACATCACAAATTTTGTTTTTCTCAAACTTTAATTTTGGCAAACCTTTTACCAATTCTTTCTTTGCAAGATTATCAGCCAAATCCATATTGAAATGACAAATCCTTCTATACCAAAGCCAAGGATCATCTATAGAAGTAGTAAACACTTTACAATACCATTATCAATATTATCAAGATAAGCCACACAAACATTATTATGCCTAATCTTCCTTTAAACAAAAAAACAAAATTTTTATCAAGAATTAAATATTCATGCTTAGCAAAGAACACATATAAATTTCTATCGTTTAATTGACTCACACATAAAAGATAATATTTCAAATTGAAAACTAAGAGCACATTTTTAATCAAAGTCTCACCATACACAGCTAGATGTCTCTAAAGACAGTACTAAAGCCAAATGATTTTTCTTTCATGTTATCCCCAAAAGTCACCTTTCCACAATTTTTGGACTTGAGGTTAGCGAAGAGAGATGTGTCACCAGTCATGTGTCATGAACATCCACTATCAATGAACCACATAGCATTCTTGGTGATTTTCATTACATATGCAAAGAATTAGGCTATCACTTTTTCTACCCATATTTTCTTGGATCCACAAGAGTTAGTAAATTGACTACAAATCCACAAAGAATTCATTCCAAGTTTTTCATTTTTCTTGACATAACAAATATTTTTCACATGTCCATGTTGTTGGCAATAATTGAGAATAATGTTCTTGATTTTCATACAAAGAGGATTATGATTTTGCAAATCATAAATCATTCTTTCTAAAAGTGATAGAGTTATTGTTGATCAACATGTTTCTATTTGTTCACAAATCAACAACTTTTTCCTTTTTTCTATGCAAGAGTACATCAAGATCATCCAATCTTTTTTTCAAAGATGCTTGTTCTTCCTTGACTTTGCTTTCACATGCATTATTTTCTTCAAATCATCATTTTCTTCTGATAAACTATTATTTTTCATTCACAAGTTCGGAGTTAGAATTTGACAAGGCATTATTTTTTCTAACTAACTCCTTATTTCTAGCATACAATTCTTTTTAAGTTATCTTGTGATTTTGTAATGAAAGCTTCAAGATCATCATTATCAGCATTTTTATCATTTGAATCATAAGTAGTTGTTACCTCATCATCACCAATATTCATAAAGGCCATTTGTGCTGATTCCATCTCTTCTTCAACTTCTTCTTCGAAATTGCAATCATCCTATGTTATTTGAACTGAGTTCCAATTGTTGAAGCGGGGCTTCCTCCTTCCTTTTTCTTCTTGGAATGACACTCATTTGCAAAGTGACTAGGTTGACCACTTTTAAAACACTTTTCATTTTGCTTCTTAATTTCAACCTTGGTCTTCCCTGTGAAGTTATTGGAGTTGATTGCCCCTACTTTCCTCATTTTCCTTCTGTTGATGTAGTGTTTGAGAAATCCTTTGGTGATTAGTGCAAGATCACCTTTATCTAGATCTTCATCTTCTAAATTGATGGAGCCATTTTCATCTTCTTCTTGGGAAATCTTCAAGACAATGCTTCTTGTTTGTCTTGCTTCTTCATCATGCACCACCACTTTAGCTTTGAGCTTCAATTCATAAGATATAAGAGAGTTAATCAAGAATTCATTGGACACGGAATTTAAATTCTTTGCCTCCTCTGTTGCAATAGATGAGGCTTTCTATTCTTTGGATAGAGCATTCAAAAAATTTCTATTCTTTTCACACAAAGAATATTTCTTACCCTCTTCTAGGCTTCAACATCCGTAATGATATCATTGAATCTACAATACATCTTATCCATATTCTCATGTGGTTCCATCTTGAAAGACACATACAAGGCAACAAGGAAGCATTTCTTTTGTTCTCTCATATCATCACTTCCTTCATGAATTTCTTTCAATTTATCCCAAGTCTCCTTAGCCGAAACACGAGTAGACTCATTAGCATCTGATGCATTGTACAACGCATTCATGACTTTAACATTCAAAGTCAAATTTGCTTTATCTTGTGGGGTAAGTTTATCCCTTGTTTTTTCTCTTCTTCTATTTGTGTAATCATCAATAACAGTGGCTTCAAATGAACCTTCATTGACAACATATGACAAATCAATATCAATAGATTGAACAAATGTTTTCATTTTTTCTTTCCAACAAATAAAATTCACCCAATTAAACATAGGTAGTCTAGTGATACATTGACCTTCAAGAATTAAAGCATTATTGGTTGCCATAAAGATTTTCACTCAAATGCACATTTTAGCAAAATAAAGAGACCAACCTCTCATACCAATTGTTGGTCCAAAAACAACCTAAGCGAGGGGTGAATTAGGTTGTTTAAAAACTAACTGTAACTGTTGAGTAATAAAACGTAAGTGAGATGCATGCAATTTAATTAATGATCACAGCAATAAATGCACAAGTATAAATAAAAGAGAAACAAATGATGAGATCTAGAAAATCAAATCAAACTCCCAAACTTCACAAGCTTGGGATGCAATTCCACTACTTTGTGCCTCTTCAATTTAAGTGAGACAATAAATTTTTTGTACACCAAGTAGGATCAATCTTGCTCACACTAATTATTTTTAGTTGAGCCAAGAGTTTTCCACACAACCTCACTTTTGTACATTAAGTATCTCTCCACTCTTTATAATTTAAGATCACTCACTTTAACACTTTGCTAGTACGACACAATGGAAAGCCTATTTTGACTCAAATAGCTTTTATAGATGCTTTGTATTCAATGTGGAAGTTATTCTGAGTTTTTCATAAATTTAGATTGGTTGGTATTATAGATGCAATAAAATAGCTTCCAACCACCTCAGAATGGCTAAATAATAAATATTAAGAAACTAGCCATTATAGGTTTTGAAAGTTCGAAGTCTTTTGATCAAGCGTCCAATCATCAATAACATGGAATTGAAATCTACGTTCAGACGGCTGAGGTTGCATCTATTCTGATAATGAAGCTGGTAGGTTATTGAGTTAGGTCTTCAGACAGTATAGTGCATCTGGAGGGCTTAATGCCATCAAAGTGTTGATCTGCCTTCGGACGATCAGGTGTGTCCAATAAAATTTCCTTCGAATGTTATTGAGCATCCGAGGTTAATTCCACATAATCCTTGCCCTTTGCCTGACCTTTTAGACGGTGTATTGCATATGAGCAATTCTTGTTTGGACAAGTTCCTGCAACGAAGAAACTAAGTCCCGTTCAGACAATATTAAGCATCCAAAGCTCTTTCATTTTGGACGATGTGCATCGTCCGATATTGAAATCTTCTTGTGTTGGATACAGTAAAATTCCTACACAACTCATGTTCAAACTATTAGATTATATTTATCATCAACAAAACCAAGATTATAGGTCAACAATCTTCCCCTTTTTGATGATGACAAACCGCAAGGCAAACCAATCATAACCCACCATAGCAGAAACAATCAATCCATAATGTTAATCAAACAACCTTAAATTACGACAACATTTCTCCCCCTTTGGCATCATCAAAACAAAACAAGTGAAAAGTTCCCCCTTGAGACGATGCTCCCCCTTACTCAAACTCCCAAGAAACAAGTGCAAGCAATAAATGATAAAACACAGGTTAAAAAAAATGAACATCATAGAAATATAAATTGAACCACATTCGTCAACAGTAATAAATATTAATAAGTTCATCAAAGGCAAGAAATGACTGCAACAACCAAGTAAAACCAACCATATTCAAATGAAACAAGTTTAATCCTTAAAAAAAACATAAATTAGGAGGTGGAATCCAAATCATTTTGTTTTCTTTGATCACTCCTTGCATTTTCGATTTTTAATGGCCTTATCATCATCCATAGCTTCACAGTTGTGCTCACTAACCTTGTGTATCACGGCACTACAAGATGCAATTAAACATGTGTCAACATCTTCATCATCATCAGTGTTAGTGTTTAAAGCAGTAACATTGTCAGGATTTGATGCACCAACGGGATCTTCATGAGCTTCTTGCTCTGTGTTTGAGTGTTTGACATCTTCAAATTCTTTGTCGTCGTTGTTAGAGAATGACTCAAAAGTGCATTGCGACTGAACATTTGCAAATTATACTTGAGCAGAGGCAGACATGCCCAAACTTAATGTTACCAAGAGGATAGTCTGCTTGGTCTCCAACCTCTAATTTCTGAAGAGTTTTATGTTGAAATTTTACCATTTGATTCCCCAAATTGGTGACAAGTGTGCACAATTGGGAGAGTAAGGATTCGGCAGAGGATATTTGTGAGGGATGGTTTAGTGGAGGTATGGATGAAGAGGAAAGTTGAGGAAAAATAGGATGTGGATGTGCTTGTACTGAACTTGAGGCATGATCCTTCAATTTTTCAATTTCATATTGAACTTTAGCGTTTCTGTTTGAAAAAAAACAATCCATTTCGTTCAATGTAAGCTTTATTAAAATATGGGGGATATTGTTTTTCGCCAGTGAAGGGATTGTCAAAATGATCAAAAACTTTTGTTAAAAATTTTCCATGTGGGATGTTCTTCCGAGTATCAATCAGGATGAATTCCCACAAAAGCAAAACAAATATCCAAAATCAAGTTTAATTCCTTTGAGAACACGATAAAACAAATAGAATTGCATTTTTCTTGGCTTGGTACAATGTCCATCAGTTGGTAATAGCAAGTTTGTGACCAATGTGTGCAAAATATTGAGCTCAGGACAAAGTAAAGTGGTTTTGGCTTCCAAGGCCTATTTAAATCAACTTGAAAAAAATTGTCACTTCCTTGACATCAAATCGAGTGTCAACAGAAGGCCATTTGTCCTAGGGAAAAGAAGTATGAATGTTCATCACAAGAAACAACGTCGCATTCAAAAATCAAATTAATAATATTGGAATGAAACTCTAGGTTAATGTTATTCACACAAGACAAAGGTTCGAACAGTTGAACCTTTGCGAAGATTTACATTAACTGTAAGACCATGTCAAGATACACAGGCAAGTCAATATGAAATAAATTCTCCTATTTTTGTTTGTCAAAGCATTCCTTCACAAAAGATAAATTCAATTCATCAAACATGCCTTGGAAAATACGACGTTACACAATAATTGATTTACTGAGCAAGGATATATACCTCTCAGATGCCTTAGCATCAATGAATTGGGCAAAGTGGGATTGGGAGTGGGTAGAGGATTCATTGAAGTTTGGCCTTGTGTTGGAGCCTTCCCCTTCAATTTCTTTCCTCTGGTGCCTATCGAAGAACCATCTTGAATTAGAGGCAAGAATTGAGGAGTGTGAAAATGGAAATGAAGTGATTTTAAGGAAAAGTTTGAAGGAAGGAGGTGTTAATAAGGTAGAAAAGGGTTAAAATTAGATTGGTGAAGATATAGGAAGATGATTTGCGGGATGAATTTTGAAGAAAATGAGACGAATTGAAGGAATTGAGAAAATTACTCCTTTTTGGCCAAAGCTAGGATTTGGTGGAGAGTGAGTGTCCGAAAAGAGGAAAGTAAAGGTTTTAATAGTGTAAAACTGTTGTTCAGATGTCAAAATGATTGGTACAGGTCTGAACGCACTTCCGATCTGTAAAGAACGGACGGCCAAAATAGTTGCCTTATACGTCCCAAAGGCTGTCAGACTGTTGTGATCATTCGGAAGATTTTCCAAAGAGTCTAGTGGTATAGATGGACAGTGTGGATGAAAGGGAATATCCGAGACCAAAAGTTAAAGAAAACAAAGAGTTCGGATATATATGTTCATCCGAGAAAATAGAGAGCTTAGGACGCACATTTGCGTCCGAAAACAGAACTCACAAAATTTTAAAATCTGTAGTACACCCAAGAAAGTTCTAAGATATTCAAAACAATACAATGGCAAAGCGTTAGTGAAATCTCAACCAATTGATCTTTAGTGCAACAAAATTCAACATAAATTTCCTTTTTGCAAACAACATCTCTTATGAAATTATGCTTGACATCAATATGTTTTGTTCTAAAATGCAGAATTGGATTTTTTGTGAGATTAATTGCACTAGTATTATCGCATTCAATGGGCACACAATAAAAAATAACACCAAAATTTTTCAAAGTATGTTTCATCTAAATAAACTGAGCACAACAATTTCCTGCAGCAATATATTCGGCTTCTACCATAAACAAAGAAATAGAACTTTGTTTCTTGTTAAACCAAGACACTAAGCACTTGCCCAAAAAATGACACAAACCACTAGTACTTTTTCTATTAATCTTACAACCAACAAAGTTGGCATTTGAGTAACTAATCAAATCAAATCTAGTGGATTTTTTATACCAATGGCCATAATTTAATGTCCCTTGCCTAAGTATGCAAAAATTCTTTTGATAGCAATTAAGTGTTATTCTTTAGGACAAAATTGAAATCTTGCACAAAAACAAACGGCAAACATAAAATCCGGTCTGCTAGCCGTTAAATAAACTAAGCTTCGGATCATACCTCTATAGAGTTTTTCATCAACACTATTACCTCCTTCATCTTTGACAAGTTTGGTTGAGGTGCACATTGGCATTCCAACTTGTATGCAATCCTCCATTCCAAAGCACTTGAGTAACACCTTTATGTACTTGATTTGTGTGATAAAAGTTCCCTTCTTTGTTTGGTGAATTTGAAGTCCAAGGAGGAATTGTATTTCTCACATCATACTCATTTCAAATTCCTTTTGCATCAAACAAGAGAATTCCTTGAACAAACTTTCATTAGTTGCTCCAAAAATAATATCATCAACATAAATTTGAATTACCAACAAATCATTATGACTAATTTTGGTGAAAATAGTGGTATCATCAACACCCCTTTTAAAACCGATTTTCAATAAAATAAAAACCACTTAATCTCTAATACCAAGCTCTAGGAGCTTGTTTCAACCCATACAAAGCCTTTGATAGTTTAAAAATATTATTTGGAAAATCTTTATCTTCAAAACTCGAGGATTGTTCAACAAAAATTTCTTGATTAATAAAACAATTTAAAAAGGCACTTTCCATATCCATTTGAAATAATTTGAAATTGTTGAAACATGCATATTCTAGAAACATACGAATGGATTCTAAACAACCAACGGGTGCGAAGAAATCAAAGTCAATCCCTTCTTCTTGGGCATAACCTTTCGCAACTAGTCTAGCTTTATTGAGACAAACTATCCCACCTTTATCGTTTAGTTTATTTCTAAAAACCCATTTTGTTCCTATTACCAGATGATTTGAGGGTCTTTCAACTAAAGCCCACATATTGTTTTTATCGAATTGACTAAGTTCTTCTTGCATGGCAACATTCAAAGATTCATCTTTTAAAGCATCATCCACACGATCTTTAAATTTAATATGAGAAAGTAAGGTACAATTATTATTCAAACGTTTATGAGAATGAGTTTTTACCCCATCGGATGGATCACCTATGATTAATTCTTTAGGATGACTTGAGACAAATCTCCATGCTTTTGGAAGATCATGGAGAATCTTCTTTCCTTTTTCCTTCTTTATCCAAGTGATGAGCATTGTCCTCATTGCTTTCCTTGGCCTCTTGATGTTTTTCTTGAATAGTGAGCTTCTCAAGTTTCTTTTGCACACTTAAATCTTCATCTTCACAAACATCTCTTGAAATAACACCATTAGTTTCATCAAATGTAACATGCACAACTTATTCTATCACAAGAGTTCTTTTATTGCATACTCGGTATGCTTTCTTGTCACAAGAATATCCTAAGAAAATCCCTTCATCCATTTACTTGTCAAATTTTCCAAGATGCCTTTAATTTTAAAAATAAAACATTAACAACCAAAAACTTCGAAATCACGCACAATTGGTTTTTTAGAGCAAAACAACAGTTGATAATAGGCCTTATAAGAAAACTCGATTCATAACATAACAAGCTGTGTTAACGACTTCATCCCAAAAATATTTTGGTAAGTCATACTCATTTATCATGTTTCTAGTGGCTTCTTGAAGGCTTCTATTTTTCTTTCAACAACACCATTTTGTTGAGACACTCAAGTAACCGAAAATTCATGCAAAATAACGTTGTGATCACAAAATTCAGGAAAACCACCAAATTTGAATTCAGACCCATTATCATTTCTCAAACAAACAATTTTCAAATTCAACAAATTTTGTACTTTGGAAAACAATTTTACGAAATTTTCAAAGGTTTCAATTTTGTGAACAAGAAATAGTACCCCAAGTATACCTAAATAATCATCAACAATTACAAAGGCATACTTTGCTACCACCAAGACTAGCACATTGAGTTGGACCAAACAAATCCAAATACAATGATTCTAAATGTCTAGAAGTAAACACACAATTCTTTTGATTAAATAGAAACTTTTACTTGTTTACCAAATTAGCATGCATCAAAAATTTTGTTTTTCTCAAACTTTAATTTTGGCAAACGTCTTACCAATTCTTTCTTTGCAAGATTATCAATCAAAGCCATATGGAAATGACAATGCCTTCCATTCCAAAGCCAAGGATCATCTTTAGAAGTGATTAAACACTTTACAATACCACTATCAATATTATCAAGATAAACAACATAACCATCACCATGCCTTCTAACTTTAAACAAAACAACAATGTTTTTGTCAAGAATTAAACATTCATGCTTAGTAAAGAACACATATAAATTTCTATCATACAACTGACTCACACTTAAAAGATAATAGTTCAAATTTTCAACTAGGAGCACATTTAAATCAAAATCTCACCATTTTTACCTACATCACCAATGCCAATCGATTTTGCTTTCATGTTATCCCCAAAAGTCACCTTTCGACTGTTTTTGAACTTGAGATTAGTGAAGAGAGATGCATTATCGGTTCGGTCATGTGTCTTGAACACCCACTACCAATGAACCACTTAGCATTCTTAGTGATATTTATTACCTACATAAAGAATTAGGCAATAACTTTTGCTACCCATATTTTCTGGGGTCCATAGGAGTTAGTAAATTGACTACAAATCCACAGGGAATTCATTCCAAGTTTTACATTTCTCTTGACATAACAATTATTTTTCACAGGTCCATGTCGTTGGCAATAATTTCAAATAATGTTCTTATTTCCATACAAAAAGGATTATGATTTCACAAAACATAAATCATTCTTTCTAAAAGTGATAAAGTTTTTGTTGATCAACATGTTTCTATTTCTTCTCAAATCAACAACTTTTTCCTTTTTTCTATGCGAGAGTATATGAAGATCATCCAATCTTTTCTTCAAAGAGGCTTGTTCTTCCTTGATATTTGATTTCACATACATTATTTTCTTCAAATAATTATTTTCTTGTGATAACCTATTATTTTTCATTCACAAGTTCGGAGTTAGCTATTCAACAAGGCATTATTTTTTCTAACTAACTTCTTATTTCTAGCATATGATTCCTTTAAGCTATCATGTAATTTTATAATGAAAGCTTCAAGATCATCATTATCAACATTTTCATCATTTGAATCATAAATAGTTGTTACCTCATCATCACAAATATTCATAAAGGCCATTTGTGCCAATTCCATCTCTTCTTCAACTTCTCCTTCGGAATTGCAATCATCCTATGTTATTTGAAATTTGTTGAAGTAGGGCTTTCTCTTTCCTTTTTCTTCTTGGAATGACACTCATTTGCAAAGTGACTAGGTTGACCACATTCAAAGCACTTTTTATTTTACTTCTTAATTTCTAGCTTGGCCTTCCCTGTGAAATTATTGGAATTGATTGCCCCTCCTTTCCTTATTCTCATTTTCTTGATGTAGTGTTTGAGAAATCCTTTCATAATGAGTGCAAGATCACCTTTATCAAGATCTTCATCGTCAAAACTGATGGAGCCATTTTCATCTTCTTTTTGAGAAGTTTTTAAGGCAATGCTTCTTTTAGGTCTTGCTTCTTCATCATTCACCACTTTAGCCTTGAGATTCAATTCATAAGATGTAAGAGAGTTAATCGAGAATTCAATGGGCATGGAATTTTAATTCTTTGCCTCCACTATGGCAATAGATTTGGCTTCCTATTCTTTGGATAGAACATTCAAGATATTTCTATTCTTTTCAACCAAAAAATATTTCTTATAAGAGGCTTCAAGATCCTTAATGATATCATTGAATCTACAATATATCTTATTGTTGAACCCCAGTTATGTTAACCATGTTTTGATGATGACCAAATCATACTAATGGTTTGATAAGAAGTGTGCAGAAAAACAGGTTTGTTCGGACGCAAATGATCGTCCGAACAAAACAAGAATGACAGAGCTTCGGATGATGGTAATCGTCCGACACAAAGAAATTGAAGCAAGCCTCGGACGAAGAACAACGTCCGATGTTTTGCAGAAGACTTCGCTTCGATCGGATTCTACGCATGTTCGGACTCATCCTCGGACGTCCGAACGAATACCCTCAAAGAACGGACGCAGTGTCGGACGCACTCTTGCTGCATCGGCCGTCCGAAAGGTCCAACGGCTAGTTTTCCAGTAAACAGAAAATAGCCGTTGGGAAGTTGTTGGAAGAAGATATTTGGCAACTATAAATACCCCTAGGTCTGATTTAATAAAAAAGAGACTTCTACATTGATTACAAATCATTCTTGAGCTATTTGTGAGAAATAGTGGGTACAAGTGTTGTAATAGTGTAGGTAGTGTGAAAAGAGCTTAGAAGTGTAAAAGTTCTTCAAGTGTAAGAGTGGAGAGATAACAATTGTAACAAAGGGAGGTTGTGAGTGTAAAACTCTTGGCTCAACTAAAGGAAATTAGTGTGAGCAAGAGTGATCCTCATTTGTGTACAAGAGGTTATTGTCTCACCTACTTTGAAGAGACTTTTAGGGCTGAACTTCAAGTTGTTAACCACAGGTCTTAGCTCTTTGTTGTTGCAAGCTCCAAGCTTGAGAAGCTAGGGAGTTTGATTTGATTCTCTTAATCTCAATATTCTTATTTGTTCTTTAAGCTTATATTGTTGAATATTTATTGTATTCATTTGTATAAGAGAGTTTTCGTTTGGGGCATAAAGTTTGAATTTCTATTAAACACATAAAAAGGTTTCTTTTTGGAGATAAAAGAATTCACCCTCTTAGGTTTCTTTTAGGGCCAACACATTAATATTCTCAAGTGGTTCCATCTTGAAAGACTCATACATGGCAACAAGCAAGGATTTCTTTTGTTCTCTCACATCATCACTTCCTTCATGAATTTCTTCCAATTTATCCCAAATCTCCTTAGCCAAAACATAGCCTTTGACATGAGAAGACTCATCAGCATCTAAGGCATTGTACAACACATTCATCAGTTTAGCATTCAAGGTCAAATTTGCCTTATCTTGTGGTGTAAGTTATCCCTTGTTTTTTCTATTCTTCTATTTGTATGAGGCCATCAACAATAGTGGCTTCAAATGAACCTTCATTGACAACATACCACAATTCAATATCTATAGATTGCAAATAGACTTTCATTCTTTCTTTCAAACTAATAAAATTCACCCCGTTAAACATATGTGGTCTAGTAATAGATTGACCTTCAAGAAATAGAGCATTATTAGTTTCCATAAAGATCCTCACTCATATGCAATTTAATCAAAATAAAGAGGCCAAGCTCTGATACCAATTGTTAGCCCAAAAGCAACCTAAGAGAAGGGTGAATTACATTGTTTAAAAACTAATTGCAACTATTGAGTAATAAAAACTTAAGTGAGATGGATGTAATATAATTAATGATCAAAGAAATAAATGCACAAGTATAAATAAAAGAGAGACAAATAATGAGATTTAGAAAAATCAAACCAAACTCCCAAGCCTTACAAGCTTCGGATGCAATTCCACTACTTTGTGCCTCTTTAATGTAAGTGAGACAATAATGTTTTTCTACACCAAGTTGAAGGATCACTCTTGCTCGCACTAATTATCTTTAGTTGAGCCAAGAGTTTTACACACAAATTCACTTGTTTACAATAATTATCTCTTCACTCTTTACGATTGAAGATCACTCACTATAACACTTTGGTAATACAACACTATGAAAGGCCTATTTTTATTCAAATTGCTTTTGTAGATGCTTGTATTCAATGTGAAAGTTATTTTTCATAAATTCAGATTGGTTGGTATTTATAGATGTAATAAACCAACTTCCAACCACCTCAGAATGACTAAGTAATAAATGTTCAGAAACTAGCCGTTACAGGTTTCGGATTCCGAAGTATTTTTTGAGTGTCCGATCAATAGTTCGATCATCAATAACATTGAGGTTGAAATCTATGTTCAGACAACCGAGGTTACATCCATTTCTATGTCTAAAGCTGGTAGGTTGTTGAGTTGGGCCTTCGGACAGTGCAATGCATCCAAAAAGTTTAATGTTATCCAGGTGTTGATCTACCTTCGAGGTATAAAAGGGCAAATGTGTCAGATACAAATTTCTTTGGACGATATTGAGTGTCCATGGTCAACTCCTCTGAATCCTTGCTCTCTGCCTCACATTTTGGATGCTGTATTACGGCCAAGAAATTCTTATTCGAACAAATTCCTGGATACGATAAACTTAGTCTAGTTTAGACGATGTTAAGCATCCGAAGCCCTTCCATTTTGGACATCATCTGCTGCATCCAAAAACCATGTTGTGTCATATACAACAAAATTCCTACACAACTCATGCTCAAACTTTTAGATTGTATTGGTCATCATCAAAACCAAGATTGTACGTCAACTGATTATTTTTTGAGATGATTGATCATCAATGCTAGCATAGGGGGCATTTTTTTCTCTTAAAACTCTATATGAGGCACAAGAGTTGCTGGAGAGGATGGTATCATTGCATACTACCATAGCACAATCACTCCTTTGGCTGGGCAATAATTGAACAACAAGTTCACTGAGTTAATGCCCAACGAAGAATTACGATTATCTCAATGATGCCTTCTTAGCTCAATAGAGCATGATGTTAAATATGATGACCAATCTGACAAAGGCATTAGAAAATTTGGGAAGAAGTCTGGTGAACTCCATAGATTCAACAACCCAAGGAATCTTAACTTGTGACTTTTATGGTGGAAACCAGGAAAATGGGCTTTGTGACACACCCGTCCCACAAAGTGATCAAGTTTAGTTTGTTTCAAATCAAAATTTACGGCCAAGGAATCAGTACAACCCATCACGGTGTAATCATCCAAATTTCTCATGCACTAATCAAAACAATATTCAAAATCCATCCTTCCAACCTAAGCAGCCATATTCAAATTCTTCCAACCAAACTTTATCCTCTTGACCATATCAACCACCTTACTAGAGGAATTTTCAACACTTTTCACCTCAACCGAATAACTCATACCAACTTTACACCGCCAAGATCTCCACCTCGAATTCCCAAATATCCTTCATATGTAAACCATGATCAATCCGTTAAGGATAGCTACTATTTGAGAAGGGACTTTGAAGCTCTGCAGAAGGAGTATGAGAATTTGTAAGCTTCTTCAAGGAACATGGAATTGCTATTGCGACAGCAAGCTCGACAAAATATTGAAAGATC
Source organism: Cinchona pubescens (assembly GCA_025175665.1). Taxonomy (NCBI): domain Eukaryota; kingdom Viridiplantae; phylum Streptophyta; class Magnoliopsida; order Gentianales; family Rubiaceae; genus Cinchona; species Cinchona pubescens. The sequence goes on along the minus strand of JANKKI010000049.1, from coordinate 2,080,182 downwards.
GATGGTGACACAATTTTGAATCCAAATGAGCAATGCAATGCTATTTCACTGAGGAGTGGAAAGGAAATCGGTGTACAAAATGACAAGAAAAAGGTTGATAAGGAAGTTGAGAAGAAAAAATCTGAGATAAGTGAAGATAAAGTTGAAGTTGAAGATGAGTATGAGACGATGACCAAGAAGAATGCAATGAAGGAACCGAAGAAGAAACAAGTGGATAAACATTTGAAATTTGGATCCTGTAGTGAAATAGCTATATCCTCAATGACTAGTTGATCCAAGGAATGAGGAAAAAGAAAACCAATTTCACAAGTTCCTCGATATCATCAAAAGCTTAATGTAAAATCTCTTTGGTTGACGTTTTCAACAAGATGCCTAATTATGCTTAGTTCATGAAGGATTTCTTGGCTCGAAAGTAGCAGTGGGATGATGATGAGACAGTTTGCCTCAATTCCAAGTGTAGTGTCATTGTTCAATAGAGGTTACCCCTTAATCTCAAGGATCCCACTAGTTTCTATATACCGGTGAACATTATAGGATACACGTTACATCGTTCACTATGTGATTTAGGAGTGAGCATCAATATCATGCCAAAGACCACCATCTATGATAAGGTAGGGATCACCAATGCAAAACCAACATTACACTCCAATTGGAGAATTTGTCCGAGATAAAACTTTACGGCTTGTTGGAGGATGTGCTTGTTCAAGTGAAAAAGTGGGTGTTTCCTGTTGATTTCTTGGTATTGGATATCGGCGAGGATATCGGTGAGGATAATGAAATTTCATTCATTCTAGGGAGGCTATTTTTATCAACCACACATGCTTTAATTAACATTAATAATGGGTAGTTGATTTTGTGAGTTGATAATGAATATGTGGAAATTGGTGTTTTTAATTACTATGATGATAATGTCCCAATATTATAGGGAAAATGTGCTAATTATTCCCTTGGTTCATTTATTGATAGGTTTGAAGATGAGGTATCCAAGGTAGGTCAAGGCAATGTACTAAGAAAAGCTGTTGAAACAAATAAAGATTCAAAAATTGACTTGGAGAACAAACCATGGGATAAGGAAAGTGCGATGAGAAAGACTCATGGAATAATTTGACAAGAGTAGAAACGTAAGGGCTTGAGCAAAGTGACCATGAGCAAGAAGAAGAAAAAGCAGTTCAAAGAGCAACTTGAAGTGATAATTTGTGCACTATCAATGGCAAATGCATGGAAACAAGGGCAAGTTCGAGTTCAAGTCGGGAATCAAGCTTCAAGAGTAGTAAAAAATGGTGTTAAAATATTCCCATGGAAGCAAAAAATGTAAAGAATGGCTGACCATCCTTAAGTGTTTGAACTGATCTCAAGTACAGAAGTTGAGCCTAAGACTACAAACAGGGGCACTGCATGGGAGGCTCAACCCATGTCCTTTTATAATTTTGATAAAAGTTTGTTTTTTATTTTCTTTCGTTTTCGTGTTAGTTGTGTATGCCCATAAGAGATTGTTTTTTTTCTAACTATCATGGAATTTTATTCCTCGATTTTCTTAATGTCTTAATGGGTTGGCTGTTTTGTTTTTGTTTTAGTGTTAATAATGTGTTTCAACTCATTTCGTAGATATTTATGTCGGGATACACTACACCAACCATGCTACATGGCTAGATAAGCTTTCCCTTTCCCTTTTTGTGCTTTTATTTTCTTTAATATTGGGGACAATATTTATTTCCATGTGTGGGGTAAGGAATTATCTGGATAAACAATTGTTGGTGTAGTTAGCTCAATTTTTGCTTCAATATTTTATCTTCTCTTTTGATCTGAGAGATTTTTAAGATTTTTGAAAATTGTTGTTCAAATTAGCTAAAGATTTTTTAAATTTTCAAAAATTTTGTAATCGCTTAGCATGTCTCTCTAATTTTCTGCATGTCATAATTTTTGAGCTAAACTGTCATTAGCAGGTAATCGATGTTAATATTTTCCTTGCATGATTTCTGAGAATTTTTGAGCACTTAGCCATAAATTATTTTTATTTTCAACACTTAGAGATAATTATGTATACTCATTTATATTGCATCCCAGAACTTGTTTTATTACATTTTGGAAGCAAAATTTGTAGGCAATTTGATTCGATTTAAAAATGAGGGTAGAGAATTTCTTCAAATGTTTGACCCTTTCAAGCCAACCTTATTGGAATTTTTGTTCCTAGTACCACATTCGAGCATTAGTTTGTAATGAATAGAGAGAAACACCATTCGCGTTCTTTCATAAAACTCATTTTACCTTCCTTTATAAGCCTAGCAAATTCTTTAATTTTTTTATCCCAACATGTCCCTTAGGGACTTTAATTCACACATTATTTGTGAAAAGGGATAAGAGGAGGAAAGGTAGTTAAATGAGGGTGAGAAATTGTATGAGTGAATGATGTACAGTTAGTACTAGGGCAAGGAAAGGGTACTGGGAGAAATTGAGAAGAAAATTTTCGACAAGTGTAGGTAGTGCCAATCACTGGTACCTATATTTGAAAGTAGTGCCTATCATTGGCATCTCCAGTGTGTGTGTTTTCAAGTAATGTCTTTCACTGGTACTCGTATTGGGAGCAAACATGGAAAAAATTAATAAATAAATATCCGAAAAAAGGTTGGAATGTTGGGTTGAAATTGAAAAAGGAAGACTATTTGTTTATTATATGAAATTTTTATAGGTGTTCACTGATTAAGCGTGGGGTTATTTTCGAAGGATTCATATTTATTGCTTTAAAAAGAAGATTTATTTTTATGTGTGACCCGAATTAATTTAAAGCTCTTTCGCTGTGATATCCTTCTTACCTGATTTAAATTAGTTGGTTGTCTATATTAGAGGAAAGGTGTAAGCAAAGTGAGTTATGGGGTGTTTAGAAAAATTATAAGAGTTTGTATGGTTTGATCTGAGTGTCTTTAAAACTTTTGAGTTTTTATTGAAAGGCAATATTCACACACACACTAGATTTCATGTACAGGGTTTTATTGGCATTTGAACTCTTGAGTTTTTAGTTTACTCCAGATGGTGGATTGGTACTTGATTATTCATGTGGACAATTTTTGAGATGTGGTAGGTGTATTTGTGATGAGCTTATCTACTTTAACTTTATTTTTGCACATGGACGATCAAAAGTTTGGTATGGGGTATTTGATAAACTCATAAATATCGTATATTTTATATATCATTTACCTCAGTTTGCTTGTAATGCGAGCTATAATTAAGTGAAGTATGAGCTTAATTATTTATTTTTAGGTTGTGTAGGTTTGGAATGAAAAAGGAACCGAAAAAATCAAAAAGTTGGGAAAAATCAAAAGGATGCAAAGTGTGCACTGACAAGGAGCGAATTTGGACATTGTCCAGCATTTTAACCATAACTTTCTTATCTGAGCTCCAATTCAGGTAGTTCAAGATGTTTTTGAAAGTTAAGTTAGAGAGAGAGATACAACTTTCATATTTTGAATTTTTCCAAATTCCATCTAAATCAAGGTCAAAATTAAGGTGAAATTTGAGACTGAAGCGCAGGAATTCATGCACATGCGCGAATGAAAGTGCGCATCTGCACAAGTCGAAGAAAGGAATTTTTGGCTTTTGGAAATTTCACACGTGCGCAAAAAAAAAATGGTGCACATGTACGGATGATGTATTGAATTTCACAAAAATTACTTGTTTTAGAAGTTTTTTCCAACCAATTGGATTCCTTTACAAAACTTATTGTATTTCTATAATCTAAGGGGTTAAAAGTCTGATAAATCCCCTATAAATACCCCATTGTATGAGAAGTTGAATATACGTAGTAGTCATTAGTTAGACTAGACATTAGATTAGGAAAATCATAGACTATGTTCTATTTTTCTTGTTCAAGACTTCAAGCCATCAACTCTTGTTCTGGCTACGCTATTGAGTTTTCTTTCTCTATTTAAATTCAATTAATTCTAGAATTTGTTCTTATTTCAATTCCATAGTTTAAATTTAATCTTATTGTGTTTACTTTTCTAGTTCATTAATTTAAATTTGTTTTCGATAAATTTTATTGCTTTCTCTAGTTTTACTTTATTGCTTTCAGTAGTTTTAATTAGTTTTGGTAATCATTCTTAATTTCATAGTGGTTAAAATTAATTTAGTTGGGTAGAAATAAACCTTGCAATTGATTTGTCTAACTAGTGAAAGATTTGTGAACCCTAGTACTTCACCAATAGTCCTCATGGGAGCGATCCTTCCTCACCTTATCTACAAGCATACCTCGTATCTTTGCGAGCGTGTGTAGGTATTGATTAGTTTTATTAAAGCTTAATTATAACTTATTTGTGAATTAAATTGCCTAATCAATATTTTCTTGAACACAAACTCTTAGAATTTTTTAAAACACCCCATAGCTCACTTTTCTTACACCTATCCACTAATGTAGACAACCGACTCAATTTAAATTAGGTAGGACTTTTTAGCTTGTAAATTTAGGCTAGGGTATTGGCTAATCAAAGAAGGGATAAAGATATCACTAGACAAAAGAAAAATCTTTAAATTAATGCCGGCCACATATCAAAATAAAACTGCTTCTCTAATATATCAAACCGTATATCCTTATAAAGAAAGAACCCCACACTTAATCAACAAACACCCATAAAAATTTCATACCACGAACAAAAAGTCTTTCACTTTTAAAATCAACCCAACACGCCACCCTTTTTCTTGACATTTATCTGATATTTTTTCATGTTCGTTTATAATACGGGTACCAAAGATAGGCACTACCCACAAACACTCAACTACAAGTACTAGAGATAGGCATTACCAACTATCACAACAATGCAGGTACCAGTGATAGGCACTACCTGCCTTTTTTCATGAAATATATTCCAAAATTTTTTCTAGTACGCTTTCTTGCCCCATAAATATATACCACTTACTCATACAATTTACCACTCTCATTCGACTACCTCTACCCTTATTTTCCCCCTTAAAGAATAATTGTGTGAAATATTCTCTTAAGGGATATTTTGAATAGAAAAATAAAAGAAATTATTAAGCTCAAAAAGGTTGAAAAAATGAGTTTTAATAAAAGAAACCGAATGGTGTTCTCTCCATTCATAACAAATTAAGTCTCAAACAGGGTACTAGGGAGCTGAAATATCCAAAAGAAATGCTCTACCCTCATCTTAAACCAAATTAAGTTGTGTATAAATTTTGCCTAAAAAATGTAAGCAAGAAGTTATAGGATGTAAAATAAGTGAGTTTACATAATTATCTCTAAGCGTCAGAAATAAAAATAATTTATGGCTATTAGTATTAAGAATTCTCAAAAGTCATGCAAGAAAAATATTAACATTGACTGCCTACTTATGAATGGTTTAGCTCAAAAATTATCATGTAGAAAATCAAAGAGACATGCTAAGAGATTACAAATTCCCAAAAATTTCAAAAATTTTCAGCTAATTCGAACAAAAATTTTTAGAAATGACCTGAAAAGCTCTCAAATCAAAAGAAAAGTTAAAATATTGCAGCAAACTTGAATAAACTACACCAAACTACTATAAATCCATATAACTCCCCAACCCACACATAGAAATAAATATTGTCCCCAATGTTAACGAAAAAGCATAAAGAGAGCAAAGAAAAGCTTCTCTGGTAATGTAGAATGGTTGGTATACTATATCTCGACATAAATATCCATTGGATGATTTGAAATGCATCATTAATACTAGGACAAAAAGAATCTAATAAACCCTTCAAGAAATTTAAAATAAAAGTTAAAATGAAAAATGAGGTCAGAAAAAACTTAATCCCTTACGGGCATACAAAACTAACATCACAAATAAGCTAAAAGTAAAATAACAAAAAAGTATGAAAGCATCCTAAAATAAACAACAAGATAAACATAAAATAGCATTAAGTTCTTCTTCAAGAATAATCAAATCCCAAAGGTGCATTGACATGAGAAAGGGTAGATCAAGACTCATTGTCAGAAGGCGCTAACTCCTGTGGAAATGGAGAAAAAGGTGGAATGTAGAGGAATCCTCCCCACGCTCCCATGCCAACTGACGAGCCTCTATTTCTACTACCAGGCATGCTGAAAGTGAATGTAAGCATCAAATCGGTGTCGCATGCGCTGTTTTTCCATCAAAGTTTTGTCAGGCAACTCCTCCTGACTAGGCCTTGGGATCAGTTCACTAGTCGATGGCTGTAAAGTCAAAATATGAGAATGGATTCGTTTAACTGGGGCCCTCGCTCCATCCAATATAATAAGCTTACCAAGCTTCAATTTTTCTTCAGGATCAATCTGAACACCGTCATCAAGACAAAATGCAGTAACCAAATGTAGAAACCATAAGCCAAATTGTTTGACCATTGTTGCATAACAAATCTGCTGGCTAATCAAATGGTCCACATCTATCGGCCTACCCGAAGCAATGGCATACAAAAGTTTAGCTCGCTCTAAAGTAACATGACCAAGATTACTAAATAGGAAAATATGCGGCAAGCACATAAAAACTTGAACCATACCAACCAAACAGGTTTAAACAGATTAGTATTGAAATGTCAGGCAACACCCCTAACATCATATGTCCACTCCACTTCACCCATACAAATAAGGTTCGTGATGTCATTAAGCTCCATATTGGTGTCACGAATGGTTGGCCATCCGTCATTAGAAACTCAGTTTACTCTCAATAGCCGATTAATCGTATTTCCCAAAATATCCACATTCTTTCCCCTGACATAAACCTTAGGATCCTCATACGCAGCTAAATTAGCATAGAATTCTCACACAACTGGAAGAACTACATCCTTGGGGGTAAAGGTGAAATAATTCCACCCACGCATCCTAACAACATCACGGCGTGCATAGATAGAGAATGGACAAATGCCTAGGACTTCAATTCGTGATGTTGTTAGGATGCACAAGATAAAATCAAGTGTGGTAGTGCCAATACTAAGTCATGTGTATATATCTAATACACTCCTTGAACCTTGTTTAATCAAGGAAATGAATAAGAAAGAATCATATGTCATGATTGTAGTCCTAGGAATTGAATTTATGCACAAATGCCTAGTGTTTTAGGAGTTTTCTTTATTGAGGCATTTTATCGGACTCTTGGCGTGCATAGATAGAGAATGGACTTTTCTCTATGTAAAGACCATACATTTTCATCCCAATTCAAAGAACAAGTCAACAATCAAGCACATCAACAATGGATTATTCAATCTAACACAAATAAACACAATCAAATTACCAAAAAGCAAAATTGTCCTTCAATTCAATGGCAAACCCAAAAAGGAAAAACACAAGAAAAACAATGAAAATCATACCTTAATGGTGTTTACACTTGAAAAAAGAATAAATTGATGTGAATGAAAGGGATCAAGAAGGGATTTGAGGGCATAAAATTGTTAAGGGTGAAGGGCTATGAGAGAAGAAAGGTTTTAGGAAGAAGAAATTTGTGTTCAAGTGTTAGGAAATCAAGGGCTTGGGATTTGACCTTAATTCCACGTGTGCACATGCACAAGGTATTTCTCACGCATGTGCGCAAGTAGCTGAAGGGATATTGTTGGCTCTACTTCTTGCGCACATGCGCAAGGTTCATGCGCGCATGTGCACATGTCACAAAATTCAAATGATAGCTACTGGATTTCATTCACATGCATACAAAATGGTGTGCATGTGTATAAGAGATACCCCCTTAACATGTAAACTCCTTCCCTAATCCACCCAAACCATCAACAAGATCCAAAAATTATGTTGTAGTCCCTTTAACTTGCAAATTAAGATGATATGTACACAAATGTCAAGGAAACTAAAGAAAATAAAGAACAAACAAACATATGAAATTATAAAAGAACATGATTTGCCTCCCATGCAATGCCCTTGTTTATAGTCTTAAGCTTGACTTCGGCACATGATATCAAGCATTGACAAGGTGAACGGTTTCCTGTTCCTTATTCATAATGCCTCCATAGTAGCACTTCACCCGGTGGCCATTAACCTTGAAATTTCCTTGGCTTTCTTTGAGCTCCACCGTGCCATGCAAGAATATCTGCACTACTTCAATGGCCCGAATCATCTTGACTTGAACTTTCCAGGAAACAATTTGAGTCTTAAATTATACAATGAAACCATTTCGCCGGTTTTGAACTCCTGGCTAGAAATATACTTGTCATGCGTAAAGTTTGTCTTCTCTTTGCAAAGACTTGCATTCTCATATACTTCTCTTTGGAATTCATCCAATATGTTCAAATCTAGAAGTCTTTTTCTTCCCAGCTTCCTTCAAATCATAGTTAAGACTTATGATTACCCAATATGCCTTGTGATCAATTTCAACCGAGAGATGACAAGCCTTACTGTAAATCATTCTATAAGGCGACATCCCAATTGGAGTCTTGAAGGCGATCCTGTAGGCCCATAATTCATCATGAAGCTTCTTCGACTTGTCCTTCCTTGAAGAATTTACAATTTTATGAAGAATGTGCTTCAACTCCCAATTGGATACTAGTCCCACTTGTCCAAAAATTTGTGGATAATATGCTAGGACTAACTTGTGAGTGACTCTATATTTGGACAAGTCAGACTTAAACAAAGAATTTTTGAAATGTGATCCTCCATCGCTTATGATAGCTTGCGGGACAAGAACCTTGAGAAAATATTCTTTCTCAAAATCTACTTGGACACAAAATCTATCACCACAACAATGAATTTGTTGTTTTTTGATGGTGGAAAAGGACCCATAAAATCAATACCCCACACGTAAAAAATCTCACAAACTAGGATATTATTCAAGGGCATTTCATATCTTCTAGACAAGTTACCGATATGTTAACATTCATCACATTATGGCACAAAGTCTCCTGTATCCCAAAATAATGTAGGCTAGAAGAGTCCACTTTAAAGGATTTTTGTTGCCATTCTTTGGGAGCCACAGTGCCCTCCTACCTGTGAAGAATGACAATAACATAAAACACTTTGAATTTCACTCTCCGGTATGCATCTCCAGATCTTGATACTTATTTCACCAATAGTAAAGATATGGGTCATCCCAAATGTAATACTTCATCTCCGAAAGAAACTTTTTTCGCAGATTGGAATCTATAGTGGATGGAATCACCTTGTCCATGAGGGAATTGACGATATCAGCATACCAAGGTGCTGCTATCCACTCTCATCAAGTTCTCCTCTAGAAATGTCTCATTAATGGGCACTTTCTCACCGATCTTTGTCGTTGGTCCTTCTAACCTCAAAAGATGATTAGCCACTATGTTTTCAGATCCCTTTTTATCTACCACTTCCCAATCAAATTCCTGCAGTAAAAAAATCCACCTAATTACTCTATGTTTAGCATCATTTTTTTAGACAATATGTATTTAAGAGCCGAGTAATCTGCATAAACAATCACCTTATTACCTATGAAATATAACCTAAACCTATCAAATGCAAATGCTAATGCTAGCAACTCTTTTTTAGTGGTAGAATAGTTTACTTGAGCTTCAATAAGGCTATGGCTAATATAATATAAAATTTTTCAACTTGCAAAACTTTATCTTTCTTTTGACATAAAACCACTCCCACTGTGTAGTCGCACAAGTTTAAGTGGTTTTCTCTTGATCTTCAAGGGCAATGACTATTTGCAATTACCCTAAATAATCGTTCAGAAAGCAATAAAAAGCATGTCTTCATAAGCGCTCAAGCATAGGAAAACTGGTCTTTCCTAGGGGATACATTAAGTTTCCGATAATCAATACACATCTGCCAACCTATCACTAATATATAGGGAATTAGATCATTTTTCTCATTTAAAATTGCCGTGATCCCTCATTTCTATGGAACTACTTTAGTCAGGCTAACCCATTCACTATCAATTATGGGAAAAATAATTTCGGCATCTGCAATTCCAAAACCTCCATTTAACTACCTCTTTCAAAGTACAATTTAACCTTCTTTGAGGTTGTCTAGTCAGCTTGTAGTTATCATTAAGGAATATTTTGTCCATGGAAACTGAAGGGCTTATTCCTTTTATGCGCTCAATTTATGCTCCATGTAATTGCCCCACAATGCTTTTTCAAAACAAAAATTAATTTTCCTAATTCAATGTCTTAAATCAAAGAAGTCAAAATGATAGGATATGTATCATTTTCTCCAAGAAAAACATATTCAAAATGAGAAGAAGTGGTTTAAGTTCAACCTTGGGGGGTTCATTGGTCTGAGACCTACCTTTGCCTTTACTCTTCAACTTGTTTTCTTCTAGAGCTTCTTCCAACTCCTGTTTTTGAATGCTTTCTTTTTCATTAGACTTCATCTCACCTTCATGGATGTCGTCCATGTCCTTGGTGTTGTCTTTCCACAGATTTTCTGTAAAAATCCATAACCAAATCATCAATAATATCAACATTCATCAGATCATCATATTCAGAAGGAAATTTTAAAAATCAAAAATATTAAATGGCACAATGTCATTGTTGACTCTAAATTGTAGATTTCTTAAGCATGGACATCTATGATGGCTCTTCCGGTATCCAAGAAAGGTCTTCCCAAAATGACCTCCTAATGGAATCACCACAGCTTCTTCCATGTCGAGCACTATGAAATCTATTAGTAGGAATACTTTTCCACTTTAACAATAAAATCCTCGGCCACTTCTACTAGTTGCCTTACACTTTTGTTGGCCTATTGGAAAGTGACATTTGTGAGTTTCAATCCTCCGCCATTCAACCTCTTATAAGTAGAGTGAGGCATAAGGTTGATGGAAGCACCCAAATCACAAAAGGCTCTTTGAAACGTTACTATTCCAATCTTGCATGGAATAGAAAACACGCCAAGATCCTTAAGCTTAGGGAAAGATTCTTTTGAATGATAGCGTTGCATCCTTCATTTTAGACATAAGATCTCGTTCCCCATTATCTTCTTCTTGCTTGACAAAATCTGTTTCACGAACTTAGCATGGCTAGGCATGTTTTCAACAGTTTCAATAAAAGGAATGTTAATCTCAATCTTTTTTAAACATTTCAAAAAATTTCTTTAATTTCCTAGCTTTCTCATTCCCTTTCAAGTTCTTTGAGGGAAATCAATACTTACCTATTTACTAGGTAAAGTCAAAAGGTCCTTAGTTTTTCCTTGTTGGTCAAGAGCCTTTGTAGGTTCTTCTTAATCATCACTGCTCTTGAGTGACTCTCCATTTTCCATTGCCTCACTTTTCTCCACAATTCTAGCATCATCCTCATCAATTCTCCTTGGTTCCATGATTCAACCACTCCTAAAAGTAACTGCTTGGACATGCTTTCTCGTATGGGTATTATCCCTCGGGTTTGGGACGTTGTCACTTGGAAATGCCCCATCCGGTCTCTCATTATTTTGCCAAGATAATTATCCCAATTGAAATTCCAAGTTACTTGTAGAAGCTCCCAAATTCTCATGCACCATCCACAAAGCTTTCAATTCCTTCCTCAAATTATTCTCGTTGGATTGATCATGGTTTACATGGGATTTTGAGGTGGTGGTCTTGGTGGTGGAGGTTGGTATGATTTATTTGGTTGAGGAAAAAGTTTTGAAAAATTCCTCTCGTGAGGTGGTTGATATGGTTTAGGAGATGAAGTTTGGTTAGAAAAATTTGATTGTGGCTAGTTGAGTTGGAAAGATGGATTTTGAATATTGTTTTGATTAGTCCAAGAAAAATTTGGATGGTCACACCAAGATGGGTTATAGGTATTACCATATGAATTAGGCTGATTCCTTGACCTTGAATTTTGATTTGAAATAAATTGAACTTGCTCACCTTGTGGCATGAGTGTTTTACAAAGGCCATTCTAATGGTTTTTTCCACAAAAGTCACAACTTAGAATTCCATGAGGTGTTGAATCTATAGAGTTCGCCGGATATCTTCTCATGTTTTCTAGGGCCTTTGTCAAATTTGTCATCATGTTCAACATCATACCATATTCAAGTAAGAAAGCATACCTCCTTGTTGGGCATTAACTTGATGCACTTGTTATTGTGGTTGTTGCCTAGCCAAAGTAGTGATTGTGCCATGGTAATAATGAGTAGATGCCATTCTAACTACCAATAGTTCTTGTGCTTCTTTTTGAGTTTTAAGAGGAAAAACGCCTTCTGCACTTGCATCGACGATCAATCTCATCTCCAGAAACAATCCATTGTAGAATGTTTGTATTTGTAGCCACAAAAGAATGGCATGATGTGGACACTTCCTAAGAAATTCCTTGAAGTGCTCCCATGCTTCACTTAAATTCTTCCCAGTGATTTGTCTGAATGAAGAAATGTCATTCCAGAGCTTTACGGTCCTCGATGGTAGAAAGTACTTGGCTAAAAATTCTTGAGCCAACCGATTCCATATAGTGAAAGTGCCCTATAATCAAGTCTTTTCCCTATCTCATAGAGAAAAAAGAAAAGCTCTCATTCTAATACAATCAAGATGAACTCCATTGTATTTGAATGTGCCGATGACTTCCTCAAAATTCACCAAATTTGCATAGGGATCCTCGTTTGGCCTACCATAAAACATATCATGTCTGTGGAACATTTGGATCAAGGTAGGCTCAATTTCAACACTTACTGGCTTGCATGGGCATTTGGGCAATGATAGAAGTCATCCCCTCAAAATTTGGTATTGCATAATCTCTAAGGGGTCGAGGATTAACATATCCTCTATTGCCATGGTTACTTGCCAACTCCTCTTGTTCCCCTGCATTGCGATTTGGATTCTTCATTGTATTCTCTCCTTGGCTTGATTCTTGGGATTTCCTGCTATTTTTTAATACAGTTCGTTCAATCTCCAAATCTTCAAATTACCATAAAATACAAGAAAAAGACCAAAGTTTGAATATCAAAGAAAAATATGAAAAGAAAAATAAAAATCAAAAATAAATAATTGGAAGAAAATAAAAAGCCCAATCTAATAAGGCTCGCTAAACTTAATATTGCTACCAAGAATAGTCCCTGGCAACGGCGCCAAAAAGTTGTTCGGGTATTAGTTAGGTAATTTAATTCGCAAACAAGTAATAATTAAACCTTAATAACCTTAATCAATAAGATACACGCTCACAATTATACTTTGTGCGAGCTAAGTTTATAGATTGGGTGAGTAATGATCGTTCCCATGAGGAATATGAAACAATTACTAGGGTTCACAAACCTTTCCACTACTTAGACATATTAATTAAAAGATTTTGTTTCTATCCAACTAAATTAATTCTAACCACTAGAAAATAAGGCAATTACCAAATCAAATTAAAACTAAAGAAAGCAGTTAACTTTAACGGAATCAAACTTTAATTAATAAACTAGAAGAGTAAATGCAATAAGATTAAATTTAAAACTACAAATTGCAATAAAAAGCTAGAATTGAATTGAATATGAATACAGAAAACAAACTCATTAATTGTAGCGGGGATAAAGGTTTGATGAAGCTTGAAGTCTTGACAAGAAAAGTAAAACCCTAATCTAATAATCTAATGTCTACCCTAACTAATGATTTCTCTAACTAATATGATTCTCTGAACTCCTCTTTGTAATGGGGCATTTATAGGAGATATTAGGGTTAAATCCCTTCTCTAATGATTTCAATAAAAATCAGAAATGTGAAAGCCCGTGAAAAGGAGTCCAACCGGGTGAAACGGTTGCCAAAATAACAAATTTACAATAAAACTTGCTGCAGCATGTACACAAAATACCCACACATGTGCAAAGACAGGGCTTCTGAAATTTCTTCTCTGGAGTTTGCACACATGCCCAGGCTTTGAGTCGCACATTTGTGCAACTTCTAGAATGCCTAATTCAAATTCCACCTCAATTTTGACTTTAATGCTGATAGAATTTCGAAAACTTAGAACATGAAAGCTACAGCTCTCTCTCTTATCTTTCCAAAGCTTCTTGAATCATTTCAATCGGAGCTTAGACAAGAAAGTTATGGTAAAACTACAAACAATGTCCAAATTCACTTCTCGCCTGTATACGTTTTTCATCCTTATGATTTTTTCCAACTTTTTGATTATTATGACTCATTTTAATTACAAAGTGTACACAAACTAAAAATAAAACAATTAAGCACATAATTGACTCAATTATTGCTTGCATCACATGAAACACGGTAAATGATACATAAAATATAAGACATTTATCAGCTTATCAATGACTCAATTATTTTTTGAAAAGCAACTGTGGTTAAGGCTAGGAAAGTTATGGAGGCGTTTAAGATTTGTGAGTTTGCTTCAGGGAAATTTGTCCACTTAGATAAATCTTCTGTCTTTTTCAATAGAAACACCAGTTTTGATGTTATTACTGATATATGTATGTTTTTTGGGGGGATGAATCTGGTTTCTCAAGGAAGTTACTTAGGTTTACCTATGGTAATTTCTAAATCTAAGAATCAAATCTTTGGGGGCAGTGAAGGATAGAGTAACTAGTAGAGTTAAAGGATAGAGGAATAAGTTTCTTACTTTAGTTGGCAAGGAAGTGCACCTCAAGTCTATTGCTTTGGCCATGTCTATCTATGTCATGTCTTGTTTCAAATTGACTTGGAGTCTTTGCAAAGAACTGAATATTAGTATTGCCAATTTTTGGTAGGGAGCCAAGGATGATGATAAATCTAACTCACAAGATGCATTGGATGAGGTGGAATAAACTTACTAACTCCAAGATGCAAGAGGGTTGGATTTTAGGGATATCTAGCTTTTTAATGGAGCCCTTATAACTAAGCATATTTGGAGGTTTATCACTCATCCCAACCTCCAAGTGTCTGAAGTCCTTAAAGCCAAATGCTTCCTCAATTCTACCATTTTTGATGCTTCTATTCCTTAAGGTGCTTCTTGGTCCTAGAACAGCCTGGGTAGTGTTAGGGGTTTTGTGAAAGAAAGGATGAGGAAAAGGGTGAGGGATGGCAAAAGTACAGATATCTAGGAAGATATGTGGTTGCCTTGTAGAGGAGGAGGAAGGGTAAGTATTCAGAAACCCTTGGATTCTACTATGACCACAGTTGATCTATTGATTACAGGTAACAGGTGGAACATTGACCTTCTCAATTTGCTGTTCAGTCCCTCTCAAATGGAAGACATTGTTCAGATTCCTATCTCCTTAGCCAGAAAAGCTGACAGATTCTGCTCATCAGGAGATTATACTATTAGTTCTTCTTTTAAGGTTCTGAAAGCTCAGGAAGAAGCAGGCCAAAAAAAAAAACATACTGGCAGTGAGGAGATTAGCAAAGTCAATGAACAATCCATCCTTTGGAAGTTTACTTGGGGTCTCAGTGTTAAACACAAAGTCGAACACTTCATTGGAAACGCCTTAACAACATTTTACCAACCAATGCAAATATTCAAAGAAGAACAGGTAAAGGATTCCCAGAATGTACCGTGACAACTACCCTGAGACAGTTGAGCATATTTTCTTTACCTGTGATTTAGCCAAAGAGGTTTGGAAGGTTTCTCCAATTCACTAGGATGGTATGAATGAAGTTACCTGAGACTTTTGGACTTGGTGGAATATAATGAGGGAAGCATCTGAGGAAAGAGGGGATCTGGATGTTGCTAATATTACTGCAAACATTTTGTGGCAGCTCTTGGAAAAATAGGAATAGAGACTATTTCTGCAGGAGTAGTTGGAATCTTATTAGAATTACTTTGTAAGAGTGATGGACAAAGCTCAGGATGAATGGTGGGAGTCTATATGTCAGAACAAAATCAGACAGAGACAAGAATCTAGTGATATACTTGCTTCTAACAGAACACCAAACTGTCAGTTTCAACCTCCAGCTGCTATCCATGTGGCCTGTGAAACACAAAAACTGGAGTAGGACTGGATATGGTATCATTGAACAAATATTGATGTCAAGTTTCTTAAAATTTGGGCTGAAGGCAAGGATAGAGCTTCTGATGCTGTTCTAATTGAGGTAGAAACTCTTAGAATTGCCATAATTAAGGCAAGATCAATTGGCCTGAAAAAGTATCTTTCGGGTCTTCTAACAAGAATATTATCCTGAAAATCCAAGAAGGAACCGTGAAGTTGTCAAATTGGCAACTTTTCTTGATGATATAATCCACTTAAGTGACCAGTCTCTTTGTGATCTTTTGTCTGGATTCCTAGAAATGATAATATTATGTTGTAAAGTTAGCCTATTTGAGTGCTATTTTAGATTTAACATCTGATATTGCTTGGAATGATATTTTTTTAGTTGGCTGTATTGTACAAGCTAGGAATCTCCAATTTTAGGCAGTTACCCAGCTGTAAATGCTTTTGTTTATATGGAATATAAATATAATTTTGCCGTTAATTTATATATTAAAAAAAAAAAAGGGAGAGAGACTTCAGCCACGCTACATGCTACGGTCATGATAGAAAAGAAAATTCTTGTTTTTTGTTTGGTTTCTATGTTTTGTTTTTGAATTGCCAATTTTTATTGAAATAACTCATTTCGGCATTTACAAGACTCGGTGAGAAGTTCAATGAGGAAATTTTGACTTGATTGGAGGATCAGAACTCCGAATTTCTGTATACTTTTGCGATGACTACAGAGCAAATTTTATTACCTTAAGCATATAATCAGATGATAAAAGCATCAGATCTGCTTAATTATTGTTTTAACCCATTCTTAAACTCACCGAAAAAAAAAAAATCCATTTCCAATAGTTTAGGAGTTGTTCGATGATCTTACGGATAATGGCGAACAAGAGTTGTTAGTTATTAGCAGTTTAGCAGTAACCAATGACATTAATATAGATTCGGATGTGACGCTATGAATTGCATGTGTAACACGTGGGGACAACAACACATCAAACAAAAGCTTAAAAGATAAGGAAAGACTTAGTTAGGTTTGACTTTTGCCCCGTTTATAAATCTTGTTATGTGAATTAAATGTTATAAAATCTACAACATAAGATGATGTAAGTAAAATTTTATAAAATTTAATTTTGATCACAAGATTTACAAGTGGGACAAAAAATTAAGTTTATTTAAGCATTTTCCTAAAAGATAAATGTAAAAATGATTTAGTACTATAATAATTTGAATGTTCTGTTCCTCAATTACAATCTTCTCACCTATTCTTAATAATAATGTGGGGTACTTTACTTCTAATTCGTAATTAAGCCTTAATCAATCTGGAGTGAGCTAGATGAGCCTGGCAATACGATGGAAATCATATGTGCAACAACCCTTTTATGAAGTGTTGACAACAAAATATAATTTAAGTGATAAAATATTTTTTTTATTATTGATTAATTATGAATTCAAATCATTAGAGAATAGTCTGGAAGAGTGAATGTAAAAAAAAAAAAAAACTTTTTAGAAGGTGCTGCTTGTGTAATAAGTATATGAAATTAGTTCTAACCTTTGTCAAATAAAAAAATACTTAAATAAATCTAATTTTGAATCTTATTTTTAAATTTTAGATAATTTTATTTATCAATTAATATTATTTATTTAATATAATTGAAGGCATATCATAAGATTTATAAATAAATTAAAAAATATTCTACTTAAATATTTTCTCATCAAATGAACCCAGCTATCAATCATTAAAGTTAATTTGACTTTAGGATTCAGTCAGCCAATCAGTTGCCAGTCACGTCTCCAGATTAAATGACCGGAAAGTTGTTTGCGACTTGTAAATTTTTAATGTTACCAAATATTTAGCTAGATTCAATTTGAAAATTTTACTCTATTTATAAATTTTGTGATATAAATTAAATTTTAAAAAAATTATAACATCGATTGCTGATGTAAATAAGATTTTTTAAAATTTAATTTTGATCACAGAATCTATAAGTGGAATAAAAAATCAGATCTATCTAATATATTTTCCTTTAATGTTGTGTTACCAGTGCAAGGACTAAGGACCGAGGATAGATTTGATGGAGATGGGGGATGGGAAATTGGATAATGTTGTGTTACTAGTGCAAGGACTAAGGACCGAGGATAGATTTGATGGAGATGGGGGATGGGGAATTGGAGATGGGAAAATTTTTGAAATGGATTGAATTATGATATGTATATAAAATTATAAAATTTATATCACTTTAACTCAGAAGGAATAATGTAAGGTAATGTAAAAATTTATAAAATAAGAAATTTATGGCACAATGTCATTAATCTAATCCATATAAAAAAATTTTGATGAGTTTTATTTAATTTAAAATGGTAAAAAGAAACAATTAATTTTAACATTGGTATCGGGTTTCTCTCTTTGTTCTTTTCCAATAGTGTTAGTTGAGGTCCTCAAGTTGAGGATCAAATTCCCCTCTGCCTTAATTTTTTTTTTTTTTTTTTTTCTCCTTTCCAAGAATGAGAAAAGTTGGAGAACTTATGGTTGAGGACAATATCTGTTATTTCGGTAATATAAGGAAAAATTGCCTTTCTACATTGCTCAAAAGAACTTTTAATTAGGTGCACTAATTTATACTTGATCACGCACAAAGAATCTAGATTCACTTTGTCAAATGCTGTAGTTTTTTAAAAGAAAAAAAAATTGTCAGATGCATTTAATTGTGAATGCACACACTTCGACAAGTTTGAACTTTCCACGTATGACACGTAAAAATTGATTGGAATAATAATATCTCTTCAATTTATTTTCTTTTTTTTATTTGGTATGACGAAATTAGAAAGTTCATTCCTTTAGAAATGACCATTCCAACTAAATCTTGAAAATCTCATTCATCCAAAAAAAATTTGAGTAAAGCTAATCCAACTTCAGCTTATAAAGAAAAAATTGTGTGATATCAACTTTATCCTCTCATTTTGAAATTTAAATCCAAATATATTATATACAAGCAAACATAATTACATGTAAAAATAAATAAATAATTAATAAAATAAAACATATTTAGCTACCATATGTGGTCAATTTATATTATTTATTTATTTACTTTTGCACAGCTATTTCATTGTAATGAATATAAACCTTTTTAAACAAATATAGTATTATAAAATTACCTAATTTTACTATTTAATATGTATTTGAAATTTCAATGCAAAAAAAAAAAAATGACTTCATACTTTTTTAAAATTTGTACCCTTAACACAAAATGTTTAAAATTTCTCACACTCATAATTTTGTGTTTAAAATTTCTCACACTCATGGATAATGTTAATAACATGAATTAAAACAATAAAATAAAAATTGGTTATATTTTAAAAAACGAGGAATATGTAAGTCAACTTAATATAAAATTTTTCTATTTTTAACTAATATTTAAAAATCGTTAAACCAAACACTTAAACAAAAATAATAATTCCATCTTGCCTATTATCACTAGATATATAATGAGAATGAGCATTATTACATATTCCAAATTAAAATACATATTACCTTAAATGATCTTTTCATTCAAGACCATTTCCTCGTACCAAACTTGGGGTCAGAATCATTTACTAGGAGTTACGATCTCTGTTGCAATGATAAAACATCCAAGCATGTAAAACTATGAACTTAAACATGTCTTAAATCTTTTTTCAATATATTATAGCACTCTTTCAAGGAAAAGCGAAAAGGGTTCCACAATAGTTATTACTAAGAATTAACCTTAACTTACGCTAATCACTTGATTCAATTCCTGATCTTTCAAAAAAAAAAAAGTAATTGAATCCCAGATATTTTCACAGGCACCAAGGATTATTGGCTGCTATATTTTGTTTATGGATTCGTGCCTTATTGAGTTTTCCCTAGCAAATTGGTTATACGTGTTCTCGTGTACTCCCAAATAAAAAACAAATAGTAATAAACTGACTAGATATTCTATCAATAAATGTTTTAGCCTTATCTTTAAGTAAGATGAGATAAATAATGATACATATAATCTAATTATAAAGAATAAATTGAAATCTCTAGAATCTATTCTCATTTTTCTCTTCAGACTTCGACTCAAGCATGAAATCTTGATATCAAATTTTAAGTTAAGGAATTCATAGCACGAATTTTGACTTGAGTTTTGAGAGTTTGATCTCAAAATTTTACTTGATTATTTGAAAGTTTGATTTTAAAGTATTTATTTGAGCGCTTATGAACTTGACCTTGAATTTTAATTCAAAATACAAAAAATTGGATCTTGAGCCTAAGAGTTTGATCTTGAACTACCATTTAAGGATTTTAGAAGTTGATCTCAAACTTTGACTTTTTCAAACTTTAGAGTGCATACAGTCGCAACGATCAATAAGTGTCACCGAGAAAAATTCCTTCAATGGTCTTCCATTACTCTATATTTTTTTCTCCTTGTATATGGGTAGGTGGCATCACCCACAAAAGGTTTCATCATTGGTGTCCTTCCAGTACAATATTCATCCGTCGGGGTAGACATGTATCTTCCTGAATGGAAGCCCAGAGATTTTCACCAACTTATTACATTATTAAAGTCATTTCACATTATGTTATCTGCTGACATTATCTCGCACATCAATTAAACTGTTGAATTAAAGAAGTTCTCAAAGATGTTGATTCTCAACCTTAATATTTGAAATCCACAAACTAACTGATAATTGAGAATGATTTTGGCAACCTGCTCATAGCAGCTGATTTTCATTACTTCCTAGAAATGGTGACTGAGAGTTTCTTCGTTTCTGGCACCTATAAATGAATCTTAAAAAGATAACGATTGGCTTGTAGCGGCATGCTCGAAAGTATGATTGTAATTACTACTCAACTAGCCCTAGTGCGGATCAACTTTCTATCTGACGGCATCGAACACCATCCTCTAGTACAATATTCTAATGGTTATAATCACCAAATGCCTGGGTTAATAATTACCTATTTTGTATTTTTGGAATTCTTCACCGTGGCAAATCCAGTTATAATAATCTGGAAAAAAACATGTATCTCTATAGGAGATCTTGTACCTACCTTCAAAATTTACGATTTTTATACTTAAAACACAAGCACCTAATTTGATTTTTGTCCTTGTACTATATATGCCCACTTGCTAATGTTAAAAACTTCTCCTCACCTATGTGAAACTCCTCTCTACATCCTCTATTACTTACATCAATTCTTATTCTAATCTAGTGCCTATTTTCTTCTATTTTTTTATACTAAATACACATATGAGATTACAGTATTACATTATCATCTACAATTTTACAAATCCATTTAACTGATTTAAGCTAAGCCTTGATAGATAAAAGCTTGCCAAATGAAAATAGAAGTACTTCTTGACAAGATTACGCACTAATTAAAAGAGAAAATAAAAGCCTAACTAAACTAACTAAAGAAACTGCAACTAAGGCTAACCCCTTCCCAACTTCTTACACTAGCTAATGTGCTGTATGATAAAAATTACATTGAAGTGGGCTGCCCAAATTGACCAAAATAATTCTAATCTACATTGGAATGCCTTCTTGGACCGCGTTATGAAATTCTGAACTATGTAAATGACAGAGTGGTCTGACCTTCTTAATTGTATGCCTGTATAAGCTCCTTAGACCTTTGTGTAGAATTCTCTTCAACAAAAGTGACACAATGGTTTGGGTGCATTGACTGCACTCTTCAATTCGTGCAATTGCACTTCTAGACCTCTAGGTTCTTAGTTTCATCACTTGTAACCCTAACAATTTTTGAATTCTTTCCTACAAAATATACCAAACACACATACGTATAAATGCATAACAAATTATCATATAAATACTACTAAAATCATACTTCTACTCAAGAACTAACACAGACAACACTTAAATCAATAAATCACTAAAAATATGAAATCAATTAAGACCCTAACATTGGTTCAAAATGTTAATTTGTCGTCAAAATAATTCTGTGTAATAGAGTTATCACAATATTCATTCAATACCAAAACCAGTTAATTTATCAAAACCTAGATACTTAATAAAACTAAATAAAGTAACATAAAATGCACAACAATCGAAGCTTTCTCAACTTAATTGGGGTCTCTATCCATCCTAGTGACTAACAAAATCTGACAAACTCAATTAGTGCAAATGTGGCAAACAAACAAATATGATTCTTTATCTCTATAAACTACCCAAACGGAAGAAAAACAAAGCAAGAGAAATAATATCGAATAATGGAAATCCATCCTATTTCTATGAACCATAGGCATGGAGAAGAAGGTGATATAGGCTACAAACACGAGACGAAAATAGTGAACAACTGCAATTTGTCACTAATTTGTGATGAAAATTCCCTCAAAAATTACATTTGTATCAATTAGCTTATTTCTAGATGAGGGACATGAGTTTGACGGACAGACCTAGTGACAAAATCTCTACAACTCATCACTAACTTGGCAACATAGATAGCGGCAAATATACAGTGCCAATGCCACACTGCCAAATTTGCAGAAATTATCAATGACCACTATGACCAATTCTTCGCATCGAATTTAGAGATCTAAAGTCTTTCGTTGCTAATCTAGAGACAAAATTACAATCGAGAAGGCCTCACAAATTTTGTGTGCTTGCGTGCCACTGTTAGCCACTAATTCAACGAGTTCCAAAGTTCATCATCGTTTTAGCGATAAACAATGTAGCATAGTTTCGTTTCCTAAAGAATATGTCACCATGTTCATTGTTATGTAGCAACAAATATTTTTGGTGTTGCTTTTTGTCACTAAACATGTATTTCTTGTAGTTTCATGAAACTTGTATATAAATTGAAACTTATTAGTTTTTATCTCCTTATGAGAATATATGTGTATATAAGTATGTGTAGGAATAACTCCTATCTATAATTATTGGAGAAGAAGAGTGAATTGTGTAATTTGGAATTATTGGTCTTTTCATAACTTGACTTTAAAGACATATAAAGTATTAGAATTGAACTACTTCTTAATATTTCTTTATACAAAACAACCTAAGAAATTTTTTCTCTCTTTAAGAGAGAAAATTACATAAAAATTCAACTATCTATAATAATATCCCATAATAATTAAAAGACATAAGAAACTGGATTACCTATAATATTATCGTTTTAATTTATTAGTTTAACTGAGCGATAAAAATGTTAAGATATACATCAATAAGATATGACACAATTTATCCCCATCTGCTCTTGTACCTTGGATGGTGACAAAACATGCATTCATCTTTTTTCTCATCATCCTTCCAATATGACATGAAACCCTCAATGTATACATCTATTCTTCTCATTGGAAGATCTAAATTGTTAACTACTTTTTTACATCATAGAAATCAGTTGACATGATGTTATCTAGAAGCATTATCTCATGCATCCACTGAATTGTGGAATCAAAGAAGCCCTCAAACATATTATTCTTACATCTTTATATTCAACATTTTTCATGTTGATGATAACTAAGGGTGATTCTAGAAACATCCTAGAGGTTCATCAACAGGCTTTAGGACGTGCCCATAGTCAGTCACACAAAACCCTTCACTTTGCACATGACCACAAGCACCTGGTACTATTTACTAGAATGGCCATGCATGATTGCTACAGATTTGATTGAATGCTGGATCAAAACTAGTACTTGGTTGGAACCTTCGAGAAACAACAATATGAACAACAACATCAAAAACCATCCCATGATATGAATTCAACTGGTCATAAGTACTGAAACCCTACGTTATTGGAAACTGCTCATGACTATACTAATTTGGAATTGGCTAATAATTGTAAAGGTGTTCTCTGAGTTTGTCAACATCATGAATAGAATTTTTGTACTTTTCACACGAGCACCTAATGTTGTTTCTATCCATGAAAAAGAATTGACTATCTGCAAATGTAAAAAATTCTCACAACCCCATACAAAACTCCTGTAACAATACATCTTCTACACCATGATAATTTTTTATTGTACATCAAATCCCTATTTTCTTCCACTCTTTATATCTACAAGTTTATAGTTTTAACAATATTACCAACTTTGACAACTTAAGAAAAATTCAATCTAAAGTAACGTCAAAAGCTTAAGCATCTTATCTGGTAATTTTAACAATAATTATACTACATTTATTCAATTTTTACCATAATTTAATAATTTAGAAATAAAAATCTAATTCTTAGATTCATGTATTTTGTACAAACTTGAAGATAAATGGAGATTTATTTGAGTTTAGGGGTGACAATTTTATAAACAACACGAGAATACGACATAAAGACGACCCAAAATTAATAGGTGTAAACACAACTTGAATCTAATCATGTCATTATCATGTCAACCTAAAAATGACACGATTAATAATGGGTTGTTTTGTGTAAATTCGGGAGTTTACAAGATAACCCATTAAATTTATCAGTTTACCCAATAATCTATAACAACACCTTAGCTTACCAATTTATTTAACCAATTAATAATACTATAATTTTGACATAGTTGTTGGTGCATTTATGGTAACTTAGTATTGTTGAATTTTATTCAATATGCTGCTCTTACGCTCGACTCTTAGTCTAAGTCTGTCTCGGTCATTCCTCATTCATTCTTCTCCAAATCTCATTCCACGACTACAAAAACAACCACACAAATCCACCACTTATCTCACAACACAAGTTCTCATTCAAGGTCAGGGTTACAATTTCTTTTGAAAACAAGCCTAACAAAATATGCCATTGTTTGCACCTAGTTCTGTAGGTCAGAATTTACAATTTCTTCTTGTTCTCTCTATATCTGTAGATGTGACCTCTATTTTCTTGTATTTGTCAATTTTTCTTATCATTCAGAGAACACATAACATCTAATTTCGATTTGACTTTTGTGCTTTGAATATCGTACTTTGACTATGTTGGGAGTTAGTCAAATTCTCTTTCGATAACTACTTTTTTTTTTGGTTTTCTTTTTCTTTTCTTTTTTTAACTTCATTTAGGTAAATAATTTTCTATTTTTATAACATGTATAGAGTAATTTTTTGTTAAGATTTTTTATTACTTGTTGAATTTCTTCATTAAATTTTTTATTCGTGCATTTGTTTGAATGGGAATTTTGTTTTGGTTAATATAGTCTCCAATTTTTCTTTAATAAAGTATGTTTCATTTTATGTCAAGCACATGTGGTTCAAGTCTTCTTGTACAAAATCTTTTGGGTTTTTTTCTCTTTTTTTACTTTTTTGTAAATAATTTTTTTTTTGCTTGATTATATTATTTTAATATTTTTCCTATTTTATTTTCTCCATCAAAATAACTATGACAAAAGTTGTCATCTTTTGTTTGATAAATAAATTTGCAACTCTTTGTAGGAAATAAAATTAATCAAGATGACGGTGAAACTACTATTGATTTACCATTGCTACCGTATAATGGTCCTCAAGAATTAGAATCAGGTACAACAAATGACAAAGATAAAGATGAAAAAAAGGCATAGAGAAATTAGTTGCAAAGAAAATAAATACAAGATCATACATGGAATCACTTTGATGAAGTATCAATTGCATCCGATGGAATTCAAAAGTGTTGATGTAACTATTATGATAGGGAGTATCTTAGGAAAAGTAGCCATGGGACTAGAAACATGAAACGCCATCTTAATGCCTGTGTTGAGGTCAAAACAAAGACACTAAACGAGCACTTACTGATGGAAAGGATGGTTCTCTTAAAAATCCTAGGATTGATCAAAAGAAATTTTGGGAGTTTCTTATATTTGTTGTCATCAATCATGATTTGCCTTTCTCATTTGTTGACTATAAGGGAATTAGAGAATTTTTTGAATACTTGAATGTAGATGCTAAACATATTACCATAAATACTACTAAAATGGATGTCTTAAGAATGTACGCTATTGAGGCTATGAAGGTTATGTAGAATGAATGGTAGAATAAAATTTGTTTAACTTCTGATTCATGGACTCTATTATTTAAATATATGGATGGTTTATCTCTTACAACTTATTTTCTTAACAAGGAATAGAATTTACAAAAGAGGATTTTAAATTTCTCTTATTTGCCTCCACCTCACATTGGTATTGCTTTGTTAGAAAAAGTTTTTAAGTTGTTTTGTTCTTGGGGAACTGAGAAATTTTCCTTCAGTTACATTTGATAATGCATCATTCAATGATGTGGCTGGTAATTTGCTCAAAAGTCAACTACTTTAGCGAGATGCTTTAATTTGTGGTGGTGAATTTTTTCAAATTCATTTAAGTGCTCACATTTGCAATTTGATTGTTCAAAATGGATTGAAATCAATTGATTATTCTGTTGATAAATTTACAAAATATGTGAATTATGTAAAAGGATCACAAGTTAAAGAGAAGAAATTCCTTGACTATGTTTTTCAGTCAAATTTGGATAGTATATAACTCTTAGGCAAGATGTTCATACTAGATGGAATTCAACATACCTTATGTTGAAGACTGGTTGTTACTTCTCTGTAAAGTTTTTAATTATTTGCATATGATGTATCCCGATTACAAATCTTGTCCAACAAGTGATTGAATGGGTTTTAGTGGAAATGATATGCATATTTTTGGAAGTCTTTTACACAGCCACTTGCACTAAAAATAAGTATCCATCAACTAACTTCTATTTTCCTCATAGTTTTGGTTCAACACACACTTCATACTAAAATGAAAATGCAAATAGTTTTTCATTTCATGGATACTAAAACATATGAAAAGTTCGGTTATAGTTGTTGTTCTTGATCCTCGGTATAAGTTCCAGCTTATTGAGTTTGCATACAAAAAACTCTATAGCGAGAAGTCTAAAGAGTGTTCTATGGTAGAAGAAAAGTTGTTCTTATTCTTTGAAGCATACATGAGTAATCTACTAAGCCATCAACTTCAATTATAGGTTACAATTCTCAACAAACTAGTAAAGAGACTTTGGAATTTTTTATGGTAATACTTATTTATCTTTCGTCTCTTGAATTACAATAACTATATTTATTTCTACCATAAACTTTTACTTAATAATGTATCTATGCTGATGTTTTCAATAATTTTTTAATTGGAGTTTGATAATTTTGAAAGTGAAGAGTATGTGACAAATGTGCAAAAGAGTCAATTGGATTTTGTACTAACATGAGCGCGTGAGTTCTTGGTCAATATTGTAGTTTTCATAGATCTGATATTCTTGAAGGTTTAACTTGTACTCGAGATTGGATATTTGGAAATGAAAGTAATGCTAATAAGATTATGACTTAATTTTTTCTTTTCTTTGATGAGTAACTTATTTATTCCATATGAATGTTCATACACCACAAAAAACACGAATTTGGAAGATCTCATCTAAGATATCGTAACTATCAACCCATCTTGTGAGTCAATTTATTGTTCTACTACATTGAGTAACAATTTATGAGGTAAATGAACTTGCTAATTTTAATTATTTGTTATTTCTTGTCACTACTATCTATTTGAGGATGATAACTAGATGATAAATAGATGATAAATTTTTAACTTGTATTGTATGTAGTTTTGTTTTATACTAAATAAATTTAATATTTGATATAATGTTTAAGTGGATTCAAAAACTTCTAAAAATTAAGGCATAGGTTGGATGTTGCATTTACATTCTATCTGGCAAGATTTTGTACAATTTGTGATTCAATATTTTGAATGAACTGAATATAATGGAGGAATGTCAATTTTAGTGTTATATGGGATTGTATTTCATGTACATGATAGTATTGTACTAAATTAGGTTTACTTATAAGTAATATTTGTGTTGGTTGGAAAGACTAGCTTTTGTTAATAATGAAATTCTACCTTGTAATGATTATGGTTATTGTTGAACCCCAGTTATGATAATCATGTTTCGATGATGACCAATCATACTAATGGTTTGCAATCAAGTGTGCAGAAGCAGGACTTTTCGGACGCAAGGGAGCATCCAACAAAGAAAGGTGTTCGGACACAAGAGAGCGTCCGACAAAGAAGAATCTGAAACAGCCTCGGACGCTGAAGACCGTCCGACAGATTGAACCCAAGATGAATGGACGATGAAGACTGTCTGAGTCAAGGAACCTGAAGCCAAAGAAGTTTTTGTCCTCAAGGATCGGACGCTGAAGACCGTCTGACAGACAGAGGTTCGGATGAAGCATAACGTCCAAACAGCTAAGTGGAATTTTTCCAGAGTATCGGACGCAAGGCCTGACGCAGAGGCCATGCATAGGACATCCGAAAGGTCCAACGGCTAGTTCGTTCAGATGCACACTCACAGCATCGGCCGTCCGAAAGACCAAACGGCTAGTTTCTCAGGAAACAAAAAATAGCCGTTAGAGAGCTGTTGAAAGCAATTTTTTGGCTTCTATGAATATCCTCAAGTCTATAAATGTAAAAAATAGAGTGAGGAACTACTATATTCAATAAAAGCACTTGTAAGAGCTATTTTGGGAGAAATAGGCTAAAATATTGTGGGTTGTATTGGTTTGGGTAGTAAAGTTCTCTTGGCTCAACTAGAGGATAAATTAGTGTGAGCAAGAGTAGACTAGTGAGTGATCTTCAAGTGTAAGAATGGAAGGATAACAAGTTTACAAAAGTGAGGTTGTAGTGTAAAACCCTTTGGCTCAACTAGAGGAACTTAGTTGGTGCAAAGGTGAGCCTACTTTGTGTACAAGAAGGTTATTGCCTCACCTTCTTTGAAGAGGCACTACTAGTGGATGTACTCCAAGTTTGAGAAGATTGGGAGTTTGGTTCGATATTCTTTATCTCAATCTTTTATTTCTTCTTTAAGCTTTTTGATTGTTAAATATTTATCTTTGATCATTTGTGCATAAGTATTCATTTGTTGCACAAAGTTTGCATTTTCATTAAGCACTTCAAAAGGTTTGTTTTTTTAAACAACCAATTCACCCCCCTCTTAGGTTGCTTGTTGGCCAACAGTTATATATCTTGTATTCTAATGGATATGTGTGCGCGCGCGTGTGTGTATATATATATATGTTATTGGTTTTTGGTTGTGATTTAATGTGTACACATGTATGGTATTTTCTTTAGGCATGTCTAAAATAAATGGTTTTGGTAAGGAAGGTTATCTAACTCATCAGGTTTTAAGTTAAAATAGGTAAGACAGGTTATGGGTTTGTTACTAGTATGTCGGGTTAAATTTATAACTATTATAATCAAGTAAAATCCTAATGGGTCATTAGTGTTCTGTGTGTTAACGCATAAATAAACATGTTATGAACAACACAACTTGAATGCTTAACAGGTCGTGTTAGAATATGAGTTTATTAACACAAACATGGTAATGACATGAACATGATAATGACACGACAAAATAATGACATGATACGACATGTTGTCTCCCTACCTGAATTCTTTAAAATCTCTAAATACTTTCTTAACATTCGAAGGTTGATGAATAGTTGGAAATGGCGGAGTAGAGCTCTAATGCAATTTTGGGTTTTGAAAATAAACCACTTCGTAGAGGAAATAACAACATATACAATTTTATATCTCAGGTTTCTTGATTTTATGGTAAAATAGTAATATGGGTTCGAAGGAAAGGATAAGTAATAGAAGAAAAAGATAGTGGAGAGAAGAGATGATTGTGTTTTATTTTTTCTTTGTATTTGATTATGCAGAATTTGGATTGAGAAAAAGTTGATATAGTGCCTATAACGACATCATTTTGAAGTAACTATTTAATGACTAGTGATGAATTAAGCGAAAGAATGAGGTTGTCGCTAAATAGTACTAATATTAATGATGAATTGCTTTCCAAGTACAAATATAAGCCCATAACATACCAACAGAGGCTAGTTGTGTCTAAAAATAATGCAATTTGCGAGACCTAGCATGACAGACCTATACGTAACTTGGCTAGTTTCAAAGTACATTAAAAAATTAGTCACAACATTGTCATCATGCAAAACTTAGCAATAAAAATCAAAGACCTAATATTTTGACATAGTGAAATATGCATGCCATACTAAGTGACAAAATCAACAATGCAATATTTGATGATGATGCTACAAAATTTATGCACAGTAATTCTTTCATCACTAAATTTGCGACATCTGTTTTGTTAAAATATATTTTTCTTCTTACAAGTCGAAATTGGCAAATATTTTGCAATGAACAGGGTATCATAAAATTTTTGATGTCATTAGAGATAAATTTGAAGCGAAGGTGAAATATATCAATAAGTTTGTTGCTAATTTGCAATGAAATATTTTAGTCACAAACCTTCCTTACTAAATCACATGTTTTTTGTAGTGGCATCATAGTCATGTTGACTTGTAGAAATCTATTGAATTTGAAGAGATATTGCCGCTGGACTAATCAAGAAGATTCATAGTAGATGTCTTGGAAATGATTGGATACTCAAACTCTTATTTAATAATGGAAGAATCATCATTATATGCCTTTAACAATGCATTGAAAATCTTTGCCCCATTAAGGAAGAAGATGTATTTTCACGTGTACATCGGGCAATAAATTTTTGTTGTAAATTGTATTTTCACGCATTTATGAGAAAGAATTGAACTTATCAATCTTAAGATTTTGGTTTTGATAGCTAGCCAATCTTTGAGCTAGATACTTTAAACTATCGACTTTTTGAGCAATCAATTAAATTTTAGTATGAATTTGAGTATAAATAAGAGATAGGGATTGCCCTACTAGCCCTATATGAAGTTGGGAGAGAAAGAAAGAAGAAATATCAAAAACAGTCTATATTAGTGTATTCATTCCATAGGCAGTTCTGTTGGTTCCGAAGGGCAACCTAAGAGGGGGGTGAATTAGGTTGTATCTAAAACAAACCTTTTTATGTGCTTAATAAGAAATTCAAACTTTATGCACCAAATAAAAACTTAAGCACAAATGAATACAATAGATATTCAACAATTTAAGCTTAAAGAACAAATAAGAATATTGAGATTAAGAGAATCAAACCAAACTCCCAAGCTTCTCAAGCTTGGAGCTTTCAACTACAAAGAGTTTCTTACAAAGCAACTACCAAGTTCACAACTTGAAGTTTAACCACTAAAAGTCTCTTCAAAGTAATCTAGGTGAGACAATAACCTCTTGTACACAAATGAGGATCACTCTTGCTCACACTAATTTCCTTTAGTTGAGCCAAGAGTTTTACATTCACAACCTCCCTTTGTTACAATTGTTATCTCTCAACTCTTATACTTGAAGAACTCTTACACTTCTAAGCTCTTTTCACAAAACTACCTACAATATTACAACACTTGTTCCCACTATTTCTCCCAAATAGCTCAAAAGTTATTTATAATCAATGTAGAAGTCTCTTCTATTTAATCAGGCTTAGGGGTATTTATAGTTTCCCAAAAACTACTTCCAACAACTTTTCAACGGCTATTTTCTGTTTACTGGAAAACTAGTTGTTGGACCTTTGTGAAAAGAGCTTAGAAGCGTCCGACGCTGCGTCCGTTCTCTGAGGGTATTCGTTCGGACGTCCGAGTATGCGTCGGAACATGCGTCCGATCGAAGCAAAGTCTTCTGAAAATATTATCAGACGCTGTTTTTCGTCCTAGACAACTTCAAATTCTTTGTGTCAGGATGATGGTCTTTCGGACAGTCATTTGCGTCCGAACCTACATGTTTTTCTGCACACTTGTTTTCAAACCATTAGTGCGATTTGGTCATCATCAAAACATGATTAACATAACTGGGGTTCAACAAGTTCATCCTATTTATAAGAGTACAAATGAACATTTAAGTCACGATAGATGTCATGTTTTTTGATAATTAAATAATGTGTCTTGTTAAAACCTTATTAGGAAAAACCTAGTAGGACAAAAATCTAGTGAAAGAAAAACAGTATACAATGTTTGTAGTACACTTCTGTATGTTGCCTCATTAAAAAAATTACTTGCAAAATCTATTGGGACAAAACCATAGTTAAGAGAAAAAGAATACAGTGTGTACTGTTACTCCCCCTCATAAAAACTTCATTCGTTCCTTGGGACGACGTATTTCGATATCGCAAACTAACTTTTCAAATATTTATGTTGGTAGCGCGTTTGTGAATAAATCAGCTAAATTATCACATTAGCGAAAAATAATGTTTTTGGATGTCAATATCACCATTCTTCTAAAGATCATAATTGTAGAAAAACTTTTAAAAAATATGATTCGTTCTATCTCTTTTGATGTAACCTCCCTTCAACTAGATAATACATATTACATTGTTTTTATATAATAATGTTGGCAGCTTCTCTCATAATGTTAAACTACATATCCTCCAGATATGTTGAGTTAATAACCTTAGCCAAATATAGTCTCAACTTGTCTCATATATTGCAATTAATTCTTTATAATTGAAAGAAGTAGCAGCTAAAGTTTCTTTTGTTGAAAGTCATGATATAGTTGTATATCCACATGTGAATAAATAACTCATTTCAGATAGAATTTTATGTGGGTCAAACAAATATCTATTATTTATATAGCCAATTAATTATAATTTAGATTTATTTTAATAATATAAACCCATATCAATAGTCCCCCGGAGATATATAAAAATATGCTTAACGCCATTCTGGTGTCTTTATATTAGAGAATAACTAAATCTCAAGTCCTGCTAAAAAATTTACAGTAAATGCTACATGAGGTCGTGTATTATTAGCAAGATATATTAATGTTCCTGTAGTACTGAGATATGGTATTTCGAAAACAAGAAGTTCATCATTCTCCCGAAGGCGGACACAAATCTTTTTTCACATCAAGCATTCTTACAACCATTAGAGTACTCAATGAATGCACTTTATCCATATATAATCATTTTAGTATTCTTTCTGTATAAATTGATTCATGCTCAAAATTTTCATATGTTAAATGTTCAAATTATAGACCTATACAAAATTTTGTTTTGTCCATGTCTTTCATCTCAAATTCTTTCTTTAAACAACTCATTGTCTTTTAAAACTTTTCAGGAATTATAATAATATTTATATCATCAACATATACAATAATTATCACAATCTATGATCCAGTTCTTTTTATAAAAATACATGAAAAATTAGATCATTGTTGCAACCCTCATTCAATAGATATTCACTAAGACGATTATACCACATACACCCTATATTACTTTAATCCATACAAGGATATATGTAATTTTATTGAACAATTTTCTTAGAAAATTTTACTTGCTTTAGGCATGTTAAATCTTTCAAAAATTTTCATATAGATATCAATATCAAGTAAACCATATAAGTAGACTATAACAACATCATATCCATTAGATGCATTTTAACTTTTTCATAAAATGCCAGACAAATAAGATATCTAACAGTAATTATTTCCATCATAATATTATATGTCTTTGCATAGTTATTATCGAATCATTGCAAAAAAACCTTGTGCGATCAGGCAATCAAGCATACTTTATATAACATAATTTCAATTTTTTTGCATTCTGTTTTCACACAAATATCATTTGTACCCCACATTTTTAAATCTTTACGGGTTTCGACGACAGGTCCAAAAACTTCGTGTTTCAAACGTGAAATTAATTCTTCTTAAATTAAGTCTTTCTATTTTGACCAATCATATCTATATCGATATTTTTTGAAAAAATTATATTCAAGATTGTTAGATTCCTCGCTTTTTATTTAAGATATCAGCTAATATTATAAATAATAATATGTCAACAATAATATCATTTTGCTTCCATTTTTTTCCAGTAAAGCATAACTTATCTAGATCTCTTCATTTTTATTAGATTCAGGTACCCGATCCACTTCTGAACTTTTATGATTAGTTATGACTAGGGTCTCTTTACAAATACACACCTTCTTTGTATGACCATCTTGAACATTTCTCATTTCCTCTTATAGGAATTCTTATATTTGGAACTAACTGGTCAACTATGTCTTATACATGGCTAACTATCATTTATACTGATAAGTTGTCCTACTGGGACACCAATTTGAATTTCAATTAGAAGTACGATTTTCAGATTATGCAATCAAAAAAATTTATCATGATAATGTTGGTAAATTTATATGTCGGACATCTGATGATATTTTTATATTAAATTGGCATAGTTATTGAACATCCTAAAGCATTTGTTTATACCCAAAATGATCTAGTATAATTGTTTGTTTAATAAAACGCCTCTAATTAATGGTTAGACAATTACTTATGAGAACAAAATTACCTACTTTTGTATAACAACATGCATTGTTGTATGCAGCAACACTTATACGCATCAAAACAATAAGTAATATTAAGTTTTCCCTTTATAATTGCCTTTTGGTTAGGAGACTAATTTTTTCTATCTAAGAGTTTTTAGTTTTGTAGTATATATTGCAATTACTCCACCACAATATTTTCTTTCTTAAATATTTTTACCACCAACCAAACGGTCAATACTTCTTTCAGTGAAGAAATCATCAATACTATGATCATGACTAAAATAATTATAGACAAAATTTATTTCTGTAACTTTGGCATACGACTGGTACATGAAGTCACTTTTTTCATGACTTCACTTTGTTTGTACTTTGGCATATGAAAGGTACGTGACCAATTGATTTTCATGCTACAACGATAATATTCATTTTTTAGTATTTTCTAGTGAGATTATTTTGACTACTATTTTCTTTCAATTTATGTCTTCTTTAGAATTAATCCACTTTTGGTGGTATGAGTAATTGTTACAGC
This sequence comes from Cinchona pubescens, assembly GCA_025175665.1. Classification (NCBI taxonomy): domain Eukaryota; kingdom Viridiplantae; phylum Streptophyta; class Magnoliopsida; order Gentianales; family Rubiaceae; genus Cinchona; species Cinchona pubescens. The sequence goes on along the minus strand of JANKKI010000049.1, from coordinate 2,045,718 downwards.
CTCGTCTATAGCTACTGTCATGTCCATGATATAAACATAATTATTTTTTGAATTGCTATACATAACCACATTCACTTCAGAGAATGGAACTGATTCAGGCATGATTGCATACACTTTAGGAAATCAAGAATACCAGGCATAGTTGCATTCACTTCAAGGAATGAAACAAATATAGTGGGACGGGGTTCATGATTCATTATTTAACTCAACTCCAAGCATACATGAAATTAATTCGAATTTTAAAACCCTTTTAAGGTATTGTTACTGCAGAAACATATTTGAGACATGAAAAGTAGATAATATTTTTTTTTTCTCTAACATATTTCATTAGGGATTGTTTAAACTTCTCCATAGATTTACTGGATATTTTACATGAAGAAAGGAAAATCATATATTTTGTCTTGTCCTAATTGGAGGTAATATTTTCCTTCTTCATGGTGTCTTTAAGACCCATATATTCGAAATGTATTTCAACATCCAAATTTTGCCTGTTATGTCAAGGATCATAAATTCAAATTTAGTAAGATATGATCCAAACTAATTTAAATAATAATCAACAATGGTATTGAGGTAGTACAATTAAATTAAAAGTACATAAAAATCAAATGTGATGATAGAAAATTACCCAAGATCAAATCATACCTTGGTTATGATTATTTAAATTTCTACCGTCGTTGTGTTGTTTTACCAGTTATACGTCAATTGATTACTGTCTAGTGCTGATAACATATTATAAAAATTAAAAAAATATATGGAGTTAGGAGAGAAAGAGAGAAGAATTTTAAAAAATTAAATATTCAGTGTATTCATTCCATAGGTAGTACATCCTATTTATAGGAGTACAAATGAACATTTGAGATACAAGACAAGTCAATAACGTAAGGCATAAGACTTTTCAAATAACATAGACGTCCACTTTGACTAAGTAGATGTCTACTATCTTTAGAATTACTTCAATACAACAATATATAATTGAATTATATCATCAAAGAACACATTATAATGTTTAGGATTCCTTTGATTATTTTCTTCAAAACTTGACTTGAGAATTTGATAGCTTGAATTCAAAATTTAACTCAAGAGTTTGATAACTTAATTTGAAAATATTGACTTGAGCGCTTGCAAGCTTGATCTCAATATTTGACTCAAGAGCTTGATCTAAAATTTTCATTCATGGGTTGGATTGATTTCGAACGTGAACTTGAGGGTTTGAAAGTTCGATCTCAAAGTTTGACTCGAGATCTTAGGAGTTTGTTGAACTTTGACCTTTACAAACCTCGACTTGATGGCATGCTTGAGGGCTTGAAGAAATATGTATAATTTGAAACTCGAATATCTTTTAGCACTCGATGAGAATATGAATGCATGTATATATGCATAGAGGCAATCCCTAGGGAGAAATCAAAAAACTTGTTTAGTGGAAGAAAAATTTATATAATCTAAAGATAATTTTTATTATTCTAACATTTCACTCTTCCAATATAATTGTTCATTTCCTAATCATCCAAATTCTTTTAGATGTCTAGGTTCATTTCAATAGTAAAAGTCATTGCAAGATAAGTAATGTTAATATATAACTTGTAAAAATAGCAAACAATTTATATAGATATTATAATTACAAAACTATACTGCAATTTGATACATAATTTTATCACAGATGTTTCTCTCGCTCTTTATGCTCTTTTGAATGTGGTAGCTAGCAAATTAAACCAAATCGTAGAACTTATACATTTTTGACATTGAAGTTATTGATTATTAGAAAGACTGAAAAAATACCATCTATCTTTACTTTCACTTATATTCCATATTTTACCAATACTCAATTGATGTAACCTAATAATTAATTGCTAAAACAATATAACTTTAGTTAGATTGTTGTCCAATTATTCACTAATTCAATTTTCCTATTAATCAAATATAACAACAAATTTCACGGAAGTGGAACAAATGTGATTATTTAATTATGATTGTTAATTCATACCACATTTATACTTGTCAACGGGGACAATACGTTCATAAAAATTAATACACATCGATACAGGGGTTATGATAATACAAGTGAGGACAGCTACCCACTGCCCCATTGTGCCTCTTCCTAACATCTTTATTTATTATTGTAGGATGTGATTAGTTGTAAGGATTTGGCATTATTCTACTCTAAAAATACATGATGTTATCTCTTAACGAGATAAACCTAATTAAATAAATATTAGAACTACCACAATACTAAACTGTATAAATAAAAATACATAAGGAATTGGATTACCAATAATATCATTTCTCATTTTAATAGTTGAACAAAATGATGATTATTAATGTATAGATTTATATGATATGGGGCAATTTTATTGTCAAAAGCACTCTACAATGTTAAATTAAAATTTTAATCAACCTAAACATTTTTTTTGTCACATAGATATATCTGCATAGAAATAACGGTTAAACATATACACACACACACACACTTAGGTTGAGATGGCCTTGGTCTGGCTAGCCCATGGCTCACACAGTCGACCCAGCCCAACCCAAGAGTGTGTGTAATGGACTGAACAGTACTAATATGCTCGATTTTCTAAACCCTTGGCCCGATGTTATTCAAATTCAAGTTTTGAATTTTGGAGGGCAAAATTTAAAAGTAAAACACTAACATCACCATCAAAGTACTATTGATAAAAAAATTAGATTTTGAAAAGTGACAAACAAATGAGGACGGCGGTAATACTAAACATAGGCTTAATTCACATTACACTCTCTTATCTTGCTTTTAATTCTCTTTTCACCCTAAATTCAAATTTTGGACACATTACACCAATTATTTTCAAATTCATCCTACTTTAGCCCAGTTTTTACACTATTACTAAAATTATCATATGTTGCAACCGTGCACACCATGCATCTAAAGAGAAACATTCGCTCAATTTCTTCACAGGATAAAAATTGGAACAAAGTAGGATGAATTTGAGTGTTGGAGGTAAAATTGCACCCGTGTCCAAAATTTAGAATTACAGGGTGCAAAATAAAAATTGATTATATGTTAGAAGTGAAAAATAGAGTTAATTTTGGCTACCTCAGTTGATGCTTTATGCGCCTAAACAGGTGAACGGTCTCCAGATACTTATGTACACATCAATCTTGTAATGGTGTTAAAAACTAGCTATTGGGATGATTCTGAGAGTTATACACATTTGTCTAAACTTGAAATTGGAGATATAAAGTGAGAATCCAATGCAAGTTAGAGGTACAAAGTATAACAGTACATTGCCAAATTACAGAGTTAATCAGACCGGCACAACTTTTGGAGATATTCCAATGTCCCATAATTTATAGTTGCAAGAAATTTCGAATGTCAGTCAACGATCTAGTCACCGGTTTGACCAGTAAACCTCGTTGACTAAATCAATGAGGTGCCTTTATTTTTAAATTTAAATGACTTTTTTCTAATTATATTTTTGTATTTTTCTTCTTGGACTACTGCATAATAATTTGTAGGGTAATAAGTAATAAATTGGAAACATTTGTAATAATAAGTAATAATATTTATACATTTTTCCTCTTGGACCAATAAATACTAACTTGGACTAATAAGTACTAAGTTGAGCTAATAATATATAAATTTGAATAAAATGAGTACTATCTTGAATTAACAAGTACTAAAATAGCATAAAATAAAGAATTACATGGTCTAATAACTAATAACTTTAAGTAATAAATAATCACTTGAGCTAATAAGTAATGATAAATGAAGTACTAATTGATAATAACTTCAAATAATATGCAATAACTGGAATATTTAGTGATAACATGGTCTTTTTTTTAATCACCTCTCCCCTACCCCTTAGTGATTCGAATCTATAACCAATAAATTATAAGAGAAGTATATAACTACGTAAGCTGCATTTTGTTCCCAATTAATAACATGGTTTGATAACTAATGACTTGATACTCTTAATTATAACTTGCTCTGATAAGTTATGAAAAAAATGAAGTACTAATTAAATAATAAATTCAAATAATATGTAATAACTTGGACCACTAAGTACAATATTTGAATAATAAGTAATAACTTAGATTATTAAGTATTAAGTTGAAATAGGATAAGCAATAAATTAGTCTCATTTCAATTAATAAAAAATGGGCATGGCTGTAGGCCAGCACGGGCATGGCACAGCACTGGCGTGAGGGATAGGTCTAGGCCTAATATTTTTCATTTCAACCTGGCCCAGCGCGCCTGGGCGCCCTAGCCCGTCACTCCTCTTCCCATGAATAGTTATAACCCACCGGACTTTGGCCCGGTCCAATCCGACCCCTTGTCATGCACTCCTATTGTTCCAAATTGATTCTTTTTTTTTTTTTTTTCAGGAATCCTATTTTCAAAAAATAATAATGATTTTATTGTATGTGAGTGCCTTTTTTCAAATCCTAGCCTCCAAAATTTATATTTTGAGGTTGAATACACTATAAAATATATGACTAAAAGAAGGGATAATATTGAAAATAAAGATTAAAGATGTTTTCTGACTTTGTTAAAGTTTTAAGATGATAAGTATTTTATAGCATTAATTTTATAATAGAAATCATAACACTTCGAACATGATAGAGAGAGTATATCTTAAGCTTATGGTAGGTCTCTAAACATGCAATATTCCAATTGCTGGTAAAATTGACTTGGGATGAATACCATCAGTGTCAGATATAGGGGTTGGGTTTTGTTGGGGTAAGACTATATAATTACATATTTAGGGACAATTTTATAACTTTTATAAAATTTTAAGCTGGAAAAGTCTAATTTTTTATACAGGAATAATTAAAATTTTAAATATTTCAAAGGGAAAAGAAGTATAATTCGTAACACTTAGATGGCCAATACTCTATTGAGTTATATTTGTTGGACAATTTTATAATTTTTGTACAATTTTAAGTGCACAAAAAATTTAATTTTTATAAAGGAAACTGATAACTTGACAGAAAAGCATACCCTATTAAGGCTATTCTTGGTTGGACACAGTCCAAGACATTACCTTGGACCATAGGGCCCATAGTTGTTCCTTTAAAAATTTCTCTCATCTTGGGGGCAAAATTCTCCGCATGCCCCTTCCCAATCTCTGGAAAATGACAAAAAAAAAAAAAAAAAAGACTTACTATAATTCGTTGGTAAACTTTTGTATGGAGCAAAGCTCATGTCTATAAAATATGAAGATTGTGGGTCTTACTGTGAAATTCACTATAAAATTTATATTAAAATTTACAAAACTTGTATGCTGTGGGTGCATGGAATTAGATCCATGTATAAGTTTTCCAAATTTGTTGAAAGGTAAAGATTTAGATAAATTTGGTCTTTGACTCCACTTGTAAACCTTATGGTATTGATTAAATGTTATAGAATCTATGATATAAGTTGATGTAAGCAAAATTTTATAAAATTTAATTTTGATCCCAGAGTCTATAAGTAAAATCAATGGCTGATTCTATGTAAGTATTTTTCATTCTTGAAATATGTTTTGTATTACTTTCTGGAGGTCAATCAGTCAGTTAGGCTTTCTACCGAAGAAATATCTAAAGAGAAAGTCAGGCACGTGGGATGACTATCAGTAACTGGAGTAATATGTTGCTTTAAGGAATTGAACGAGTTGTCAAATGTCAACTAGGATGAAGAATCAGAAGTATAAGATATTCTAGGACTTTCAAGAAAGACAAAAATTACAGATTATTTACGTAAACAAAAAATTACAGATTACATGAATATCTATTTTTGAGAGCACGATCTTCGTTCAAGTTTCATTAAAGCATTAATGGTTGAAGGATTTTCCTTTTCCTTTCTTTTTTTTTTTTTTTTTAATTAGAATGTGTTACAAAAACGTAGTAATGTTTTCCAAAACTTTTCGTAAAGGTATTTCCAAAACTGTGCTAACCAAGCCAAAAATTTTCTTTGCCTACATACGATATTTTTTTTTGTCTTTTTATTTTAGGTTTCAATCGCCAGTTAAAAAAAAAAAAAAAGTTACTTCAAAATCATTGGTCAAAACTAAGGGAAAAAAAAGAGTAAAATTAATTTGAAATGACCAAAATACCACAACAAATAATTATGAGAAGATTTATATGTTAATGGCACAACAACAACCTTATTGATACACAAAATCAATGTAAAATGATCAAAATACCCTCGTACCTCTAATCTTTCTTAATACCAATGGGGAAGGAAATTTTGGTCATATTCATATTCATATTCATTTTGCCGTTACAATAAGATTGTTGCTGTTCCAATAACATTGGCCATCCAAAACACAATGCCGAGGAGAAGAGCTCTTTTAATTTCTGTTAAAAGCTGAGACTACAAAATAAAAAAAGGCCGAGAAAGTTAGCCGTTTGAGACGGATAAGATAATGGAGCTAATTACAATGAGAAATTAAAGCAGAATCTCTTAGTGGACATTTTTATTCACTCAATCCATCACTGAAATCTAGGAAAAATGGAAAAAACATTAAATGTAAATAAATTTTAAAAAGCCTATTCCTATTTCTTTTTCTTTTTCTTTCTCCCATGGGGCATCTTATGGCGCACGATACGGAAATTTCTATTCAATTATAGTTAAAATAATGTTAATTATTGGAGCTAAAGACAAGTATAGGGTGTCTCAATTAATTGTTGATCTCATCATCCTGTGGTCCCACACCAAGGTGTCAAGCCGTGCCGCCGGCGTTCCTCCTCCTCCCTTTCCATCATTCCCCGTCGAAACACCGTTGAATATTCCGGCAGTTCACCAAGATCAGCAAAAAATGACTCGTCATCGTCTCGCATTGTGAAGGCCATTGCCACGTCAGCATCAGTCACCCTGGCCTCGGTCAAAATTGGACTCTCTAGCATGGTACAAGATGTTGTGCACTCAAAATCCGAGAACCATCCATATTCATTTGAACAAGAAATTAAATTTCGCGTCAGAATTCATAAGCTCTGCTTGGCTAGCAAATTTTGTAGGCTTTTCTTCTTCCTCTTCCTCCTCATCTTCGGATTTTGGGGAATTTGTACTATCATCCTTTGTTGTCTTTGTATTGTAGCCTTCTTAATTGAGGCGTAACTATTTTGATTTTGGTTGTGATTGTTTTTATTTCTAGAGGCAGGGCAGGGATGATTATGCTCACAAGAGTATGTGACCACTAGCATGTTAGGATCCATTCGGTTCCTCTCCACTTGTTTTCTTGCTGGACATCCCTTAGAACTACTACATCTATAGTATCCCCTACAACAATCAACAATTAATAATGATTGGGATGTTAATTTTGTTAATGAATTTGTTATTAACATGATTTAAATAATTTTAAGGAAATTAAATGAAGAATGAGTAATATTACGGAGAATAAGAATATGGCAAATATAATTTTACTATCAAATACTTCTATCCCCTTTATCTTTTTACAGACATAAATTAGAGTTTAAAACTATCACAAAAAATTATAAGTAGAATTTGTTTGATTAAATGCTTTAATTTTCAAAATTACAATTTGATTATACTATACTCCAATAATAATTTGGATATTTTGTATTCAAAAAGAATAATATATTTGCATATTTTAACAAAATTAATTCAGGAATCATTTGTATTGCTAATAATTACCTAGGATAAGGAGAGCCTTTGATAGGCTTCTGACCGTACTTCCTCCAAGCCCAAGAATCGGACGGTGGAGCACCCATCTCACCCTTGAACCTTGATCCCTCAACGTCCTTGATTGGCACTGACACCACTCGTTTCTGTGTGGATCGCCTACTACTATAACAAATCCCAACAACGTGTTAATATTGTGCATGCACAACATAAATTCCAAAAGGGTGGGGGGGGAGAGGTCACACCCAAGCGAAACTAGGAAAAATGATGCATTAAAAAAATTCATACAAAAACTACTAACCTTTTCTTAGGAGATGAAGTACAAGTCATCGTCTTGCTATCATTAAGCATGCTAAAACGAGGAGAATCTCCACTATTTTCATGTGAATTTTCTGAATCTTCTTGTTCAGTGATAAAAGGACTGTTCACAAATCTACTGTCCATCCCCCTAGTAACTCAGGATCACATCTAGTGTTGATAAGTGAGAGATTGATGATAACAAGAAATAATGGAAAAGTGGGGAAAGATTGGTTGGGGTTTTAACATGGGTCCTAAATGTTGACAGATGGGTAATGGTATAGTTGTTTATACAGGACGTGCAAGCAAATGTGAAAATAATACCAAGTCCAATTATTAAATTATGGTGTGAAAGCAGCCCTTGATGTTGATTTGTGTGCTTTCATATATTATGAATCTGAGATTAATGGGCACCCAGTTTCGGACTCTATCCATGTACTATTTTCTTTTATGTTTATTTTATGTTATTTTTTTACTTTGTTCTGAAGGTTTATGATATTTTATTGCTTCCAATTCCATGTATGAGAAGTTTTCCACTCGGATGTAAATATTATCAGCAAATGTACTTGGGGATAATTTTTGAAACCCTTCTTTACATTTATATTAATTTCATTTAACACTCTTAAACTTTCAAAAATCTCATAAATTTTGCATAACCTACTCTTTGTTGTACGTTAGTCTAATTAAAAAAATATTAACAATTCAATTTATAATGGAAAAGCTTATTAAATTTCAGTTTTATCCTTTTTTGGCACACTAGTTAAGTTAGTATCAAAATTTAATTAATTAGATAGTAATGAGAAATGAACTCTATAATTAACAAATAGAAATTTGTTAATATTGTATAAACTTTAATTCTATGTTTTGTTATATTTATAATGCTTTGCAAATTAAATTTTAATTTGGGAGGATTTGTAAATAGATTTAACATTCTAAATTAGAAATTTTGCAATGATCATCTTTTTATACAAATTTGGGAGAGGATTATAGTTTCAGGCTTTTGTTATTGAATTAATAAAAAAATATGTAAACTAAATTTAAGTTTGACGACAAATATTCTTATTAAGTAGTTTCTTTACTGATTAAGTTAATAGACTGAATACACTTTACATTAATTTAAAATATAGTGCTCAAGACTTCAACATTTATTTTTTCTATCACAAACTGGGAATTTTAAAAAGGAAAAAAAAATCGAACTTTGAAAAGTACTAATAAATATAATGAACAAACACATACACATCAAGCTTTCATATCTCAACTTTTTATATATTTTTTAACTTTTACAAATTTTTAAGTTTTCTTCGATGAATATTTGATATAAATTCACTTTTATTGAATAAATTTTATTAAAAAAATAAACAAATTTACATGAATTCTTCAGTACAAAATTGATTTGTTTGACTTTAAAAGTCAAACAGTGATAAACCGAATGGGACAGAGAGAGTAATACATTTTCGTTATATGTCTAAAGTAACTAAGATAAAATTGTGAGTATGAATTCTTTAATAATTTTTTTTTTTTTAACTTCGGCTCACAAGTTATAATAAATAAAAAAGTTAAGAGAGTTTTATGAAATTTTTAAAAGTTTGGAAAAGTTAAATGATATTAGCATAAATCGTAGAGAATTTTTAAATTATCCAACGTACTTGAATCGGTAAATAATAGTGATGAAGCAAATATCTTCTTTATGAACGGTAACTTAGGGAATGATTCCTTAAAAGGGAACGTAAAATTTTCCTGTAATTTATACTAGTGGGAAGGCACACACATAGTGTGAGATTTAAAAAAACAAAGAAAAAAGAGAAAGAAGTTACACGTAGTAGTTATTAGTGGTAGTTTATCATGATATTATTAATATTAATAAAGCACAGTTTACCATGATATTATTAATGTTAATAATATATAAAGAAAGAGTGTCTTGATGTGATGTAATTATTTATATTACCTCTTTTATCCTTGGTAGTTTTAAAACTTTCCCACATAATTACTCCTAAAAATTCTCCCTATTTTTTAGTTAATAATTATTAAAATCACACACACATTAATGTGTGTCTAATCTACTACAGTCTTACTACATATAAAGGGAGAGTCCCATTTGGTATGGTGGTCTTTCCCTTTGGGTTCCTAATTAATTAATTTTTAAATTTTAAAAAATAACCACTATCAATGCAAAAAAAAAAAAAAAGAAGAAGAAATAACTCCCATCAAGTAATCAGAAAAAAAAAAAAAGAAGTGGTTTAAAACTAACTAATTTTTTAGTTACTTACAAAAACTATCTTTTAAATTTATTTAAAAAATCCGTTTAATTTAACAATATGATAACTCTAGCAAACTAGAGTTATTTCACTCTAAATTATAGCATTTTGATAGTTTAAATCCTGTCTCTTATAAGTAATTGAAGATTTTAATTATTTCTTTCATTTGAGTTTGAATTTCCGTTCTTGATTAAATAAGATAAGTTTTTATTAAATTTCTAAGTTAATTAATTGCTTAATGGTATTAATATTATGCAGGCAAAAAATTAGAGGTTGGAAGCTGGAATGAACGACCAAATTGCAATAATGGAAGAACATGAAGAATACTGGGAAGAGAGTCGAGATCGCGATCTCAAACTTTCCATATCGCGATCTTGACTCTCTGAGGGTTAAGTTGTAAGGGCAATTTTGTAAACTTTCAGCCAACAACTCCTGATTTTTGCCTTGTGTAACACTACACTATTTAAACTATTTAAAAATTGGAAGTGAAGTAAGTAGAGTTAGTAGTAGATAGTTAGTAGATTTTAGGATAGTTTAGGATATCTTGAACCCCAAATTTTCTTATTTAATAGAATTTTCTATTTAATTGTCTCTTAGATATTCTTTTAATTTCTTGTCAAGTTCAAATTTTGATTAGATAATCGTAGTGGATTAGTCGCAAGGTTCGCATAGATATAATTTTTACTTGCTTTCTAGTCTAATTTAGTTAGAATTTCTTTGCTTGCAATCTAGGGTTTCTTAGGAAAATTAGGATTCTTGATAATTTCTTGCTTTTTATATAAGAATTCTCAATTTTTTGCATTAATTTCTAGTTAATATCCTAGGGGGTTTTATCTATTTTTATCAAAAATCTAAAAATACTTAGATTTCAAGTAATTAACTCTTTCCAATTTCTAGTTTAGAAATGGTTGCTTTTAGTTTTCAAGGTTTCCTATTTGTAGTCCTTTTAATTGGGTAATTTGCTTGCGTTTAATTTTAGTCTTAATTTGGTTAATTAGGTTAGAATTAAGTGCTTTCCATTACTTGTTTTTACTAGATTAGATTAACTAGTTTCTTAATATCGTAATTGGTTATTTTCACTTACTTGCTTTTTAGTCAATCTAGCTTAAAATTAAGTTTTCATCGCTTTCATTTAATTATGGTTTTTATTAGAATAGTTTCATCATCCATTGTTTGATTTTGCTTAACAACACAAATATGCGTAAATTTTGGTAATTGCCTTCCAACAATCCTTGTGGGACGATATTCACTCATCCTATACCACTATCAACTCCGTATACTTGCGGAAGTTAGGTAGAGTATAGTGAATTAGTGTGGCTAATTAATTATTGCTCCACTATCAACTCCGTATACTTGCAGAAGTTAGGTAGAGTATAATGAATTAGTGTGGTTAATTATTGCTTGTTTGTCATTTCAAAGTTGAATTCTACCTAACGAAGCAATCACAATACTAAATTATTTAATTAATGTTATACTTATAATTTTTCTTTTATATGACACATAGATATATTGTGCCAAAACCAGTAGTATATATATAAAGTAGGGGAGGATTTTTACATCGTTATCTTATGTTTTGTAAATTTATCCTCCTTACTCTCTTTATATATTTTCTTTAACTACAAATAATTTTTTTTCCATGATTCCCTTTCCACCTTTCAATCCCCACTCCCTATCTTATCCTTTTTACTAATTTTTTATTTAAATTTTCACTCACTTTTCTTTTTTTTTTAAAAGAAAAATTGTGCAGTTTTCCCTTTTCTTTTAAATTACACACACATAACATATTCAGTGTACCTTTCCTACTTATATTAATAAAATGACAAACACTGAATATAAGAGAGAGTCTCTCCTTTTATATTAGTATATAGGAGTATAGATATGAAATGAACCAAGAGTTGGATAGGATTTCAAATAAAAGTTTTACAGCTTTAAATAATTAATTTGTTAAATAAGATAAGGTTGAGCAAAAATACACACAGTTTATCTATAACATTTTTACGTATTATATGACCTTCTATACGAAGCAAGAGACTACGTAAATCTGTTGCCTATAATTGTTTGGTCACCAAGTGTGAGATTTATTTTGCCAAAATTGGGAAAGTACCTAGAAATAATTAAATAAAGTGAACGTTCTCATACTACATTGATGAGTTTAAAAGTTTCAGAATTAAATCCTTTCCCAATAACTAAGGATATCCAATTTGAAATGTCAAATCCTAGAAAAAAAAAATACTTACTATCCTTCTGAATTTATTACTGGTTGCTTGGTTTTAAATGCAATGGACTGGCAATTGAATCAGTTACCGGGCATTGAAGAGATAATTTCAGTAAGATTCCTGGTTTGATTTCTATACTATTATAAAACTAAATTAAAATTATTAAACTTGACAACTAATTAGAATAGAAATACAGTAAGTGTAGAAAAGTAGAGAAATATTAAAGAATTTCAAATGCTTTATATTATTTGATTTCATTAGATCATTACAAATAAGTTATCAAAGACTCCTATTTATAGGGTTACAAGATAGAAAATTTATAAATAAATATTTAATATAATACATGAATCATTGGAATCAACAAGTTTTTACATATTTCAAAGAAATGAATATCACAGTAACCGATGTGCTTAAGGGGACAAATGGACATCCATATTTATAGAATTCATGAGAATTCATAACACTACCACTGAGATGTCCATTACACAAATAATAGGGATCGTTAAAAAAACGTTACTAAGAAAAAATTCAGTGGGAACAAATCATGGTAAGGGAAAAAGAGTACACTACTCAAAGTATTTAACAATGTACTTACTCCCCTTGTTGAGAACTTTTATTGAGATCTTCTGAACCGACACATTCTAGTCATTCTCAACAACTTTTCAAATGTAGCAGTTGATAGTGCCTTGGTGAATAAATCAGTCAAATTTTTACTTGATCGGACTTGTTGCACATCGATTTTACCATTCTTTTGAAGATCATGTGTGAAAAAGAATTTTGGTGAAATACGCTTAGTTTTATCTCCCTTTATATATCTTCCTTTGAATTGAGTAATGCAGGCTGCATTGTATTCAAATAATTCTGTAGGAATTTCTTCTTTGGAGGATAACTCACAATTCTTGTGGATGTAGTAAGTAATTGACCTTAGCCAGGCATATTCTCGACTTATTTCATGAATTACTATAACCTCAACATGATTTGAAGAAGTGACAATTATAGATTATTTTGTAGAACATCGTGATATAACAGTACTACCATATGTAAATAAGTATCTAATTTGAAATTGTACTTTATGCGGATAAGATAAATATCCAACATCTGCATATCTATTTAGCTTTGAAGTAAATTTATTAGAATAGAAGAAGTCAAGATCAAATGTTCCTTAGAGATATCAAAAAATATGTTCGACTCCATTCTAAAGTCGTCGATCTAGAAGAAGAATTAAAGTATGCTAATACATTCATAGTGAAAGATATATTAGATCTTGTATAATTAGCAAGAAACGAAAAAGTTCTTCATTTTTCCTTGTGGTCACAAGGGATCTTTGTTAACATCAAGTGATCGGACAACCATTGAAGTATTTAATGGATATGCTTCATTCATATAGAACCGCTTTAAAACATTAGCAATATAATTTGATTGATTAATAAATATCCCATCTTCCAAATGTTCAATATGTAAACCAAGGCAAAATTTTGTTTTTCTAGAATCCTTGATTTCAAATTTTTATTTAGGTATTCAACTGATTCTGAAATCTTTTCAAGAGGTCCCATAAGATTCAAATCATCAATATAAACAACAACGATCACAAAATCCAGTCTATTTTTCTTGATACAAACACATGGACATAGAGTACATTAGATCATTTGTATAGCCTTCTTTAATCAAACTTTCACTGAGATGATTGTATCGCATTCGTCCAGATTACTTTAAGTCATACAATGATATTTACAATTTGATGGAGTAAATTTCTCGAGAATTTGAATCACGTGCTTTAGGCAGTTTAAAGCCTTCAGGGATTTTTATGTAAATATCATTGTCTAATGTTCACATAGATAAGCACTGACTAGATCCATCAAATGTATATCAATTTTTACATGTACTGCCAAGCTCATTAGATATCGCAATGCGATTGCATCCACTACAGGTGAATATGTATTATCATAATCAAGGTCTGGCCTTTGTGAAAACCCTAGCACTACAAGTCACACTTTATATCGCAGAATTTCATTTTCTCATTTTGTTTTCGCACAAAAATCCATTATATCTAACTGGTTTTACACCTTCAGGTGTTCAGACTACAGGTGCAAAAACTTTGCGTTTAGCAAGTGAATCCAATTCGGATTGAATTACATCTTCTATGCCACTTTGGCCAATCATTTCTATGTCGACATTCCTCAACTGATTTTGGTTCAAGACCCTCAATTTCTCCCACAATTTAAAGTTCTACATTATATGCAAAAGTACTATCAACAATTGTTTCAACTCAGTCCTAACATTTGCTTGGAGCAACAAAATTTATAGAAATTTTATTTACATGCTCTTCAGGAGTATGAAACTTGTGCTCTTTGGAAGCTAGATTTGTTCTTCAGGAGCTTGAAATTTGTCACTAGTGATCCCTTGAAATTCTAAGATTAATGTTAGATTCCTTTTGTAGAACATTTTGATCAATTGATCATCTTTTCTTGCGAGGATTTTTACCTTTAGAACCAAGAGGTCTATCACGCTTCAGGCGTGCTTTAAGCTCATTTACTGTAGCACTATAGATTGTTTTATTGGGACATCTAGTTTAATTGGTGTATTTTCTATAGAAATATGCGATTTCGCAACTATTTTAGAGTCAACAAATGCATCACATAATTGATTTGTAATCTTTTGCAAATGTGTTATCCTTTGAACTTCTAATTCAAAAGTTTTTGTACAAGGATCAAGAAAATCTAATGACAATTTATTTCACATGATTTTCTTTTTTGGCTGTTTATTTCCTCCCTCTAATGTTGGGAAATAGTTTCATTAAAATGACAATCTGCAAATCTTGTAGTAAGTACATCACATGTCAAAGATTCAAGGTATCTATTTATATAGGGTGAATCATATCCAATATATATTCCCAACCTTCTTTTGGGTCCCATCTTAGTACGTTGTGGTGTCGTTACAGGGACATAAACTACACATCCAAAAATTCTCAAATGGAAAATATTTGGCTCATTACCAAAAGCCAATTGTAGAGATGAGTATTTATGATAACTTGTCAGCCTTAAACATATAAGTATTGATGTATGCAAAATAGCATGTCTCTAAGCATATATAGGGAGTTTTGTACTCATTAATAATAGTCTAGCGATTAATTGCAATCGCTTGGCAAATGATTCGGCTAAATCATTTTGTGTATGAACATAAACTACAGAATATTCAACACTATTGCCAATTGACTTACAATAGTCATCAGACGAATATTCACTAGCATTGTCTAATGGAATTTTCTTTATTGGATAATCTGGAAACTGTACTCTCAACTTGAAAATTTGAGCAAGTAGTCTCACAAACGCCAGATTGTGAGTTGATAATAAACAAACATGCGATCATTTTGTGGATGCATCAATTAGTACCATAAAATACTTAAAAGGTCAGCATGGTGTATGAATTGGTCCGCATATATCACCATAGAGTCTTTCCAAAAATTCAGAGGATTCAGTCCCTATTTTAACTAGTGAAGGTCTCATAATAAAGTTTCCTTGAGAACAAGCAACACGTAAATTTATTTGACTTTAACACCTTTTGATTTTTCAATGAATAGCTATGCAAATTTTCAATTATTATTCTCATCATTATCGACCTAGGATGATCTAGCCGAACATGCAAAATGACAAAATCTTTCTGTAAATGGTTGGGATCAGTGAACTTTTGGTTTACTAAATGGTGCATTTCAATTGAACTTCTTTTAGTGTAGTATAGGCTAGAAGAAAGAGAACAAAATTTTTCTATTCCACATTTCTTTCCAAAAATGAAAATGGTAATATTGAAATATTCAACATTTTAGTTATCTATAGTCTCAGTATAATATCCATTTCAGCGGATATCTTTAAAACTTAACAAATTTCTTCAAGACTTAGTATAAAACAGTGCATTATTTATAGCCAATTTTTTGCTTCAGGTAAACATATTTGCACTACCATTTATGGTATTAACATTTGTTTCTTCAGGTGGGAAAATAATTCTTATTTTTAAGTATTTTATATGTTGTAATACTATGAATAAAACATGCATCTACTGATCCCAAGTATTTAGTAATATCCATGCCTTTTAAATATCACTTTGAACAATAAGATCCTCTACTTTACTATATCTCGTGAAGCTAGAGTCATGCTAATAATTTATTATGAAACTAAGAGTCAAGATTATTAAACTTGACTATTAACTAGAGTAGAAATATAGTAAGTGTAGAAAAGTAGAGAAATATTAGAGAATTCTCAAATGCTCTTATCATTATTAGTTCATTATAAATGAGGTATCAAAGACCCCTGTTTATAAGATTACAAGATAGGGGATTTATAAATAAACAATTAACATGATACTTGAATAATGGAAATCAATAAGTTTTCATATAATTCAAGTGGATGAATATAACATTAATCGATGTGCTTAGGGGGATGAATGGACATCAATATTTATAGAATTCATAACATATACCATCTGTTTCCTATTAATTACTTCTAAATCTAGCCTATTTATGGTAGGGTCATTCATGTTGGTATAATCTCTGTCAACCCAACAATACTCTGACAACAACTATAAAATTACATGGTTCGTAACTCGTTTCCTCTCTTGTATTGTTTTTATAGTTAGCTAATCCATCTATTTATAAGGAACTTTAATTGATCACTACATTAAATAATAATAGAAAATAACGTGTATTATAATCTAAATCTTATACAAATAGAAAATTATTTACCAGCTGCTCGGAGCAAGTGAACTATTAGGAAACTACTTAATCCCCATATAAAACAAACTGTCTAAAGAAAATTAGTAAATTTCCTAATGAATTTCTAACTTGGCGAATTTTTCTTTTAGAAAAACCGCAAACCCAAAATATTTATCCATTTAGCTGTCACACCTATTAATATGGTATCTACTTACACACACTGAATCAATATGACCAAATCTTCAATTGGTTTAATTGGCAAATGAACATGTGTAACTAACTGAGTCTAACCTTCAATCGACTCATGAGAGGGAGTTCATCCTTCTGTTAGTAGGATTTTCTTCTTATTGTTATGCAACTTAGAAGCAATCTTGGATCCCTTTTCTTGTGCTTTGTTCCCAACCCATTGAGGTAATTACACTCGAATATAAAATTAGAAAAGGGGGATACTTGATTGTGAATCTATGGCCAGGTGATTCATAGGTCAAGAAAAAGGATGGAGTTCAATGCTGATTTTAGGCAATAGTGCATTAGGTGGGGATTTTCTCACAATCTCTATGGGTTTTGATACTTCTTTCTGATATGGATTTTGAATTATAGTTGTGTTTCACATGTTTGCTCCTGGTTAAAATATTATGATACAATTCAAGTAAAGAAGGCAGGTATTTGTCTTCAGGGACCAATATATACTTTTGAAAGACAAGTGTTGGAGTGATAAAAATCAAAATATTATGTAGAGTAGTTCACTTTTTGGATAGTGTGGTATATGTCACAAAAATACAAAAGAATATAATTTTCTTGAGTCAATAGACTCTGATGGCTATGAGATTTTCATTGCAAGTGGAGTTTTGAAAACTATACATTGCAGTATAGTCATGTTGGGAGAAAAGAAGTATTGTAATTTGTTACCATTTAGTTATGAACGTGGTTTCTTGTATTTCGCCATAGTTTGATTCTTTTGAAATAATAGATGAAAGTGCAAAACTGCACATTCTTGATCCAAAGTATCTTTCCTGTACAACAGGGACATCACCATACTTTCATAAAAGTCAGGGACCCCAAGGTAAGAAGTAAAATGGTATAATCTTCCTCCTCAATTTAAATACAATCTTTTTGAAGATAATCAAAAGTTCCATTGTGTGGAATTTATTTACCTTAATTCCAACTCTTCTCACTCATCATCTTTCATGCTTGTTGGCTTTTTATCTTTTCCCTTTAACACTTTTTGCCAAGTCTATTAAACAAGAATGTCCTTTACTCTTTTAGCCACAAGAGTAAAACTTGTATACCCACTAATTATTAAAGTAGAAATTGCTACTAAGTCACTTGATCTTAATAGTTAACTAGAACCCAACCAACATCTGATACCGATTTGTTTGTAATTAATGTGAAATAAACACAATTATTGAAAAATCAAGAACACAACAATTTAATAAAAATATAGGTCACAACATGAAATATAAGTGACGTACAAGATTTAATGTGGTTTGAAAAGACTTAATTACCAGACTTACATCTACAGAGAGAAAACCTGTTATTTATAATGAGAGAAAACACCCATACAAAAATACAATTTGAATCCCAAATTCAACCATTGTACAATCTCTCTCACTCCCAAGAGCACTCTTACCACAAGTATAGGACTACATGGTTTCTAACTTATATTTTTCATCTATTTTGTTATCTTTCTAGTTAGCCGGTACACCTATTTATAGGAAATATTATTTGGTCATAATTTCAAGTAATAATAGGAAACAACTAGTTTTACTAACCTAAACTAGGGCTATGAAGTGAACAAATTTACTCGATACTCGAATCGAGTTTGACTCAGTAAGAACTTGTTCATGATTGGTTGGTTGGTAATAAAGCCAAGTTTGAACAAGATTTAGCATTAGTTAATTTTTTTACATTTGGCTCGAACTCAACTCAATAAATTAAAAATTTTAAATTTATATGAAAAAAAATCCAAGCTAAGCTTGATTTGAGTTGGACTTGATATCAAGTCTAATTTAATTCAGTTCTGACTGATAAACAAGCCAAATTTAAACAAAAGTACAAACTCGTTAAAATAATCAAATAAATTTGAATACTATAGTGTCATACTTGTTTATATTTATTTATATACCTAATCTAAATTTCCAGAATTACTTGACAACTTCTCCAAGCAAATAAACTAATAGAAACCTACTTACTTCCAACACAAAACAAGTTTACCTAAAAAAAGCCATTTGCCTCACAATGCAATTGATATAAGAAAGATGTGCAGTTGAAGAAAACTTTTCATTAACATGTAACAGACATTTAGATAAAGGAAAATGTTATTATCAGAGCAATTTCTATCCATATAGAGTAAAGTTTCTTTGAATGACGAAATTACCCAAACCATTCCCAAAAACTATTGCCAATTTATACCTTCTTACTCCCTTTAACAGGAAATCCTTCTCCTTTATCTATCAAGCAAGTTTGGGAACATCCTCTATCACTCTCATTTCACCTTCACAATTCACACTCACACAAACACACAAAGATCCCCTCCTCTCTCTTTCCGCGAAGCCCTCTACTCTTCTCTCTCCTTCTGCTCAACCTCCTTGCTTGAGTTGATAAAATTAGATTTTTAGGGTCTTATATTTGATCCTTATCTATGTAGGTCTAATCTTTTTCTCAATAAATTGTTAATATTTACATATTTTTATCTCTGCACAAATTATTTTGTTGCAACTTATTGTTTTTTTAGGTTTAATTTGAACACGAAAAAGAGAAAAATATGTCATAGCTCTGGCCATTTTTGGTCAAATTGAAGGATGGATTCTTAATCTAAGCCAAAAATCATGTCTGAGTTCCCCTTAGACGGCCAAAAAAATTTTCGACAGCAACTTGCACCAACCTTATTTTTGCCAATGCTGCATGCTGAATAGTCTGCCAAAGAATAGCAATAGTAGAACATGTTGCTTAATGGAGCGCAATTTTGCCACTTAGCTGAATTTGCTCTGCGTAGATAAAAATTGCTCTTGCAATAACAATGCCCATAAGATAATGTTAGAAACAAGAGAGTACATTGAATATGTATAAATCAGGCATCAATAAATTGGTATATAGGAATCCTTTATATAGACTTACAAGAGAATATTTTAGATCATGTATATATGATAAGTCTTGCTAATCAAGAAAATTAGCCTATTAAGGTAATTACTTAATCTAGGATAAAAATTAGGGTAATTACAATATCAGTCATATATTTACATACCATATAACCCCTCCGTCCCATATTGTTTATCGTTTTTCAGAAATCCAACTTTTTAAGAATAATGTGTTGATAGTGATGGTTGTTTAAAACTTTCCAATTTTACCCTCTAAAATTCAAAATTTGAATGGTGTAGGTTAGTTTTCCACAAAAAAGGCAAAGCGTAAAAGTGGGAAGGGAGTAATAATTATACTTTAATCATTTGAATATGACAAATATTTTGGGACAAGCAAAAATAAAAATCATAGCACTTTCAATGGAACGGAGGCAGAATTATATTTACATATGTGTTGACATCCCCTACAAACTCAATATGGTTGATTGCAAACCAAATTGAGTTAAAACAAAACATGAAAAATGAGAGAACCAAAAGATGATATGGCAATGATTTGTTGAACCAAGAACCAAGTAAACCAAGAGAACTAAAAGACGATCTGAGAGAACTGAAATCAAAACATGAAAATCAGATCAATCCAACAACCGATCGAAAATTTAAAAAGTGGAGCAATCCAACAACTATTAAAAATTAAGAGAATGTAAAGGCTGAAATTAAAGAACTCAAATGCTGACACCAAGAGAAAAATTGAAAACCAAGAAGGTCTAAAGGCCAACAACCAAGAGAATATGAAAATTTAAACATGTATGTTGAAAACCAAGAGAACACGAATATTGAAAACTTGGGCAACCCGAAGGCTGAAAACTAAGAGAACACAAAAATTAGAAACCAGGAGAGTCCGAAGGTTGAAAAATTAGAGAACACGAAAATTGAATACCAGGAATGTCCGAAGGCAGTATCGTAGGAAAAATCGAGAAAACACAAATATTTGGGAAAAAAAGAAAACCATAATAACCCAACCAATAACTAATGAGAAAACAATAAGCTGGTGACGTAGCAAAGATAGAAATGATTGACTATAGATTTGAAGTGGCTGTGGAAGTGATAACCAAATGCAGAAGTGATGGCGTGGAGGCAATGAGTGGCGCATGGTGAGAAGAGTTTCTTGGAACTCGGATTGATTTACATAAGACTAATTATTAGTAGGTGGGATGGATTAGTAGGTGGAGGCATTGATATCATGTTAAAAAGAAAAGAGTATGTTGAATTTGTATAAATGTCTCAATACAATTAGTACATAAGAAGTCTTTTTATAGGCTTATAAGAGAATATTCTAGATTATCTAGACATCATAAATCTTGCTAATCAAGACAATTAAACTACCAAGGTAACTACCTAATCTAGCGGAGCAATTAGGATAATTATAATATCAAACATATACTTTCATACTATATATAATATTTACATATCAATTGATATCCTTCTCAAACTCAATATGACTTATTGCAAACCAAATTAAGTTTGATACAAAATTTGAAAAGTAGGATAACCAAAAGATGATATTGGCGATTATGTGTTCAACCAAGAACCAAGTAAACCAAGAGAACAAAATTAGAACATGGAAACTAGAGCAATACAAGAATCGATTGAAAACGTAAAAACTAGATCAATCTAATAGCCAGCAAAAATTAAGAGAAATTAAAGGCTGAAAGTAAAGAACCCTGATGACACATAAACATATCATCCAAAAACCAATGGCGATTATGTGTTCAACCAAGAACCAAGTAAACCAAGAGAACCAAAATCAGAACATGAAAACTAGAGCAATACAAGAATCGATTGAAAACGTAAAAACTAGATCAATCTAATAGCCAGAAAAAATTAAGAGAAATTAAAGGCTGAAAGTAAAGAACCCTGATGATACATAAATATATCATCCAACAACCAATCGACATGTGGCAAGGTGGTCAAAATATCATAGAGTCATCATATATCAAGGGTATTTTCTTCATTTTTGACATGAACTCGAGCCAAAATAAATAAGGATCTCATGGGTCGAATAATTATTTCTAAGCCCATAAATCATCCAACCCTATCAAAAAACTACTATAAATAACAAGATTACAAGGTTTGTTCTTACTTTCACACATAACACACATTCTCATTAATACTTCATTTGCTACCTTTAACTTTCAATTGCTTTAAAGTATTTCCTCTTATCTACGTAGCTAACTTGAGCGTTGGAACCAATTTCGGGAGACAAAATCCCGTCGCTTTTATTTTTGTCTCACGTTTTATAGTTCGTGAGTATGGCGCACCTACTATTACCTTTGCATTGGATGAATCATGAAGCTTGGACTTCCTAGAATCTTCCATAAGACTTATAATTTTTACGCATCAACAAACCTGAAGATTGAAAAAAATAAAATGAAAACTAGGAGGACCCGAAGGCCGATAATTAATGAAGAGAACACAAAAATTAAAAATATCAGAAGTCTGAAAAGAAAGAGAACACTAAAATTGAAAAAAGAAGACCCCGAAGGCTGAAAAACAAAAGAACATGAAAATTTAAAACCAGGACAGCCCCGAAGGTAAAAGATCGAGAAGACATAAAAATTAAAAAATAAAACAAAAGAAGAACCATAATGACCCAATGAAGAACCGATGGGAAAATAATGAACTGGAGAGCATGTACCGGTAACGCAACAAAGATAGAGATTACCAACTTTAGATTTGAAGTGGTTGTTCTGACAGTGAGTGGTGCTTGTAGAGGTGATGATCAAATGCAAAAGTGATGGCTTGAAGGCAATGAGTGGCACATGCATGGTGGGAAGAGTTTCTTGGAACTCGGATTGATTTACGTAAGACTAATTGGTAGCTGAGATGAATTCGTAGGTGGAGCGAATTGATAGGTACAGGCTCTGTTACCATGTTAGAAATAAGAAAATATTTTAAATATGTATAAATCAGGTCTGAATACAATTGATATATATGGAATATTTTATATTGGCTTGCAAAAGAATATTCTAGAACATCTATACATGATAACTCTTGCTAATTAATATAATTAGACAACTAAGATAATTACTTAATCTAGGAGAGTAATTAGAATAATTATAATGTCAATTATATATTTACATACAATATATAATAATTGCATATCTTGACAGATAAAACCCAAGTGAGGATTATTACTTTCTTTTGTCTTTATTTTACCTTTAGCCCATTGTGACTAGTTTTCATTCTTTTTCCAGCTGAAGAATTAATTTGTGTTGTTGAATTCACTTATGTTGTATTTGGATCAATAGATTTGGAAAATGATTTAAAATTTACTCATTTGTTGGAATGTTTTGTAATGATAAAATGAATCAATTTCAAATCCATCCAAATGAGAAAGTTATTTGAACTCTTTCATTTCACACGTTTTAATTTGGGTGGATTTGAAATTTATCCATTTCAACCTTACAAATCCTTCTAAAAAAATAAGTGTAAGTGTATTTCAAATCCTTTCCAAAAAATTTATTGATCCAAACACAACCTTAGTTACATGTAATAGCGCCTTGGCGGCTGACTGAATAGGAATGATTTTACATAATAAACATTATATTTCGAGTGCATGGGAAAATTAATTTTGACTTGAAAGCAGACATTAATTTTTATTTTTTGCTTGCATTAAAATAATCTCACTTGTTCCATAGTGTTGAATTTTTCGATGAAGTATAGTCATCCTCCCAACTTCTCTCTGTCTCTCTTTTATTAAATTAGGTTTTTAATTTTTTTAAGATTTGTTGAAATTAAGTTGTTAACAAAGAAATGTCAAACAAATAATATCTAACTGTTTCTTTTTTAATTGTATTTTACAATGGATTTGTGGTGGTTTGTCCACATTCAGGATGATGTCATCATCGTTTAACTACTAACCATTCAGGATGATGTCATCATCGTTTAACTACTAACCATTCAGGATGATGTCATCATCGTTTAACTACTAACCATTCACTATCTGTTTAGCATGTTTCATTCAAGAAACAACAAGATTCAAGCCTTACCATTTTCATTTTTACATTTATTGTGCGAGCATTTGTTTTTGAGAAATATTCCTTCTTAAATCGAAACAATAAATGTACATCTTATTAATAGATGTATGCCCTAAAATTAATTATGAGATGATGTTTTGGGCCATTATTTAGTAATTACATTTATTAATTGGGCAATATTGATAATTATTATATAGACATTTATTTGTTTATATATCCATAGAAACAAAGTTAAGAATATATGTTTCCAAAAGTGAGAATAAGATGATGTTTGGGGCATTATTTAATAATTACATTTATTAATTGGGCAAGATTGATTATTATTATATAGACATTTATTTGTTTATATATCCATAGAGACAAAGATAACAATATATTTTTGAAAAGTGAGAATAATATATATATTATAAGAGACAGTTTGAATTTATTGTAAAAGATTTCTAGTCGTAGGTTTATTAATTAGGTATTAATAATATGATGATAAGACTAGCACAAGTTACATCTGCAATTTGTAAGAATGACTAATTTCAAATTATTTGTGTAGATATACTTAGATAAACATGTTGGTATTTATTGGAAGATAAGTTTACTAAACTTGATTCGAGTAAGAATACCAAAATAGAGTTTTACCAATTTGTCAATTAGTTGTTTTTAGTTATAATTGTACATGTCATCCTTAGAGATGAGATACCATGGTTATCTTATGTATAATTTACTATACTCTAATATTACAATGTACATGTATTCTAATTAAGAAATGTAAGTGCATATTATAGGGTTTAGTGAATTATATATGGAGGCATGTGAATGGTCAATATGGAATCTGTCACTTTTAGGAGAACAACCTATGTGATTTTCCAAGATATAACTCAAAAATCTTTGGCAGAGGCAACATGAGCAATAGAAGGAGTTTCTAATTTATTTGAGTTGATTTTTAGATTAGCTACATATGATTATGTTTAGGGGTTTGACAGTAATTCGTCTTCATACCCTAATAGACCAATCGAAATATTGAATGATAAAGAGATTAAATTGTACGGTAGCTATTAACGAAAAGCTTCACAAGTTATTCATACGATTTGGTTGTCACAATGTACTGTTAGGTGTGTTGGCCCCAAAAGCAACCTAAGAGGGGGTGAATTAGGTTGTTTCAAAACAAACCTTTTTAATGTGCTTTATGGAAATGCAACAAATAAACACTTAAGCACAAATGAATATAATAAATATTCAACAATTAAAGCTTAAAGAACAAATATAAAGATAGATATAGAGAGTATCAAACCGAACTCCCAAACTTCTCAAGTTTGGAGTATTTCCACTAATAGTGCCTCTTCAAAGAAGGTGAGGCAATAACCTTCTTGTATACAAAGTAGGCTCACCCTTGCAGCAACTAAGTCCTTCTAGTTGAGCCAAAAGGTTTTACACAACAACCTCACTTTTGTACAATGTTATCCCTCCACTCTTACACTTGAAGATCACTCATTAGTCTACTTACTCTTGCTCACACTAATTTCCTCTAGTTGAGCCAAGAGAACTACACTACTCAAACCAATACAACCAACAATATTTTAGCATATTTCTTCCCAAATAGCTCTTACAAGTGTTTGTATTGAATACAGTAGTTCTACTCTCCATATTTACATTTACAAACTTGGGGGTATTTATAGAAGCCCAAAAATTTCTTCCAACAGCCTTTTAACGGCTATTTTCTGTTTCCTAAGAAACTAGCCGTTTGGTATTTCAGACGGCCGATGCTGTGAGTAAGCGTCCGAAAGAACTAGCCGTTGGACCTTTCAAACGTCTGATCCATGGCCTCTGTATTCGGTCTCTGAGGGTATTCGTTCGAACGTCCGAGGATGCGTCCGAACCTACATCCGTCCATGCAATGTCTTCTGGAAGTTTGATCAGACGCTATTCTCCGTCCGAGGCTTCAGGTCCTTTATGTCGGATGATTATCAATGTTCGAATTGTCTTCCTTTCGGACAATCATCAACGTCCGTAGAGTCAGTTTTACTGGTTGTTTCTTGATTATGTTCTGACAATCATTTACGTCCGAAACTACCTATATTTTTGCATACTTGTTTTCAAACTGTTAGTGCGATTTGGTCATTATCAAAACATGATTATCATAACTGGGGTTCAACAATCTCCCCATTTTTTATGATGAAAAATCAATTGGACAATTCAAAAAAAAACCATAAAATATGAAGTACAAGACAAGAGAATATGTCCATTATTTCTCCCCCTTTTGGCATCATCAAAACATAATAAAATTAATGCCATTTAAGCTCCCCCTGAGTTTATTCTCCCCCCTTAAACGGTGAATAAAATTAAAGTGAGTACAAAAAGAGCTCTCCCTTACTTTTGCAAATATGACTTATTATAAACAAAAATTTGGGATACTTATACCCAAGCATTCTAAGCAAATTTAAACACATAGTTGAAAATTATTTAAGAGATCATAGTTCACATTAGCAAGTGAAGAACAATTGATAAAAAAATTTAAATGTTACCCACTTTCAATATCATCTTAGCTCATATGCTTTGAACACCCTCCATTGATAATCTATCTTCAATTCCTTGGTGCTCTCCAAGCATACCTACATGCAAAGTTAGGCAACAACTTTTGGTACCCAAACTTTCTTGGGTCCAATTGGGTTAGTAACATGCTTAATCACCTTAATGACCCAAATAGAATTTATTCCCAATTTTTCATTTCTTTTAACATAACAATTTTTCTTTATATGGCCATGTTGAAGAAAATAATTACAAATAATATTCTTATTGCCATAAAAGAAGATTTAGATTTAACAAAGCACAAATCATTTTTTCTAAAGGTGATAAAATTTTTGTTCAAAAATATATTTCTAGTTCTTTTCTTTTCAAAAATACTTTCTTTCTTCTTTCTCAAAATATCATCAAAATCATCTAATCTCTTCTTCGATGAAGCTTGTTCTTCCACAATCTTGGTTTTTTCCAACAATTTTTTCTTTCAAAACATCATTTTCTTTTGTCAAAGAGCAGAATTATTTTCATGCACAAGTTTTGAGTTGGCACTCAATAAAGCATTAACTTTAATTTTTAGCTCTTTGTTATTAGCATATGATTCTTTCAAACATTCATGCATTTTAAAAATAAATGATTCAACATCATCATCATCATTTTCACATGAATCATTACAAGAGTCACAACTCTAGGATACCGCATTATTGCCAAGTGCTATAAAAGCCATTTGAGCCTCATATTCTTCTTCAACTTCTCCATCCAAATTGCAATCATCCCAAGTGATTTGGAAATTGTTGAAGTAAGGCTTCCTAGAGTCTTTTCTCCTTTTTTATGAAGCTTTAAATGCTATGTTTCTTTTTCCTTTTGCCTCCTCATCATCTTGTACCTTATATTTCATCTTCAATTCAAAGGAAGTTAGAGAATTAATCAAAGACTCGATAGGCATAGAATTTAAATTTTTAGACTCCTCTATAGAAATAGATTTAGGTTCCCATTCCTTAGGTAAAGCATTCAAATTATTTCTATTCTTTTCTCCCAAGGAATATTCTTTACCCAAACCTTCCAAATCCTTTACAATATCATTGAACCTACAATACATCTTGTCAATATTCTCACGAGGTTCCATTTTGAAGAATTCGTATTTAGCCACAAGAAGTGACTTCTTTTGTTCTCTAATATCTTCATTTCCTTCATGGATTTCTTTTAATTTATCCCATATCTCCTTGGCCGATTTGCAACCTTTTACTTTAGAAAATTCATTTGCATCCAAAGCATTATACAAAATATTTATGGCTTTAGAATTTAAAGATAAATTTACTTTATCTTGTTCATTTAATTCAAATATAGTCTTAGGCCTTAATCTATGAGTATTTTCATCAAGAATATTAGCCTCAGAAGGACCTTCATAAATAATATACCACAAATCAATGTTAATAGATTGAACAAAAATTTTCATTCTATCCCTCCAATAAACAAAATTTATTCCATTAAATATGGGAGTTCTAGAAATATAATGATCCTAATACTAAAAACAAAGCATTATTGGTTGCCATGATCTTTACTCTAATGCAATTTAAGCAAAATAAAGAGACCAATGGTCTGATACCAATTGTTGGCCCCAAAAGCAACCTAAGAGGGGGTGAATTAGGTTGTTTCAAAAACAAACCTTTTTAATGTGCTTAATGGAAATGCAACAAATAAACACTTAAGCACAAATGAATATAATAAATATTCAACAATTAAAGCTTAAAAAACAAATATAAAGATAGATATAGAGAGTATCAAACCAAACTCCCAAACTTCTCAAGTTTGGAGTATTTCCACTAATAGTGCCTCTTCAAAGAAGGTGAGGCAATAACCTTCTTGTACACAAAGTAGGCTCACCCTTGTAGGAACTAAGTCCTTCTAGTTGAGCCAAAAGGTTTTACACAACAACCTCACTTTTGTACAATGTTATCCCTCCACTCTTACACTTGAAGATCACTCATTAGTCTACTCTTGCTCACACTAATTTCCTCTAGTTGAGCCAAAAGAGAACTACACTACTCAAACCAATACAACCCACAATATTTTAGCCTATTTCTTCCCAAATAGCTCTTACAAGTGTTTGTATTGAATGCAGTAGTTCTACTCTCCATATTTACATTTACAGACTTGGGGGTATTTATAGAAATCCAAAAATTTCTTCCAACAGCTCTTTATTTGCTATTTTTTGTTTCCTAAGAAACTAGCCATTTGGTATTTCAGACTGCCGATGTTGTGAATAAGTGTCCGAACGAACTAGCCGTTGGACCTTTCAGACGTCTGATCCATGGCCTCTGCATTCGGTCTCTGAGGGTATTCGTTCGGACTTCCGAGGATGCGTCCGAACCTGCGTCCGTCCATGCAATGTCTTCTGGAAGTTTGATCAGACGCTATTCTTCATCCGAGGCTTCAGGTCCTTTATGTCGGACGATTATCATTGTTCGAATTGTCTTCCTTTCGGACAATCATCAACGTCTGCAGAGTTTTACTGGTTGTTTCTTGATTCTGTTCGGAGACAGACACAATCATTTACGTCCGAAACTCCCTATATTTTTGCACACTTGTTTTCAAACTGTTAGTACGATTTGGTCATCATCAAAACATGATTATCATAATTGGGGTTTAACAGGGTATCACTGGTAACAAATAGGAATTAAGAAATAATTAATTAGTTAGTTAATTATTAATTAGAATAGTTCTAATGTAATTTCTACAGCTAAATTAGTTTGACCATAAGGGGTCACATACATATAGGTTAATGTGTAATTTGAATCAAAAGCGGATAAAATTGTTACTAATGACTATTTCCTATTTGTTATACAAAATCATTAAGAAGGGAATTTACAAATTATTAGTGACTATTTTCTATTTGGAATAGGAAACCACTAATAAAGTAGTTATTTCCTATTAGAAAAATAAAAAATATACACTCTATAAATAGAGGGATTGAAGTTACTGGCAAATACCCTAGTTTTGTTCTTGTCTCATTTTCCTCCATTATTTTTGAGAGTTGAAAATAAAAGAAATTTTAAGTTGCAAGATTATCTCATGTGGATACGCTTTAGAGGTCAGACACTTGTCCGCCTTTAATAATCCTTTAAAATATTTAAAAAAAGTGCATCAAAAACTAACTATTTTGCAATTAATATATAATTATTTTTACCCAAAAAAGGTTGATATGTAATTTTGCATATATTACAAAATTGATCCTCATTAAAGAAATTAAAATTTATGATTTTTTTGTTGCGCAAATATTTTATTTTTGGATCAATTCCTTTCATATCTATTCAAGACTTGTTTGATCAGTAGTTATCTATTTCCTTCTTTAAGTATCAATAAAATCTCATTAAAGGTTTACGTTATAAAAATAATAAAAAAAAGATGTTAAAGAGTGAAAAAGTTGAGGCGTGACCAAGGGCGTAGCCAGAAATGTTCTTTGGTGGGGGCAAATGTCATATAATTCAAATATTAATTTTGTCTGAAGTAACGTAAAAATTTTACATTTATATTTCTAAAATAGTTTGTAGAAATATTGTACCATAAAACTCATTATTTGAATCATGTCTTTTTTCGTTATAATTTTTAAATTTACTTACTCTAATTATTTTAATCCTTTACATCTTAGGTATTGAATGACTCTTTATTTGTAATTTTCAATTATAATCCATTGCCGGAAATGTCTTTTCAAAACAAATAATTGTAACTTTTCAAAATTTTATAACTAGTAGCTAAACAAATTAGAAATTTATGAATGAAAAAAATATCTAAATAAACTTAAAATAAATATGTTGAATTGAAATTTCAATGAACTAGTCAGATGGTGACATCTATTGGGACAATACTGTTAGATTTCAATTAAGTTTATATTCTCTTAGCACGAGCAAATTAATCAAAACAAAATAAAAATAAAAAATAGTTGAGCAATTTCATTTTATTAATTGAAAATTATACAAACTAAAACAACAAAATGAGTGCCCATTTTATTTTTTTCATTCATAACTTATAAATAAATAAAAATTAGATTACTTGAATCATATTGTGTATTAGAATCAAAGATAAAATCAAAGACAGGAAAGTACAGAATAATAGTAAATGGGTAAAAGAAAAATTAAAAATAACTCTTAGATCGTAATTCTTTTACACTTGTATTTAGTGTTATTGATAGTTGTATTTAATTGCAAATCTCAACACTAAAGTAAATACAGAAATTAATTGCAAGAGGTAGTTACGAGGTAGTACTTAAACTTCAATGATAAAAAAAAAACATTGCATGTTGTAATTTATTCAAATTAGAGGGGACAAAGTTTAAATCTTTTAAAATTCTAGTATATTTTTGTAATTTTAGTTGGGCCCCTACTGCCCCCACCCTATCTCCACTACTGGGCGTAACAAAAGACGAATAGCATTAGGAGCATTATGCACCAGGCACCGATCTATCAGTTAATTACCCAATCGGGTCACCAAGACTTGGTACCCTATCCGTTAGTCATTCAATTATCCACTAAATGCAAGTTTAATAATCACATATCCGACTCAATTCTAATTATTACATTTTTTAAGGAAATTTTTTTAAAAAGTAACAAAATCGGCTAGTAATTACATAAATAACTCTTTAAATAAGGAACGGAGGGAGAAAATATCCATAAATATTAGACTATAATGAGTAAGGTTACAAAATTAATCTTGTGCACGGAATAGGTCAGGTACCTGATGAATTAGATTTTTGACTTGCTATTCCATCCGGTAATCTCAATCATTTAATACTAATCAATTCGAGTACCTTATTTTGACTGCTCGTAATAAATTAGATTAATGTATAAATTTTTCAAATTGACGAATCAAGGTAAACACCCTTACATGGTATGACTGTCAATTCCAGCCGAAGTGATACTCTTATCCTCTCCCTTGATTAAGTACTTCTTTTATTTTAATTTATTTGGAAGTGCTGATGAATTTCTTTGAGATATTAGACCTTTGATTTTGTTGAATGGAATGTATAGCTATAAAATAATATTAATGGATTGCAAAGTTAAATTGTTTTATATATTACCGGACATCTAATTGTTAAACGATTAAAGGACCAAGGATGTTTTCCAATTTTATACCAATTATTAAGATATAGAAAAATAAGAATCCGATGTTCGACAGAACCAACCTTTCACTTCAGTACGGAAGAAAACCTTAAAGTACACGAGTTACATATAAGTGACACGAAAAGTTGAGCACTTAAAAGTAAAAAAAAAAAAAAAAAAAATTATAACTTAAACCAGAGCCGACTAGGGATAGAAAAGTGTCATAGGTATAGAGAAAAGGACTTGAATTGAATGGATTAATCTCCTGTTATGCTCCTTCTCTTGTTCATATTTTCTTCAAGCTTGTTTCATGTTATGGATAACAAAAATTACGAGTCTTTTATCTGGTGTTACTTAATCTAGAATTAACTAGGGTTTATTTAGTATATGCTTTGCACTGCAATAATTGATTAAGGGTGTATTCAGTTGGATTGAAAATATTTTCTTCCTTGGAAAATATTTTACATGAAAAAATCTATTTTTCAACATACAATTTTTGGATGTTTGATTGACAAAATAAAAATATTTTGAAATAAAATTTTTTAACAGTTTCATCTTTAATTTTATGAATACAAGTTACAAAAACTAATAACAATGGTAATAAATACTTTACAATTTATTGTGGCTAATAAAAAATTAATTTTGTTCAAAATTAAATGATAATATAATATAGTAGTAAAACATGCATAATATAATTATATTACTGTGGAACCCATGATTAAGAGAAAAAAGAATTGACAAGAATTGAAAATGAAAATAAGTTTAGAAATTGAAATTATAAAGGTAAATATTTGAGATTTAATGTCACTCTTGAATTATCCGGAAAATAACTTACGCTCAAAAATTTCGTCAGTTATTTTCAGCCAGAGGAAGGAAAATTAGAAAATATTTTATATCGAAAAATATTTTCTGGCGTTTAACAGCAAAAAAAATTTCTGAAAATTTTTTTTCTAAAAATATTTTCAATCCAAACGATCACACCATAAGTTTGTATATCTTTTCATAATATTATTTATAATAATATTTGGAATAGGTGCTCTAATAACTTTTTAAATGTGATGTGTGTGAGATAAAAATTGTTAAAAAATATGTTAAGTAATAAATACCAAATATTACTTTAGCATAACTAATAATAGCCATTGTCCAAATGTAGCCATTTAAACCATTGACCTTTAATGCATTGCATGTTTAAGAAATTCTAACAGCTAGTTCGTAGAATTTTCAATGGAAGAGTCTTTATCATCTAAACGACGCAAGCCCTACGTTAGAAAAGTTAATTAACTTCATACTAACATTTTAGTTTTAATAAGATAGGTTAATTTAAATTCTTCTTAATGGATCTGATCTCAAAGCTTTTTATTTACACCCGTTTTTAGTCTGCCAAGTGTTGGGTAGCTAATACCTTCGTCTAGGGGTGTAAAGTCAACCGGCTGTAGACTTCTTAATTTATTTGATTTGATTTATTTAACTTTCAATTTAAAAATTCAAAATTAAAGTCAAAATTATATAAATTCAAAATCAATTAAAGTCAAATTATTTAAATTCGACTTATTCGACCGGCAAGTCGAATAAGTTGAATAAGACGAATATAAATCATTTTCTATTCTATATTATACTTTCAAAATTTAGTACATTATCCTACAAATTATATATCATTCCACAAATTTAAAATGTTGCATACTAGAAATACAACATATTAATACAAGTTTTACAAATTCAAAATACAAGTTCATATATAATACAACAAAATATATATATAAACAAATTACAATCTCATCATTCGACAAAAGTAAGCTTTAAGAGTGTTGATTGATCAATTATTCACAAATCAATGATTATTGATTCAACTCCATTTTTCACTAAATCTAAAAATGACACAAGAAATTCATTAATCATATATTTAAACAAATGAAAGAATAAAATACGATTATATAATCTTAACATATTACCATCTTCAAATTACACCAATTCTTCCAAGTCTTCTTCAACATAACAAATTCACAAATTTAGAGACAGTGATTGGGTAAAACCACTTATCAAATCCAATTCACATAACAAAATTTTATTGAATCACCAACCTCTGTTAAGTTATGTCCTATAGGTTTCAGTAATACATTTAATATATTTGTTGACAGTGAAAATGTTACACTATTAAGTTATGTATTATATAAGACATTATATGAACATATTTTTATTACAAGTATAAGTTATACAAAATTTAGCATATGAATACCAAAATATGCATGTATAGATATATTATATATAGATATTTTAATAAATACTTAAATATATATCTAATTACTTAACTCTAGTATCTATGTATATTAAAAGGAAATTAGTAATCCATTTAATTAGTTATTGAAACAAAAGTATTATGCATTAATTAGTTGTACATTTATATTAATACATAAGTACATAAATTGTATATAATGTGAAGTATTACATTTATATTGATAACTCCAACAATTATACAAAGAAAAATATTTAAATATTAAGAAAAATAATATTATCAAGTAACATATTTAATTGTAATAAGAATTAAAAATGTTATGACTAAAATATTATATATACATGTACATTAATATATTATTATATACTAAAATATCAAAAATTATATATCCATATATAGAGGATCTACAATTATATAACGGTTATACTTATACATCATCTAGATCAAACGACTTATTCGAATTATATACTAAAATAAATCCATCTGTAGTTCTGTATTTGATCGATAATTTAATTTGAAAGTTGAATTCAAGGTTGAGTTGAAAGTAATTTAGTTAATTTGATTTGAAATCAAAATCGAATCAAAAAATAAATTAGTAAAATTAATTTTTTTTCGATTTGACTTGATTCAATAGTCCAATTTTATTAACTTTTAAACACCCATAACTTTATTAACGGGAATGAATAGGGTGTACTGTAGAATTCCAGTCAAATGTCTAATACGTAGGGGCACGTGGTTACTGTTGTAGAAAGCATCAAAATTGAATGCGTGATTGCACAACTCAAACCAGAATCTTTCTTAGCTTTATTAATATCTGAATATCATCTTCTCATACTGAGAAGGCCAATGATAATGCCACAGCAAACTTGCAGTAAAATTACCAAAATAACTCTCCCCACGATGAAGAGAGAACTGGAATAGGGATAGTTTGTTGATTTCGCATCAAGTTTTGATGTGGCAATAAGATTTCTGCTGTGGCATTATAAATTGCCTACGGAGAAGTATGATATAAATTATTTAAGGTTGTATTTGGATGAATAGATTTAAGAAAAGATTTGAAATTTATTTATTTTTTTAAAGAATTTGTAAGATTTAAATAAATGAATTTTAAATTTATTTAAATTAAAAAATACAAAATAATTAATTTCAAATATTTTTCTAATTTAAGTGAATTTAAATTCAACTACTTTAACTTTACAAATTCTTATAACATATGTATAAATTTTAATCCTTTCCCAAATCCATCAATCAAATACATTTTTTTTCTGTTTTTGTGCAAAATTGGTACAAATTACAATGCCAAATAAATAAAATAGAACCTAATTCATCGAACCTTGAATTGACAAATTTTGAATCCCAAAAAATGTCAATTCACTTTTTTTATTCTCACACTCAACTTCTACTCAATCATTCATTTCACATCATACTCCTTTGTCCACTTTTATACTCAACCCTTACCTCAATAATTTCGGAAAGATTTAGGTAGATTTGGTATTTAATTTCACTTATACACCTTATGATATGGATTAAATGTTATGAAATCTGTAACATAAACTGATGTAAGCAAGAATTTAAAAGATTTAATCTTAACCGCATGATCTACAAGTGGGATAAAAAATCGAGTCTATGTTAGTATTATACCAATAATTTTATAAGAAAAATATTATCATAGATGTGATTTTGATCCCCATTTATAAATTTTAGAATCAAAATTAAATTTTATAAAATTTTATTTATATCAGTTATTGTCATAAATTTTACAATCGGTACGGATTTATATCATTTTTCCTTACTTGTTTGGTTTGAATAATAAGGATTATGTTTTATTCTCTATACTATATTAAAATAGCTAATATGATTTATTAATTTAGATTTTTTTTCTAAAATTACCCTTATTATAAAATTTAATTACTTTGTTATATCTCCTAACTTGAAAGTCTTTTTTATAATTATTTAGGTTATTTATGTAAATACTTTCAAGTTCAGTAAAAGAGCAAATAAAGCTATTTTTAAGCCTTCATATTAAAAAAATAAATTTAATTGAAGTAAATTTCCTACATGTAATAAAATATTAGGAATTCAGGGGTAGATTTAGAAATAAAAGATGAATATGATAAAGCTATTAATAAAAATTTATTCAATATTGACTATAATAAATGAAGTAGTTTGATTCTACTCTATGAGCAAATTTGGTTCAACTAAACTTAAATTATTTATACTAACTCTATTTTGGTTCTCAACTTAAATGTCTTTTTTTTAATAATTTTTTCGGATATTTATGTAAACACTTCCCAAAAAGTAAAAGAAAAAATGAAACTTACTTTTAAGACTTCATATTAGAAAATGAATTTGATTGAAATAAATTCGCTTATGCAACAGAATATTAGAAATGAGTTCAGAAATTAGAGAAGAATAGGAAATATTTTTTTTGGATGTGTTTTAGAAATCAAACAACAATAAAAATATAAAATTTACTTGGAAAACAAATTTACGTGTTTTACTTATATTTTTGGACCCTTAAAGAGAAAAAAATACACATGAAATTAAACTAACTTCTTGGGAGTTTATTTGGAATCAAATTTGATTTTGAAATAAATCTTAATATGTTTTTATCATAGAGTAAAATTCTGAAACAGATTTAAAAATGAAGATGCATATTAAATAAAGTTATACAAATAACTAATGGAATAAAATTTATCATTAAATAAAATTATGCATATATTATCAATATATATATAGGATGTGGATACACTAATAAACTAAACAACATTTATAAGCAATTAAGTAAACTAATAGTTTATTAATAACTATTAAAAGAAATTAATAATTTCTACGACAAAGTACAGTTTAGATGGTAAGACGTTTCCTTTATGATTTAAAACAATGTTATATTAATTTCAAATATTTAAATACCATTTTGGCCATTCAAATTAAGCAAAAATCTCAATATGATTAAAGCTCTAAAATATTTAGAAAAATATCATTTAGATCCTAAAGGTTTTAGTAATATAAATCCATCTTCTCAAAGTGATCAGATAATAATAAGACAAAATAATTTAATTATTAGACTATTATTAACATTACATATTAAAATAGATAATCTTTCAATAAAAGGAAGAAAAATATATAAGTTCTGAGTTTCCTGATATTACTAATTTAATAGATAAATTACAAAAAGTAGAAATAAATAAAGATAAAAGAAAAGGAAAAAATAAATTAAAAGAATGGCAATTTTTTCAGGAAGAAGCAGAACCCTCTCAGAAATAGGAAAATCTAGTAGACCAAGTATATCTGAAAGACCAAGAAATTTATTAGATAGAATTTTAATGAGAACAAATGATCAATTAGGAGAGAATTTTCAATTAGATGAAGTTATTGATATAGATAAAGATAAAGAAATATTTAGTAATAATCAGCTTATTTATTAAAACCAAAGACTTTATATATTAAAGGAAATAGATCAGAAAAAGCAAAATTATATAAAGTCTAAGCTTTTTATCATTAATTATTATATGTTAAAGGATTAACAAGAAAGTTTTTAGGAACTAAAGTATTATTAGTAGTATATGATGATAGATGGTCAAATACAAAGAAATCTATAATAGGATCTTGAAATAATACTGTCATTAAATGAGGTATATTTTACTGTAGTCCAGATTTTATAATTAATACAGAAGAATTTGGAAAACATATAAAGATAGGAATTCAGACTAAAGGATATGAAGAAATGATAGGTAATAATTTATTAGTTTGTATAGGATTTTTAGGAAAACTTACAGAAAAAAGTAATACTAGATTTAAGGTAAAAATAGAAAATGTAGTAGAATTAATGGGAAATAAAGGGATAAAGTTATTAAAACCAATAAAAATAAGTCAAGAAGAATATCTGTCTCTTATGGAATTTAGAAAAATTTAAAAAAGATAAACAAATTTTTCAGCCAAATCAGAGTTTAATGTATACAAACAATAAAGGAGAAGTTTCAATTAGATTTAATGAATATAAAAATGAAATTTAAGTTAGAAAATGAAGAAAATGATGAGAATTTAGAACTATGTGAAATAGAAGAAATTGAAGATAAAGAATTTATGATAAAAGAAGATTTAAATAAAGATCAATATAGGATAATTTATCCAGCAGAATTAGGTATGAATTTAAGTAAAAAAGAATTATCAGATTTAGGAGATCATTTATATTTACAAAAACAAATAGAAGATTATGAAGTTTTAATTTATGATAATAATAGAAATATTATTGCAATATCAGAAGATTTAGTAGAGGAAAAATTAGATGAAAAATTAGAATATTATGGATTAATAGATTAAAAAAGAAAAATAAAATCGAAGAAGAATTAGAAAGCAATATTTCTGATTTACTAGAAGAACAATCAGTTAAAGAATACATGGAAGCAGAAAGTTCAAATGCTAATCAAAATATAGGAAGTACAAATCCAAATAGAAGTCAAAGTCAGACTCCACCAATTAATCCAAGATATGAAGATAGTAAAAGAATTTATAGTTAAGTGGTAATTATCCTAGACAACCTATACCATAACAATAAATTCCGATTACTATCTTCATATTAGACCAAGAGGAAAAAGATTACCAATAGAAGAATATACAATTTCAAGAAGCGAGTAAAGGAATGATACTTAATATAGCAGATGTGTATAAGAGACAGTAGCATAATTTACTAATCCTTCATTATGATTTCTTACTATAAAAGCTGCTGATCTATGTTCTGAATCTGATTTTCTAATAACTCCTAATTTTAATAACTCTTTTATATCTCATTTGAAATGATCTTCTATACTCTTGATTTGAAGCTTCTCTATGTTCTGAGTCTGATTTTCTAATAACTCCTAATTTTAATAACTCTTTTATATGGAAATAGAATACAAATGATAATTACGGAAATGATCCTAATTCAGAACATTAGGAATACAAAGAGATGCGATGTCTGATTAAATATACTTAGTTTAATTAATTATAATTTTATAAAATCATTTTTAACATAATATTTTTATTTAACTTGAGTATATCAGGTAATGCTTATGATGAAGCAATAGGAGAAAAATTATTTCAAAAATTACCAGGAGCTTTATAAGAGAAATAGTATAAAACATTGGGAATTATATAATAATAAAATTATAAAATATTCAATAGGACATAGAATTCAGTTTATTATGGAAAAATTTAAAGAAAAATCTACTAACATTCAGATTCAAAATCAGCTTAAAAAAGGAGATTATGATTTCTGTAAGAAAATTATTTATACTTCACAAAGATATGAAGAAAGAAAACAGTATCTTTTATACCTGTAAATTAGTAGCTAATAATAATATAATAAAGAAAAATTATTTTTTAAGAAGATCACCAGCTAAAAAACCATACTTAGATAAAAATAAACATGTTAGAAAATTTAGGCCAGAAAGAAATTATAGAGCACGATTAGAATGTTTTACTTTTGGAAATACAGATCATTTATCTAAGAACGATCTGTCCAAATAAATTAATAATAGAGATAGAAATTCTTTATTAGTAGAAATGACACAAGAAGACTTAATAAATATAGATGAATATATTTCAGATACAGAATCAATTTATTCTATTGTTAGTATAGAAAATGATATTTTAATAAAACAAGAATCAGATAGTGATAGTGAAGAAGATACTATTATTAATAATTTAGTAAAAACAGATTTATCTTACAATAGATATTATGAACAATTTGAAAAAGATTTTAAAAATATAGAATTAATGAATATTGTAGAAAATATAGAATGTAATCATAATTGGAAAATTAATACAGGATCAGAAAATAAATTTTGTTACATTTGTAATTGGTATCCAGCTTCATTACATAAGTAATCTTTTTCATTATTTAATAAATCTTGATTTTTATCATCTATTATTATATTTTGAAATATTATATCCTTATTATAAAAGATTCTTACTAACTTTCTCTTTCTATACATCCTTTTAAGAAAGACTATTTTATTTTAGTATTAAATTTAGAAGACAAAATAATTTTATTAGAAGATAGAATAAATAATTTAGAAAAAACTTTTTTAAAACAAAATATAATAATTAATGATAAAAATCAAGATTTATTAAATTATGAAAAAGATTACTTATGTAATGAAGATAAAACTATAACAAGTATACAAGTAGCCTGTAAAATAAGAATAGATAATGAATATGAAATTGAGTGTTTAGCATTAATAGACTCAGGAGCTACTAAGTGTGTAATAAATAGTAAGATAATTCCAGAAAAATATTATAAGAAAACAAATAATCCTATAAAAGCGACTCAGATGGATGGTACGACTTTTACCTATGATACTTATCTAGAAAATAGTAAAATTTGTTTTTCACAAATTTGTAATACATATAGTAATAATTATAATTTACCTCAGGTTTGGATTAGAAATTTAAATATAAAATCAGATTTTATTTTAGGATTAAATTTTTTATTTTTTCATACGGGAGGAGTATTCTTAAGCAAAGATATTATTCAATTTCATAAACAAATTATTCAAACTCCAAGAGACAGGGGACACTAATTCCATTCTAGTTTTACCTATGTTTTCTAAGGATGGTTGGGAAGATCCTAATTTCGTAAAACAAACATTAAAAAAGCTAGAAAAAATAAATAATAAATGTTGTGAAAAATGTATAGATAGTAATACTTGTTGTAAGAAAGATATTTCTTCTTTACAAGAAGAAATTTTTGAAATGGAGGAATCCATAGACCCTTATTTACTAAATTTTAACTTAGAACAAAATAATATTGAAACATATATGGAAGAATATATATATATAGAAAAAGAGCAAGAAATAGACTATGAGTTTATAAATTTAAACAAAGTTTATTTATTCTATATCTAGATTTTAAGAATAAAAAAGATATAGATGAAATTCTTTTAAAACTTGATAAATTAGAAATAATGGGTGATAATCCTTTAAAATATTGGGATAATAATAAGATCTATGCTTACTTAGACATTAAAAATCTAGAATATATAATTAAAACTGCAAATATAGAAGCTTCAAATCAAGATATAGAAGATTTTGTCAAATGCATATAAAAGAGTTATTAAAATTAGGAGTTATTAGAAAATCAGATTCAGAACATAGATCAGCAGCTTTTATAGTAAGAAATCATAATGAAATAGTTAGAGGAAAATCAAGAATGGTTATAAATTATAAAAGGTTAAATGATAATACTAGAACAGATGCTATAATATTCCTAATAAAAATGAATTAATAAATATCTAGATGTTTTCTGAATTTATAGTAAATTTGATTGTAAATCTGGTTTTTGGCAAATTAAAATGCATCCAGATAGTATAAAATGGACAGCTTTTACTTGTCCAGAAGGTCATTTCGAATGGTTGGTTATGCCATTTGGAATAAAGAATGCTCCATCTATTTTTCAAAGAAAAATGGATGATATATTTTTAAAATATAAAGATTTTGTTATAGTATATATAGATGATATTTTAGTTTTTAGTTTAACTATACAAGAACATTTAGGACATTTAAAGATTGTATTTTTAGAATTTATAAAAAATGGAATAAGGAGACAGACAATAATTAGTAAGAAAAAGATGGAGCTTATAAAGATTCTGTCTCTTATAGGATTTTTAAGAATAGGAAGAGAAGGTAAAATTAGACTACAAGAACATATTTCTAAAAAAGTTTTAAAATGCCTGATAAATTAGTTCTATAAAAGAAATGTGTAAAATTTTAGGATTAGTAACTTATGCTAGACCTTTTATTAAAGATCTAGGTAAAATAGCAAGACCTCTATATTCAAAAACGGGAAAAAATTCAGAAGTTTTTTAATCAAGAAGATATAAAAATAGTTCAAAAGATTAAAGAATTAGTTAAAAAATTACAGATTTAAATTTACCATTAGATTCGGATTATATTATAATAGAAACATCTTCTACTTATAGGTTGGGGAGTCTGTTCTAAAAGCTAAACCCAATAAATATTTAGATAAAAAGAAGAAGTAATTTGTGGTTATTCAAGTGGAAAATTTAAAGAAAAGGAAAAATTTATAGAAGATTTTCAAATGTTAGCAGTAATTAATTTAATCCATAAATTCATTTAAATTATCAATAATCTCTAAGATACAATTTATAGTAAGAACGGATTGTGAAGCAATAGTAAGATTTTATAATAAATTAATGGATAAGAGTTATAATAGAAGAAGATGGTTAAACTTTTAGATTCTATAAGTAGTTATAATATTAATTTTGAGCATATTAAAGGAAAAGATAATAGTTTAGGATCAATTTTATTATTAGCTACTAATTTATTTCTAGTTCAAAAACTAATTTTTTAATTATGCAGATGAGGCCACCAACAGATCTGAGAGCTCAAATGAGGCCTTTTAGACCTCAAGGTTCTTCTAGTCAAGGTAATAATCCAAGTAGTTCAGATAATAATTATATAGAACAAATGTATTCGTCCTCTTTTAGAACTAATTTTCAAGAAGAAAAGATAAAGTTTGGTAACATAGAACTTATTTCTTTTCCAAGTTGTAATATATCTTTTAAAAATTTGCCGCATATTTCAGTAGATAAAGAACAAAAGCTGTCTTTTAGATAATCTTTGGATTGCATTTAATAAACCTCAGAAAGATCAAAAATATTTTTTAGCAAGTATGAACGCTCTTTCAGAATATTTTAATAATGTTAAAAAACATTTTAAATTTTATGTTGTTTTAAAAGGCTTAACTATATGTGTTTTTCACAATTGGGCTGAAGTTTTAGAGTCCATTAACCAATTTAAAAATCCAGTTTTTAAAGGTTTTAATAATTTGAGTGAAGCTTATGATTTTGCAAGAAAAAATATTTATTACACACTTGGTAGCTCCTGAGTTATAACTGTTTATGACATTCAGACCAGTACAAAGTTGTCCATGATTCAGATAAAATCCTTTTTGTGATCATTGTCAAATTCTAGCCCAGACCATAAAAAAGACTAATGACCATTGTAGTATAGTTGAGGGCGAAAAAAGTGTTTTAATAGAAAAAATCTCTGAGTTAGAAAAAGAAATACAAAAATTAAGTATTGAAAGAGATTCTTATAAGAATGCTAATATAATAAGTCTTGTTCCCAAGCAAGTAAAAATTTGGGTGAGATGAGTGGAAATTCCTCTCTGAATTTCAAGAAACCTTCTGAAGTAGGAGAAACTTAACAGCTATATATTTATATATAAAGTAAAGACAAATCAAGTTCGTTAAAGGCTGGGAGTTTGCCAAAAATTCCAATATCCCACCAGTTAATCCAGACTTTGATGAAAATATTAGACTTTTAGATTTGATCAGAAAAGGAAAATTAAAACAAGAAGTGTATATTCTTTAATAGATTTAGATTTCCAGTAAAGTCATAGTCTAAAGGAAAGGGGTAAAATTAGACAAGAAAAAGAAAAAGAAAAATTTGAAAAAAGAATCAAAAATAGAAAAGACTGTTGAAATTTTTTTGAAAGAATACTTTGAAAAGAACGATATAAAAGAAGAAAGTAAAGAAAGTAGTAGTGAAGAAGGTCCAAATAACATAATTTCAGTAAATTCAGACAGTGGAATGTCATTTGACTCCATAGCCAGACATATATTTGGATACCTAGGCAGAAAGGATAAAGATTTTCAGAATATTGAAGATTTTTTTTGAAGATAAGGCTCTGTCAGAAAAAATAAATATGCCTGAAGAAAGAAGATAAGACATTATAGCACTCAAGAAGATTTAGAAAAAGAAAGTGGAGTAATCAGATGATAAAGTCAAGAAAGAGGCTGACAATTCAAGATAAATCTTTGAATCTGATAAATGTCTAAGGAGGAGGTATTTAAGTTGATCTAGTGTCCCACCTTCTTTCCTGGTTTGTCAAGATTCTAAAAGATAGACAAGATAGTTACTTTTTATCACGAAGAAGAAATCAGCAAAGTAGAAGACAAGAATATCAGACAAAGGTACTCAGAAGTCAATAGAAGACAAGAATGACAGACGAAGGTACTAAGAAGTCAACAAAAATCACGTGAAGATAAAGTAAAGATTCCTTCAGAAGTTTTGAAGTCTATTTTGAAGTCTCTCCTATAAATAGAGTAGTTCAGCTCATTCAGAACTACTGATCGATCATCGAAAGGAAAAAAGAAAACACAAGCAAAAAATGTCTCTCTTTCCTCTCTTTGAATAAACATCCTTTGTAAAATATTTTAAAGTTTCTTTTTGTAAAAATCCAATAAGCCTTTGGGCATAACGGTTTAGACCTCTTCGGGGTTTCCGAAAGGGAACACCCCAAACTCTTGTTCACATATGTAAGTTTCTTATAATTATGTAATCTCTTTAGTTCAATAATATATATAAATTTTCCACTCTATGGTTAATATTTATAAGTATTATGCTTTAGTAACTAAATACTTGTTAAAGCTGTTATAAAACCCAGACGCTTGTTATTCTTGTATGAGTGACCCTATAGGTAGTCCGTTTATGGCATGTGAAGCCTGTTAAGGACAAAAACCAGAAGGGGAAAATACAGTAAAAGGAATAACAGGAGACTTTAGGTGTCGTAACAGTCTTTAATGTAAAAATATGTATTTAATTATTATT
The DNA here is from genome assembly GCA_025175665.1 of Cinchona pubescens. Classification (NCBI taxonomy): domain Eukaryota; kingdom Viridiplantae; phylum Streptophyta; class Magnoliopsida; order Gentianales; family Rubiaceae; genus Cinchona; species Cinchona pubescens. The sequence continues at coordinate 2,001,089 of JANKKI010000049.1, read as the reverse complement.
GAGTAATCTGAAGACCTGTCCTTCTATAAATAAAATTAAAACCATAGTTGATGTTTGATAAAATTATTATATGTTAATGAACTGAAAAGATTATTAAATTTATTTGAAATTTTTATATTAAATGAATAATTGTTTGTGGGTTAGTACCGAGTAGGAATTATTTAAATTAAAAGTTTAACGTTTTTATTTTATGAGTAATAATTATAATACTTTAGAAGAAATATTTTTATTACTTCCTTTAGAAAACTTAGAAGATTTAAATAATTTAAAACAAGTTTTTATTAATATAAGAGCAAATAGTAGATTAAATATAAGAAATTTATCAAGAACAGACTTAGAACATTACGAAGTTTATTATAATAGAAAAGAAGAAGAAAACAAGATCCAATTTAGTAATTTAGTTTTACAATTTATAGATCATAAAATACAAAGAATAGAATTAAGAAGAAATCAAAATAGAAATAATACAGATAGATTAGAATTAGGAATAAATTTAAACAATCCAGATTAAACAGTAATCTAGTATATGGGCTAGAATACCCTCAAGCGCTAGTATTCTAGATCTAATCTAGTTGGCCCGAGGTGTTTTTAACAACGCCACGTACTAAGATTATTTTTAAACGTCACGTCTCGAAAATCTTATTTTAATAAATACTTAAATATATATCTAATTACTTAACTCTAGTATCTATGTATATTAAAAGGAAATTAGTAATCCATTTAATTAGTTATTGAAACAAAAGTATTATGCATTAATTAGTTGTACATTTATATTAATACATAAGTACATAAATTGTATATAATGTGAAGTATTACATTTATATTGATAACTGTGTAATTATACAAAGAAAAATATTTAAATATTAAGAAAAATAATATTATCAAGTAACATATTTAATTGTTAAGAATTAAAAATGTTATGACTAAAATATTATATATACAAATACATTAATATATTATTATATACTAAAATATCAAAAAGATATATAATTGTAGATCTTTATATATAAATATATAATTGTTATACTTAGTTGATCATTTAAAGTCAAACGACTTATTCGACCAATAAACTAGTCAAATCAATCAATCTGTAGTTCTGTATTTGATCGATAATTTCACTTGAAAATTGAATTCAAGGTTGAGTTGAAAGTAATTTAGTTAATTTGATTTGAAATCAAAATCGAATCAAAAAATAAATTAGTGAAGTTAATTTTTTTTCGATTTGACTTGATTCAATAGTCCAATTTTATTAACTTTTAAACACCCCTAACTTTATTAACGGGAATGAATAGGGTGTACCGTAGAATTCCAGTCAAATCTCTAATACGTAGGGCACGTGGTTACTGTTGTAGAAAGCATCAAAATTGAATGCATGAATGCACAACTCAAACCAGAATCTTTCTTAGTTTATTAATATCTGAATATCATCTTCTCATACTGAGAAGGCCAATGATAATGCCACAGCAAACTTGCAGTAAAATTACCAAAATAACTCTCCCCACGATGAAGAGAGAACTGGAATAGGGATAGTTTGTTGATTTCGCTCATCAAGTTTTGATGTGGCAATAAGATTTCTGCTGTGGCATTATAAATTGCCTACTGAGAAGTATGATATAAATTATTTAAGGTTGTATTTGGATGAATAGATTTAAGAAAAGATTTGAAATTTATTTATTTTTTTAAAGAATTTGTAAGATTTAAATAAATGAATTTTAAATTTATTTAAATTAAAAAATATAAAATAATTAATTTCAATATTTTTCTAATTTAAGTGAATTTAAATTCAACTACTTTAACTTTACAAATTCTTATAACATATGTATAAATTTTAATCGTTTCCCAAATCCATCAATCAAATACAGCATAATTGTCATTCACATCAGTCTAGGATTAGTTTGAACTTAGAAGTAATTCTTAACTTTCTTGATTAATACGTTAAATGAAAAAAAAAAAAAATCTTCATTTATAGTTCAATTGCAGACATTGTTCGTTTGTTTAATGTACAGTTGTTTATTGCACTGAATTCTTAAACTGATGTATAACTATTTTTAGTTATCCTCTTTTTCTTTTTCTTTTTGGTAAGTAATGTATATGTATGTATGTATAACTGACTTGCCACACCAATTAGTTGTCAACTACAATATTTTAGTGTATGTGATTAGTATTATCTTTTACATAATTTATTAGGTGAGTATTATTCTGGAACAATATTTTTAAAGGTAATGATAATATGAATCGGCTCATTATATTCCTAATAACTAATAAATAGACCTTGAATTCTAAATGAGTACTATGAAAGCCATCCTGATTTCAAAGTGAAATATGTTTGCCAAAAAAGAAAAAAAGAAAAAGAAAAAGAAAAAAAAAAAGAAAAGAAACTGCCACTCTACAGTGCTGGTTAACTAAAGAAGTAATTCATCATTATTAAGAATACGCTTAATTCTACCTTGTACTTTTTAACTTATAATTAATTTTACTTTACACTATATTTTAATTTTGGATAATTTATACTCATAACTCTTAAAATTGTCTCATTTTAATCTAATTTTTAATAATTTTTAATATTGTCACAAAATTTAACAGAATCTCAAAGCTTGTACAACACATTTAGGATGTACAATAATCTACTATAATATTTTGAGTGTACATGTAAAAATTTCATTAATTTTGGTGATCATATTAAAAACTAACTGAAGTAGGACGAATTTGAGAATTGGGGGACAAAGTATCCAAAACTAAAATAAGAATTTGGTATAAGTTGAGAGTTCCAAAGTAGAATTAGTCCCAAACAATATTTTTTGGCAATTAATGTTAGGCTTATCAATAAAACTTACCGAAACCTTGTTTAGAAAATTAAGATAAATCGGTACTTTTTTTTTTTTGAAACTAACAAGCAAATTGATTAATTTTTTGTTCACATTATTGAACAATTTGTTCTAAATAAAAAATGTTGATCGTTGCTGTCATGTTCAATTTGTCCGATTATCAAGAAGAAAGAGAAGGGAATTAAATGTTAAGATATTTGATAACGCTGTAAATGTATTAATACATCAAGTTGATCTTCTAGAGCCGAATAAAAGCGCGATTTCCACAAACATGCATTTTTTATTCTCTTCTGGCTAACCAAATGCTAAGCAACTACGGCGATTGGATGACTTTTACGGGGTTTGTTTAACTAAGCCTACTTATTGCGTATAGCGGGTCTTGCGGGACGACACATTTTTTGGTTTGCGCGTGTGCCGGGTCCAAGCAGTAAATTTGTTCTCTTTTTGTTTTTATGTTCTTTCCTCTTAGAAACTTCCTCGTGTCATCTCCCTTGTTAGTGTCAACCATCAAGACTTCATAATTACTCCATCTATTTGAACAATTATTATTTAGATAGAATATTATTCGAGAAAAGTAATTGATTTTATTTGAATAGTTATTATTTAGGATATCGTTCCAAATATTATATCTAATAATAGTGTAGTTACTTTTCTATATGTGATATATATTGATGAATGTTAGATTTAGATTCTAGATAGGGAGAGAAAGTAGAACAGTTGAGAAAAATTTGTGATTGGTATTATTGTGGAGAGTAATATTAGTACATATTTTTGGTGCCCAAGGCCTATTTTTATATATTTACATGAAGGAGTATGAAACTACCATTCTACTAGCTCAACCATCAAGACATAGGCACATAGGCACCTTCAGGACATTCTTGGGGCGTGAACTACGCGCTAATTCTGAGTATCATCAAAAGTCCCCTCAGCTTGGTGCCTATCCTCGCGGTGAGGACCGAGTCGAAAACGACTGTCCGCAGTCCCCAGATGCCTGTGACCGACCCTCTTATACCGAGTCGAGGTGCATAAATCTTAGAGCACTCCCGTGCTTGCCATACCGATCCGAGGCTGAGGTAACCCGTGGGCCCCTTGACAAGACATGGCTGCAGTGACGTTTTTGCCGAGTCTTATGCGTATGGATTTCAATTATTGACAGCTACATTGCTTGCCCCGATTTTGCCCCATAATGCTTCTTTTTTCCTACCGAAATGTCTCATTATTTCCGCTGAAACTTTCCAATCATTTCAGACTTGATGGTTTTTCATCCGATGTGTATAAGAATCCATAGAATACTCTGGAAGGTCCCTGGGTATTTATACCTCCATTTCTCCCAACTCTCACTTTTTCCCTTATTTGCTCTTACTTTCCTCTTTCGTCTTTTCCTTCACTCTCTTTGCTCTCTTATTTTTCCTTCACTTCTCACTTTTTCCTTGTCGTTCACATCCTCTCATTTTCTTATTACCGCACTCCTGTCCTCCTTGCATCTGATTTCCTTAGTTGAGTGCTAACCTCTTTTTCTTTTCAGGTGATAAGAAATACAGCCCCGAGTAGGAGAGGTCCGCTGGGTCACAAGATTTGCCATGGAGTCGACTGACCGTTGATCCTCTTCCAGTTCCCATCACCTCAGGGAGTACCGAGTTTCGATCCACCCGGCCGATCGATATAAACGACAAAGCACAATTTTTGAGGGACAGCTCGCGAACAGGCGAAACTGGTTGTTTTGCCTCAGGACGTAGCCTACGTAAAGAGGCTTACTCCCTAATAGAGACTGGACGAACTTCCCGTCAGTTTGACATAAACTTAAGTGTGTCTGGCCTTTCTCGAAATTTCAAGTTTTTGCACTTTATTTTTCATTTTACACCTTTGCTCCTTTGCAGGCTATTACTATCCTCCTTCAATTCTGCTATCAATTCCCTGAAGCAAGAGTTGGCTCATGCCAAGTCCGGTGTAGATCGGAAAGTGAATGAGGTCGTTAAGGCCAATGAAATGAAGTGTAACATTGAAGCGGGCAAGAAGTATGATGAGTGAAAGGTCGAGCTGGCCGAAGTGAGAGATAAGCTCGTCAGGCCGAGCTGGAAAAGAAGACCCTTCAGGTTGATGTCAACGATCGAGACAAGAGGATCACGGATTTTGAAAAGAGGGTCCTTCAATTTCAAGAGGAGGACCAGATGGCCGAGGCGAAGTTTGCTTCACGGGAGATGGAGCTGCGGATCCATGGAAGAAATGAGTTTGTGGCTTCGGATGAGGCAGACGGGATGTTGAAGGGGTTCACCAAGAAGGTTTTCTCAATGGGGTTCACACTAGCGTGTGACAACTTTGTGAAGAATCCTGATCTGTAGGGGGTTGCCATATGATGCCTCTGTTACCAAGGAGGTCATCAATGGCTTGCAAGCTCAATTTAAGGCCCCAGAACCGATCCCTGGAGCTCCTAAGCGACTACCTTGAATCAGGGTAGGTCATCAACTGCAGGTCCCGAAGCCGAGTCTGAACCTGTGAACCAAACCTCCACTTCCTCGGCCAAACCTTCCACTTCTGCTCCGCAGACTTGACGTGATACTTCTGTAATAGTTAGGCACTTCTTTGTAATAGTTAGGATCATTTAATAAAATTCTTGAGTTTTTGACAACCTCGCATTTTCTTTACTTCTTTCCTTTCCTTGATTTTCATTTTCTATGTTTCCTCTCAAGGTTGGAGAAGTATTGTTTTGTTTGAGGAGGGCTATCGAACCTCTAGCATCGAGGGGAAAGCACTGGGTCTCAGCCCTCAATGTTTGTATTCATGTTGAACGGGAACCGGACCTCCGAGGGTTGGAACAACTCTGATTTTGTTTTCTATTGAGTTGGGACTGGACCTCTGAGGGTCGGAACTGCTCAAATTTATTTGAGGGGGGCTACTAAGCCTCAGCCCTCGAACTTCGTTTTCATGTTGAACTGGATCCGGACCTCTGAGGGTTGGAGCAGCTCAATTTTGTTTTCATGTTGAACTTGAACCGAACCTCTGAGGGTTGGAGCAGCCCAATTTCGCTTGGGGGGACAACTAAGCCTCTGCCCTTGAGGGGGGACTACTAGGTCTCAACCCTCAATGTTTGCATTTATGTTGAACTGGATCCGGGCCTCTTGGGGTCGGGGCAGCTCGATTTTGCTTGACGTGGTTGTTTGATGAAGTAATTTCTTTCTTTTGAGAAGGACTTTTATTACATTCCTTGGTAATATTTCTTCAAATAAACAATGTTTCACATTCTGGGAACAGGGTTCCCTTTCATGTCCAACTTGGCTTTGTTATCCAGTCCTTGTACGAATGTGCCAAGATTTTACCGATCTTAAAAAAGCTTGCCCAAAGGACAGTTACCCGTACCCCCGGATTGATACGGTAGTAGATTCATTTGTTAGATTTTATATTTTACACTTTTTAGATGCATTCAAGGGCTATCACTAGATATACATGGCCAAGGAAGATGAAGAGAAAACCTCTTTTATCACCGATCGAGGCACGTATTGCTACACTACGATGCCCTTCGGACTAAAAAATGTCGGAGCCACATATCAACACCTCATCAACAAAATGTTCAAGTCCCAAATAGGAAGAAACATAGAGGTATACATTGATGACATGGTGGTCAAGAGCCGAACCTATGAGGAAACCCTGGAAGATCTCAGGAAAATGTTTGAGACATTAAAATCGATCCGAATGAGGCTGAAAGCCAAAAAATGTACATTCGGGGTCTTCTCAGGAAAATTCTTGGGATTCATTGTCTCTTATCGGGGAATTGAGGCGAACCCTGAAAAGATGCAAGCCATAATCGATACGAAAACCCCTACCTCGGTCAAGGGAGTTCCCTCGAGACTCACCGATAGAATGGCAGCCCTGAATCGGTTTCTGTCCAAATCGGTAGAAAGAGGCTTACCGTTCTTCCGTCTCCTAAAGAAGACCTCGATGTTTTTAAGAGACGAAGAAGCTCAGAAAGCCTTCGAAGAGTTTAAAGAATACTTGGGCAATATACCGAGACTCGCGTCTCCTCAAAAAGGGAAACCGCTATACCTATACCTCTCAAGCACTGAATTGGCAGTCAGCTCTGTTCTACTGAAGCAAGATGAGCACGGCAAACAATTCCCCATCTATTTTGTAAGCAAAGTGCTTCAAGGTCTGGAAAGAAACTACACCCCTATTGAGAAGGCAACTTTCTCATTGGTGGTGTTGGCCCGGAAGCTAAGACCTTACTTTCGTGGCCATAAGATAATTATTCTGACTAACCTCCCTTTGAAGAATATATTGAGCAAGCTCGGGAAAAATGCTAAAAATGGTCTGTAGAATTGTTTGAGTTCGACATAGAATTCAAGCCTCGGACAGCTGGGTAATCAAAGCACAGATTTTGTGGATTTTATTGCAGAAAGTTGTGACACCGAGAAGGTTGACCTCGTCATGGTAATTAATCGAGCAAAAGAGAAGTAGGCAAGAGAAGACCTCACATGGGAGCTTCATGTTGACGGAGCTTCGTGTGAATCTAGAGCCAGAGCAGGAATAATAATTCGATCCCTAGAAGGAGACTATCTCATGTATGTCCTGAGGTTTGAATTCCCAGTAGGTTCGGATTCCCAACAATCAACAACGAAGCTGAATACGAGGCCCTCATCTGTGGAATGGAGATGGCCTCCCAGATGGGAGCCCGAACCTTAAAAATATATTCCGATTCTTAGCTAGTTGTGAATCAAAAGCTAGGAAACTAAGAGGCTCGAGGCGTAATCTTAAAAAGGTACCTGGCTAAGGTCAAAAGTTGGATAGCAAAATTCAAAAAGGTGGACATCATTAAGATTGCTCGAACAAGAAACATGCATGCCGATGCTCTATCAAAACTAGCCTCGGAGCAATATACTCACATTTGACAAAAGAGATTTTGGTAGAGGTGCGAGAGTGCAGGTCTGTTGACTTCTCAAAAAGAATCTCTTGCATTCACCCGGACCTCAGTTGGATAGAGCCCATAATAAGTTATCTCAACGACGAGAAACTTCCCGAGGTTAGAAGGATCAAATACAGAGCTGCTAAGTATACGCTTATTGACAGAGTCCTGTATAAATAGCATACTTGTGCCCTCTGTTGAGGTGCCTCACGCCTTCCGAAGCTAACTATGTGCACGAGATGTGCACGAGGGCATATGCAGAAGTCTCATCGATCCTGCTAGCCGGGTATTATTAGCCGACCTTGCACTCGACGCTGACACCTTGGTGTGGGAGTGCCACCAATGTCAAATACACGCACCGATCCCCTAAAGGCCCAATTCGGACATGGTCCCTATGCAGAGCCCATGGCCATTTGCTCAGTAGGGAATAGACATATTGGGCCCACTTCCCAGAGGGGTAGGCAAACTTGAGTTCCTGGTAGTGGCGGTTGATTGCGTCGCTAAGTGGATCGAGGCCGATCCCCTGGCCACAATTTCGGGACAAGTAATAGAAAAGTTCTTTTCAAAAAACATTATTTGTCGATTCGGTATCCCTACAATGCTTGTTTCTGACAATGAAAAGTAATTTGAAGGGGAGCCTTTCAAGAGTTTCTGCACTAACCTCAGCATCAAACATCACTTCACCTATGTCGCTCATTCACAAGCGAACGGACAGACCGAAGTATGCAACCGTACCCTATTGATGGGGCACAAGACTCGACTCGAACAAGCCAAAGGCGAGCATGGATTGAGGAATTGCCTGGTGTCCTACGGGCATACCGGACCACACTCGGAACGGCCAATGGAAACATTCAGTTCAGCTTGACTTACGGGTTCGAGGCTGTTTTCCCTACAGAGATCGGGCTACCCTCGGCTCGAGTGTCCTTGTGTGCCTTAGAACACAACAACGAGACCCTATGAGCTAACATAGACTTGCTTGAGGAAAAGATAGGTTGGATGCATCCATCCGAGAGGCCAAGTACAAGCAGGTCATGGTCAAACACTACAACGCCACACTTCGGAGACTTGGTGCTTCGAAAAAATAAAGCAAGCCGTGTAGAAGGGACTAGAAAGTTAGACCCAAATTGGGAGGGCCCCTATCGTGTAATAGAAGCTCACACTTCGGGCTACTACAAGTTGGTTGACATGAAAGGGGACCCTGTTCCCAGAATGTGAAACATTGTAAATTTCAAGAAATATTGGTGATCATTTTGTGGAGGTTCCGTAAAGACAGGTTCGGGGGAGAAGTTCATGGGAACTGCTGCTAGGAGATCTTCGTCTGATGGGTTAAGCAGCCTATCAATAGCGTTTATGGGAGAATGAGGTTCCGGCGTGCTAATGAGAGAGGAGGGAGTGAATGTACGGCCATGGTTTTCTACTTGAAGGACAAGTGAGGTTTGGGGAAGCAGAGATCTCGGAAGATTTCTTGTGGTATCTGGATGGGACGATGAACGACGGCCGACGTTCGACAACTGAGGAAATCAGATGCAAGGGGGACAGGAGTGCAGTAATAAAAAATTGGAAGGATGTGAACTACAGGGAAAAAGTGAGAAGTGAAGGAAAAATAAGAGAGCAAAGAGAGTGAAGGAAAAGACGAAGGAGGAAAGTAAGAGCGAATAAGGGAAAAAATAAGAGTTGTGAGAAATAGGGATATAAATAGGGGGACCTTCCAGAGTATTCTATGGATCCGGAGGGAAAACTAGCAAGTCTGAAATGATTGGGAGAGTTTCAGCAGAAAAAATGAGGCATTTCGAAGGGAAAAATGAGGCATTTTGCAGCAAAATCAGAGCAAGCAATTTAGCGCAATAAATGAAATCCAGCGCATGGGGACTCAGCAAAAACATCATTACAGCCATGTCTTGTCAAGGGGCCCACGGGTTACCTCAGCTTCGGATCGTTATGGTAAGCACGGGAGTGCTCCAAGATTTATGCACCTCGGCTCGGTATAAGAGGGTCGGTCACAGGCAATTTGGGGATTGGGGGCGGTCGTTTTTGGCTTGGTCCCCACCGCGATGATACGTACCAAGCCAAGGGGACTACTGATGATGCTCGGAATTAGCGTGTGGTTCACACCCCAAGAATGTTCCCGATAGCACCCCTCCTTGTCCATCTGTCTGACCACTGGGATATTAGTATATCCCAGCTGACCGCAAACTAATATCTGCTTATTGTCGGATTCTCCTTTCTATGTCAATTATATGACATCCCCCTATCCTTAGATACTTTTAGGATGATGTTGAAGTTATCCCCTGCGAATGGATTCTTTTACATTTCCGCCTGTACCGGGGGCAAACAGCTCACCTCGGGTTACCCTTCATCTATCCACGACTAGAAAAAGTCATTTTTCTTTATCCGATACCTCGACCCTTCAATGCCCCGGGGACCTCGACTATTGTGTTTATCACATCCGGCTACACGAATCTGCTCGTCTTGGTTTGCCGGGGGATTATTTCTGTTTTGGCCGCCTCGGTTTGGCTAACCATGAGGCTGGGGTGAGGCAGGTGAGGCTGCGGTGGGTTTCCTCTGTTGGCGGCATTTCTTTGGAACTCTACAATGGTTCGGGTGATGAAGTGCTGTAGGTGTCCTTCTTGAATGGCCCTCTAAATTTCAATCTTCAGGTGGTTGTAGACCTCCGTATCATGGCCATGTTGGCCATGAAAGGCGCAGTACTTTGACTTGTCTCTTTGGTTCAGGGCTGACACCATTGGAGGGGTTGCTCTAGGAACCCCAAATGTGGTACCTGGATAAAATTTCCCTCCTTGATGTGTTGAGTGGTGTGAAGTCATCCTCCGGAAGGCTCCTTGTCCGCGGGGGTCAGTTTCCAATATTATTGTCTGGTAGACCATCTGTTCGCTAACGGTCCGGCTCTGGGATAGCCCAACTTGTCTATAATCTTCATTTTTTCAGAGGATGAGGGGTTTAGAGTTTTTGGGAGCTTTTCTTTTTGTGAGTCATAAAGTTCTCTTTTTGTCCTGTTTGACTCCTCTCCCCGTATGAACTCTGATGCTCTCAATCCAGGAGCTCGGGGTACTACAGAAAGCAGCAACCAAAATTCTTTCATCTACATTTTTAATTTGGACCACTTCTACAAATTTGTTGAGCGATTCGTCAGACCTCTGTCAACATTGTTCATGAGGTGTGATGTGTCCTTCTGCAGTATTGATTTGCTTCAGAAATGGCTGAGGAAAGACTTCGCTAGGTCGTTAAAAGTCTCGATTGAGTTCATCGGCAGCTCTTGGAACCACTTTTGAGCCGGACCTCGAAGGGTGGTGGCAAATAATTTGCAGCGAGTGGTGTTACTATATCCATAATGGCTTGTGACCGCTACCACGTACTGAAGATGATCGGACGGATCACAATCTCCTTTGTAAGGTCCGATAACTTGAATTGCATCGAGAGTGGTTCGATCTTGATAGAGATTGTGAATGGATCTCTATCAATCTCTGCTAGGAGGAGTATTCGGAACTAAGTTGTTTTTCCTCAAAATCAATTTGAATTTTGTTTTCGAGGCTCTGCTCCTACGAGCTATTTTAAAACAGCCAGGGAGGGTCCTTTTGGGTTTATAGTATTTGAAGAATGCCCGCTGAGTCTTTCACGCAGTGGTAATCTTTTTGATTCGCTCATTGATGAGTGTGATTCGTCAGATTGCCCATCTGAGCGTGACTTTGTTATTTTGTGGCGTAGGTCGGTTGGACTCATGGCGTCAACTGGCTGTTTCCCAGGTTTTCGGCCGGGAAAGCGTTGTTGTTCGGCTCATGGAGTGGTCGCTCGGTTTGAGTGCTCGGATGAAGTTTTGTTCTCGCGTTGCTCCACAAATGCTCGAAAAGATTCAAAATGATCGGCAATGTATTTCAGAATGTCGTTCTGCTTCTATTGGACTTCAGCTGGTGTACCGACATTTTTTGCCTCATCGGTATGCACCACGAGGTGTTGGTTGCTCGCCTCAGTATCCTTGCTAGCGGTTTGACGTGTTCCTCGGTTCTTCATCCTTCCAGAAGCAAAAATAGAGAATTGGGATGATTGAAAAGTATCAAAGGAGATGGAAATTTGTCGATTCCCATAGACGGCGCCAATTGATGAAGCTAGATTTGTATTCTAGGTAGAGAGAGAAAGTAGAAGAGTTAAGGAGAATTTGTGATTGGTATTATTGTGGAGAGATTAGTACATGTTTTTGGTGCCCAAGGCCCCTTTTTATAGATTTACATGAAGGGGCATGAGGCTACCATTCTACTAGTTCAACTGGTGCTAAATTACTTAACTACCCTTATTGAGGATGCCACATAGGCACCTCCAAAACATTCTTGGGGCGTGAACCGCGCGCTAATTCCGAGCATACATCATATATGAAATAAAAAAATAATTGAAAAATGTGTTTAAATCATAATTGTAAAGATATCATTTAGAAAATAAAGAATGACAAATTTTATTTTGCATCTTTCAATTTATACACGATTTTTACGTTGCACTCTAAATTTTAGTTTTAGATACTTTGCACTCTAAACTCTTAAACTCATTCCACTTTAATCAGCTTTTTAACATCCATCCATCTCGAACATTAATGGAACTTTTTTGTGTGTATGACATATTCAACAGGATCTACAACAACCCCAGATCAACCTCTCCCTACCCCAGCCTCCCCCTCATCTTCTCTTCCTCTGTCCCATTTTTCCCAATCTTCGCTTTCCCTTCTTCTCTGATCTTGATATCTTCCTTACTGCTGCTAAGATTGAGATCGGAGAAGATGAGGGAAGAGAGATCAGGAGATGGATTTTTTAGATCTGGAATTTCAAATCAAAGAAGAAGTGTTCAAGATATGGAATTTTCATGTCTGGGTTTGTGATGGGATGGGGGAATGGTGGCAGATAGTGGATGGGAGATGGGGGATGATGGCTGGGTTCAAGAGATATAAAAGAATGGGGAAAGATGGTGGCTAGTGGATGGAGAAGTGACGTGATGAAGGATGGGAGATCGAGAGATGGAGAGGGGGAAGGGGGCAATCGTAGGATGGTGGTAGGACTGCGGAAAAAGGTCTGGGGAAGGTGATGGCTATGGGGCAACTGCTTGTAATGGACGATAAGCTGGGAAAGAAGAAGAGTTTTTTTCTTTTTTTTAAATTTTAATTAGACCCCAATTTTATTTTTAATTTTACCACAAAACATTGTAATTCACGATGATGAGGTAAAAATATAATTTCATGTCTTATTTTAAAGTCGAAACCAACTTCAACGCATATATACAACGTCTACGTTATAGATCACGTAATGGGAGCCGCTTTTCGATTGTTTTACAAAAAGAACAAACCACTGAGGATTAAATATATATTTCAATACAACAGAATATAATATATAGTTTGATCAAGTTATAGGGGGTTTTGCATAATTTACCCAAAAACTTTCGAAATGGCATCTGTGAGATCTTAGATTATGAGATATGTATAGTTTCACAGAATTTTTAAGGGGTGCTTGGTCCACATCTTGGAATTACAACTAAAATTAGTATCATACATGAAAAATAGGTATGGGTTTCATATATTAGAATCATTCAAATTAGTGTTTTTTGTGTATATATTTTTGTGTCATGGGTATTAGAGTAAAATATTATTACTATTATTGTTGTTCTTGTTGTTGTTCAACACATTATTATTATTATTATTATTTAAAATTTTTCTTCTTAGTTTCTTCTTCATTGTAGAGAAAAGTAGAGAAGAAAGGACAAGGGAAGGAAAAGGGCCACGAGACGGAGGAAGATGGTTGTGGGATAGGCTAGGAAGGGAGGGAAGAGGAGGGGAAGGGGGGAGGGGGAAGGGGCTGCTAGAGGATGAGATGAAGGGGCAAGAAGGGAATAGTGCTACGGGAGGAGGGGAGGATGGATGGGAGAGGGAGGAGAGGGGCTACGAGAGGGTAAGGGAGGAAGGAGGAGAGAGTTGCGGGAAGGAGGACTGAAAAGGGTAGGAGGAAGGTAGTGGGAAAGAGTAGAGGATAAGGAAGAAAGAGAAAATAATTTTATTTGACTTTTTTTTTTTTTTCAAAATTTGGCATCAAATTTGGAAATCTCCAATACCCCTTACAAATCCTTATACCTTAATTGGGTATTGAGAGTCACTAAATTTTCGGGTTTCATTCCAAAATCTTAATACTCATACCTATTGATCAAGTAACCAAGCACCAGATGGGTATGAATCCAATTCTTGATTTGCATACCCATTAACCAAGAACCCTCCTTAGTGTCCTACTAATGAAATAATACATATGATTTGAATGTTTGTACAACAAAATTTTAGTATACATTTTGAAGGCATGTACTTAGAAAACTTTCAAAGCTATGGTATAGTATAGTTACTTGAGTGGAATTGAAGAATTACACATTTACTTTGATATTGGATTTTAGAGTTTACAATGGACATATAAGTTACAATAGTATTATAAAAGAGTGTAAAATAAATGTCGCAGTACATCTTTCATGAGTATAACACTTTAGTTTGTGGGGAAAAAAACTGTATTTGGTTGTCAAGGATTTTGGGTAGAGAAAGTAATTGTTTTCTCAAAATTTAAATTATGGTGTTTAATTATTGTTTGACTTGTTTTCCAGAAAAGTAAAAATTTTCATCAAAACAAGGAAAGTGGATGCATAATACTAGGATTCTAAACGTTCAAATCTCATTAGTATTCTGATTATTTTCCTTATGAATTTATTGTGAAACACATTCTAAACTCTTTAACATTCTCCCTTCCTTCTTCTAACTTCTCTGATGTGCTTTATCGCTCTTTCTACCCCTCTCCTCCAACTTTGTGATCCCAACTCATATTTGAAAGCACTAAAAAACTATTGTTGTGAATTTTTTAGTGGGGTAGATTGTCCCTACTGAAAAAAAAAATATACATACTTTTAATGACTAAAATTTTCACCATTTTGATTGAAAAATCGACATTTGAAAAGTAATTGTTACATTCGTTGAAAATATTTGTTTCTAACTTATGCAATGAATGACTCGACAAAAGTAGTGGCAAAATATGATGCGCATGATTCATCATCAAATTCACATTTAATTTAACAACAAACAATATTTAGTAGACAAAGTCGATGCAAACTGTGGAATTGAATGAGCTTCACCATAAAATTCATAACTTAATTATCAATGAACAGTCATCACAACTTAGAGACTAAATGTTCAATATACAATTCCAGATATTCTGTCTTTTGAAATTCGTTATAAACTTTGTCACTAAATCCACAACAAATTCCTGGTTGTGGCTTATTTTGTATTCTTTGTGTATGATGAGAAGGAAAAGTAAAATGTCTGGTATAGTATAATTTACACACCAATAAAACTTCACCATGTGGTCCGATACATATTCATCCAAGAGATTTGATCCTAGTCTCCTAAGATCCCAAGTCTAATCCATTAGCTCTACAGGCCAGGCAAGCCCATCAGAACTCCTATAAATGCGCTATATTCTCTCATAACTCGACACAAAAAAACACACTATCGCATATTCTCTCTATCAATTACAAGGCCCCGATCCTTTACCACTTGTAACTCTTACTAACCTAAGTATCGGAGTATCTCTAAAGAACAACCCCCACTACCCCTCTCAATGTATTTTGTAGGCATCCTACTACCTAAGAAGGAAAACCAGGACTCCGTACTTTACAACAGGAGCAACAATTTAAAACTAAAGCAACGTTTTACAAAAATAGTTTGTCGCCAACTATACGAACGACATATAAAGTATGTGTTCTCTCTTATGGAGGACCTTAGGGTCTCTCTTTTCACTTTCTAAAGTATTTCCTAAATTTATCAATTTTTGTACTTGTTTCAAACATTTTCAATTTTAAGTGCGTGTTTTTTTGTATATTTCAACTCTTATATGTTAGTATATATCTATTTAGTATTTTAATGTTTATTTATGTGTTAATTATATTACTTTACTATATTCTTATGTTTGGACTTTGTGTCGTACTTTTAACCTAATTTTGTCGAGAGTTAGTATTTTTTTCTATACATACATACATACATACATACGTGTATATATAATGTGGGTTTTTGTTCTAGGGTCATGAAAAAATAATGCGCATCAATCGGACATTGAACAAGGATTTTATACGCGTAAATGGTATTTGGGTAGCTCACCCCCATTAGAACTTCCAAAGCTTAGGGTACTCGCGAGTGGTAGGTCACTGTTCGTGTTATACCAGGGGTTAGTTAAATCATGACAATCAAATGAAACAAGTTAATTAACCCTAAGCAACAACTAACCAACACCCAAACGACCGCAAGTATATGGGATAAGTTTGTAGGCTAGCGGCGAGAGAGTATCGTTCCCTCAAAAATTGAGGGGTGATTACTAGTCCAAAGGGGCCCTTGTGCTAACAGGAATTTTATTTGCAAAATGGTATTTGGGTAGCTTACCACTGTCGAACTTCCAAAGCTTAGGGAACTCGCCAGTGGTAGGTCATTGTTCGTGTTATACCAGGGTTAGTTAAATCACGACAATCAAAATGTAACAAGCTAATTAACCCTAAGAAAAAACTAACCAACACCTAAATGACTGCAAGTATATGGGATAGGTTTGTAGGCTAGCGGTGAGAGGGTATCGTTCCCAGGATTGAGGGTTCATTACTATAGAGGTCTAAAGGGGTCCTTGTGCTAACTAGACTAAATCAAAGAAGAGATGAGATCCTACTTGCTATCAACTCTAACAAGAAGTTGGTAATTAGCTAGCAAGAACAATCTAAAGCAACACTACTAGAAGGAAATGATCAGACATGCTTGGAAACAAGAAATTATCACTTAAGCTAAAGATAAAGGAGTAATTAAAGATGAACATTAAGTTTGATAATTATGCTAAAATTTACTTCTAAAATACTTTTCAAGCTAAGAATGCAAATTAAATTGAAGCACCAGATTATGCAAGCAAAAGCCTACCCTAAAAGATTGTGTGAGGCTAAACAAGTGCTTAACTAAAATCTAAGAAAATACTAATTAACACTAAATTAGAATTACAAAAAAAGGGTTAATAACTAAGGTAATAGAGGATTTTAATGGAAATAAAGAGAGAACTAAATTAACCCTACTCTAATGAAACAAACTAAATGCAACTATGTAATGATTGGGAAATTGGTGGGAAGCACTCATAATTATATGAAGATATTTACATGAATTAGAAGATTCTACACTAGAGCATATGAGTGTTCTTCAATTTTACTATTTTAGGAAATTAACTTGAATGCTAGATCTAGAGCTATAGATGAAGAATTAGGCTAAAGAAATGATATTAATTGAAACACCACTAATTTATGCTTAAAAATGAAGAAAATACAAGATTAAATTCAAGATTAACCAATGAAATGTAAGATTATACACTAAAACCATGAAACTAGTGATACTAGGCTAGAATAGAAATGTAAGAAAGTTAAAGTAAAGATGAGTAAAATGGATATCAAATTAAAGAGAAATGGAAACCCAATAAATTAACAGTAAGAGATTTAGTTTTCATATCTAGGATTAAGCTAAGATTGAGTCGAAGATGAAGAGTAAAAAAGATTCTAGATAAGACTAGACAACCCTATCTACAACTAAAACTAAACTACATCTACTACTACATACTTATAGGTGTATTTTTAGGGTAATTTCAAATTCTTTAGCTATAAGTCAAAGTGTTGACTTTTTCCTTAGAACCGTGGTCTCATTTTTACCAGTACAAGTCCGAAGACCGCAGTTTATATGTGTCCTCATTCTAGTTTGAAAACTGCGCTTTACAAATTTTCATGTATAGAACTGGACTACGGTCTACGCACTTTGAAGTTGAAGGGATAGAAACTACAATCTTGTTCTTCAAGGCTTGTAAGTCTAGACCGCAATCTTGAAGTAGTTGACTGGCTATGACTCTACTCACTATTTGCATTCCAGTGCCTAACTTCTTCCCCTTTTGCAAAGAGCTTCCAAACTATGAAATTACCTGCAAAACACACCATTTTCCATAAATTAAGATGCACCTATCACGGTATATAGCAATTATGTCCAAGTTTGTCCATATTTCTGCTAAAAATCCTAACATACATCTAAGTTTCTTATAAGCATGAATAAACCTAAAATCTAACCAAAAGCATACAAAACCAAACCGAATTGGACTAAAATAGTCAAAATTACATATAGTAAATAAAGGTAAAACAACTTTATGTAATACAGTTATCAGTTATACGGTAGGGACCTTGCGGCATTGAGGGCCTTCCAGAGTTGCGATTTTGGCCCATTTTTGGTCCTTTGTTAAGGCCATTTGTATCCTAACCCAACCCCTAATCCTACTATGGAAACATATTTTAGGGGCTGATTTGAGAGCCTCAACCAAATTTTTTATTCTTATTTTCTTCCTCCCACCTGGGGAAGAATTTTGGCTTTCTTATTCCATTTTTCTTAGTTCTTCCAATCATGTAACTTTGTTCTACAACTTTGTAAAACTTTATTTATGTTTAATATACTTATTTTGTGCATTTATGTCATGTTCATTGAAGCTTTCATGTCTTCATTTATTGCTTTCACCTACCTAACTTATAATGCCTTCATTTTCTTGCACTAGTTCTATGGAATTAATGTCTAGTTCGTTTAATTTCTTTTCCATGTTTTATTTGCTTTCTTGTCTTCAAATATATTTTTAGTTACAAATAGCATGGGTTAAGGCTATCTGATGCCATTTTTATATGGGTAGAGGTTAATAAGTCGATTAAGTGGCAAATGGACTAATTAGACAATATTAATGGGCTTGAGGCTTAATTAGAAAAATTAGTTACATCCTTAGATAATTTGGGTTAATTGAGAGGATAAGAGAATTGAATCTCCATGATATACATAAATTAATATTGGACTAGGATTAGAATTATATCTTCACGGACTAATTTGCCTAGTTGGTTGTTTGAATTCCATTGGTAGATAATGAAGTTTGGTCAGCTTAAGTAGTCGGAAGGATCCACACTTAGGTTAATGAGATCGACAAACTTAATTATTGAGTGATCGAGATTATGTTACAATTAGAAATCAACCTCTAATTTGACACATAGGATCATTTGATTGGCCTAATTAACTAAAATCAGGTTAATTGGCTAGCATAAAATCTATTCCCCTTTTATTCTCATCTTCATTTTAAGCCTAGTTTAATTAAAAATGCTTAGGTCTTTAATCAGCCCTTCAATTAGAATTCCAACCAAATAATTGATAATTGAACACTATTCCTAAAGGTACGATCTCTATTTCCACTAGATACTATTTGACACCGTGTACTTGCAGTTAGTCATTTAGTTAAGGTTAGTTGATTTAGGTATTTTATTTATAACTAGATGTTTATGTCTATTTAGACCCAGTAAGTTTATTTATCGTGTTGTTGTTTCACTTACTTAAAAACCCAAAAAGATTTTTCATATTTGTATAGTTGTATCCCTTATTTTCAAAATCCAAGTCTTACTTTGAAAATAAAATACCCAAAAGATTTTCACTTGATGATTGTTTAGACTAGGTAGTAGTCTAGACCTTCCTATCTTTTCTTATTGTTTGTTGTTTTTAATGTTGATTTGTGAAGAACGTGCAAGGAATGAATTGCAATGGTTCATTGGTATTGATAGGGGATTATATTCTTCACTTTTTCTTTTATTATGTGCTTTATTTAGTTTACATGCTTTAGTTTAAGAATCTGGTGGGTTAATAAATATTTGTAGCATTGTATTGGTTTAGTTCATGCTTTATCTTGTGATTTGACTTTTTGGTACTCTTGGTAAGTATTGTTAATTAATGACAATGTTGATGGCAATATGGAATTTCTTGTGAACAGTGATTGTTATATGCTTTAATTGATGAATTTAAACTAGGTTTGCTACTTGATTATGAAAATTTCACTTGTTGAGACATTAGACTTGCAAAGTTCTTGAGTTCATTTTTTGAGAAAATTATAAGAATGCTTGACATAGAATTGAGAGTAGTTTTAGTTGTTGAATTACTTTTTAATGCTAATTATGTAACCTAAATTTCGGAGAGGAATTGGGCATATAGGTAACTCTTATGTTGTGTTTAAACCAGTTACCGTTATATGTGTTTTTTCTTTTCTTTAGTTGTTTGGACCATGTGAAGTCCAATGACCCCTTCTTATGTAGCATTGTTGGTTTAGCACAAAAATATATGCAACCTCGAGATTCGTGTTTAATTGAATTTGCATTTGTATGATTTATTTTAAATTGCTCATTACTTAACTTGTTTCATGTTGTACTTATTGTTGGTGAAATTCATGATTGAGGATTAAACGGTAGTTTTAGGTTCAATTTATGCTTAGTTTAGTGAATTCACATTCACATAGAGTAATAAGTTGTTCCATCATCTACATAAACTTTTTGATTATCCAACTATAGGTGGAAGTCATTCACACTAGTATTACACTTAGATAGTTTATCTATTTTTGTGCTTTCAACTAGTATTTTTATGTTTTGTGATTAGCTGAGTGGTAGGATGACTTTGTAACTCATCATTGAATAAATTAGGATTATTGCCGTTCTATTTTATGACTTTTGCACTAGTTTCAGCACTTTAGGTTTTATGTGTGTGGTTTCATGTATTTCCATTTCGTGTTAATATATGTTTAGTGCAGTGTTTAGTGTTTGTGTTTTTATTAGTTTCATACATTCCTGTGTTAATATATACTTAGTGTAGTGTTTGGTATTTATTTTATGATTATTTAACTTATATTTATGTGTGTATGTGTTTAGGGTTGTGTTTAGGTTGTTTACCTAATTCCTCCAAGAGTTAGTATTCTTCGTGCATTCTTATTTGTCTTTTGTTTATCATTTTAGTCAGTGTTTAAGGGTTGTTTTGAGTTAATTTATCGATATTAATGTGTGTTTTTATTCTATGGTCATGTAAAAACAAATGGCAGGTCAATCTGATATCATGAGGATTTTAGAGATAAAACAGTGAAACCGCACAAAGCTTTGAAGGGCCACCTGTGGACTGCAAGTGACCCAAGGCATATCAGCCATAGATTACGGTTTGGACAGAATAATGCTTGCAGTTTATGAGTGAATGAAGGCAAATCAACTGTAGCTTGCGGTGGTTGCCTAGGGTGAGCTATCATGCAATTCTAATGATTTTAGAGTTTTGGATGTCCCTTTTGGGCATGTAATAGTGTCTAACAGTTTTGAAACTCATTTAGAGCCCTACATTTGGTAACTCTTATAAACTACAAGTAAGGATCTTTAGGACCTCAAAACCACATTCTAATTCAGTCCCCCCTTATGGGCTGTAAATTAGACTAGGGTTTTATTTTCTTTTTCAAGAAGAGTTGAAGAGGAGATTAAAGATTGATAACTTTGGACCAAGAACTTACAATTCTTCATTGGACAAGCCTTATTTAGCCTTTTTGGATGTTTATTTTGCAATTTAATTTTTGTTTTATAACTCTTTCAATCTATACTTTCTTTAATTGCTTTCTTCTATTAGTGTACTTGCTTTCATTAATTTCTTCGGTGTTATTAGTTTCTTTTATGTTCTAAATAGTATAAATTAATATTGGATGATGTCGATTCCTTTGGGTAATGATTAAGTTGATCTTTAACTGGAATAATCATAATAGACTTGGTTAGGTTAACCGAGGTGATAAGGTCTATTGACCCTCCATAATAGACCTTTGTAAGACTAATTATCTAACCCAAGACAAGGTGGCGGGATTAGTTAATTAGTTCACAATAATTTTATACCAATAGAACTCAAATTTATTAATCTGGGGCATAGAGGCATCTATCCTTAGATAATTTATTTGACAAGGTTTCAGGGTTGAATTGAGAATTGGGAATTGAACTTCCATATATTATAATTAGACCAATTGATTGAATCAATTAGTCAAAATGGGGAATTGACTAGTCTTAACCCTAATCCATTGTTCTCACTATCTTAAGCCTTTAATTATAGATTAGTTAACTTTCTTCTGTTATTGATTTTCAAATATTGTTTGAGTTAAATAACCAATATTGCTAAACCAATCATTGAGGGTCAACCCCTACTTTCGTTATATACTATCTTACTCGATACACTTGCAGTGTGTTATCTACTTAATAGTAAAGTTAGGTGATTATAAATTTTAGGCTTAATTATAGTTTGGCTCCTATAAATAGGGGATAGTTGCAAATTGCCCCTGTATTTATTTTATACTTCTACAAATTACCCCCAAGTTTAATAAAGTTAAAATTTTCATCTAATGAGAGTAGTAAAATGTCATAGTTTCCCTCAATATTTTTAGTTACACTTTGTCATTTCATTACTAAAATTCGTCTTTTAAATTTGACAGTGATAATAAACTAAATTTATTGTTCTTAATTTTTGCTTTTTTGTATAACATGGGAGAATGATTAGTTTATCAACTTAAATTTATTTAAAATATATATTGACTATATCTCAATGTAATATATTTACTCAAAAAATGTGATTTTTAAATATAAGACAATGAATTATTTATCGATAATAGAGAAAATAAAAATAAGAAAACTAAAATAATGTGATTAAATAAATAAAATAGTTTACTTTTGATATAAAATAATATTGATGGAATAAGTATACAATGATGGCATGCTAAACATCTAGAAATGCAAAGAAGATGATCATAAATACATCAACTATTCATACAATTAATATTAAAGCAGGTAAAATTTTTTCAATAATGTTGGCATGAAAAAAGTTGTAACTTTTCAATAACAAATTTTTTATTAAATAAAATGAGATACCAAAGTGCAGCTCACCCTAATTTTATGTTGGTTAAGGCAATTAAAAAATTGTGGGCACTTATGACATTTTACTACTATTTTTAGATGAAAATTTAAACTTTATTTAACCTTGAGGGCAATTTATATATAAAATAAATATAGGGGGTAATTTGTAACTGCTCCCTATTTATAGGGGACAAACAATAATTAAACCTAAATTTTATAACTTGATCTTTTACACAAGCCGTTCTAGTTTTTAGTGGAAAAATGGATAGTTCTTGTTGGGATTACTTGTTTCAAAGGCTCTTACATATTTCCATTGTCAAATGTAGAGTAGTATGCTAATTGGTCTATAAAAACAATTTATTTGGTGTGTATTTTACTTTATTCTCATCTAGTACTAATTAATGTCAACCTATCTCTTTTGAAAAAATGTTTTAAAAGGTTGGAGATGAATTAGGTCATTTGTGTTGTTTTTGAATTCTGGAAGTATTAGATCTATTTTAAGGGTGATTAATTCTAAATATAATTTTGGATTAATTTCATTCCTCTTCCCTGGCTTAGATTGTTTATGCCTCAAAAAGTTTTAAAAAAAATGTTTTGCTTTTAGAAATAAGACGAGTAGAGGAATCATCATCACAAATGTCGTGTCTTCGAAGTATGCCATTAGAATAGTTCAATGAGGGAAGTAGAAGCAATGTTTTCGAAATAAGTCAGTAGATGTTAAAGCCAACAAGTTGAGGATGTTATTTTGCGTACTATCTATCATTAATATCAAATTAATTGTTCTTAACTAGATTAATAATTCCGTGGTGTGACATGTGCATATTAGATAGAGTATTAATGACCCTTCTATTTCCTAATGGTTTATTCAGAAATGCTTGATTCACTTTTGGTCATTTTGAGTATAGTAATATTTGTATTGCATAAACGGGCCTACTTTTGTGAAAACCTTTTTGATTGAGAAAAATGGTTGGTAGATATGAAACTTTTACTGGTAATTGAACTAGTTATTGAGAAAATAATCATGAGAATGGCCATGTTGAATGCCTCAGAATTTATATATTATTTGTAAGTTTTGAGATGTTAGCCAAATCATCCAAAGTATATCCGGATTGGATTGCTTACAATTTGTGAAGTTGGTAGTATTAAATGTTATATGTTAAGTGAGTAGTGTATGGCTTCCATTTTGTGTTTATGTTCTTTTGTGTTGTAATATTTTCTTATTTTCATTTGCTCAAGACAAGTAAAATCTTAATTTTGGTGGTGCGATAACTTTATAAAATAGAGTTATTTTAAATACAAAATCCTTAGTATTTTGCTTGGATTCAAGTGATTTTCTAGTATTATTGTGTGAATTAGTGTTAAGCGTATTTTGTGTTTGCCTTTGAGTAGAAGTATATTTAGTAGTTTTTTATATGATAATTTATCATATATTAAACTAATGTAAATTTGATGTATTTTGTAAGTGAAATTATACAAAATTGTAAGGGATCACAAGTGAAGAAACTTAGGTAGGAGGACCAAAATGCAAGATTTTAAATTATTTGCAAGGGCAATATGGAAATTGATTCCCCACCCTTGACCCTATACTGATTTTAGAGAGCCACCCTTATTTCTTCTTTTCTCCTCTCCACTTGGGGAGGAACTTCAGTTTCTCTCCTTTTTTCTGGTCTAGTTTTTCTCTATTATTGAAAGTTTTGTCCCACTACTTTGTAAGAATCTTATTTAAACTACACTTTCTTTTATCTTTAATATAATGCCTATTTAAGTTTAAATATCTCCCGTAAATGCTTTCTTTACTTGCTTCCGTTTACAAGCTTCCATATACTGGTTTTCTTACAATGATTGTAAACTTTAATCCACTACTTGTAAGACTTTATTTATGATTATTGTACTTTATTTGCTTTATTTTCATACGTATCTAAGTTGTCAAGTGCTCCATAAATGCTTTTGTCTAATATCTTATAACCCATCTACTCTACATGACTATGGCTTTTCTAGAATTGTTGTTTTGTTTGATTTAATTATGTTCCCGTGTTTTATTTAGCTTTCTTATTTAATATGTTTTAATTCATCATAGGTATGGTTTTGTGAAGTCAATTTCAATGAATAGAGGTTAATGAGTTTATTAGGTGATAAAATAGACTAACTGAATAATACAAAGGGACTTAATAATTATGTTATGGAGGTAAAATCTAGAGTTACAGTTTCTTTGTTTTCTGTCTGAGAAAGTTTGATTATTTAATAAAAAGCAAAATGTTAGCATAAAGTAAAGAAAACTAAACAGTAGTTATTATAATACTAATTTGCAGTTCATGAGATAGGTACATAATCATAGAATTTTCGGGCATTCTATTTTCCTAATGCTATAAAGAAATAAAATCAATTTTTACACACTTAAATATTGCATTGAAGATTTCAAACTTTGAGCTTATCCTTCTTCAAGCTACCAATAAGCTTATTATTCCTAGGCTTCACAAAATCTTTTCAAGCATAGCACAATCCCTCTCTTCCCTCATAGCTTGCCTGACTTGTGAGATTCTCAAGGCGCTGATATGGGAAAGAAAGAAACATAGAGAGATCTGACTTTTAAGATAATCAGGGTCCAATATTTGGGCTATCCATCCTAAAGATGTTCCATTAGAGAAAAACAGAGATGCAGAACGTGGAATAGTTATGGATAAAGTACAACTGTTTGTGTTCTCCTTTTCTCGTATTGATGGTCTTATCTCTCAAGTATTCCATCATCCGAGGCCTTTCTCATTCCCCTGTTGTTTGTTCTGATGTATAACGAAGGGCTGAAAAAAAAAAAAAAAAACTGGTGATCAGAGTTTTAATTCTTGGACAAAAAGAGGAAAATCTCATCAGGCATTCCTGAAGTGGGTTACATGCATGTTAAGAATTGTTCAATGCACAACGGAAACAAGTCAGGAGTTTATGAGAGAAAATGACTTATCGCAGGAGAAGAAAAAGCATGCAACTGAACCTAGATGCACATAAAGGTATAATACATAAAAAATTTATCCTATTTGTTGAAATAGATAGAACTAGAATAAATTACCTTCAAAACCAGCATTACTATCAATTTTGCAAGTGCTGTCTCTTATTCAAGCATCCAAAATCGAATTTTGAATTATATATCAGTCAAAAATTCCTAATTATCTAATCTAAATAATACATTCTCGTCATATTAGCAAAGAATCAGAAAATAAGCAGTTAATTACATCCACTCTTTAATATCTTCCACAAGAACAAACTGGTAGAAGTGGCAATTGTGATCCAAATCCATTTATTATCCAAAATCATCTATAATTAAATTGATACAATTGATTCTAAAAAGTTTAATAGATTCAAATGATTTATCTATTTAAAATCATTTATTAAATGAATTTTAATAGATAAATCATTTAATCTACATAAATTCATTTAATTACAATAAATTATTACAAAATGACAATCCATATACACTTACATACATTTTCACACACATATTTGCTCACATTTACAAACATTTACAATGTAGTACACATACTCACATTTTCACACACACTTATATACATTTTCATACACTTAAAGAGACACACATACACTTATGCACACTTACACACTTTCTCACACACAAACTTTCACAAATTTTCATACTCTCACACGCACATTTTTACACTTACACATATACACTTCACACACACGCTCTTACACACATTTTCACACACACACATACATTTTCATACAAACACACACTTGCACATACTTTCACATATTTTCACACTAACACACACTTATACACATTTTCGCACACACTTACACACATTTTTACACACACACATATACATTTTCATTTTTATACACACATTTTCACACTTAAACACACATATTTTTAAACAGACACACACTTACATATATTTAAACATACTTTCACACACTTAAACACACAAACACTTTCACATATTTTCACACACACATTTACACACATTCTAACATACTTACACACTTACTTACACGCAAACATTTTCACAAACACACACCACACATGTGTTTTTGCGCACCACTTTTACACACTTTCACACACACATACACATTTTTGCGCACCACTTTTACACATTTTTACACACATACACACATTTTCTCACACAAACACTTTCACACACACACATTTTTACACGTTTACACACACTTTCACACAATTTTATACACACAAAATTTTCACACACACACACATTTTCACATACACACTTACATTTTGGCATACATGCACATACACATACTTACACACATTTTCTCACACGCATAAATATACACACACACTTACACATAATTTCACAAACGCATATTTTCTCACACACACAATTTCACACTTGGACAAACACTTTCACACATTTTCACACACACACATTTTCTCACATACACACGTACTTACACATATTTTTATGCACATACTTACACGCATACACACACTATCACACACACACACATACTTACACATATTTTCACACACACACACACATACTTTACATATTTACAGACACTTTCACAGACATTTTTATACACACACACATTTACACAAATTTTCACACACATACATATATTTTCACACACAGACATACTTTTACACATTTACGCATACTTTCACACATTATCATACACATACATTTACACAAATTTTCACACACACGCACATTTTTGCATACATGCACACACACACACTCACTCATACTTACAAATATTTCTTTTCACACACACATACGTGATACGTGATACGTGAAATATCTACTTATAAAATTTATAATCTCCTAATCCAACTATTCACTAAACAACGCTCCTCAAGTATACGGGATTAATAGTATATAGCGGAAAGTAGGAGTCGAGCCCACAAGGATTGGTTCAGCAATTATCGGTTATTTGACTCGAATGCTATTTGAAGAAATCATTATGGAAGAGATTTGACTAAATTAATCTAAGAACTAAAATTATAATTAATCTACGAAAGCAAATAAACTACTCTAACCATTAATTTATGAAAGCAGTAAAGAAAGTATTCAGTAAATTTGAAAGTAAGGAAAAATACGTAACCCTAGAAAGCATTAAACAATAAAAGAATCAGAAAACAATAACTAATAACATAAGAAAAGGTTTAAGAATGCTTCTCTAATGAAGAATCGCAAGTTCTTGGTCCAAGGTTGTCAATCTTGAACCTCCTCTTCAATCCTCCTAAAAACAAAGAAAATCCTAGTATAAATCTAATGAATTTCTATTCTAATGCTTAATCTAACTAATGGCTGATCCCTCTCTCTTCAACTCTCCTCATAATGTGGTATTTATAGGTGTTTGTAGGGTTTTGGGGTTTCGGGATGATAAGTACATATTTTTCCACGTAACTAGGTCCACGGGGGGAGGGGGGAGGGACTTTTCTTGCAAAATAAGTCACTTAACACGAGTTACCCATCGACCCACGACTGGGCGCTGTAGTTTTGCAGCACGTAGGTATGGATTCCAGTGAACATGAGCTCCCTCACCGGACTTGGCGCCTAAGAGCTGCACTTTTGCAGTGCCTGGGCGCGATTTCTAGTGAGTTCCTTCACATCATCTTCAATTTTCTCCATGATGCATGCAAAATTTGGGAAAACTCAAAACATGTAAGTTGTAGCTCTATCTCTCAGATTTCCAAAATATTTTGCATCACCTCAATTGGACTCGGAGAAGAAAGTTATGCTCAATCTACCAAAATATGTCAGAATCACTCCTCGCCGGTGCATATTTTCAAAATTTGCAATTTTGAACGAGATGCCTATAGAATCCTGGAAAACTCAAAACAAGAAAGTTGTAGAAATCTTCCTTATCCTTCCAAATCATCCAAAATCACATGAATCGGAGCTTGAACAAGAAAGTTATTATCGTCTTCTGAGCTATATTTGATTTGCATTACGCCAGTGAATGTTTTCCTTTAATATTGTGACCCATTTTAACTCATTCTTACTGAAACCCTACAAAACTCAAAATAAACTATTTTAGCTCATAATTACTCAATTCTTGGTCAAATTACATTATAAAAACAGAAAACTGTGAAAATATATGACGTTTACGAGCTTATCAAATACCCCACACTTAGTTTTTGATCGTCCTCGAGCAAAACATAGAAATAAATCACAAATGTACTCAACACATTTCCTCATTTATCTGCATGAATAACCAAGAACCAAACCATCATAAGAAAAATAGTCAAATGATAATAAATCTCTATACATGAAATCTAGTGTAGGTGTGCGCATAGCCATTCAAAAATAACTTCTAAGACACTTAGGTCAAATCATATAGACCCTTGGAATTTTTATAAACACTCTATAGCTTCCTCTTCTTACATTTCACTACTAATGTAGACAATCGACTCGACTTAAATTAGGTAGGACTTTTGGCTTGTAACGTAAGGTTAGGGTATTGGCTAACAAAGAAGGGAAAAATGATAAACAAATAAGAAAAAGGGCTTTAAATTAATGATGGCCACACATCAATATATAACTTATTTTTGAACATTAAAACACTCATCATTCAAAGTAGAGTAACCCTACACTTAATTGACCAAACACCCATAATAAAATCATTCTTTGTCAATTTCAACCTTACTCACCAACATCATGTAAAAATATCACCTTTTTTTTCTTCTCCAAATGGGTACCAGTAGTAGGCACTACCCATAAAAAATATCTAAGCAGGTACCAATGATAGGCACTACCTGAAAACACTCCAATGCAGGTGCCAGTGATGGGCACCACCTGCAATATTCCACTACAAAAATTTTTTCCAATATCCCTGCACCTTACTGTACACCATTCATTGAAATATCCTCATACAACTACCTTCCGTCCTTATTTCCCCATAAAAATCAATGTGGCATTAAATCTCTTAAGGGACATTTAGGATAACTCATAAAGGCAGATAAAAATTGAGTTAGAAAAAAAATAAATGGTGCTTCTATCCACTCATAACAAATTAAGGCTCAAAGAGGGTTCTAGGGATAAATTTTATAGTAATGGTTAGCTTGAAAGGCTCAAAGGTTCAAAGAAATGCCCTACCCTCTGTTGGGATTTCCTGGCCGAAATATCAAAATAACGTAGCGAAAAAACACCGGAAATCCCTATAAGAGGATCCATGCGTTCCGATTAAATCGTTTAGGGTTTAGATATATACCTTTGATGCTCGAAAGCAAAACCCTGGTTGCGATCGAACCTTTCACGATCCGATCTAGATGTGTATAAGAGACAGGACTTTGATTGATCCACCGGATAAGGACGGAAGGTAGTTGTATGAGGATATTTCAATGAATGGTGTACAGTAACTGTCTCTTATACACATCTAGATGTGTATAAGAGACAGTCCTTAAGTACTTGAGAAGAACTAAAGATGTTAGGATATATTTCCTTACGAATTATTATAATTACTATTTAACTGGACAATCCAGTAAATCCAATGTAATTAGTAAATAATTCTCGTTCATTGAATCTAGACACAAATTCTTATTCAACGAACTTAGTCAACAATTAACTTAACCCAATGCTTACTCTTAGTGTGTGACCCTTTAGGTTCATTTAACGTTGGCAATAAGTATAATTTCTAATTCACAACACACAGCCGTAGATCTGGTAGAGCTAGAAATATGCCTGAGAGATATGGATTTCTTATTACACATACAAATGATGTGTTACTCATGGATCACCATGAGCCCACTAGCTAACAGAGTATATCAAAAGTACAGATCTAGATGTGTATTAGAGACAGATATGAAATGTCTCTTATGCACATCTCATGTTATAAGAGACAGTTAAATGACCCATTATGATACAATCCTTATGTCACACGATGTCTTAGTTGGACATAGAGCATGGACAATGTCATCTCTATTTGTGTCCAACTATGGTTGATTTCTCGATCTCGAAGTAGAATGATAAAACAAATGAATTTGATCACCTTATCAATCCATTTGAGCACGGCCATGCATTTTACATTCCTACTAATCGAGGGGCCCAAAGACATCTCTCTCATAATAAGAGGGACAAATTCCATCTTAATCACTCATTTTCCTCCGCATAATTTCTACATGTTCAATCACAATCTTTATAATCATCCGGTTAAAGACAACGTTTGATTGTGTCAAAACACATAAGTTCTTATGTAAGAAAACTATGGAGGTATCTCAAAATCTTAGGATGAACAACATGTTCATAATGAGAATTACCAATGACATAAAACCATGTTGTATTCTCATAACGGGTCAATCCAGTACTTTGTTCGCCAACAAATACCCGTGATTTTTTATTATATCCATGTATCTATAATCATCATATGATTATCAATCAAAATCATGCTAGTCTTAAATCAACACAGTTCCCACTATATTGAATAACTAGGGACATTTAGAATGAGCAATAAATTATTCATGGATTCTAATATTAAAACATGCAATAATAAATCTCTTTATTAATAAAATATCATGATGACAATATTCGTTTTAAAATTATCCATTAAAAGTCTCCCAATTAAACAATTAGGTCCAATCATACATATGTCTAAGACCTATTGACCGAACATGGCGATCATGTTTTGGTTGTGGTAGTGGTTTAGTTAATGGATCAGCAATATTGTCATCAGTTGGTACTTTGCATATTTTGACGTCTCCTCTCTCAATGATCTCACGAATGAGATGATAACATCTTTGGATGTGTTTGGATCGTTGATGCGATCTAGGTTCTTTGGCTTGTGCAATAGCCCCATTATTGTCACAATAGATATCAATGGATTAGTGATGCTAGGAACAACACCTAATTGGTGACAAATTTCCTAATCCAAGCTGCTTCCTTAGCGCATCGATCTTGCTATATATTAGATGTGTATAAGAGACAGGAAGTGGAGATGCTGGTTGGAAATCAAAGCAAGAGTTGCTGCTCTAAGAGTAGGAACAAAGGAAGGGGATTTTACCGAAAGGGCTGATTCAAACTGGAATAATTGCATCTGTGTAACCACTTACAACAAGCTCTTTTTCCAGTCCTCCTTAAACCAAGAAAACATCTTTAGTTCTTCTCAAGTACTTAAGGATATTCTTGACTGCTGTCCAGTGACTCTCACCAGGATCCGATTGGTATCTACTCGTTATGCTCAAAGCATATGAGACATCCGGTCGAGTACATAACATCGCATACATGATGGATCCTATAGCTGATGCATATGGAATCTCACTCATGCGATTTCGCTCATCTTGTGTCGCAGGACACTGAGCCTTTCCAAGACTAATGCCATGCGACATTGGCAAGAATCCTCTTTTATTAATCTTGCATACTAAACCTCTTTAGTACTTTATCTATATAAGTACTTTGACTCTCAGCATTTGAGCCTTCTTGAAGAGACTAGATCTCAGTTGATAGCGCCAAATCCTTCATTGAGAAACACTTTCCTAACCAAGACAAGACTTTCTGTCTTGTAGGAATGTCATTTCCAATGAGCAGTATGTCATCAACATACAAAACCAGAAACACAACTGCATTTGCATTAATTTTCTTGTAAACACAAGGTTCATCTTCATTTTTGATGAATCCAAACTCTTTGATGTGTTCAAAAACGAAGATTCCAACTCCGAGAGGCTTGCTTTAATCCATAAATGGATCTTTGAAGCTTACATACCTTTTCAGAATTCTCAGCTTGTACAAAACCCTCAGGTTGTGTCATATACACATCCTCGAGTAAGTTTCCATTAAGAAACGCTGTTTTGACATCCATTTGCCATATCTCATAATCATAGTATGCTGCAATGGCAATAAGAATCCTTATGGATTTAAGCATAGCAACTGGTGAAAAGGTTTCATCATAGTCTATACCATGAATTTGTTTGAAACCTTTTGCAACCAATCGTGCTTTGAAGGTATGATTACATTGCCATCCATGTCAGTTTTCTTCTTGAAAATCCATTTACACCCAATAGTTTTTATACCATCCGGTGGATCAATCAAAGTCCAAACTTGATTGGTACAGTATTACATTCATAAATGACTCTCATTGCCTTTGCATGCCAAAATATTGAGTCTGACTAGTCATAGCATCTTGATAGCTATGATCATGGTGACTGTTGAGTTTACACATCATGTGTATGTGTAATAAGAAATCCATATCTGTATAAGAGACAGATGTGATTCTCACTTTGTTTTCAGACAAATAAATATTGAAGTATGAAAATCCTTTAGTTTAAGGGATATGCTATGAACACGTTTATCTTACATGGGTTATTTATCCGAGACAGGGTGTATTCCATGAAGATGGAAGAAATTTTGAAGTTGTAATTTGACCTATCAGATTTATGTTTCATTAGATAGACATAACCATATCTACTGAAATCATCGAGAAAGTAATGAAATCTGGTAACCTCCTCCAACATGATGGTCCATTAAATACCTGTCTCTTATACACATCTCTGCTGTATAACGAAACAGACCTTTAATGGATAATTTTAAAACGAATATTGATGATTATGGATCTTTTATTATACGCATGTTTGCTATATTAGAATCCACGAATAATTTCTTATTGAATTATGTATATAGATATATTCATTTTTCTGTCGCTTATCATATGTGACAAAGGCGTATAATGCCATAAGAAAGTTTGATTTGAATCATCCAATCTAGGTTTCTTTGTATTTATGTTATAAACAATCTCTGGATTGGGCTTTTCAATGTTTAGAACGTAAAGACAACACGTCTTCACGGTGAATGGAGAATTTTTTATTCTTAATAAAGAAATCAAATCCATCATTGTCTAAACAAGAAACAGAAACAATGTTCTTGCAAAGCGGTACATAAGAATATATAGCCTGTTCACATGTTCCTACGGCTAGAGCAGCAACTCTTGCTTTATTTCCAACCAGCATCTCCACTTCACCTTTCTTTAATCGACTACTTCTTTTCGATCCTTGATAACACAAATGTGAGCTCCACATCCAGTATCTAATACCCATGACGAGGAAATAGAACAGAGTAAGATTAACGTGTATAACATAAATACCTGAAGTAGTCTTCTCACACTCTTCTTCTCAAGAGACAGTTCCAAATAGTTGACGCGTGGTCTTATACACATCTAGATGTGAAGAGATCCACCGGATGGTATAAAAATCAAGTATTGGTTAGGAAAGTGTTTCTGCCGGCTTGCTGTTGGAACATTTCCTTGAGATGATTGACCATCTCGAAAGCTTCCAAGTGCTCCAAGTCCTTCTGAAGGTCTGGGCTCATGGTAGCAAGCATAAGGCATCCAACAGTCAAAAGCTCATTGGCCTGAGTCAAAGTACTTATATAGATAAAGTACTAAAGAGGTTTAGTATGCAAGATTCTAAAAGAGGATTCTTGCCAATTCCTTTCTTGTTTGAGAACAATTCTCAAACCTCGAACCGATCAAGGAAGTTGGTCCCATTCACTTGTCCTTCTCAAGGATAGATCGCAAAGATAGTGTTGAAGTGTTATTAGCGGCCATTGATCTACAACAATTATGCAAAGTACAATATTTCGATATTAATATAAAACTCCCACTAAATCAATTACCCTCATAAATGAATACACAACAGTTTGTATTTAGTGGGTTAAGATCCATATTTCACTTAACTTTAACTCAGCTTTGGCATGACAATTAAAATTAAGTTATTTAGGTAGGTAACTCTTTACCAATTACATCATATGTAACTCTTAAAACAATTATGAGATCAATACATCACATGTATCGGCATGTTTAATCTCATCTTATGCCTATGGGCCCAAAACCGTTTTGATAGCCCAATATTTATTGGCCAAATTAGACATATAAGTATCACCATTACTTATCCTTTCTGACTAAAATAACTAATGTACTTTTACTTTGGCAAAAATGCACATCAGTGATCAAAGTCTTTGGAAGGTGTTTAACTTTTCTAGTACATGAGTGTGAGTTAATGTGAGGGCTTAACATGTTATGTGAACTTGTTAATTGATCATATGTTTTCATGCACCACATATATTTAACATTTAACATCACATAAACATATAAAAATAACAGTAAGATAAACGTGTCATAGCATGGCCCTTAAACTATGGTGATCTTCACAAGCCAATATGAAGATCAAGGTCAATCCTAGGGTCAAATTACAACTTCAAAATTTCTTCCATCTTCATGGAATACACCTTGTTGTTGATTGACGCCAAGTTGCTCCTCTTGCCTTCTTTACAAGCTTTGTAATACAATAATACAAAACTTTAAAATTACAAAAAAAAAGGAAAAACGACACGCAGGCCGTATTTATATAATTACACCCCAAAATAGAAATAAATTACTATTCTAGTAGGTCAAAAGGGCCATGCTATGCACCATGCATATGAACACATCATAAAACAGAAAACATACTATTATTTATATGCGTGTTACGGCGGTCCTGCTAGCCGTTTAGCGGGCGGGGTTGAGGGGCAGCGCCCTCGCGGGGTCCAGGGGCGAGCCAGTATGGGTCGAGGGTAGCGCCCCGACGCTAATGAGTAATCGTAACTCATTTAGCAGTGTGCTGTCATAATTTTTCATGATGCACATTAAATCCATCGAACATCTACATACACATATCATATATGTAAATCATTCGACAGAAGCATATATACATATATATATATATCTGATAATATCTTGATTTTAATACTGTACATATGATGTATGCAAAGATTCTATTCAATAGAAACCTATTCTATACATATAGTTCAACAACGAATCTATCAAATAGAATCATCGAATGAGAATAGGTTTCTATTGAATAGAATCTTTGCATACATCATATGTATGTATTAAAATCAAGATATCAAACAGATTTTCAACAGCATACATTCAGCCGTAACTACAGTTCATGTACTTCGATTATGTCCAACATAATATGTTTTTAACTAATTTCATCAATCCGAAACGGTTTAATTGAAAAGCAAGTCGCTCTCGATACCCTTTGTTGGGATTTCCTGGCCTAAATATCATAAATAACGCAGCGGAAAAACACCGGAAATCCCTATAAGAGGATCCATGCGTTCCGATTAAATCGTTTAGGGTTTAGATATATACCTTTGATGCTCGAAAGCAAAACCCTGGTTGCGATCTGAACCTTTGACGATCTGAACATCACGGTCACTATTTGGACACCACGGCAACCACGAACTATTCGTAGAACACGTCAGACCTTAGGCGCTGCTCTGGATTGAACGAACGCCCTCTACAACGTATTAGGTCTATAAACACCTACTTAGCCCAAGATATATTTCCTTACGAATTATTATAATTACTATTTAACTG
This sequence comes from Cinchona pubescens, assembly GCA_025175665.1. Taxonomy (NCBI): domain Eukaryota; kingdom Viridiplantae; phylum Streptophyta; class Magnoliopsida; order Gentianales; family Rubiaceae; genus Cinchona; species Cinchona pubescens. The sequence goes on along the minus strand of JANKKI010000049.1, from coordinate 1,965,281 downwards.
GACAATCCAGTAAATCCAATGTAATTAGTAAATAATTCTCGTTCATTGAATCTAGACACAAATTCTTATTCAACGAACTTAGTCAACAATTAACTTAACCCAATGCTTACTCTTAGTGTGTGACCCTTTAGGTTCATTTAACGTTGGCAATAAGTATAATTTCTAATTCCAACACTGTTGCCTTTAGTACATAAACCAACACCCTCATCGTCAAATCAATTCAAATTATCTAAAATTTCGTCTCGAAAATGTAATAAACCAAGTAGCTGGAATGCAATATAAGTGAATCTACCCAATTATCTCTTAATGCCAAAAACCCACAACATTGTTGGGCTAATAGGGCTCAAAAATTGGAAATCAAGCTACAAAATATTAACATCAACTACCCTACTCATGACAACTTAGCTCAAAAATTATCAAGTTTATAGAAAATCAAAGAAACATGCTAAGCGATTGCAAAAATTTTCAAAAATTTTAAAGATTCAACTAATTCGGGCAAAAATTTTCAAAAATCATAAAAAGCTCTCAGATCACAAGCAAAGTCAAAAATTGAGCAAACTACACCAAGAAAATATAAATCCAAATAACTCCCTACCCCACACTTAGAAATAAACGTTGTCTCCAATGTTTATTTAAAGAAGACAAAAGCACAATAAGGGAAGGAAAGCTTCTCTGGAAATGAAGGATGGTTGGTGCAAAATATCCCACGATAAATATCTACAAGGTGAGTTGAAACTTGAGAACTGCTTATAACTATACTCGATTAACCAAGCATGACTATCATCAGCTGCACAATTGTAACTAAAGGCAATTCACAATCTAAAACACATAAACTTAATTAATTATGAGGCTTAAAACTTTTGTTACCCCACCTGGTTCTAAAACTAAAATACACAATAAATTAATGTGTAAATAAATAAAACAGAATTACAAAGAAATACTCCCCAGTAAAGCCAAGGAGGCTTGCCAAGGACATTGTAATCCTTAGTAAATGTGTTCCACTACTTAACGCATCCGAAATCACCAAGGAATTGAATTTTGGGATAAGTAGATTGCATCTCCCCGACCTCTGCTAGAATGTATCCATCTTCTTTCATTCTTTCTAAAACTGGCTCTTTTTTCTACAAACACCCCAAATAGAACCTCCTTTGTTGTGCTCAGGACAGACTCACACTCATGTACTAGAAAAGTTGGTGATTCTTCTACATAAGTATTGAGTGTTTAGGTTGTTGTAACATTAACTTCATGAGGCTCTTGGGATCCAGTTTCTTGCAAGACATTTTTTATTTTTTCTCCTAAAACCAGTTCTTCACCCTTTAGTAAAGAGGTTGGAGTCCAATGTTCTTCTCTATTTATCACTCCTGGAATCTTGAACAGTTGATCTTGTAACCGATTGTTGGATGCGGCATGCTCTTCACGGAATCTGGATATCAAGGTTTTCTTGAAGTTGAGCTTGTTCTTCTCGGAGTTTAGCACACTCTTCTCAAAATTCTTGAATTCCAATCGGCAGGTCCATTGATCTTGCCTAATCATACTTTTGGATTGATTGGTGAAAGAATTAGGGATCAATTGATTCATATAAAGGCTCTAGGGTGTGCAGAAAAAATAGGGATAATCTTGGTAACTTGAGAAAGAATTTGAATTGTTTGACCATCCCGTTTGATAGTCATAAGAGTAGGAAGGATAATCATAATAAACATGCTCATTGGTCATGCCTCTATAGTCACAAGGATGATAATATCCTTGGCATGAGTTATTCCAATTCATTCCTTGCATGTTCTTATAAGACTGACACAAAAACAAAATACAAAAATAAGTACTAACACAAGAGCACACAAACAAGAAAAATAGGAGAATTTAGACTAGTAGCTAGCCAAAACTATCCACTAAAAGAGAAAATCCTTTCGGATTTTTTTGACGAAAGTGACCCAAAACAAATGAAGGGATTTGAAACCTTTTTGGTTTTTTTTTTTAAAAAAAACATTGGAAACACATAATGAAACTAAAGAAAATAAAATTAATTTACACTTCAAAGTAGTATTCTTGTCAAATTATACCAATATTGCTAAAGACCCAATCTCTGGCAACGGCGCCAAAAACTTGATACATGAAATATCTTGTTATAAAATTTATAATCTCCTAATCCAACTATTGACTAGATAACGATCCGCAAGTATACGGGATCAATAGTATATAGTGGAAGTAGGGGTCAAACCCACAAGAATCGGTTTTGCAATTACCGGTTATTTGACTCGAACGTTATTTGAAGAAACCATAATGGAAGAGATTTGACTAAATTAATCTAAGAACTAAAATTATAATTAATCTATGAAAGCAAATAAACTACCCTAACCATTAATCTACGAAAGCAAGTAAAGAATTAGAAAACAAGAACCAATAACTTAAGAAAAGGTTTAAGAATGCTTCTCTAATGAAGAATCACAAGTTATTGGTCCAAGAATTCTGATGTCAATCTTGAACCTCCTCTTCCATCCTTCCTAAAAGCAAAGAAAACCCTAGTCTAAATCTAATGAATTTCAATTCTAATGCTTAATCTAACTAATGGCTGATCTCTTTCTCTTCAACTCCCCTCATAATGGGGTATTTATAGGTGTTTGTAGGGTTTTGGAGTTCCAGGATGATAAGTACATGTTTTATCCACGTAACTGAGCCCACAGGGGGGACTTTTCTTGCAAAAAAAAAAGTCACTAAACACGAGCTACCTTATGACACATGCCTGGGCACTGCACGTTTGCACCGCGTGGGCATGGATTCCAGTGAGCTTGAGCTCCCTCACCGGACTTGGCGCCTGGGCGCTGCACTTTTGCAGCTCCAGGGCAAGATTTCTAATGTGTTTCTTCACTTCATCTTCAACTTCCTCCACAATGCAAGCAAAATTTGGGAAAATTCAAACATGGAAATTGTATCTCTACCTCTCAGCTTTCCAAAACATCTTGAATCACCTCAATTGAACCTTGGACAATGGAAAGTTATGCTCAATCTACCAAACTGTATTAGAATCACTCCTTGCCGGAGCATATTTTCCAAATTTGCAATTTTGAACAAAATGCCTATAGAATCCTGTAATACTCAAAACATGAAAGTTGTAGAAATTTTCCTTATCTTTCAAAATCATCCAAAATCACAGCAATCGGAGCTCGAACAAGAATGTTATTCTTGATCTTCTAAACTATATCCGATTTCACCATGCCAGTGAATGATTTCCTCCAATATTGTGAACTATTTGTGTCATACTTTACTCAAACCCAACAAAACTCAGAATAAATTATTTTAGCTAATAAATTCCTCAATTCTTGGTCAAATTAAATTAAAACAAAGGTAAATGACACATAAAATATACAACATTTATGAGCTTATCAAATACCCCACACTTAGTTGTTGATCGTCCTTGAGCAAAGCATAGAAATAAATCACAAATACACTCAACACAATTCCTCAATTATCCACATGAATAACCAAGTACCAAACCATCATAAGAAAAATAGTCAAATAATAATAAATCCCTATACATGAATTCCAGCGTAGATGTGTGCATAGCCATACAAAAATAACTTCTAAGACACTTAGGTCAAATCATGCAGACCCTTGGAATTTTCCTGAACACTGTACATAATACATTTCTTACATTTCTCCACTAATGTAGACAATTGACTCGACTTAAATTAGGTAGGACTTTTGGCTTGTAACGTAATGCTAGGGTATTGGCTAACAAAGAAAGGAAAAAGGATAAACAAATAAGAAAAAGAACTTTAAAGTAATGCTGGCCACACACGAACGTAAAACTTCTTTTTGAGCATTAAAACACCCATCCTTCAAAGGAGTAACCCCACACTTAATTGACCAAACACCCATAATAAAATCATTCTTTTTCAATTTCAACCTTACTCAACAACATCATGTAAAAATATCACATTTTTTTTTCTTCTCCAAAATGGGTACCAGTGGTAGGCACTACCTGCAAAAAATATCTTAAGCCGGTACCTGTGATAGGCACTACCTGCTAACATTCCAATGCAGGTGCCAGTGATGGGAACCACTTGCAATATTCCAACACAATTTTTTTCTAACAGCCCTAAGTGGTACACCATTTATTGAAACATTCTCATACAACTACCTTCCATCCTTATATTCCCATAACAATCAATGTGGCAATAAATCTCATAATACACATCTAGATGTGATAACTCATAAAGGAAGATAAAAATGTGTTAGAAAAAATAACGAATGGTGCATCTATCCGTTCAAAACAAAGTAAGGATCAAATAGGGTGTCTCTTATACATTTTACAGCAATGTGTATAAGAGAAAGGCTCAAACATTCAAAAAAATGCCTACCCTCAACTTTAAATCAATTCAAATTATCTAAAATTTCTCCTCAAAAATGTAATAAACCAAGTATCTTCAATGCAATATTAGTGAATCTACCCAATTATCTCTTAATGCCAAAAATCCACAACATTGTTGGGCTAATAGGGCTCAAAAATATTATGGAAATCATGCTAGGAAAATATTAACATCAACTACCCTACTCATGACAACTTAGCTCAAAAATTATCAAGTAGAAAATCAAAGAAACATGCTAAGCGATTGCAAAAATTTTCAAAAATTTTAAAGATTCAACTAATTCGGACAAAATTTTTCAAAAATCATAAAAAGCTCTCAGATCACAAGGAAAGTTAAAATATTGAAGCAAAAATTGAGCAAACTACACCGAGAAAATATAAATCCAAATAACTCCCTACCCCACACTTAGAAATAAACATTTGTCCCAATGTTTATTTAAATAAGATAAAAGCATGGAAAGGGAAAGGGAAAGCTTCTCTGGCAATGAAGGATAGTTAGTGCAGAATATTCCATTTGTAAATATCTACGAGGTGAGTTGAAACTTGAGAACTACTTATAACTATATTCGATTAACCTACCATCACTGTCATCAGCTACACAAGTACAACTAAAGGTAATTCACAATCTAAAACACATAAACTTAATTAATTACGAGGCTTAAAACCTTTATTACGCCACCGAGTTCTTAAACTAAAATACATAACAAATTAACACGTAAATAAATAAAACAGAATTAAAAGAAATTCTCCCCTAGGTAAGCCAATGAGGCTTGTCAAAGATGTTGTAATCCATAGTAAATGTGTTCGACTTCTTAGCGCATCTGAATTCCCCGAGGAACTGAACTTCGACATAAGTAGATTGTATCTCCCCGGTCACCTCTAGAATGTATCATTCTTCTTTCACTCCTTCTAAAATTGGCTCTTTTTCTACAAACACCGCAAATAGAACCTCCTTTGTTGTACTCTGGACAAACTCATACTCATGTACCATAAAAGTGAGTGATTCTTCTACATAAGCATTGAGTGTCTCGGTTGTTCTAACTTTAACTTCATGAGGCTTTTGGGAACCAATTTCTCGCAAGACATTTTCGATTTGTTCTTTTAGAACTGGTTCTTCACCCATTGGTAGAGAGGTTGGAGTTCAATTTCTTCACTATTTATCACTCATGGAATCTTGAAAAATTGGTCTTGTAACCGATTGTTGGATGTGGCGTGCTCTTCACGGAATCTAGATATCTTTTCTTGAAGTTGAGCTTGTTCTTCTTGGAGTTTTGCACACTCTTCTCGAAACTTTAGAATTCTAATCCACAAGTCCATTGATCTTGCCTCATCATACTTTTGGATTGATTGGTGAAGAATTGGGGCTCCATTGATTCATATAAAGGTTTTGTGGGTGCAGGGGAAGGATAGAGATAATCTTGGTAACTTGAGAAAGAATTTGAATAGTTTGACCATCCCGTTTGATAATCATAAGAGTAGGGACGATAATCACAAGAAACATGCCCATTGGTCATGCCTCCATAATCATAAGGATGATAATATCCTTGGCATGAGTTATTCCATTTCATTCCTTGCATGTTCTTATAAGACCGACACAAAAACAAAATACAAAAACAAGTACTAACACAAGAGCACACAAACAAGAAAAATGGGAAAATTTTCTAGACTAGCAGCTAGCCAAAACTATCCAGTAAAAGGGAAAATCTTTTTAGATTTTTTTAATGAAAGTGACACAAAACACAAGAAGGAAAAACGTTTTTGGTTTTTTTTTTTTTTTGAAAAAAATACATTGAAAACACAGAATGAAACTAAAGCAAATAAAACTAATTTACACTTCAAAGTAGTATTCTTGTCAAATTTAACCGATATTGCTAAAGACCCAATCCCCGGCAACGCTCCGCAGTATACGGGATCAATAGTATATAGCGGAAGTAGGGGTTTCTTATACACAGGATTGGTTTATAATTACTAGTTATTTGACTCGAACGCTATTTGAAGAAATCATTATGGAAGAGATTTGACTAAATTAATCTAAGAAAAAGAATTATAATTAATCTACGAAAGCAAACAAACAACTCTAACCATTAATCTACGAAAGCAAGTAAAGAAAGCATTAAATTTGAAAGTAAGGAAAAATACGTAACCCTAGAAAGCATTAGACAATAAAAGAATCATAAAACAATAACTAATAACATAAGAAAAGGTTTAAGAATGCTTCTCTAATGAAGAATCGCAAGTTCTTGGTCCAAGGTTGTCAATCTTGAACCTCCTCTTCAATCCTTCCTAAAAACAAAGAAAATCCTAGTCTAAATCTAATGAATTTCTATTCTAATGCTTAATCTAACTAATGGTTGATCCCTCTCTCTTCAACTCTCCTCATAATGTGGTATTTATAGGTATTTGTAGGGTTTTGGGGTAAGAGACAGGCTGGATCTTAAGTACATCTTTTTGTGTAACTAAGAGACCGGGGGGGGGACTTTTCTTGCAAAATAAGTCACTTAACACGAGCTACCCGTCGACCCACGACTGGGCGCTGTAGTTTTGCAGCACGTGGGTATGGATTCCAGTGAACATGAGCTCCCTCACCGGACTTGGCGCCTAGGAGCTGCACTTTTGCAGTGCTTGGGCTCGATTTCTAGTGAGTTCCTTCACTTCATCATCATTTTCCTCCATAATGCATGCTAGAATTTGGGAGCACTCAAAACATGAAAGTTGTAGCTCTATCTCTCTGATTTCCAAACATCTTGAATCACCTCAATTGGAACTTGGACAAGAAAATTATGTTCAATCTACCAAACTATGTCAGAATCACTCCTCACCGGTGCATATTTTCCAAATTTACAATTTTGAACGTGATGCCTATAGAATCCTGGAAAATGTTTGAAAGTTGTAGAAATCTTCCTTATATTTCCAAGGCATCAAAGAATCACAGAAATCGGAGGTCAAACATGAAAGTTTAACTTACATTTTCCGAATTATATCCGATTTGCAGATGTTTGTAGAATGTTTTTCTCCAATATTGTGACCCATTTTAACTCATTCTTTGCCCAAAACCTAAAAACTGAAAATAAACTATTTTAGCTCATAGTTACTCAATTCTTGTTCAAATTACATTAAATCGGAGGTCAACGACACATAAAATATACGACGTTTACGAGCTTGTCAAATACCCCACACTTAGTTTTCTGACCATCCTCGAGCAAAACATATAATTAAATCACAAATATACGCAGCACATTTCCTCAATTATCCACATGAATAACCAGGAACCAAACCATCATAAAAAAATAGTCAAAGACCATCCTCGAGCAAAACATATAATTAAATCACAAATATACGCAACACATTTCCTCAATTATCCACATGAATAACCAGAACCAAACCATCATAAAAAAATAGTCAAAAGGTAATAAATCCCTATACATGAATTCTAGTGTAGGTGTGCGCATAGCCATACAAAAATAACTTCTAAGACACTTAGGTCAAATCAGCAGACCCTTGGAATTTTTCTAAATACTCCACAACTTACTCTTCTTACATTTCTCCACTAATGTAGACAATCGACTCGACTTAAATTAGGTAGGACTTTTGGCTTGTAACATAAGGCTAGGGCATTGGCTAACAAAGAAGGGAAAAAGGATAAACGAATAAGAAAAAGAGCTTTAAAGTAATGCTGGCCACACATCAACATATACTAAACTTCTTTTTGAACATTAAAACACCCATCCTTCAAAGGAGTAACCCCACACTTAATTGACCAAACACCCATAATAAAATCATTCTTTTCCAATTTGAACCTTACTCACCAATATCATGTAGAAATATCACCTTTTTTTTTATTCTCCAAAACGGGTACCAGTGGTAGGCACTACCCGCAAAAAATATGGAAGTAGGTACCAGTGATAAGCACTACCTGCAAACACTCCAATTCAAGCTCTGTGATGGACACCACCTACAATATTCCAACCCAAAAGTTTTTTCTAACACCCCTACACCTTATTGTACACCATTCATTGAAATATTCTCATACAACTACCTTCTATCCATATATCTCCATAACAAATAATGTGGCATTAAAGCTCTTAAGGGACATTTAGGATAACTCATAAAGGTAGATAAAATATGAGTTAGAAAAAGAAACGAATGCTGCTTCTATCCATTCAAAACAAATTAAGGCTCAAATAGGGTTCTTGGGATAAATTTTACAGTAATGTTTGGTTTGAAAGGCTCAAACGTTCAAAAAAATGCCTACCCTAATCTTTAAATCAATTCAAATTATCTAAAATTTTGCCTCGAAAATGTAATAAACCAAGTATCTGGAATGCAATATAAGTGAATCTACACAACTATCTCTTAATGCCAAAAAGCTACAACATTGTAGGGATGGTGCTCAAAAATTAGAAATCATGCTAGGAAAATATTAATATCAACTACCCTACTCATGACAACTTAGCTCAAAAATTATCAAGTAGAAAATCAAGAAACATCCTAAGCGATTGCAAAAATTTTTAAAAATTTTAAAGATTCAACTAATTTGGACAAAAATCTTAAAAAGCTCTTAGATCACAATGAAAGTGTATAAAATATTAGAGTAAAAATTAAGCAAACTACACCAAGGAAATATAAATCCAAATAACTCCCTACCCCACACTTAGAAATAAACATTGTCCCCAATGTTTATTTAAAGAAGATAAAAGCACAAAAAGGGAAAGGGAAAGGGAAAGCTTCTCTAGCAATGACGGACAGTGATGCCGAATATCCCATATAAATATCTACGAGGTGAGTTGAAACTTTTGAACTGCTTATAACTATACTCGATTAACCTACCATCACTGTCATCAGCTACACAAGTACAACTAAAGGCAATTCAAAATCTAAAACACATAAACTTAATTAATTACGAGGCTTAAAACCTTTATTACCCCACTGAATTCTTAAACTAAAATACATAATTAATTAACGCGTAAATAAATAAAACAGAACTAAAAGAAATACTCCCCTAGTAAAGCCAATGAGGCTTGTTAAGGATGTTGTAATCCATAGTAAATGTGTTCCACTTCTTAGCGCATCCTAAATCCCCAAGGAGCCGAATTTCAACATAAGTAGATTGTATCTCCCCGATCACCTCTAGAATGTGTCCTTCTTTTTTCACTTCTTCTAAAATTGGCTCTTTTTCTACAAACACCCCAAATAGAACCTCCTTCGTTGTACTATGGACTGAAACTCACACTCATGTACTAGAAAAGTGAGTGACTCTTCTACATAAGCATTGAGTTTCTCGGTTGTTCTAACTTTAACTTCATGAGGCTTTTGCGAACCAGTTTCTCGCAAGACATTTTTTATTTGTTCTTTTAAAACAGGTTCTTCACCCATTGGTAGAGAGGTTGGAGTTCAATTTCTTCACTATTTATCACTCCTGGAATCTTGAAAAATTGGTCTTATAACCGATTGTTGGATGCGATGTGCTCTTCACGGAATCTAGATATCTTTTCTTGAAGTTAAGCTTGTTCTTCTTAGAGTTTTGCACACTCTTCTCCAAACTCTAGAATTCTAAACCACAAGTCCATTGATCTTGCCTAATCATACTTTTGGATTGATTGGTGAAGAATTGGTGCTCCGTTGATTCATATAAAGGTTCTGTGGGTGTAGGGAAAGATTAGAGATAATCTTGGTAACTTGAGAAAGAATTTGAATAGTTTGACCATCCCGTTTGATAATCATACCAAGAAACATTGCCCATTGGTCATGCCTCCATAGTCATAAGGATGATAATATCCTTGGTATGAGTTATTCGAATTCATTCCTTGCATTTTCTTATAAGGCTGACACAAAAACAAAATACAAAAACAAGTGTGACACAAGTGCACACAAACAAGAAAAATCTTATAAATGTAGACTGTGCAGCTGTTTTAAAACTATCCAGTAAAAAGGAAAATCTTTTTAGATTTTTTTAATGAAAGTGACACAAAACACAAGAAGGAAATATCTTTTTGGATTTTTTTTCTAAACATTGAAAACACACAATGAAACAAGCAAATAAAACTAATTAACACTTCAAAGTAGTATTCTTGTCAAATTATACCGATATTGCTAAATACCCAATCCCCGGTAACGGCGCCAAAAACTTGATACGTGAAATACCTTGTTATAAAATTTATAATCTCCTAATCCAACTATTAACTAGATAATGCTTTGCAAGTTACGGGATCAATAGTATATAGCGAAAGTAAGGGTGTTCGAACCCACAAGAATTGGTTTAGCAATTATCAGTTAGTTGACTCGAACGCTATTTGAAGAAATCAGTATGGAAGAGATTTGACTAAATTAATCTAAGAACTAAAATTATAATTAATCTATGAAAGCAAATAAACTACTCTAACCATTAATCTACGAAAGCAAGTAAAGAAAGCATTAAATTTGAAAGAAAGGAAAAGTATGTAACCCTAGAAAGCATTAAACAATAAAAGAATTAGAAAACAAGAACTAATAACATAAGAAAAGGTATAAGAATGCTTCTCTAATGAAGAATCGCAAGTTGTTGGTCTGAGGTTGTCAATCTTGAACCTCCTCTTCAATCCTTCCTAAAAACAAAGAAAACCCTAGTCTAAATTAATGAATTTCTATTCTAATGCTTAATCTAACTATTGGCTGATCTCTCTCTCTTAAACTCCCCTTATAATGGGGTATTTATAGGTGTTTGTAGTGTTTTGGGATTCCGGGATGATATGTACATGTTTTTCCACTTCGTAACCGGGCCCATGGGGAGGGACTTTTCTTACAAAATAAGTAACTTAACACATCTAGACCTGTCGAACCACACATGGGCGCTGCACTTTTGCAGCTTTTGGGTGTGGGTTCAAGTGAGCATGAGCTCCCTCACCGGACTTGGAGCCTGGGTGCTGCACTTTTGCAGCGCCTGGGCACGATTTCCAATGAGTTCCTTCACTTCATCTTCAATTTCCTCAATGATGTAGGCAGAATTTGGGAAAATTAAAAACATAAAAGTTGTAGCTATATCTCTCTGATTTCTAAAACATCTTTAATCACCTCAATTGGATCTCGGACAAGAAAGTTATGCTCAATCTACTAAACTATGTCAGAATCACTCCTCGCCGGTGCATGTGTTTCAAATTTGTAATTTTTAACGAGATGCCTATAGAATCCTATAAAACTCAAAACATGAAAGTTGTAGAAACCTTCCTTATCTTTCCAAATCTTCCAAAATCACAAAAATCGGAGTTTGAACAAGCAAAGTTATGTTTGATCTTCCGAACTATATCTGATTTGCTCCACACCAGTGAATGTTTTCCTCCAATATTGTGACTCATTTTAACTCGTTCTTTACTCAAACCCTACAAAACTCAAAATAAACTATATGATTACTCAATTCTTGGTCCAATTACATTAAAACGGAGGTTAACAACACATAAAATATACGACGTTTACGAACTTATCAAATACCCTACACTCACACACTTGACTTTTCACACACAAGCATATTTTCTCACACACACACTTATACACATTTTCACACATGCACTTTCACCCATACTTTCCTACATTGTCACACGCACGCACACGCATACACATGTTTTCTCACACACACACACATACTTACACACATCATTTTCACACACACACATATTTTCTCACACACTTACATTTCAACACACACACACTTATACATATTTTTTTCACACACATTTATATGCACACTTAAACACAATTTCACACATGCATATTTTCTTACACACGCACATATTCTTGGACACATACTTTCACACATTTTCACAGTTATACATATATTTACACACATTTTCTCTCACACGCACACTGTCACACAGACATACATACACACATTTTCACACACATACTTACAGACATATTCTCATACATACATACATTGTCACACACACTTACACACATTTTCTCACGCACACATACTTATACATATTTTCTCTCACACACATTTTCACGCACGCACATTTATATTTTCACACATTTACACATATTTCAAACATACATACACTTACATACATTTTCACACATACGCTTACACACATTTTAACAAATGCAATTATACACATTTTCACACACATACACGCACAAAGTGTTATTTTCACACACACTTACGCACAAACACACTTACACATATTTTCTCACATACACACATACGCTTTTCAAACATACTTACACATATACTTTCACATATTTTTTCACACACACATACTTTCACACATTTTCACACACATACACAACACTTATAGATATTTTCACACTTAGACACACTCTTACACACATTTTGACACACACTTTTATACGTTTCACACTTTCACACAATTGGATACACATTTGCACACACTTGCACATATTTTTACATGAAAATGTGTCAAAATGTATATTTGTGTATGTGAGTGTGTAAATTTAAATGCGTGTGAACATATGTGTTAGTGTGTTGTGTGTGTGAAATTGTGTGAAAACGTGTGTGTAAGTGTGAAAATTTGTGTAAGCGTGTATAAATATGTGTAAGATTGTAAGTCTTTGCAAATTGTGAAATGTGTGTAAGTGTGAAAATGTGCATAAGTATGTATGTGAAAATGTAAAAAAATGTGTGTGTGTTTGAGAAAATGTGTTTAAGTATGTATGTGTACGGTACAGGTGTGTAGGTGTGCGTGTGAAAATATATGTGTGTGCGTGAAAATATGTGTGTGTGCATGAAAATGTGTGTGTGAGAGAAAATATTTGTGTGTGAAAATTTGTATAAGTTTGTGTATGTGTGAAATTGCATGTAAGTGTGTGTTTATGTGTGAAAATGTTTGGAAGTGTGTGAAACTGTGTAAATATGTGAAAATATGTGTAAGTGTGTAAGTGTGAAAATGTGTAATTGTGTGTGTGTGTGAAAATGTATGAAAGTGTGTGGGTGTGTTAAAATATGTATAAGTATGTGTGTGTTAGAAAATGTGTGCATGTTTGAAAATGTATAAGTGTGTGTGTGTGTGAAAATATGTGTGTGTAAGTGTGACAATGTGTGTGAAAGTGTGTGTGTGTGAAAATGTGTGTAAGTTTTTGTGTGTATGTGTTTAAGTGTGTAAAAATATGTATAAGTATATGTGTGTATGAACATGTGTGTAAGTGTGAGAAAATATGTGTAAGTGTGTGTGTTTTAAAATGTATGTATGTGTGAAAATGTGTGTTAAAATATATGTAAGTGTGTGAAAGTATGTATAAATTCATGTAAGTGTGTGAAAATGTATGAAAATATATGTAGCTATGTGTGTAATTGTGTGTGTGTGGAAATGTGTGTAAGTGTTTGTGTAAGTGTGTGTACGTGTGTGAACATGTGTGTAAGTGTGTATATGTGAAAATATGTACATGTGCATGGAAATGTGTGTAAGTTTGTGTGTGTGAAAATGTGTACATATGTGTGAAAATGTATGTAAGTGTATGTGTATGAAAATGTGTGTTTTAGTATGTGAAAATATGTGCAAGTGTGTGAAAATATGTGTTAGTGTATGTGTGAAATGTGTGTAAGTGTATGTGTGAAAATATGTGAAAGTTTGTGTAAATGAGAAAATATGTTTAAATCTGTGAAAATACGTGTAAGTGTGTGAAAATATATATAAGTATAAAAATAGAAATTTAGATAGTTTTAAAATGGATAAATGGTTTATCCATTAACCATTTTAATCCATCCATTTAGATCCAACTATTAAATGAATTTTATTCATATCCATTTAAATAAAATCATAGATTATCCATTTATCTAAGATACATTTTATTCCCACTACAAAATGGTATAGACTAGTACAGTTAGTGATACTTTTCTTCACAAAGTCCAAGGCAACATGATTATCCTATTAACATGAAACTTTAAATTAATGGTAAAGATTTAGGTAGACTCGATCTTTGACCCTACTTGTAAACCCTATAGTGTGGATTAAACCTTAGAAAATTTGTTTACATCAACTGATGTAAACAAGATTTTTTAAGATTTAATCCTGACTACAGAGTTTACAGGTGGGGTCAAAGACCGGGTCTACCTAAGTATTTTCCTAAATTAATATACATGTCTTCATTAGTATGAATAGCACAAAAGCATCCCACTAAAATAGAATTACACATGGTGAAATAAACTATAATCAGAAATACCAAAATTTTGTCACAAAGCATAAAGCTATATGATATCTAAAAGAAATAACTACATAAAAAAAAATATTGGAAAATATAAATTGCAATACCATATACCCCAGGAAGACCAACTAGGAGTTCAGATTTTGGACAGCACGTATTTTGTCTTCCTTATCTATGTTCACAGAGCTAGTCATGGGCTTAAATAGTTCTCAGAAGATTTTGTTCACAAATCTTCTGATTAAAATGTACAACAGAAGAAGCCATAATAAAAGCCTGAATTAATATCTCTTCATTGTTATAGGAAATTGAAGGTTGCAACAGCCAAGTAGCAACAGGAGCTTGAGTTGAAGGGTGAGACGCAAACTCTGCTGACTCTACATCTCCGCTGCTGAACTAGTAATTTGAAACCAAATCCAACTGAATTTCAATTTCTTCCGTCCGTGCTTCAACCATAAAATTTAGACTTTCATGTATTAAGTAGCAAATAGACGTACCTGACTATTTATTAGGCCAATAAATGGGATAATTCCTATACCCTGTGGCAAACTGGTGTATCTGGCTATCTATTGGGCCAATAAATTACTCCAGTACTAGTGTCCCAAATACATGGAGCTTTTAATTGCCCAATAAATGGTTTAAGGGTGTGTTCGTTTGGATGCGATTGAAAATATTTTCCTAAGAAAATATTTTTTTACATGAAAAAGTCCATTTTTCATACAATTTTTCGGTGTTCGATTGACAAAATGAAAATATTTTGAAATAAAAATTTTAACGATTTTATCTTTAATTTTATAGATATAAGTTAAAAAACTTATAACAATGGTAATAAATACCTTACAAGTAATTGTGATTAATAAAAAATTAATTTTGTTCAAAATTAAATGATAGTACAATATAGTAGTAAAATATGCATAATGATAGTTATATTAGTGTGAGACCCATAATTGAGAGAAAAACGAATGAAAAAGAATTAAAAATGAAAATAAGTTTAACAAACGAAATTCTAAAAGTAAGTATTTGAAGATGTTGTCATTATTGAATTATCCGAAAAATAACTTACGTTCAAAAATTTCGTAAGTTATTTTCAACCAAATGAAGGAAAATTGAAAAATATTTTATACCAAAAATTTTTTCCGGTGTTTGGCACCAAAAAAAAATTTCTGAAAAATATTTTCCTGAAAATATTTTCAATCCAAACGAACACACCCTAAATCTTCGACTTTTTCACTTCTATGTGGCGCACCTAATTGAAGAGCATTGATAGGTTATTGGATCTTCAATTTTACCCAATTAGTACTTAATCTCTCTTCTAACTACTTTTATTATCTTTTTATTTTGACTTTTCTTTTTAATCATTTGAAGTTTCATATACATTATTTTACACAAGATTAAATAATGAATATTCATTGTGTTTATTTTTTTCAACTTATTTTTATAAGAAAATTTCTCCAATTTTTTAAAATAATGACATTTTAGAATGATTAAAGACAAAAATCATTCAAATTTGAAATGATAGTTTTATAAGGGAAAATAAGGTTAATAGTCCCTTACATTTTATATTTGTACTTTTTTAGTTCCTTACATTTAAAATGATGCATTTTAATCCCTTACAAATTCAAAATGCATTGTTTTGGTTCCTCGACTCAATTACATACATACACAGTTTTAGTTTAAAATACTCACATGTGTATAAAATGTAACATATTCAAGTGCAAAATTGACAATACATAACTTTAAATAATAAATTGTCCCAAAAGGAAGAAGATTGAAACTGTTGGAGTAGAGTTGGTAGATGAAAAGCCATGAGGCAAAGGAATAGGAGTGGTGATAGTTGGTGAGAATTTTGGAGTTGTGGTGATGGAGATTTTTGGTAGTGTCGTTTAATATTTAAAATTTGTATATTACCAATCTTGCTTATAAAAAATGTAACATTCGATATACATTGAGCATTTCAAACTAAAATATGCTAATAATTGTAACGAGTGACCAAAATGGTACATTATGAATTTGTGCATAACTAAAATGTATCATTTTAATGTAAATGATTAAAAAAGTATAAATATAAAATGTAATGGACTAATACTTTTCTTAGCCTTGCCCATGTTAAACCTGTTAAGCACTTTATTAACATATTTTTCTTGAGACAAGCAAAGCTTTCCATTTTGCCTATTTCCTGAGCAATTTTCATTCCAAGCATCTGTCTTGCCGAACCCAAATCCTTCATTCAAAGGACTTGCTTAGCTGCTTTTTCAACCAGTTAATTTTCAAAGTATCGTGGCCAGCAATTACCATATCATTAACATAAAGCAAAAGAATACTAAAATCACCATCTGAAAAATTCTTCACATTAACACAATGATCAGATGTAGTCTTGTAATATCGTGGCTTGTCATGAAGGAGTTAAACTTCTTATAGCACTGCCTCGGTGCCTGTTTTAAACCATACAAGCTCTTTTTGAGACAACATACAAGGTTTTCTTTTCCACTTTCTTTGAACCCCTTCGATTGCTCCATGCAAATTCCTTTTTCTAAGTCACTATGTAGGAAGGCTGTCCTTATATCAAGATGCTCAATTTCCAAATTCAAGCTGGCTGTAATCGTAAGAACAACTCGAATAGAAGATATCTTTGCCACAAGAGAGAATATTTCTTCAAAGTCTACGTATTTCTTCTGACACGTAAAATCCTTCACAATCAATCTTGCCTTGTACCTTGGATGTGAGTTATTTTCTTCAGTCTTCAACCTGTACACCCATTTGTTTTTGAGTGCCCACTTACCATTAGGCAGTTTCACCAAATCATAAGTGTAGTTTCATACAAGAATTTTATATCTTCTTTCATAGCTTTCAACCATTCTTCTTTCTTTTCATGCTCTAAAGCCTCATCATAAAACTTTGGTTCACCTTTATCTATCAACAGGAAGTATTCATTAGGATTATACCTGTTAGAAGGCCTTCTATCTTTGGTAGATCTCCTAAGATGATCTTGTGGTGGTTGAGCTATTGGTGGCTCTTCCTCAAGTTCATCATCAACAGGAACGCCATCAATATCCTCTCCTTGTTTTGGCTCAAGTCCCCCAAGATCAAGATGAACTGGTAGTGGAGGAAGTAATCCATTCTAGCAGGAAGTTCATTCAAGAAACTTGGTTTATCATCTTTATAAATGTCTTCAATGGTTTGATCTTATTCATTGTAGACAACATCTTTGCTTCTGATTACCTTCTTATCTACAGGGTCTCGTAATCTGTAACCAAATTCTTCATGTCCATAATCCAAGAAAAATGCACTGTTTTGATTTGACATCAAGTTTTGACCATCCATCTCTGGGATATGAACAAATGCTCTGTAGCCAAAAACTCTCAAGTGTTTGAATGATACATCTTTCCCTTTTCAAACTCTCTCTGGAATATCACCCTTCAAAGGAACTAAAGGAGAAAGGTTGATCAAGTCGACGACTGTAGTCTTCATTACCTCACCCCAAAAAAACTTAGGCAGTTTAGCATTTGAGAGCATGCACCTAATCCTTTCAGTGATTGATCTGTTCATTCTCTCTACTACAGTATTCTCTTGAGGAGTTTTTGGTATTAATTTATTTAGTCTGATTCCATAGGATTTGCCTTACTCTTCAAATAATCTAGTTAAATACTTAGGTAGACCCGGTCTTTGGCCCCACCTGTAGACCCTGTGGTCAAGATTAAATCTTAAAGACATCTTGCTTACATCAGCTGATGTCATAGATTCTCTAAGGTTTAATCCACACCACATGGTCTACAAGTGAGGCCAAAGACCTGGTCTACCTAAGTCTTTGCCAAAAACTTAAGGCACTAAAATTAGAGTTGTCTAAAGACTTGCTCATACATTTGGTTTTGATCTCTCTTCCTGTGCAATTCGATCAATTTAAGCTCAGTTATGACTACCAAAAGTACAAATAATCTCTTAATCAGCTCATTTCTCATTGTGTATAAAAAGAAGAAAGGTGGAAACAAGAAAAGATTGAAAGTGTTCACTTGGAAAGTACCTTTATGGACACAAGCAAGAAAAGGAATTCGGATGGTCCATCTCAAACAAAATAGCAAAAGAAACAAACTGAGAAATTCGGATGTTTCTTTTATATGAATCCTAGGCACATAAAGAAGGACTGTACCAACTACACACTTGGAGAGCAAAGAATGTTGCACTTCTTGCTATGGTTTGTTTTCAGGTTGATTTAGTTTGTTTCTCACAAATTAGACACACTTGGTTGATAGACTCCGGTGCTACTACTCACATAAGTGAGTCTCTATAGGATTGTCTGAATTGGTGAAACCTGAATGATGCTGAAAGATTCATTTATATGTGGGATGGAAACCAATTAAATTTGATGCAATATGGATTTTTAGGTTGTTGTTAAAGAATATTTATTATTTGAATTTGAAAGAGACATATGTTGTATCGTCTTTTAGACAAAATTTGGTTTCTATTTCTTTTTTGGACAAATCTGGTTAATTTTGTTCATGTAAAAATGGTCATTTTATAGTCTTTTTCTGAATTCAAATATTGTTGGTAGCAATTCCTTATCTTTTTACGATTTTATGTACTTGATACTATTACTTCTTATAATGAAACCTTGCATGTAAATTCATGCAGTACTTAATGTGATAACTTTAGTAAACAAGTTAATTTACCTATTTAAACCAATTTATTGTCAGTATTTTTTGGGTTTTGGGGTAGATTTAAGTGTTTTTATAATTAGTTTTATTAAATTTACTTGTTACATTTGTATTTGGGTAATATTATCATTTTATTTTGTTAACTTTAGTTTAAATTGTTACTTATTAGGTTTTTCAATGTTTACAGGTCTAGAAAGAAAGATATGGAGCGTAAAGGATTGGAGCTGTCAAAGGAGAAAGAGGAAAAGAGAAAATTCAAGTTGTAGTAATTTTGCTCCATATCGCGATATAGACACGGAAGTTGGGAAGCTTATTGTAAGCTCCATATCATGATATTACATTCGATATTGCGATATGAAAACGCTGGCAGCAAGTTTAATTTTTGCCAATTTTTGTAATCCTCAATCTCTATTTAGTCCATTCAGTACTAGACTTGTAAATGAAGTAGTAAGTAGCAAATAGTGTAGAAAACACATAGTAGAGTGTATATTGTGTATTATGCTTAGGATTAGTTTTCTATATATTTTGACTTGGCCTAACTATGCAATGACATTTGAATTCTAGTGTTTAATATCCACAGACAATCCTTGTAGGACGATACCCACTTACTATATACTATTACCTATCCCTTATACTTGCGGACGTGAAGGTAGAGTTAAAGGGTTTAGTGTGGTTTTTATTACTTGATTTGGTTTGATTTGAACTCTACCCATGCAAGTGAATTACAATGCTTGTGGACATGAACAAGTTTTTGGTGCAGTTGCCGGGGATTGTCCTTGGTATATTGGCAATACTAGGCACTTTAAGGGTCATGTAGATTTGGTGTTTTTGCTTGTTTTAGTATTTAATTCTAGTTTTAATTAGTAGTTGTTTTCTTGTTCATATTATATTACTTTCTTTTTGTTAACTTGGCACTTGAAACTAACTTGATTGAAGTGGCTTTTGTAGTGCATGGTACGTGAAAAAGACAAATTCATTAGCCTTGATTGACAATTTGAAAAGAGAATTAAGAAGGATTAAAAAAGAGAAAAGGGTACAACAAGAATTGGAAATAATCAACATGGCAAATCTCCAACAAAATTCACTTGAGGATCTTGAATGATGGTAATGAAGAACGTGTAGAAGAAATTGGGAATAATAGATTAGGAGGTATTGGTCTTGGTGGCGGAAATGGTTTCAATACTAAAATGGGCAATAATGGGCATGGAATGAATGTAAAGGAAGACCTTTGAGTGATTATACCATGCGAAACTTTGATGGGGCAAAATCTAGAATTGCACATATGCTTGTTCAATCTAATAATTTTGAAATCAAGTCTGCTTTTCTTCAAATATTGCTAAGTCATGCGATTTCCAATTGGGTTCCAAACAAATATCTGTATACACATTTAATGAATTTTGAGAAGTATTGAATACTTTCAAATACAACAGAGTCCATCCTACTTGTATTCGTATGAGAGCATTTTATTTCTTTTTGCAAGATAAAGCAAAATGGTGGTTGCATCTTCTGAACAAGGAACATTCACAATGTGGAACCAATTGGCTTAAAATTTTTTGGCAAAGTATTTCCCTCTCTCAAGAATTGCCAAAAGATTTAGTAGATTTAGAAATAAAATCACCTCCTTTAAACAAGACGCAAAAGAAAGCTTAAGTGAGGCGTGGGAAAGGTTCAAAGAATTATTGAGAAGATGCCCACATCATGCTATCCCCATTTGGCTTCGAATTCAAACATTTTATAATGGCTTATATCAAGAGACTAAAACAATTGTGGATGCCTCAACAAGAGATTCAGCGTCTTTCAAAATGCCTGAAGAAGTTCAAGCATTACTCAATAGGATAATGTCTAATTATTATTATCATGGTCCTATGGCTCAACTGAGTGCTCAACAAGAAGTTCAACAAGCCCAAGCTCAACAAGAAGGTGTTCTAAACTTAAATCAAAATTATACATTATTGGCTCAACAAGGAATGATGATGAATGTTATGAGTAACTTGACTAGAGTTTTGGAGAATTTGGGGAGAGGAAATACCGCAAATGCCATTTCTTCATCGTCTCAAGCACCTCTTGCTTGTGATTTTTGTGGTTGTGGTCATTTTAATGATCTAGTAATCAATGTGAAGTTCCTATGGGATCAAATGAACAAATAAACTATATCTCCAATCAACAATTCTTTTCAAGAAATCCACCGAGTGTTTATGGTAATACCTATAACTCTTCTTGGAGAAACAATCCAAAATTTTCTTGGATCAATCAAAATTACTAGCAAAATTCTTTTTACCAACCTAATCCTTTACAACAAAATTTTTAAAGTCAAGCTTCATCCTCTTCTAGGCCTTACCAATCTCCTCACAAAAGAAATTTTCAAGCCAACTTTTATCAATCTCAACTGAATCCTTCTTATCAAAATCAATTGCCAAGACCTCCATACCAACCCCCCAACAATTCCCAACCAATGTATAATGATCACTATTCTCAAAGGGACAATGCTCAAGATGATAATCTAAGGATGGAGTTGGAAGTTTTGAGGAGGAAAAATGAAAATTGGAGGAGAGAAAGTGAGAATTGGAGTAGAGATTATGAGAATTTCAAAAGGAACCAAGAAGCTTTCACTAGATTACATCATCAAGGAGCTACAAATAGGAACTTGGAAATTCAAATTGGCCAAGTAGCTTGGCAAAGCAATGAAAGACCAATGGGAGCTCTTCCTAGTAGCAAAATTCCCAATCCAAGAGAACACCATACAAGAGATCAAAATGCAAGGGAACATATTACTCTAAAATGTGATAAAGAGTTGGTCAACAAAAATGAGAATGATGGAGGCAAAAGGCAAAGGAACATGAGGATGTTGCCAAAAAAGAGAAATTGGAATTCAAGAAGGAAAAGGGCAAGGTACTTGATGAGTCCAAAAGTGAAAGAAAAGATGGAGTGCTGGTATATCCATTAAAGCTTACCAAGACTATTCAAATTCCATTTCCCAAAGATTGAAAAATAAGGAGATAGCAAAAAAATTCAAAAAGTTATTGGATATCTTCAAAAAGTGGAAATCAACATTCCCTTCATTGAGGCTTTTGAAAAATATGCCGAGTTAAACCAAGTTCATAAACCAATTGTTGACTAGTAAGAGAAAGCTTATGGGGATGAAATATTGTGCTTGCCCAAGGATGTAGTGCAATTATTCAAAAGAGCCTTCCACCAAAGTTGAAAGATCAAAGATCCTTTACCATTCCTTGTAAGATTGGAGCTATTGGTTTAGAGAATGCTTTATTTGATTTTGAAGCTTCAATAAATTTGATGCCATTGTCTTTGTTTAAAAAATTTATTGGTAATGATTAGAAACCAACCAATGGAACACTTCAACTAGCGGATCAAAGCATTAAGAAACCTAATGGAATAGTTGAAGACGTGATAGTTAAAGTTGGTAAATTTTTTCCATCGGCCAATTTTGTCATCCTTGAAATGAATAAAGACTCTAACATGCCAATAATTCTTGGAAGGCTGTTTTTAGCCATCAGAAGGGCATTGATTGATGTTCAAGAAGGGAAGCTTCAATTTTGAGTCAACGATGAGATTGTCTCTTTTAATGTTTTTGATTCACTTAAATTTCCTTCTTTATAAATGATGTTATGAGTAAAATAGATATGATTGATGAACTTATTGAAAAATTTTGTAGGGATAACTTGATGGATCCAACGTCGGGAAGGAGAATAAAATAGAAGAGGAAGAATGTGAAAAGCATGGTGATGGCCAACCTACAATTGAGGTTAGAGAATAAGTTTTAACTCTTGGAAAAAAGAATAATATTGTGGAAGGTAAAGAAAGTGGGGGCTCTCCCATCAATGAACCCCTCAAGGTTGAGTTGAAACCTCTGCACTCTCACCTTCACTATGCTTTCTAGAGTGATAATGATACTTGTCTGGTTATTGTAAGCTCTTCTCTTTCTCAAGATGAATTGGGCAAATTGTTTGTGGTTTTAAAGAAACACTGTGGCACTTGCTTGGAGCACTAGTGACATAAAAAGGATAATTCAAACTATTTGTATGCCTAAAATCATTTTGAATGACAGTTTCAAATCTTATAGGCAACCCCAAAGGCATTTAAATCTTGTTTTGAAAGAGTTTGTGAGAAAAGAAATTTTAAACACTCGTAGATGCCAGAATTATCTACCCTATAAGTGATAGTGATTGGGTTAGTTCAACACAAGTGGATCCTAAAAAGGGAGATTTATGGTTATAGCCAGTGATAATGAGATGATAGTATCTAGAGTTGTAACTAGGTGGCAAGTCTATATTGATTTTCGAAAACTTAATGAAGCCACTAGAAAAAATCATTTTCCTTTTTCTTTTATTGATCAAATATGGGAACGGCTTGCAGGGTATGCCTACTATTGATTTTTGAATGGTTATTCAGGATATTTTCAAATAGTCATAGCTCTCAAACTGGGAAAAACCAATTTCACTTGTCCTTTTGGAATATTTGCTTATCGGCGTATGCTTTTTGGGTTATGTAATGCTCCAAGCACATTTCAAAGGTATGCGTTTTCTATATTCCATAATATGATTGAGAAATGCATTGAAATTTTCATGAATGATTTTAGTGTGTTTGGGAATTCATTTGATGCATGCTTGCATAACTTGTCTCTTGTTCTTGAGATGCAGATGTGAGGAGACTAACCTTATTTTGAATTGGAAAAAATATTACTTCATGGTAAATGAAGGGATAGTTCTAGGACATAAGGTCTCTTCAAAAGGTGTAGAAGTGGATAAAGCAAAAGTTGAGGCCATTGAGAAGTTACCCCCTCCATGCAATGTGAAAAAAAGTTCGGAGCTTTCTAGGTCACACCAGTTTTTGCTGGCGATTCATTAGGAACTCTTACATTTCTAAACCTCTTTGTGGTTTTTTGAAAAAAATGCTCCATTTTTTTTTGATGATACTTGTTTACATTCTTTTAATGTCTTCAAAAATGCATTGATTACTGCTCCAGTCATAGTTGCACCAAATTGGGAATTGCCTTTTGAATTGATATGTGATGCAAGTGACTATGCATTAGGAGCAGTGTTGTGTCAAAGAATAAATAAGATTTTACATGTGCTTTATTATGCAAGTCGTACCTTGAATAAGGCTCAGCTGAACTATTCTACTACTAAGAAAGAACTTCTTGCTATTGCCAGATTTATGCTTTTGATAAGTTTAGATCACATCTTATTGGTAGCAAGCTCATTGTGCATACTGATCATTCAGCTATCAAATATTTATTTTCAAAGAGTGATGCTAAGCCTAGACTTATTAGATGGATTCTTTAATTGTAGGAGTTTGATTGGTTGTGGTTGACAAAAAAGAAAGTGAAAACACCATCATCAACCACCTCTCAAGAATAAAGGGACCAATAGGAAGGAGTAATGAGATGTGCCCTTCCAAGAAACCTTTTCAGAAGAGAAACTAATGAGGGTTGAAGAGTCTACCCCTTGGTATACCAATATTGTCAACTATTTAGTAGCCAAGGTGATTCCTTCAACTTTGAATAGGAATCAAAAGAAAAAGTTTCTTTTAGAGGTCAAATACTATGTTTAGGATGACCCTTTCTTGTACAAAAGAAGCAAAGATCAAATCATAAGGAAATGCATTGCCGATGAAAAAGTAGTTTATATCTTTTATCATTGACACTCATCACTGATAGGTAGGACATCATGGTTCTCAAAGAACGACAGTCAAATTCTTGCAATTTGGGTTCTATTGGCCAAGTTTATTCAAGCATCCTGGGAATTATGTATTGCGATATGATAAATGCCAAAGCGTGGGAAATGTGTCAAAGAGAAATGAGATGCCATTCAACAACATCCTAATTTGTGAATTGTTCGATGCATGGCATATTGACTTCATGAGTCTTTTTCTGAGCTCAAACAAAAACTGCATCTTGTTGGTGGTGGATTATGTGTCCAAATAGGTTGAAGTCGTGGCATTACCTACCAACGATGCTAGAGTTGTTGTGAACTTTGGGAAGAAGAACATTTTTACAAGGTTTGGGATACCAAAGGCCATAATAACCGATGGAAGGACTCATTTCAAAAATTCCATATTTAAGTCTTTGTTGTCAAAGTATTATATGAGGCACAAGATTGCTCTTGCTTATCATCCTTAAACATCCGGCCAAGTTGAGGTATCCAACCAACAAATATTGGAGAAAATCCAGTGAACTCTTCAAGAAAATATTGATTTAAAAAGATGGACAATACTCTATTATCCTGTAGAACCGCTTTGAGAACATGAATAGGGATGTCCCCATACCGGATGGCTTATGGGAAGCCATGTCATTTGCCGGTGAGTTGGAGCGCAAGGCTTATTGGGTGGTCAAAAGTCTCAATTTTTAATGGAAAGAAGCTAGTGAGAAGAGGCTTTTAGATCTTAATAAGCCTGATGAATTCCAAATAGAAGCTTACAACAATGTTAAGGAAAGAACAAAAGTATGGCATGAGAAATATATTCAAAGAAAGAAGTTCAAAATCGGTGATTTGGTGTTGATAAACAATTCAAGACTCAACCTTTTTTCGGGCAAGTTGAAATCAATGTGGAGTGGTCCATTCAAAGTGGTGAAGGTGTTTCCATATGGAGCAGTAGAATTGGAAGGGAAAGGCACAACTTTCAAAGTAAAGAAGCACCGGTTAAAGCTACATCATTGAGGAGTAATTGAAGAAGGACGGGAAACAGTCCATTTATCCACCACTTGATCAAATCATGCCATAGTCAAGCTAATGACTATAA
Organism: Cinchona pubescens; assembly: GCA_025175665.1. Classification (NCBI taxonomy): domain Eukaryota; kingdom Viridiplantae; phylum Streptophyta; class Magnoliopsida; order Gentianales; family Rubiaceae; genus Cinchona; species Cinchona pubescens. The sequence continues at coordinate 1,939,385 of JANKKI010000049.1, read as the reverse complement.
ACAAGTGCTTCTTGGGAGGAAACCAAAGCTTTATTTTCATGTCTTTTGTTTGATTTTAGTTTAGTTTTATGATGAATCGTGTTCAGGTTTAATTTGGTTGAATTTAGATTTGAAAAGTTTTCTCATGATATGATAAATTTTGTTGAAGAAATTAATGGAAATTGTTCACTAATACTTGCATTTTTCATGCTTGTAGATGATGAAAAAGTTTGAAATGAAGTGGTGAAAAATTGGCCAAATTTTAGCTAAGTATGGAATTTTACCTTCACAAAAGTTCACTCCATACATAGATATGGAATTCCATACACGATATGGCCTAAAATTCTTAGAGGCGATATCATATTCCATATCGCGATATGGATGCAAACTTCTGGGACTCAGGAACTCTCTGGCTGGATGTCCATATCGCGATATTGACTGCTGACCAGGGCTTTCACCGAGCCTATATCGCAATATTGATCCTTAGTGCAAATTTGATATCGTGATATCGACCACCTGGTAGAACCCTTTGAACATGATTTTCAGACTTCTTCAGCCATTCTTCTGCCTCAGAAAACCTAGCCACCATCCCTTTCTCTTATCCTTCCCTAAAATCACCCTAAACCTTCCCAAATCCACCATAAACAAGTAAAATCAAACCCTCCACATCCCCTAGAATGTGAAATCATCCATAAATGTGTCAAAAACAAGGGCTTTCATCAAGATTCAAGGGCAAATTCCAAGGGTCTTCAAGGGCTTCAAGAGGTTGGTTTTGGCTTCAATCTTCAAATAATATATTTCTATTGTGCTCAAGCCCGTAAGTATTACTAGTTTACAATCAATTTTGAAATATTGGATTTAGAATTTTTGGACATTTTTTGGCGAATTTTCCCTTGAATTTGTGGGCTTTTATTTTGTGGCTTGAAGAATTAAAGTAATCTTGTGTTTTGTTGGTTGAATTTAATTGAACGTTGAGTGGGTTTTTCATATTGAATTTAGAATTGTGAAAAAATTGTATTTGCTTGCTTAATTTGGTCATGTGTTGGAATTAGGTTTGTTTGAAGCTTTCTTTGCTAGTTGATTTTGGACTTCTTCTTTGATAATTTGTTGAATTTGATTGTTAATCATGACAAGGGGAGTGTTTGGTAGTGGTAGAAGAGGAAGCGGTAGGGGAAAGAAGGAGACCTCAAATAAAAGAAAAACTAATGAGGGACCGAATGAAAATGTTATTGAATTAACTGAACATTTGATCTGTGCAAGTGAGTGAGCTAAGGATATCTCCAAGTCCTATAAAAAACATGATGTTATTAGGGAGCGAGTATTTAATTTGTCTAGGAATTGTGGTCACCTTGAGTACCTTAGGTTCGCACTAGAGGCACAATTTATGTCAAGAAATTGGGAGAACTTCAACAAAAGGGTAAAATCGGACTACACTAACCCTGTCAAAGAATTTCATTACAAACTATGTGATTTTCAAGTTGATAAAAAGTATAAAGTCTGTGATGTGTTGGTTGATTTTTTCTACTGAAAATATTAATGCTTTCTGTAATATTCCTGAAGTTTCTCAAGTTTAATATAAAAAATTCATAAGGGAAAGAAAAGATATGGAGGCAATCAAGAGCGTGTTGAGTGAACCAGAAGTGGATCTGAACACCTCTGGTACTGCTTATTTGAAATTGCCTCGTAAATGCCTTAAAATATTACCAAGTATTAGGTTTTATTTTGTTACCTGCAAGATTAGGTCTCAAGTGTGACAAAGCTTTCCTTGTATATGCTATTTTGCTGGATATACCACTCAACATTGAGAGGTTGATTCGATAGGGCTTCCCAGGGAATGAAATCTCCAATCGTCTCAATTTTTATTCACCTGAGTTGATTTTTGCTTTATGTATTGATGCAGAGAGCCAAATTATTCTAGGGGAGCCACAAACATATGGGAGAGGTAGGATCAATTATAATATATGCGTAATATGATCCATGAGGCCAATAAGCTTATCAAGGCGAAACCCTAGTTCAACCAAATCCACCCACTTTCATGTAGTCTAGGAGTGTCTTCAATGCACATCAACATAGTGAAGAAGAAAATACTGAATTATATAGGTATTGGACTTACAGCCAGATGCTTCTTCACATAGCATGGCATTGATGGCACAACATTCGCATCCTTCCGTTATGAGCTCATGGATCCATCTACCACCGCTACCCACTTGGCATATAGAGCTCCTTTTGGACAACACTTCTATACATCACAAATGGGGATGACTCAAGTAGAGTAAGGACAAGTAGGAGGAGCAAGCGCTATGGAGGAAGTTGGAGGAGCTCAGGAGAAAGATTTTGAAGAGAGCCAACATGAAGGAGCAGATGAGGCAAGAGGCATTAAAGACATTAATAAGATTAATGATGAAGCATGAGGGACTACTTAACATTGAAGAATCACCAACTTTCTTTCCCTATCTTGAATTTAAAATTTGAAGAACAAATTTCCTTATGTCATTTCTTTGGCACTTTTAGTACTAGTTTACTTTATTTCCTTTATTGCATTTTGGATATTTTGATAGTTTATTTCCTTTTGGATGATAGTTGTCTAAGGACCTTACGTTGATACTAAGTAGACTTATTATGGTGTTTGAATGTTGGATTTAGTATTTTGAGCTTATATGAATGATTTCTTGGTGTTGGCTTATTGTTGCTGTTGGTGGCTTGTTTTGATTTAGGTCTTTGGACCCTTTTTTGGGAAGGATTTTTTTTAGTTTATGTTATCCATATGTTAAGTTGGCTTATGTCGATATATGTTTGTTTAAATTTTGTGTGAGTGGATGGATGAATTGTACTCATCTATAGAATAAAAGTGATAAATTTGGGAGTGTTCTTTCCCTGTGATTCAGAATGATACTTTTTGTATTTGCACATATGTGTTTGATGACTTTTGGATGGAAAAGTGACCAATTTTGGTACCCATTGATGACAAATGACTTGCAATACCATATGATTGAATTATTTAAATTGGACATTTCATGAACTTGAGTAGTTATTTTATGGCTAAAGATTGTCAAAAGACATGTATTATTATTTTTCAAGAAGTGGGGAATTCACATTTTTTTTACAATAACTCGTTTGAAACATTGTTTCTGATCAAATCATTATTATTATTTTGCTGGTCAATTAATCTTTTGGAAAAATTGAGTTAAAAGGAATAAAAGTGATTTAGGACATTTTGTGTGTTTTCATGCGAAGTGTTATTCTAATTTGTAGTGATTGGTATTGATATGATTTTGGGTACATTTTACTCCTCTTCCTTGCTTTAGGGCCGAAAAGAAAAAATTACTATTATATATATGTGTGTGTGTGTGTGTGTGTGTGTTAGTATATATATTTGTAATGAGGCGGCATGTACCCATGTTTCCCTGAAATATGCCATTAGATTAGTAATAAGGCTAGTACAAGATTCCGACATATACGCATGTTGTCTCTCCGAAATGGCCATTAAGAGTTATGTTTTAGAATACCACCAAGTATTGAGGAGGGAATGTTTGTAATATCTATAATTAATATCATGCTACTCACTTCTTGATAGATTAATACTCCCAAATTTGTGTGACATGTGCATTAAATAAACTCCTAATGATCTTCTATTTCCGTGTAACTTTATCGAGGTGGTTGAAAAACTTGTAATCTTTTAATTTGAGAAAAATTATGTTTTATAGAATAAAACTTGTTTTTCGAAAACCTTTTTGAGTATAGATAATACTTGGTATCAAAATGAAATCTTAGTGTAAATATAAGAACTCATTTTGAAAAGGTGAAAAACTTGGTGTGACTCTTTGAAATGGTTCAATTATCGTATGGTATTTGAGGCTCCTTGAAAGGCTCCTAATTTCTCATAAGTTCATCAATTATTCATCTTTTGTGTAGTTGTCTTTGGTAGCGTGTTTATGTTACTTGTTTAGGTTCTTTTTATTTCTTGTTTTGTTCAAGTCTAGCAAAATGCTAAGTTTGGGAATATGATAACTCTACTAAACTAGAGTTTATTTTACATGTTTAAACTGGTTTATTATTAGTATTTTCCGAGTTTTAGGGTAGATTTATGTGATTTTGATTAGTTTTATTACATTTAGTAGTAACATTTGCATTTGTGTAAATATTATCATTTTAGATTGATAATTTTAATTTAAATTGATATTTATTAGGTTTTTGAATGCTTTATAGGTTTAGAACGAAGGATATGGAGCATAAAGAATTGGAGGTATCAAAGGAAGAAGGGCAAAAGAGAATATTCAAGTTGTTGGAATTTCGCTCCATATCACGATATCATTTTCGATATCGCGATATGGACACGGAAGTTGGAAAGCTTATTGCAAGCTCCATATCACAATATCACAATCACTATTATGATACGAAAACACTGGCAATTTTTGCCAATTTTTATAATCCTGAAGCTCTATTTTGTCTGTTAAGTACTAGATGTGTAAATGACAGTAGTAAGTTCATTTACTACCTATACTTAACAGATAATAGAGTGTGTCATGTGTAGTGTGTATTTTGCAGTACTTTTAGATTAGACTATACCTTTCTTGACTCTCAAGATTTCTTTCTTAATTAATGTTCTCTTTGAATTTTTGTTAGATCTCATCTTTAATTCTTGAAAAGTTTTAATTTTTTAGTTAATCTTAATGGGTTTTTCATTAGGTTCAAGTATACATAATTTTTACATGTATTAGCTTTAGATTTCTTAAAAATCAAGTTGATTCCATTTCAAGTTCTTTTAAAGTTCTTAAAGTCTTTGCTAATTTAGTGAATTTCTAGATTAATTTTTCAATTTCTTGCATTAGTTTTTAGTAATTTTTTAGAGGGCTTTCTTTAATTAAAGATATTAAAGATGTCTCTTTTGTATTATGATCAAATACATTGATATCACTCTCAATGTATTTTTGGATTGTCACAAAAAAGTTATATCAAAAAGTCACTTAAGAGATTTAGCATGTAGGAGTGCAAACCAAGAGATACCTGTTGCTAAGGAAGACATATTTTGTCTCGCTTAATACCCCAAGAATGGATTTTGAAAGTAAGTAAATACAAAAGATTCCTATGCTTCAGCAGTAGGGAGTCTTATGTTTTCTCAAATCTATACAAATCCGGATTTTGTGTACATTGATGGGAAGTTAGGAAAATACTTAAGCAATTCGGGAATTAATCATTGGAAAGTAGCCAAACGGGTCATACAGTATCTTTATAGAACAAAACACTACATGTTCACATATAGGAGATAGGTTAAATTATTAGATTATTAGGTATTCTAACTTTGATTTTGATGGATGTCAAGACAGTCATAGATCCATTTCAAGTTATATTTATTTGCTTACTGATGGAGCTATCTTATTGAAGACTGCTAAATACAATTCATAGCTCTTCTTCCATGCCAGTTGAATTTATATTTTGTTATGTGGCATCCAATCATGGAATATGTTTTCAAAATTTTGTCATAGGGCTGCAAATTCTAGATGGTATTGAAATACTACTTCATTATTTTGTGACAATAAATCTACAGTCTTATATTTCAGCAAAAACTAGGAGCTCCACAAAGTCGATGCACATAGACATCAAATTCTTAGTTGTTAAGGATAGGTGGTTAGGTGTCTATATATAGAACATATTGGTACAAACTCCTTGATTATAGATTAGCTTACTAAAGGATTACCAAGTCTTTCATGAGCACACTTCTTATATGAGTATTATGTCATTTGAGGATATGCTGGATTAGTGGGAGTTTGTAATTATATGCTTTATAGTTTAAGACACATTTTATGTTTATGGATATTTTCTACAGAAATAAAGTATTCAATTTTAGAAAATAAAGTATACAGTTTATTTTCACTCTTATTCAATTTTGGTATAATCTTTATAAAGAATAAAGTTGGACCAGTTAGAAATAAACATATTTGGATCACAAATGCCTGTAATTTTCATTTTACACATCCATACTTAATCTATATCATTTGGTTGTGTTGATATGCATGACCAAGAACGGGTTTAATATAACAAAAATCGTCTTGATTATAAGTCATCAAGTTAGTCTATGAATTTTTATGTCTAGAAACCCAAGTATCTTGTTTCCTATTTTATGATGGACGAAATTTATGAATAATAAATAGGTGTGCTTATATATTAGTTATAGTTCCCAAATTCTATGTAATGTAAACTTCCTAACATCCCATCATTAGAAAGTGAGAACTCTATTCTCTCAAATATATATGTGTTAATTTAGAAGATCTATAACTAGAAGATTCAAGAATCACATCCGGATATTCTGGAATCACATTCATTCTTATGGATTCAGGTACGATTTCACATCTAGATCTAGTTTATTATTTTAGATGATTAAACATGAAACATCCGAGTTATAATAATATTAATTGTCATGATATTAAATTTTATTTAGCATCTCCACATGAAATTTTAGAAGTTACAAATCTAGAGATTTATTAGAATTATTGTATCATTTTCACCTATAAATCAATGTGTCCAAATACATTGTATGACGGTAAAAAATGGTATTAATAAAACCGTTACAATTTTAATAGAAGATTTTTAACTGAAATATTAAATTCGGTAAGTTATACAAGTTAAATTTAAATTTTCAAATAATAAATGTGTTATATTTTTAATTAAAATATCCAACACTCTTAATACAAAATTATTTTTAATTTTTCTAATCTAAACACAAAATTATTTACCCAAAAACTTTTAATTATCTTATCTCTAAAGGCTTGCTGCATTTCTTACAAAACTGTATGATTTTTGACAATATCTTTTTTTTTCCTGTTGTTTTTCCCTTAACATCTTAATGGCTTACTGATATGTCGTCTTGGATTCTTGGGCATCTTCATTTTTTGTCCTAATCATATGGAAATTCTAAATTTTAATCTAAAGTTAATTTCCTAGAATAATATAACCAAGGATGATTTTATTTGATTTTATTTGATTTTATTTTTGGATAAGTAAGGTTGATCTATTCATGCATATATATTCAAAAATAAAATTTTCCAAAAAGCTTATCTAGTAGTATCATAAAAGGAAAAGTACGACTTTTTCAATAAGCTATTCAACATCTTAAAAGTTATAGGGCGACATACTATACAACTGCCAATCAAAGTTATAGGGCACCTTGTCAGCAATGCAATCTGAATTGAAATCTTAGGAGTTTTCGATGTTCTCTCTCCCCCTTCCCAAAAGAAAAATGTTAGACTTTGAACTACATCATCATCAATGTCTTGGGAATGCCTGGAAAATATCTATCTATCTTTCTTGCAAGCTATCGTGACAAAGAATTCATTATTTTATTACGAGCTGGTTGAAAAATAATGAAAACTATTCACTCTTTTGATCAACATGCCTATGTCGTGCTTGAAGTTGCATGTGAACGTCTACTTGTTGGTGATTTTTGTTGGGATATTCCACTAGGGTTATACGTTATTTAAGGGGAAAATCTTGTTTTAATTGGTGAACTTGACTTGAACGAAGAAGAACTTCCCATGCAGATTACTTGTATTTCATCTGAAGAGATCAAAAGGGCACAAAAAGCACAAAGAGCAGCGAGGGTTCAGATCTTAAAGGTACTGCGAGGATCTATCGGTCCCCTGATATGGAATAGGGTTCCTAAAAAGTTTATTAGGTTGGCTTTCGAGCTCTATTTTTGTTAGGCTTGTTTGGTGTTTATTTGTTTCCTTTTTAATTTAGGAATTCTTTTTCACTCCTAAATTATTATGCATGGCTGATGTGCAGTTTCATAGTAGATTTTTTATTTTTTATTTTTATTTTTTATACGACTTAATAACAATTTTTTTTCCAAATGATAGAGGATTTTATAAATGATTAAGAGCCAAATGGCTTAATAACAACTAGATTCTAACTCGTGCATTACATGGGATGGTGCATTTATTTAATAAGTAGTAGTAAAATAAAATATTAAAAATAATATTTTTATATATTTATTTATATTTTCAAGCAATTACTTATTTTAAGATATCAAATTATTGTGTTGAATTTCAATAATTTTTGTTTTTAATCGTTCTAAAAATATATTATCATCAACTGATTGGAGAAATTTTAGTTTAAAGATGATTTGAAAAAAATAAATATTTTTTGTTTGAGCTTGTAGAGATTGAATGATCACTTTTATCAATATATAAATTTTAATATTTATAACATTAAGTTATTTCATATGTTTAAAACAAAATACTCATTCAAAGGAAGGGATAAAATTTGTTTTTTTTTTTTCCCCTCGAGAAGGAGGGACTTTATTAACTGAATGCCAAGTACAAAGACTACGATTTACAAGTCCTGAGTGATGGAAGCTTTATTACATCAAGATGCAAATATCCTAGCAATGACTGAGGAATGTTATTGTGATCAAAATATAAATCAACAGCATTCAACTCACTTCCTAATTTAGCTAAATAATCTTATCTAGAATTAACCTCACGAAATACATGATTGACTGTGATGATTTTGAGCAATAAGTGCTTGGATGCGCCGAATTGTTGCATCAATTGCCCATGGTGTAGTAAGCTGTCCCAAGACAATGTGTTGTAGTACCTCAGAGTGCGAATTCGTTTCAACTGCTACACGCTGAATACCTCTTGTTCGACAAACCTGCAATCCATGTAACAAAGCTAGTGCCTCGGCCTCCATATTCGATCGGTTTTCAAGTGACAAGGAGAATCCAAAAGAACCTGACCGTACCAGTCACGAAGGACACCTTCCACTCCCCTACGGCCTGGGTTACTTCTGGCTGAGCCATCCATGCTTAGCTTTAGTCCATGCATTGGCTTGGTCCAAGAAACTGCAATGGAATGATACTTCGTAGGCTGCTGCATGCGAACGAAGAAGGCTGGAATAGAATCGATTGGGTTTCAGACTGCATCTGCTTGAAAAGGCATATCAATGCTGACGGCTGAAAGTAACGTGTAAACATTGTGAATTGCCCAATCCGGCTGCACAATCTTGCCATCATAAACGAACCGATTACGAGTAATCCATAGTTGCCCTTAAATTAATGATGGCTGCAACAAGCAAAATTTACCATGAAACGGTTCAAGGAATAATTAACCACCATAATTGTAATTGATGTAGGATTATAGAAACGGGCCATGATGGTATTCCCAAAAGTCTTGCAAATTGCTGCCAAAAGCAGTCTCGCAAACTCACAAGTAACAGAAGTATGATCCATGTCCTCAATGGAGTTGCAATGAAAACATTTAGAGGGTAAATTAAACCCCTATTCCATAACCACGTCCCCAAATGGAAGAGTGTCGTTATGCTGTCGCCACGTAAGTATCGAAATCTTCCAAGGTATATGGGCGTCCCAAATGTATTTCCTTGACGACATCAATTTTCCACCGTACCTACGAACAAGTGCATAAGTCGAAGTTAGGGTAAAGTGCCCAGAAGGGGAATGCTTCCATATGTAAGCATCCGGTTGATCCGTCAAAGAAATTCCTTTGGCTCGAGTTCGTTGGACTGCATGAGGGGGCAAAGCTTGACGGAGAAAAGATAAATCCCAGCCATTTTCATTGTTAAAAATATCCGCCACTGTAATGTCAGGTTGTGATAGGATGTCCCCTTCCACCAAATCAACCACCAAAGAATCACCCATCAAATTATCAAACCAAAAACTAGACCTGCCCCTTCGAATAAGCTTACCAAAATTATCATCTGTGTCCTCTTTAAGCTTTAGCATTCTTCTCTATAATGGGAAAATGCTGCTGCCTCAGATTTTTTATACCTTACACGCATAAAAGTTGCTCAATGGGTGTCCGAGGTGCAGTATCTCCACCATAGCTTAGGAGTGAAACCTTGAGTGATATCTTGGAATACACAGAATGGTGAGCCCATTTTCATCCATAGGAAGGCAGCAATGTTTCCATTGGACCCAATGTCTTTTATCTCCTTGAGGCGACTCTCCCCAAAAGGACTTTGCTAGTATTTGCTCCATCGACTTAATGATTGATTTTGGAGGTACAAGAATGAATAGGAATAGTATAGAGCATGTGTTTAATGAACACCAGCCGGCCAGCTGGTGAAAGCAAATTATTCTTCCAATCTTCAACTTTCCAGATTGTAATTTTTCTACCATATGTTGAAAGAATACCTGCTTCAGTTTTCCTATAAAGAGATTGCAGCCAAGATACATAATAGGAAAAGTCTTATGCAGAAAACCTGTTAAATGCTCCAGTAAAATTTTGGTTGATTGTGGACACTTGGAAGGCCGAATCAATGAGCATTTGACTGGCTTAATTTTCTGTCTCTATCCCAGCTGATAAGCGTGAAGGAACTGCATCAAAGAGTTTATGGCTCTTCGATCTCTCTAGTGAAAAGAATGGTGTCATCTGCATAAGATAAGTGCATGATCCTCGAACAACCTCTTGGCATAGCATAGGTAGTACACAGCCTTGCTGCATTAAAGAGTTAAGCCCTTGAGATAAAACTTAAGAGCAAATATAAATAAATGGAGGAGACAAGGGGTCACCCTGCTTGACTTTACCATTAGCAAAGAAAACCGATTGTCATGCAACAAGTCCATGATAAGATTGATAGACACATGGTGAAAGCCAAAACTTCCGAAGAACCTCTTGAAGGAAACACTAGGAAACCCGATCAAACATTTTCATTAATCTATGTTCAAAATGACATTATGACAACAATCTTTTTTGTTAAGCTACATAATTATCTCCTGCGCGAGTAGAGCCCCTTAACAAAGTCGGATTGCTCCGCTGAAATCAAACGACCAGTATACGAGACAATCAATTAGTCAAAATCCGAGAGAAAATTTTGCTAACAAGTGTACAAAGTGAAATTGGCCTGAAATCTGCAAAAGTTTAGGGTTGTTCTTTTTCGAGATAAGTGCAAGGAATGTATTGCCAACTGCATCAGACAAAGGCACCCCTACAAAGAAATCCTGCTCTACATGAAATACATCGGTGGAAATGATATCCTAGCTCTGTGCCAAGAAATAACCGATTAAACCATCTGGACCTGTGAACTCTCCTTATCTAGATGAAATACTGCACCTTTAACCTCATCTAAGGTCACTGGCCAAATTAGATCATAATTATCATCTGTGTAGTGACTATAGCCGATATAAACCCTAGTAGTCGAACAAATTCTGCATCATGAACTACTTCATCAGTTAATAACTCTTGATAAAAGTGGATCCCTTTCAATTGAATAATATTTCTATCCCCCTGTGCCAACCAGCATTCTTCGGATTTTTGATGCCAAATGTTTCTTCATGTTTAAGCAATTGCAGCAGCTGCTCTTGCGCTAAATGTAGCCCTTGCCTTGCATCATCTGTTGGCTCAGATTCATCATGTTGCTAGCATTATTCCACTGATTGCTCAGCCAATTTTATGCCATCAAATATGTTCCCAGAAACCTGATGATTCCATGTGCAAAGGTGCTTCTTCAATATTTGTAATTTTTCAGTAAGTGCACGCATACCCAAACATACAATCGGCCGTTCCCAGCAGCTCTTAACCTCATCCATGAAAGTCGGATGCTCCAGCTACATTTACTGAAAGTGGAATAATTTTGGAACTTGACGATCTTCAAATCCAATTCCATACAAACAAAGGTGAGTGATCCGAAGCCATTCTGTTCAAATGTACTATGTGTTGGCGGAAAAATTTCAATCCATTTACAATTAACCAGTATTACATCCAGTCACTCAAAAACAGCTCGACCATTCCGCACAGCCTCCCAAGTGTAAGAGCTTCCTGAAAAATTCAATTCTTGAAGGCCGCTGGGATGAATAGCCGAATTGAACTCCTCCATTGCTAACTGATCTTGTTGCCAGGAACCTGAGTATTACTCCAAAATCGAAATGACATGAAAATCAATGCTACACAGCCATGGCTGATCCCAGATAATAGACAAACAGTGCAAATTATCCCACAAATCCGATCGCTCAAGACGGCTACATTTTATGCAAACGAAAGCTGCATAAGCCAAAATGAACCAGTCATCATAAGTCAAACCTAAGTGAATGTATTGATCACTATGTCCCAGAACATGCAAGTGAAAACCCCCTTCCAGAAAATCCAAATTTTGTTATTAATGTTTAGCTAGTACACAACCAAAAAACCCTAGGTTTATTCTCCAAGCCTCCAGTCGAGTATCCTTAATGAAATGCTCCATTCTTGCTAGTAATTGAACATTTTGACCTCGTACTAATTTCACTTTATAGTAGAAACATTACCTACACCACGAATATTCCAAATGAATGAATTAATCGTGGTTAACTGGCAAAGTAGAATCCTAAGCGATACGAGTAAATTGACTCGTTAAAATTGTTCTCGGAAAAGCATATTGCTTACGTCATCGCCTACGAACTGGTCGCAAAACCTCTTCATCCACGACTGGATACTGCTCTGACGTTGGGATAAAAAGGGGAATAATGTAAGAAAAATAATTAGCCAAAAAAATTTTCTCACCACTTGAATATCGTAGGATTGACCTAAACAGTAAATAAATAAACGAATAAAATCAACAAGCATAGTACACAGGTTTTTTTTCACGTGGAAAACCCCTTCAATGTGAAGAGTAAAAACCACGTGATCTGGTCCAAAAATATTGTGTATTGTTAATTCACTATCAACCGATCAATGATAACAGTAAAATGAATTTTCAGTAAATATCTGGAACTCAAACATGCCCCTACTCACTACCAAAATGAAAATAAATAGTTGGACAGTACACAATAACTCAAATCACAGGTATAAAAATCCAACCACTAGACAAGAGAAAATAACGATCGACCGTATAAAATATAGTCCACACTACCGAGAATAATATACTGAAATTTTACTGCAAACGGAGCAAAATTCACCGAAACACGAACCTGCTAAATTTCTTCCTTGAAAATTTGGATGCCTCTACTACTAAAATAAGAGAAAAAAATTTCTAACTATTTTTTCTCCAAGACACACGGCTGACACAAGGCTAATTGGTCCCCACTTGAGGAAGGATACGCAACACTGACAACTTTTTATTCAACTTATGCAAAAACACATGGAAGTTAAATTGCAGCTCACCCCAGCTAATTGGTTTAGGGACCACTTCAACAGAATCAGACGTGGAATCCATAATTTCACATCCTTCTCTTCCAACAGAGGTTTTTTCTTGGCTCAAAAAATTTTGTTATGATCATCTCAAATTGGTCGAAGTTATTGATGAGTTAGATTTACTAACTTAGGAGATGAAGGGTTATTAGATGCACCATAAATTGGGATAACTGCCTTCTCATGTATGGAAACACCTGACCCGTCACCCAAACCAACTTCCTGCAACACAACCGTTGCCCTAACGCTTTTATCTGCATGTTAATCCACTACCTGGGTTACGGTTGACTAGGGGGATTCAAGTTATCAATTAGCAATGTCATGTCTGTAGCTTATACCCCGGGGGGATTGTTTTATCAATAATTTTTGGAGATCCATTTCAACTTGGTAAATTTGGGGCTTTTTTGGTTGCCAAATCGCAAAGGATATATTTATACCTGGCCTTGATAGCATTTGAGTTTTTTCCATCTCAACCCTAAGGCTTTCTTTTGTGTTTGGTGCTTCATCAAATTTCTTCTCCTTCTCTACAATAGGGTTTTTCTGAGACTCAACTACCTTATTTAACGGCTCAGGATGAACACGACATTCCGCCATCGAATGACGTACTTTCTTGCACTCAGAGTAGTAGGATAGAACATCATGATACACTATTAATTCCCTAAAATCTCCTTCTTTACCATTCCCAATCCTAACTTGGGGTGGAAAGGGTTTTGTCGAGTCAATCTCGACACAAGCTCTAGCAAGTCCTGGCCGATTGAGGATGGCATTAGAAAGATTAACCTTGAACAGATTCCCAACCAAACTTGGAATAGAAAATAGAGCATATTTATTGAATAAATGGCTAGGGAGTTGATCCATAGAAAACAAAACTGGTACTAACGAAGCTTCAATATCAACCCTGAATGACACAGTCCATTTTAGAAATCTCATGCCAAATCCATGAAAAGTCAAAAATCCACAACCCCAAACCCTAATCTAGTCTTCTTCAAGGTCAAAACAGATTAGAACATGTCGATTGTCAGTCAACAATAAAGAAAAGAACACGATAAAACCAACGACAATGAAATCTTTATGAAGCAACTCTATGAATGGTCTACCTTTTGAAAATTTCCTAATGAGAGCAAATTTAAATGGTCGCGAAAGAATTTTGATGTCTAATTGAGTAAAAAAATTGTTGGTTCTCCCTTGTTAGTAGAAGGTTCTTTAAGAGGAATTTTATCAAACTTATTTGAGAGAATGGAGGCAAAGACATGAGCATTGTTGGGAATGGAAGATTTCCCTTCGGTCTTGGAAATGGAAGGTTTCCTTTTAGACTAAAGAGCTACCATGCCTAGGGTTTGCATAGGACCCTAGAGAGAAAGTTAATCACTTTATTTGTATAACTAATCACTAAAACTATAGTAAAGCAAGCACAAATAAAAGTTGTTAAAAGAGAGGGAGAGAGAAAAATAACAAAAGTATTGATTGGTTAGTTAATTAAGAATACTTGAAAAGTTATTGGGTAAAATCCAAGTTCCATTAACTCAATAATCTCTTCATCTAGGTATTGCCACACAAGAGGGAGAAAGTTAAGTACACTTTGCCCCTTGTAATATGGACATTGTCTCATTTTTCCCCTATAAATATTTACTCATCACTTTGTCTGTCTTTGACTAACGATCAAAAGAAATAGTTAGCTTAACTGTTAGTCAATAACAACAAATGATTAAAATAACCCTATATTGATAGATTATTTTACAATTCTAGATGAAAAAAATGTTCCTTGTTTTGTTATTATCACTCTTTTAGTGATAAAACTGACATGTTATGACATGCAACTTAACAAGGTCAAGAAAAAATAATTTGTTGTATAAGAAGGGATAAACTAAAGTGAAATGAAAAAAAGGCCTATGAAGAATAAATATAAAAGAATTTAAAAACCTTGTGCATTAATGAATTTATGCTTTAAATATGGTAAAATAGTCTTCCAGATATATATATAATTTTTACCTCTACCATATTATACCATATTGAGTTTTGTATTTAAAATTTAGAGATTTTTTAAATTTATTTTCCTCCTCTTTTTTGACAAATTAAATCCTTTTTTTTTTTTTCAATTTACATGTCATGCACAAGTTAATTTTTCTTCCAAATGAAATATTTTTTTATTTCTGCCAAACGAAAGGTAAATATTTATTTGGCACAAAATTGGTATAGATATCTAAGGTTATTTTATTCTTTTTCACCCCATTTGACTAATTATCAAATTAACCCTTTCTTTTGGCTGATATATATATATATATATATATATATATATATGTTATTTAGAATAATTTTTGGGTTAATTATACTTTACCTCCTTTAATTTTAGTATCACTATCACTTTACTCTCTTATGTTATCTTTTGAACACTTAAACCCTTCCATTAATAACAAGTTAATGTTTTGACCACGCTTTATAAAGTGTAATTAACCAATTTTTTTTAGTTTATTACTTCAACCCAATTTTTCCTTGCATTTTTTCATGATATGTTTGTATTTATTGAATAATTCAAAATTTTTGTTAAAATATGTTCTTTTATAGTTATCAATTGTTGATATGCTATTAGTTTATATATATATTTTTATTTTTTTTGTGTGCAAAAGTTCTTCTTTTGAGCTTGAAATAAACTAGATTTATTTATTTATTTTTTAAATTTTGTCTTCTTGCTTTTCCTTCTTAGAGAATGACTGAGTGAATTGGTCAACTTTAATTTATAGATAATTATAAGGACTATATATAAACACAACATGTTTACTTACTTTAATTTTTAAACACAAAGTAGTGAATTAATTATTATTAATTAAAAAGTTAAGTTAAAAAGTTAAGAAAGTGTTGGAGTCCTTTGGTCTTCACTACTTATATTCTCATGATTTCGACACAATAAACTTTGATATTCCTTATGGATTCGGCCATGCTTTCATAGATATGCTCTGCCTCCTCTATAAAGGTATTCGACATCTATACCAACCTTGTCTTTGTATCTTCTTCTTGAGTTGTTAGTGGTTGTGTGTAATCATAACTATAGTAGTCATAAGAGTCTCTATGAATGCCATATGTATCCCTTCAAACTTGCATTGTCTCATAGATGATGACGAGCAGTAGTTGTTCATATAAACTTCTTTACCCTACCCTTCCATGGTATTTGGTTGGTCATGGAAGTTTTCTTTGATAGCATTCATCATTGTGGACCATGGGTATTCATTCACACTATGGAGTTTCATTTGTTCATACATAAACTCTTTAGATGTAAGAAAAGAATAAGGATATTCTTTGGTAACTTGAAAAAGAATTTGAATGGTTGGACCATTCCTTTTGATTATCATAAGGGTAGGGATAGTATTAGTATGCACATTGCCAATAGCATGGTTATCTGTACAAGAATCACAAGCTAAACCATTATAAGGAATGGAATTTGTACAAAAAAGACCAATTTGGTCTTCTCAGGCTGGTAATTAGATTGACAAATTATGATTACCAATCCTAAATGCATCTATAACATTATAAGAAATATGCTCATTGATTATACCTCCATAATAATGAGGATGATAATATGCTTGGCATGATTTAAGATTCTAGTTTGTGTCTTGCATGTTCTAATAAGACTAACACAAAACACAAAACACAAAAATAAGTACTAGCAAAAGAGCACACAGAAAGGAAAAATGTGAGAGTTTAAATTTGTAGCTAGTCTAACTAACCACTAAAAAAAGAAATTCTTTTTTGGTTTTTCAATAAAAGAAACATAAACCACAAAAAAGGAAAATCTTTCTTGGAATTCTGAAAATACACAATGAAACTAAGACAAATAAAATGCAATTTACACTTCAAAGTTGTAATCTTGCCAAATTATACTAATATTGCCAAAGACTCAATCAATGACAACAGAGCCAAAAACTTTATGCGTGAAATATCTAGTCATAAAATGTATCTTCTAATCTAACTATTAACTAGATGGCGTACCGCATGTGTACGAGATCAAATGGTATATAGCGGAAGTAGGAATAGAACCCACAAGGATTGGTTTAGCAATTACCGACTCTTTGGCTCAAACACTATTTGAAGAAAGCATTATGGAGGAGATTTGATTAAATTAATCTACAAAAGCAATTAATTTATTCAAGCCATTGATCTACAAAAGCAATTAAAGCAATTAAAGGAAGCATTTAATTAATTAAAGGTATAGAAGAATACTTGTAAACCTTAGAAAGCATTTAAAAGAACAAAAAATTAGAATTAAATAACATAATAAAGATCCAATAAAATTTAAGAATGCTTATCAAATGAAGAATCGTAAGTTTTCGGTCCATGGTTGTCAATCTTGAACTTTCTCTTTAACTCTTCTTTTTAAATAATGAAAACTCTAGTCTAATCTTGCAGCCCCCGAAAGGAAGTTAGAAGAAAACGTATTTTTCAAGTCCTAAAGACCCTTATTTATAGGTTTAAAGAGCTATAAAGTGTAGGGTTATGAATAAAATTAGAAATGCAACAAAAAAGCCACAAAAGTGACACCCAGAATCCTAAAAACTTTAAAAATCACGAAACAACCTAGCATGGCCCTCATCAAGTGAGCTAAGCTCGACTACATAATGTGAGCTCTTTTCTGCCAAGCTCACATCATGCAAGCATTTTATCCTCAGGAGTTTTCCTTACCAGCACGTGCGGTTTCATCATTTTGCTTCTAAAATCTCCATTTGACATCTAATTGATTTACCATTTGTTCCTACATGTCCCTAGAACAAAAACACACATTAATCTATAATATAATTATAACATCAAAATAGACACTTAAACATTGACCAAAACTCTCACAAAATAGAGAAACAGAAATGCACAAAAATAACCACATACACGATAAAATCGTCAAAACTAACACAAAAACTATACGAAGAAGAATATCAATAATTGTAATTTCCTAGGGTTTTTAACCGTCAAAAAAGTTGACGGAGTTTTTTCCTATGCACAATAAATTTAGTAGGATATACAATAATGTTGCTCTAATATTGTTGATACAAGAGAAAGTATTGGTTTAACTTTGATGATAGTATTAAAAATTAGATTAAGCTAGTACAAATTTTAGAGTTAAGTACGGTGCAAAGTGCCTAAAATTAAAATTAGAGATGCAAAACGAGAATTGAATTTAGTTGCAAGATACAAGGATAGAATTAGTCCTTTGTTTTCTGAGCATATTGAAGTATTGTATATGAAAGCTTACAAATTCTTACCTCACACGTAATTAAAAGACTGATAGGTTAGCATCAGGTTTGGACCATTTGTTACATTTTTTTGTGTAAGACACATGCCATCCTATTAGATAATGTAATACTACAAAGTATAATAAACAATCTAAAATAGTTAATTAACATCCGCGAGAAAAAGAAAAGGTTAGTATTGGATCTTCTGTTATACAACTGGTATTACACTTTATGTTACACTATGTGATGGGATGAGATTAGTCCCTAGTTTAATATTTATCCATATTGAGAACATACATATCATCTCCATCACATTATGTAACACATAGTGTAATATTAAAATGTATAACAGAATACCAATGCCAAAAAGGTTAACATCCTGGCAACAATAGTTTTAGAGTCGATATCAGCTCTAAGGGAGTACAGCTCCAAAAAATGGTACAACTTCCTTTCTCTGCTCAAAATTTGAAATTATAAGTTCTACTGCCTGATGAATACTATGTGTTAACGGGATAAAATTGAAGTGTTGAATCTGAGATAGGCTGCAAGACCCCATATGAGTAGCAGTCCTCTCTGATGCCTTCACTGTTATTTTTTTTTTAATATCTTGTACACTAGTGTTGTTAATGGCTATTGCTGCTTTTGTATCACTAACCCGCAGGATGCCAATAAATAAGACTTGAACAGTTGTGTTGTAGTAGAAAATAGTTTTAGCTATAATCTTAAATAACGTGAATTAATTAAAAAAAATATTATAGTACCTGACGGTATGGATAAGCAAAAAAAGAAAGTTAATAGTAGGATTATTAGAATTGGTCAAGATAAATAAATGTCATCACAACGCATCACAACGGCTTTTTGAACGCCGAAAAAACAGTAGAGCTTTAGAATGGCAGGGCAATTCTCCAATATAACATTTGGCAGAAATACAATCTGCACTAATTTCTATAAGCTTAAAGTTTTCTGCCAAAGGAGAAATGACCCTGTTATTCATCTCTAAACTTCGATGTTTGAACTTTAAACCATTCTGGAAATTTTCTGCTAGATTGTGCTTTGCGCGACTGTTCCTCGAACCTCAATTCACCATTTTATTATCAAAACTATTCGCATGTTTTGATGGATATTCTTCGAAATAAATTCGTGTACGCTTCAACAATGCTTTTGTTGAGGAATTTCTCGAAGTGCTTTTGCTCTCATGGTCCCCCTTTCGTACATTCTATTCTAGGTTTTTTGTCTTGAGCTTACTCCACTTTGTATTTCTAACTTAAAAATTTTACGGTCCCTTCTAGGACCATACTTCAATATTGAACGTAATGCGCCCCAATTTCTCAGACTTATCTCACTTCAATAAAATTTTAAATATCGTTATTAGAAATGACTAACATTAGTTATGCATATGTATGTCATACATTTGTTTAGAGACATAATGTACGTACCAAGGGAAGTAATTATAACTAATTCTACATTATACCACCTAACTTTTGATCAACTTTCACTTTGTACCACCAATTCTAAATTTTAGACATATTACACGACTCTTAGATGAATCCCACTTTGATCCAATTTTATAGTGTTAAAAAAATTAACAAACATTCCACTTTAGGTATGTGATATCATAGTTAGAACATCCGTAAGTTTTTGTAACCGTATTAAAAAATAGGCTAAAATGTGATAAATATGACAGTTTAGGATGTAATATATCTAAAAGTAATATATGGGGTGCAAAATGAGAATTTGCTACAAATTAAAGGGTTGCAAAGCGAGTAAGTCCTTTTATTTTAATTAGATAGTGTAAGCATACATGATATATTTCACTATTCATAAATCGTGTTGCATATCCATCTTTCACGAGCATATAATATTTATATAAATTTAAAATTTATACAAAAGAAAAAAATTGAATTTGGCCACTTTTATTTAAGATATCAGATAGTTTGGTTACTTGTGTATCACAATATGTCAATTTAGTCTATCTTCACAAAAATTAGTCAATCTAGGATTTTTGACGAAAAGCTTGCTCAAAATAATGGAAAAGACCAAATGAAAATTCAATCGCTATTAAAACCCAATTTAATGCAGTTATAAACCAAAAAAAAAAAAAAGCAATTTATTTTTCACTTAGCCATTTTTTATTCCGGTAAATTTACCGTATTAGAGAAATAAAACCTAATCCTAAATTTTTTTAAAATATGCAATTTTTGCTCAATTAAACCCTATCCAAATAAACAAAGGAAGTCTACGTCGCACTTATTTGGGCTAGAAATAATGCAAGAGCTAAAATCTTAACCATAGAGAAACATAACTTTTCTTAAAATTTCAGGACTATCCCACAAACAAGTCAATTCCATTACATCCACTACTAATTCAAAGGTGGGACGAACTCCACTATCCTCTTTGCTTCCAACCCGAAACACGAAGATTGAAATCACAAAACTCGACTCAATAAACAGTACACTACCGGAAACGAGTTCATCTATTGATTGCCGAAATCGGGTTCATCTAGTGTCATATTACTACTGAAATCATCACCAGATCACCCCCTTGACAAAACGGGGCAAGCTTCTTAGAATGGGAAGAATTTGAGAAATTGTGCTGACATTGGGAAGTAAATGTGGACGTTGGATGTAGGTGGGATGGTCATGTTCTGCACATACGACCAAAGTCGTGTGTGCAGAACACGACCTTACACATCTCGTGTGGTGTGTATACGACTTTGGTCGTATACACACCATACGACATTTCCCCCTATATATACCCCTTCCCACCCGATTTTGGAGCACCATTTCTTGTCTTCTCTTTTTCGGTTTGGAGCCCTTTCTGCACCCAATTTTGGAGCACCATTTCTTCTCTTCTCTTTTTCTCGTTGGAGCCTCTTTGCACATCCGAACTTTGGAAACACTCTCTGTGATTTTCCTTTTCAATTGTGCAAGTAGTTATGTAATTGAAGAATTTATCAAATAAATCACTAATTGAAAACTGATAAATTATCACTTTAGTCCCTTAAGGTACTTTCTTTATACTATTTAAATTTTTAAATGATTTATTTTTTTATTTGTAATATTTTGCTGCACTATATTTTGATTTATTTTTGTATAATATGTTAATAATAAAATAGTATAAGACATTTGTTTAGATGCATATGTTAGGTATATTTGTTTAGTAATAAAATGTTGTTGTTATTCAAATGTAACTACAACTGTAATTATATTATTTTTATATAATGTTAGTTTATTGTTACATAATTTGTTAACTAATATGTTAGTATAATTTTTTTTTAGTTTTATTGTTACAATTTAAGTATTTGAACTTTAATGAATATAATTTAGTTACATATATGTGAATGTGTAATTATTACTAGTGAGAAAGATATAATAAATGTGGGTGGTAATTAAAAAAATAATTTATAGTATGATACCGAAATACTATTTAAATACCAAAATATAGATTAATTGGTTGGATTGGTTTACCAGCTGAACAAATTGTTCAACTTTGCCGGTCAAATACCAGTCACATTAGTCAAACACACACACACATACACACACACACATACACATACACATACACACACACACACACACACACATATATATATATATATATTTATATGTGTATATACAATTACAATAATATATTAGCATATTTGTGTACATAATATTTTAACCATAACATTCTTAATTCTTAATAATTAAATATGTTAATAACTAATAGTATTATTTTTCGCAATACTTAAATATATTTTCTTTGTATAATTGTTGGTATTATGTATAATTTATGTATTTATACGTTAATATAAGTGTGCAACTTATTAATGTAACACTTTTCATATTTGAATAACTAATTAAATGAATTATTACTAATTTCCTTTTTTATACATCTATGTAATAGAATTAAGTAAATATATATAATTAGATATTTAATGAAATATGTATAGATAATATATCTAAACATACATGTTGTTAAAATATAGTTATATACTAAGTTTTTATAAGTTATAATTGTAATAAATATATGTTTTACATAATGTTTAATGTACATAATTGTATAATTATATTATATATTAGAATAATATTTTTACTATGAACAAATATATGAAATATATTATTAACTTACTATTCGTTTAGATAAAATTAGGTAATAATATATATTCCTATATATTATAAGATATAACTTAACAAGGGTTGGAACGATATGAAATTTATGGATAATATGTTAAATTTTTTGTATTAGAATATGGATTGGAAAAAAAATTAAATATTTGACTTGTTCGACTTTATAAGTCACAAAAATGATTAACAAAAAAACACTTTATATATAATAAAATAAGGGATTTAACATTTATGGAATATTCATAAAATGATCATAAAGTATTCATCTGGAAATATAAATTAAAATTTATAAAAATGAAACTTTTAGGAAAAATTAATCAAGCATTACATTGAAACAAATGTTAAACTTTATAAATGGATAATAGTCCTCTAAATGAGAACTAAGTATAGATAATTGGAACACACTAAAATTGATAAAAAAACATAAAATCGTAAAAGTGACTTATGCTATTATATATCTTCATCCGACATATTATCGTCCAATGGATAATAAGGATTCGCTAGTAACCTTGAAGTTTTGGAATTGGTTGTATATATTGTTTACATTATATTTGTCGTATGTATATTGTTTACGTTCACATGGTTGTATTTATTGTTTACGTTTTCTAAATCGTATATATTATTTTCGTTTTGTATGTCTTATGTATGGATAGTAGTTTCGGGTATATAAATATGCATTTCATTTTTGGGATAATGCATTCCCTTTAAAACAATATGTAATCAATTCAAATGTCTTCTGATATCCTAATTCGTTTCTACTTTTACTGGGGTGGGAGAGTAGTAAACCTACCCCATTGCGGTTTGAATTAAGAATCGCAACGTGCAAACAAGTTTGTCGCAATCCGTCGACGAATCAGTTTTGATGAATTTCAAGCAAAGATATTTCACTACATGGAGTTGGATCCAAGTTCATTTACTTTGGATTTGACATTGCGTAT
This sequence comes from Cinchona pubescens, assembly GCA_025175665.1. Lineage (NCBI taxonomy): Eukaryota > Viridiplantae > Streptophyta > Magnoliopsida > Gentianales > Rubiaceae > Cinchona > Cinchona pubescens. Next base: position 1,916,034 of record JANKKI010000049.1, on the reverse strand, counting down.
GCCTCAATCCGATGGTCACAGCTGTTGTACATGGTTTGGACTCCCTTTGGCTGATGACAATGATCTACAAACAGTGTATGACATAAAATTGGAAATGCCTCATTTTCAAGTGGAGATCTATGTTGAAGCTTAACAAAAAACCTACTCATTTCTGGAAGCAATTCTCAATTAAATTTGAATGTTCCCGATACCTATTCACATCTTGTTGTTAGTCAATTTGCATCACAACCTTCTCAACAATTTTATGCACAAGATCCCCAAAATCCTGGTTTTGGTTGTTCTCAAACACATTTGTGGGAGATAGGTCAAACTGGCCGTCATGACCCTGAACTACAAATTCAAAGTGACTCTACTACTTGTTCAGACAACAAGTCTGAACAGGAACCATCTGATGACATTTATTCAAGTGGTGATTTTGACGAGTACATAGAGGCAGCAACTGAAACTGCTGAACATGCTTCAACATCACAGCAACCAGCTCATGCCGCTGACATTACAGTTCCATCATATGTTCCACGTGCACTTGCCTTCTACTCTGATATTGGCAATATGCTTTCTTACGATGCAACTGATGTGAGGCTATATTGAGTACATGAATGTGTGGAGTGACAAAAATATGGAATTGCATTTAGGCATGCTTTTTGAGAGTAAGAAGCATCTTAAAAGAGCAACTATGTTATGCTCCATCAAGCACAATAGGGAATTCACTGTGACCCAAAGTAAGCACAACACCTAGATAGCAAAGTGCAAAACTATACGCACTGACAATTGTTGCACTGGATGGTTAGGGCTATTGAAAAAAGCATATGGATGTACTCATAAAATGTGGCAAATAACTAAAATCATTGATATGCACTTCTGCATTGGCACGAGCAACAATAATGATCATAGCCAATTGAGCTTTGAGATTGTAGCCGAGAGCATAATTCACTTTATCGAAAAGAGCCCATGCAAACTTGTGAAGGAAATTCAAGCGCACATCAAGGACAAAATGCATATGGACATCTCATATAAAAAGCATGGTACAGTCGTCAAAAAGCTATTGACATAGTTTACGGTATTGGCCGTCATCAGTTGCTGAGCTGTCAAAATTTTTTAAGGAATTGATAGCACAAAACCCTGGTACCGTCGTAGAAAGGAGACATCATCCACAAAGTCATCGGTCTAAAAAGATCCTTGACTTTGTATTTTGGCTTTTACATCTTCAATCCAAGCTTTCAGATATAGTAAACATGTTATATGTGTTGATGGCACCTTCTTAAGGAGTGCTTATAAGGGTAAGCTCCTAGTCGCAGTCGGCCACGATGCTGGCAACCATCAACTACCCTTGGACTTGCATATGCACTTGTTGACGAGGAAACAAATGATAGTTGGAATTGGTTCATGACCCAACTAAGGGTTCATGTCTGCCGGGATGTGCATAACATTTGCATCATACCAGATTGTCACAAAGGTATTATCAATGCAATGAACAATTTAGAATTTTGGAGGCCACCTTGTGGGGTGAGTCAATTTTGTCTCATCCATGTGAGAAGTAATTTCAACAAGAAGTTTAGAAATCAAAGGCTAAAAGACCTCTGCTGGCTAGCTGGGAGTGCAAGACAACACCCAAAGTTCTATTGGTATATGGAACAAATTCGAAATATGAGCCCTGAAACTTATGATTGGCTCATGAATAGGAATATCAAGCCTGAATAATAGGCTTATTCTCGTGATGGCGGGTTTTGTTGGGATATTTTATTAACCAACATTGTAGAAAGTTGGAATAAAGTCCTCAAAGAAGCCTACTATTTACCAAATAAGTCTTGTGTTGACTTCACTTTTCATAAAACAGTTGAACTTTTCAAACCAACACAGTAGAATGGTAAGACATGCAAGATTTCACTTACCAAAAAGAATTTGGGATAATTATCTCAAAATTGAACACACTGCCGATGACATACGGTTCAAAAGTTTGACCATCCACGTCAAATACACAACATTATCACAATTCTTCGGCCTAATGGAAGAGGCAGAAATGTGCAGATTGTGAACTTACAAGCAAGAATGTGCACATGTCAAAAATGAACGACACTTCAATTCCCATGTTCACGGCTGCATGCTTTAATTACGGAATCAATCCAACTACCTTTGTTTGTGAAGTGCACACAAACCAAACATAGCTACAAATGTACTCCGGTCACTTTAATCCACTCCGACATCAAGACTATTGAGAAAATGCTAATTTTAGCCTCACAATCTTTCCTAATAGGATGACACCTACTAAATCTGAGAAAACAAGAAATGCTAGAACACGAAACAAGATGGATACAAGGTGTTCTAATGCACTAAGAAGATGTACCACATGACGTATGACTGGACATAATGCCAGGAATTGTACAACAAACACAAATATTGGCTAGGTGTTTTTTTTCTTGTAATTTAAATAATATTGTCTACATTTTAGAGTTTTCGATACTTGTAACCCTTAATTTATTATAATTTTCAGTATTTAATATTCATTTACATAATTTTTGTGCTTTACTATTTGGGATAATTTCAGAAACCTCTCATGTGTTTTAAGCTAATTTCACTTACTACCCGTTAATTTTAAAAAATATCACTAATCTCTCTTATTTCAATCTTTCTATAACCCATTCTTTTGAAAAACTAATTTCAGTGGAAAGAGACTACTTTCCTCCCAATTTTACCCATAGTTCAAAGCTTTCTTTGATTAAAATAGTTGAATGAAAAGGAAAAAAAGTACAATTTAATTATTAACAAATAACAATAGATTGTAACTTTTCATATCCTTCACCAATTAATGTCAAAAAATATTTTTTTAACAATTTTTATTTTACAAGTTATTGATTTTGAAACAAAATAAAATACCAATAATATTTTTTATTGTTATATATTATGTGTACTTATGTATTATAATTTTTTTCTCAGAAGGCTAGATACAAACACATAAATACATTCCTAATTAAGGATACACAAGTTAGCTAAAAACTTTATAAAAAATTTTGTTTCAATTTTTAAACGTTTGTGATTTCCTAAACAAATTCTAATCATATTTGTTTTTTATAATATATGATTATTTTTTACGAATTTAAATTATTATTCGAATCACCACACAATAACACATTACATAACCATATTTTTGTTTTGTAAATATGTTTATTAATTTTATTTTAAAAAACATATTTCAATTTTGATTTTAGGGGTACTAAGTGATATTATATAAACCTCAAGGGATTTTTATAAAATTATCCCTTCATACTTATTAATTCTTTCATTTATGCACTTCAAACTTCGTCCATAAAAATATTTCACTACAATCAATACAGATTACATGTAGATAATATTATGAATTTCTATAGTGTTAAGAGTTTTATTCAAGTTTTGTGTACTAATTACAAATCCTAAACCCTAAATCTTAAATTATACAAATACTAAACACTAAACCTTAACCCTAAACCAAAAATACTCTAAACATTAAATAGGAAAAGAATTTTTTTTTATTTATGGCCAAGGTGGTCGTATGTTTAACATACGACCTATCAAGGTCGTATGTACAACATGGTCGTGGTGTTTGGTCTTGTGTTTAACATACGGCCTTATTTGGTCGTATGTTAAACATACGACTTTCCAAATTCATTATGTTTACAAAAAATTTTCCTAGTTTTTTGTTTCTTCACAAAATAAGAAATTATCAAACAAAACTACTCAAAATTAACCCCTAAAGCACCCCCACCCTTCCTGGCAACTGACAATAGGGAAGATACCAAACTGGAGTGAATTGAAATCACACAATGGACTCTAGCCTATGGCGACCTTTCATTTCCAAATCGAAACTTGAGTCAATTTTTTTGTTTCCATGTGACCAAAATTGTGTATTTTAGGCCCAACTCACCAAATCTTTAACTAGTACTCAGATATCAAATTATAACAACCATATAATCATTGAATAAACCACAAATCAACCATTATCTAACCCATTTCGAACCACTAAATTTCCAAAAAGTTATCATTTAATCCTTGATTGGCTAGTGGCCATTGAAGATTTTTGTCCAGACTCCACAGAAACAAAATGATTCATCTAAAAAAAATAACGTTGATAGGAAAAGGATTATGTTTGTGGTTTTTAGGTGTAGAGAGAGTTGAGCACTTAGTAGAGAGAGAGAGAAAGATTTACACCAGAAAAAAAGAAGAGAGAGAAACATAAGAGAGAGAACGAAGTTGGGTGTAAGAGGAAAACAAAGATTCTTAACGGTGTAGGTGCGGTGAAGACTAAAGATTGAAGGGTGAAGAGAAACTAAATGTGGGAGTCAGTGGGTCCCATGTAGATTTATGTGGGAGATGTTAGGCTGACTTGGTGAAGGTATTTTTGTCATTTAATAAAAAATTGTTTCTGCCATTAACATAATAGTATTTGCCACTCTGTTTATCTTAAATTGATTGAAGTATAAAAGAATTGTATCTCTTAACTAATTGAAGTAGAAAAGAATTCACTAAGGTCATTGGATTCAAATTATTTCAGGCCACCAAGATGTAGTAAGAAACCTTTAAATGATGAATTCAAAGTGTCATTACTGTTGATTGTAGAGTTTTTGTGGATAAAAAGAGTAAAAAGTATTCTGGGAGAATGAAAGAAAAGAATGAGGAAAAAAAAAGATATGAAGAGAATGAGTTAGAAGATAACAAGTTATGTTTTTCACTGCTGTGAATTGGGTTTTCATTGGCACGTGATTTTTACGTGGCCATCTACGCTAATTTTTGTAAGTTTTTCATCACAAAACATATATTAGCTTTAGCTAATTACTTTTAAAAAAAACGATCACATTTGCTTGTTTTGATGAATAAAACTCAAAATTATATATAATTCTGGAGATATAAAATTTTTCCAAGTAAAAAATCCGAGTTCCATAGTCTTGTCCAGGGATAAAGTTTGACACCGCGTATAGTACTCACTTTCGAATCACTTGAAAAATAAAGGATAGGATTTTTTCCCATGAGGTAGGTTCCAATGCTTAAGTCAATACTAAGACCAGAGAGTAAAATTCAATATAATTCAAAAGTTATGAAATATGGGTAGTGATTAATGAATCTGACCTGTCATTTAAATATTTATACCTGTAGTTGATGGGACAGAGTAATCCGTGGGTCGAACACTCATGACTTGACCTATTTGGACCTGTTTAAATCATAGGGATAAACAAAAAAACCCTTGATAAACTCAGGTTTGGAACCACATATAATACTTTTTATGGGTGAATTGTTTTGACATCCTTTGTTACCCCCAAGTCTCAAGTCCAATTTTTTGAGTTGAGAGGCCAAGTATTTGATATCAATCGTACCCTGGCAGGAGCCATAGTATTTATCAGAGTCAATTTCATAACTTTAAAAATGATTTCTCGGAGGAAATTCGACTTCACTCGTTCAAGGCTTGTACAATAATTTTATCTATTGGGGAGGAGGAATAAAAGACTTAGTTACACCAGAGTGTACCTATACTATGACTTGAATTGTTGTTGGAAATTTTTTCTTGAGCAAGGAGTAGTTAATATTGCACAGTTGAATATTGCACTCTACGGCTGAGGTGCCACAACTCTGTTCTTGCATAACCCTTCTATGTAGCGTACCTTCAAAAAAATGAAAGTTGAAAATTTATTCTCCCCTGCTAAATGTTTGTGTAGTACCTCAAAATTCTCTCTAGATCAACTATCCACCAGGAACTAGAGTTTTTGATAGTTTGATCCAAGCATCAATACTCTACCTTGTTCTACATTTTCAAGTAAGCCTCCTTCATTCCCCTTCTTTTTCTTGTTTCCTAAAGCATGGTACAGTTGGTCTCATCTTTGAGCATGCGATGATTCATTATCCAAGGACACTACCACTTGAATTATCATACACGGGTGACCAGGGGAATAATATTGATGAGAGACCCAATTACACTAAATCATTAGTTCCAGAGCATGGGATAAAGGAATATAATTTCATAGGCCTAGAATTATTTCTTGGAAGAGGAAATAATATCCGAAGATATGTAGAAAAATTAACTTAGACAACGGGACTTCTACCACCAATTCCATAAGTATGTCCTTAGGTAATATTGAGTGATAACTCGGTTGTGATGGATAATATCAAGGGAGATTGTGAAGGTGGTGGCAATGACGGTGAAGGTGGATAAGCGGAGTAGGGAGAAGTGGTGTTAAAAAAATGAAGTATGGGTAGTGTAAGTGAGGTAAGGGTAAGTGGAATAAGGATAGGTGGAGTAAGTGAGGTATGGATAGGGAGAGGGCCGTGGAGCAAAAAAGTCAAGTATAGATGGAGTAAATGATATGGGAGTATGTCGAGTAGGCATAGATGAAGTGAAAAAAGTTGGGTATAGGTAAGATTGTTGTTGATGTTTTGCTAGTGTGCACATGCATTGGTTGATGTGCCAACTGTCAAGTTGGAACTAAGTAATTGGTCCCAAGCATATTACTCTCATAAACCTAATGCAAAATAAAGCTACTTAAATTGCATTGCCCAAATCGTAAATCCGCATGCCCTTGAAAATTATTTATCTTTGTAGAAGGGCCGTGGCTAATCTTGCACTTGGGCATGAAATCATGAATCATCTGTATACTTAAAATGACTGACAAAGGAAAAGAGGCCACTCCAGAAAGGACGACCAAGGCATGCTCCTAGAAGATATTAGCAGGGCTTAACCTCAAAAGTTGTGAGCAAGAGTTCTAACCCGAAGGACGTGAGTGAGAAGTGACCGCAAAGGGTGCAATTAAGGCGTGACCCGGAGGGTGTTGGCAAAACTCAACCTCGGAGGGTTTGAGCAAATGCTTTACTCCATATTGCGTTATGAGGGAGCGACCTTAAAAGGCCGAATAATGTGAGACCCTATAGGGCTTAAATAGGGAGTGACCTCGAAGGATTTCTACAAGACATCTTAGATGGTGCGATCAAGTATAAAGCTACTTATGTCCCAAAGGATGTAGAGTTTAGCCCTCAGAAAGGGTGAATCCACTCTTAGGAGTAAGACTTGAGTTTGGCCCTTGAGGTATGAATTGAACTCAGAGGAAGTAAATTTTGACCCTCGCTAGGGTGAGTCTCACTCTTGGGGGTAAGAATGAACTTGGAAACCCTTCACTCTGGAAGAGTTAAGACTTGTCTTTGGATAGTAAGGTGATGTAAAGAATGAAATATTTAAGCCTTAGAAGGGTAAGCCTCGCCCTTGGGGTGATACTTAGCTTGTAGCAGCCTTCACTTAGGAAGATATATACTAGTCCTCGAAAGGGTAAGGTGTTCCCAAAGGATAAGATTTTTGACCCTTAGAAAGGTTGGCCTCACTCTTGGGGTTAGACTTAGCTTGTACATGCCTTCACTTGGGAAGACATAGGCTTGCCTCTAGAGGGGTAAGGTGATTTCGAACAATAAGGTTTTCAACCCTCGGAAGAACGTGTATCACTCTTGGGATGACAGACTTAACTTATAGAAGTCTTCACTTGAAGAGACTTAGGTTTGACCTATAGAGGGGTAAAGTGATCCCAAAGGATGAGATATTTATTTCTTGGAAGGGTGAGCTTCACTCCTGGGGAGAGACTTGGTTTGTATAAGCTTTCACTTGGGAAGACTTAGGCTTTGCCCCCAAGAGAATGCACGATCTCCGAGGATGTGTTTTTAAGCCTCGATACAGTAGGACTCGTTCCTATAAGTAAGATGTAGTTTGAAAAGTCGTCTCATGGAAAGACGTAGCCTCTGTACTGGAGCGGTGATACGACCTTGGATGGTTATGACCCCAGAAGAATGATACCATCCTGGATGATTTTAGCAGTGCTTATCCGGAGAGTGTGAGTAAGTCTTCTACCTCGAAGGATATGAGTAGTAAGCGACCACATAAAGTATCAGTACAGCTTAACCTTAGGGATGTAATCAATTTTTCAACTCTGAAAGGTGTGGAGTTATAGAGATCCTGAAGGTACAAGTAAGATGCGTGACTCCGAAAGGTGTCTAATAAGCTTAACCCAGAAAGGCACTATAGACGTCTTCCATCTCAACGGGTATAAAGTGAGAGCGACCTTAGAAGGTGTAGGTAAGTCATGATTCCAGAGGATGTGAGTAGAGGTCAACCACGGAGATTGTGAGGAAATCTTCTACCCCAGAGGACGTGATCAGTAAGGAGAGAGTGCAAGCTATGCATGTCACGCCCCAAAAACGGGACCGTAACACGCCGCGCTAATGGTACACCGGACCAAAGCGCAAGGCACAAACGAACAGAGCAACAAACTTAACCGCAATGTAATAGAACCACAAACCATTTCTTAACTATAAAACCGAATATTTCATTTTACACAAAAAATACGAATTACAAAAATTCCTTCTTAGTACAAAAGATGCTACAATGAAAACAAAGTTCATCAATACAAAACCTATCTAATACACTACCCCTCTCCAAACAAAAGAGAATCTTGGAAGATTATCCGCAGAGTCCTACCAGTAATGTGGAATCTGGAGAAAATCTAAAAGCTGCTAACGCGGTGGAGAGTCAAACACGATACCTAATCTGAAAAATTATAAATCACGTGGGGTGAGCATAACTTCAGTGGATATCATAAAAGCTCTTCAAATGGGGCCAAGCATTGCGATAAAAAGAAAACATAAAGATAATAACATTTGTGAAAACCATAGTCATGAAGTAGTTTCTAAAATGTCTCATGCCGTTTAAACGTCAATAAACCATAATCATAAGTAGTTTCTAAAATGTCCAAAACATAGCCAAACAGATCCAATCATTTAAAAACACAATATGCTAATGCATAGCGAACAAATCCAAGTACAGTTTCAATCCGGAATATAATAAAAATAGCATGAGTATCTTTTAGGCTCAAAAGTATGACCTACATTACTAGCCAGATCTAGTAATCTACCACACCTACTAGTCTGATCGGGAGGTCAAGTTATCCCAGCACAAGACCCCGCAGTCAAATAGTTCATAACAGTCACAGCATACCTGTCTCTCATACACATCTATTGGCTCATAGGTAACCTAGGTATATAATTTTGGATGTGTTTGGAAATGTTTGATTTGGAGAGCTCCGGTTCTATAGTCAGTCATCTGAACCCTCTACTTCAAAAGAGTTTGCAAACATATTAATTGATTAACATAAAATAGCTTGGTCCCGATTTCATATGTAATAATTCCAAAACTTGGTAAAAGTGCAATTCCAAACATCATACACATTTTAAAATTCATCCAAACATATTTTGAAAGTCGTTAAACAAAATACAAGTGGAAGAGGATTTATGTTACCCACCTGTCAAAGCAAAAACTGCACAAATGATCACAGAATGCGATCGCCGGCGGTAGGTGGCGTGTCTACCTAAAACAGGTATAAGAGACTCTTAGAAGAGATGTAGAAGTTAAAGTATGACTAGGGAAGCAAAAACGACGCGAAACGATAGAAAACGACACCAACAGCTCTTTGGTCAAAAATGACCTTTTCACAATAATACCGACCAACTTCGACAAGCTAAAACCCCAGTCAAAACACTTAGTTAACCCTTCAAATTCGTATTACAGCTAGATTAGGAGATAATAAGCTTTGTATAAGAGACAGGTGTACTTCGCCTCTTGAAGGCTATACATAGGAGATGTCCCTGCCAATAAACATCCAATTCCAAGGTATTCAAGGGAGTTGGGTTACAACCCAACTCAAAACAAATATTCAACCAACCAACAAAATCCAATTCCAAGGTACTCAAGGGACCTTATTACAACCTAGATACTCAAAACAACATATTCAATCAACCAACAAAAATCCATAAACGGAAAGATTCACCGGGGCAATAGCCGGGACTATATCAATAGCATTCCACAACAATCCATACCCCAAAACCACTACAATTAACTCTATTACAACATTAGAGCAACAACCTAGGGTTGGAATTCCTCTTTACTACCAAACTGAAATTTTTACCGATTAGCCACACGCATGATTCAAACATGCTTCCTAACCATCCCACTACCAAGGAAACACTTAAAACCATCAAAAGATCATTAAAGATCCTTCAAACATAACCAATTATCCAAATTATCCTAGTTGCGCCAAACTTCCGCTTACTTACAAAATGAAGGAAAATCAATTCCACTTGGTTTCAAGTCTCAATTCCTATCCAAACTAACCTTAAAACACTCTTATGGGGTCATTATGTGCATAGACATAAGCATTCATAGCATAACACTCTAGGCCACATATGGAAGACAAAACCCCAACTCATAATCTTAAAATTTGTAATCTAACCATGGAAAGTTGTTAAAAATCAACCCCAATCACTTCCCAACCTCCAAAAAACTAAAAACAACCCATAACATACATAAATCATAACATATAAGGCTGCAAAGAGGGTTTATTTTCAGCCAAAAAGAATCCTACAAAACTTGAAATTAAAGCTTGGATCATAAAGCCCATAAGCCATAAATGCTTAAATACATAAAATCTTACCTTCCAAGTGGTTAATTTCTACTTGAAATCCAAGAACATTAGATGTGGATAATGAGAGAGAGTTTCGGCTGCTGCTAGGAAGAAATGAGGAAGAAACAACAAAAAAGAAGATTTAAAAAAACTTCCAAAGTTGACCCAAATAGTACCCAAGTTGACCAAATAGTCTCCAAGTTGACTATTTGACCCAAAAACTAATTTTTGCTACTAAATTATCATTCTTTTCTGAATAAATCAGCCATCAAACAACCCTCACACACCACAATGCACTAATTACACTTAGTCCAATTTTTGACCTGTTTACCCGCCGGAACCGAAATCGCGTAAACCGAAAAATTTGCCGAATTGAAAAACGAATAAGTTGAAGTACTTTATGACTAAAAATAATATGAAAAATATTTTAAACCAGTTAAAATCAAAGACAAGGCTAGTAAAATACTAGGTTTCACAATGCATGACTCTAAGGTTATCAATAAGTTCAACCTAGGGGTTGTGATCAAGTTTTCCACCTTAGAGGCTATGGTGGGAGTAGAGAGCAATCCTAGAAGACACAGGCAAGCTATAATCCTACAGGGTTTAGCTAGGTTTAACCCCGGAGAGTGTGAGCAAGATTTTTGTCTTGAAGGATAGAAGCAATATTGGGAAACTACTTCTTTGCATTTGTCGGTGTTGCTCCGATGAGTTTTACGCGTGCTAGGTGCCATTACTTATGATGACTTTTAGTTTAGTTTCCCATAGACGGTGCTAAATATTGATGTTAAAATTTGCTCAAAAATAAGTCCAAGCATAATTCAATCCAGTACTTAAGTAAAGATCTCGCACTTAGTACCCACGTTCGGAATACCTAAGAAAAAAATATGAGGCTGTGTTTTCCAAGATAAGCTCTGATGCTCAAGTGAGTTACTTTAGACAACAGAAAAATTCAAAGAAAATTCAAAACTAATGAGAATGAAAAAGTGAATATTTTGAATCAGACCTGCTATTTCGATATTTATACCTATGGTTGATAGGTTGGGTCAATCAATGATTTTTATTATGTGTTTTTATTTGACCCATTTAAGCCTACTTTCGCTGTGAGATAAAGTTATTAAAATGCCCCTAGTGAACATGGACCTAGAGCCACATGTGTATTTTTTAGTGGGCATATAATTTTTGCACAATCAATCTCAAATATAAGGGACCAAATTATAGTTTATCCATTTGAATAAATTATATGGAAGAGTATGTTGTAGGCATTAATTGTGAAAATGTACTAATTCGTATATACAATACACTACTACTTTTTATACATAATGTACTTACACGAGGTAAATATTTAGGTAGGTTTGGTATTTGACCCCACTTGTAGATATTCTAGTGTGGATTAAATCTTATGAAATATATGACATTAGCTGACATAGTAAAATTTTGTAAGATTAAATTTTGACCGCAAGATCTACAAGTGGGGTAAAAAACTAAATCTATCTAAGTATTTTCCCTTACATAAAATATTAATAATGAAAACAATATATTTTCCCTTACATGAAATGTAAATAATGAAAACAATGTATTTACATAAATACATAATGTATTGAAGTGACTTCATGTTGCACCTCCCAACTTGAACATGTTTCTGAATTTGCACCCATAATTTAATTTTGGACATATTATACTTGAAACTCTCATATTTATTCTATTATAATATAATTTGTTACACAGTTATAAAAATTAGCGGATGTTCTAACCGTGAGCATCACTCACCTAAAGCAAAACATTTATTAAATTTTTTAACACTGTTAAAATTTTGATTAAAATGAGACAGGTTTAAGAAGCACGAGTGCACATGTCCAAAATTTGAAATTGTTAGTGCAAAGTGCGAATTGATCATAAGTCAAGAGATGGAAAGTGAAATTAGTCCTACCACTCAACAAGTGCATAGAATACATATACCTAATCTCTGTCAAATATGGTAATGATGCTAAAAATTGGACTAAAGTAAGATAAATTTTAGAGCATGTGGTTCAATATGTGTTCAAAATTAAAATATAGGGTACAAATTGAGAATCGAGTATAAATTAAGGATACAAAGTGAAGTAAATCTAAGTGTATTTCTTTATAAATAATAGATCAAATGTCCTGAATGGTTACTCAACTAATCTAGGATCGCCGATATGGTCACTAAATAATTTTTTTGGCTTAAATGGTCAATTAACTTCTTAAATACATCTAATTACGTAACTCTGACTATTTACTCTGTCAAATGCTTTGTTAGCCTAAATTCGTGCATTTGACATGGATTTCAACTTGATAAAATTGTCTAAAAGAATACTTAAATCAATAACTCACCTAACTTTTGAACTTACCTTTCTCCTTCCCTCGCAACCTGCCCTCCCCCTTATTCTATTCCCTTTAGTTGCCTATCTACTTCTCCTTCCTCTTTTGTGCTCCTTTTCTTCCACATTTCTCCATCTCCCTTTCCTCCCACTTCCCTTACCTACTTTGCCTGTCTCTTCTAACTCCTCTCCTACCATTCTCCCTACTATATCGCTTCCCATTCCCCTATAACCTCCCTTACCCCTTCATATTTCCCCTCCTTCACCCTACTCATGCCATCTATTCTTCCTCATCTACCATTTCCCCCTTTCTTTACCCAACTCCCCTCCTTCCCACCTACTCACCTTGCCTCTTCTGTCCTATTCTTCCCTTCCTTAGCCCTCTATTATCATCCTTTCCCAACGCACTACTCTTTCCCTCCCTTTTTCGTCCCTTCTCTAGCCTTGTGCTATTTTGGATATTTTGCAATTGTTGATGATTGAAGATGATGACTTCATTGGCATTGATTGCAACTGTTTTTGTTATTTAAATAGTTATTGCTGTCGTTGTTTTTTAGTAACCTTTTTTTTTTAATTTTATTGGATGTTGTTTATGAAGTAATGATTAGGTAAGTGTTTTCTAGTGTTATCTATACTATTATAAAAGTGTGAGTTGTGTTTTTTCCTCAAGTGTTTCTTCCTTTTTTGATCTACCTAATTTGCCTATAATGGAAGAAATGACAACTTAAACATGTATAGAGTTATGAAGATTACCACTCTTCTAACCTACAACATATCACATATTATATTAATTGATATGTGAATTATTAATTGTGGAATGAACGTGTGGGGGATGTTTATAGTGGTAATCTCTAACGTTATGCGGAATCCATTTTCCCCTACATTACTTTATGTGTTTTTTGCGCTACATTATTTTGTTTCCTTTGCAAACCTTTTATATTTCGAGTGGTTCTTTATTTTCGGAAAAAATAAAATAGAAGAACATCATCACCACGACAAATCCAAGAGAATGGAAAAATTAACAAAACTGATCGTGCTAATGAAGGCCGTGTCGTTCATGATTTTAATGAAATACCAAAATTGATCAAATAAAGAATTCTAATACAATTGGAATTTTATTGTTCGCAAGAAACTTACGCTAACTTTAATAGAGCTCACCTGAACAACTTTATTAATAGATAACACAAATATAATCTATTGATATAAGAATATGTTATTAGATAACTATTGCAATTGTTTTGCACGACAATGATACCTTTCGTGACAAAATTTGACTTTCAATCAAATTAATATTGCTTTAAATTTAAAAATAATTTATTCCTCTTTCAAACTTCAAAAATTATTATATTGTAAAATTTCCAGTAAGAAACTAGACTTTCAAGTGACTCCAGTATTGAGATTAAGATACTTTTTTCTTATAACAAACTTTAAAGATAATAGAACATGATAAAAATTAGAATTTCAATCAACCATGCAACTAGAAATTATAGTTTTTCACAAATAAAATTAATTTTCATAATAATAGAAGAGTCCAACTCTAATTCATCCATTACTTAATAGTATCAATCAAGAACAGAATATCACAAAACTCTATTTCATTTACTCATATAAATAAACTTATTCATTATTAAAAATAAAACACTTCAGTACCCCAAACATCACCATCGTGTCCGTGCTTCTTCACAACCTTTAAACTAACAACAATGAAGTCATAATAATTCTCAAAGCCAATTTTAAAACATGTCATACAAAATTGTTACTCTTCAAATTTTAAGAATTTGATGATGTTATTAATCTTTTTCTACAGGAAAAATGTCTAATTTACAAATTACTCCAACAGCTAAATTGCAACCAAATAATAATAATTCAACTATCAAAGTTATGATTTTATGTCTCGGAGAGATTAGATTATATGAAAGCTCAAACAAATCAAGGATGAGAAAAATCATTCTTGCTGATGAATAGGTAAGTTTTCTTTAGATTTATAAATATTTCATAATCAATATTACAATTACCACTTTTTTGAAAATTTCATATAGTTCTTCTTGCAAATACAAATTATGAGGCAAAGAAGATAACTAACATACATTGCTCAAAAAATAGAATACATGTCTATGTATGTATCATGATCAGTTTAGTGTAAATGAATGAGGCAAAGAAGATAACTCACATACATAACTCAAAAAATAGAATCCATGTCTATGTATTTATCATGATCAGTTTAGTGTAAATGAATGAGGGAAAGAAGATAACTCACATACATAGCTCATTCAAAAAATAGAATGCATGTCTATGTATTTATCATTATCAGTTTAGTGTAATTCAATTAATCGTTGCTCCTGTACCTTCCACTGAATTGTGTCAGTATATGCATGCTTAATTGTGTAATTTATGATTGCTAAATTGAATATGAATATGAATCGAACACGCTAAGGTGCTTATTGTCATGTAATTTATTTTTAACTGGACATGAAAGAAACTAAATTCATCAAATTTGAATCAAGATGAACGAGGTACCGGAAGTTTACGAAATTAGATTATTAATAAGGAGATGGTGTTGCATGTCAGTATCATTCTGTATTATGGAAATTGTCTAACTTCTCTAACCAATCTGGAGAAATTGAATCTACAAAACACTATTGTTAAAAAGGTATTAATGCGCTTATTTATATTTGTTTAATGTTCTCGATATTTCTAGTCACATCACTACCAATTTGAAAGCTATTCTAACCTTAACGGAAAAAAAAAAAACTATTTCTTTCTATTTGTATTTAATGTCGTATCCTTATATATAAATGGTTAGTAACAAAATAATAATTATAAAAATAAAAATTAAAAATAATCTATAAGCAAGTAACAAACTGAATAAGTTATACATTATTTTAGGGAACAAGAATCATAACTCTATTGTTTAGAGATATAATTAAACAGTTTGACGGAACATTTAAGCCAAACCACACTTACATCATATCAAACATGTAAGTCAATTTTTTATGTAAGGTTAATATGGTATGTCTATCTTTGTTATTGACGTGTATTTCAATCTGAATCGAATAACAAAAAAGCAATATAATAGAGACCCAAAAAATAATAATTATATATATTAATAGCTTTTCCTAGATGAGTAAAGAAAAATTAACATATTCCAATTCTTAAATCTTTGGTTTGCTTGAATACTTAAGCTTTTCGAAGTTTTTATGTTGTCAAAAGGAATAATCACAAAGAAGTTTGATCAATTTTGTTTTTAATAACTAATCTGAATTAGGGAATGAAATTGGAATATTTGGCTATCATGGCAGCAACAAAAACGAAAATTTAAATATAAAGAAATGGGTTATAATAAAAATAAATAAAATGACATATTGTAAATGATGGAGGTTGAAACTATAGTTTTAAGTTACTAAATGTCGATATTACACCACTTCTATTGTCGTACTAACTTCATTCGAAAACAACTAAATTAAGAAGAAAATTATCATTTAAGAGATGTATTCAATCACTTTTGTTTGAGATATTGATAAATGGACTAATTTCATTTTACACTCAATTATACCCAACTCTCATTTTGCACTCTGAATTTCAATTTTGAGCATTTTATACCATTAACTCTCATATTTGTACAACTTTAGCCACTTCGTTAATTCCGTAAAAAAATTAACAGAATTTTTATTTTTTCACACAAAAAAATTGTTGTACATCATGCTGAATTTGTAGTACACACGAAAAAATTTCATTAAATTTTTAGATGGTGTTAAAAAAAGATTTGAATTTCATTAAATTTTTAACATGGCTGTTAAAAAAAGATTTGAAGTAAAATGAATTTGATAGTTCATGGTTCAAAGTGTCCCAAACTAAAATTTGAAATGTAAAGTGGGAATTAGATATAAATTAAGGAGTGTAAAATGAAATTAATCCTTGATAAATTTATTTGATGGGAAGAAGAATAAAACTTAACAATAAAATATGTGAGTGTTCACCATTTTAAAGCCATATTATGCATCCCCGGCCCACTTTAACATCCAAAAAAAATTTGAAAGAACTAATGATTATTAATATTGATTAATTTTGCCTTGACAAAATGCTCATTAACAATTAAAAACAAAGGTTGAATTCTTTTATATTCATGCACTCGTAGTAATTTTATTTAATGAAGTTTAGTATTTTTCTATAAATATATTGATTTGATGACTTTATGATCTTAAATAGGATTTGCCATCTACAATGTTTATTAAGGTGTGTTTCTACATTTTAAAAAAATATATATATTTATAGGTGTGTTTCTACATTCTAAGAAAATATTCTTAGTAGAGTAACTAAATTTTCATTCTTAATAAAAACATTTTCAAGTTGTAAAATGTAGTTCTATGAACCATACGTACAACGTTAATTAGATCTATACAAGATATTGACGTTTAATTGAAATGATTAATATACCGAACAATTATAGTCTATTAAGATTATTAAAATCTGTTTGTTTTTCAACATAAGATATTATCAGTTGACATTTGGAAGACAAGTTAGTACAATAATATATCTAGTGGTTATAATATTAAAAACTGTCGGCCCAAAAAGCAACCTAAGAGGGGGGTGAATTAGGTTGTATCTAAAACAAACATTTTTATGTGCTTAATAGAAATTCAAACTTTGTGCACCAAATAAAAACTTAAGCACAAATGAATACAATATATATTCAACAATTTCAGCTTAAACAACAAATAAGAATATTGAGATTAAGAGAATCAAACCAAACTCCCAAACTTCTCAAGCTTGGAGCTTACAACTACAAAGAGCTTCTTACAAGGCAATCTACCTTGAAGTTTAGCCACTAAAGAGTTCTCAACTTGAAGTTTAGCCACTAAAAGTCTCTTCAAAGTAGGTGAGACAATAACCTCTTGTACACAAATGAGGATCACTCTTGCTCACACTAATTTCCTTTTGTTGAGCCAAGAGTTTTACACTCACAACCTACCTTTGTTACAGTTGTTATCTCTCCACTCTTACACTTGAAGAAATCTTACACTTCTAAGCTCCTTTCACAAAACTACCTACACTATTACAACACTTGTACCCACTATTTCTCGCAAATAGCTCAAGAATTACTTGTAGTCATTGTAGAATTCTCTTTTTATTTAATTCGGGCTTAGGGGTATTTATAGTTGCCCAAAATCTGCTTTCAACAACTTTTCAACAACTATTTTTTGTTTACTGGAAAACAAGCCGTTGGACCTTTCGGACGGCCGCTACATACTTCTGCGTCCGACGCTGCGTCCGTTCTTTGAGGGTATTTGTTCGGACATCCGAGGATGCGTCCGATCGAAGAAAAGTCTTCCGAAAATATGATCGGACGCTGTTCTTCGTCCGAGACTGCTTCAATATTCTTTGTGTCGGACAATTAACTCTGTCTTCCGGACAACCATTTACGACCGTGGAGTCTTCTGGTTGTTTTGTTCGGACGATCATTTGCGTCCAAACCTACCTATTTTTCTGTACACTTGTTTTCAAATCATTTATGAAAAATTGTTTGAAGCAAGACCATACCAATAGATTCAAAAAAAAAAAATGACAAATGAACAATGTTGATTTTCCAAATCCTTTATAAGAAAAATAGATTTTCGTGGTTAGTTCGCCCAAAAACAACATAATAAAATAAAAGATTGGCGAATTATTAAAGAAATAAAGAATGTGGTCTCTTCATGATATTGTTGTAAACAAACCAAAGAAAAAAAATAAAGAAATAAATGCTTTTTAGATGTAGTGAAATTTATAGGTTTATAATCAATATCGAGTTTTTCAAAAGAAAAATAAAATAAAAAAGTAATTTTTCTATTAGGTTTAGTTAAATTAAATAGACTTATATTTAATTATATGTTAAGAATTGTATTTTCTCAAGTATGAATGCTTGTAACTACACTTCTTTTATTTATCAAAGAACCATGATCTTGGTTCTTAAGATTAATTTATATAATGTTTGCAATTCTGGATTCAATATTACTTAATGTTATCTTATTTGCTAAATGTAATAATTGAGATATAATTATAGTGCGTGCTTTCTCCTACACCAAAAAAACCATGGCAATGATGAAACAAAAAAAATACATATATGTACACCATATGTGTTATGCGAGAATTTATTATTCATATATATGAGTTTAGTTTAGGGGTAAGTATCGGTTAATCGATTGGTTAATCGGTCAAAATTTGAAAATGAATCATAAAATTATTAGCCAATTTCAATTTCAAATTGAATTCAAAATAAAATCCGGTTAATCAAATTCGAATTCGGTAATCAGTGTTAAATTTTGTTAACCATATTCACTAGACATCTTACCAATTGACATTAGACTAAAATTCCTTAGACAAAAACTAAACCTATTTAATTCAAAATTTAACTAACAATAAAATAATTCATAATTTCATATTATCAAAAGTATATTCTATTTTAATGGATGAAATGTTTTCTTAATACCTTATATATATATATATATATATATATTTTATCCATACGTATATTTGTATTCGTGTGTATATATATAATATCATTTATGTGACTATATTGTACTAAAAATTCATTGGAAGGTCTTGATTTCTTCAAACACCGAATTGAATTTGAAAATCAGTTAATTTTGAATTCAAAATTCAATTTTAAATTCGTAATCGATTTATGATTTCAAAATCAATCGAACCAATTTATGAACCGAATTTTGAATAACGAATTTGAAATGTTAATATAAATGTGAAAGCGGTTACGAATTCGATTAACGGGTTCACTCCTAAATTAGTTTACAAATATAAAAAAATAGATATCTATATTCAGGTTCTATATGTATTTTTTCCTTAAAGTGTTTCTCATTTTTTGATCTACCTAATTTACCCATGATTAGAAAAACATGCATGTATTTATGATGGACAAATAAGTACAAATATTACATATTTTATATTTTACTAGAACTCATCTAATTCATGGCAGAAGATTCTTTCATTGCTAATTCATGACAGAAAATTCTGTCATAGTAATCAATATTTATGTGATTGATATTTAACTAGGACTCTAATAAATCAATATGAATTAAAAATTCCTTTTGCAGTAATCAATATTTATGTGATTGGTATTTAACTACGACTCTTCTAAATCAATGTGAATTAAAAATTCCTCTTGTATTGCCTGTAGTAGCCAAAACCCCAGCTCATGATGTTGAAAAATCAAATAGATGAGTTCAATTTTGAGAATTCAATATGTGAAATTTAATAGTACTTAGTGAATGCATTCAGCGTCTTTTTATTCATTTGGTTCTACTTAATCAAACGAGCACTTCATAATTCTATTGAATATAAATGAATCCGCATAACTTGACACTTTATGGCAAAAAGATGAATTCTTTTTTAGGTAAAAGTTCTGATTTTAGGCTTGAAAGCTGATTTGCATATACTTAATATCAGAGTGTGAATTATAATTTTTTAACAAGCTTCATCCACTCTAATTTTGCTTCCATTGTTTTTTATCCCTACTGCAACAATGGAACGATACCTATCTCCATGATCACAAAGTCAACCCAAAGCAAACATATTATTTATCTATAGAGTATCTACAAGGTCGAGCTTTGACTAATGCAATTGGAAACCTTGACATCCAAGATGCATATTGTATTCTTTAAAGAAATTGGGTAATGAACTAGAGGAAATTGTTGAGCAGGTACCGAAACTTTGATAACATTACTGCATCTTTTCTTACTTTTGAAGTTTGGTTATGAAAATGTGGCTATATAGACATTTGTATAGTCAATCGGCATTTGTTATTACCAAGTTTGCTCATTTTCAACTGATTTGCAATTGGGTAACTTACCAAATCACGTAATCTTATGTGACTTCAAAGACGAGAAATGGCTCTTTCAATTTTCTCGAAGCTGATAAATGCTGCTTGATAGTTGTCGGGTTCACAGTTAATTATCCTCAGCCAAATAATCATTACTTGAGGCTATAAAATCTGAAGTTGATAGGAACGACCTGTTTCCTACAACAACTATATAAAGATTTGTTAGATGAAATTGACACAGAAGATTCTCATTCACAACAGGGATTATTGCTAGACAAGCTTTTAGCTAGAGAAGTCAAATCTTCTGTTACTGCTTAATGATTCTCTAAATCATGATGCTCTTAAATGCTGGTTGATCATTGAATTATTGAGTGATTAGTAGGAGTTAATCAGTAAATATTAAGGTAGATAGATTGAAAATTAAATTTTGGATTTTTCACTCTAAAGTTTATCAAATCTCACTTTTTTTGTTTCTTTCGGTGATGATTCTGCCATTTTACAAACTACATTATGTTGAGATTTTATAGCTATTTTTTTTTTTTATTTTATGTTGGCTTTTGTTCTGTCGTTATATTTCATTGGTATGGATTTTTTTGTACATGCATGAGGAAGCCAAGAAGTTCTCATTTAAGACTTTTGAAGGCATATAGAGGGGCATCCATGGTTCAAAAGGTCTGATGTTGTTTGGTTACAGCTTTCTATTTAGTTTAATAAGTAGATGATATTCAATTTTATTCTTTTGATCCAAAATTAAAAAGAAAAAGAGGCGGTGGGTGGAAGGGAGGGAGGTTGTAACTTATTTCAAAAATGATAATAAAACTATGTAACAAAGGCTTGTGAAAGTTGCTATGAGCACTGAATTAAATAAACAATGTCTATGTATAACTTTTTGATTTTTTTTAATATTACCATAAGAAAATGGGTTGATTATTATTTTTTGTTTATTTATGCAATTAGGAGATTTGCAAATATAAACAAGGGTACAATAATATGATGGAATGGAAAGGGAAGAAGGAAAGGGAAGGGAGTTAAAACTCAGTTTATCTTAATATCACCATAGACTTGCAAGGCAAGGGAGTTAAAGTCTTCACAAGTGAATATTTTATTATCTTTCAAAAATCTATATTCCTTTTTGATATACCTAAAAAGAAAGGAGGAGAGGTTTGTATCATGTGTACAATTTGCTTAGCTTTTAACTTCTTTTATATTGGTCTTTATTTTCTTATAAAACGGTAGTTCCCTACATGTGTTTGTAGCTAAAAATATGTTATATCTAGATGATAGAAACTTTTAAAGATTCATTGCATGAGATTAAATAGTTCATATAAATGTTGCATTAATACATTATTAGTCCCTTTTCTGGTGATATCTTTACAACATAATGGTTAAATTGAATTGGGATAAATTCACTTTGCCTTCCTATACTTGTCACCATTTATCACATTGCACCTCAAATTAAGTTTTTTATCACTTTACCCATTAAATTTTTTGGTTCTTGATACTTCACCCCCAAATTATGATGGAAGTTATAAAAATAATAGAATATTTGCAAGTTCTACCTTCACGTATCTTTATTGAATGTAATAGTATTTAACATAATATTCTACTTTATTATGACCCTTGACATTACACTAACAATGCCTGTATAGAACTCATGAACATTATGCTATAGTTTCCATCAAAATTTGGGGTGAAGTGTCACAAAAAAGTTTAGGGGCAAAGTGATAAAAAAAATTAGTTCATGGTGTAACGTGGGTGTAATGTGATAAATGGTGACAAGTTTAGAGAATCAAAGTATATTTAATCCAATTGAATTGATTTTACTATTAATAATGCTGATTTGAAATATCAGATATTGATCAATCAAAAGAAGATTCAACAACTAAAACAAAGATAGATTCTTTGTGATCCTTCCTTTCATCGAACGAACAAACAGAAATAGAGTACTCCAAATGCTTTTGTGGTTATTTCTCAAATGTTCCAGCCATTCATGGAAAACACAAAACAAACCAATACCTAAAATAATCACTACTCACTAATAGTTTAATCATACACAAGTAAATTATTGAAGATGTTATACACAACCGTCGATCATTAAAAGGGGTTTTAATAGTTATATTAAAATAAAAGAAATTTGTTTTCAACATATACATCTAACTAATAAATACTTTATTTTCAAAGTTGTAGGGTGCCATTTACTACTATTATAGATAAATTATTGACATGATTAAAAATGTCATACAAATGGATTCTGGGTCAGAGTTCAATTATTGTTCAAGCGCACAAATCATCCTTAGGCACCTGACATTTTAGTACATCTTTACATGAATTATTCATTAAACTTACAAAAGATACAAATTATTTAAACCTATAATAAAAGTATCACTTAACATTGCCATTTAATAAGAATGTTAAAGGTATCATGACATAATAAAAATATTAAAATTGCTAAATATTGGTCTATTCATACTCAGTTAGTAACTACATACAAATAGTTGTTGAGGTATTAATAAATTAAACTTCCAATTATTTCTTCATTATCATTATTAAATTCAAACTTCCCATCTCTTTCTACAAACAATTATAAAAGCAGGATGACAAATCAACTAAAATACATTCATGATGCAGTGAAAATTGCAGCCAAGGGATAGAAATTCCTCACAAAGCTAGATGAAATTAATTTGCATAAACAACTTTACAAATACAATCCAAAACAAAATGAGAAGTAGGCATGTATATGGGTCGGATCCGGGTCGGATCCAGCATATCCAGACCCGGATCTGATTAATATAACCAGATCCGAATCCTGATCTCCAACGAGTCTACAAAAGTAGAACCATACCCGGATCCGTCGGGTCTTGTCGGATCCGGATTCGGGTCTTAATATTTTTTTTATAACTTTTAAAATTATATATAAAACTATTACAACTTATCGAATTTTCTCTTTTTTTTTTAATTATACAAAAGTATTGAGTTCATAATTAATATTTATGCATGTATTCTACATTAAATATAAATTATATGGGTAATTTACACAACATATATGTATATATACCAAGTTAGTGCATGCATCTGTGGTCTTCTCCTCTTCACAGCATGAAAGAATAATATTGCATATAACTGCAAAACTTACAAGGAAGTTATCATCTAACTAAATAATAAAGCCTTCCCCTTTAAGCAATATGTTTTATATTACTTCAAGTTTACTTATCAAACTTTTGAATAGAATTGAATCTCTTTTCCTTTTACTCTTGCCTTTTATGACAATTTTGATTTCTTTTTCTCTAGGTATTCATTAGTTTCATAAAGTTTTTAGTTAATGGAACAATTATTGCGACGCTCTCAAGCAGGTAATTGTTATATTGAAAACTAGCAGGTAATTATCACATTAATACACGTGCAAAGTAACAAAGAATTCAAGAGTAGTCCTTTAACAACAAAAGTAATAGCAAAAGAAGGTAATATATGAAATAAAAGCAAAAGAAAATAATATATGAAATATACTGATTTATATAAATTTATATCAACTTGTTGTAGTATTTTCTTAAAAGATCCACTTAGAGTATACAAAAAATAGCAAAAGAAGGGTAATATACAGATTTATATGAATAGCAAAAGAAGGTAATAAATGAAATATATTGATTTATATAAATTTATATCAACTTTTTGTAGTATTTCCTTAAAAGATCCACTTACAGTATATAGAGAGGCCATATTAAATCCATTTTAAAATTTGAGAATCATTACAACAACCCATATAAATTTATACAAAAAGTAATAGCAAAAGAAGGTAATATATGAAATATACTGATTTATATAGATTTATATCACCTTTTTGTAGTATTTGTTTAAAAGATCCACTTAGAGTATACATCTAGGCCATATTAAATCCATTTTAAAATTTGAGAATCATTACAGCAACCCAACGGAAGTAACGATGATTGAAGAAGTTCTTTAGTATTAATTTATTGACGAAAACATAATAACAATCAAATGATATAAATCTTTAACAGTAATATAAAATTTAATCCCAAATATTTAAGTAACATTCAACACTAGCCCACGACAAAAATGTGTTTTTATTGGGCAACTATTTAAACTGCTATAAAGAAGTCCAAGGGGCACAAAAAAGTAAGATAAAAGAAATAACACAACATAACTCTTCAACTATAATGCCACTTGGCAAAAGAGTACGAAGATCTTGGTTCTCATCTTAGTTCAAAAAAAAAAACCCTCATTCCTCTGAATCTGGTTCAGATTCGTTTTATAGTACAATCAATTTTAATATCTGATTTACAAAAAAGTGAAAAGTATCATTCTACTAAGATAGTTACCAGAGAATAGTTCTGGATTCAACAACTATTCTTTTTTACTATTATTGGTAACCTTTTAACTATCATTAAGTATTACCTTTTAATTAGACTTAATTAATACGATTTTGATTGTGAAGTTTAACATTTTCATTTCAATTATAATTTTTGAATAATTTCTTAGTTAATAAACTCCTGGTTGTTAGATCGATCTTGTTTATTGCAATACTATTCAATCAACTATTAACTATTAGCTTATTAATTACCAACAAAAAATATGGGTCAACACGTGAATGAGCGCACTTGCATCTTACTAGTGTTCCTAAATGGTGCAATTCTCTGGTGTTCTTTCCTTAGTTTTTCATGGTTTGTGGGAGTAGGGGTGTTTGAGATAGGGGATAGGGATGAAGATAGATGGGTGGTGGGTTGCGGGGATAAGTTTGGGATTTGAGAAGATGAAATCCAATAGAGAGAGAGAGAGATTGAGAGGCAAGGCTAGATATGGTGGTGGGATTCCGGGTGGATGGAGAAGCGGATGGTTCTTTGTTTTGTGAGGTGTAGAAGACTAATTTTCTATAAAATTTTTGTTTGAGGAAGAAATTAGGGAAAAAAAAAATGAAATTGTTGGGACTATTTCATAAATAACGATACTTTTTTTTGGACAATTTTATCTCGAATGAAAACAACGTGAAATGCATGAAATCGGATTAACGAAACACTTAACTTAGAAAATCAAAACTCTTCTGTCTTTCAAGCTTCCACAACTTTCATTTATTGGCTGTTATTGTCTCCATTGAGAGCAGGATAGTTTCCAAAGTGCTAGCTTCTTCACCGACATCTTTCACAACCTCATTAGAGTTCTGTAAATTTTGGAGTGTTACAAAGATGAAGTGTGACCTTTTTTTATTTTATTTTATTTCGTTCAATGAAGTAAACTGGCAAGTTCTCATAAGTAATTTGTTAAAAAAAAGAAAAAAATCATTGATCACTCATTCATATCCACACCAAAGAAGGAGATCAACTATCAGATTGACCTCAACACACACTTTAGCTGGTCTAGAAAGTGAAGCAATGATAATGTCTGCCTCCAACGGCTTACCAATAGCTTGAGCTGTATATGGAAAATAAGGTTGACTTATTAAAAAGTAGCGAAGTAAGAGCCTCAAAACAGAACAAAACAAGAGCTAAAGAATGCTACGAGTCTAGTCTATATAATGCAGTCCATTTAAATTAAAACCCTCATCAGAAGCTATTAATAGGCTACTGGCCTCTAAGGCAACACTTAATGATGTCCTCATTCCGATTAAAATGTGACATTGATCATTTAAATCCAATGTGAAATTCCTCTTGAATCCTTTCGATTGAAAACACTTTAAAGTGACTCCATGTTCGGCCACTCTTGGGGGAATTTCTCGACAAATGCAAGATGCAACAACTATAATAACCGCATAATTTCATTCTCTAAAAAGAAAATGGATCATTCTCATTTCCAAAAGCTAAGAGCCTTCATTGAGAAGGTTTCTGGTTCTTTATGAAACTAAAATATAAATAAAAAATTTGGACCGTATTAAAAAGGAAAAGTTGGCCTTCAGTTGTGGGCATCAAGGCTACCATAGTCAGAAAATAAAGAGGGATATGAAAAAAGGAATGCCATATTGCTGCAACATCTGCTTACTTTAAGGACTTAAGAACTAGAAGACTACAACATAGTTATCGAATACGTGAAACGTGTAACACTTTGGATCTTGAGCTAATCCAATAACTTTTCTCTCTAAATCATTAGGCCAAAATATTTAATCTAAGTTATTAGTAACCCATGATTCTAGATATTATATTTAAATTACTTCCTTTACTCCTATTCGATGTGGTACTCTACATTCACTCTCCCATAAGGCATTGCGTCCTTATAAGGTCCACACTTAATCACACTCAGTTGTAGTACTCTAGAAGTGGCCTGTACGGATTCTAGAGATACCTCATTCCCTAAGGTCAACATAGCACTTAGTCCCGTATATCACTTAGCTCCTGTATTCCCTTACATAGAATTGCGGTCCAACACCACTAGCCCACTCTCAACCTATGCAGAGATCATGCGAGATTCGCTCTGACACCGTTTGTAATATCACAAGTCTTGGGTTGAACCAATAACTTTTGGCTCTTAACTGTTGAACCAAAATGTTTAATCCAAGTTATTAGTAACCCATAATTCTAGATGATATATTTGAAGACATCCATCTTTACCCATTCCATGTGGGATACGAGTCATTATATTATTGGCTCCGGAACATAATACGTCAATTTTTTGAAAAGAAATACATGCTACATGTAGATTCAATACGTGGTACAATATACCAATATACGTGAATTGATACGTGGTACGAAGGTTACCTAGTGAATCTGATCCCTATGGACTACATGTGGAAATGAAGAAGCTTAACAGCTTACAGGCCTTCATTTTATAAAGGAATAATTTCATTTTGCACCTCTCAACTTATACTCAATTTCTATTTTGTACTCTCAATTTTAATTTTGGATACTTTATATCTCCGCCTCTCAAAACCATCTTACTCTATACCCATTGTTAACTACGCAGGTTGTTCCCTTTCGTCTTCTTCTTAGGAAAAAAGGGAAAAATAAAATTTTAGTCCTCAAATTTTTGGTCATGGTTCATCTTAGTCCCCAAAATTTCAAACAAAACACATATAGTCCTCAAACTTTATAATTTTTACCAATTTAGGACAAATTTTAAAATTTCGTCAAATACAAATGGAAAAAGTAACATACAAGATTCGTGACTATTAAATCTCAAGTTCCAAACATGAATTAAATTGAATTTTAGCCCAAATAAAATTTAGATCATGGTCTATTTTGGTCCCCAAAGTTCCAAACAAAACGTATTTAATCCTCAAACTTTTCAATTTCTACCAATTTAGGACAAATTTGAAATTTCTATCAGTTATAGACGAAAAAAATCACGTGCAATACACATAATTGTTAAATTTAACTTGAGTTATAACACCTCCCAATAGATTTCAACCCATTTAATTAGAAAAATTATATCCAAAGAAAGGATAATAATAACGCAATAATGTTTCAATATTAAATTAAAACAATAATTTAATTCAAGAATAGGAAATCCTGTTTATGATTGAGACACATTAATTAGTACTCTCCTTAGTAGTAAT
The DNA here is from genome assembly GCA_025175665.1 of Cinchona pubescens. NCBI lineage: Eukaryota > Viridiplantae > Streptophyta > Magnoliopsida > Gentianales > Rubiaceae > Cinchona > Cinchona pubescens. The sequence goes on along the minus strand of JANKKI010000049.1, from coordinate 1,887,939 downwards.
ACGTTCCCCACTATGTTGGATTAATGTGGCATTCTTTCCTTAAGAAACAATGACTTCTAAGTATGTTTGATATATAAAAACACTAACTGCGGACCCATATTACCCTTATACTCAATTATTTAGATGTATAGTTTAGTAAAGTGTAATAGTTTAGTATGGTAATTGTAATAATATTGAGTTTAATGAGGAAGAGAAGTAACGTAGCGTGTATTGTATCATATGTGTTTATTTGTGCTGGAGAAGACTTCTATTTATAGTAGGTTTTCGACAATAGAAAATAGTTGTTGGTGGTGAGAAAATTTAACATTACTTTTTTTCCCATTACATTCCTTGATATTTTAATATAGGTTAGTGTAATTATATAGTTATTATCCTAAGATTTTGTGAGGCTATTATATTTAGGAGTGCTTCTTAAGCAATTAGTTGGAAGAAGATGGACTCCACAAGAGTCCCACTCATAAGTAACTGATTTGATTATGATACGAGTAATGATGAGGATGATGAAGTATTTTTTTTAATATTGTACGTAGACAAGAATGCTAAATGGTTAGGTATTGGTAGTCAGATAAAAAAGTAAAAATATGGTTAAATGGTTTAAAATTAGTTGAAAAGTGTTATAACCCAAGATAGATATAATAGTCACGTGACTCTTTCCATTTGTAATTGACTGAATTTTCAAATTTATCCTAAATTAGTAGAAATTTAAAAATTTGAGGATTAAATGCATTTTGTTTGAAATTTTAGGGACCAAATTAGAGCATGACTCAAATTTTGAGGGTTAAAATTGTATTTTGTCACTTTCGGTACTTGAAATTTAACAGTTACGTGCTTTGTACATGACTTTTTCTATTTATAATTGACGAAATTTTCAAAATTATCACAAATTGGTTGAAATCGGAAAGTTTGAAAACTAAATGTATTTTATATGAAATTTTGAGAATCAAGATGGACTAATGACTCAAACTTTAAGGGCTAAAATTATATTTTTTTTTCTAGAAAAAAAAATGTTCTTCTATTGAGAACCTAATAAGAACCTTCACAGCGATAATTTTCTTTCGAATTGATATCTTACTTTGTTTAGTGGAGATGGCTTAAAGAATGGAACAAAAAAAAAAAAAAAAAACAAGCTTTTAGCTAAATTACCAATTTAATTTATTCATGCCTTAAATAAAAGATAGGAAATTTCTACGGTTCCTTTTGAGGAACCATTCTTTTGTGCTTTAAATGGTTGTATAGTACAACACCATGTGTTTTAAAAACTTGTACTGTACAAGCTTTTAAAACCAAGGAAATAATTTCCTAAAAAAAACAGTAGAATTCCGCTAAAAGGTAACAAACAACTGTATGCGGCAATGAATTAAAAGATTTAGGGAAATATTTAGATAATTCCATTACTTTGCCTTATTTGTAGACTCTACAACTTAGATTTAATCTAATAGAATAATGATATAAGCTTATGTAATTAAAATTTTATAAAATTTAATTCTAATTACAAGATTTAATGATAAGATTCAAAACCAAATTTATCCAAGTATTTTTTAAAAATTTAACATGAGAGCTGATGTTTGCTTTTAATCGAATAGAGCTATGATCGGCAGCGGTGAGGACGGGCACGTGGTGCCTATAGGTTGGTGACGTGCTTTCTTGTGGTTGCCATCGCTTGAAAAACCAGCAAGCTTATGTTCTTTGTTCAAGGTGCTTCTTTGAAGTCATTCTTCAACGTACTTCGATCTATCATGGAGAGGGAGCAAGGGATTATGAAAATCACCCCAGTTAAGTAGGAACATCAATCAACCTATCTTTCTAAATCATTAGACCTAACTCTACTTTGTTTGTCCCAACTCATACGAATCTCAAATTTTGTACCTTATATTTTTTTTAAACATTTTACACCTCGAAATCTCTAATTCATTCCTCTTAAGTCAAACTGTTAGTTTTGTGGGATGAATTAAAAAGTTTGGGGTGCAAAATGTCTAAATAAAATAGAGGCAGCAAAGTGATAATTGTGTATAAGTTAAGGGGTGTAAAATGAAGTTAGACTTATTATGACAACCGTTATAAATACTTATTTTTCATCCCTAAATTTTAGATATGATCTCATTTTCTAACTTTTAGACACTCAAGAGTTAAAATAAATATTATTTCGATAAAGTTAGAACTATTATTTGTAATAGTAATTTGGAAATCACAACGTCTATGATACTGACTACTACTTTACTACGATAGCCCAAAAAAAAATGTTCACAAAATACCCAAAAAAAAAACATTGTAGAAGGGCCATACTCAATGAAAATCGAAAAAATTAAACTTCAATAGGTTTACATTTTAAGGTTGGAATTTTTACCACCAATTCTCTCTTATGTTCGACCAACAGGACATCAACAAAACCTATGTTGTTGTTGTTGTTGTTTTTTTTTTTTTTTTTTTTTTTTTTCATAACAAAAACATAACCACGTTGTATTAACACATACACCTTAAACATTGATTTAGTAATAGACATCCTGGTTTTTTACATTTGTGCTTACCTATGAGTTAATATGTAACAGCAAAATCGCAAGTTTCGCAAACAATTATTTTGTTTAATTAGAAAAAGCAAAGTTTTACATTTTATTGTACTTACAAATAAGCTAAAAGTTTGAAATCAAACCTTGATTAACTGCTTGGACATTGATGATACACATAACCTGATTATACAATATTAAGATACAGTATAAGAGACAAAGTACATGCATATCGTTTCTTTTTGACAAAAAAATCAAATGCAGCACAAATAAACACCTTCTTGACAAAGGAGGATTGCACTGTTATTCGTTAACCCTACACATCCATCCAGTAGTTTTGTAAAACGCTTCTGAAACCCTAAACAAGCACGTTTTGTCGTAGAAACGAAATGGAAAACAGGGCTTTTATGCTAAGTGGTTCGCCAATTGATGTGGATATGATGAAGAAGGAAGTAGCATATGCTGGGACTATTCCAGTGGAGGTTCTCTCTATGCTTTTTCAATATCAAAATCTGGTCCCCTACCCTAGCTTTGAGGTACCTTTTCCCCTTATGTGATATACATGCTTCTTCGTACAAATCGATTAAAACGTCTTGGTTAGTACTCGCACTCTAGCAAGAAGAATGCGCGGCAGATATTAGTACATGGAAGAACGATTCTTATGCTTGCATGCAATTCGATTGATCATCATCCTGACACAAGTCAACTTTTAATTTCTTCATTAATATTATATACACATTTAGATGTAAGTACTAAGAGACAGACCTTATTATACCTAACCATTTAGCTGTCTCTTATACACATCTAATCCTAAATTTGGAGACAGATTTTTTTAAAAAATGGGTTAATATCACTTTGTCCCCTATACTAGGAGATAATTACTCTTTAACCACCTAAACTAAAATAATATACACAAGGAAATCCTTTGACACTATTCATCCATTAACAATTTTAGCTAGCACCATCAACAAAAGGAAAATAAATGATTGAATTGCCCCCTAGCATTATTTTTCCTATTTAAGCTAGCACCATCAACAAAAGGAAAATAAATGATTGAATTGCGCTCTCGCACTATTTTTTCTATTTAATGTATTTTTTAAATGTTTTATAGTTATAAAGAATAAAAAAAGAAACAAACTATAATAATTATTTGATATCTTCATCTTTAAGAAGTGAAAAAAGTGTAAAAATATTGGATACAATTTGCATAACTTTAATCCAAAGTTTAAAAGTGTAAAATTCTATGAGATATCAAAATGTCACAAAACTTCTATGAAAACTTTATTATCACGAAAGACGATTGATGCCTTACACACCTAATTATAAATTTATAAAACACCTAAATCCTACTACTAACTAGGTGGCATCCCTCAAGTATACGGTTGTCAACTAGTAGTAAAGGGAAGTAGGGATCGTTCCCACAAGGATTCGTCGATAATTACTAGTTATTAGGTTAGATTTCAAGTTGAAGCGATTGATTAACTTAAGAGATCTAACACAAAACACGAGCTTATACACATCTAAATTGTATAAGACCAAGATGACAGAACAATGGATGTACTTTGAATAATTAGGATACCCCTCAAGGGACCTCAAATACCATATGACAATTGAACTATTTTAACTAGTCATTCCAAGCTTTTTAATTCTTCCAAATAAATCGAGCTCAAATGCCAACAAAAGATTTTAAATGACCAAGTATTAACTATTATCAAAAAGGTTTTTTGAAAAACAAGTTCCATTCATCTAAAACATAGTTTTGCTCAAATCAAAAGGATTACAACATTTTTCAACCATCTTGACAAGGCTACACGGAAATAGAAGATCATTAGGAGTGTACTTAATATGCACGTGTCACACAATTGGGAGCATTACTCTATCAAGGAGTGAGTAGCATGATATCGATGATGGGTATTATAAACATTTTCTCCTCGACTTGTTGGTATTCTAAAACGTAATTCCTAATGGCTTAATTCAGAGAAACAATATGGGTACATGTCGGAATCCCGTACTCGCCTCATTACTACTCTAATGGCTTATTTCGGAGAAACAACATGGTTACATGCCAGAATCCCGTACTCGCCTTATTCCTAAATGCAAAGTTCTAGATTTTTATTTTGTTTTTTTTATGCAGCCCTAAACCAAGGAAAATGAGTAAAACGCACCCAAGATCATATTCAAACCAATCACTCACAGGTTAGAAGAAAACTCCCCATGCAAACACATAAAATAAGTTACCTAAATCACTTCAATTCCATTTAAACAATTTTCTTTTTTTGAAAAGATGAATTGACCAACAAAGCAATCCTATTGATTTGGTCAAAAATAATGTTTCAAATGAACAACTATAAATTGCTGAATTGCTTCTTTTTTGAACTATGTAATAAAGCCAAATTCTTTTGTCGCAAAAGAACTGTCAATACAATTTCTTTCGTAAATGCCAAGTTTAAATAACACAATCATATGATATTGCAAGTCATTTGTCATCATCGAGTACCGTAATCAATCAATTTTCCATCCAAAATTCACCACACAAATATTTACATTCATGAAAACAAACCATTCCAACAAAAATAAATAACACCCCCAAACTTGTAATTTTATTTAAGTGATGAGTACAAATCATTTTACCGCTCACACAAAATAGAACAAAAGCATAATAATACTACTAGAAAGTTTAAAAACAAAAGACTAGGAAATGATTTTAAATTACACTTGAACAATCAAAAGAAGCTAAAATAGAAGATGAATAACATACTAGCCAAGTGAATGTAAATGAACCCACTAAGCACAATTTGAAGTTAAAAACAAGAGTTCTACCGTTTAATTATGGACTTCACCAACATTGAGCGCAACACAAATCAAGACTAAGCAATGAGCAAATTTCAAGTAGATCATAAAAATGCAGTTTCCAATTAATCATGAATCCTAAAAATTGATTTTTCTTCAACAACCAATCATGTTTATACTAAGGAAGGGTCCTCAGGGCTTCACGGGGTTCAAACAATTTAAATAAAAAGAAAAACACATATAAGGGTAACAAAGTTTAACACAACAAATGGGTTATCTAAATGCCCAACTCATCCCCCAAAACTTAGTTTCACACATAATCGGTTTTAAAGAAACAATCAATCACCAAGACTGCTCTCAATCCAAATCAATCATTCAAATAATTTCCGCAAAATGAGCTCAACTATTTCGCACTTGAAATGTACAACAACTAGAATGTCCACAAGTAAAAAGTAACAATCAAGTCAAAAGTCATTCCATAAAGTATGTATATCATTCACAAATCACAATAAGTCATACATTGTCATCAATGGCCAAATTCATCCAAGTGTATCCCAATTCAATTGCCAACAACAAAACATAAGCTAAACTAATAACAAGGCTACAAGCCTTTATTGCCAATGGGGCACTTAAACTAAAGCAAGCAAACAAAAATAAAGCATAATAAATAAAAAGGAATGAAAAACTCCCTCAACACCAAGGAGGCTTCCCAAGGATATTGTAATCATCTGTGAACTTGCACCATTGCTTAGCTCCTCCGAAGTCTCCAAGGAAATGAACTTCGGCATATGTAGGTTGTGTCTCCTTGGCCTCCTCTAGAATGTATCCTTCTTTTACTCCTCCAAGAACCGGCTCTTTCTCCATGAACACCCCAAATAGAAATTCTTTTGTTATAACCGGGACAAACGCACACTCGTGAAAAGGAAAAGTTGGTGATTCCTCTACTTAGTAAGCGTTCAGTTTCTCCGTTGTTGTAACTTCAACTTCATGAGGCTCTTGAGAACCGGTTTCTTGCAAGACATTTTCAATTTGTTCTTCTTGAACCGGTTTTTCACCCATTGGTGGAGGTGTTGGAAAACATTGTTCTTCACCATTTGTTATTCCTTGAATCTCGGCAAGTTGGTCTGGTAACCGATTGTTGGATATGGCTTGCTCTTCACGGATTCTATCTATTTCTTTTTTATGTTGAGCAAGTTTTTCCCGTTCTTTGGCCACAATTTCTCGAAATTGAGCCCTTTCATCTAGAAGTTGGGCTATTTCTTCTCAAAATTCTTGAATTTGCATCCACTTGTCCATCCTTCTTACGTCTTCACTCTCTTGAGTTGTTCAGTGAAGGAAATATGACTCCATTTGATCATATGAAGGCCCTTGTGGTGGAAAGAAAGAGTAAAAATTTTCTTGATAGCTCTCACAAGGATATGGATGGCTAGACCATCCCATTTGATAATTTTCTCATAAGTGGCTCTCATAAGCATATTGGTGGCTGGACCATCCCACTTGATAATCTAAGAGATAAGGAGAGTAACCATAACAAGAATTATGCTCATTGGGCATACCTCTATTACCATAAAAATGATAATCTCCTTGGTATGAATCATTCCAATTAGGTCCTTGCATGTTCTTGAACAACAAAAAACACAAATAAAAGAAAGAGAAAGAACTAAAACAACACAAACAAGAAAATCAGGAAAGCTTAGACTACTAGCTAGTCCAAACCATCCATCACCAAGAAAATCTTTTTGTATTTTTCAAAATAAGAACACAACTAGAAAAGGAAAATCTTTTTGGTTTTTCAAATAGGTGAAACAACTATACAAGAAAACAAAAGACTTCAATCTAGTCTTCCAACCAAATTATATCAATATTACCGAAAACCAATCCCCAGCAACGGCGCCAAAAACTTGATGTGTTACACACCCAGTTATAAATTTATAAAACACCTAAATCCAAATACTAACTAGGTACACATCTGGTTTAGTATACGGCTGTCAACTAGTAGTAAAGAGAAGTAGGGATCGTTCCCACAAGGATTGGTTGATAATTACCGGTTATTAGGTTAGATTTCAAGTTGAAACGATTGATTAAGTGAAGAGATTTGACTAAAATTAGAACTAATGGAACTAATAAAGCAATTTAAAGTAAACATTAATCATCAAGAAAGCAATTAAAAAGGAAGTATCTGTAGAAAGAAAATAAAGGGAACAATTAAAGGGAAAAGCATCTTGAGCAAGCAATTAGTTAATCTAAACTATTCATTATCTCTAAGAAAACACAATTAGAGAAATCCCCTAATCTATTCTAAGAAAGCATGTAAAAGAAAGTATTTTTAAAAAGCAATTAACTAACCTAAACTACAAATTAACACTAAGAAAGCACAATTAAGGAAAACCCATTGACTAATCTAACAATTAAACTAAGAAAGCAAGTAAAGAAAGCAATTAAATGAAAAGCCCATAAACTAATCTATCTGTACTAATTAACCAATCCAAACAACAAATTATCACTAAAAAAAGCATTTTTAAAGGAAGCCCGTAAACTAATCTAACAATTACTCTAAGAAAACAAGTAAAGGAAGAAATTAGATTAAAGCAATTAAACTAATTAACTAAAGGAACATGAAATTAAAGCTTTCTTAAAGAAGTTTTAACATAAACAAAGCACTGATTACTTATAAAGCTTCGATCTTTAACTTGGATTTGAAATCTACAAGAAAGAGAAGTCCTAATCTGTCTCTTATACACATCTCCCTCCCCAACTGACTTGCAATAAGGATATGAAATTACTCTCTAATCTATCCTACTTCTATTAGCTAAGTTTTTCCCTCAAATGAGGTTTTAAAGGGGTATATATAGTGCTAGGGTAGTGGGATAATTGAGCAGCAAAAATCAACCCCGAACAAAGTCATTTTTTGTTTCAACTGCTTCCAGATCGCGATATGCCCTGAAACTTCTAAAATGCAGTACTTCACAGTTTTGCTTTCAAAATAGACTTCATCCGACGTCCGATTAATGTGGCAATTTTTTTCATGCGACCCTAACACGTAGGAGAACTTTATTATCTATAAAAAATAATTAAAATAACACCTAAACATATAATTAAAATTCTCACAAAATGGGCCAAAAAATGAAGGACAAACAAAGACGAACGAAAACTTAACTCCCAACGAAATTATGTCAAAGACACAACACAACTTTTAATGGAAAAACCTAATAAAAAATATGCTAATTATCACCTAAATAAGTACTCAAACACTTAATAAAAACATTCTAACATATTCTAACACGGAAAAGAAATATAGATACAAACACACACAAAAACACTAAAAATACTCGAAATTATGAGCAAATATCATCATGTTTAGGGTACATATAACTCTTGTTTCCTAGAGTTATCAACGATTAAATAAACACTTTCAGTAAAAGTTAGCGCAGAAATGGAAAATTTGCTATAGATATAAGCTAAATAGTCAAATTCGATATAATATCAAATGAATTCCAAAAAATACAAAAATTTAACCAAAGAATATATGGATATATATTCTATATAGATATTTTATGGTTTATTTTCTTATCTTTTTAATAATTATCACACCAATATAAAAAAAATAAACAGATAAAGTATCAAAATATAATGCTAAGGACATTTTAGTCATAATTAGACCTTTTTGATTGTGTTAAAGTTGATAACAATGAATAGTATCAAGGGAGTAAAGTGTATATTCTTTTAATTTAGATGGCTAAAGTGTAATTACCTTTCTAGTTCAGGAGCAAAGTGTTATTCACCCCAAAAAAAATTGATGATAAATTTCTATATATGTAAAATATTTAGATTGTGAAATAATATAATATACTCCCTTCGTCCTTTTAAAAGTGTCATACTTTTGATTTTGGGACGTTCCAAAATATTTGTCATATTTATAAAGTCAAAGGAATCTTTTAGCACTTTTCCTCCCTCCCACTAGTTTTGTTGATTAAAATGGTTGAATGACAAGGAAAACAAAGTTGTATAATTTAATTATTAACAAATAACAATAGATTGTAACTTTCACATCCTTCACCAATTAATGTCAAAAAATATTTTTTAATAATTTTTATTTTACAACTTATTGATTTTCCAAATAAAATACCAAAATTTTTTTATTGTTATATATTATGTATACTTACGTATTATAAATTTTTGCTCAAAAGGACAGATACAAACACATAAATACATTCCTAATTAAGGATACAAAAGTTAGCTAAAAACTTTATCAAAAAATTCTTTTCACTTTTTAAACGTTTGTGATTTCCTAAACAAATTCTAATCATATTTGTTTTTTATAATATATGATTATTTTTTTTACGCCTTTAAATTATTATTCGCATCACCACACAATAGCACTTTAAATAACCATATTTCTTTTTGTAAATATGTTTATTAATTTTATTTTAAAATACATATTTCAATTTCGAGTTTAGGGGTACTAAGTGATATTATATAAACCTTAGGGGATTTTTATGAAATTATCCCTTCATACTGATTAATTCTTTCATTTATGCACTTCAAACTTCGTCCATAAAAATATTTCACTACAATCAATACATACTACATGTAGATAATATTATGAATTTCTATAGATTTTATTCAAATTTTGTGTACTAATTACAAATCCTAAACCCTAAATCTTAAATTCTAAAAATTTCTAAACACAAAACCTTAACCTTAAACCAAAAATACTCTAAACAGTAAATAGGAAAAAAAAAATTTATTTGTGGCCAAGGTGGTGACCTATAAAGGTCGTATGTTAAGAATACGACCTATCAAGGTCGTATGTCCAACATATGACCTTGGTCTTGGTCTGGTCTTGGTCGTGGTCCTTTGTCATGTGTTTAACATACGGCCTTATTTGGTCATATGTTAAACATACGACTTTCATAATTCTTTCTGTTTATCAAAAATTTTCCTACTTTGAGAACCTTTTTTGTTTTCTTCACAAAATAAGAAATTAACCGACAAAACAGTGCAAAATTACTTAAAAATTAATCCCTAAAGCCCCCCCACCTTTCCTGGTAGCTGACAATAGGGAAGATACCAAACTGGAGTGAATCGAAATCGCACAACTGGACTCTAGCCTATGGTGACCTTTCATTCCCAAATCGAAACTTGAGTCAATTTTTTGTTTCCAAGTGACCAAAATTGCCCAACTCACCAAATCTTTAACTAGGACTCAGATATCAAATTATAACAACCTTTTAATCATTGAATAAACCACAAATCAACCATTATCTAACCCATCCTCAACCACTAAATTGCCAGAAAGTAACCATTTAATCCTTGATTGGCTAGTGGCCATTGAAGATTGTTGTCCGAACTCCACAGAAACAAAATGATTCATCTGAAACAAAGAACATTGATAGGAAAAGGATTATGTTTGTGGTTTTTTGTGTAGAGAGAGTTGAGCACTTAGTGGAGAGAGAGAGGGATTTACACCCAAAAAAAAAAGAGACAGAAACATAAGTGAGAGAACGAAGTTGGGTGTAGAACCTTTTAGGAAGAAAACAAAGATTTTTAACGGTGTAGGTGCGGTGAAGACTAAAGACTGAAGGGGGAAGACAACTAAATGTGGGAGTGGGTGGGGCCCATGTAGATTTATGTGGGAGATGTTAGGTGTGTATAAGAGACAGGAATTGAAGTTGTAGCTTTTATTAGAAAATTGCTCGCCATTAATAAAAATAGTATTTGCCACTGTTTATCTTAAACTGCATTTTAGAAGTATAAAAGAATTGTTTCTCTTAACTAATTGAAGGAGAAAGAATGCCACTAAGGTCGTTGGATTCAAATTATTTTAGGCCACCAAGATGTAGTAAGAAACCTTAATTGAGGTATTCAAAGTGTAATTATTGTTGATTGTAGAGTTTTCGTGGATGACAAGACTAGAAAACTATTTGGGGAAAGTAAAAGAAAAGAATGAGGAAAAAAAAAAGATATGAAGAGAATGAGTTAGAAGATAACAAGTTATGTTTTTCACTGCAGTGAATTGGGTTTTCATTGGCACGTGATTTTTATAGTGGACATCTACTGTAACTTTTGTACGTCTTTCATCTAGATGTGTATTAGCTTCAGATTGTGAGTAATTTCAATTGAAAAATTAAGGATGTATTTATATTTCCTAAGTGATCTTTCTCTAATTAATTCTAGATAGATTAGCATAGCTTAGACAACAAGTTACAAAATCTGATTGAATTCTCTCTCCAGGAATAAATTTGACACCACATATAGTACTCACGTCTGAATCACTTGAAAAATAAAGGATAAGATTTTGTCCCATGAGGTAGGTTCCAATGCTTAAGTCAATACTAAGACCAGAGAGTAAAATTCAATATAATTCAAAAGTTATGAAATATGGGTAGTGATTAATGAATCTGACCTGTCATTTAAATATTTATACCCGTAGTTGATGGGTAAGAGTAATCCGTGGGTCGAACACTCATGACTTGACCCATTTGGACTTGTTTAAATCATAGGAATAAAATTACTAAAAAACCCTTGATAAACTCAGGTTTGGAACCACATATAATACTGATTTAATGGGTGAATTATTTTGACATCCTTTGTTACCCCCAAGTCTCAAGTCCAATTTTTCGAGTTGAGAGGCCAAGTATTTGATATCGTAATCGTACCCTGGCAGGAGCCATAGTATTGATCAGAGTCAATTTCATAACTTTAAAAATGATTCCCGGAGGAAATTCGACTTCACCAAGGCTTGTACAATAATTTTATCTATTGGGGAGGAGGAATAAAAGACTTAGTTACACCAGAGTGTACCTAAACTACGACTTGAATTGTTGTTGGAAATTTTTTCTTGAGCAAGGAGTAGTTAATATTCCATTGTTGAATATTGCACTCCACGGCTAAGGTGCCGCAACTCTGTTCTTGCATAACCCTTCTATGTAGCTTACCTTCGAAAACAGGGAAGTTGAAAATTTATTCTCCCCTGCTAAGTGTTTGTGTAGTACCTCAAAATTCTCTCTAGATCAACTATCCACCAGGAACTGGAGTTTTTGACAGTTTGACCCAAGCATCAATACTCTACTCTTGTTCTACATTTTCAAGTAAGCCTCCTTCATTCGCCTTCTTGTTCTTGTTTCCTAAAGCATGGTACAGTTGGTCTCATCTTTGAGCATGCGTTAATTCATCATCCAAGGACACCACCACTTGAATTATCATTTCGGGTGACCAGGGGAATAATATTGATTAGAGACCCAATTATAAATCATTAGATCTAGAGCATGGGATAAAGGAATATAATTTCTTCTGGGATAAAGGAAAATAATTTCTTAGGCCTAGAACCAATTCCATAAGTATGTCCTTAGGTAATATTGAGTGATAACTCGGTTGTGATGGATAATATCAAGGGAGATTGTGAAGGTGGTGGCAATGACGGTGAAGGTGGATAAGCGGAGTAGGGAGAAGTGGAGTTAAAATAATGAAGTATGGGTAGTGTAAGTGAGGTAAGGGAAAGTGCAATAAGCATAGGTGGAGTAAGTGAGGTATGGATAGGGAGAGGGCGGTGGAGAAAAAAGTCAAGTATAGATGGATTACAGTAAATGATATGGGAGTATGTCGAGTAGATATAGATGAAGTGAAAAAAGTTGGGTATAGGTAAGATTGCTGTTGATGTTTTGCTAGTGTGCACATGGATTGGTTGATGTGCCAACTGTCAAGTTGGATAAGTAATTGGTCCCAAGCATATTACTCTCATAAACCTAATGCAAAATAAAGCTACTTAAATTGCATTGCCCAAATCGTAAATCCGCATGCCCTTGAAAATTATTTATCTTTGTAGAAGTGCCGTGGCAAATCTTGCACTTGGAGATGAAATCATGAATCATCTGAATACTTAAAATGATTGACAAAGGAAAAGTGGCCACCCAGAAAGGACGAGCAAGGTGTGCTCCTAGAAGATATTAGCAGGGCTTAACCTCAAAAGTTGTGAGCAAGAGTTCTAACCCGAAGGACGTGAGTGAGAAGTGACCACAAAAGGTGCAATTAAGGCATGGCCCGGAGGGTGTTGGCAAAACTCAACCTCGGAGGGTTTGAGCAAGTACTGTCTGCTTGACACCACATACAGTACTCACGTCTGAATCACTTGAAAAATAAAGGATAAGATTTTTGACCCTTAGAAGGGTTGGCCTCACTCTTGGGGTTAGACTTAGCTTGTACAAGCCTTTACTTCGGAAGACATAGGCTTGCCTTTAGAGGGGTGAGGTGATTTCGAACAACAAGGTTTTCAACTCTCGGAAGAGCGTGTATCACTCTTGGAATGAGACTTAACTTATAGAAATCTTCACTTGAAAAGACTTAGGCTTGACCTATAGAGGGGAAAAGTGATCCCAGAGGATCAGGTATTTAATTCTTGGAAGGGGGAGCTTTGATGCCTCTTTTAACACCCTAGTTTTAAATCAATAAAAATACCTAAATCCTATCACTAACTAGGTGGCATTTGCAAGATCTGGTTGTCAACTAGTAGCAAGGGAAGTAGGGATCCCATTTGTTCAGATTGTACCTTCTAAGACTAATTCTCTTTAAATTTAAATCAATAGTTAAGCTAAATCAATTAGTGGATGGAAGAACTATTCTAATAAAAGCTATAACTTCAATTCTCACTTAATTTAATCTAATTAAGTCTAAGATTTAGAACAAGTGCATAAATCAACTAAAAAGACCATAAAGCAATAAAAATTGATCACTAAAGCATTCATTTCTAAAGTAGAAATTAGAGAAAGATCACTTAGGAAATTAAATATTTTTGAATTTTTCAATTGAAATTACAGAGACCCACTAAGAATTAACTAGAAACTAAAGCTAGAAATTGAAAATTCTTAAATAGAAAGCAAGAAATTGATAAGGACACCAATTTCACTAAAAATCCTAAATTAAAAGCAAAGAAATTTTTACTAAAATAGATGAGAAAGCAATTAAAAATTATATCTACTTGAAGCTTACGAAAAACCCATTACGATGATCTAATAAAGATGTAAACTTGACAAGAAATTTAAAGAAGATCTAAGATGAAGATTAAGAGAAAATTCAATTAGAAAAAATAACTTGTTGTCTAAGCTATGCTAATCTATCTAGAATTATCTAAAACTCTCTATTCTAAACTAACTACTCCTTTTCTCTCTCTACTACTTAGCTTAAATAGTGCAGCATAATACAAGGCAAAAATCAGGGTTTTTGGGCTGGAAATTACAAAATTGCCCTTACAACTTAAAATTTAGGGAGTCGATATCGTGGTCTGGAAGTTTTGAGACCGCGATCTCGACTCTAAAATTTTAGCACTAATTCCCGAGTCAAGATCGCAGTCTGGAATAGTCGAGACCGCGATCTCGACTGTCTTTCCAGCAATCCTCAATTCCTCAAATTTGTAATTTAGTCCCTTGAGCTTTGTTCCTTTTAGCTTCTAACTTTTAATTTTTAACCTGCACAATATTAACACCATTAAGCACTTAATTGAACTAAGAATTTAACAAAAATTTATCACCATTAATTCAAAAATGAAAAATAAATACATATGAAAGAAATTAACTAAAATCTTCAATTACTTACCTAATTTCGGAATACAGGTTTAAACTATCAAAATGCTATAATTTAGAGGAAAATAACTCTAGTTTACTAGAGTTATCACACCCCTAAACTTAGCATTTTGCTAGTCCCGCGCAAAACAAAGATGAACAATAAATGAAACCTACTAACATTCAAACATTTGAACACCCCCAAAGTTGACGTGACACTTGATGAATCATGGATGAACTTAGAACAATTCAGCGATCTCTCAAGAAATGTTCAACACTACGTGATATGAAAAATATGAATAAATCAATCCAAAATTGAAATTTCATTTTACAGAGAAGCAGAAATTCATTCACTACACAAGATTTCATATCACCAAGCATTGCCATTCTCTAAAAGAATTACCAAAAGTTTTAGTTCTTTTCATTTGAAACATCATTACTTCTCAACTCACAAATATTATAAAGTTAATCAACTTTCTCGACTAAGCATTATGAAAGTAGAAGTTCAATTAGGAATCAACCAAATGTAATTGTCACACATTTCGGGAGTAAAGGCCTCTAACAAGGAATAAGTAATATGAGATCAATGATAAATATTACAAACATTTTCTCCTTAACTTATTGGTATACCAAAAATGCAATTCCTAATGGCTTAATTCGGAGAAACAACATGGGTACATGTCGGAGTCCCGTACTCGCCTTATTACTACTCTAATGGCTTGTTTCGGAGAAACAACATTGGTACATGTCAATCCCGTACTCACCTTATTCCTAAATTTATTTATTTTTCAACTAGCCCTAAACCAAGGAAAAGGAGTAAAATGTACCAAAAATTAATCTCAAATATCAATTATTCACAAGTTAGAAGAACATTCCCTATGCAAACACACGAAATGTTCCAATATTCCTTCTATTTCAATTAACTCATTTCTTTCAAAAAGATAGTTCATCAACCCTATAATATAAATGATTCGATAAGAAACAGCATTTCAAATAAATTTTCCTAAAATTTCAGTACTTCTTTTCAAAAAATAGCAATGCTAAGTTTATGAATTCTTGTATATTGCAAATGAACTACTCACTCACACAAAAATTCTTGAAAATAATCAATCATATACTTCACTCACAAGGTATTGAACATCAAATTTATCATCATTGAGTACTTAATTGATCAACTTTCATCCATTAATCATCCAGTGGCATAAAATATGTAAAATAACCATTTCCAACACAAAAAGATAAACACCCCAAACTTGTCTCTTTTATTCAAGTTGATGAATAAATCATCCTTCCACTCACCCAAAATTAAACATCAATGCAAAACCCAAAAATAACGAAAACTACTTGAACTATGTTCAACTCTTAAGCCTAGAATTAAAATTGAGTAAAAATGTCAAGAGCAACCATGCCATGCATCTTGCCAAGTAAGCTTCAAACAAAATCAATTTCCATTCAACTCATCAACTAATGCAAAGATGGCATCAGCTTAGGGCCCTTAGCCATATTACTCTTATTTGGCAATAACCCAACCTTACCAAGTGTCAATTTAATAATCCAAAAGAAATGTCATTCATAATTCATCAAAATGTAGCACTTGGCATCAGCTTAAGGCCATTAGCCAAACTACTTGAAAGAAAGAAAAAATGAAATACTTCAATTCTAAAATTGAAAATAAAACAAACATAATCTAAAGTAATTAAAAGCTACGGTGCCTAATGAAAACAGCAAAAATCATCAACATCCATCAAATTAATTCAAGAATCAAGGTTGGTCTTTTTCAATGCTGAAACAAGTGGTGGCTTCTTTTCTTTATTCGTCTTGACCTTCTTCTGCATCACTAGGTTGGGCCTTCTCGTGATCATCATCTGCGTCTCCTCCAGTCGCACCTGCGTGGCTAGATCCCTCGTGATGTGTAGTAGCCGCCACTGCGGTGTCCAGCCATTGTCCACGAGGTTCCCCAAAGTGCCATTATGAGGAGATGGTGGCTGAACCCAAGTACCTAATGAAGTCACCCTTAATGCTTCTCCAATGATGGTCAAGTTATTGTGTAACACCACTTGGCTATAAGACCACGGGTATTCCTGCAGATCATTTATCTCTTCTTCACTTACCGGAGCATTGAATACTACACCCGGGGGTATCGGAATCATTGACGTTCTCTAAGGTTGTGGAGGCTGAGGCTGTGGATGTGGCTGAGGCTGGGCAGGTTGCTCCTCTTGGTGGTGCTTCTCATATTCCCTCACCATCCTATAGACATATTCCCTATTGATCCTACCTCTAGGATGTGTCAATAACTCTAAAGGACCAATTGGGCAACCTGCTATGGTGCAAAGATGGTGAATTAGACTAGGGGCGTAAAATATAGGTCATCCTGACCTTCCACTCTTTAGAAACCCTTGTCTAATTAGGTGACCAATATTCACCGGGATCCCAGTCATAATGGCATAGATTAAGAGTACCTTGTCTTTCTGGATAAAGCTCAATGCGTTGGACCCCCAAATACGGCTACTAATGAAATAAAACCACAACTTAGCCACTAATGAGAGTCCTTGACGAGGAAACTTCAATTCCATACCAGAAGAAGCACTCCTAACCCACTCAACCTTCCTATCACAAATGGCATTTTTTATTGCTTCCATGTCCTTATTTTTATTGTTCAAAAATGCCAAATATTGACTAGAAGTTACGAGAGGTATGTTAAAGTACGCAGTAATCAAATCTGCACCAAAATCTACCAAAACCCCCCACTTAAATTGCAATGAAATTTCTTGACTAATTGGGTAGCCCCGGGGTCAACCTGAACATTAAAACCCTCCCAATGCCTCGACCTAATTTGCTCTTCTATATCTCTCCTAGAGCCTTCGTAAATACCCCAATGCATGGTTAGGTCAAAGTTCCTCTCTTTAATTACCTCGTGCTTCTCATTACTCTTAAAAAGTTGTTGAGGCCTATCACTCGAGAATTGAGGTTCAAATTGATCACCACCCCCCAATGGTTGTTCCGAACTGAATGTCCACTTGTCCCCTCTCCGGACAAGTTTTGAATTAATTATGATAGGTTCTGTCTCTTATACACATCTAGATGTGGCACTTACATAAACCCCTCTCGTCATATTCTAACCACAATTCAATCACCAATTCACAAAACTAACCGTCAAGCAAAATTCAACACCAACAATTCACAATCCAAATTTTCAACAATTGTTAAAATAGTTCAACTTAAATACAATTCAAACCAAGAATTTTAACAATTGGATAATTCAAAATTCATCTAGTAAAATTTAGCACCAATTACTTGCCAATATTCCATTAATTGTATCCCAAATTTTCACAAATTAATCCACCAATTCCACACTTGTCTTCAAAAATGACTAATCACAACTAATAATTCAAAGAAAGATATTACCCGTTCTTTTTGGAGTTGAAATTTTTCCAAGAATTGCCCTTTGTAGAAATCTTCTTTGGAACCCAAATTCTTCTTCAAATCTTCAAAAACATGGTTGCTGTGATGTTCCTATTGAAAAACAAAGTGAAATTAGTGGTGGTTATGGAGTTTTTTGATGAATTTTGGTGGTGAAGAAGAAAGAAGAATTGGGGTAACTTTGGGGTTAGGGTTTTCGAAAAAGAGAAGAGAAGTGGAGAGGTTTTGTGAGAAAAGAAGAAAGGATTCGTCTTTTAAAAAGTTTCTGGAGTTCGAGACCGCGATCTCAAATTTTTGAGATCGCGGTCTGAACTGAGTGAAAATAAGGCGTTGCAGGAGTCAGAGTTGAGACCGCGGTCTCAAATTTTTGAGATCTCGGTATCAACTCGGCCCCAAAATAGCCTTTGCAGAAGTTCACAGTTGAGACCACGATCTCAAATTTTTGAGATTGCGGTCTCGAGCCACATTTCTGCAAAGTGAAATTTTTTTTTTACACTTAGCCAGATTTGCTTCACTCTTGACCGTTTTTCTGCATTTGCAAGGATAACCTACAAGCAAAAAAAATTCACAAATTAGGATGATAATTTTTCACTCATTCTTTAGCACCATTTATTTTCATAAAACTCAATTCTTTTTCTCTAATTCAAACCAATCTACTCAAAATTAAAAATCACACCGAAGGAAAATAATAAGAACTAAATTAAGAGATTTGGGCTGCCTCCCAAGAAGCGCTCTTTTATAGTCACTAGTTTGACTATGGCATGACCCTCATTCTAAGTAATTGAGGATGAATGATCCTCCCTTCCCTTTTGGTTTCCACGGAAAAAGTTTGATCCATTTTTTCTTCATGATTAAAGCTTGATTTTCGGGTTTTCCATGCACAAGTCCTTTCTTTCAAGCCTTAGCCATTGCTAGTGCCCCAATTAACATTTCCAATTGTTTCTCAAACCATTTTATTTTCTTTTTATGCCTTCTTAATTTCTTGATATCACCATTGTGCTTATTCTTTGCAAAACTCTCTTCATTCTTCATCAACACACATCTTTTATCGGGTGGTTTCTCTTTCAATTCATTTCTCAGATTTTCCTTTATTTCCAACACTTGCTTGAGCGAATTGACTTGGCTCACTTCATTTTCCTCTTCATTTATACCTAGCTAGGATAGAATTAAGAGATTGATTAGCACATTTCTCTTCAACAATGGGAATATTGTCATTATATTCAAACACATCAAATTCAATTGATTTATTTTCAACTCGTAAGATCAACTTCCCTTTGTGCACATCAATTAATGCATGAGCGGTCGACAAGAAAGGCCTCCCTAAAATCAATGGAATCTCACTCTCTTCACCCGTATCTAGCACAAAGAAATCAACGGTTAATACCAACTTTTCAACTTGTACAAGCACATCTTCCAACAAGCCATATGGTTTCCTCTAGATAAATCCGCCAATTGAAGTGTGATATTAGTTGGCTTGACGTTGTTGATCCCTAACTTGTCATAGATGGCCTTTGGCATGATATTTATGCTTGCCCCAAACCACAAAGTAATCTATGCCATGTTTTTCCTCCAAAATTCACCGGTATCATAAAACTACCGGGATCCTTGAGTTTAGGGGGCAACCGCCTTTGAACAATGGCACTACATTGGGCATCTAGGCATACTTTCTCATCATCATCCCACTTTCGCTTCCTTGCCAAAAGATCCTACACTAGATATGAAACGAGCATAGTTGGGCATCTTGGTGAGGACATCAATCAAAGGAATGTTGACATTAATCTTTTTCAACACATCCAAGAAATGGGTGAATTGCTTCTCTTTTTCCTCCTTTCTTGGATCAATGAGTCTTTGAGGGTATGGCACTTTTATTGATGGATCTATCTTCAAAGGTTCCTCCACATGCTTCTTCTTGGATACCTTGATCTCATTCCTTTGCTCCTTCTTGGCTTCATCATCAACTACTTCTTCTTCAATTTCAACTACCTTGGACTTTTGCTCTTTGCTTCCTTCCTCCACCTTTTTCTTCTCCTTAGATTCAACCAATTCTTTTCCACTCCTTAGGGTTATGGCATTGCATTGCTCCTTGGGGTTTGGAATAGTATCACTAGGAAATGCCCCAATAGGCTTGTCATTATTCAACCTTGCCAATTGTCCCAATTGAAGCTCCAAATTTCTTGTTGAAGCCTTCAAATCCTCATAATCTCTTTTATGCTCTTCGGTCTTCCTATCCAATTCCCTTCTCAAATACTTGGCTTCTCTTCTCCAACCTTCTTCACCCAAATTATCTCTAGGAGCATATTGATCATGGTACATGGGTTAGGAAGAATTTACATTTTGGAACGGAGGTCTTTGTTGTTGGTTTTGAAAAAAAGGATTGGGAGAATTTTGATATGAGTTGGGTTGGAAATTTCTTTGATGTGGTGGTTGATAAGGTCTAGATGAGGAATTCGGGGTTTGAGTGTGTTGGGCATTTTGAGGTGGAGGATTTGGTTGGTAAGAAGGGTTGGATTGGTTGTTGGTATTACTCCATGAGAAATTTGGGTGATTCCTCCAAGACGGATTATACGAGTTCCCATAAGCTCCGGATTGGTTCCTTGAAAATGAAGATTGATTAGTCGCATAATTGACTTGCTCATTAGCCCCATATGGCATTTCACAATTCCCATTGGCATGGCCGCCTCCACAAAAATGACATGTCATGTTTGGTTGAGTTGGAGACAGAAATCATAGTATTCACACTACTAGGTTTCCCTAGATTCTCCAACGCCTTTGCCATGTTATTCATCACATTCATGAACATGCTTTGTTGAGCTAAAACGGGCGTCTTGCACGTTAAGATTCAACGTTCCACTACTTGCATTTGCTTGATTAGCTTGATGTTGAACCACCGGTGGAGTTATCGGTCCATGATGGTAGTGGTTGTATGCCATCCTATTTAACAACTCTTGAGCTTCTTCCAGAGTCTTGTATGAGATAGAACCGTCGGCAGAGGCATCTACGATGGATTTCGTCTCTTGAAGTAGACCATTATAGAACGTTTGAACTTGAAGCCACAAAGGAATGGCATGATGTGGGCATTTTCATAACAATTCTTTGAATCTTTCCCAAGCTTCCCCAAGGCTTTCACCAACATCTTGTTTGAATGATGTAATCTCATTCCTTAACTTAGCAGTTCTTGCGGGAGGAAAATACTTCGCCAAGAATTCTTGAGCTAGTCAGAAGGTTCCAGGTGGTGAATGTTCCTTGAGCATGGGATTGCAACCACGACTTCGCTCTATCACGAAGAGAAAAAGGAAATACCCTCATCCGAACACAATCCGGATGTACTCCATTAAACTTAAATGTGTCCAAGACTTCTTCAAAATTCATAAGATGAGTGTATGGGTCCTCATTTGGTCCACCTCCGAACAAAGCATGGGCTTGGAGCATTTGGATTAGGCCGGGCTTAATTTCAAAATTGTTGGCTTGCACGGGCATCCGTGCAATGCTTGAGTTCGCCCCATCAAAATTCGGTAAAGCATACTCCCTCAATGGCCTTCCATTCCCATTCATGTCATTTCCATTCCTATAGCCACCCATTCCATTATTTCCACCTATCTCTTCTTCTTCGTTCTCCATGTTCACATTCCCTTGTTGAGCATTAGCATGTGCCATTTCTATCCTTTCTTGTTCTTGTTGCACCCTTCTCAACCTTCGAATTTGTCTGAGCTCTTTCTCCTTTTCCTATGGCTGTGTCTAAGCAAATGAATGGCTCTTGAGTACTTCTTACCATGCACTACACAACCAAGGCAATTAGTCAATTGGAATTCCTTGGTTGTTAGTGCATATAAAGATCAACAAAATTAAAAAGACTAAATGTTACTAATCTAGAGTGTATAATTATGACACGAAAAATAAAGCGCTGATATTGCCAATTAGATGTGATAAGAGACAATTAGATAGATTTAATTTCTTGATGCCAAACTAGGAATGTTAAAAGAACTAGCATTTACATTATAAAAGATTTTATAATTGCTATCACTCATTGATGTGGGAACTAAAGTATACGGTTGTCAACTAGTAGCAAGGGAAGTAGGGATCGTTCCCACAAGGATTGTCGATTGCAATTACCAAGGTTTTAAAGGTAAATGTGTAGTTAAGCTAAATCAATTAGTGGATGGAAGAACTATTCTAATAAAAGCTATAACTTCAATTCTCACTTAATTTAATCTAATTAAGTCTAAGATTTAGAACAAGTGCATAAGACGATCAACTAAAAAGACCATAAAGCAATAAAAATTGATCACTAAAGCATTCATTTCTAAAGTAGAAATTAGAGAAAGATCACCTAGGAAATTAAACATCTTTGAATTTTTCAATTGAAATTACAGAGACCCACTAAGAATTAACTAGAAACTAAAGCTAGATTTTGAAAATTCTTAAATAGAAAGCAAGAAATTGATAAGGACACCAATTTCACTAAAAATCCTAAATTAAAAGCAAAGAAATTTTTAAGAGAAATAGATGAGAAAGCAATTAAAAATTATATCTACTTGAAGCTTACGAAAAACCCATTACGATGATCTAATAAAGATCCAAGCTTGACAAGAAATTTAAAGAAGATCTAAGATGAAGATTAAGAGATGCTGTCAATTAGAAAAAATAACTTGTTGTCTAAGCTATGCTAATCTATCTAGAATTATCTAAAACTCTCTATTCTAAACTAACTACTCCTTTTCTCTCTCTACTACTTAGCTTAAATAGTGCAAGCATTATACAAGGCAAAAATCAGAGTTTTTGGGCTGGAAATTACAAAATTGCCCTTACAACTTAAAATTTAGCGAGTCGAGATCGTGGTCTGGAAATTTTGAGACCGCGATCTCAGCACTAATTCCCGAGTCGAGATCACGGTCTGGAATAGTTGAGACCGCGATCTCGACTCTCCTTCCAGCAATCCTCAATTCCTCCATTTTGCAATTTAGTCCCTTGAGCTTTGTTCCTTCCAGCTTCTAACCTTTAATTTTTAACCTGCATAATATTAACACCATTAAGCACTTAATTGAACTAAGAATTTAACAAAAATTATCACCATTAATTCAAAAATGAAAATATAAATACATATGAAAGAAATTAACTAAAATCTTCAATTACTTACCTAATTTTTGAATTTAAACTATCAAAATGCTATAATTTAGAGGAAAATAACTCTAGTTTCCTAGAGTTATCAAGCTTCACTCCTGGGGAGAGACTTTTCTTGTATAGGCTTTCACTTGGGAAGACTTTGGCTTTGCCCCTTAGACTGCATGAGATGTCCAAGGATGTGTTTTTAAGCCTCAATACAGTAGGACTCGTTCCTATAAGTAAGATGTAGTTTGAAAAGTCTTTACATGGAAAGACGTAGTCTCTGCATCTGGAGGGCGATACGACCTTGGAAGGTTATGACCCCAGAAGAATGATACCATCCTGGATGATTTTAGCAGCGCTTAACCGGAGAGTGTGAGTAAGTCTTCTACCTGGAAGAACGTGAGTAGTAAGTGACCACATGAAGTATCAGTACAGCATAACCTTAGGGATGTAAGCAATTTTTCTACCCTGAAAGGTGTGGAGTTATAGGAATCCTGAAGGTACAAGTAAGGCGTGACTCCGAAAGGTGTCTAATAAGCTCAACCCAGAAAGGCACTATACAAGTCTTCCATCTCAATGGGTATAAAGTGAGAGAGACCTTAGAAGGTGTAGGTAAGTCATGATTCCAGAGGATGTGAGTAGAGTTCAACCACGGAGATTGTGAGGAAATCTTCTACCCCGGAGGACGTGATCAGTAAGGAGAGAGTGCAAGCTATGCATGACTCTAAGGTTATCAATAAGTTCAAGCTGGGGGTTGTGATCAAGTCTTCCACCTTGGAGGCTATGAGTTGAGAGCAATCCCAAAAGACACAGGCAAGGTATAATCCCGGAGGGTTTAGCTAGGTTTAACCTCGGAAGGTGTGAGCAAGATTTTTGTCTTGAACGATAGAAGCGATATTGGGAAACTACTTCTTTGCATTTGTCGGTGTTGCACCGATGAGTTTTACGCGTGCTAGGTGCCATTACTTATGATGACTTTTAATTTAGTTTCCCATAGACGGTGCTAAATATTGATGTTAAAATTTGCTCAAAACTAAGTCCAAGCATAATTCAATCCAGTACTTAAGTAAAGGTCCCGCACTTAGTACCCACATTCGGAATACCTAAGAAAAAAATATGAGGCTGTGTTTTCCAAGATAAGCTCTGATGCTCAAGTGAGTTACTTTAGACAACAGAAAAATTCAAAGAGAATTCAGAACTAATGAGAATGAAAAAGTGAATATTTTGAATCAGACCTGCTATTTCAATATTTATACCTAGGGTTGATAGGTTGGGTCAATCAATGATTTTTATGTTTTTATTTGACCCATTTAAGCCTACTTTGGCTGTGAGATAAAATTACTAAAATGCCCCAAGTGAAGATGGACCTAGAGCCACATGTATATTTTTTAGTGGGCATATAATTTTCGCATCATCAATCTCAAATATAAGGGACCAAATTATAGTTTATCCGTTTGAATAAATTATAAGGAAGAGCATGTTCCAGGCATTAATTGTGAAAATGTACTAATTCGTATATACAATACACTACTACTTTTTATACATAATGTACTTACGTGAGGTAAATATTTAGGTAGGTTTGGTATTTGACCCCACTTGTAGATATTCTAGTGTGGATTAAATCTTATGAAATATATGACATTAGCTGATATAAGTAAAATTTCGTAAGATGATTAAATTTTGATCGCAAGATCTACATGTGGGGTAAAAAATTAAATCTATCTAAGTATTTTCCTTTACATGAAATGTAAATAATGAAAACAATATATTTTCCCTTACATGAAATTTAAATAATGAAAACAATGTATTTACATAAATACATAATGTATTGAAGTGACTTCACGTTGCACCTCCCAACTTGAACATGTTTCTGAATTTGCACCCATAATTCAATTTTGGACATATTATACTTGAAACTCTCATATTTATTCTATTATAATATAATTTGTAACACAGTTATAAAAATTAGCGGATGTTGTAACCTTGAGCATCACTCACCTAAAGCGAAACATTTATTAAATTTTTTAACACTGTTAAAATTTTGATTGTTAGTGCAAAGTGCGAATTGATCATAAGTCAAGACATGGAAAGTGAAATTAGTCATACTATCTTAATCTGTACAAACGGCACTCAACAAGTGCATAGAATACGTATACCTAATATCTGTCAAATAAGATGGTAATGATGCTAAAATTGGACTAAAGTAAGATAAATTTTAGAGCATGTGGTACAATATGTGTTCAAAATTAAAATATAGGATACAAATTCAAAATCGAGTATAAATTAAGGATACAAAGTGAAGTAAATCTAAGTGTATTTGTTTATAAATAATAGATCAAATGTCCTGAATGGTTACTCAACTATTCTAGAATCGCCGATATGGTCACTGAATAATTTTTTTGGCTTAAATGGTCAATTAACTTTTTAAATGCGTCTAATTACATCACTTCGACTATTTGCTCTGTCAAATGCTTTGTTTGCCTAAATTTGTGCATTTCACGTGGATTTCAACTTGATAAAATTGTCTAAAAGAATACTTAAATCAATAACTCACCTAACTTTTGAACTTACCTTTCGCCTTCCCTCGCAACCTGCCCTCCCCCTTATTCTCTTCCCTTCGTTGCCTACCTACTTCTCCTTCCTCTTTTGTGCTCCTTTTCTTCCACATTTCTCCATCTCCCTTTTAGAGACCTACCACTTCCCTTACCTACTTTGCCTGTCTTCTCCTACTCAACTCCTACCATTTGTCCCTGCTATATCGCTTCCCATTCCCTTATACACATCTAAGATAGACATACATTAGACAGGTTCCTTCACCCTACTCATGCCATCTATTCTTATACTCATCTAGATTTGTATTTCTTTACCAACTCCCCTCCTTCCCACCTACTCACCTTGCCTCTTCAGTCCTATTCTTCCCTTCCTTAGCCCTCTATTATCATCCTTTCCCAACGCACTACTCTTTCCCTCCCTTTTTCGTCCCTTCTCCAGCTATTTTGCAATTGTTGATGATTAAAGATGATGACTTCATACTTCATTGGTATTGCAACTGTCATTTGGTTTTTTAAATAGTTATTGCTATTGTTTTTTTTTAGTAACTTTTTTTTTTATTTTTTTTTGGATGTTGTTTATGAAGTAATGATTTTACAATAAGTGCTTTCTGGTGTTATCTATACTATTATAAAAGTGTGAGTTGTGTTTTTCCCTCAAGTATATCATTCCCTTTCTTTCTTTTTTGATCTACCTAATTTGCCCATAATTGAAGAAATGACAACTTAAACATGCATGTAGTTATGAAGGACTCTTCTAACCTACAAGATATCACATATTATATTAATTGATATGTGAATTATTAATTGTGTAATGAACGTGTGGGGGACGTTTATAGTGGTAATCTCTAATGTTATGCGGAATCCCTTTTCCACTACATTACTTTATGTGTTTTTTGCGCTACATTATTTTGTTTCCATTGCAAACCTTTTATATTTCGAGTGGTTCTTTATTTTCGGAAAAAATAAATTAGAAGAACATCATCACCACGACAAATCCAAGAGAGCGGAAATATTAACAAAACTGATCGTGCTAATGAAGGCCGTGTCGCTCATGATTTCAATGAAATACCAAAATTGATCAAATAAAGAATTCAAATACAATTGGAATTTTATTGTTCGCAGGAAACTTACGCTAACTTTAATAGAGCTCACCTGAACAACTTTATGTAATAGATAACAAATAAAATACAATCTATTGAGATAAGAATCTGTTATTAGATAACTATTGCAATTGTTTTGCACAACAATGATACCTTGACAAAATTGGACTTTCAATAAAATTAATATTGCTTTAAATTTAAAAATAATTTATTCCTCTTTCAAACTTTAAAAAAATTAACTGATCAAATCAATATACGAAGAAACTAGACTTTCAAGTGACTCCAGTATTGAGATTAAGGATACTTTGTGTTACAACAAATTTTAACGATAATAGAACATGATAAAAATTAGAATTTCAATCAACCATGCAACTAGAAATTATAGTTTTTCACAAATAAAATTAATTTTCATGATAATAGAAGAGTCCAACTCTAATTCATCCATTACTTAATAGTATCAATCAGGAACAGAATATCACAAAACTCTATTTCATTTACTCATATAAATAAACTTATTCATTATTAAAAATAAAACACTTCAGTACCCCAAACATCACCATCGTGTCCGTGCATCTTCACACCCTGAGCTTTAAACTAACAACAATGAAGTCATAATAATTCTCAAAGCCAATTTCAAAACATGTCATACAAAATTATTACTCTTCAAATTTTAAGAATTTGATGATGTTATTAATCTTTTTCTATAGGAAAAATGGCTACTTTACCAATTACTCCAACAGCTGAAATTGCAACCAAATCATAATAATTCAACTATCAAAGTTATGATTTTATGTCTCAGAGAGATTAGATTATATGAATAAAACAAATCAAGGATGAGAAAAATCATTCTTGCTGATGAATAGGTAAGTTTTCGTCAGATTTATAAATATTTCATAATCAATATTACAATTATCTCTTTTTTGAAAATTTCATATAATTCTTCTCGCAAATACAAATTATGAGGCAAAGAAGATAACTCACATACAGAGCTCGAAAAATAGAATACATGTCTATGTATTTATCATGATCAGTTTAGTGTAAATGAATGAGGCAAAGAAGATAACTCACATACATAGCTCGAAAAATAGAATCTATCATGTCTATGTATTTATCATGATCAGTTTAGTGTAAATGAATGAGGCAAAGAAGATAACTCACATACATAGCTCAAAAAATTCAGTTGCATGTCTATGTATTTATGACTGATCAGTTTAGTGTAATTCAATTAATCGTTGCTCCAGTACCTTCCACTGAATTGTGTCAGTATATGCATGCTTAATTGTGTAATTTATGATTGCTAAATTGAATATGAATATGAATCGACCACGCTAAGGTGCTTATTGTCACGTAATTTATTTTTAACTGGACAAGAAAGAAACTAAATTCATCAAATTTGAATCAAGTTGAATGAGGTACCCGAAGTTTACGAAATTAGATTATTAACAAGGAAATGGTGTTGCATGTCAGTATCATTCTGTATTACGGAAATTGCCTAACTTCTCTAACCAATCCGGAGAAATTGAATCTACAAAAAACTATTGTTAAAAAGGTATTAATGCCCTTATTTATATTTGTTTAATGTTCTCGATATTTCTAGTCACTATCACTACCAATTTGCAAGCTATTCTAACCTTAACGAAAAAAAAAACCATTTCTTTCTATTAGCATTTAATGTGGCATCCTTTATACATAAAGGCTTATTAAAAAAATAATAATTATAAAAATAAAAACATAAATAAAAAACTAAAAATAATCTATAAGCAAGTAACAAACTGAATAAGTTATACATTATTTTATGGAACAAGAATCATAACTCTATTGTTTGGAGATATAATTAAATAGTTTCTTTAACATTGAAGCCAAACCACACTTACATCATATCAAACATGTAAGTTAATTTTTTATGTAAGGTTAATATGGTATGTCTATCTTTGTTGTTGATGTGATTTCAATCTGAATAGAATAAAAAAAAAAAAAAGCAATATAATAGAGACCCAAAAAATAATAATTGCATATATTAATAGCTTTTCCTAGATGAGTAAAGAAAAATTAACATATTCCAAATCTTAAACCTTTGGTTTGCTTGAATACTTAATTTTGCACACTGAATTTCAATTTTGAACATTTTATACCCTTAACTCTCATATTTGTCAAACTTTAGCCACTTTTTGAATTCTGTTAAAAAAGTTAACAGAATTTTTATGTTTTCACACAAAAATATTGTTGTACATAATGCTGAATTTGTCGTACACACGAAAAACTTTCATTAAATTTTTAGATGGTGTTAAAAAAAGATTTGAAGTGGGATGAATTTGATAGTTCATGGTGCAAAGTGTCCCAAATTAAAATTTGAAATGTAAAGTGGGAATTAGATATAAATTAAGGAGTGTAAAATGAAATTAATCCTTGATAAATTTATTTGATGGGAAGAAGAATAAAACTTAACAATAAATTATGTGAGTGTTCATCATTTTAAAGCCACATTATGCATCCCTAGCCCACTTTAACATCCAAAAAAAATTTGAAAGAACTAATGATTATTAATGTTGATTAATTTTGCCTTGACAAAATGCTCATACAACAATTAAAAACAAAGGTTGAATTCTTTTATATTCGATGCACTCGTAATAATTTTATTTAATGTAGTTTAGTATTTTTCTATAAATACATTGATTTGATGACTTTATGATCTTAAATAAGATTTTCCATCTACAATGTTTATTAAGGTGTGTTTCTACATTTTAAAAAAATATATATATTTATAGGTGTGTTTCTACATTCTAAGAATCTTAGTAGAGTAACTAAATTTGCATTCTTAATACAAACATTTTCAAGTTGTAAAATGTAGTTCTATGAACCATACGTACAACGTTAATTAGATCTATACAAGATATTGCCGTTTAATTGAAATGATTAATATACCTAACAATTATAGTCTATTAAGATTATTAAAATCTGTTTGTTTTTCAACATAAGATATTATTGTTAATATTTCCGCTCTCAAGTTAGTACAATAATATATCTAATGGTTATAATATTAAAAACTGTTGTCCCAGAAAGCAACCTAAGAGGGGGGTGAATTAAGTTGTATCTAAAACAAACCTTTTTATGCACCAAATAAAAACTTAAGCACAAATGAATACAATAGATATTCAACAATTTAAGATTAAAAAACAAATAAGAATATTGACATTAAGATGTCAAACCAAGACACATCTAGCATCTCAAGCTTGGAGGTTACAACTACAAAGAGCTTCTTACAAGGCAACTACCAAGTTCTCAACTTGAGTTTAGCCACTAAAAGTCTCTTCAAAGTAGGTGAGACAATAACCTCTTGTACACAAATGAGGATCACTCTTGCTCACACTAATTTCCTTTAGTTGAGCCAAGAGTTTTACACTCACAACCTCCCTTTGTTACGGTTGTTATCTCTCCACTCTTACACTTGAATAACTATTACACTTTTAAGCTCCTTTCACAAAACTACCTACTGTATTACAACATTTGTACCCACTATTTCTCCCAAACAGCTCAAGAATTACTTGTAATCAATGTAGAAGTCTCTTTTTATTTAATTCAGGCTTAGGGGTATTTATAGTTGCCCAAAATCTGCTTCCAACAACTTTCTAAAGGCTATTTTCTATTTATTGGAAAACTAGCCGTTGGACCTTTTGGACAGCCGCAGCAAACTTCTGCGTCCAACGCTGCGTCCGTTCTCTGACGGTGTTCGTTCGGACATCCGAGGATGCGTCCGAACATGCGTCCGATCGAAGCAAAGTCTTCTGGAATGTGATCGGACGCTGTTCTTCGTCCGAGACTGCTTCAATATTCTTTGTGTCGGACGATTACCATCGTCCGAAACTTTGTCTTCTGGACAGCCATTTACGTCTGTGGAGTCTTCTGGTTGTTTTGTTTCAGACGATCATTTGCGTCCGAACCTACCTGTTTTTCTGCACACTTGTTTTCAAACCATTAGTGCGATTTGGTCATCATCAAAACATGATTAACAAAACTGGGGTTCAACAAAAACATCCTTGAAAAATTTAATTATGGTGATAAATCACTGATAATACAAACTTTTACCATTAATGCTACAAGTTTTAATTTATTCAAAAGGGTTATAATAAATAGAGATATAGTCTTAGAAAAATTAAGGAATACATATAGAATAGTCATAAAAAAATTAAGAAACAAAATAACATGAGACTTATCAGTTACCATGGCCTATAACTCGAATAATATGCCATGGTCGCAATGATATACTATAAGGTGGGATTGAATGAAGGCATGTAAATTTTTGGGTAGAAAGTTCTCTTCCAGTCAATTTTGTTGAAGTGTGAAAACCTAAATATCTATCCCATTTTCTTTATTAATATATTAATAAACTATTCACCAAGCTTTATGTGATTACATATAGAGTTAATAAGATAGTTAGCATAAAAGATTTTAATTATAAATGAGAGGTATATGAAAATACAAGCAAGGCAATGAGAATAAATTTGAGGAATCAAATTAATTGTTAATAAGCCGAAATAGTAATTTTTAAAAAAATTATAGATTTAGGATCAAGTTATGTAGATCTATATTTGAGACAAGATCACACCATAAGAAAAGTAGGTTTTTGATATTAATTCTCCCCCAAAAAACATTTAAAATAAAAATAAGTTAAAATTTATGATAATCATTTATGAAAATTTGTTTGAAGCAAGACCATACCAATAGATTCAAAAAAACAAAAAAATGACAATTGCACAATGTTGATTTTCCAAATCCTTTATAAGAAAAATAGATTTTCGTGGTTAGTTCGCCCAAAAACAACATAATAAAATAAAATATTGGCCAATTATTAAAGAAATAAAGAATGTAGTCTCTTCATGATATTGTTGTAAACGAACCAGAGCAAAAAATAAAGAAATAAATGCTTTTTAGATGTAGTGAAATTTATAGGTTTATAATCAATATCGAGTTTTTCAAAAAGAAAAATAAAATAAAATAATTTTTCTATTAGGTTTAGTTAAATTAAATAGACTTATATTTAATTATATGTTAACAATTGTATTTTGTCAAGTCTGAATGCTTGTAACTACACTTCTTTTATTTATCAAGTAACCATGATCTTGGTTCTTAAGATTAATTTATATATAAGTGTTTGCAATTCTGGATTCAATATTACTTAATGTTATCTTATGTGCTAAATGTAATAATTGAGATATAATTAGAGTGCGTGACTTCTCCTACACCAAAAAAACCATGGCAATGGTGAAACAAAAAAATATACATATATATTAGGTTAGTTTAGGGGTAAGTAGCGGTTAATCGATCGGTTAAACGGTCAAATAATTCGGTCAAAATTTGAAAACGAATCATAAAATTTTTAGCCAATTTCAATTTCAAATTGAATTCAAAATAAAATCCGGTTAATCAAATTCGAATTCGGTAATTAGTCTTAAATTTGGTTAACCATATTCGCTAGACCAATGACATTAGACTAAAATTCTTTAGACAAAAACTAAAAAAGCTATTTAATTCAATCTAACTAACAATAAATAATTCATAATTTCATATTATCAAAAGTATATTCTATTTTAATGGATGAAATGTTTTCTTATACCATATATATATATATATATATATATTGTATCCGTATACGTATATTTGAATTCGTGTGTATATATATAAAATCATTTATGTGACTATATTGTACTAAAAATTCATTGGAAGGTCTTGATTTCTTCAAACACCGAATTGAATTAGAAAATCAGTTAATTTTGAATTCAAAATTCAATTTTAAATTAGTAATCGATTTCTGATTTCAGAACTCAATCGAACCAATTTATGAACCGAATTTTGAATAACCAATTTGAAATGTTAATATAAAAGTGAAAGCGGTTACGAATTCGATTAAGGGGATTCATGCTCACTTGTAAATTAGTTTACAAATATAACAAAATAGATATCTATATTCATGTTCTATCTGTTTTTTCCTTAAAGTGTTTCTTCATTTTTTGATCTACCTAATTTACCCATAATTAGAAAAACATGCATGTATTTATGATGGACAAATAGGTACAAATATTACATATTTTATATTTTACTAGAACTCATCTAATTCATGGCAGAAGACTCTTTCATTGCTAATTCATGACAGAAAACTCGTGTCATAGTAATCAATATTTATGTGATTGATATTTAACTAGGACTCTTTTAAATCAATATGAATTAAAAATTCCTTTTGCAGTAATCAATATTTATGTGATTGGTATTTAACTAGGACTCTTCTAAATCAATGTGAATTAAAAATTCCTCTAGTATTGCCGGCAGTAGCAAAAACCCTAGCTCATGATGTTGAAAAATCAAATAGATGAGTTCAATTTTGAGAATTCAATATGTGAAATTTAATAGTACTTAGTGAATGCATTCAACGTCTTTTTATTCATTTGGTTCCACTTAATCAAAGGAGCACTTCATAATTCTATTGAATATCCGCATAACTTGACACTTTATGGCAAAAAGATGAATTCTTTTTTAGGCAAAAGTTATGATTTTAGGCTTGAAAGCTGATTTGCATATGCTTAATATCAGAGTGTGCATTACAATTTTTTAACAAGCTTCATCCACTCTAATTTTGCTTCCATTGTTTTTTATCCCTACTGCAGTAATGGTTAACGATAGGTACCTATCTCCATTATCACAAAGTCAACCCAAAGCAAACATATTATTTATCCATAGAGTATCTACGAGGTCGAGCTTTGACTAATGCAATTGGAAACCTTGACATCCAAGATGCATATTATGATTCTTTAAAGAAATTGGGTCATGAACTAGAGGAAATTGTTGAGCAGGTTAATGAACTTTGATAACTTTACTACCTCTTTTCTTACTTTTGAAGTTTGGTTATGAAAATGTGGCTATATAGACATTTGTATAGTCAATCGGCATTTGTTATTACCAAGTTTGCTCATTTCCAACTGATTTCCAATTGGGTAACTCACCTCATGTAATCTTATGTGACTTCAAAGGCGGGAAATGGCTCTTTCAATTTTCTCGGAGCTGATAAATGTTGCTTGACAGTTGTTGGGTTCACGGTTAATTATCCTCAGACAAATAATCATTACTTGAGGCTATAAAATCTGAAGTTGATAGGAACGACCTATTTCCTACAACAACTATATAAAGATTTTTGGATGAAATTGACATAAAAGATTCTCATTCACAACAGGGATTATTGCTAGACAAGCTTTTAGCTAGAGAAGTCAAATCTTCTGTTACTGCTTGATGATTCTCTAAATCATGATGCTCTTTTTTTTTTTTTTAATCAAACGCCCAAAAGGTGGGCAGAACTTTTATTTATTTTATGATTTATTACAATATCGAAGGTTAGGGCAGCCCCTAGCATCTAGCCGAACCAGACCTTTTATAGAGCAAGGAATGGTATTGTGCTCGTACTCCACATACATTGGATTTGCAATAGCTTCATTAGCTAATCTATCAGCAACTTGATTAGACTCTAAAAATATGTTTCTAATTATATCTCAATTATTACATTTAGCACATAAGATACTGTCTCTTATACACATCTAGATGGCGTACGAGATACAAGGTAATGGCTGACTAGGATGAGTGAATCAATCTCGACCTCCAATGGGTTAACCCGCAACCTGTCAGATGCTAGAGCTTGAGCCCAGGTTCAAGTGCCATTACCTCTGCTTGCAAGATGGTTTCACTGAAAATAAGCTGTCTCTTATACACATCTAGATGTGTATAAGAGATAGGCAGGTGGTGGTGTCATGCCATTCCCGGATTACCTTTAGGCGCCATCAACATTTAATTTGAAGCACCCCTGGAGGAGGGCATTCCATCTTGGTGGTCAAATGGGAATGATTTCCTCCAGGGCTGTCTCTTATTGAAAGCAAATGTCCCGTGAGAGAAGC
Source organism: Cinchona pubescens (assembly GCA_025175665.1). Taxonomy (NCBI): domain Eukaryota; kingdom Viridiplantae; phylum Streptophyta; class Magnoliopsida; order Gentianales; family Rubiaceae; genus Cinchona; species Cinchona pubescens. The sequence continues at coordinate 1,852,988 of JANKKI010000049.1, read as the reverse complement.
AATTCATCAGCTGTGCTTTCTCTAGTGAAGGGGTGAATTGAGGAAATATTCACTAAATATGAGTTGATCTAGTTTACGGTCAGATGAATGAACCATCGGGAGCTCGTATGAGAGTTGGTTTGACTGCCCTAACTATGGCGGAATATTTCCGAGATGTTAATATACAAGACGTACTTCTATTTATCGACAATATTTTCCGTTTCGTCCAAGCAGGATCCGAAGTCTCGGCCTTATTGGGTAGAATGCCTCTCTGCTGTGATGTTGGCAATGATGCGTGCAGCACTACTTATTTTTCCATCAAACACAGCCATGTTCCTAGCTTTCCATAAGAACTAACAAATTATACAAGGGAGGATTTTGTGGATTTGCCCAATTGTGGAAGAGTGGCTGCAGTTTGATGGAAATGAGCTAAGCTTGTCTAAGATGGTCGTTGAAGGTGCGATCATCACCTCTAGCCAAGTTTCAAAAAAGTACCAAACTTGGCGTGAGATAGGGCAGCCCACAAATAGATGATCCAAGGACTCTTCATGACAACAATAGTAGCATTTGGAGACTAAGGAAAATCCGATTGTTATCAAAATATCATCTAGTGGCAGTCTCCAAATATTTAGCAATTTCCACATGAAAATGGAGATCTTCACTGAGTCTCCCATCCCAAATCATTTGTCTAGAAAAGTCCGCACCGTTCATGCATATGTCGTTCAGACTGAAAAGGAATTTCAGTAGCAGAACCTGTCTCTTTGTCTCTTATACACATCTAGATGTTCTACCTTGTGGTAAAGAGGTCCGTATAAGGTCCAAGGATCAATAGGCTGGAGGGCATCAGGCCATGAATGACTTCAATGATTGTCTACATGCATGCGGCTTGGTGGACTTACCTTTTCAAGGCTGTAAATTCAGAAGAAGTTTGCCAATTGCCGCTCCAACTCTTTAATTACTGATTACTGCAAAAGGAATTTTTAATTCATATTGATTTAAAAGAGTCCTAGAACATGCTTGATCAGAATTACCTATCGTTCCACTGTCTCTTATACACCATCCATGATGGCAGACGAGGTTCCTCTCTCCAGGAGCTGTCTCTTATACACATCTAGATGTGTATAAGAGACAGCCCCTAGATCATCCACAATTGGAAAGTGAGTGAAAGAACCTAACTTGCCTCGGCTGCATCAACCAAGGGATGCTGCCTTCTTTGATAGGTAAAAGAAGCTTTTGGACTCCAAAAAGCTGGCTGGAGGATTTCTCAAACCGTGCTAAGAAGCTCATTAAGTGTCGAATGGATTTGGTTTCTCCTTTTGTGAAAATGATAATATCATCTGCGAAGGCCAAGTGGGAGGTAATTGGACATTGTTGCGGGAGTGAATAAGCTGAGATTTTACCTCGTGAACTTTTGCCTTTAATCCTGTGAAAATGTCTCCAACATTAATGTGAATAAAAGGGTGATAAGGGATCTCCTTGACGAACCCCTCTAGTGGATTTAAAGAATCCTTTGGGTGCTCCATTCATGAGTACGAAAACCAACATTCCTCCAAAACGTTCTTGATGAGGGTAATCAAGAGAAAGCACAGCTGATGAATTGCTTCTCTCACGGGACATTTGCTTTCAACTCTTACAAACAAAACCTAAGAGAATCTTGGCGGTCAAATGGGAATGCCCTCCTCCAGGATGCTTCAAATTAAACGTGGATCGCCTCCACACATCTAGATGTGTATAAGAGACAGCGGTGAACAAATAAAGAACTCAGCCAAGCAACCCATCCGAACATGTTGGACTCCGGTAAAGGAACACACGGCTGGACCTTCGGGCTCAAAATCCTGCCCCATCTTATATGCCATTCTACACCTGTCTCTTATACACATCTAGATGTGTATACTCCAGGTCTTATACACATCTAGATGTGTATAAGATGAAGAACCGGCCATAGCATATAAACATATTTTTAGAGCTGTCTCTTATACACATCTAGATGTGTATAAGAATCCCAAGGTAATGAAGAAGACCCCATTATAGCCATCAATTCCAATGCTCCATTAGGATTGAGAGTGAACACGGCCTCCTCACTCCTTTTCTGATAAATCCTTTATGTAAAGCCTGGTTGTCCCCCACGAAACCGTACATGGGAGGTATTCGGTGAAAGATGTGTCAATTCCAGCCATGTTGTTAGAGGTCAAAAGCTCCTGAAAGAAATTAACCCCTGTACGTTCTATAAGCTGCAAATTTTCAGTCCATTCCCCATTAATTTTGATCTTGGAGATACGCAATCTTTGTCGTTTAGCTAGGAGGGTAGAGTGGAAGAATTTGGAGTTTTTGTCATCCTCTTTCAACCATTTCATCCCCGCTTTTTGCTGCCAAAATTGCTTTCTCTTCTGCCAAGCACCTCATATGGACCGCCTGCTCATGAGCTAAGCTTGGCAATTTGATACTTGTTGGCTCTGGCGTACCAAAAGTACTTCTTCCTTGATTTTGACCTCTTGTTCAGCTTTTTTAACCTTGTCAAAGACATTGCCAAATATCGTGTGGCTAAATTCCTGAGTTCAGCTTTAAGCCTTTTGAGTTTTGAAGCAAAATGGAGATAGAGGGCCATTACATTGCAGTGCCAATTGTTGCCTACGACTGGAAGAAAGCTTTGTGTTTAGTCCACATCTTAACACATCTAAATGGCTTTGGTCCTGAGGTGTTCTCATTGGAGGCTTTGAGCACAAGTGGCGAGTGGTCCGAGCATGTCTTGAGAAGGTGTTCAACACTAACTTGTTGAAAGGTGCTAGGAAATGTGTGTTACAAACAAATCATCCAGCCTCTTCCATTGACAACTTCCCAGAGGGAATTCCCACGCCAAGTGAATTTACAACCTTGAAAAGGTAAGTCCACCAAGCCGCATGCATGTATAACAATCACAGAAGTCATTCATGGCCAGAACAAATGCACTAACAGCTATCAAACCCTAGCTTATTAGAAAACATTAGGATGTAGCTTTGTCAAATTGGTAAATCCATTAGGGCAATGAGTTTTATTTGATGTTGTTGAATAATTAACTTTAACCTACGAAGTGAGGGTTTATTAGCTATCCCCCGAATGTTCCAAACTAAAATGTGATCCATTTAATATTGTGGAAGGGATGGCAGCTTGGAATTTGCTTTGGCCAACCTGGTGCGCATTGGCCTTGGAGGCATAGTGTAGGTTCTTTTGCGTCTTTTCTTTTTGGATGAGGACTTACCAATTGTGTATGAGGTAGGGGTGATCGGCTGAAGTTCCTTGTTGTTTGCATGGCTTGCATGGGGAGAGTCGGTGTCTGAATAGTAACATGGTAATTCCTCCATTATTTTACCATGAGAGATGAGTGAGTCATCCATGAAGGGATTTGAAATTCGAATGTGGGGGGATGTTGGCTGATTTTCAGCATCCCTTGATTGTGCAGCCGAGGAAGTTGGTGGTTCAACAAAATTCAAATCGACTCCACTCTCCAAGGGGTTCAAAGGCTGACCTTCCACAAAGTGCTCCTTTTCAAAATTTGAATCCAAGTGTTGGTGTGCTTTGGCTTTATCCCTTTGCTGGTTTGAATTGGTTTGTTGATTTGGATTGGCCTTATCCGAGGTTGTTGGTGCAATCCCATGAAAGGTGGCATTAACCTATATTAAACTATCAGGTTAATTCCTGTCTCTTATACACATCTAGATGTGTATAAGAGACAGACCGAAAGGATTCTCCACCAGCTACAACCAACGTGGTCCTTCAAGCTTATCACCGCATTCACATGTGGAAGAGATGGGATCGATTTTGAGCCGGAAGGTCCAGTGTGTGTTCCTTTACCGGAGTCCAACGTGTTCGGATGGATTGCATGGCTGAGTTCTTTATTTGTTCACCATTGCCAACAGTTGATTAGGATGTCCCGCTTCACCTCTCCGGCATTCACCATTGGCATGACCAATTTTCTTGCATTTCGTGCAATAAGATGGAACGCATTGTAGGTAATTTTTGCCAAATTCCTCCATTACCGACCCCCAACCACACCCTAGAAGGAAATTCAGATAGGAGGTCTACTTCCACACATACCTTAGCAACACTTGGCCCGTGACTAAAGCAGTTATCAGTCAAGGAGCCTGTCTCTTATACACCGCTAGATGTGCCCTAAGAGACAGCGTCTTTGTTGAAGAAGACCGCTGGAAGTCCTTCAAAAGTTATCCATATAGGGGTTATGGCCGGTTCTACATCAGTGGTAAATAATGGATGCCATTTAAGAACCCTCATGTAGAAGCCATTAACAAACCAGGTGTTTTTGAGCCAACATCGTAGGAAGTCCTCCTCCAATGAAAACCTCATCAATATGTGCTTGTAATCAAGATATCCTATGGTAAACTGACCTTTGAATCCAATGGTGTGAAAACTTTTACGAAGAGTTTCCATGTTCGGCTTACCTCTTGGAAAATTACCCACCAATGTGTAACGAAATGGTGCAGCAAGGTGTTGGACTTCATCTTGGGAGAAGAAAATCGCTGGTTCCCCTTTGTGCAGTTGAAGAGCTTTCAAGGCGAATTCTGGATTTGGTGCGTGAAGGCTTAGGTTTTGTCCACCCGAAAGACTTCAGCTTGTGCAAAAGTTTTTGGTTGCCCTTCAGCCATTGGCTGAAGGGCAGCTGGTTCAACCATGGCCGAATAGGATGAAAATAGGTACTGTGTTTTAGTGAGAGAAAATCTAGAGAGAAGGAGGAGAGAATTTCTTAATCCTGTACGATTAGATCGCCTTTACTATAATCAATCATGATGCTCTTAAATGCTAGTTGATCATTAAAATATTGAGTGATTAGTAGGAGTTAATCATTAAATATTAAGGTAGATGGATTGAAAATTAAATTTTGGATTTTTCATTCTAAAGTTTATCAAATCTCACTTTTTTTGTTTCTTTCGGTGATGATTCTGCCATTTTCTTCTACTACATTATGTTGAGATTTTATAGCATTTTTTTTTTGTTGGCTGTATAGAACTCATGAACATTATGCTATGGTTTCCATCAAAATTTGGGGTAAAGTGTCACAAAAAAGTTTAGGGGCAAAGTGATAAAAAAAAAAATTAGTTCATGGTGTAACGTGGGTGTACACATGAAAAATGGTGACAAGTTTAGAGAATCAAAGTATATTTAATCCAATTGAATTGATTTTACTACTAATAATGCTGATTTGAAATATCAGATATTGATCAATCAAAAGAAGATTCAACAACTAAAACAAAGATAGATTCTTAGTGATCCTTCCTTTCATCGAACGAACAAACAGAAATAGAGTACTCCAAATGCTTTTATGGTTATTTCTTAAATGTTCTGGCCATTTATGGAAAACACAAAACAGACCAATACCCAAAAGAATTACTCATCACTAATAGTTTAATCATACACAAAACAAACCAATACCCCTACTACATGCCTTCATTTTATAAAGAAATAATTTCATTTCGCACCTCTCAACTTATACTCAATTTCTATTTTGTACTCTCAATTTTAATTTTGGATACCTTATATCTCCGCCTCTCAAAACCTTCTTACTCTAGTCCCATTGTTAACCACGCAGGTTGCTCCCTATGTCTACTTTTTCCATTTGTAGAATCCTAATGTTTTCTAATAAGCTAGGGTTTGATGTCTGTGAGTGCACATCTAGATGTGTATAAGAGACAGGGTCCAAGCAGTTAATAATTTCTACCAATCAAAGGACAAATTTTAAAATTTCGTCAAATACAAATGGAAAAAGTAACATACAAGACTCGTGACTATTAAATCTCAAGTTCCAAACAGGAAAAATAGAATTTTAGCCCTCAAAATTTAGATCATTGTCTATTTTGGTCCCCGAAGTTCCAAACAAAACGTATTTAATCCTCAAACTTTTCAATTTCTACCAATTTAGGACAAATTTGAAAATTCTATCAGTTATAGACAAAAAAAGTCACATGCAATACACATAATTGTTAAATCTAACTTGAGTTACAACACCTCCCAACAAATTTCAACCCATTTAATTAGAAAAATTATATCCAAAGAAAGGATAATAATAACACAATAATGTTTCACTATTAAATTAAAACAATAATTTAATTCAAGAATAGGAAATCCTTATGTTTATGATTGAGACACATTAATTAGTACTCTCCTTAGTAGTGATACGTTCCCTACTACGTTGGATTAATGTGGCGTTCTTTCCTTAAGAAACAATGACTTCTAAGTATGTTTGATATATAAAAACACTAACTGCGAACCCATATTACCCTTATACTCAATTATTTAGATATATAGTTTAGTAAAGTGTAGTTTAGTATGTTGTAATAATATCTTATACACATCTAGATGAGAATAAGTAGCAGTGTATTGTATCATATGTGTTTATTTGTGTTGCAGAAGACTTCTATTTATAGTAGGTTTTCGACAATAGAAAATAGTTGTTGGTGGTGAGAAAATTTTTACATTACTTTTTTTCCCATTACATTCCTTGATAGTTTAATATAGGTTAGTGTAGTTATATAGTTATTATCCTCAGATTTTGTGAGGTTATTATATTTAGGAGTGCTTCTTAAGCAATTAGTTGGAAGAAGATGGACTCCACAAGAGTCCCACTCATAAGTATTTCCACTGACTTGATTATGATACGAATAATGATGAGGATGATGAAGTATTTTTTAATATTGTACGTAGACAGGAATGCTAAATGGTTAGGTATTGGTAGTCAGAGAAAAAAGTGAAAATATGGTTAAATGGTTTAAAATCAATTGAAAAGTATTATAACCCAGGATAGATATAATAGTCACGTGACTCTTTCCATTTGTAATTGACTGAAATTTCAAATTTACCCTAAATTAGTAGAAATTTAAAAGTTTGAGGAATAAATGCATTTTGTTTGAAATTTTAGGGGCCAAATTCGAGCATGACTCAAACTTTGAGGGTTAAAATTGTATTTTGTCATGTTTGGTACTTGAAATTTAACAGTTACGTGCTTTGTACATGACTTTTTCTTTTTATAATTGACAAAATTTTCAAAATTATCACAAATTGGTTGAAATCGGAAAATTTGAAAACCTAATGTATTTTATATGAAATTTTGAGAATCAAGATGGACTATGACCTAACTTTAAGGGCTAGAGCGAAATTATATTTTTTTTTTCTAGAAAAAAAAAATGTTCTTCTGTTGAGAACCTAATAAGAACCTTCACAGCGATAGTTTTCTTTCGAATTGATATCCTACTTTGTTTAGTGGAGATGGCTTAAAGAACGGAACAAAAAAAATAAAAAAGTGTTTAGCTCAATTACCAATTTAATTTATTCTCTTAAATAAAAGATAGATGTGTATACTAGGGTTCCTTTTACTGTAACCAATCTCTTGTGTTTTAAATTGTAGATGGTTTAAAAGGTATGTGCTTTAAAAAGAAAAACTGTACAAGATTTTATAGCCAAGGAAATAATTTCCTAAATGAAATTGTAGAATTCCACTAAAAGGTAACAAACAACTATATGCAGCAATGAATTAAAAGATTTAGGGAAATATTTAGATAATTCCAATCTTTTGCCTTAGTTGTAGACCCTGCAACTTAGATTTAATCTTATAGAATAATGATACAAGCTTATGTAATCAAAATTTTATTGCTATTTAATTCTAATTACATTAGCTTCCATTTAATGATAAGATTCAAAGCCAAATTTATCCAAGTATTTTTTAAAGATTTAACATGAGAGTTGATGTTTGCTTTTAATCGAATAGAGCGGGATCGTTTGATGTGAGGACGGGCCCGTGGTGCCTATAGGCTGGTGACGTGCTTTCTTGTGGTTGCCATCGCTTGAAAAACCAGCAAGCTTATGTTCTTTATTCAAGGTGCTTCTTTGAAGTCATTCTTCAACGTACTTCGATCTATCATGGAGAGGGAGCAAGGGACTATGAAAATCACCCCAGTTAAGTAGGAACATCAATCAACCTATGTTTCTGAATCATTAGACCTAAATCTACTTTTGCAGCGTCCCAATGTCATATAAAGACTCAGGTTTTGTACCTTATATTTTTTTAAAACATTTTACACCTAGAAATGTCTAATTCACATCCTCTTAAGTCAAACTGACAGTTTTGTGGGATGAATTATTAAGAGTTTGTGGTGCAAAATGTCTAAATAAAATATAGGCAGCATAAGTGACAATATCATAATCGTGTATAAGTTAAGGGTGCAAAGTGAAGTTAGACTTATTATGACAACCGTTAAAACCGTTATAAATACTTATTTTGCATCCCTAAATTTTAGACATGATCTCATTTTCTAACTTTTAGACACTCAAGAGTTAAAATAAAAATTATTTCGATAAAGTTAGAAATATTATTTGTAATTTTGGAAATCACAACGTCTATGATACTGACTACTACTTTACTACGATAGCCCAAAAAAAAAGGTTCACAAAAATACCCAAAAAAAAAAAAAACATTGTAGAAGGGCCACACTCAATGAAAATCTAAAAAAATTAAACTTCAATTGGTTTACATTTTAAAGTTGGAATTTTTACCACCAATTCTCTCTAATGATCGACCAACAGGACATCAACAAAACCTATGTTGTTGTTGTTGTTTTTAAATATAAGAAAAACATAACCACGTTGTATTAACACATACACCTTAAACATTGATTTAGTAATAGAAACTTGATTAAATTATTTGAAATATATTTGCTGTCTCTTATACACATCTAGATGTGTATAAGATTGTACTTACAAATAAGCTAAAACGTTTGAAATCAAACCTTGATTAACTGCTTGGACACGATGACGAAGTGAAAGAAAATTGTTTAAGCATTGTAGGATTGAATTGCAGAGCAATTCTCCTTTGGCAAAAAGGAAATATGCATGTGCATGGCTTTCTTGACAAAGGAGGATTGCACTGTTATTCGTTAACCCTACACATCCATCCAGTAGTTTTGTAAAACGCAGGTCTTGAACCCTAAACAAGCACGTTTTGTCGTAGAAACAAAATGGAAAACAGGGCTAGATGTGTATAAGAGACAGGCCAATTGATTTTTACAAAGAAGAAGGAAGTAGCATATCTGGGACATTCCAGTGGAGGTTCTCTCTATGCTTTTTCAATATCAAAATCTGGTCCCCTACCCTAGCTTTGAGGATACCTTTTCCCCTTATGTGATATACATGCTTCTTCGTACAAATCGAATAAAACGTCTTGGTTAGTACTCGCACTCTAGCAAGAAGAATGCGCGGCAGATATTACTACATGGAAGAACGATTCTTATGCTTGCATGCAATTCGATTGATCATCATCCTGACACAAGTCAATTAATTTCTTCATTAATATTATATGGGATTTTAATGTAAGTACTTATTTTAATTAACCTTCTAAAATAAAGATACATTTTATTAAAACTTAACTAAAGAAGTTTTAACATAAACAGAGCACTTACAACTAAAATGTTCAATCTTTAACTTGGATTTGCAATCTACAAGAAACAGAAGGCCTAATCTACTGTAATCTAAGAAATCCCCAAATGGGGAGGAAAAAGGAAGAAAATTTTTCTCTAATCTAGCCTACTTCTACTAGCTAAGTTCTTCCCTCAAATGAGGTTTAAAAGGGGTATATATAGTTCTAGGGTAGTGGGATAATTGTGCAACAAAAATCAACCCCGAACAAAGTCATTTTTTGGTCCAACCGCCTCCAGATTGTAATCTCAAATTTGAGATCGCGATATGCACTGAAACTTCTGAAATGCAGCACTTCACAGTGTTGCTTCTAAAATCTTCATCCGACGTCTGATTAATGTGCCCTTTTTTTATGCGGCCCTTGCACATTGGAGAACATTATTATCTATAATAAACACTTAAAATAATACCTAAACATATAATTAAAATTCTCACAAAATGGACCAAAAAATGAAGGACAAACAAAGACGAACGAAAACTTAACTCCCAACGAAATTAAGTCAAAGACACGACACAACTCTAAATGGAAAAACCTAATAAAGTAAGCTAATTATCACCTAAATAAGTACTCAAACACTTAATAAACACATACTAACATATTCTATCACATAAAAGAAATATAGATACAAACACAAGTGAAAACACTAAAAATACTCGAAATTATGAGCAAAATCATCAAGTTTAGGTTCCATATAACTCTAGATTGTTTCCTAGAGTTATCGCACCCCCAAACTTAAGCATTTGCTCATCCCGAGCAAAATAAAAGACAAGAAAATGAACAACAAAAATGGACAATGCAAAACACACGTGTCCATGACACAGACACAACACACTAGACACCACCAAGATGATAGGAATAATGGATGTACTTTGAATAATTAGGATACCTCTGAAGGGACCTCAAATACCATATGGCAATTGAACTATTTTAACTAGTCATTCCAAGCTTTTTAACTCTTCCAAATAAATTGAGCTCAAATGCCAACAAAAGATTTATAAATAACCATGTATTAACCATTATCAAAAAGGTTTTTGAAAAAAAAGTTCCATTCATCTAAAACATAGTTTTGCTCAAATCAAAAGGATTACAACATTTTTCAACCATCTTGACAAGGCTACATGGAAATAGAAGATCATTAGGAGTGTACTTAATATACACGTGTCACACAATTGGGAGCATTACTCTATCAAGGAGTGAGTAGCATGATATCATATGATGGGTATTATAAACATTTCCTCCTCGACTTGTAGGTATTCTAAAACGTAATTCCTAAAGGATAAATTCAGAGAAACAACATGGGTACATGTCGGAATCCCGTACTCGCCTATTACTACTCTAATGGCTTATTTTGTGGGTACATGCCGGAATCCCGTACTCGCCTTATTCCTAAATGCAAAGTTCTTTTTTTTATTTTGTTTTTTTTATGCGGCCCTAAACCAAGGAAAATGAGTAAAACGTACCCAAGATCATATTCAAACCAATCACTCACAGGTTAGAAGAAAACTCCCTATGCAAACACATAAAATGACCTAAATCACTTCTATTGCATTTAAACAAAATTTTTTTTTTTCAAAAGATGAATTGACCAACAAAGCAATCCTATTGATTTGGTCAAAAACAATTTTTCAAATAAACTGCTATAAAAATGTGAATGCCTCACTTTTTGAACATATAATACATGGCTTTTGAAATTCTTTGTTGCAAAAGAACTACTCAACACACCAAAATTCGTGGAATACCAAGTTTAAATAACTCAATCATATGATATTGCAAGTCATTTGTCATCATCGAGTACTATAATCAATCAATTTTTCATCCAAAATTCACCACACAAATATTTACATTCATGAAAAGAAACAATTCCAACGCAAGTAAATAACACACCCAAACTTGTAATTTTATTTAAGTGATGAGTACAACTCATCCTACCTCTCACACAAAATAGAACAAACGCATAATAATACTACTAGAAAGTTTAAAAACAAAAGACTAGGCAATGATTTTGAATTACACTTGAACAATCAAAAAGCTAAAATAGAAGGGAAAACAACATACTAGACAAGTGAATGTAAATCAACCTATTAAGCACAAATTGAACTTAAAAACAAGAGTTCTACCGTTTAATTATGGACTTCACCAACATTGAGCACAACACAAATCAAGACTAAGCAATGAGCAAATTTCATGTAGATCATAAAAATGCAATTTCAAATTAATCATGAACATTTCCTAAAAATTGATTTTTCTTCAACAACCAATCATATTTATACTAAGGCTCAGGGCTTCACGGGGTTCAAACAATTTAAAGAAAAAGAAAAGCACATATAAGGGTAACAAAATTTAACACAACAAATGGGTTATCAAAATGCCCAACTCATCCCCAAAAACTTAGTTTCACACATAATCGGTTTCAAAGAAACAATCAACCACCAAGACTACTCTCAATCCAAATCAATCATTCAAATAATTTCCGCAAAATGTGCTCAACTATTTCGCACTTGAAATGTACAACAACTAGAATGTCCACAAGTAAAAAGTAACAATCAAGTCAAAAGTCATTCCATAAAGTATGTATATCATTCACAAATCACAATAAGTCATACATTGTCATCAATGGCCAAATTCATCCAAGTGCATCCAAATTCAATTGCCAACAACAAAACATAAGCTAAACTAACAACAAGGCTACAAGCCTTTATTACCAATGGGGTACTTAAACTAAAGCAAGAGTCCAAACTAAAATAAAGCATAATAAATAAAAAGGAAAGAAAAACTCCTCAACACCAAGGAGGCTTCCCAAGAATATTGTAATCATCTGTGAACTTGCACCATTGCTTAGCTCCTCCGAAGTCTCCTAGGAAATGAACTTCGGCATATGTAGGTTGTGTCTCCTTGCCCTCCTCCAGAATGTATCCTTCTTCTACTCCTCCAAGAACAGGCTCTTTCTCCATGAACACCCCAAATAGAACCTCTTTTGTTATAACCGGGACAAACGCACACTCTTGCAAAGGAAAAGTTGGTGATTCCTCTACATAAACGTTGAGTGTCTCGATAGTTGTAACTTCAACTTCATGAGGCTCTTGAGAACCGGTTTCTTACAAGACATTTTCAATTTGTTCTTCTTGAACCGATTTTTCACCCATTAGTGGAGGTGTTGGAATACATTGTTCTTCACCATTTGTTGTTCCTTGAATCTCGGAAAGTTGGTCTTGTAACCGATTGTTGGATGTGGCCTTGCTTTTCACGGATTCTATCTATTTCTTTTTGAAGTTGAGCAAGTTTTCCCCGTTCTTTGGCCACAATTTCTGGAAATTGAGCCCTTTCGTCTAGAAGTTGGGCTATTTCTTCTCCAAATTCTTGAATTTGCATCCACTTGTCCATCCTTCTTACGTCTTCACTTTCTTGAGTTGTTTGGTGCAGGAAATATGACTCCATTTGATCATATGAAGGCCTTGTGGTGGAGGGAAAGAGTAGAAATTTTCTTGATAGCTCTCACAAGGATATGGATGGCTAGACCATCCCATTTGATAATTTTGGTGGCTCTATTAAGCGTATTGGTGGCTAGACCATCCCACTTGGTAATCTAAGGGGTAAGGAAAGTAACCATAACAAGAATTATGCTCATTGGGCATACCTCTATTACCATAAAAATGATAATCTCCTTGGTATGAATCATTCCAATTAGGTCCTTGCATGTTCTTGAACAACAAAAAACACAAATAAAAGTAAGAAAAAGAATCTAAAACAAGACAAACAAGAAAATAAGGAAAGCTTAGACTACAAGCTAGTCCAAGCCATCCAGTACCAAGAAAATCTTTTTGTATTTTTCAAAATAAGAACACAACTACAAAAGGAAAATCTTTTCGGTTTTTCAAATAGGTGAAACAACTATACAAGAAAACAAAAGCCTTCAATCTAGTCTTCCAACCAAATTATATCGATATTACCGAAAACCAATCCCCGGCAACGGCGCAAAAAACTTGATGCCTTACATACCTAGTTATAAATTTATAAAACACCTAAATCCTACTACTAACTAGGTAATCCCGCAAGTATACAGTTGTCAACTAGTAGTAAAGGGAAGTAGGAATCGTTCCCACAAGGATTGGTTGATAATTACCAGTTATTAGGTTAGATTTCAAGTTGAAATGATTGATTAAGTGAAGAGATTTAACAAAAACTAGAACTAATGGAACTAATAAAGCAATTTAAAGTAAAGAATAATCACTAAGAAAGAAATTGAAATCTGGAAGTATCTTTAGAAAGAAAATAAAGGGAACAATTAAAAGGAAAAGCATATTAAGCAAGCAATTAGTTAATCTAAACTATTCATTATCTCTAAGCAAGCACAATTAGAGAAAGCCCCTAATCTATTCTAAGAAAGCATGTAAAAAGAAAGGATTTTTAAAAAGCAATTAACTAACCTAAACTACAAATTAACACTATGAAAGCACAATTAAGGAAAACCCATTAACTACTCCAACAATTAAACTAAGAAAGCAAGTAAAGAAAGCAATTAAATGAAAAGCCCATAAACTAATCTATCCTAATTAACAAATCCAAACTACAAATTATCACTAATAAAATCATTTTTAAAGAAAGCCCATAAACTAATCTAACAATTACTCTAAGAAAACTAGTAAAGGAAGCAGTTAGATTAAAGCAATTAAACAAATTAACTAAAGGAACATGAAATTAAAGCTTAACTAAAGAAGTTTTAACATAAACAAAGCGCTTACAACTAAAAAGATTCAATATTTAACTTGGATTTGAAATCTACAGGCAAGAGAAGTCCTAATCTACTCTAATCTAAGAAAACCCTCCCCAAATGGAGAGGAAAAAGGAAGAAAATTACTCTCTAATCTAACCTACTTCTACTAGCTAAGTTCTTCCCTCAAGTGAGGTTTAAAAGGGCTATATATAGTGCTAGAGTAGTGGGATAATTGTGTAGCAAAAATCAACCCCGAACAAAGTCATTTTTTGCTCCAACCGCTTCCAGATCGCGATCTCAAATTTGAGATCGCAATATGCACTGAAACTTCTGAAATGCAGCGCTTCACAGTTTTGCTTCCAAAATCTTCATCCGACGTCCGATTAATGTGCCATTTTTTTTCATGCGACCCTAACAGATAGGAGAACAATATTAACAGAGTAAAATTCAATATAATTTAGAAGTTATAAAATATGGATAGTGATTAATGAATCTGACCTGTCATTTTAATATTTATACCTGTAGTTGGTGGGTCAGAGTAATCCATACGGATCGAACACTCATGACTTGACCCATTTGGACTTGTTTAAATCATAATGATAAAATTACTAAAAAGCCCTTTATAAACTCAGGTTTGGAACCACATATAATACTTTTAATGGATGAATTATTTTGACATCCTTTGTTGCCCCCAAGTCTCAAGTCCAATTTTTCGAGTTGAGAGGCCAAGTATTTGATATCGTAATCATACCCTGGCAGGAGCTATAGTATTGATCAAAGTCAATTTCATAACTTTAAAAATGATTTCTCGGAGGAATTTTGACTTCACCAAGGCTTGTACAAAAATTTATCTATTGGGGAGGAGGAATAAAAGTCTTAGTTACATTAGAGTGTACCTAAACTATGACTTGAATTGTTGTTGGAAATTTTTTCTAGAGCAAGGAGTAGTTAATATTGCACAGTTGAATATTGCACTCCACGACTAAGGTGCCACAACTCTTCTTGCTTAACCTTTCTATGTAGCGTACCTTCAAAAAAAGGCAAGTTGAAAATTACTTATTCTCCCTGGCTAAATGTTTGTGTAGTACCTCAAAATTCTCTCTAGATCAACTATCTACCAGGAACTAGAGTTTTCGACAGTTTTACCCAAGCATCAATACTCTACCTTGTTCTACATTTTCAAGTAAGCCACCTTCATCCCCCTTCTTTTTCATGTTTCCTAAAGCGTGGTACAGTTGGTCTCATCTTTGAGCATGCGTTGATTCATCGTCCAAGGACACCACCACTTGAGTTATCATTTCGGGTGACCAGGGGAATAATATTGATGAGAGACCCAATTATAAATCATTAGATCCAGAGCATGGGATATAAGGAATATAATTCAACTTGCCTAGAATTATTTCTTGGAAGAGGAAATAATCCCGGTGAAGGTGGATAAGCGGAGTAGGGAGAAATGGAGTTAAAAAAATGAAGTATGGGTAGTGTAAGTGAGGTAAGGGTAAGTGGAATAAGGATAGGTGGAGTAAGTGAGGTATGGATAGGGATGAGGGCTGTGGAGCAAAAAAGTCAAGTATAGATGGAGTAAATGATATGGGAGTATGTTGAGTAGGCATAGATGAAGTGAAAAAAGTTGGGTATAGGTAAGATTATTGTTGATGTTCTGCTAGTGTGCAAATGGATTGGTGGATGTGCCAACTGTCAAGTTGGATAAGTAATTGGTCTCAAGCATATTATCTCATGAACCTTATGTAAAATAAAGCTACTTAAATTGCATTGCCCAAATCCTAATAACGCATGCCCTTGATAATTATTTATCTTTGTCGAAGTGCCATGGCAAATCTTGCACTTGGAGATGAAATCATGAATCATCTGAATACTTAAAATATCTGACAAAGGAAAAGAGGCCACTCCAGAAAGGATGAGCAAGGCGTGCTCCTAGAAGATATTTGTAGGGCTTAACCTCAAAAGTTGTGAGCAAGAGTTCTAACCCGAAGGACGTGAGTGGGAAGTGACCGCAAAGGGTGCAATTAAGGCATGACCCGGAGGGTGTTGGCAAAACTCAACCTCGGAGGGTTTGAGCAAGTGCTTTACTCCATATTGCATTATGAGGAGCGACCTTGAAAGTCCGAATAATGTAAGACCCCATAGGGCTTAAATAGGGGGTGACCTCGAAGGATTTCTACAAGACTCAATCTTAGAGGGTGCGATCAAGACTTATGTCCCAAATGATGTAGATTTTAGCCCTCTAAAGGGTGAATCGAATCTTAGGAGTAAGACTTGAGAAGACTTGAGTTTGCCCCTTGAGGTATGAATTGAACTCAGAGGAAGTAAATTTTGACCCTCGCTAGGGTGAAGAGACACTCTTGGGGGTAAGAATTAACTTGGAAAGCCTTCACTCTGGAAGAGTTAAGACTTGTCTTTGGATAGTAAGGTACACTCATCATCTGAAGAATGAAATATTTAACCCTTAGAAGGGTAAGCCTCGCCCTTGGGGTGATACTTAGCTTGTAGCAGCCTTCACTTAGGAAGATATAGACTTGTCCTCGAAACGGTAAGGTGTTCCCAAAGGATAAGATTTTTGACCCTCAGAAAGGTTGGCCTCACTCTTGGGGTTAGACTTAGCTTGTACAGGCCTTCACTTAGGAAGACATAGGCTTGCCTCTAGAGGGGTGAGGTGATTCAAACAATAAAGTTTTCAACCCTCGGAAAAATGTGTCTCACTGTTGGGATGAAACTTAACTTATGGAAGTCTATAATTGAAAAGACTTAGGCTTGACCTATAGAGAGGTAAAGTGATCCCAGAGGTTGAGATGTTTAATTCTTGGAAGGGTGAGCTTCACTCCTGGGGAGAGACTCAGCTTGTATAAGCTTTCACTTTAGAAGACTTAGGCTTGGCCCCAAAAAGAATGCACGATCTGAGAGGATGTGTTTTTAAGCCTCGATCTGCTACAGTAGGACTCATTCCTATAAGTAAGATGTAGTTTGAGAAGTCTTCACATGGAAAGATGTAGCCTTTGCACTGGAGGGGTGATACGACCTTGGAAGGTTATGACCCCAGAAGAATGATACCATCCTGGATGATTTTAGCAGTGCTTAACCGGAGAGTGTGAGTAAGTCTTCTACCTCAAAGAACGTGAGTAGTAAGTGACCACATGAAGTATCAGTACAGCATAACCTTAGGGATGTAAGCAATTTTTCTACCCTGAAAGGTGTGGAGTTATAGGAATCCTGAAGGTACAAGTGGCGTGACTCCGAAAGGTGTCTAATAAACTCAACCCAAAAAGGCACTATAGAAGTCTTCCATCTCAATGGGTATAAAGAGAGAGCGACCTTAGAAGGTGAAGGTAAGTCATGATTTCAGAGGATGTGAGTAGAGGTCAACCACGGAGATTATGAGGAAATCTTCTACCCTGGAGGACGTGATCAATAAGGAGAGAGTGCAAGCTATGCATGACTCTAAGGTTATCAATAAGTTCAACCTGGGGGCTGTGATCAAGTCTTCCACCTTGGAGGATATGAGTAGAGAGAAATCCCAAAAGACATAGGTAAGGTATAATCCTGGAGGGTTTAGCTAGGTTTAACCCCGGAGAGTGTGAGCAAGATTTTTATCTTGAAGGATAGAAGCGATATTGGGAAACTACTTCTTTGCATTTTTCGGTGTTGCTCCGAAGAGTTTTACGCGTGCTAGGTGCCATTACTTATGATGCCTTTTAGTTTAGTTTCCCGTAGACGGTGCTAAATGTTGATGTTAAAATTTGCTCAAAACTAAGTCCAAGCATAATTCAATCCAGTACATAAGCAAAGATCCCGCACTTAGTACCCGTGTTCGGAATACCTAAGCAAAAAATATGAGGCTCTGTTTTCCAAGATAAGCTCTAATGCTCAAGTGAGTTACTTTAGACAACAGAAAAATTCAAAGAGAATTCAGAACTAATGAGAAAGAAAAAGTGAATATTTTGAGATCAGACCTGCTATCTCAATATTTATACCTATGGTTGATAGGTTGGGTCAATCCATGATTTTTAAGTTTTTATTTGACCCATTTTATTGTACTTTGGCTGTGAGATAAAATTACTAAAATGCCCCTACTTAACATTGACCTGGAGCCACATGTACTCCGCTTTTCCACCTTCACCGTAATTGCCATCATCTTCACAAATATAAGGGATCAAATTACAGTCATCCATTTGAATATATTATAAGGAAGAGTATGTTGCATGCATTAATTGTGAAAATGTACTAATTCGTATATACAATACACTACTACTTTTTATACATAATATACTTACATGAGGTAAATGTTTAGGTAGGTTTGGTATTTGACCCCACTTGTAGATATTCTAGTATGGATTAAACCTTATGAAATATATGACATAGCTGATATAAGTAAAATTTCGTAAGATTAAATTTTGACTACAAGATCTACAAGTGGGGTCAAAAACTAAATCTATCTAAGTATTTTCCCTATTGTGCTTACATGAAATGTAAATAATGAAAACAATGTATTTACATAAATACATAATGTATTGAAGTGACTTCACATTGCACCTCCCAAGTTGAACATGTTTCTGAATTTGCACCCATAATTTAATTTTGGACACATTATACTTGAAACTCTCATATTTATTCTATTATAATATATTTTTTAACACAGTTATAAAAATTAGCGGATGTTCTAACCGTGAGCATCACTCATCTAAAGCGAAACATTTTTTAAATTTTTTAACACTGTTAAAATTTTGATTAAAATGAGACAGGTTTAAGAAGCATGAGTGCACGTCCAAAATTTGAAATTGTTAGTGCAAAGTGCGAATTGATCATAAGTCAAGAGATGGAAAGTGAAATTAGTCATACTATCTTCACTGGTACAAACGCACTCAACAAGTGCATAGAATACATATACCTAATAACGGTCAAATATGGTAATGATGATAAAAATTGGACTAAAGTAAGATAAATTTTAGAGCATGTGGTACTTGAATATGTGTTCAAAATTAAAATATAGGGTACAAATTGAGAATCGAGTATATATTAAGGATACAAAGTGAAGTAAATCTGAGTGTATTTCTTTACAAATAATAGATCAAATGTCCTGAATGGTTACTCAACTATCCTAGGATCGCCGATATGGTCACTGAATAATTTTTTTGGCTTAAATGGTCAATTAACTTCTTAAATGTGTCTAATTACATCACTCTGACTATTTGCTCCAACATTTGCTTTGTTAGCCTAAATTCGTGCATTTCACGTGGATTTCAACTTGATAAAATTGTCTAAAAAAAATACAAATCAATATGTGTATAACTTTTGAGACTGTCTCTAATACACATCTAGATGTGTATAAGAGACAGGAAAAGGAGCTTCCCTTCATTGCCTACCTAGTTCTCCTTTCTCTTTTGTGCTCCTTTTCTTCCCCATGTCTCCCTCTCCCTTTCCTCCCACTTCCCTTACCTACTCTGCCTGTCTCCTCCTACTCCTCTCCTACCTTTTCACTATTTCTCCCTACTACATCACTTCCCATTCCCCATAACCTCCCTTACCCCTTCATATTTCCCCTCCTTCACCCTACTCATGCCATCTATTCTTCCTCATCTACCATTTCCCCCTTTCTTTACCCAACTCCCCTCCTTCCCACCTACTCACCTTGCCTCTTCCGTCCTATTCTTCCCATCCTTAGCCCTCTATTATCATCCTTTCCCAACCCTTCTCTAGCCTTGGTGCTTTTTTGGATATTTTGCAATTGTTGATGATTGACGATGATGACTTCATTGGCATTGATTGCAACTGTTTTGGTTTTTTAAATAGTTATTGCTGTTGTTTTGTTTTAGTAACTTTTTTTTTTTTTTGTATATTTGATGTTGGTTATGAAGTAATGATTTTTAGGTAAGTATTTTCTGGTGTTATCTATATCTATACTATTATAAAAGTGTGAGTTGTGTTTTTCCCTCAAGTGTTTCTTCCTTTTTTGATCTACCTAATTTGCCCATAATTAAAGAAATGATATCCACTTAAACATGTATGTAGTTATGAAGGACTCTTCTAACATACAAGATATCACATATTATATTACTTGATATGTGAATTATTAATTTTGGAATGAACGTGTGGGGATGTTTATAGTGGTAATCTCCAACGTTGTATACAATCCATTTTCCACTACATTACTTTAGGTGTTTTTTGATGTGCATTATTTTGTTTCCTTTGCAAACCTTTTATATTTCGAGTGGTTCTTTATTTTCGGAAAAAATAAACTAGAAGAACATCATCACCACGACAAATCCAAGAGAGTGGAAAAATTAACAAAATTGATCGAGCTAATGAAGGCCGTGTCGCTCATGATTTCAATGAAATACCAAAATTGATCAAATAAAGAATTCTAATACAATTGAAATTTTATTGTTTGCAAGAAACTTACGCTAACTTTAATAGAGCTCACTTGAACAACTTTATTAATAGATAACATAAATAGAATCTATTTCAGATAAGAATCTGTTATTAGATAACTATTGTAACTTGTTTTGCATGACAATGATACCTTGACTATATTGGACATCTTCAATAAAATAAATTTGCATTAAATTCTAAAAATCTTAGCACCTCTATAAACTTTAAAAAAATATTATCATGTAAAATTTCCAGTAAGAAACTAGACTCTTCGGAGCAACACCTGTCTCTTGAGATTAAGGATACTTTTTTCTTATAACAAATTTTAATGATAATAGAACATGATAAAAATTAGAATTTCAATCAACCATGCAACTAGAAATTATAGTTTTTCACAAATAAAATTAATTTTCATAATAATAGAAGAGTCCAACTCTAATTCATCCATTACTTAATAGTATCAATCAAGAACAGAATATCACAAAACTCTATTTCATTTACTCATATAAATAAACTTATTCATTATTAAATATAAAACACTTAGAAACATCACCATCGTGTCCGTGCTTCTTCACAATTTAAGCTAACAACAATGAAGTCATAATAATTCTCAAAGCCAATTTCAAAACATGAATCATACAAAATTATTACTCTTCAAATTTCAAGAATTTGATGATGTTATTAATCTTTTTCTACAGGAAAAATGGCTACTTTACAAATTACTCCAACAGCTGAATTGCAACCAAATCATAATAATTCAACTATCAAAGTTATGATTTTATGTCTCGGAGAGATTTGATTATATGAAAGCTCAAACAAATCAAGGATGAGAAAAATCATTCTTGTTGATGAATAGGTAAGTTTTCTTTAGATTTATAAATATTTCATAATCAATATTACAATTATCAATTTTTTGAAAATTTAATATAATTCTTCTCGTAAATACAAATTAATGAGGCAAAGAAGATAACTCACATCAATAGCTCAAAAAATAGAATACATGTCTATGTATTTGTCATGATCAGTTTAGTGTAAATGAATGAGGCAAAGAAGATAACTCACGTACATAACTCAAAAAATAGAATCCATGTCTATGTATTTATCATGATCAGTTTAGTGTAAATGAATGAGGCAAAGAAGGATAACTCACACACATAGCTTGAAAAATAGAATGCATGTCTATGTATTTATCATGATATTTTGTTTCTTAATTTTTTTAGTCGTTGCTCAGTACCTTCCATGAATTGTGTCGGATATGCATGCTTAATTGTGTAATTTATGATTGCTAAATTGAATATGAATATGAAACGAACACGCTAAGGTGCTTATTATCATGTAATTTATTTTTAACTGGACATGAAAGAAACTAAATTCATCAAATTTGAATCAAGTTGAACGAGGTACCTGAAGTTTAAGAAATTAGATTATTAATAAGGAGATGGTATTGCATGTCAATATCATTCTGTATTATGGAAATTGTCTAACTTCTCTAACCAATCAAGAGAAATTGAATCTACAAAAAACTATTGTTAAAAATGTATTAATGTGCTTATTTATATTTGTTTAATGTTCTCGATATTTTTAGTACATCACTACCAATTTGCAAGCTATTCTAACCTTAACGGAAAAAAAAAAAACCATTTCTTCCTTCATTAGAATTTAATGTCCTATCCTTTATATATAAATGGTTAGTAACGAAATAATAATTATAAAAATAAAAACATAAATAAAAAAACTAAAATTAATCTATAAGCAAGTAACAAACTGAATACGTTATACATTATTTCAGGGAACAAGAATCATAACTCTATTATTTGGAGATATAATTAAACAGTCTGACGGAACATTTAAGCCAAACCACACTTACATCATATCAAACATGTAAGTTAATTTTTTATGTAAGGTTAGTTGGTATGTCTATCTTTGTTATTGATGTGTATTTCAATCTGAATAGAATAACCAAAAAGCAATATAATAGAGACCCAAAATATAATAATTGCATATATTAATAGCTTTTCCTAGATGAGTAAAGAAAAATTAACATAATCCAATTCTTAAACCTTTGGTTTCTTGAATACTTAAGCTTTTCGAAGTTTTTATGTTGTCAAAAGGAATAATCACAAAGAAGTTTGATTAATAAGATTAACATTAATAACTAATCTGAATTAGGGAATCAAATTGGAATATTTGGCTACCATGGCAGCATTCAAAACGAAAATTTAAATATAAAGAAATGAGTTATAATCAAAAAAATTTAAAATGACATATTGTGAATGATGGAGGTTGAAACTATAGTTTTAAGTTACTAAATGTCGATATTACACCACTTCTATATCGTACTAACTTCATTCGAAAATAGCTAAATTAAGAAGAAAATTATCATTTAAGAGATGTAATCAATCACTTCTGTTTGAAATATTGATATATGGACTAATTTCATTTTACACTTCTCAATTATACCCAATTCTCATTTTGCACACTGAATTTCAATTTTGAACATTTTATACCCTTAACTCTCATATTTGTCCAACTTTAGCCACTTTTTGAATTCCGTAAAAAAGGTTAACAGAATTTTTATTTTTTCACACAAAAATATTGTTGTACATCATGCCGAATTTGTAGTACACACAAAAAAATTTCATTAAATTTTTAGATGGTGTTAACATCTTACTGCAAAAAAGAGTTGAAGTGGGATGAATTTGATAGTTCATGGTGCAAAGTGTCCCAAATTAAAATTTGAAATGTAAAGTAGGAATTATATAAGAAATTAAGGAGTGTAAAATGAAATTAATCCTTGAGAAATTTATTTGATGGGAAGAAGAATAAAACTTAACAATAAAATATGTGAGTGTTCACCATTTTAAAGCCACATTATGCCTCCCCGGCCCACTTTAACATCCAAAAAAAATTTGAAAGAACTAATGATTATTAATATTGATTAATTTTGCCTTGACAAAATTCTCAAACAACAATTAAAGACAAAGGTTGAATTCTTTTATATTCGTTCACTTGTAAGAATTTTGTTTAATGTAGTTTAGTATTTTTATATAAATATATTGATTTGATGACTTTATGGTCTTAAATAAGATTTTCTATCTACAATGTTTATTAAGGTGTGTTTCTACATCTTTAAAAAAAATATATATTTATACGTGTGTTTCTACATTCTAAGAATTTTAGTGTAGAGTAACTAAATTTGCATTCTTAATACAAACATTTTCAAGTTGTAAAATGTAGTTCTATGAACCATATGTACAACGTTAATTAGATCTATACAAGATATTTCCTTTTAATTGAAATGATTAATATACCTAACAATTATAGTCTATTAAGATTATTAAAATCTGTTTGTTTTTCAACATAAGATATTATTAGTGGACATTTGGAAGACAAGTTAGTACAATCAATATATCTAATGGTTATATATTCAAAACATCCTAGAAAATTTTAATTATGGTGATAAATCACTGATAATACAAACTTTCATCATTAATCCTACAAGTTTTAATTTTATTCAAAAGGGTTATAATATATAGAATAGTATTAGAAAAATTAAGGAATACATATAGAATAGTCGTAAAAAAATTAAGAAACAAAATAACATGAGACTTACCAGTTACCATGGCCTATAACTCGAATAATGTGCCATGGTCGCAATGAAATACTATAAGGTGGGATTGAATGGAAGGCATGTAAATTTTTGGGTAGAAAGTTCTCTTCCAGTCAATTTTGTTGAAGTGTGAAAACCTAAATATCTATCCCATTTTCTTCATTCATATATTAATAAAATGTTCACCAAACTTTATGTGATTACATATAGAGTTAATAAGATAGTTAGCATAAAAGATTTTAATTATAAATGAGAGGTATATGAAAATACAAGCAAGGCACTGAGAATAAATTTGAGGAATCAAATTAATTTTTAATAAGCCGAAATAGTAATTTTTAAAAAAATTCTAGATTTAGGATCAAGTTATGTAGATCTATATTTGAGACAAGATCACACAATAAGAAAAGTAGTTTTTCGATATTAATTCTCCCCCAAAAAACATAATAAAATAAAAATAAGTTAAAAATTATGATAATCATTTACGAAAAATTGTTTGAAGCAAGACCATACCAATAGATTCAAAAAACAAAGACAAATGCACAATGTTGATTTTCCAAATCCTTTATAAGAAAAATAGAT
The DNA here is from genome assembly GCA_025175665.1 of Cinchona pubescens. Taxonomy (NCBI): domain Eukaryota; kingdom Viridiplantae; phylum Streptophyta; class Magnoliopsida; order Gentianales; family Rubiaceae; genus Cinchona; species Cinchona pubescens. The sequence continues at coordinate 1,828,271 of JANKKI010000049.1, read as the reverse complement.
TTCTTCGTGGTTAGTTCGCCCAAAAACAACATAATAAAATAAAAGATTGGCGAATTATTAAAGAAATAAAGAATGTAGTCTCTTCAAGATATTGTTGTAAACAAACCAAAGAAAAAAAATAAAGAAATTAATGCTTTTTAGATGTAGTGAAATTTATAGGTTTATAATCAATATCGAGTTTTTCAAAAAGAAAAATAAAATAAAATAATTTTTCTATTAGGTTTAGTTAAATTAAATAGACTTATATAAAATAATTGTATTTTCTCAAGTCTGAATGCTTGTAACTACACTTCTTTTATTTATCAAATAACCATGATCTTCGTTCTTACGATTAATTTATATAATGTTTGCAATTCTGGATTCAATATTACTTAATGTTATCTTATGTGCTAAATGTAATAATTGAGATATAATTACAATGCGTGCTTTCTCCTACACCAAAAAAACCATGGCAATGATGAAACAAAAAAATATACATATATGTACACCATATGTTTTATAAGAGAATCTCTATTCTTCATATATATGAGGTTAGTTTAGGGGTAAGTATCGGTTAATTGGTCAAATTGAATTCAAAATAAAATCCGGTTAATGAAATTCGAATTTGGTAATCAGTCTTAAATTTGGTTAACCATATTCGCTAGACCAATTGACATTTGACTAAAATTCTTTGGACAAAAACTAAAAAACCTATTTAATTCAAAATCTAACTAACAATAAAATAATTCATAATTTCATATTATCAAAAGTATATTCTATTTTAATGGATGTAATGTTTTCTTAATACCTTATATATATATATATATTGTATACATATGCATATTTGTATTCGTGTGTATATATATAATATCATTTATGTGACTATATTGTACTAAAAATTTCATTGGAAGGTCTTGATTTCTTCGAACACCGAATTGAATTTGAAAATCAGTTAATTTTGAATTCAAAATTCAATTTTAAATTCGTAATCGATTTCTTATGTCAGAACTCAATCGAATAAATTTATGAACCTAATATGGATTTGAATAACCAATTTGAAATGTTAATGTAAAAGTGAAAGCTGCTACAAATTCGATTAACGAGATTCATGTTCACTCCTAAATTAGTTTACAAATATAACAAAATAGATATATATATTCATGTTCTATCCGTTTTTTCCTTAAAGTGTTTCTTCATTTTTTGATCAACCTAATTTACTCATGATTAGAAAAACATGCATGTATTTATAATGGACAAATAAGTACAAATATTACATATTTTATATTTTAATAGAACTTATGTAATTCATATCAGAAGATCCTTTCATTGCTAATTCATGACAGAAAACTCAATCATAGTAATCAATATTTATGTGATTGATATTTAACTAGGACTCTTCTAAATCAATATGAATTAAAAATTCCTTTTGCAGTAATCAATATTTATGTGATTGGTATTTAACTAGGACTCTTCTAAATCAATGTGAATTAAAAATTCCACTTGTATTGCCGACAGTAGTCAAAACCCCAGCTCATGATGTTGAAAATTTCAAATAGATGAGTTCAATTTTGCGAATTCAATATATGAAATTTAATAGTACTTAGTGAATGCATTCAGCATCTTTTTATTCATTTGGTTCAACTTAATCAAACGAGTACTTCATAATTCTATTGAATATTATCCGCATAACTTGACACTTATGGCATAATATTGAATTCTTTTTGATTATTAAGTTCTAAAATTTTAGATGATCTGCATATGCTTAATATCACATTGTGCATAGAAAAATTTTTAACATCTGTCTCATTATACACATCTAGCTTGTACAAGAGAAGCTTTATTGAATAAACAATGATTCTTCTTGGTAGGTAATGTACATAGTCAACCCAAAGCAAACATATTATTTATCCATAGAGTATCTACAAGGTCGAGCTTTGACTAATGCAATTGGAAACCTTGACATACCAAGATGCATATTGTGATTCTTTAAAGAAATTGGGTCATGAACTAGAGGAAATGGTTGAGCAAGTACCGAAACTTTGATAACATTATTGCAATCTTTTCTTACTTTCGAAGCTTGGTTCTGAAAATGTGGCTATATAGTCAATCGGCATTTGTTATTACCAAGTTTGCTCATTTCCAATTGATTTGCAATTGGGTAACTCACCTCATGTAATCTTATGTGACTTCAAAGATGGGAAATGGCTCTTTCAATTTTCTCGAGAGCTGATAAATGCTGCTTGATAGTTGTCGGGTTCACGGTTAATTATCCTCAGACAAATAATCATTACTTGAGGCTATAAAATCTGAAGTTGATAGGAACAACCTGTTTCCTACAACAACTATATAAAGATTTGTTAGTTGAAATTGACACAGAAGATTATCATTCACAGCAGGGATTATTGCTAGACCAGCTTTTAGCTAGAGAAGTCAAATCTTCTGTTATTTCTTAATGATTCTCTAAATCATGATGCTCTTAAATGCTGGTTGATCATTAAATTATTGAGTGATTAGTAGGAGTTAATCATTAAATATTAAGGCAGATAGATTGAAAATTAAATTTAATGGATTTTTCAGTCTAAAGTTTATCAAATCTCACTTTTTTTGTTTCTTTCGGTGATGATTCTGCCATTTTCTTCAACTACATTATGTTGAGATTTCATAGCGATTTTTTTATTTTTTTATTTATATGTTGGCTTCTGTTCTGTCATTATATTTCATTGGTATGGATTTTTTTTTTTAGAAACATGAGGAAGCTAAGAAGGTCTCATACAAGACTTTTGAAGGCATATAGATGGGCATCCATAGTTCAAAATGTCTGATGTTGTTTGTTTAATACTTTCTATTTAGTTTAATAAGTAGATGATATTCAATTTTATAAAAAACATCCTAAAGTAATTGGAGAAAGAGGAAATAATGCATGTATCTTATACACATTTTGGTGTATTTAAAAATGATAATAAAACTTTCTAATAAAGGATTGTATAAGTTTCTATTGTGCATTTGAATTAAATAAACAATGTCTATGTATAACTTTTTGATATTTTTTTTTTAACATTACCATAAGAAATGGGTTGATAGTTATTATTTTTTCTTTTTTTATGAAATTATGATATTTACAAATATAAACAAGGGTACAATAATATGATGGAATGGAAAGGGAAGGAAAGGGAAGGGAGTTAAAACTCAGTTTATCTTAATATCACCATAGACTTGCAAGGTAAGGGAGTTAAAGTCTTCATAGGTGAATATTTTATTATCTTTCAAAAATCTATATTCCTTTTTGATATACCAAAAAAGAAAGGAGGAGAGGTTTGTATCATGTGTACGAATTGCTTAGCTTTTAACTTCTTTTATATTGGTCTTTATTTTCTTATAAAACGGTAGTTCCCTACTTGTGTTTGTAGGTAAAAATATGTTATATCTAGATGATAGAAACTTTTAAAGATTCATTGCATGAGATTAAATAGTTCATATAAATGTTGCATTAATACATTATTAGTCCCTTTTCTGGTGATATCTTTACAACATAATGGTCAAATTGAATTGGGATAAGTTCAAATTTGCCTTCCTAAACTTGTCACCATTTCTTTATCACATTGCACCTCAAATATTTTTTTGATCACTTTACCCATTAAACATTTTTGGTTATTGATACTTCACCCCTAATTTATGATGGAAGTTATAAAAATAATAGAATATTTGCGAGTTCTATTCACGTATCTTTATTGAATGTAATAGTATTTAACATAATATTCTACTTTATTACGACCCTTGACATTACACTAACAATGCCTATATAGAACTCATGAACATTATGCTATAGTTTCCATCAAAATTTGGGGTGAAGTGTCACAAAAAAGTGTAGGGGCAAAGTGATAAAAAAATTAGTTCATGGTGTAACGTGGGTGTAATGTGATAAATGGTGACAAGTTTAGAGAATCAAAGTATATTTAATCCAATTGAATTGATTTTGCTACTAATAATGTGGATTTGAAATATCATATATTGATCAATCAAAAGAAGATTCAACAACTAAAACAAAGATAGATTCTTTGTGATCCTTCCTTTCATCGAACGAACAAACAGAAATAGAGAGTGTTCTACTCCAAATGCTTTTGTGGTTATTTCTCAAATGTTCTAGTCATTCATGGAAAACACAAAACAAACCAATACCTAAAATAATCACTACTCACTAATAGTTTAATCATACACAAGTAAATATTGAAGATGTTATACACAACCGTCGATCATTAAAAGGGGTTTTAATAGTTATATTAAAATAAAAGAAATTTGTTTTCAACATATACATCTAACTAATAAATACTTTATTTTCAAAGTTGTAGGGTGCCATTTACTACTGTTATAGATAAAGTATTGACGTGATTAAAAAAGTCATACAAATGGATTCTGGGTCAGAGTTCAATTATTGTTCAAGCACACAAATCATCCTTAGGCACCTGACATTTTAGTACAAAATTACATGAATTATTCATTAAACTTACAAAAGATACAAATATTTAAACCTATAATAAAAGTATCACTTAACATTGCCATTTAAAAAGAACGTTAGAGCCACCATGACATAATAAAAATATTAAAATTGTTTCATATTGGATATTCATATTCAGTTAGTAACTACATACAAATAGTTGTTGAGGTATTGATAAATTAAACTTCCAATTATCTCTTCACTATCATTATCAAATTCAAACTTCCCATCTCTTTCTACAAACAATTATAAATGCAGGATGACAAATCATTTAAAATACATTCGTGATGCAGTGAAAATTGCAGCCAAGGAATAGAAATTCCTCACAAAGCTAGATGAAATTAATTTGCATAAACAACTTTACAAATACAATCCAAAAGAAAACGAGAAGCAGGCCTGTAAACGGATCGGATTTAGCATATCCAGACCCGGATCTGATTAATATAACCGGATCCGGATCTCCGACGGTCTACGAAAGTAGATCCATACCCGGATCCGTTGGGTCTTAATAATTTTTTTATAACTTTTAATATTATATATAAAACTATTACAAGTTATCGAATTTTCTCTTTTTTTTTAATTATACAAAAGTGTTGAGTTCATAATTAATATTTATGCATGTATTCTGTCACAATAAATATAAATTATATGGGCAATTTACACAACATAAATGTATATATACCCAATTAATACATGCATTTGTGGTCTTCCTCTTTCACAGCAAGAAAGAATAATATTGCATATAACTGCAAAACATACAATGAAGTTATCATCTAACTAAATAATAAAGCCTTCCCCTTTAAGCAATATGTTTTATATTACTTCAAGTTTACTTATCAAACTTTTGAATTGAATTGAATCTCTTTTCCTTTTGCTCTTGCCTTTTATGACTATTTTGATTTCTTTTTCTCCGAGTATTCATTAGTTTCATAAAGTTTTTAGTTAATGGAACAATTATTGCGACGCTCTCAAGCAGGTAATTGTTATATTGAAAACTAGCAGGTAATTATCACATTAATAAACGTGCAAAGTAACAAAGAAGTCAAGAGTGTAACAACAAAAGTAATAGCAAAAGAAGGTAATATATGAAATAATAGCAAAAGAAAATAATATATGAAATATACTGCTTTATATAAACATTTATATCAACTTTTTGTAGTATTTTCTAAAAAGATCCACTTAGAGTATACAAAAATAGCAAAAGAAGGTAATATACTGATTTATATGAATAGCAAAAGAAGGTAATAAATGAAATATACTGATTTATATAAATTTATATCAACTTTTTGTAGTATTTCCTTAAAAGATCCACTTACAGTATACAGAGAGGCCATATCAAATCCATTTTAAAATTTGAGAATCAATACAATGTGTATAAATTTATACAAAAAGTAATAGCAAAAGAAGGTAATATATGAAATATACTGATTTATATAAATTTATATCAACTTTTTGTAGTATTTGTTTAAAAGATCCACTTAGAGTATACAGAAAGGCCATATTAAATCTATTTTAAAATTTGAGAATCATTACAACCCAACGGATGTAACGATGATTGAAGAAGTTCTTTAGTATTAATTTATTGACGAAAACATAATAACAATCAAATGATATAAATCTTTAATAGTAATATAAAAGTTTAATCCCAATTAGGTAAGTAACATTCAACACTAGCCCAGGACAAAAATGTGTTTTTATTGGGCAACTTTTAAACTGCTATAAAGGAGTCCAAGTGGCAAAAAAAAGTAAGATAAAAGAAATAACACAACATAACTCTTCAACTATAATGCCACTTGGCAAAAGAGTACGAAGATCTCGGTTCTCTTCTTAGTTCAGAAAAAAAACCCTCATTCCTCTAAATCTGGTTCAGATTCGTTCTGTAGTACAATCGATTTTTTCGATGATTTATAAAAAAGTGAGGGGTATCATTAGACTGATCTTTCAATGAGAAATGTTCATTGATTCAACTACTTTTCTTTTTTACTATGCGTGGTGTGAACCTTTTAACTATCATTAAGTATTACCTTTTAATTAGACTTAATTAATGCGATTTTGATTGTGAAGTTTAACATTTTCATTTCAATTCTAATTTCTGAATAATTTCTTAGTTAATAAACTCCTGGTTGTTAGATCAATCTTGTTTATTACTTTAATGAGTAGAACAGTTTGGCAATACTATTCAATCAAGTATTAACTATTAGCTTATTAATTACCAACAAAAAATATGATCAACACGTGCAGCGCACGTGCACCTTACTAGTGTTCCTAAATGGTGCAATTCTCTGGTGTTCTTTCCTTAGTTTTTCATGGTTTGTGGGAGTAGGGGTGTTTGGGATAGGGGATAGGGATGAAGATAGATGGGTGGTGGGTTGCGGGGATAAGTTTGTGATTTGAGAAGATGAAATCCGAGAGAGAGAGAGAGAGAGAGAGATTGAGAGGCAAGGCTAGATATCGTGGTGGGATTCCAGGTTGATGGAGAAGCGGATGGTTCTTTGTTTGGTGAGGTGTAGAAGACTAATATTCTACAAATTTTTGTTTGAGGAAGAAATTAGGAAAAAAAAATGAAATTGTTGGGACTATTTCATAAATAACGATACTTTTTTTGGACAATTTTATCTCGAATGAATACCACGTGAAATGAATGAAATCGGATTAACCAAACACTTAACTGAGAAAATATCAAAACTCTTCTGCCTTTCAAGCATCCACAACTTTCATTTTATTGGCTGTTATTGTCTCTATTGAGAGCAGTTTCCAAAGTGCTAGCTTCTTCCCCGACATCTTTCACAACCTCATTAGAGTTCTGTAAATTTTGGAGTGTTACAAGAATTAGTTGTCTGAATTGTTTTGCACCTTCCCAAACTTGCGACTTGATGAAGTGTGACCTTTTTTTTTTTTTTTTTTTTTCGTTTCATGAAGTAAACTGGCAAGTTTTCATAAGTACCTTGTTAAAAAAAAAGAAAAAAATCATTGATCACTCATTCACATCCACACCAAAGAATGAGATCAACTATCAGATTGACCTCAACAGACACTTTAGCTGGTCTAGAAAGTGGAGCAATGATAATGTCTACCTCCAACGGCTTACCAATAGCTTGAGCTATATATGGAAAATAAGGTTGACTTATTAAAAAGTAACGAAGTAAGAGCCTCAAAACAGAACAAAACAAGAGCTAAAGAATGCATGGTACGAGCCTAGTCTATATAATGCAGTCCATTTAAATTAAAACCCTCATCAGAAGCTATTAATACACTACTGGCCTCTAAGGCAACACTTCATGATGTCCTCATTCTGATTAAAATGTGACACTGATCAGTTAAACCCAATGTGAAATTCCGCTTGAATCCTTTCGATAGATATTACTTTAAAGTGACTCCATGTTAGGCCACTCATGGGAGAATTTCCCGACAAATGCAAGATGCAACACCTATAATAACTACATAATTTCATTCTCTAAAAAGAAAATGGATCATTCTCCTTTCCAAAAGCTAAGAGGCTTCATTGAGAAGGTTTCTGGTTCTTTAAGAAACTAAAATATAAATAAAAAATTTGGACAGTATTAAAAAAGGAAAAGTTGGCCTTCAGTTGTGGGCATCAAGGCTACCATGGTCGGAAAATAAAGAGGGATATTAAAAAAGGAATGCCATATTGCTGTAACATCTGCTTACTTTAGGGACTTAAGAACTAGAAGAATGAGACTACAACAAAGTTATCGAATACGTGAAACATGTAACACCACTAGCCCACTCTCAATCTATGCAGAAATCATGCGAGATTCGCTCTGATATTATTTGTAATACCACAAGTCTTGGGTTGAACCAATAACTTTTGGCTCTTAACTATTGAACCAAAATGTTTAATCTAAGTTATTACTAACCCATAATTCTAGATGATATATTTGAAGACATCCTTCTTTACCCATTCCATGTGGGATACGAGTCATTACATTATTGGCACCGAAACGTAACACATCATTTTTTTGAAAAGAAATACATGTACATGTAGATTCAATACGTGGTACAATAGACCAATATAGGTGAATTGATACATGGTACGAAGGTTACCTAGTGAATCTGATCCCTATGGACTACATGTGGAAATGAAGAAGCTTAACAGCCTACATGCTAGGGGTGTTCATGGACCGGGTACCTCGTCTATGAGCATTTGGAGTGATCCGAACCGGTTTTACCGGTTCGCTATTTTTTTGAACCGTACCCAGTTGAAGTGGGTTGGGTTCCACGGATACCCGACCCTATAACCAAAAAAAAAAAAAAATCATTTCTTTCAAATGTTAGTTCATTCCAGCAACAATAGTAAAACTTTTAATTTTGTTCCGGCAGTAGCAACACAATTCCCATTCACTACTCAACAACTATAAAGTATAAACTATTAACAACAGAGAGTACCTATTTAATTTACTAACTCAACAACCACAAACTATTAGGATTAAACTTTAAAACACAAGTCTAGTGGTCCATTCATTACAGTTCACAAGAAGAAGTCTACAAGATCAACATGCAAATAGCCAAATACAAGTCCATTGCAAGTCCATTACGGTTCATTGTCCCTGTCTTGGAAACTAAAAAAAGAAAGAGAGAACACAACCCAAATTTAAAGCCTTCAAATAAATATTGTCATATTCCAACAACAAACAATACAAGAATATAAAATTACAAGTAGAGAGTAGATTCTAGTGTTCTTTATTCTTAATATTGATGGCAATATTGACCACGGGATGGTCATCAGTTAAGTTTGACAGTTCTACAAGTTTTTCAAAAATATAATTAGGAATTAATAGTGTCAATAAAAAATAAATCACACATCAAATAATAGCACCACAATAATTACATGTAGCCTTTTGATTATTTTTGTCTTCACAAGGATTTTTTCCAAAATGCTCCCATACCCAAGATCTAACTTTACCACCAGCAATAGTAGTTACCTTAGAGTCTTCAGGAGCTAAAGAAAGAATGGTTGCTTTGCCTTTATCGACTTTACTTGATGATTGAGATGGTCCAGATGGATTAGATGCACTTGAAAGATCCGGACATGAACTATCTGTTGTGGCGTTTGTGTTGTCTCACATACTTGACATTCGACTGAGTGCAAATAAGCATGAACATTAGACAATTGAAGAGTACAGTCACATTATTATTAACATCTAACCATACTATCAGTAAAGACATGGTGGAAATCTACTTATGAACATTTAAAAAAAAAAAAACTAAAACTGGAACAGGAACTGCCATGTTTAATATGGATAAGTGCAAGCATACATTTTTCTATATTTTTAATTACATGAATGTAAATTCATTGTAGCTATATATTATTACAAGAGAAAATAATTTAAAGACTCTTTAGATAGAAAATTATAAACCAGTCATACATATGAAATTACGAACATAAATAAAATAAAAATTTGACTTATGAAAAAAAAAAATTTACATATGATTCATATATCACATGTTGGGGTGCAAAAATTAGGAAGATACAGCAATTTACTCCTTGTATAAACATAAGTATGACATCTCTTATGGTTTTTGACAAGGAAAAGGAATCATAATCGTCACGTTACATAACAGGAATACCGAAATAAGAAGCATTAGGACATTAGTCTAGATATAATAAGGCCAGTCTCCATCGTGTGCATCAATTGGAGTTTGAAAGATGTTAAGGCGCCTCACATTTTCTTGAAGACTAATTGCTCCAATTAACCACTGCCAATGATATGACATACTTCAGAACCATTTTCCTATATTTTAATTACACAAACGTAAATCAATTGCAACTATATATTATTACAAGAGAAAATAATTTAAAGATTCTTTTAGACAAAAAATTATAAATCAGTCACACATATGAAATTAAGAACATAAAAAAAAAAAAATCTACTCATAAACATAAAAAAAAAAAAAAAAAAAAACTTGTTGAGAATAAAAAAAAAATAAGAATTATGAACATTTTATTTGTACATATAAACATATATATATATATATATATATATATAAATCAGTTACAAATAAATCAATAATATATAAACATTTGATATTGATTTAATTCAGAAAAAAAAATGTGTTTGATTTGAAGCAAGCAGTCACGCGTAGGTAGAAGCAGCCATCTGATCTCTTAGCAGACATCAGAAGCATGTGTAGCTGAGTGATTTCTGATGAGTGATGAGTGAGATCTGAGAGTGAGAGTGAGAAAAAGATGAAAGGAAAGAAAAGGGAAAAAAGCCGCCCACGCCAAGTGAAAGAAAGAATAGGAAAGCTAGAAAAGAATTAGCTGCGCTCCAGCCTCCAGTGCAGCAGTGCTCCCTCAAAGTTATTATTAGTTTTAGCCTTTTAGGGTTGCATATTTAATGAAATTACATAAATATCCCCAATCGTGGACCGGTTCGGTTACCCGCCGGTTCATAGAAACATGAACCGGTACCCGAACCTGTTATATATGGACCGGGTCATTACCTTAACCGTTTTATTAAATCCAGATCGGGTACCCATCTTTTCAGTTCGGAATGGACCGGTTCCATCGATTTTTCGGATCGGCGGGTTTTTTTGAACGCCCCTACTACATGCCTTCATTTTATAAAGGAATAATTTCATTTTGCACCTCTCAACATATACTCAATTTCTATTTTGTACTCTCAATTTTAGTTTTGGATACTTTATATCTCCGCCTCTCAAAACCGTCTTACTCTAGTCCCATTGTTAACCACGCAGGTTGCTCCCTTCCGTCTTCTTCTTAGGAAAAAAGGGAAAATAAAATTTTAGTCCTCAAATTTTTGGTCATCACGAAGTACTGTTTCATCTTAGTCGCCAAAATTTCAAACAAAACACATAAGTCCTCAGACTTTATAATTTCTACCAATTTAGGACAAATTTTAAAATTTCGTGAATAATGGAAAAAGTAACATACAAGACTCGTGACTATTAAATCTCTAGTTCCACACATGAAAAATGTAATTTTAGCCCTCGAAATTTAGATCATTGTCTATTTTGGTCCCCAAAGTTCCAAACAATCTTGTATTTAATCCTCAAACTTTTCAATTTCTACCAATTTAGGACAAATTTAAAAATTCTATCAGTTATAGACGAAAAAAGTCACATGCAATACATACAATTGTTAAATCTAACTTGAGTTACAACACCTCCCAAAAGATTTCAACCCATTTAATTAGAAAAATTATATCCAAAGAAAGGATAATAATAACACAATAATGTTTCACTATTAAATTAAAACAATAATTTAATTCAAGAATAGGAAATCCTGTTTATGATTGAGACACATTAATTAGTAGCTCTCCTTAGTAGTGATACGTTCCCTACTACGTTGGATTAATGTGGCGTTCTTTCCTTAAGAAACAATGACTTCTAAGTTTGTTTGATATATAAAAACACTAACTGCGAACCCATATTACCCTTATACTCAATTATTTAGATATATAGTTTAGTAAAGTGTAGTTTAGTATGTTGTAATAATATTGATTTCAATCAGGAAGAGAAGTAACGTAGCATGTATTGTATCATATATGTTTATTTGTGCTGCAGAAGACTTCTATTTATAGTAGGTTTTCGACAATAGAAAATAGTTGTTGGTGGTGAGAAAATTTTTACATTACTTTTTTTCCCATTACATTCCTTGATAGTTTAATATAGGTTAGTGTAGTTATATAGTTATTATCCTCAGATTTTGTGAGGCTATTATATTTAGGAGTGCTTCTTAAGCAATTAGTTGGAAGAAGATGGACTCCACAAGAGACACATCTAGATGTGTAATAAGAGACAGATACACATCTAGATAATGTATGAGGATGATGAAGTATTTTTTAATATTGTATGTAGACAAGAATGCTAAATGGTTAGGTATTGGTAGTCAGAGAAAAAAGTGAAAATATGGTTAAATGGTTTAAAATCAGTTGAAAAGTATTATAACCCAGGATAGATATAATAGTCACGTGACTCTTTCCATTTGTAATTGACTGAAATTTCAAATTTACCCTAAATTAGTAGAAATTTAAAAGTTTGAGGAATAAATGCATTTTGTTTGAAATTTTAGGGACCAAATTAGAGCATGACTCAAACTTTGAGGGTTAAAATTGTATTTTGTCATGTTTGGTACTTGAAATTTAACAGTTACGTGCTTTGTACATGACTTTTTCTTTTTATAATTGACGAAATTTTCAAAATTATCACAAATGGTTGAAATCAGAAAGTTTGAAAACTAAATGTATTTTATATGAAATTTTGAGAATCGAGATGGACTATGACTCAAACTTTAAGGGCTAAAATTATTTTTTTTTTCTAGAAAAAAAAAATGTTCTTCTGTTGAGAACCTAATAAGAACCTTCACAGCGATAGTTTTCTTTCGAATTGATATCCTACTTTGTTTAGTGGAGATGGCTTAAAGAACGGAACAAAAAAATAAAAAAGTGTTTAGCTCAATTACCAATTTAATTTATTCATGCAAATAAAAGATAGGAAATTTCTACGGTTCCTTTTAAGGAACCATTCTCTTGTGTTTTAAATTGTTGTACAGTACAACACCATGTGCTTTAAAAACTTGTACTGTACAAGATTTTAAAGCCAAGGAAATAATTTCCTAAATGAAACTGTAGAATTGCACTAAAAGGTAACAAACAACTATATGCGGCAATGAATTAAAAGATTTAGGGAAATATTTAGATAATTCCAATCTTTTGCCTTAGTTGTAAACCCTGCAACTTAGATTTAATCTTATAGAATAATGATACAAGCTTATGTAATCAAAATTTTATAAAATTTAATTCTAATTACAAGATTTAATGATAAGATTCAAAGCTCAGCAAATTTATCCAAGTATTTTTTAAAGATTTAACATGAGAGCTGATGTTTGCTTTTAATCGAATAGGGATCGGCAGCGGCGAGGACGGGCACGTGGTGCCTATAGGCTGGTGACGTGCTTTCTTGTGGTTGCCATCGCTTGAAAAACCAGCAAGCTTATGTTCTTTATTCAAGGTGCTTGTTTGAAGTCATTCTTCAACGTACTTCGATCTATCATGGAGAGGGAGCAAGGGATTATGAAAATCACCCCAGTTAAGTAGGAACATCAATCAACCTATCTTTCTAAATCATTAGACCTAACTCTACTTTGCATGTCCCAACTCATATACGAATCTCAAATTTTGTACCTTATATTTTTTTTAAACATTTTACACCTTGAAATCTCTAATTCATTCCTCTTAAGTCAAACTGTTAGTTTTGTGGGATGAATTAAAGAGTTTGTGGTGCAAAATGTCTAAATAAAATATAGGCAGCAAAGTGATAATCGTGTATAAGTTAAGGGTGTAAGCAAAGTGAAGTTAGACTTATTATGACAACCGTTAAAACCGTTATAAATACTTATTTTTCATCCCTAAATTTTAGACATGATCTCATTTCCTAACTTTTAGACACTCAAGAGTTAAAATAAAAATTATTTCGATAAAGTTAGAACTATTATTTGTAATTTTGGAAATCACAACGTCGATGATACTGACTACTACTTTACTACGATAGCCCAAAAAAAAAGGTTCACAAAAATACCCAAAAAAAAAAAAAGAAAACATTGTAGAAGGGCCACACTCAATGAAAATCGAAAAAAATTAAACTTCAATTGGTTTACATTTTAAGGTTGGAATTTTTACCACCAATTCTCTCTAATGATCGACCAACAGGACATCAACAAAACCTATGTTGTTGTTGTTGTTTTTAAATATAAGAAAAACATAACCACGTTGTATTAACACATACACCTTAAACATTGATTTAGTAATAGACATCCTGGTTTTTTACATTTGTGCTTACCTGTGAGTTAATATGTATAAGAACAGCAAAATCGCAAGTTTCGCAAACAATTATTTTGTTTAATTAGAAAAAGCAAAGTTTTACATTTTATTGTACTTACAAATAAGCTAAAACGTTTGAAATCAAACCTTGATTAACTGCTTGGACCTGATGACACTGAAGTGAAAGAAAATTGTTTAAGCATTGTAGGATTGAATTGCAGAGCAATTCTCCTTTCGCATGAAGGACATATGCATGACTTGGCCTAATTGACAAAGGAGGATTGCACTGTTATTCGTTAACCCTACACATCCATCCAGTAGTTTTGTAAAACGCTTCTGAAACCCTAAACAAGCACGTTTTGTCGTAGAAACGAAATGGAAAACAGGGCTTTTATGCTAAGTGGTTCGCCAATTGATGTGGATATGATGAAGAAGGAAGTAGCATATGCTGGGACTATTCCAGTGGATCTAGATGTCTCTATGCTTTTTCAATATCAAAATCTGGTCCCCTACCCTAGCTTTGAGGTACCTTTTCCCCTTATGTGGAAATGATATACATGCTTCTTCGTACAAATCGATTAAAACGTCTTGGTTAGTACTCGCACTCTAGCAAGAAGAATGCGCGGCAGATATTAGTACATGGAAGAACGATTCTTATGCTTGCATGCAATTCGATTGATCATCATCCTGACACAAGTCAATTAATTTCTTCATTAATATTATAGGGGATTTTAATGTAAGTACTTATTTTAATTAACCTTCTAAAATAAAGATACATTTTACTGCTATTCAGTAATCCTAAATTTGGAGATTAAATTTTTTTAAAAAATGGGTTAATATCACTTTGTCCCCTATACTAGGAGATAATTACCCTTTAACCACCTAAACTAAAATAATATACACATGGAAATCCTTTGACACTATTCATCCATTAACAATTTTAGCTAGCACCATCAACAAAAGGAAAATAAATGATTGAATTGCCCCCTTGCACTATTTTTCCTATTTAAGCTAGCGCCATGAACAAAAGGAAATTAAATGATTGAATTGCGCCCTCGCACTATTTTTTCTATTTAATGTATTTTTTAAATGTTTTATAGTTATAAAGAATAAAAAAAGAAACAAACTATAATAATTATTTGATATCTTCATCTTTAAGAAGTGAAAAAAGTGTAAAAATATTGGATACAATTTGCATAACTTTAATCCAAAGTTTAAAAGTGTAAAATTCTATGAGATATCAAAATGTCACAAAACTTCTATGAAAACTTTATTATCACGAAAGACGATTGATGCCTTACACACCTAATTATAAATTTATAAAACACCTAAATCCTACTACTAACTAGGTGGCATCCCTCAAGTATACGGTTGTCAACTAGTATTAAAGGGAAGTAGGGATCGTTCCCACAAGGATTCGTCGATAATTACTAGTTATTAGGTTAGATTTCAAGTTGAAGCGATTGATTAAGTTAAGAGATTTAACACAACACACTAAACACCACCAAGATGACAGGAACAATGGATGTACTTTAAATAATTAGGATACCCCTCAAGGGACCTCAAATACCATATGACAATTGAACTATTTTAACTAGTCATTCCAAGCTTTTTAATTCTTCCAAATAAATCGAGCTCAAATGCCAACAAAAGATTTTAAATGACCAAGTATTAACTATTATTGATATTTGAAAAACATAGTTCCATTCATCTAGGTGGTAGTTTACTGCTCAAATCAAAAGGATTACAACATTTTTCAACCATCTTGACAAGGCTACACGGAAATAGAAGATAGATTAGGAGTGTACTTAATATGCACGTGTCACACAATTGGGAGCATTACTCTATCAAGGAGTAAGTAGCATGATATCGATGATGGGTATTATAAACATTTCCTCCTCGACTTGTTGGTATTCTAAAACGTAATTCCTAATTGCTTAATTCAGAGAGACAACATGGGTATATGTCGGAATCCCGTACTCGCCTCATTACTACTCTAATGGCTTATTTCGGAGAAACAACATGGGTACATGCCAGAATCTCGTACTTGCCTTGTTCCTAGAGCAATGCAAAGTTCTTTTTTTTTTATTTTGTTTTTTTATGCAGCCCTAAACCAAGGAAAATGAGTAAAACGCACCCAAGATCATATTCAAACCAATCACTCACAGGTTAGAAGAAAACTCCCTATGCAAACACATAAAATTACCTAAATCACTTCTATTCCATTTAAACAATTTTCTTTTTTTGAAAAGATGAATTGACCAACAAAGCAGTACTATTGATTTGGTCAAAAATAATGTTTCAAATGAACTACTATAAAAATGTGAAGATGAACAACATACTAGCCAAGTGAATGTAAATGAACCCACTAAGCACAATTTGAAGTTAAAACCAAGAGTTCTACCGTTTAATTATGGACTTCACCAACATTGAGCACAACACAAATCAAGACTAAGCAATGACCAAATTTCAAGTAGATCATAAAAATGCAATTTCCAATTAATCATGAATCCTAAAAATTGTATGCTTCTTCAACAACCAATCATGTTTATACTAAGGAAGGGTCCTCAGGGCTTCACGGGGTTCAAACAATTTAAATACAAAGAAAAGCACATATAAGGGTAACAAAGTTTAACACAACAAATGGGTTATCTAAATGCCCAACTCATCCCCCAAAACTTAGTTTCACATATAATCGGTTTTAAAGAAAAAATCAATCACCAAGACTACTCTCAATCCAAATCAATCATTCAAATAATTTCCGCAAAATGAGCTCAACTATTTCGCACTTGAAATGTACGACAACTAGAATGCCCACAAGTAAAAAGTAACAATCAAGTCAAAAGTCATTCACATAAAGTATGTATATCATTCACAAATCACAATAAGTCATACATTGTGATCAATGGCCAAATTCATCCAAGTGTATCCAAATTCACCATTTATAATGTTTAACATTTGTTTGAATGTAATGCTTGGTTAATTTTCACTACAAGTTTCACTTTTTTTAAAACTTTAATTTATATTTCTGGATGAATAATTTATGATCATTTTATGAATATCTCAAAATATTAAACCTTATTTTATTATATATAAAGTGTTTTTTTTATTATCAATTTTATGACTTCTAAACGTTTCTAGAACCCTTTAATATATATATATATATATATATATATATATATATATATATATATATATCGATTTTTAAGTTTTCGACTAAAGTCGAACCGAGTCGTTTAAATTTAACTTATTTGAACGGCAAGTCGAACAAGTTAAATAAATCGAATATTTAATTTTTTTCCATTCTTCACACATCTTAATATATAAATGTGTATTAGTATATGCTATATATACATATTAAAATTGATTGACAAAGTTACAAATTTATTTCCACTTACTGTAATCAATTCCTATAGAAAATTTTTATTAAATCACCGACCCCTGTTAATTTATATCTTATAATATATAGGAATATGTTGGCCTAAAAGCTACCTAAGAGGGCTGAATTTGGTTATCTTTAAAAATAAATCTTTTGGCGTGCTTAATGAAAATGCAAACTTTGTGCAACAAATGAACACTTAAGCATAAATGATCGAAAATAAATATTTAACAATTGAAACTTAAAGAACAAATAAAAAGATTGAGCTAAAGAATGTCAAACCAAACTCCCACCCTCCTTAAACTTGGAGTACATCCACTAGTAGTGCCTCTTCAAGGAAGGTGAGGCAATAACCTTCTTGTACACAAAGTAGGCTCACCCTTACACCAAATAAGTTCCTCTAGTTGAGCCAAAGAGGTTTTACATTACAACCTCACTTTTGTACACTTGTTATCCCTCCACTGTTACACTTGAAGATCACTCACTAATCTACTCTTGATCATATTAATTCTCTCTAGTTGAGCCAAGAAAACTATACTACCCAAACCAATACAACCCACAATATTTTAGCTTATTTCTCCCAGATAGCTCTTACAAGTTCTTGTATTGAATGTAGTAGTTACACACATTAATTGGACGTTCTTAGGCTATTTATAGATGAAAGATGTGCTGAAATTTAAATTCCAACTATCAAAAAACTAGCTGTCCGATGTTGATAGAAAGTAAAAACTAGTCGTCAGGAGTTCGGATGGTGGTTCATACGCTCGATCATGCATCCTACAGTTTCATGAGCAGTGTCTCGGATGGTCATATGCATCCTATAGCTTGACAGAAAATTTCTTCATTTCGAGCTCCTTTCTTTTGACGGTTTTCAATGTCCGATCCTTTTGGCTTTCGGATTCCTTGTCTCGAACAATCTTTTGAGTCTGAAGCACTATCCTTCGGACAGTTATCTGTTTCTGAGAGATGTGTTCCTCTTTCAGTGTTGTCTGGTCATGTTTCTGATGCTCCCTTGCATCTGAGCCCTTTTCTTTTAGACGCTCTTCATTGTCCGTATGGTTTTCATAGTTTAGTTATTTTTCTTGATTGTGTTTGGACAATCATTTACGTCCAAACCTTCCTGTTTTTCTGCACACTTGTTTTCAGGCCTTGCCAAAAACAAAACATAAGCTAAACTACTAACAAGGCTACAAGCCTTTATTGCCAATGGGGTACTTAAACTAAAGCACAGCAAATAAAATAAAGCGTAATAAATAAAAAGGAAAGGAAAACTCCCTCAACACCAAGGAGGCTTCCCAAGGATATTGTAATCATCTGTGAACTTGCACCATTGCTTAGCTCCTCCGAAGTCTCCAAGGAAATGAACTTCGGCATATGTAGGTTGTGTCTCCTTGGCCTCCTCTAGAATGTATCCTTCTTCTACTCCTCCAAGAACCGGCTCTTTCTCCATGAACACCCCAAATAGAACCTCTTATACACATCTATAACCGGGACAAACGCACACTCGTGAAAAGGAAAAGTTGGTGATTCCTCTACATAAGCGTTGAGTTTCTCCGTTGTTGTAACTTCAACTTCATGAGGCTCTTGAGAACCGGTTTCTTGCAAGACATTTTCAATTTGTTCTTCTTGAACCGGTTTTTCACCCATTGGTGGAGGTGTTGGAAAAAATTGTTCTTCACCATTTGTTATTCCTTGAATCTCGGCAAGTTGGTCTGGTAACCGATTGTTGGATATGGCTTGAACTCTTCACGGATTCTATCTATTTCTTTTTTAAGTTGAGCAAGTTTTTCCCGTTCTTTGGCCACAATTTCTCGAAATTGAGCCCTTTCGTCTAGAAGTTGGGTTATTTCTTCTCAAAATTCTTGAATTTGTCTCTTATACACATTCTACGTATAAGAATTTCTTGAGTTGTTTATCAATTAGGAAATTGACTCCATTCTCTTATACACATCTAGATTTGTATAAGGAAAGAGTAAAAATTTTCTTGATAGCTCTCACAAGGATATGGATGGCTAGACCATCCCATTTGATAATTTTGGTGGCTCTCAAAAGCGTATTGGTGGCTGGACCATCCCACTTGATAATCTAAGGGGTAAGGAGAGTAACCATAACAAGAATTATGCTCATTGGGCATACCTCTATTACCATAAAAATGATAATCTCCTTGATATGAATCATTCCAATTAGGTCCTTGCATGTTCTTGAACAACAAAAAACACAAATAAAAGAAAGAGAAAGAAATAATCCTAAAACAACACAAACAAGAAAATTAGGAAAGCTTAAACTACTAGCTAGTCCAAACCATCCATCACCAAGAAAATCTTTTTGTATTTTTCAAAATAAGAACACAACTAGAAAAGGAAAATCTTTTTGGTTTTTCAAATAGGTGAAACAACTATACAAGAAAACAAAAGACTTCAATCTAGTCTTCCAACCAAATAATATCGATATTACCGAAAACCAATCCCCAGCAACGCCGCCAAAAAGAAGTATCTGTAGAAAGAAAATAAAGGGAACAATTAAAGGGAAAAGCATCTTGAGCAAGCAATTAGTTAATCTAAAATATTCATTATCTCTAAGAAAACACAATTAGAGAAAGCCCCTAATCTATTCTAAGAAAGCATGTAAAAAGAAAGTATTTTCAAAAAGAAATTAACTAACCTAAACTACAAATTAACACTAAGAAAGCACAATTAAGGAAAACCCATTAACTAAGAAAGCAAGTAAAGAAAGCAATTAAATGAAAAGCCCATAAACTAATCTATCCTAATTAACCAATCCAAACTACAAATTATCACTAAAAAAAGCATTTTTAAAGGAAGCCCGTAAACTAATCTAACAATTACTCTAAGAAAACAAGTAAAGGAAGAAATTAGATTAAAGCAATTAAACTAATTAACTAAAGGAACATGAAATTAAAGCTTAACAAAAGAAGTTTTAACATAAACAAAGCACTTACAACTAAAAAGCTTCGATCTTTAACTTGGAAAACTTTGAAATCTACAAGAAAGAGAAGTCCTAATCTACTCTAATCTAAGAAAACCTTCCCCAAATGGGGAGGAAAAAGGAAGGAAATTACTCTCTAATCTATCCTACTTCTACTAGCTAAGTTCTTCCCTCAAATGAGGTTTTAAAGGGGTATATATAGTGCTAGGGTAGTGGGATAATTGAGTAGCAAAAATCAACCCCGAACAAAGTCATTTTTTGCTTCAACTGCTTCCAGATCGCAATATGCCCTGAAACTTCTAAAATGCAGTACTTCAGTTTTGCTGTCAAAATCTTCATTTGACGTCCGATTAACGTGGCAATTTTTTTCCACACCCTAACACTATATTCTTTATTATCTATAATAAATACTTAAAATAACACCTAAACATATAATTAAAATTCTCACAAAATGGGCCAATAAATGAAGGACAAACAAAGACGAACAGAAACTTAACTCCCAACGAAATTATGTCAAAGACACGACACAACTTTTAATGGAAAACGACCTAATAAAAATATGCTAATTATCACCTAAATAAGTACTCAAACACATAATAAAAATATTCTAACATATTCTAACACGTAAAAGAAATATAGATACAAACACACACGAAAACACTAAAAATACTCGAAATTATGAGCAAAATCATCATGTTTAGGGTACATATAACTCTTGTTTCCTAGAGTTATCAACGATTAAATAAACACTTTCAGTAAAAGTTTGCGCACCGTGGAAAATGTGCTACAGATATAGCTAAATAGTCAAATTCGATATAATATCAAATGAATTCCAAAAAATACAAAAATTTAACCAAAGAATATATGGATATATATTCTATATAGATATTTTATGGTTTATTTTCTTATCTTTTTAATAATTATCACACCACTATAAAAAAAAAATAAACAGATAAAATATCAAAATATAATGCTAAGGACATTTTAGTCATAATTAGACCTTTTTGATTGTGTTAAGTTGATAACAATGAATAGTATCAAGGGATTAAAGTGTATATTCTTTTAATTTAGATGGCTAAAGTGTAATTACCTTTCTAGTTCAGGAGCAAAGTGTTATTCACCCCAAAAAAAATTGATGATAAATTTCTATATATGTAAAATATTTAGATTGTGAAATAATATAATATACTCCCTTCGTCCTTTTAAAAGTGTCATACTTTTGATTTTGGGACGTTCCAAAATATTTGTCATATTTATAAAGTCCAAGGAATCTTTTAGCACTTTTCCTCCCTCCCACTAGTTTTGTTGATTAAAATGGTTGAATGACAAGGAATTTTATACATAATTTAATTATTAACAAATAACAATAGATTGCAACTTTTCACATCCTTCACCAATTAATGTCAAAAAATATTTTTTAATAATTTTTATTTTACAACTTATTGATTTTCCAAATAAAATACCAAAATTTTTTTTATTGTTATATATTATGTATACTTACGTATTATAAATTTTTGGTCAAAAGGAGAGATACAAACACATAAATACATTCCTAATGACGTAAGGATACATAACTTAGCTAAAAACTTTATCAAAAATTTCGTTTCACTTTTTAAACGTTCGTGATTTCCTAAACAAATTCTAATCATATTTGTTTTTTATAATATATGATTATTTTTTTTACGCCTTTAAATTATTATTCACATCACCACACAATAGCACCTAAATAACCATATTTCTTTTTGTAAATATGTTTATTAATTTTATTTTAAAATACATATTTCAATTTCGAGTTTAGGGGTACTAAGTGATATTATATAAACCTCAGGGGATTTTTATGAAATTATCCCTTCATACTTATTAATTCTTTCATTTATGCACTTCAAACTTCGTCCATAAAAATATTTCACTACAATCAATACATACTACATGTAGATAATATTATGAATTTCTATAGATTTTATTCAAATTTTGTGTACTAATTACAAATCCTAAACCCTAAATCTTAAATTCTAAAAATTTCTAAACACTAAACCTTAACCCTAAACCAAAAATACTCTAAACCATATAGTAAATAGGAAAAAAAAATTTATTTGTGGCCAAGGTGGTGACCTATAAAGGTCGTATGTTAAGCATACGACCTATCAAGGTCGTATGTCCAACATATGACCTTGGTCTTGGTCATGGTCCTTTGTCATGTGTTTAACATACGGCCTTATTTGGTCATCTGTTAAACATACGACTTTCATAATTCTTTCTGTTTATCAAAAATTTTCCTACTTTGAGAAGCTTTTTTGTTTTCTTCACAAAATAAGAAATTAACCGACAAAACAGTGCAAAACTACTTAAAATTAATCCCTAAAGCCCCCCACCTTTCCTGGTAGCTGACAATAGGGAAGATGTCAAACTGGAGTGAATCAAAATCGCACAACTGGACTCTAGCCTATGGTGACCACATTCCCAAATCGAAACTTGAGTCAATTTTTTGTTTCCAAGTGAAGAGAAAATTGCCCAACTCACCAAATCTTTAACTAGGACTCAGATATCAAATTATAACAACCTTTTAATCATTGAATATAAACCAAAAATCAACCATTATCTAACCCATCCTCAACCACTAAATTGCCAGAAAGTAACCATTTAATCCTTGATTGGCTAGTGGCCATTGAAGATTGTTGTCCGAACTCCACAGAAACAAAATGATTCATCTGAAACAAAGAACGTTGATAGGAAAAGGATTATGTTTGTGGTTTTTTGTCTAGAGAGAATTGAGCACTTAGTGGAGAGAGAGCGGGATTTACACCCAAAAAAAAAAAGAGAGAGAAACATAAGAGAGAGAACGAAGTTGGGTGTAGAAAGGAGGAAAACAAAGATTCTTAACGGTGTAGGTGCGGTGAAGACTAAAGACTGAAGGGGGAAGACAACTAAATGTGGGAGTGGGTGGGGCCCATGTAGATTTATGTGGGAGATGTTAGGTTGACTTGGTGAAGGTATTTTTGTCATTTAATAAAAAATTGCTCTGCCATTAATAAAAATAGTATTTGCCACTCTGTTTATCTTAAATTGATTGAAGTATAAAAGAATTAGGAATGTTTCTCTTAACTAATTGAAGGAGAAAGAATGCCACTAAGGTCGTTGGATTCAAATTATTTTAGGCCACCAAGATCTAGTAAGAAACCTTAATTGAGGTATTCAAAGTGTAAGTCTTGTTGATTGTAGAGTGATCGTGGATGACAAGACTAGAAAACTATTTGGGGAAAGTAAAAGAAAAGAATGAGGAAAAAAAAAAGATATGAAGAGAATGAGTTAGAAGATAACAAGTTATGTTTTTCACTGCAGTGAATTGGGTTTTCATTGGCACGTGATTTTTACGTGGCCATCTACACTAACTTTTGTAAGTTTTTCATCACAAAACATATATTAGCTTCAGCTAATTATTTTTAAAAAAAAGCGATCACGTTGACCTGTTTTGATACATAAAGATTAAAATTATCGATAATTCTGGATATATAAAATTTTTCCAAGTACAAAATCTGAGTGTAGTCTTGTCCAGGAATAAAGTTTGACACCACATATAGTACTCACGTCTGAATCTCACTTGAAAAATAAAGGATAAGATTTTGTCCCATGAGGTAGGTTCCAATGCTTAAGTCAATACTAAGACCAGAGAGTAAAATTCAATATAATTCAAAAGTTATGAAATATGGGTAGTGATTAATGAATCTGACCTGTCATTTAAATATTTATACCCGTAGTTGATGGGTAAGAGTAATCCGTGGGTCGAACACTCATGACTTGACCCATTTGGACTTGTTTAAATCATAGGAATAAAATTACTAAAAAACCCTTGATAAACTCAGGTTTGGAACCACATATAATACTTTTAATGGGTGAATTATTTTGACATCCTTTGTTACCCCCAAGTCTCAAGTCCAATTTTTCGAGTTGAGAGGCCAAGTATTTGATATCGTAATCGTACTGGCAGAGCCATAGTATTGATCGAGTCAATTTCATAACTTTAAAAATGATTCCGGAGGAAATTCGACTTCACCAAGGCTTGTACAATAATTTTATCTATTGGGAGGAGGAATAAAAGACTTTGTATAAGAGACAGTGTTAGTAGAATTGTTTATGGAAATTTTTAAGTTGAGCAAGGAGTAGTTAATATTCCATAGTTGAATATTGCACTCCACGGCTAAGGTGCCGCAACTCTGTTCTTGCATAACCCTTCTATGTAGCTTACCTTCAAAAACAGGGAAGTTGAAAATTTATTCTCCCCTGCTAAGTGTTTGTGTAGTACCACTAAATTCTCTTGGGTAAATCAACTATCCACCCATAGTTTATCTAGGATCTTTGACAGTTTGACCCAAGCACAATACTCTACCTTGTTCTACATTTTCACAATCATCCTTCATTCCCCTTCTTGTATTGTTTCCTAAAGCATGGTACAGTTGGTCTCATCTTTGAGCATGCGTTAATTCATCATCCAAGGACACCACCACTTGAATTATCATTTCCGGTGACCAGGGGAATAATATTGATTAGAGACCCAATTATAAATCATTAGATCTAGAGCATGGGATAAAGGAATATAATTTCTTCTAGGATCTAAAGGAAAATAATTTCTTAGGCCTAGAACCAATTCCATAAGTATGTCCTTAGGTAATATTGACTGATAACTCGGTTGTGATGGATAATATCAAGGGAGATTGTGAAGGTGGTGGCAATGACGGTGAAGGTGGATAAGCGGAGTAGGGAGAAGTGGAGTTAAAAAAATGAAGTATGGGTAGTGTAAGTGAGGTAAGGGAAAGTGCAATAAGCATAGGTGGAGTAAGTGAGGTATGGATAGGGAGAGGGCCGTGGAGAAAAAAGTCAAGTATAGATGGAGTAAATGATATGGGAGTATGTCGAGTAGATATAGATGAAGTGAAAAAAGTTGGGTATAGGTAAGATTGCTGTTGATGTTTTGCTAGTGTGCACATGGATTGGTTGATGTACCAACTGTCAAGTTGGATAAGTAATTGGTCCCAAGCATATTACTCTCATAAACCTTTTGCAAAATAAAGCTACTTAAATTGCATTGCCCAAATCGTAAATCCGCATGCCCTTGAACAGGAATTATTTATCTTTGTAGAAGTGCCGTGGCAAATCTTGCACTTGGAGATGAAATCATGAATCATCTGAATACTTAAAATGATTGACAAAGGAAAAGTGGCCACTCCAGAAAGGACGAGCAAGGTGTGCTCCTAGAAGATATTAGCAGGGCTTAACCTCAAAAGTTGTGAGCAAGAGTTCTAACCCGAAGGACGTGAGTGAGAAGTGACCACTAAAGGTCAACCTAAGGCATCGTCCCACATAAGTTGACAAAACTCAACCTCGGAGGGTTCTGAGCAAGTGCTTGACACCACATACAGTACTCACTTCTGAATCACTTGAAAAATAAAGGATAAGATTTTTGACCCTTAGAAGGGTTGGCCTCACTCTTGGGGTTAGACTTAGCTTGTACAAGCCTTCACTTCGGAAGACATAGGCTTGCCTTTAGAGGGGTGAGGTGATTTCGAACAACAAGGTTTTCAACTCTCGGAAGAGCGTGTATCACTCTTGGAATGAGACTTAACTTATATGAAATCTTCACTTGAAAAGACTTAGGCTTGACCTATAGAGGGGAAAAGTGATCCCAGAGGATCAGATATTTAATTCTTGGAAGGGGGAGCTTTGATGCCTCTTTTAACACCCTAGTTTTAAATCAATAAAAATACCTAAATCCTATCACTAACTAGGTGGCATCCCGCAAGTATATGGTTGTCAACTAGTAGCAAGGGAAGTAGGGATCGTTCCCACAAGGATTGTCGATTGCAATTACCAAGGTTTTAAAGGTAAATGTGTAGTTAAGCTAAATCAATTAGTGGATGGAAGAACTATTCTAATAAAAGCTATAACTTCAATTCTCACTTAATTTAATCTAATTAAGTCTAAGATTTAGAACAAGTGCATAAATCAACTAAAAAGACCATAAAGCAATAAAAATTGATCACTAAAGCATTCATTTCTAAAGTAGAAATTAGAGAAAGATCAACTAGGAAATTAAATATTTTTGGATTTTTCAATTGAAATTACGGAGACCCACTGCTAAGAATTAACTAGAAACTAAAGCTAGAAATTGAAAATTCTTAAATAGAAAGCAAGAAATTGATAAGGACACCAATTTCACTAAAAATCCTAAATTAAAAGCAATGAAATTTTTACTAAAATAGATGAGAAAGCAATTAAAAATTATATCTACTTGAAGCTTACGAAAAACCCATTACGATGATCTAATAAAGATGTAAACTAGACAAGAAATTTAAAGAAGATCTAAGATGAAGATTAAGAGAAAATTCAATTAGAAAAAGTAACTTGTAGTCTAAGCTATCCTAATCTATCTATAATTATCTAAAACTCTTTATTCTAAACTAACTACTCCTAGATGTGTCTCTACTACTCAGCTTAAATAGTGCAAGCATTATACAAGGCAAAAATCAGAGTTTTTGGGCTGGAAATTACAAAATTGCCCTTACAACTTAAAATTTAGTGAGTCGATATCGTGGTCTGGAAGTTTTGAGACCGCGATCTCAGCACTAATTCCCGAGTCTAGATCTAACGAGTATTGAATAGTTGATGGTAGCGATCTCGACTCTCCTTCCAGCAATCCTCAATTCCTCCATTTTGCAATTTAGTCCCTTGAGCTTTGTTCCTTCCAGCTTCTAACCTTTAATTTTTAACCTGCATAATATTAACACCATTAAGCACTTAATTGAACTAAGAATTTAACAAAAATTATCACCATTAATTCAAAAACGAAAATATAAATATTTATGAAAGAAATTAACTAAAATCTTCAATTACTTACCTAATTTTTGAATTTAAACTATCAAAATGCTATAATTTAGAGGAAAATAACTCTAGTTTACTAGAGTTATCAAGCTTCACTCCTTGGGAGAGACTTTTCTTGTATAGGCTTTCACTTGGGAAGACTTTGGCTTTGCCCCCAAGAGACTACACGATCTCCAAGGATGTGTTTTTAAGCCTCAATACAGTAGGACTCGTTCCTATAAGTAAGATGTAGTTTGAAAAGTCTTTACATGGAAAGACATAGTCTCTGCACATCTATACAGGTAGAAGAACTGGAGGGGCGATACGACCTTGGAAGGTTATGACCCCAGAAGAATGATACCATCCTGGATGATTTTAGCAGCGCTTAACCGGAGAGTGTGAGTAAGTCTTCTACCTGGAAGAACGTGAGTAGTAAGTGACCACATGAAGTATCAGTACAGCATAACCTTAGGGATGTAAGCAATTTTTCTACCCTGAAAGGTGTGGAGTTATAGGAATCCTGAAGGTACAAATAAGGCGTGACTCCGAAAGGTGTCTAATAAGCTCAACCCAGAAAGGCACTATACAAGTCTTCCATCTCAATGGGTATAAAGTGAGAGAGACCTTAGAAGGTGTAGGTAAGTCATGATTCCAGAGGATGTGAGTAGAGTTCAACCACGGAGATTGTGAGGAAATCTTCTACCCCGGAGGACGTGATCAGTAAGGAGAGAGTGCAAGCTATGCATGACTCTAAGGTTATCAATAAGTTCAACCTGGGGGTTGTGATCAAGTCTTCCACCTTGGAGGCTATGAGTTGAGAGCAAATGCCAAAAGACACAGGCAAGGTATAATCCCGGAGGGTTTAGCTAGGTTTAACCTCGGAAGGTGTGAGCAAGATTTTTGTCTTGAACGATAGAAGCGATATTGGGAAACTACTTCTTTGCATTTGTCGGTGTTGCTCCGATGAGTTTTACGCGTGCTAGGTGCCATTACTTATGATGACTTTTAATTTAGTTTCCCATAGACGGTGCTAAATATTGATGTTAAAATTTGCTCAAAACTAAGTCCAAGCATAATTCAATCCAGTACTTAAGTAAAGATCCCGCACTTAGTACCCACATTCGGAATACCTAAGAAAAAAATATGAGGTTGTGTTTTCCAAGATAAGCTCTGATGTTCAAGTGAGTTACTTTAGACAACAGAAAAATTCAAAGAGAATTCAGAACTAATGAGAATGAAAAAGTGAATATTTTGAATCAGACCTGCTATTTCGATATTTATACCTAGGGTTGATAGGTTGGGTCAATCAATGATTTTTATGTTTTTATTTTGACCCATTTAAGCCTACTTTGGCTGTGACATAAAATTACTAAAATGCAATCAAGTGAAGATTGACCTAGAGCCACATGTATATTTTTTAGTGGGCATATAATTTTCGAATCATCAATCTCAAATATAAGGGACCAAATTATAGTTTATCCATTTGAATAAATTATAAGGAAGAGTATGTTCCAGGCATTAATTGTGAAAATGTACTAATTCGTATATACAATACACTACTACTTTTTATACATAATGTACTTACGTGAGGTAAATATTTAGGTACGTTTGGTATTTGACCCCACTTGTAGATATTCTAGTGTAATTAATTGAATCTTATGAAATATATGACATTAGCTGATATAAGTAAAATTTTGCAAGATTAAATTATGATCGCAAGATCTACATGTGGGGTAAAAAATTAAAAAAATTAAATCTATCTAAGTATTTTCCCTTACATGAAATGTAAATAATGAAAACAATGTATTTACATAAATACATAATGTATTGAAGTGACTTGGTTCACGTTGCACCTCCCAACTTGAACATGTTTCTGAATTTGCACCCATAATTTAATTTTGGACATATTATACTTGAAACTCTCATATTTATTCTATTATAATATAATTTGTAACACAGTTATAAAAATTAGCGGATGTTCTAACCGTGAGCATCACTCACCTAAAGCGAAACATTTATTAAATTTTTTAACACTGTTAAAATTTTGATTGTTAGTGCAAAGTGCGAATTGATCATAAGTCAAGACATGGAAAGTGAAATTAGTCATACTATCTTAACTGGTACAAACGGCACTCAACAAGTGCATAGAATACGTATACCTAATATCTGTCAAATATGGTACTGATGCTAAAAATTGGACTAAAGTAAGATAAATTTTAGAGCATGTGGTACAATATGTGTTCAAAATTAAAATATAGGATACAAATTCAAAATCGAGTATAAATTAAGGATACAAAGTGAAGTAAATCTAAGTGTATTTGTTTATAAATAATAGATCAAATGTCCTGAGAGAATGGTTACTCAACTATTCTAGAATCACCGATATGGTCACTGAATAATTTTTTTGGCTTAAATGGTCAATTAACTTTTTAAATGCGTCTAATTACATCACTCCGACTATTTGCTGTGTCAAATGCTTTGTTTGCCTAAATTTGTCCATTTCACGTGGATTTCAACTTGATAAAATTGTCTAAAAGAATACTTCAATCAATAGCTCACCTAACTTTTGAACTTACCTTTCGCCTTCCCTCGTAACCTGCCCTCCCCCTTATTCTCTTCCCTTCATTGCCTACCTACTTCTCCTTCCTCTTTTGTGCTCCTTTTCTTCCACATTTCTCCATCTCCCTTTCCTACCACTTCCCTTACCTACTTTGCCTGTCTTCTCCTACTCCTCTCCTACCATTTCTCCCTGCTATATCGCTTCCCATTCCCCTATAACCTCCCTTACCCCTTCATATTTCCCCTCCTTCACCCTACTCATGCCATCTATTCTTCCTCATCTACCATTTCCCCCTTTCTTTAGACCAACTCCCCTCCTTACCACCTACTCACCATGCCTCTTCAGTCCTATTCTTCCCTTGCTTAGCCCTCTATTATCATCCTTTCCCAACGCACTACTCTTTCCCTCCCTTTTTCGTCCCTTCTCCAGCTATTTTGCAATTGTTGATGATTAAAGATGATGACTTCATTGGCATTGATTGCAACTGTTTTGGTTTTTTAAATAGTTATTGCTGTTGTTTTTTTTTAGTAACTTTTTATTTATTTTTTATTGGATGTTGTTTATGAAGTAATGATTTTTAGGTAAGTGCTTTCTGGTGTTATCTATACTATTATAAAAGTGTGAGTTATGTTTTTCCCTCAAGTGTTTCTTTCTTTTTTGATCTACCTAATTTGCCCATAATTGAAGAAATGACAACTTAAACATGTATGTAGTTATGAAGGACTCTTCTAACCTACAAGATATCACATATTATATTAATTGATATGTGAATTATTAATTGTGTAATGAACGTGTGGGGGACGTTTATAGTTATAGTGGTAATCTCTAATGTTATGCGGAATCCATTTTCCACTACATTACTTTATGTGTTTTTTGCGCTACATTATTTTTTTTCCATTGCAAACCTTTTATATTTCGAGTGGTTCTTTATTTTCGGAAAAAATAAATTAGAAGAACATCATCACCACGACAAATCCAAGAGAGTGGAAAAATTAACAAAACTGATCGTGCTAATGAAGGCCGTGTCGTTCATGATTTCAATGAAATACCAAAATTGTTCAAATAAAGAATTGAAATAGAATTGGAATTTTATTGTTCGCAGGAAACGTACGCTAACTTTAATAGAGCTCACCTGAACAACTTTATTAATAGATAACATAAATACAATCTATTGAGATAAGAATCTGTTATTAGATAACTATTGCAATTGTTTTGCACGACAATGATACCTTGACAAAATTGGACTTTCAATAAAATTAATATTGCTTTAAATTTAAAAATAATTTATTCCTCTTTCAAACTTTAAAAATTATTATATTGTAATTTAATTTTACAGTAAGAAACTAGACTTTCAAGTGACTCCAGTACTGAGATTAAGGATACTTTTTTCTTACAACAAATTTTAACGATAATAGAACATGATAAAAATTAGAATTTCAATCAACCATGCAACTAGAAATTATAGTTTTTCACAAATAAAATTAATTTTCATGATAATAGAAGAGTCCAACTCTAATTCATATAATACTTAATAGTATCAATCAGGAAATTAATGTGACAAAACTCTATTTCATTTACTCAAGAAATAAACTTATTCATTATTAAAAATAAAACACTTCAGTACCCCAAACATCACCATCGTGTCCGTGCATCTTCACACCCTTTAAACTAACAACAATGAAGTCATAATAATTCTCAAAGCCAATTTCAAAACATGTCATAAAAAATTATTACTCTTCAAATTTTAAGAATTTGATGATGTTATTAATCTTTTTCTACAGGAAAAATGGCTACTTTACAAATTACTCCAACAGCTGAATTGCAACCAAAACTCATAATAATTCATCTGTCAAAGTTATGATTTTATGTCTCAGAGAGATTAGATTAATATGAAAGCTCAAACAAATCAACGATGAGAAAAATCATTCTTGCTGATGAATAGGTAAGTTTTCGTACCATTTATAAATATTTCATAATCAATATTACAATTATCACTTTTTTGAAAATTTCATATAATTCTTCTCGCAAATACAAATTATGAGGCAAAGAAGATAACTCACATACATAGCTCAAAAAATAGAATACATGTCTATGTATTTATCATGATCAGTTTAGTGTAAATGAATGAGGCAAAGAAGATAACTCACATACATAGCTCGAAAAATAGAATCCATGCCTATGTATTTATCATGATCAGTTTAGTGTAAATGAATGAGGCAAAGAAGATAACTCACATACATAGCTCAAAAAATAGAATGCATGTCTATGTATTTATCATGATCAGTTTAGTGTAATTCAATTAATCGTTGCTCCAGTACCTTCCACTGAATTGTGTCCCAGTATATGCATGCTTAATTGTGTAATTTGTGATTGCTAAATTGAATATGAATATGAATTGAACACGCTAAGGTGCTTATTGTCATGTAATTTATTTTTAACTGGACATGAAAGAAACTAAATTCATCAAATTTGAATCAAGTTGAACGAGGTACCCGAAGTTTACGAAATTAGATTATTAATAAGGAAATGGTGTTGCATGTCAGTATCATTCTGTATTACGGAAATTGTCTAACCTCTCTAACCAATCCGGAGAAATTGAATCTACAAAAAACTATTGTTAAAAGGTATTAATCCGCTTATTTATATTTGTTTAATGTTCTCGATATTTCTAGTCACATCACTACCAATTTGCAAGCTATTCTAACCTTAACGAAAAAAAAAAAAACCATTTCTTTCTATTAGCATTTAATGTGGCATCCTTTATACTTAAATACACATAGTAAATAAATAATAGTTATACAAATAAAAACATAAATAAAAAACTAAAAATAATCTATAAGCTCAAGTAACAAACTGTATAAGTTATACATTATTTTAGGGCACAAGAATCATAACTCTATTGTTTGGAGATATAATTAAATAGTTTGACAGAACATTTAAGCCAAACCACACTTACATCATATCAAACATGTAAGTTAATTTTTTATGTAAGGTTAATATGGTATGTCTATCTTTGTTGTTGATAGATTTCAATCTGAATAGAATAAAAAAAAAGCAATATAATAGAGACCCAAAGAATAATAATTGCATATATTAATAAGAGACAGGGGATGAGTAAAGAAAAATTAACATATTCCAATTCTTAAACCTTTGGTTTGCTTGAATACTTAATTTTGCACACTGAATTTCAATTTTGAACATTTTATACCCTTAACTCTCATATTTGTCCAACTTTAGCCACTTTTTGAATTCTGTAAAAAAAGTTAAGAGAATTTTTATGCTTTCACACAAAAATATTGTTGTACATAATGCTGAATTTGTAGTACACACGAAAAAATTTCATTAAATTTTTAGATGGTGTTAAAAAAAGATTTGAAGTGGGATGAATTTGATAGTTCATGGTGCAAAGTGTCCCAAATTAAAATTTGAAATGTAAAGTGGGAATTAGATATAAATTAAGGAGTGTAAAATGAAATTAATCCTTGATAAATTTATTTGATTAAAGAAGAATAAAACTTAACAATAAATTATGTGAGTGTTCATCATTTTAAAGCCACATTATGCATCCCCAGCCCACTTTAACATCCAAAAAAAATTTGAAAGAACTAATGATTATTAATATTGATTAATTTTGCCTTGACAAAATGCTCATACAACAATTAAAAACAAAGGTTGAATTCTTTTATATTCGTGCACTCGTAATAATTTTATTTAATGTAGTTTAGTATTTTTCTATAAATACATTGATTTGATGAATTTATGATCTTAAATAAGATTTGCCATCTACAATGTTTATTAAGGTGTGTTTCTACATTTTAAAAAAATATATATATTTATAGGTGTGTTTCTACATTCTAAGAATCTTAGTGGAGTAACTAAATTTGCATTCTTAATACAAACATTTTCAAGTTGTAAAATGTAGTTCTATGAACCATACGTACAACGTTAATTAGATCTATACAAGATATTGCCGTTTAATTGAAATGATTAATATACCTAACAATTATAGTCTATTAAGATTATTAAAATCTGTTTGTTTTTCAACATAAGATATTATCAGTTGACATTTGGAAGACAAGTTAGTACAATAATATATCTAATGGTTATAATAT
Source organism: Cinchona pubescens (assembly GCA_025175665.1). Classification (NCBI taxonomy): domain Eukaryota; kingdom Viridiplantae; phylum Streptophyta; class Magnoliopsida; order Gentianales; family Rubiaceae; genus Cinchona; species Cinchona pubescens. Next base: position 1,794,148 of record JANKKI010000049.1, on the reverse strand, counting down.
TAAAAACTGTTGGCCCAAAAAGCAACCTAAGAGGGGGGGTGAATTAGGTTGTATCTAAAACAAACCTTTTTATGTGCTTAATAGAAATTCAAACTTTATGCACCAAATAAAAACTTTAGCACAAACGAATACAATAGATATTCAACAATTTAAGATTAAAGAACAAATAAGAATATTGAGATTAAGATAATCAAACCAAACTCCCAAGCATCTCAAGCTTGGAGCTTACAACTACAAAGAGCTTGCTTCTTACAAGGCAACTACCAAGTTCTCAACTTGAAGTTTAGCCACTAAAAGTCTCTTCAAAGTAGGTGAGACAATAACCTCTTGTACACAAATGAGGATCACTGTTGCTCACACTAATTTCCTTTAGTTGAGCCAAGAGTTTTACACTCACAACCTCCCTTTGTTATAGTTGTTATCTCTCCACTCTTACACTTGAATAACTATTACACTTCTAAGCTCCTTTCACAAAACTACCTACAGTATTACAACATTTGTACCCACTATTTCTCCCAAATAGCTCAAGAATTACTTGTAATCAATGTAGAAGTCTCTTTTTATTTAATTCAGGCTTAGGGGTATTTATAGTTGCCCAAAATCTGCTTCCAACAACTTTCTAACGGCTATTTTCTGTTTATTGGAAAACTAGCCGTTGGACCTTTTGGACAGTCGCAGCAAACTTCTGCGTCCAACGCTGCGTCCGTTCTCTGACGGTGTTCGTTCGGACATCCGAGGATGCGTCCGAACATGCAGTCCGATCGAAGCAAAGTCTTCTGGAATGTGATCGGACGCTGTTCTTCGTATGAGACTGCTTCAATATTCTTTGTGTCGGACGATTACCATCGTCCGAAACTCTGTCTTCTGGACAGCCATTTACGTCTGTGGAGTCTTCTGGTTGTTTTGTTTCAGACGATCATTTGCGTCCGAACCTACCTGTTTTTCTGCACACTTGTTTTCAAAACCATTAGTGCGATTTGGTCATCCTCAAAACATGATTAATAAAACTGGGGTTCAACAAAAATATCCTAGAAAAATTTAATTATGGTGATAAATCACTGATAATACAAACTTTTACCATTAATGCTACAAGTTTTAATTTATTCAAAAGGGTTATAATATATAGAATAGTCATAGAAAAATTAAGGAATACATATAGAATAGTCATAAAAAAATTAAGAAACAAAATAACATGAGACTTATCAGTTACCATGGCCTATAACTCGAATAATGTGCCATGGTCGCAATGATATACTATAAGGACTGGGATTGAATGAAGGCATGTAAATTTTTGGGTAGAAAGTTCTCTTCCAGTCAATTTTGTTGAAGTGTGAAAACCTAAATATCTATCCCATTTTCTTTATTAATATATTAATAAACTATTCACCAAGCTTTATGTGATTACATATAGAGTTAATAAGATAGTTAGCATAAAAGATTTTAATTATAAATGAGAGGTCTATGAAAATACAAGCAAGGCAATGAGAATAAATTTGAGGAATCAAATTAATTGTTAATAAGCCGAAATAGTAATTTTTAAAAAAATTATAGATTTAGGATCAAGTTATGTAGATCTATATTTGAGACAAGATCACACCATAAGAAAAGTAGGTTTTTGATATTAATTCTCCCCCAAAAAACATAATAAAATAAAAATAAGTTAAAATTTATGATAATCATTTATGAAAATTTGTTTGAAGCAAGACCATACCAATAGATTCAAAAAAAAAATGACAAATGCACAATGTTGATTTTCCAAATCCTTTATAAGAAAAATAGATTTTCGTGGTTAGTTCGCCCAAAAACAACATAATAAAATAAAATATTGGCGAATTATTAAAGAAATAAAGAAATGTAGTCTCTTCATGATATTGTTGTAAACAAACCAAAGCAAAAAATAAAGAAATAAATGCTTTTTAGATGTAGTGAAATTTATAGGTTTATAATCAATATCGAGTTTTTCAGAAAGAAAAATAAAATAAAATAATTTTTCTATTAGGTTTAGTTAAATTAAATAGACTTATATTTAATTATATGTTAACAATTGTATTTTCTCAAGTCTGAATGCTGTAACTACACTTCTTTTATTTATCAAGTAACCATGATCTTGGTTCTTAAGATTAATTTATATAGTGTTTGCAATTCTGGATTCAATATTACTTAATGTTATCTTATGTGCTAAATGTAATAATTGAGATATAATTACAGTGCGTGCTTTCTCCTACACCAAAAAAACCATGGCAATGATGAAACAAAAAAATATACATATAGTATTAGGTTAGTTTAGGGGTAAGTAGCGGTTAATCGATCGGTTAAACGGTCAAATAATTCGGTCAAAATTTGAAAACGAATCATAAAATTTTTAGCCAATTTCAATTTCAAATTAAATTCAAAATAAAATCCAGTTAATCAAATTCGAATTCGGTAATTAGTCTTAAATTTGGTTAACCATATTCGCTAGACCAATGACATTAGACTAAAATTCTTTACACAAAAACTAAAAAACCTATTTAATTCAAAATCTAACTAACTATAAAATAATTCATAATTTCATATTATCAAAAGTATATTCTATTTTAATGGATGAAATGTTTTCTTAATACCATATATATATATATATATATATATATATTTTATCCGTACGTATATTTGAATTCATGTGTATATATATAATATCATTTATGTGACTATATTGTACTAAAAATTCATTGGAAGGTCTTGATTTCTTCAAACACCGAATTGAATTTGAAAATCAGTTAATTTTGAATTCAATCTCTAATTCAATTTTAAATTAGTAATTGATTTTGATTTCAGAACTATATCGAACCAATTTATGAACCGAATTTTGAATAAGGACCAATTTGAAATGTTAATATAAATATAAGCGGTTACGAATTCGATTAAGGGGATTCATTTTCACTCCTAAATTAGTTTACAAATATAACAAAATAGATATCTATATTCATGTTCTATTGTATTTTTTCCTTAAAGTGTTTCTTCATTTTTTGATCTACCTAATTTACCCATAATTAGAAAAACATGCATGTATTTATGATGGACAAATAGGTACAAATATTACATATTTTATATTTTACTAGAACTCATCTAATTCATGGCAGAAGACTCTTTCATTGCTAATTCATGACAGAAAACTCTGTCATAGTAATCAATATTTATGTGATTGATATTTAACTAGGACTCTTTTAAATCAATATAAATTAAAAATTACTTTTGCAGTAATCAATATTTATGTGATTGGTATTTAACTAGGACTCTTCTAAATCTCCGAATGTGAATTAAAAATTCCTCTTGTATTGCCGGCAGTAGTCAAAACCCCAGCTCATGATGTTGAAAAATCAAATAGATGAGTTCAATTTTGAGAATTCAATATGTGAAATTTAATAGTACTTAGTGAATGCATTCAACGTCTTTTTATTCATTTGGTTCTACTTAATCAAAGGAGCACTTCATAATTCTATTGAATATCCGTATAAGAGACACTTTATGGCAAAAAAATGAATTCTTTTTTAGGCAAAAGTTCTGATTTTTGGCTTGAAAGAATGATTTGCATATGATTAATATCAGAGTGTGCATTACAATTTTTTAACAAGCTTCATCCAGACTAATTTTGCTTCCATTGTTTTTTATCCCTACTGCAGCAATGGAACGATAGGTACCTATCTCCATTATAACAAAGTCATTTTTTTGGCAAACATATTATTTATCCATAGAGTATCTACGAGGTCGAGCTTTGACTAATGCAATTGGAAACCTTGACATCCAAGATGCATATTATGATATTCTTTAAAGAAATTGGGTCATGAACTAGAGGAAATTGTTGAGCAGGTACCGAAACTTTGATAACATTACTGCATCTTTTCTTACTTTTGAAGTTTGGTTATGAAAATGTGGCTATATAGACATTTGTATAGTCAATCGGCATTTGTTATTACCAAGTTTGCTCATTTCCAACTGATTTGCAATTGGGTAACACACCTCATGTAATCTTATGTGACTTCAAAGGCGGGAAATGGCTCTTTCAATTTTCTCGGAGCTGATAAACGCTGCTTGACAGTTGTCGGGTTCACGGTTAATTATCCTCAGACAAATAATCATTACTTGAGGCTATAAAATCTGAAGTTGATAGGAGCGACCTATTTCCTACAACAACTATATAAAGATTTTTGGATGAAATTGACACAGAAGATTCTCATTCACAACAGGGATTATTGCTAGACAAGCTTTTAGCTAGAGAAGTCAAATCTTCTGTTACTGCTTGATGATTCTCTAAATCATGATGCTCTTGATAAATGCTAGTTGATCATTAAAATATTGAGTGATTAGTAGGAGTTAATCATTAAATATTAAGGTAGATAGATTGAAAATTAAATTTTGGATTTTTCACTCTAAAGTTTATCAAATCTCACTTTTTTTGTTTCTTTCGGTGATGATTCTGCCATTTTCTTCTACTACATTATGTTGAGATTTTATAGCATTTTTTTTTTGTTGGCTGTATAGAACTCATGAACATTATGCTATAGTTTCCATCAAAATTTGGGGTAAAGTGTCACAAAAAAGTTTAGGGGCAAAGTGATAAAAAAAAATTAGTTCATGGTGTAACGTGGGTGTAATATGATAAATGGTGACAAGTTTAGAGAATCAAAGTATATTTAATCCAATTGAATTGATTTTACTACTAATAATGCTGATTTGAAATATCAGATATTGATCAATCAAAAGAAGATTCAACAACTAAAACAAAGATAGATTCTTAGTGATCCTTCCTTTCATCAAACGAACAAACAGAAATAGAGATACAGAAGGTACTCCAAATGCTTTTATGGTTATTTCTTAAATGTTCTGGCCATTCATGGAAAACACAAAAAAAAAACCAATACCCAAAAGAATTACTCATCACTAATAGTTTAATCATACACAAAACAAACCAATACCCCTACTACATGCCTTCATTTTATAAAGAAATAATTTCATTCTGCACCTCTCAATTTCTATTTTGTACTCTCAATTTTAATTTTGGATACCTTATATCTCCGCCTCTCAAAACCGTCTTACTCTAGTCCCATTGTTAACCACGCAGGTTGCTCCCTTCCATCTTCTTCTTAGGAAAAAAGGGAAAAATAAAATTTTAGTCCTGAAATTTTTGGTCATGGTTCATCTTAGTCCCCAAAATTTCAAACAAAACACATATAGTCCTCAAACTTTATAATTTCTACCAATTTAGGACAAATTTTAAAATTTCGTCAAATACAAATGGAAAAAGTAACATACAAGACTCGTGACTATTAAATCTCAAGTTCCAAACATGAAAAATAGAATTTTAGCCGTCAAAATTTAGATCATTGTCTATTTTGGTCCCCGAAGTTCCAAACAAAACGTATTTAATCCTCAAACTTTTCAATTTCTACCAATTTAGGACAAATTTAAAAATTCTATCAGTTATAGACGAAAAAAGTCACATGCAATACACATAATTGTTAAATCTGACTTGAGTTACAACACCTCCCAACAGATTTCAACCCATTTAATTAGAAAATTATATCCAAAGAAAGGATAATAATAACACAATAATGTTTCACTATTAAATTAAAACAATAATTTAATTCAAGAATAGGAAATCCTGTTTATGATTGAGACACATTAATTAGTACTCTCCTTAGTAGTGATACGTTCCCTACTACGTTGGATTAATGTGGCGTTCTTTCCTTAAGAAACAATGACTTCTAAGTATGTTTGATATATAAAAACACTAACTGCGAACCCATATTACCCTTATACTCAATTATTTAGATATATAGTTTAGTAAAGTGTAGACATTTAGTATGTTGTAATAATATTGAGTTTAATCAGGAAGAGAAGTAACGTAGCGTGTATTGTATCATATGTGTTTATTTGTGTTGCAGAAGACTTCTATTTATAGTAGGTTTTCGACAATAGAAAATAGTTGTTGATGGTGAGAAAATTTTTACATTACTTTTTTTCCCATTACATTCCTTGATAGTTTAATATAGGTTAGTGTAGTTATATAGTTATTATCCTCAGATTTTGTGAGGTTATTATATTTAGGAGTGCTTCTTAAGCAATTAGTTGGAAGAAGATGGACTCCACAAGAGTCCCACTCATAAGTAACTGACTTGATTATGATACGAATAATGATGAGGATGATGAAGTATTTTTTAATATTGTATGTAGACAAGAATGCTAAATGGTTACGTACAGGTAGTCAGAGAAAAAAGTCTTATACACATTTAAATGTTTATAAGATCAGTTGAAAAGTATTATAACCATGAGGATAGATTATCTCCTACGTATAGGGGACACTGTAATTGACTGAATTTTTAAATTTACCCTAAATTAGTAGAAATTTAAAAGTTTGAGGAATAAATGCATTTTGTTTGAAATTTTAGGGACCATTAGAGCATGACTTAAACTTTGAGGGTTAAAATTGTATTTTGTCATGTTTGGTACTTGAAATTTAACGATTCGTGCTTTGTACATGACTTTTTCTTTTTATAATTGTGATCAGCTCCGAGAAATGGTTGAAATCAGAAAGTTTGAAAACTAAATGTATTTTATATGAAATTTTGAGAATCGAGATGGACTATGACTCAAACTTTAAGGGCTAAAATTATTTTTTTTTTCTAGAAAAAAAAAATGTTCTTCTGTTGAGAACCTAATAAGAACCTTCACAGCGATAGTTTTCTTTCGAATTGATATCCTACTTTGTTTAGTGGAGATGGCTTAAAGAACGGAACAAAAAAAATAAAAAAAGTGTTTAGCTCAATTACCAATTTAATTTATTCATGCAAATAAAAGATAGGAAATGCTATATGTGGCAATGAATTAAAAGATTTAGGGAAATATTTAGATAATTCCAATCTTTTGCCTTAGTTGTAAACCCTGCAACTTAGATTTAATCTTATAGAATAATGATACAAGCTTATGTAATCAAAATTTTATAAAATTTAATTCTAATTACAAGATTTAATGATAAGATTCAAAGTCAAATTTATCCAAGTATTTTTTAAAGATTTAACATGAGAGCTGATGTTTGCTTTTAATCGAATAGAGCTGGGATCGGCAGCGGTGAGGACGGGCACGTGGTGCCTATAGGCTGGTGATAAGAGACAGCCCATGTTGCCATCGCTTGAAAAACCAGCAAGCTTATGTTAACTTTATTCAAGGTGCTTCTTTGAAGTCATTCTTCAACGTACTTCGATCTATCATGGAGAGGGAGCAAGGGATTATGAAAATCACCCCAGTTAAGTAGGAACATCAATCAACCTATCTTTCTAAATCATTAGATCTAATTCTACTTTGCATGTCCCAACTCATATACGAATCTCAAATTTTGTACCTTATATTTTTTTTAAACATTTTACACCTCTGAAATCTCTAATTCATTCCTCTTAAGTCAAACTGTTAGTTTTGTGGGATGAATTAAAGAGTTTGGGGTGCAAAATGTCTAAATAAAATATAGGCAGCAAAGTAATAATCGTGTATAAGTTAAGGGTGTAAAGTGAAGTTAGACTTATTATGACAACCGTTAAAACCGTTATAAATACTTATTTTTCATCCCTAAATTTTAGACATGATCTCATTTCCTAACTTTTAGACACTCAAGAGTTAAAATAAAAATTATTTCGATAAAGTTAGAACTATTATTTGTAATTTTGATGAAAAGACAACGTCGATGATACTGACTACTACTTTACTACGATAGCCCAAAAAAAAAGGTTCACAAAAATACCCCAAAAAAAAAAAAAAAAAAAACATTGTAGAAGGGCCACACTCAATGAAAATCTAAAAAAATTAAACTTCAATTTGTTTACATTTTAAGGTTGGAATTTTTACCACCAATTCTCTCTAATGATCGACCAACAGGACATCAACAAAACCTATGTTGTTGTTGTTGTTTTTAAATATAAGAAAAACATAACCACGTTGTATTAACACATACACCTTAAACATTGATTTAGTAATAGACATCCTGGTTTTTTACATTTGTGCTTACCTGTGAGTTAATATGTAACAGCAAAATCGCAAGTTTCGCAAACAATTATTTTGTTTAATTAGAAAAAGCAAAGTTTTACATTTTATTGTACTTACAAATAAGCTAAAACGTTTGAAATCAAACCTTGATTAACTGCTTGGACCTGATGACACTGAAGTGAAAGAAAATTGTTTCTAAGCATTGTAGGATTGAATTGCAGAGCAATTCTCCTTTGGCAAAAAGGAAATATGCATGTGCATGGCCTTCTTGACAAAGGAGGATTGCACTGTTATTCGTTAACCCTACACATCCATCCAGTAGTTTTGTAAAACGCTTCTGAAACCCTAAACAAGCACGTTTTGTCGTAGAAACGAAATGGAAAACAGGGCTTTTATGCTAAGTGGTTCGCCAATTGATGTGGATATGATGAAGAAGGAAGTAGCATATGCTGGGACTATTCCAGTGGAGGTTCTCTCTATGCTTTTTCAATATCAAAATCTGGTCCCCTACCCTAGCTTTGAGGTACCTTTTCCCCTTATGTGATATACATGCTTCTTCGTACAAATCGATTAAAACGTCTTGGTTAGTACTCGCACTCTAGCAAGAAGAATGCGCGGCAGATATTAGTACATGGAAGAACGATTCTTATGCTTGCATGCAATTCGATTGATCATCATCCTGACACAAGTCAATTAAATTTCTTCATTAATATTATAGGGGATTTTAATGTAAGTACTTATTTTAATTAACCTTCTAAAATAAAGATACATTTTACTGCTATTCAGTAATCCTAAATTTGGAGATTAAATTTTTTTAAAAAATGGGTTAATATCACTTTGTCCCCTATACTAGGAGATAATTACCCTTTAACCACCTAAACTAAAATAATATACACATGGAAATCCTTTGACATTATTCATCCATTAACAATAGGAAAATAAATGATTGAATTGCCCCCTAGCACTATTTTTAGATTGTTTTTAAGCACCATCAACAAAAGGAGTGATTGAATGAATTGAATCTTCAAATGTATCCTTTCTCTATTTACAAATTTTCTTGTAAATGTTTTATAGTTATAAAGAATAAAAAAAGAAACAAACTATAATAATTATTTGATATCTTCATCTTTAAGAAGTGAAAAAAGTGTAAAAATATTGGATACAATTTGCATAACTTTAATCCAAAGTTTAAAAGTGTAAAATATGTATCTATGAGATATCAAAATGTCACAAAACTTCCATGAAAACTTTATTATCACGAAAGATGATTGATGCCTTACACACCTAATTATAAATTTATAAAACACCTAAATCCTACTTCTAAGTAGGTGGCATCCCGCAAGTATACGTTTGTCAACTAGTAGTAAAGGGAAGTAGGGATCGTTCCCACAAGGATTGGTGGATAATTACCAGTTATTAGGTTAGATTTCAAGTTGAAATGATTGATTAAGTGATGAGATTTAACAAAAACTAGAACTAATGGAACTAATAAAGCAATTTAAAGTAAAGATTAATCACTAAGAAAGAAATTGAAATGGAAGTATCTTTAGAAAGAAAATAAAGGGAACAATTAAAAGGAAAAGCATATTAAGCAAGAAATTCGTTAATCTAAACTATTCATTATCTCTAAGCAAGCACAATTAGAGAAAGCCCCTAATCTATTCTAAGAAAGCATGTAAAAAGAGAAAGTATTTTCAAAAAGCAATTAACTAACCAAAACTACAAATTAACACTAAGAAAGTACAATTAAGGAAAACCTATTAACTAATCTAACAATTAAATTAAGAAAGCAAGTAAAGAAAGAAATTAAATGAAAAGCCCATAAACTAATCTATCCTAATTAACCAATCCAAACTAAAAATTATCACTAAAAAAAGCTTTTTTAAAGAAACCCCATAAACTAATCTAACAATTACTCTAAGAAAATAAGTAAAGGAAGCAATTAGATTAAAGCAATTAAACTAATTAACAAAGGAACATGAAATTAAAACTTAACTAAAGAAGTTTTAACATAAACAGAGCACTTACAACTAAAATGCTTCAATCTTTAACTTTGATTTGCAATCTACAAGAAAGAGATGGCCTAATCTACTGTAATCTAAGAAATCCCCAAATGGGGAGGAAAAAGGAAGAAAATTTTTCTCTTATCTAGCCTATGTCTACTAGCTAAGTTCTTCCCTCAAATGAGGTTTAAAAGGGGTGTATATAGTTCTAGTTAGAGGTAGTGGGATAATTGTGCAACAAAAATCAACCCCGAACAAAGTCATTTTTTGGTCCAACCGCCTCCAGATCGTAATCTCAAATTTGAGATAGCAATATGCACTGAAACTTCTGAAATAAAGCACTTCACAGTGTTGCTTCTAAAATCTTCATCCGACATCCGATTAATAAGCCCTTTTTTTTATGCGGCCCTTGCACATAGGAGAACATTATTATCTATAATAAACACTTAAAATAATACCTAAACATATAATTAAAATTCTCACAAAATGGACCAAAAAATGAAGGACAAACAAAGACGAACGAAAACTTAACTCCCAACGAAATTAAGTCAAAGACACGACACAACTCTAAATAGAAAAACCTAATAAAGTATGCTAATTATCACCTAAATAAATACTCAAACACTTAATAAACACATACTAACATATTCTATCACATAAAAGAAATATAGATACAAACACAAGTGAAAACACTAAAAATACTCGAAATTATGAGAAAAATCTATCAAGTTTAGGTTCCATATAACTCTTGTTTCCTAGAGTTATCGCACCCCAAACTTAAGCATTTGCTCATCTCGAGCAAAATAAAAGACAAGAAAATGAACAACAAAAATGTACAATGCAAATTGATGTTTTCCAAACCTTATTTTGATGATGACATAAATATTTAACTGTGTAAACAAGCTTTTGTCTTTCAGGTCTTTCGACGCACAGGACCGTCCGAACTGGGTCAAAAACACCTCGGACGCATTGCATCGTCCGAACAAACTGGCAGAAAAGAATGGAATTCTCTGCCTTTTCTTCGGACGCTCAGGACCGTCCGAAACCTCTGTCGGACGCAGGACCGGACGCATGCACGGACGTCCGAACGAAGCATCTCAATAAACTGAAAGTAGATCGGACGCTTCCTCGGACGCTTCCTCGGACGCATTCAATCCTCCTCGGACGTCCGAACCCCCAACGGCTATTTTTGGTGCATTTATTACTTAGCCGTTAGGAAGTAGTTGAAAGCTCTATCGTTATTGCTATTATAAATAGATGCTTTAAGGACATGAAAAAATCATCTAATACATTGAATACAAGCCTAAGGAATTAGTAATTTGAGTGCAAATTGACTATAGAGCTTTGTTGTATTAGTGTGAAGTTGTGAAGTGCAAATTCAACTTTGAGTGGAGTGATAATTTTGTACAAGAGTGTGGTTGTAAGTAAGATTCTTGGCTCAACTAAAAGAGTTTTAGTGTGAGCAAGAACTTCCCAACTTTGTAAAAATTATTGGCTCACCAAGTGTGTGAAGCATTCAAGAAAATTGATAGATCAATAAGAGACAGTAGCTTGGAAGTATTGTTTGTTCAATTTTTCTCTCTTTACTTTACTGTTTTATTGAATTTATTATCTCTGCATTTAAATCTATAAAACTCATACTTTGTGAAAGCATTGGTTTTAGAACCCTAATTCAGGAATAGGTAGGTTGCAAAAAACTAAACAATTGATGTTGCCAGATAAATTTTCTCAATAGCCTATTGCTTAATGGACTTGTATGCTATTGAGAAAAGAGCTATGGCAACCAACAATGCTCTGTTTTTTGAAGGCCAATCTATTACTAGGCCTCCCATGTTTAATGGGGCAAATTTTATTAGTTGGAGAGATAGAATGAAAATATTTCTGCAATCTATTGACATTGAGTTGTGGTATGTTGTCAATGAAGGTCCTTTTGAAGCATCTATCATTGATGATCAAACAAATAGAAGAAGAGAAAAGACGAGGTATGAGCTCACCCCACAAGACAAGGCGAATTTGACGTTAAATGCAAAAGCCATGAATGTGCTATATAATGCCTTGGATGCAAATGAATCAACTCGCGTGAAGGGTTGCAGTTCTGCAAAAGAAATATGGGATAAGTTGAAGGAAATTCACGAAGGAAGCGATGATGTTCGTGAGCAAAAGAAATCTCTACTTGTTGCCAAGTATGAGTCCTTCAAGATGGAACCACATGAGAACATAGATAAAATGTACTGCAGGTTCAATTACATTATAAAAGATCTTGAAGCCTTGAGTAAGGAGTACTCATTGGGTGAGAAAAATAGAAAAATCCTGAATGCTCTATCCAAAGAATGGGATGCCAAAACAATTGCAATAGAGGAAGCTAAGAATTTAAATTTAATGCCTATTGAATCACTAATCAATTCTCTTACCTCTTATGAACTCAAGCTAAAGGCCAAGGTTGTGGATGATGAAGAAGCAAGGCCAAGAAGGAGCATTGCTCTAAAGACCTCTCAAGAGGAAGAAGAAAACAGCTCCATCAATCTAGAAGATGAGGATCTTGATGAAGGAGATCTTGCACTCATCACCAAAGGATTCCTCAAACATTACATCAACAAACGAAGAATGAGAAGAGGAGGAGCTGCAAACACAAATAATTTCAAAGGGAAATCAAGACTTGAAATTAAGAAGCAAAATGATAAATGCTTTGAGTGCGGTCAACTCGGGCATTTTGCAAATGAGTGTCCCTCCAAGAAAAAGAAGGAAGGAAGAAAACCAAGTTATATTCAACAACTTTCAAATTACATGGGACGATTGCAACTCCGAAGGAGAAGTTGAAGAAGAAATGGAGTCGGCACAAATGGCCTTTATGGCTATTGGAGATAATGAGGTAAATTCTAACTATGACTCTAATGATGAAAATGATGAAGATGATCTTGAAGCTTTCATTTTAAAATTGCATGATAGCTTAAAAGAATCTTATGCTAGAAATAAGGAGTTAGTTAAAAAATCAAATGCCTTATTGAATGCTAACTCTAAACTTGTGAATGAAAACAATAGGCTATCACAAGAAAATTGTGATTTGAAGAAAAGAATGCATGAGAGATCAAAGGTCAAGGAAGAACAAGCCTCCTTGAAGAAAAGAATGGATGACTTGAATGCTCTCTTAGCTAGAAAGAAAGAAAATGTTGTTGATATGAAAAGAAATAGAAATGTAGCAATCAACAAAAATTTTGTCATGTTTAGAAGGGATGACTTATGCATTGTAAAACCAAAATCTTCTTCTACATGGTAATAAAAGTATTTTTTGTAGATATTGCCAACAACATGGACACACTAAGAATATGTGTTATGTTAAGAAGAATGAAAAACTCGTCTGAAATTGCATGGATAGCAAGAAATTTCACTAACGCAAATGGACCCAACAAGATATGGGTACCAAAAATTATCAATTGATTTATTGTGTAGGTACTTAACATCGCCAACAATGCAAAATGGTTCATAGACAGTGGATGTTCAAGGCACATGACGGGTGATGCCTCTCTCTTCACAAACCTTACATCCAAAAACAGTGGAAAAGTCACCTTTGGAGATAACAACAAAGCAAAATCAATCGGCATTGGTGATGTAGGTAAAAATGGTGAAACCTTGATTAAGAATGTACTTCTTGTTGATAATTTGAACTATAATTTATTAAGTGTTAGTCAACTTTGTGACAGAAATTTATATGTTTTCTTTACCAAGCATGAATGTCTTATTCTTGATAAAAATCATGTTGTTTTATTAAGAGGTCAAAGGCACTAGGCATAATGATGTTTATGTGATTCATCTTGATAAAATTAGCAATAGTAATGTAAAATGTCTTACCGCTTCCATAGATGATCCTTGGCTTTGGCATAGAAGACTTTGTCATTTTAATATGGATTTGATTGAAAAATTAGCCAAAAAGGATTTGGTAAGAGGCTTGCCAAAACTGAAATTTCTGAAAAATAAAATTTGTGATGCTTGTCAATTTGGTAAACAAGTTAAAGTTTCTTTTAAACCTAAGAATTTTGTATCTACTCATAAACCTTTAGAATTGTTGCATTTAGACTTATTTGGTCCTACTCAATATGCTAGTCTAGGTGGTTGCAAATATGCGTTTGTTATTGTAGATGACTATTCTAGGTTCACTTGGGTATTATTTCTTGTTCACAAAAACGAAGCATTTGAAAAATTTGTAAAATTGTTTTCCAAAATTCAAAATTTATTGGATACAAAAATTGTTCGTTTAAGGAGTGACAATGGTGCCTGATGAGAGCATGAGTTTAAATTTGGGGGTTTTCCCGACTTTTGTGATCACAACGGTATCTTTCATGAGTTTTCGGTTGTTAGAATTCCTCAACAAAATGGTGTTGTTGAAAGAAAAAGTAGGACTCTTCAAGAAATGGCTAGAACTATGATTAGTGAGTGTGACCTACCAAGTAGGCAAAATAAAAAGCGGTTAACATTGTTGAGGAATCATGAATCGAGTTTTATTAAGATCTTCCTTAAATAAAACTCCTTATGAACTTATTTTTTGTAAAAAACCCGTTGTGAGCTATTTCAAAGTTTTTGGTTGCAAATGCTTTATTTTAAAAATCAAAGAGAACCTTGGAAAATTTGACAAAAAATCGGATGAAGGGATTTTTCTAGGATATTCTAGTGACAAGAAAGCATACCGAGTTTACAATAGAAGAACGCTTTTAATTGAAGAAGTTGTGCATGTTACATTTGATGAATCTAATGATGTTATCTCAAAGAATTTGTGTGAAGATGAAGACACAGAGTATTCTAAAGGAGCTTGAAGGAGGTCGATATTCACAAAGATCATCAAGAGGTTACATCAAGCGTTGATATCGATAACCATCATCAGTGTGGTGCACACATCTAGATGTGTATAAGAGATCTTCCGAAAGCTTGGAGATTCGTCTCTAATCATCCTCAAGATTTAATTATAGGTGATCTATCCGATGGGGTAACTACTCGCTCTCATAAACCTTTGAATAACAATTGTGCATTACTTTCTCACATTGAACCCAAACATATAGATGTTGCCTTGAGTGATGAATCATGGGCTATTGCTATGCAAGATGAACTTAGTCAATTTGAGAAAAATAATGTATGGACCTTAGTTGAAAGACCTTCTTCTCATCCCGTTATTGGTACTAAATGGGTGTTTAGAAACAAATTAAATGACAAAGGTGAGATCATAAGAAACAAAGCTAGACTTGTTGCAAAAGGTTATGCTCAAGAAGAAGGCATTGACTTTGATGAAACCTTTGCACCCAGTGGATAGATTAGAATCCATCCGCATGTTTCTTGCATTTGCATGTTTCAATAATTTAAAATTATTTCAAATGGATGTCAAAAGTGCTTTTTTAAATGGTTTTATTGACCATCTAGATGTGTCGAACAACCTCCGGGATTTGAAAATAAGAATAATCTTGCGAATAGTAGGGCCTTTCTTGGAGATTGTTTCATAACCAGGATACATCTTTCAAAAAGTCCAAGAGATGAATATGAGGAGATTAAGTGGATTCTTGTTAGAAAATGGTTTCAAAAGAGGTATTGTTGACACCACACTTTTTACAAAAACAGATTTAAAAGGATTGTTAATTGTTCAGATTTATGTTGATGATATTATTTTTGGAGCAACTAATGAGAGTTTGTACAAAGTCTCTTATACACAACTAATGTGTAGAAGAGTTTGAGATGAGCATGATGGGCAAGTTGCAATTTTTCCTCGGACTACAAATTCATCAAACCAAGGAAGGAACATTTATTACACAAATCAAGTACACAAAGGAGCGCTGCTCAAATGATTTGGTATGGAAGATTGCAAACAAGTTGGTACACCAATGTGTACTTTAACCAAACTTGATAAAGACGAAGAAGGTAATAGTGTTGATGAAAACACTATAGAGGTAAGATCGGAAGTTTACTTTACTTAAGCGCTAGTAGACCGGACACCATGTTTCTTTGTGTGTTTATGTGCTAGATTTCAATCTTGTCCTAAAGAATCACATTTGATTGCAGTTAAAAGAATTTTTAGATATCTAAAAGGAACAACGGACTTTGGTTTGTGGTATCCAAAGTCCTCTACTTTTGATCTAATTAGCTATTCTAATGCTGACTTTGCTGGGTGTAAAATTGATAGAAAAAGTACCAGTGGAATGTGTTATTTTCTGGAAATTGTCTTGTGTCTTGGTTTAGCAAAAACAAAATTCCATTTCTCTTTCTGGTCAATTGAGCAATTTTTCGTCATATCTCTTATACACATCATAGATGTGTTTAAGAGACAGCCTTATATGTACTAACACTTAATAAATTATAGTTACAAAACCCTTATCAACATCGAAGTACATTGCTCAGAAAATGCTTGGGGATTTTACAGAAAAATTGTGCATAAGTTCATTGTTCGGACGCACTTATTCGTCCGAACAACTTTTCTTTAGGACGCTCTGGATCGTCCGAAAGCATGTGTTCCTTCTCGGACGATAATATCCGTCCGAACGATAGTCCATTTTTCTTTAAACTCTCTGGAAATCTTCCGGACGCACTAGCTCGTCCGAAAGAAACCTCGGACGCACTAGCTCATTTTCGGCCGTCCGTTCTTCAGCTTTCGGACACTCTGTCGGACTCAGGCCAAACGTTCGGCCGTCCGAACGGTACACCTATTCCATTAAAACCATCCAAATTCCCCTTTTCGAACTTATCTCCCACACCGAAAAACCTCTGGCGATTTTTTTTCCCCTTCCCTACCAAATCAAACTTCACACTCTCACTTCCGAAATTGATTAAAGAATCATCCTACCCATAATCCTTAGCCCCTAAATCACATCTCATTTCTCCACTTCACCATACAAATTCCCCAAAATCTCACAAATTCTATAAGAGACTTTCTTTTCTTCCACAAACAATGGTGAAATCACGTGGCGGTTCCTCTTCGGCGATTCGCGGCAGAAAAAACAAAGGAAAAGCTCCTGTTCGAGGGGAATCATCAGCAACTCCTCAAGTTTCCACCACTCCGACTTTGTCCAAATTTACCAATGCCAAGGCATCGGAGCGGTACACTTCTCTTCTTAGTAAATCCATTATAGTTCAACATCCTGCCTCGAGTAGTCTTTTCGACGAGTATAATCTTCCTATTATAAAGGTCCTGTTTTGAAAAACAAAATTGGGGTCATTTAGTCCATCTAGATTTACCTGTTTATCACGATATGGTGCCTCAATTCACGGCCAATCTTCGGAAAGGCCCTACTATTCGCACCCTTATTTCTCGTGTTAATAACACTGATGTTGAGATTTCATCAAATATAATTAACACTATTTTTGAATGTGAAATCTCCGACCCCTCTGATTTTTCCTACTTCTTTTCCTTGGACAAATGGTCCGCTGAGGATACTCAGTTTGATATCGACGAAGTTCGAGCCATTTTCGGTGTCCATTTTAAAAAGGCTTCGGAAGCCAAGACTACTCTGCTCAGCCCGGAACTTAATATTATGTATACCCTTGTAACAAATCTAGCTGTGTTTCTGACTCTTACGGGCATCAGACATGCCAAGACCGGAAAAATGCAACTTGGAGATCATGACGATCTTCAAGTCTTCTTGAGCTTGCGATCTCGTCAACTTGTTCCATATGGGAACTTTTTCTAACCGATACTCGAAGAAATATTCCGTTTGGAAAATTTCTTACAAAAGTTTTTGATTCCCTCAATGTTCCCTTTACAGGAAATAAACAATATCCTCCTTAATTTAATAAATCCTACATTGAACGTAAAGGTCTTAGGTTTTTTAATGATCAATGGCTAACTAAGGCAGCCTTTGATATTGCCAAATCCCAATCCCATGCCTCCACATCTGAGTTTGCTATCCCTCATTCTCCTACTCCTCAACCACCTCCACTCACATCTGCACCATCTACATCTGCACCATCTAGCTCTGAACCATCTCTTTCACATATCTGTGAACTCCTCACATCCCTGAGTACTCAAGTCGGTTCCTTTCAACGTCGTACGAATCGCAAGCTCAAACGACTTGAAACTCGTCAAATCATTCTCCAAGAGGCACTCAGTCTTGGCATGTCTGCTTCGGCTCAAGTCCAGTTCGCTGAACTTCAGTCCCAGCATCCACTTGAGTCATCCTCTGATAGTGATGAAACTGAAGATGAACCTACACGCGAAGATAGTGCACGAAGCTGCTCAAGGAGCTGAAAATGACGATGACAATAATGATGACGATGACAATGACGATGAGGATGTTGATGCTACATTTGATTTCATTATGCAACGTCGCACCGGATCTAGAGGATGAAGAGAAGGCACTGCTATTAGTTTAGCATCCAAGCGCCGAAAAATTGAAAAGCGCTCCAAAAACATCACATGACTCTAATTAGTTCATTTATCATTGTATTTGCTTTCAGCTACTCTGTAGCTTGGTTATGTAGTTGACTTTTGCACTATTCAATGTTTTTTAATGAATTATTTCAATCTCTATCAAATTACCTGCATAATCTAAGGGGGAGTCTTGTCTTGTGATTAATTGCTTTGACATCTAGATGATTGCATGATGTAAGGGGGAGTATTTTTTTGATTGATGTCAAAAGGGGGAGTGGTTATTGATATGCTGTGATATGCCTTGATGTGATTGTTGATAATTATGAGATATTGCAAATCAAGTAGTCATATCCAATTGAGGTTTGTCATCATCAAAAGGGGAGATTGATGTTTTCCAAACCTTATTTTGATGATGACATAAATACTTAACTGTGTAAACAAGCTTTTGCAGGAACAGGTCTTTCGTATAAGAGACAGGTTGTACATTTCCTGTGCCTGTCTCTTATACACATCTAGATGAATGTATGACTTATTGTGATTTGTGAATGATATACATACTTTATGGAATGACTTTTGGCTTGATCACAGAAACCTCTAACGGACGCAGGACCGGACGCATGCACGGACGTCCGAAAGAAGCATCTCAATAATACACATCTAGATCGGACGCTTCCTCGGACGCATTCAATCCTCCTCAGACGTCCGATCCCCAACAGCTATTTTTTGTGCATTTATTACTTAGCCGTTAGGAAGTAGTTGAAAGCTCTATTTATTGCTATTATAAATAGATGCTTTAAGGATCTGAAAAAATCATCTAATACATTGAATACAAGCCTAAGGAATTAGTAATTTGAGTGCAAATTGACTATAGAGCTTTGTTGTATTAGTGTGAAGTTGTGAGATCTGTTAGTGCAAATTCAACTTTGAGTGGAGTGATAATTTTGTACAAGAGTGTGGTTGTAAGTAAGATTCTTGGCTCAACTAAAACTAGTTTTAGTGTGAGCAAGAACTTCCCAACTTTGTAAAAATTATTGGCTCACCAAGTGTGTAACGCATTCAAGAAAATTGATACTTCAAGCTTGCTAGCTTGGAAGTATTGTTTGTTCAATAAAGCTCTCTTTACTTTACTGTTTTATTGAATTGTATTAGAGACAGCAGAGAAGGTATATAATGAGTCAATTCTTGAGATGGTTACTTTCCTTACTTATACACATCTAATTTGTATAAGATCTTAGGTTGCTTTGGGATCACACAAAACACACGACACATGACACAAGACACAACACACTAGACACCACCAATATGACAGGAATAATGTGTGTACTTTGAATCTATTAGGATACCTCTAGAGGGACCTCAAATACCATATGGCAATTGAACTATTTTAACTAGTCATTCCAAGCTTTTTAACTCTTCCAAATACCGTCAAGAATTGAGCTCAAATGCCAACAAAAGATTTTAAATAACCATGTATTAACCATTATCAAAAAGGTTTTTGAAAAAAAAAGTTCCATTCATCTAAAACATAGTTTTGCTCAAATCAAAAGGATTACAACATTTTTGAACCATCTTGACAAGGCTACATGGAAATAGAAGATCATTAGGAGTGTACTTAATATACACGTGTCACACAATTGGGAGCATTACTCTATCAAGGAGTGAGTAGCATGATATCAATGATGGGTATTATAAACATTTACTCCTCGACTTGTAGGTATTCTAAAATGTAATTCCTAAAGGATTAATTCAGAGAAACAATAGGGGTACATGTTAGAATGTGTATAGGTTACTAGCTCTAATGGCTTATTTCGTGGGTACATGCCGGAATCCCGTACTCGCCTTATTCCTAAATGCAAAGTTTTTTTTTTTATTTTATTTTTTTTATGCGGCCTAAACCAAGGAAAATGAGTAAAACGTACCCAAGATCATATTCAAACAACCAATCACTCATAGGTTAGAAGAAAACTCCCTATGCAAACACATAAAATGACCTAAATCACTTCTATTGCATTTAAACAATTTTTTTTTTTCAAAAGATGAATTGACCAACAAAGCAATCCTATTGATTTGGTCAAAAACAATTTTTCAAATAAACTGCTATAAAAATGTGAATGCCTCACTTTTTGAACATAGTAATACATGGCTTTTGAAATTCTTTTGTTGCAAAAGAACTACTCAACACACCAAAATTCGTGGAATGCCAAGTTTAAATAACTCAATCATATGATATTGCAAGTCATTTGTCATCATCGAGTACTATAATCAATCAATTTTTCAACCAAAATTCACCACACAAATATTTACATTCATGAAAAGAAACAATTCCAACACAAGTAAATAACACACCCAAACTTGTAATTTTATTTAAGTGATGAGTACAACTCATCCTACCTCTCACACAAAATGTAACAAACGCATAATAATACTACTAGAAAGTTTAAATTAACAAAAGACTAGGCAATGATTTTGAATTACACTTGAACAATCAAAAAGCTAAAATAGAAGGGAAAACAACATACTAGACAAGTGAATGTAAATGAACCTATTAAGCACAAATTGAACTTAAAAACAAGAGTTCTACCATTTAATTATGGACTTCACCAACATTGAGCACAACACAAATCAAGACTAAGCAATGAGCAAATTTCAAGTAGATCATAAAAATACAATTTCCAATTAATCATGAATCCTAAAAATTGATTTTTCTTCAACAACCAATCATATTTATACTAAGGCTCAGGGCTTCACGGGGTTCAAACAATTTAAAGAAAAAGAAAAGCACAAATAAGGGTAACAAAATTTAACACAACAAATGGGTTATCAAAATGCCCAACTCATCCCCAAAAACTTAGTTTCACACATAATCGGTTTCAAAGAAACAATCAACCACCAAGACTACTCTCAATCCAAATCAATCATTCAAATAATTTCCGCAAAATGAGCTCAGACTATTTCGCACTTGAAATGTACAACAACTAGAATGTCCACAAGTAAAAGTAACAATCAAGTCAAAAGTCATTCCATAAAGTATGTATATCATTCACAAATCACAATAAGTCATACATTGTCATCAATGGCCAAATTCATCCAAGTGCATCCAAATTCAATTGCCAACAACAAAACATAAGCTAAACTAATAACAAGGCTACAAGCCTTTATTACCAATGGGGTACTTAAACTAAAGCAAGCAAACTAAAATAAAGCATAATAAATAAAAAGGAAAGAAAAACTCCTCAACACCAAGGAGGCTTCCCAAGGATATTGTAATCATCTGTGAACTTGCACCATTGCTTAGCTCCTCCGAAGTCTCCTAGGAAATGAACTTCGGCATATGTAGGTTGTGTCTCCTTGCCCTCCTCCAGAATGTATCCTTCTTCTACTCCTCCAAGAACAGGCTCTTTCTCCATGAACACCCCAAATAGAACCTCTTTTGTTATAACCGGGACCTGGGAAACGCACACTCTTGCAAAGGAAAAGTTGGTGATTCCTCTACATAAACATTGAGTGTCTCGATAGTTGTAACTTCAACTTCATGAGGCTCTTGAGAACCGGTTTCTTATAAGACATTTTCAATTTGTTCTTCTTGAACCGGTTTTTCACCCATTAGTGGAGGTGTTGGAATATATTGTTCTTATACATTTGTTATTCCTTGAATCTCGGAAAGTTGGTCTTGTAACCGATTGTTGGATGTGGCTTGCTCTTCACGGATTCTATCTATTTCTTTTTGAAGTTGAGCAAGTTTTCCCCGTTCTTTGGCCACAATTTCTTGAAATTGAGCCCTTTCGTCTAGAAGTTGGGCTATTTCTTCTCGAAATTCTTGAATTTGCATCCAATTGTCCATCCTTCTTACGTCTTCACTTTCTTGAGTTGTTTGGTGCAGGAAATATGACTCCATTTGATCATATGAAGGCCTTGTGGTGGAGGGAAAGAGTAGAAATTTTTTTGATAGCTCTATACACAAGGATATGGATGGCTAGACCATCCCATTTGATAATTTTGGTGGCTCTATTAAGCGTATTGGTGGCTAGACCATCCCACTTGGTAATCTAAGGGGTAAGGAAAGTAACCATAACAAGAATTATGCTCATTGGGCATACCTCTATTACCATAAAAATGATAATCTCCTTGGTATGAATCATTCCAATTAGGTCCTTGCATGTTCTTGAACAATAAAAAACACAAATAAAAGTAAGAAAAAGAACTAAAACAACACAGACAAGAAAATAAGGAAAGCTTAGACTACAAGCTAGTCCAAGCCATCCAGCACCAAGAAAATCTTTTTCTATTTTTCAAAATAAGAACACAACTACAAAAGGAAAATCTTTTCGGTTTTTCAAAGAGGTGAAACAACTATACAAGAAAACAAAAGCCTTCAATCTAGTCTTCCATACCAAATTATATCGATATTACCGAAAACCAATCCCATATCATTTACTCCAAAGTTGATGCCTTACACACCTAGTTATAAATTTATAAAACACCTAAATCCTACTACTAACTAGGTGGCATCCCGCAAGTATACAGTTGTCAACTAGTAGTAAAGGGAAGTAGGAATCGTTCCCACAAGGATTGGTGGATAATTACCAGTTATTAGGTTAGATTTCAAGTTGAAATGATTGATTAAGTGATAAGATTTAACAAAAACTAGAACTAATGGAACCAATAAAGCAATTTAAAGTAAAGATTAATCACTAAGAAAGAAATTGAAATGGAAGTATCTTTAGAAAGAAAATAAAGGGAACAATTAAAAGGAAAAGCATATTAAGCAAGCAATTAGTTAATCTAAACTATTCATTATCTCTAAGCAAGCACAATTAGAGAAAGCCCCTAATCTATTCTAAGAAAGCATGTAAAAAGAAAGGATTTTTAAAAAGCAATTAACTAACCTAAACTACAAATTAACACTAAGAAAGCACAATTAAGGAAAACCCATTAACTACTCCAACAATCAAACTAAGAAAGCAGAGTAAAGAAAGCAATTAAATGAAAAGCCCATAAACTAATCTATCCTAATTAACAAATCCAAACTACAAATTATCACTAACAAAAGCATTTTTAAAGAAAGCCCATAAACTAATCTAACAATTACTCTAAGAAAACTAGTAAAGGAAGCAGTTAGATTAAAGCAATTAAACAAATTAACTAAAGGAACATGAAATTAAAGCTTAACTAAAGAAGTTTTAACATAAACAAAGCGCTTATAACTAAAAAGATTCAATATTTAACTTGAATTTGAAATCTACTGGAAAGAGAAGTCCTAATCTACTCTAATCTAAGAAAACCCTCCCCAAATGGAGAGGAAAAAGGAAGAAAATTACTCTCTAATCTAACCTACTTCTACTAGCTAAGTTCTTCCCCCAAGTGAGGTTTAAAAGGGCTATATATAGTGCTAGGGTAGTGGAATAATTGTGTAGCAAAAATCAACCCCGAACAAAGTCATTTTTTGCTCCAACCGCTTCCAGATCGCGAATGTCTCAAATTTGAGATCGCGATATGCACTGAAACTTCTGAAATGTAGCACTTCACAGTTTTGCTTCAGTTAATCTTCATCTGACGTCCGATTAATGTGCCATTTTTTTTCATGCGACCCTAACAGATAGGAGAACAATATCAACAGAGTAAAATTCAATATAATTCAGAAGTTATAAAATATGGATAGTGATTAATGAATCTGACCTGTCATTTTAATATTTATACCTGTAGTTGGCTGGTCAGAGTAATCCATGGGTCGAACACTCATGACTTGACCCATTTGGACTTGTTTAAATCATAGGGATAAAATTACTAAAAAGCCCTTTATAAACTCAGGTTTGGAACCACATATAATACTTTTAATGGGTGAATTATTTTGACATCCTTTGTTGCCCCCAAGTCTCAAGTCCAATTTTTTGAGTTGAGAGGCCAAGTATTTGATATCGTAATCATACCCTAGCAGGAGCTATAGTATTGATCAGAGTCAATTTATAACTTTAAAAATGATTTCACTCGGAGGAATTTTGACTTCACCAAGGCTTGTACAAAAATTTTATCTATTGGGGAGGAGGAATAAAAGACTTAGTTACTCCAGAGTGTCCCTAAACTATGACTTGAATTGTTGTTGGAAATTTTTTCTAGAGCAAGGAGTAGTTAATATTGCACAGCTGAATATTGCACTCCACGGCTAAGGTGCCACAACTCTTCTTGCATAACCTTTCTATATAGCGTACCTTCAAAAAAAGGCAAGTTGAAAATTTATTCTCCCCCGCTAAATGTTTGTGTAGTACCTCAAAATTCTCTCTAGATCAACTATCTACCAGGAACTAGAGTTTTCGACAGTTTTACCCAAGCATCAATACTCTACCTTGTTGTACATTTTCAAGTAAGCCACCTTCATCCCCCTTCTTTTTCATGTTTCCTAAAGCATGGTACAGCTGGTCTCATCTTTGAGCATGCGTTGATTCATCGTCCAAGGACACCACCACTTGAATTATCATTTCAGGTGACCAGGGGAATAATCATTGATGAGAGACCCAATTATAAATCATTAGATCCAGAGCATGGGATAAAGGAATATAATTCCTTAGGCCTAGAATTATTTCTTGGAAGAGGAAATAATATCCGAAGATATGTAAAAAAATTAACTTAGACAACGGGACTTCTACCACCAATTCCATAAGTATGTCCTTAGGTACTATTGAGTGATAACTCGGCTGTGATGGATAATATCAAGGGAGATTGTGAAGGTGGTGGCAATGACGGTGAAGGTGGATAAGCTGAGTAGGGAGAAGTAGAGTTAAAAAAATGAAGTATGGGTAGTGTAAGTGAGGTAAGGGTAAGTGGAATAAGGATAGGTGGAGTAAGTGAGGTATGGACAGGGACAGGGTTATGGAGCAAAAAAGTCAAGTATAGATGGAGTAAATGATATGGGAGTATGTTGAGTAGGCATAGATGAAGTGAAAAAAGTTGGGTATAGGTAAGATGTAGTGTCTTATACACATCTAGATGTGTACAAGAGATTGGTTCATTTCTTTGTGCCAACTTTCAAGTTGGATAAGTAATTGGTCTCAAGCATATTACTCTCATGAACCTTATGTAAAATAAAGCTACTTAAATTTCATTGCCCAAATCCTAATAATGCATGCCCTTGATAATTATTTATCTTTGTCGAAGTGCCGTGGCAAATCTTGCACTAGGAGATGAAATCTTGAATCATCTGAATACTTAAAATAACTGACAAAGAAAAAGAGGCCACTCCAGAAAGTATGAGCCAGGCGTGCTCCTAGAAGATATTAGCAGGGCTTAACCTCAAAAGTTGTGAGCAAGAGTTCTAACCCGAAGGACGTGAGTGGGAAGTGACCGCAAAGGGTGCAATTAAGGCATGACCTGGAGGGTGTTGGCAAAACTCAACCTCGGAGGGTTTGAGCAAGTGCTTTACTCCATATTGCATTATGAGGGAGCGACTTTGAAAGGCCGAATAATGTGAGAACCCATAGGGCTTAAATAGGGAGTGACCTCGAAGGATTTCTACAAGACTTAGGAGCAATCTTAGAGGGTGCGATCAAGACTTATGTCCCAAATGATGTAGATTTTAGCCCTCATAAAGGGTGAATCGACTCTTAGGAGTAAGACTTGAGAAGACTTGAGTTTGCCCCTTGAGGTATGAATTGAACTCAGAGGAAGTAAATTTTGACCCTCGCTAGGGTGAATCTCACTCTTGGGGGTAAGAATTAAATTGGAAAGCCTTCACTCTGGAAGAGTTAAGACTTGTCTTTGGATAGTAAGGTGATCTGAAGAATGAAATATTTAACCCTTAGAAGGGTAAGCCTCGCCCTTGGGGTGATACTTAGCTTGTAGCAGCCTTCACTTAGGAAGATATAGACTTGTCCTCGAAAGGGTAAGGTGTTCCCAAAGGATAAGATTTTTGACCCTCAGAAAGGTTGGCCTCACTCTTGGGGTTAGACTTAGCTTGTACAGGCCTTCACTTGGGAAGACATAGGCTTGCCTCTAGAGTGGTGAGGTGATTTCCAACAATAAGGTTTTCAGACCCTCGGAAGAATGTGTCTCACTGTTGGGATGAAACTTAACTTATGGAAGTCTTCAATTGAAAAGACTTAGGCTTGACCTATAGAGAGGTAAAGTGATCCCAGAGGTTGAGATGCTTAATTCTTGGAAGGGTGAGCTTCACTCCTGGGGAGAGACCCGGCTTGTATAAGCTTTCACTTTAGAAGACTGGCTTTGCCCCAAAGAGAATGCACGATCTGAGAGGATGTGTTTTTAAGCCTCGATACAGTAGGACTCATTCCTATAAGTAAGATGTAGTTTGAGAAGTCTTCACATGGAAAGACGTAGCCTTTGCACTGGAGGGGTGATACGACCTTGGAAGGTTATGACCCCGGAAGAATGATACCATCCTGGATGATTTTAGCAGCGCTTAACCGGAGAGTGTGAGTAAGTCTTCTACCTCAAAGAACGTGAGTAGTAAGTGACCACATGAAGTATCAGTACAGCATAACCTTAGGGATGTAAGCAATTTTTCTACCCTAAAAGGTTGCTTATGTGGAGTTATAGGAATCCTGAAGGTACAAGCAAGGCGTGACTCCGAAAGGTGTCTAATAAGCTCAACCCAAAAAGGCACTATTGAAGTCTTCCATCTCAATGGGTATAAAGAGAGAGCAACCTTAGAAGGTGAAGGTAAGTCATGATTTCAGAGGATGTGAGTAGAGGTCAACCACGGAGATTGTGAGGAAATCTTCTACCCTGGAGGACGTGATCAATAAGGAGAGAGTGCAAGCTATGCATGACTCTAAGGTTATCAATAAGTTCAACCTGGGGGCTGTGATCAAGTCTTCCACCTTGGAGGATATGAGTAGAGAGCAATCCCAAAAGACACAGGTAAGGTATAATCCTGGAGGGTTTAGCTAGGTTTAACCCCGGAGAGTGTGAGCAAGATTTTTGTCTTGAAGGATAGAAGCGATATTGGGAAACTACTTCTTTGCATTTGTCGGTGTTTCTCCGAAGAGTTTTACACGTGCTAGGTGCCATTACTTATGATGCCTTTTAGTTTAGTTTCCCGTAGACGGTGCTAAATGTTGATGTTAAAATTTGCTCAAAACTAAGTCCAAGCATAATTCAATCTAGTACATAAGTAAAGATCCCGCACTTAGTACCCGTGTTCGGAATACCTAAGAAAAAAATATGAGGCTATGTTTTCCAAAATAAGCTCTGATGCTCAAGTGAATTACTTTAGACAACAGAAAAATTCAAAGAGAATTCAGAACTAATGAGAAAGAAAAAGTGAATATTTTGAATCAGACCTGCTATCTCAATATTTATACCTATGGTTGATAGGTTGGGTCAATCCATGATTTTTAAGTTTTTATTTGACCCATTTTAGCCTACTTTGGCTGTGAGATAAAATTACTAAAATGCCCCTACTGAACATTGACCTGGAGCCACATGTATATTTTTTAGTGGGCATATAATTTTCGCATCATCAATCTCAAATATAAGGGATCAAATTACAGTTTATCCATTTGAATAAATTATAAGGAAGAGTATGTTGCATGCATCTTAATTGTGAAAATGTACTAATTCGTATATACAATACACTACTACTTTTTATTTTTAATATACTTACATGAGGTAAATGTTTAGGTAGGTTTGGTATTTGACCCCACTTGTAGATATTCTAGTATGGATTAAACCTTATGAAATATATGACATAGTGATATAAGTAAAATTTCGTAAGATTAAATTTTGACTACAAGATCTACAAGTGGGGTCAAAAACTAAATCTATCTAAGTATTTTCCCTTACATGAAATGTAAATAATGATCTACATGTATTTACATAAATACATAATGTATTGAAGTGACTTCACATTGCACCTCCCAAGTTGAACATGTTTCTGAATTTGCACCCATAATTTAATTTTGGACATATGGAGTACTTGAAACTCTCATATTTATTCTATTATAATATATTTTTTAACACAGTTATAAAAATTAGCGGATGTTCTAACCGTGAGCATCACTCACCTAAAGCGAAACATTTTTTAAATTTTTTAACACTGTTAATAAATTTTGATTAAAATGAGACAGGTTTAAGAAGCATGAGTGCACGTCCAAAATTTGAAATTGTTAGTGCAAAGTGCGAATTGATCATAAGTCAAGAGATGGAAAGTGAAATTAGTCATACTATCTTCACTGGTACAAACGCACTCAACAAGTGCATAGAATACATATACCTAATAACGGTCAAATATGGTAATGATGATAAAAATTGGACTAAAGTAAGATAAATTTTAGAGCATGTGGTACAATATGTGTTCAAAATTAAAATATAGGGTACAAATTGAGAATCGAGTATATATTAAGGATACAAAGTGAAGTAAATCTGAGTGTATTTCTTTACAAATAATAGATCAAATGTCCAGAATGGTTAAATCAACTATCCTCTAGGATCATCTATACGGTCACTGAATAATTTTTTTGGCTTAAATGGTCAATTAACTTCTTAAATGCGTCTAATTACGTCACTCTGACTATTTGCTCCGTCAAATGCTTTGTTAGCCTAAATTCGTGTCATTTCACTTGGATTTCAACTTGATAAAATTGTCTAAAAAAAAATACTTAAATCAATAACTCACCTAACTTTTGAACTTACCATTCTCCTTCCCTCGCAACCTGCCCTCCCCCTTCTTCTCTTCCCTTCGTTGCCTACCTACTTCTCCTTTCTCTTTTGTGCTCCTTTTCTTCCCCATTTCTCCCTCTCCCTTTCCTTCCACTTCCCTTACCTACTCTGCCTGCCTCCTCCTACTCCTCTCCTACCATTTCTCCCTGCTACATCACTTCCCATTCCCCCATAACCTCCCTTACCCCTTCATATTTCCCCTCCTTCACCCTTCTCATGCCATCTATTCTTCCTCATCTACCATTTCTCCCTTTCTTTACCCAACTCCCCTCCTTCCCACGTACTCACCTTGCCTCTTCCGTCCTATTCTTCCCATCCTTAGCCCTCTATTGTTATCCTTTTCCAACCCTTCTCCAGCCTTGGTGCTTTTTTGGATATTTTGCAATTGTTGATGATTGACTTAGATGATGACTTCATTGGCATTGATTGCAACTGTTTTGGTTTTTTAAATAGTTATTGCTGTTGTTTTGTTTTAGTAACTTTTTTTTTTTTTTTTAGACAATTATTTGATGTTGGTTATGAAGTAATGATTTTTAGGTAAGTATTTTCTGGTGTTATCTATATCTATACTATTATAAAAGTGTGAGTTGTGTTTTTCCCTCAAGTGTTTCTTCCTTTTTTGATCTACCTAATTTGCCCATAATTAAAGAAATGACAACTTAAACATGTAAGTAGTTATGAAGGACTCTTCTAACATACAAGATATCACATATTATATTACTTGATATGTGAATTATTAATTGTGGAATGAACATGTGGGGAAGTTTATTGTGGTAATCTCCAACGTTGTGCGGAATCCATTTTCCACTACATTACTTTATGTGTTTTTTGCGCTGCATTATTTTGTTTCCTTTGCAAACCTTTTATATTTCAAGTGGTTCTTTATTTTCGGAAAAAATAAACTAGAAGAACAGTAAGTCATCACCACGACAAATCCAAGAGAGTGGAAAAATTAACAAAATTGATAGAGCTAATGAAGGCCGTGTCGCTCGTGATTTCAATGAAATACCAAAATTGATCAAATAAAGACAGCTAATACAATTGAAATTTTATTCTTTGCAAGAAACTTACGCTAACTTTAATAGAGCTCACCTGAACAACTTTATTAATAGATAACATAAATAGAATCTATTGAGATAAGCATTTGTTATAAGATAACTATTGTAATTGTTTTGCATGACAATGATACCTTGACAAAATTGGACTTTCAATAAAATAAATTTGCATTAAATTAAAAAATAATTTATTCCTCTTTCAAACTTTAAAAATTATTATATTGTAAAAATTTCCAGTAAGAAACTAGACTTTCAAGTGACTCCAGTAGTGAGATTAGGGATACTTTTTTCTTATTACAAATTATAATGATAATAGAACATGATAAAAATTAGAATTTCAATCAACCATGCAACTAGAAATTATAGTTGTTTATATTTCACAAATAAAATTAATTTTCATAATAATAGAAGAGTCCAACTCTAATTCATCCATCACTTAATAGTATCAATCAAGAACAGAATATCACAAAACTCTATTTCATTTACTCATATAAATAAACTTATTCAATATTAAAAATAAAACACTTCAGTACCCCCAACATCACCATCGTGTCCGTGCTTCTTCACACCCTTTAAGCTAACAACAATGAAGTCATAATAATTCTCAAAGCCAATTTCAAAACATGTCATACAAAATTATTACTCTTCAAATTTCAAGAATTTGATGATGTTATTAATCTTTTTCTACAGGAAAAATGGCTACTTTACAAATTACTCCAACAGCTGAATTGCAACCACATCATAATAATTGAACTATCAAAGTTATGATTTTATGTCTCGGAGAGATTAGATTATAAGAAAGCTCAAAAAAATCAAGGATGAGAAAAATCATTCTTGTTGATGAATAGGTAAGTTTTCTTTAGATTTATAAATATTTTATGATTCATAATCAATATTACAATTATCACTTTTTTAAAAATTTAATATAATTCTTCTCGTAAATACAAATTAATGAGGCAAAGAAGATAACTCACATACATAGCTCAAAAAATAGAATACATGTCTATGTATTTATCATGATCAGTTTAGTGTAAATGAATGAGGCAAAGAAGATAACTCACGTACATAACTCAAAAAATAGAATCCATGTCTATGTATTTACCATGATCAGTTTAGTGCAAATGAATGAGGCAAAGAAGAAAACTCGCACACATAGCTTGAAAAATAGAATGCATGTCTATGTATTTATCATGATCAGTTTAGTGTAATTCAATTAATCGTTGCTCCAGTACCTTCCACTGAATTGTGTCAGTATATGCATGCTTAATTGTGTAATTTATGATTGCTAAATTGAATATGAATATGAATCGAACACGCTAAGGTGCTTATTATCATGTAATTTATTTTTAACTGGACATGAAAGAAACTAAATTCATCAAATTTGATGCAATTTAATCAAGTTGAATGAGGTACCTGAAGTTTAAGAAATTAGATTATTAATAAGGAGATGGTATTGCATGTCAGTATCATTCTGTATTATGGAAATTGTCTAACTTCTCTAACCAATCAAGAGAAATTGAATCTACAAAACGCTATCTTTAAAAATGTATTAATGCGCTTATTTATATTTGTTTAATGTTCTCGATATTTTTAGTCACATCACTACCAATTTGCAAGCTATTCTAACCTTAACGGAAAAAAAAAAAACGATTTCTTCCTTTTAGAATTTCATGTCGTATCCTTTATATATAAATGGTTAGTAACGAAATAATAATTATAAAAATAAAAACATAAATAAAAAAATTAAAAATAATCTATAAGCAAGTAACAAACTGAATAAGTTATACATTATTTCAGGGATGGCATAAGAATCATAACTCTATTGTTTGGAGATATAATGTCCGTAATAGACAATTACATTTAAGCCAAACCACACTTACATCATATCAAACATGTAAGTTAATAATGTTTTTATGTACGGATAGTATGGTATGTCTATCTTTGTTATTGATGTGTATTTCAATCTGAATAGAATAACCAAAAAGCAATATAATAGAGACCCAAAATATAATAATTGCATATATTAATAGCTTTCCTAGATGAGTAAAGAAAAATTAACATAATCCAATTCTTAAACCTTTGGTTTGCTTGAATACTTAAGCTTTTCGAAGTTTTTATGTTGTCAAAAGGAATAATCACAAAGAAGTTTGATTAATTTCGTTTTTAATAACTAATCTGAATTAGGGAATCAAATTGGAATATTTGGCTACCATGGCAGCAACAAAAACGAAAATTTAAATATAAAGAAATGAGTTATAATAAAAAAAATTTAAAATGACATATTGTGAATGATGGAGGTTGAAACTATAGTTTTAAGTTACTAAATGTCGATATTACACCACTTCTATATCGTACTAACTTCATTCGAAAATAACTAAATTAAGAATAAAATTATCATTTATATGTATGTAATTCAATCACTTCTGTTTAACATATTGATATATGGACTAATTTCATTTTACACTTCTCAATTATACCCAATTCTCATTTTGCACAGTGCATTTCAATTTTGAACATTTTATACCCTTAACTCTCATATTTGTCCAACTTTAGCCACTTTTTGAATTCCGTAAAAAAGGTTAACAGAATTTTTATTTTTTCACACAAAAATATTGTTGTACATCATGCCGAATTTGTAGTACACACAAAATTGTTAAGTTTTATTCTGAAAGAGGAATAAATTATTTTTTAATTTAATGCAAATTTATTTTATTGAAAGTCCAATTTTGTCAAGGTATCATTGTCATGCAAAGTTTTATTTATATATAAATTAAATAGTGTAAAATGAAATTAATCCTGGATAAATTTATTTGATGGCAAGAAGAATAAATTTCATTAACAATAAAATATGTGAATGTTCACCATTTTATAGCCACATTATGCGTCCCCGGCCCACTTTAACATCCAAAAAAAATTTGAAAGAACTAATGATTATTAATATTGATTAATTTTGCCTTGACAAAATGCTCAAACAACAATTAAAAACAAAGGTTGAATTCTTTTATATTCGTGCACTTATAAGAATTTTGTTTAATGTAGTTTAGTATTTTTATATAAATATATTGATTTGATGACTTTATGGTCTTAAATCTTCTTAAATAAGATTTCGCATCTACAATGTTTATTAAGGTGTGTTTCTACATTTTAAAAAATATATATATATTTATAGGTGTGTTTCTTACATTCTAAGAATC
Source organism: Cinchona pubescens (assembly GCA_025175665.1). Taxonomy (NCBI): domain Eukaryota; kingdom Viridiplantae; phylum Streptophyta; class Magnoliopsida; order Gentianales; family Rubiaceae; genus Cinchona; species Cinchona pubescens. The sequence continues at coordinate 1,760,877 of JANKKI010000049.1, read as the reverse complement.
ACATTAGTAGAGTAACTAAATTTGCATTCTTAATACAAACATTTTCAAGTTGTAAAATGTAGTTCTATGAACCATATGTACAACGTTAATTAGATCTATACAAGATATTTCCTTTTAATTGAAATGATTAATATACCTAACAATTATAGTCTATTAAGATTATTAAAATCTGTTTGTTTTTCAACATAAGATATTATTAGTTGACATTTGGAAGACAAGTTAGTACAATCAATATAGATCTAATGGTTATATATTAAAAACATCCTAGAAAATATTAATTATGGTGATAAATCACTGATAATACAAACTTTTATCATTAATCCTACAAGTTTTAATTTTATTCAAAATGGTTATAATATATAGAATAGTCTTAGAAAAATTAAGGAATACATATAGAATAGTAGTAAAAAAATTAAGAAACAAAATAACATGAGACTTACCAGTTACCATGGCCTATAACTCGAATAATGTGCCATGTCGCAATGAAATACTATAAGGTGGGATTGAATGAAGGCATGTAAATTTTTGGGTAGAAAGTTCTCTTCCAGTCAATTTTGTTGAAGTGTGAAAACCTAAATATCTATCCCATTTTCTTCATTCATATATTAATAAAATGTTCACCAAACTTTATGTGATTACATATAGAGTTAATAAGATAGTTAGCATAAAAGATTTTAATTATAAATGAGAGGTATATAAAAATACAAGCAAGGCACTGAGAATAAATTTGAGGAATCATTTAATTAATTTTTAATAAGCCGAAATAGTAATTTTTAAAAAAATTCTAGATTTAGGATCAAGTTATGTAGATTTATATTTGAGACAAGATCACACAATAAGAAAAGTAGTTTTTAGATATTAATTCTCCCCCAAAAAACATAATAAAATAAAAATAAGTTAAAAATTATGATAATCATTTATGAAAAATTGTTTGTAGCAAGACCATACCAATAGATTCAAAAAAAAAGAGACAAATGCACAATGTTGATTTTCCAAATCCTTTATAAGAAAAATAGATTTTCGTGGTTAGTTCGCCCAAAAACAACATAATTCAGTAAAAGATTGGCGAATTATTAAAGAAATAAAGAATGTAGTCTCTTCAAGATATTGTTGTAAACAAACCAAAGAAAAAAATAAAGAAATTAATGCTTTTTAGATGTAGTGAAATTTATAGGTTTATAATCAATATCGAGTTTTTCAAAAAGAAAAATAAAATAAAATAATTTTTCTATTAGGTTTAGTTAAGCATTAAATAGACTTATATAAAATAATTGTATTTTCTCAAGTCTGAATGCTTGTAACTACACTTCTTTTATTTATCAAATAACCATGATCTTGGTTCTTACGATTAATTTATATAATGTTTGCAATTCTGGATTCAATATTACTTAATGTTATCTTATGTGCTAAATGTAATAATTGAGATATAATTACAATGCGTGCTTTCTCCTACACCAAAAAAACCATGGCAATGATGAAACAAAAAAATATACATATATGTACACCATATGTGTTATAAGAGAATTTATTCTTCATATATATGAGGTTAGTTTAGGGGTAAGTATTGGTTAATTGGTCAAATAATTCGGTCAAAATTTGAAAATGAATCATAACATTATTAGCCAATTTCAATTTCAAATCAAATTCAAAATAAAATCCGGTTAATGAAATTCGAATTCGGTAATCAGTCTTAAATTTGGTTAACCATATTCGCTAGACCAATTGACATTTGACCAAAATTCTTTGGACTAGAAAACTAAAAAACCTATTTAATTCAAAATCTAACTAACAATAAAATAATTCATAATTTCATATTATCAAAAGTATATTCTATTTTAATGGATGTAATGTTTTCTTAATACCTTATATATATATATATATATATATATATATTTTGTATACATATGTATATTTGTATTCGTGTGTATATATATAATATCATTTATGTGACTATATTGTACTAAAAATTTCATTGGAAGGTCTTGATTTCTTCGAACACCGAATTGAATTTGATAATCAGTTAATTTTGAATTCAAAATTCAATTTTAAATTCGTAATCGATTTCTGATGTCAAAACTCAATCGAACCAATTTATGAACCGAATTTTGAATAACCAATTTGAAATGTTAATGTAAAAGTGAAAGCCGTTACAAATTCGATTAACGAGATTCATGTTCACTCCTAAATTAGTTTACAAATATAGCAAAATAGATATATATATTCATGTTCTATCCGTTTTTTCCTTAAAGTGTTTCTTCATTTTTTGATCAACCTAATTTACTCATGATTAGAAAAACATGCATGTATTTATAATGGACAAATAAGTACAAATATTACATATTTTATATTTTACTAGAACTTATCTAATTCATGGCAGAAGACTCTTTCATTGCTAATTCATGACAGAAAACTCTGTCATAGTAATCAATATTTATGTGATTGATATTTAACTAGGACTCTTCTAAATCAATATGAATTAAAAATTCGTTTTGCACTAATCGATATTTATGTGATTGGTATTTAACTAGGACTCTTCTAAATCAATGTGAATTAAAAATTCCACTTGTATTGCCGGCAGTAGCCAAAACCCCAGCTCATGATGTTGAAAATCAAATAGATGAGTTCAATTTTGCGAATTCAATATGTGAAATTTAATAGTACTTAGTGAATGCATTCAACATCTTTTTATTCATTTGGTTCTACTTAATCAAACGAGTACTTCATAATTCTATTGAATATTATCCGCATAACTTGACACTTTATTGGCAAAAAGTTGAATTCTTTTTGAGGTAAAAGTTCTGATTTTAGGCTTGGAAGCTGATTTGCATATGCTTAATATCAGAGTGTGCATTACAATTTTTTAACAAGCTTCATCCACTCTAATTTTGCTTCCATTGTTTTTTATTCCTACTGCAGCAATGGAACGATACCTATCTCCATTATCACAAAGTCAACCCAAAGCAAACATATTATTTATCCACAGAGTATCTACAAGGTCGAGCTTTGACTAATGCAATTGGAAACCTTGACATACCAAGATGCATATTGTGATTCTTTAAAGAAATTGGGTCATGCACTAGAGGAAATTGTTGAGCAGGTACCGAAACTTTGATAACATTACTGCATCTTTTCTTACTTTTGAAGCTTGGTTCTGAAAATGTGGCTATATAGACATTTGTATAGTCAATCGACATTTGTTATTACCAAGTTTGCTCATTTCCAATTGATTTGCAATTGGGTAACTCACCTCATGTAATCTTATGTGACTTTAGATCAAAGACGGGAAATGGCTCTTTCAATTTTCTCGGAGCTGATAAATGCTGCTTGATAGTTGTCGAGTTAACGGTTAATTATCCTTAGACAAATAATCATTACTTGAGGCTATAAAATCTGAAGTTGATAGGAACAACCTGTTTCCTACAACAACTATATAAAGATTTGTTAGTTGAAATTGACACAGAAGATTCTCATTGACAGCAGGGATTATTGCTAGACTAGCTTTTAGCCAGAGAAGTCAAATCTTCTGTTACTTCTTAATGATTCTCTAAATCATGATGCTCTTAAATGCTGGTTGATCATTAAATTATTGAGTGATTAGGAGGAGTTAATCATTAAATATTAAGGCAGATAGATTGAAAATTAAATTTTGGATTTTTCAGTCTAAAGTTTATCAAATCTCACTTTTTTTGTTTCTTTCGGTGATGATTCTGCCATTTTCTTCAACTACGTTATGTTGAGATTTCATAGCGATTTTTTTTTATGTTGGCTTCTGTTCTGTCAATATATTTCATTGGTATGGATTTTTTTGTAGACACATGAGGAAGCCAAGAAGGTCTCATACAAGACTTTTGAAGGCATATAGAGGGGCATCCATAGTTCAAAATGTCTGATGTTGTTTGGTTACTGCTTTCTATTTAGTTTAATAAGTAGATGATATTCAATTTTATTCTTTTGCTCCAAAAGTAAAAAGAAAAAGAGGGTGGGGGAGGGAGGGAGGGGAGGGAGGTTGTAACTTATTTCAAAAATGATAATAAAACTATGTAACAAAGGCTTGTGAAAGTTTCTATGAGCACTGAATTAAATAAACAATGTCATGTATAACTTTTTGATTTTTTTTTTAATATTACCATAAGAAAATGGGTTGATTATTATTTTTTCTTTATTTATGCAATTATGAAATTTACAAATATAAACAAGGGTACAATAATATGATGGGATGGAAAGGGAAGGAAAGGGAAGGGAGTTAAAACTCAGTTTATCTTAATATCACCATAGACTTGCAAGGTAAGGGAGTTAAAGTCTTCATAGGTGAATATTTTATTATCTTTCAAAAATCTATATTCCTTTTTGATATACCAAAAAAGAAAGGAGGAGAGGTTTGTATCATGTGTACGAATTGCTTAGCTTTTAACTTCTTTTATATTGGTCTTTATTTTCTTATAAAACGGTAGTTCCCTACATGTGTTTGTAGCTAAAAATATGTTACATCTAGATGACAGAAACTTTTAAAGATTCTTTTATATTACATAAATTATGTGTATAAGAGATATCTTTACAACATATATAGCAAATTTCATTAATATATGAAATAATAGCAAAAGAAAATAATATATGAAATATACTGCTTTATATAAATTTATATCAACTTTTTGTAGTATTTTCTAAAAAGATCCACTTAGAGTATACAAAAATAGCAAAAGAAGGTAATAAATGAAATATACTGATTTATATAAATTTATATCAACTTTTTGTAGTATTTCCTTAAAAGATCCACTTACAGTATACAGAGAGGCCATATCAAATCCATTTTAAAATTTGAGAATCAATACAACAACCCATATAAATTTATACAAAAAGTAATAGCAAAAGAAGGTAATATATGAAATATACTGATTTATATAAATTTATATCAACTTTTTGTAGTATTTGTTTAAAAGATCCACTTAGAGTATACAGAAAGGCCATATTAAATCCATTTTAAAATTTGAGAATCATTACAGCAACCCAACGGATGTAACGATGATTGAAGAAGTTCTTTAGTATTAATTTATTGACGAAAACATAATAACAATCAAATGATATAAATCTTTAACAGTAATATAAAATTTAATCCCAATTAGGTAAGTAACATTCAACACTAGCCCACGACAAAAATGTGTTTTTATTGGGCAACTTTTAAACTGCTATAAAGAAGTCCAAGTGGCAAAAAAAAGTAAGATAAAAGAAATAACACAACATAACTCTTCAACTATAATGACACTTGGCAAAATAGTACGAAGATCTCGGTTCTCAATAGATGTATCATTCTTAGTTCAGAAAAAAAAACCCTCATTCCTCTAAATCTGGTTCAGATTCGTTCTATAGTCCAATCGATTTTTTCAATGATTTATCAAAAAGTGAGGGGTATCATTAGACTGATCTTTCAATGAGAAATGTTCATTGATTCGACTACTTTTCTTTTTTACTATGCGTGGTGTGAACCTTTTAACTATCATTAAGTATTACCTTTTAATTAGACTTAATTAATACGATTTTGATTGTGAAGTTTAACATTTTCATTTCAATTCTAATTTCTGAATAATTTCTTAGTTAATAAACTCCTTGTTAGAACAATCTTGTTTATTGCAATACTATTCAATCAAGTATTAACTATTAGCTTATTAATTACCAACAAAAAATATGGGTCAACACGTGCAGCGCACTTGCACCTTACTAGTGTTCCTAAATGGTGCAATTCTCTGGTGTTCTTTCCTTAGTTTTTCATGGTTTGTGGGAGTAGGGGTGTTTGGGATAAGGGATAGGGATGAAGATAAATAAGATGGGTGGTGGGTTGCGGGGATAAGTTTGTGATTTGAGAAGATGAAATCCGAGAGAGAGAGAGAGAGATTGAGAGGCAAGGCTAGATATCGTGGTAGGATTCCGGGTGGATGGAGAAGCGGATGGTTCTTTGTTTGGTGAGGTGTAGAAGACTAATATTCTACAAAATTTTTGTTTGAGGAAGAAATTAGGGAAAAAAAAATGAAATTGTTGGACTATTTCATAAATAACGATACTTTTTTTGGACAATTTTATCTCGAATGAAAACCACGTGAAATAAATCAAATCGGATTAACATCTCCAACTTAACTGAGAAAATTGTGAACTCTTCTGCCTTTCAAGCATCCACAACTTTCATTTTATTGGCTGTTATTGTCTCCATATGAGAGCAGTTTCCAAAGTGCTAGCTTCTTCACCGACATCTTTCACAACCTCATTAGAGTTCTGTAAATTTTGGAGTGTTACAAGAATTAGTTGTCTGAATTGTTTTGCACCTTCCCAAACTTGCGACTTGATGAAGTGTGACCTTTTTTTTTATTATTATTATTTTTTTTTCGTTTCATGAAGTAAACTGGCAAGTTTTCATAAGTAACTTGTTAAAAAAAAGAAAAAAATCATTGATCACTCATTCATATCCACACCAAAGAATGAGATCAACTATCAGATTGACCTCAACAGACACTTTAGCTGGTCTAGAAAGTGGAGCAATGATAATGTCTACCTCCAACGGCTTACCAATAGCTTGAGCTATATATAGAAAATAAGGTTGACTTATTAAAAAGCAACGAAGTAAGAGCCTCAAAACAGAACAAAACAAGAGCTAAAGAATGCTACGAGTCTAGTCTATATAATGCAATCCATTTAAATTAAAACCCTCATCAGAAGCTATTAATAGACTACTGGCCTCTAAGGCAACACTTCATGATGTCCTCATTCTGATTAAAATGTGACACTGATCAGTTAAACCCAATGTGAAATTCCGCTTGAATCCTTTCGATAGATAACACTTTAAAGTCTGACTCCATGTTAGGCCACTCATGGGAGAATTTCCCGACAAATGCAAGATCTAGATAAACAACTATAATAACTACATAATTTCATTCTCTAAAAAGAAAATGGATCATTCTCCTTTCCAAAAGCTAAGAGGCTTCATTGAGAAGGTTTCCGGTTCTTTAAGAAACTAAAATATTTTAAAAAATTTGGACAGTATTAAAAAAGGAAAAGTTGGCCTTCAGTTGTGGACATCAAGGCTACCATGGTCGGAAAATAAAGAGGGATATTAAAAAAGGAATGCCATATTGCTGCAACATCTGCTTACTTTAGGGACTTAAGAACTAGAAGACTACAACATAGTTATCAAATACGTGAAACATGTAACACCACTAGCCCACTCTCAATCTATGCAGAAATCATGCGAGATTCGCTCTGATATTATTTGTAATACCACAAGTCTTGGGTTGAACCAATAACTTTTGGCTCTTAACTATTGAACCAAAATGTTTAATCCAAGTTATTAGTAACCCATATAATTCTAGATGATATATTTGAAGACATCCTTCTTTACCCATTCCATGTGGGATACGAGTCATTACATTATTGGCACCGAAACGTAACACATCATTTTTTTGAAAAGAAATACATGTACATGTAGATTCAATACGTGGTACAATATACCAATATACGTGAATTGATACATGGTACGAAGGTTACCTAGTGAATCTGATCCCTATGGACTACATGTGGAAATGAAGAAGCTTAACAGCCTACATGCTAGGGGTGCTCATGGACCGGGTACCCGGTCCATGAGCATTTGGAGTGATCCGAACCGGTTTTACCGGTTCGCTATTTTTTTGAACCGTACCCATTTGAAGCGGGTCGGGTTCCACGGATACTCGAGCCTATGACCACAAAAAAAAAAATCATTTCTTTCAAATGTTAGTTCATTCCAGCAACAATAGTAAAACTTTTAATTCTGTTCCGGCAGTAGCAACACAATTCCCATTCACTACTCAACAACTATAAAGTATAAACTATTAACAACAGAGAGTACCTATGCAATTTACTAACTCAACAACCACAAACTATTAGGATTAAACTTTAAAACACAAGTCTAGTCGTCCGTCCATTACAGTTCACAAGAAGAAGTCTACAAGATCAACATGCAAATAGCCAAATACAAGTCCATTGCCAGTCAATTATAGTTCACTGTCCCTTACTTGGAAACTAAAAAAAAAAAAGAGAAAACACAACCCAAATTTAAAGCTTTCAAATACATGTTGTCATATTCCAATAACAAACAATACAAGAACATAAAATTACAAGTAGAGAGTAGATTCTAGTGTTCTTTAGTCTTCAATATTGACCACGGGATGGTCATCAGTTAAGTTTGACAGTTCTACAAGTTTTTCAAAAATATAATTAGGAATTAATAGTATCAATAAAAAATAAATCACACATCAAATAATAGCACCACAATAATTACATGTAGCCTTTTGATTATTTTTGTCTTCACAAGGAATTTTTTCAAAATGCTCCCATAACCAAGATCCTTATAGGTAACTTTACCACCAGCAATAGTAGTTACCTTAGAGTCTTTAGGAGCTAAAGAAAGAATGGCTGCTTTGCCTTTATCGACTTTACTTGATGATTGAGATGGTCCAGATGGATTAGATGAACTTGAAAGATCCGGACATGAACTATCTGTTGTGGCGTTTGTGTTGTCTCCCATACTTGACATCTGACTGAGTGCAAATATGCATGAACATCAGACAATTGAAGAGTACAGTCTTGTTATTATTAACATCTAACCATACTATCAGTAAAGACAAGGTGGAAATCTACTTATGAACATTTAAAAAAAAAAAACTGGAACAGGAACTGCCATGTTTATTATGGATAAGTGCAAGCATATATTTTTCTATATTTTTAATTACATGAATGTAAATTCATTGCAGCTATATATTATTACAAGAGAAAATAATTTAAGACTCTTTAGATAGAAAATTATAAACCAGTCATACATATGAAATTACGAACATAAATAAAATAAAATTTTGACCATTATAAAAAAAAAATTACATATGATTCATATATCACATGTTGGGGTGCAAAAATTAGTAAGATACAGCAAGTACTCCTTGTTAATCTGTAGCAAAAACATGGATATGGTTTTTGACAAGGAAAAGGAATCATAATCGTCACGTTACATAACAGTGGATATGAACTGAAGCATATACACACATTAGTCTTGATATAATAAGGCCAGTCTCCATCGTGTGCATCAATTGGAGTTTGAAAGATGTTAAGGCACCTCACATTTTCTTGAAGACTAATTGCTCCAATTAACCACTGCTAATGATATGACATACATTTTTCTATATTTTAATTACACAAACATAAATCAATTGCAACTATATATTATTACAAGAGAAAATAATTTAAAGATTCTTGTAGACAAAAAATTATAAATCAGTCACACATACGAAATTACGAACATAAAAAAAATATATATATCGAATTATGAACAAAAAAAAAATTACATATGAACATATATATATATATATATATATCTATAAATCAGTTACAAATAAATCAATAATATATAAACATTTGATATTGATTTAATTCAGAAAAAAACTTACTTTGATTTGAAGCAAGCAGTCACGCGCAGGTAGAAGCAACCAACAGATCTCAGAAGCAGAAGCAGTCCGAAGCTGAGTGATTTCTGATGAGTGATGAGTGAGATCTGAGAGTGAGAGTGAGAAAAAGATGAAAGGAAAGAAAAGGGAAAAAAGCCGCCCACGCCGAGTGAAAGAAAGAATAGGAAAGAAAAGAATTAGCTGCGCTCCAGCCTCCAGTGCAGCAGTGCTCCCTCAAAGTTATTATTAGTTTTAGCCTTTTAGGGTTGCATATTTAATGAAATTACATAAATATCCCCAATCGTGGACCGGTTCGGTTACCCGCCGGTTCATAGAAACATGAACCGGTACCCGAACCTGTTATATATGGACCGGGTCATTACCTGAACTGTTTTATTAAATCCAGATCGGGTACCAATCTTTTCGGTTCGGAATGGACCGGTTCCAGGCTGATTTTTCAAAACGGCGGGTTTTTTTGAACACCCCTACTACATGCCTTCATTTTATAAAGGAATAATTTCATTTTGCACCTTTCAACATATACTCAATTTCTATTTTGTACTCTCAATTTTAGTTTTGGATACTTTATATCTCCGCCTCTCAAAACCGTCTTACTCTAGTCCCATTGTTAACCACTAGGTTGCTGTATTCCGTCTTCTTCTTAGGAAAAAAGGGAAAAATAAAATTTTAGTCCTCAAATTTTTTGTCAAGGTTCATCTTAGCCCCCAAAATTTCAAACAAAACACATATAGTCCTCAAACTTTATAATTTCTACCAATTTAGGACAAATTTTAAAATTTCGTCAAATACAAATGGAAAAAGTAACATACAAGACTCGTGACTATTAAATCTCAAGTTCCAAACATGAAAAATATAATTTTAGCCCTCAAAATTTAGATCATTGTCTATTTTGGTCCCCGTAGTTCCAAACAAAACGTATTTAATTCTCAAACTTCTCAATTTCTACCAATTTAGGACAAATTTAAAAATTCTATCAGTTATAGATGAAAAAAGTCACGTGCAATATACATAATTGTTAAATCTAACTTGAGTTACAACACCTCCCAACAGATTTCAACCCATTTAATTAGAAAAATTATATCCAAAGAAAGGATACTAATAACACAATAATGTTTCACTATTAAATTAAAACAATAATTTAATTCAAGAATAGAAAATCTTGTTTATGATTGAGACACATTAATTAGTACTCTCCTTAGTAGTGATACATTCCCTACTAATTGGATTAATGTGGCGTTCTTTCCTTAAGAAACAGTGACTTCTAAGTATGTTTGATATATAAAAGCACTAACTGCGAACCCATCTTACCCTTATACTCAATTATTTAGATATATAGTTAGTAAAGTTATATATCAAATGTTGTTGGAATATTGAGTTTAATCAGGAAGAGAAGTAACGTAGCGTGTATTGTATCATATGTGTTTATTTGTGCTGCAGAAGACTTCTATTTATAGTAGGTTTTCGACAATAGAAAATAGTTGTTGGTGGTGAGAAAATTTTTACATTACTTTTTTTCCCATTACATTCCTTGATAGTTTAATATAGGTTAGTGTAGTTATATAGTTATTATCCTCAGATTTTGTGAGGTTATTATATTTAGGAGTGCTTCTTAAGCAATTAGTTGGAAGAAGATGGACTCCACAAGAGTCCCACTCATAAGTAACTGACTTGATTATGATACGAATAATGATGAGGATGATGAAGTATTTTTTAATATTGTACGTAGACAAGAATGCTAAATGGTTAGGTATTGGTAGTCAGAGAAAAAAGTGAAAATATGGTTAAATGGTTTAAAATCAGTTGAAAAGTGTTATAACCCAGGATAGATATAATTGTCACGTGACTCTTTCCATTTGTAATTGACTGAATTTTCAAATTTACCCTAAATTAGTAGAAATTTAAAAGTTTGAGGAATAAATGTATTTTGTTTGAAATTTTAGTGTTGGACCAAATTAGAGCATGACTCAAACTTGGAGACAATTATATTTTTTTTCATGTTTGGTACTTGAAATTTAACAGTTACGTGCTTTGTACATTACTTTTTCTTTTTATAATTTTGAAATTTTCAAAATTATCACAAATTGGTTGAAATCGGAAAGTTTGAAAACTAAATGTATTTTATATGAAATTTTGAGAATTGAGATGGACTATGACTCAAACTTTAAGGGCTAAAATTATTTTTTTTTTCTTGAAAAAAAAAATGTTCTTCTGTTGAGAACCTAATAAGAACCTTCACAACGATAGTTTTCTTTCGAATTGATATCCTACTTTGTTTAGTGGAGATGGCTTAAAGAACGGAACAAAAAAAATAAAAAAGTGTTTAGCTCAATTACCAATTTAATTTATTCATGCAAATAAAAGATAGGAAATTTCTACGGTTCCTTCTAAGGAACTATTCTCTTGTGTTTTAAATGGTTGTACAGTACAACACCATGTGCTTTAAAAACACAGTTGTACTGTACAAGATTTTAAAGCCAAGGAAATAATTTCCTAAATGAAACTGTAGAATTCCACTAAAAGGTAACAAACAACTATATGCGGCAATGAATTAAAAGATTTAGGGAAATATTTAGATAATTCCAATCTTTTGCCTTATTTGTAGACCCTGCAACTTAGATTTAATCTTATAGAATAATGATACAATCTTATGTAATCAAAATTTTATAAAATTTAATTCTAATTACAAGATTTAATGATAAGATTCAAAGCCAAATTTATCCAAGTATTTTTTAAAGATTTAACATGAGAGCTGATGTTTGCTTTTAATCGAATAGAGCTGGGATCGGCAGCGGTGAGGACGGGCACGTGGTGCCTATAGGCTGGTGACGTGCTTTCTTGTGGTTGCCATCGCTTGAAAAACCAGCAAGCTTATGTTCTTTATTCAACGTGCTTCTTTGAAGTCATTCTTCAACGTACTTCGATCTATCATGGAGAGGGAGCAAGGGATTATGAAAGCTGAATCACTCCAGTTAAGTAGGAACATCAATCAACCTATCTTTCTAAATCATTAGACCTAACTCTACTTTGCATGTCCCAACTCATATACGAATCTTAAATTTTGTACCTTATATTTTTTTAAAACATTTTACACCTTCAAATCTCTAATTCATTCCTCTTAAGTCAAACTGTTAGTTTTGTGGGATGAATTAAAGAGTTTGGGGTGCAAAATGTCTAAATAAAATATAGGCAGCAAAGTGGTAATCGTGTATAAGTTCAGGGGTGTAAAGTGAAGTTAAACTTATTATGGCAACCCTTAAAACCGTTGTAAATACTTATTTTTCATCTAAATTTTAGATATGATCTCATTTTCTAACTTTTAGACACTCAAGAATTAAAATAAAAATTATTTCGATAAAGTTAGAACTATTATTTGTAATTTTGGAAATCACAACGTCTATGATACTGACTACTACTTTACTACGATAGCCCAAAAAAAAATGTTCACAAAAATACCCAAAAAATGAAAAAACATTGTAGAAGGGCCACACTCAATGAAAATCTAAAAAAATTAAACTTCAATTGGTTTACATTTTAAGGTTGGAATTTTTACCACCAATTCTCTCTAATGATCGACCAACAGGACATCAACAAAACCTATGTTGTTGTTGTTGTTTTTAAATATAACAAAAACATAACCACGTTGTATTAACACATACACCTTAAACATTGATTTAGTAATAGACATCCTGGTTTTTTACATTTGTGCTTACCTATGAGTTAATATGTAACAGCAAAATCGCAAGCTTCGCAAACAATTATTTTGTTTAATTAGAAAAAGCAGAGTTTTACATTTTATTGTACTTACAAATAAGCTAAAACGTTTGAAATCAAACCTTGATTAACTGCTTGGACCTGATGACACTGAAGTGAAAGAAAATTGTTTAAGCATTGTAGGATTGAATTGCAGCATATGCAATTCTCCTGTGGCATAAGGAAATAGATGTATGTGTATGGCCTTCTTGACAAAGGAGGATTGCACTGTTATTCGTTAACCCTACACATCCATCCAGTAGTTTTGTAAAACGCTTCTGAAACCCTAAACAAGCACGTTTTGTCGTAGAAACAAAATGGAAAACAGGGCTTTTATGCTAAGTGGTTCGCCAATTGATGTGGATATGCTGAAGAAGGAAGTAGCATATGCTGGGACTATTCCAGTGGAGGTTCTCTCTATGCTTTTTCAATATCAAAATCTGGTCCCCTACCCTAGCTTTGAGGTACCTTTTCCCCTTATGTGATATACATGCTTCTTCGTACAAATCGATTAAAACGTCTTGGTTAGTACTCGCACTCTAGCAAGAAGAATGCGCGGCAGATATTAGTACATGGAAGAACGATTCTTATGCTTGCATGCAATTCGATTGATCATCATCCTGACACAAGTCAATTAATTTCTTCATTAATATTATAGGGGATTTTAATGTAAGTACTTATTTTAATTAACCTTCTAAAATAAAGATACATTTTACTGCTATTCAGGTTACCATATATGAGTAATCCTAAATTTGGAGATTAAATTTTTTTAAAAAATGGGTTAATATCACTTTGTCCCCTATACTAGGAGATAATTACCCATTAACCATCTAAACTAAAATAATATACAGATGGAAATCCTTTGACACTATTCATCCATTAACAATTTTAGCTAGCACCATCAACAAAAGGAAAATAAATGATTGAATTGCCCCCTAGCACTATTTTTTCTATTTAAGCTAGCACCATCAACAAAAGGAAAATAAATGATTGAATTGCCCCCTAGCACTATCTTTTCTATTTAATGTATTTTTTAAATGTTTTATAGTTATAAAGAATAAAAAAAGAAACAAACTATAATAATTATTTGATATCTTCATCTTTAAGAAGTGAAAAAAGTGTAAAAATATTGGATACAATTTGCATAACTTTAATCCAAAGTTTTAAAAGTGTAAAATTCTATGAGATATCAAAATGTCAAAAAACTTCTATGAAAACTTTATTATCACGAAACACGATTGATGCCTCCCTACACACCTAATTATAAATTTATAAAACACCTAAATCCTACTACTAACTAGGTGGCATCCCTCAAGTATACGGTTGTCAACTAGTAGTAAAGGGAAGTAGGGATCGTTCCCACAAGGATTCGTCGATAATTACTAGTTATTAGGTTAGATTTCAAGTTGAAGCGATTGATTAAGTTAAGAGATTTAACACAAAACACGAGCCACAACACACTAAACACCACCAAGATGACAGGAACAATGGATGTACTTTGAATAATTAGGATACCCTTCAAGGGACCTCAAATACCATATGACAATTGAACTATTTTAACTAGTCATTCCAAGCTTTTTAATTCTTCCAAATAAATCGAGCTCAAATGCCAACAAAAGATTTCAAATGACCAAGTATTAACTATTATCAAAAAGGTTTTTGAAAAACAAGTTCCATTCATCTAAAAATAGTTTTGCTCAAATCAAAAGGATTACAACATTTTTCAACCATACTTGACAAGGCTACACGAAAATATAGAGAGATCATTAGGAGTGTACTTAATATGCACATGTCACACAATTGGGAGCATTACTCTATCAAGGAGTGAGTAGCATGATATCGATGATGGGTATTATAAACATTTCCTCCTCGACTTGTTGGTATTCTAAAACGTAACTCCTAATGGCTTAATTCAGAGAAACAGCATGGGTACATGCCAGAATCCCGTACTTGCCTTATTCCTAAATGCAAAGTTCTTTTTTTTATTTTGTTGTGGATTATGCAGCCCTAAACCAAGGAAAATGAGTAAAACGCACCCAAGATCATATTCAAACCAATCACTCACAGGTTAGAAGAAAATTCCCTATGCAAACACATAAAATTACCTAAATCACTTCTATTCAATTTAAACAATTTTCTTTTTTTCAAAAGATGAATTGACCAACAAAGCAATCCTATTGATTTGGTCAAAAATAATGTTTCAAATGAACTACTATAAAAATGTGAATGCTTCACTTTTTGAACATAGTAATACATGGCTTTTGATTAATTCTTTTGTCGCAAAAGAACTACTCAACACACCAATATTCGTGGAATTCCAAGTTTAAATAACACAATCATATGATATTGCAAGTCATTTGTCATCATCGAGTACCATAATCAATCAATTTTCCATCCAAAATTCACCACACAAATATTTACATTCATAAAAAGAAACCATTCCAACGAAAATAAATAACACCCCCAAACTTGTAATTTTATTTAAGTGATTATTTACAACTCATCCTACAGCTTACACAAAATAGAACAAACGCTTAATAATACTACTAGAAAGTTTAAAAACAAAAGACTAGTTCAATGATTTTAAATTACACTTGAACAATCAAAAAGTTAAAGTAGAAGATGAACAACATACTAGCCAAGTGAATGTAAATGAACCCTCTAAGCACAATTTGAACTTAAAAACAAGAGTTCTACCATTTAATTATGGACTTCACCAACATTGAGCACAACCCAAATCAAGACTAAGCAATGAGCAAATTTCAAGTAGATGGCATCATAAAAATGCAATTTCCAATTAATCATGAATCCTAAAAATTGATTTTTCTTCAACAACCAATCATGTTTATACTAAGGAAGGGTCCTCAGGGCTTCACGGGGTTCAAACAATTTAAATAAAAAGAAAAGCACATATAAGGGTAACAAAGTTTAACACAACAAATGGGTTATCTAAATGCCCAGCTCATCCCCCAAAACTTAGTTTCACACATAATCGGTTTTAAAGAAACAATCAATCACCAAGACTACTCTCAATCCAAATCAATCATTCAAATAATTTCCGCAAAATGAGCTCAACTATTTTGCACTTGAAATGTACAACAACTAGAATGTCCACAAGTAAAAAGTAACAATCAAGTAAAAAGTCATTCCATAAAGTATGTATATCATTCACAAATCACAATAAGTCATACATTGTCATCAATGGCCAACTTCATCCAAGTGTATCCAAATTCAATTGCCAACAACAAAACATAAGCTAAACTAATAACAAGGCTTCACAAGCCTTTTTTGCCAACGGGGTACTTAAGCTAAAGCAAGCAAACTAAAATAAAGCATAATAAATAAAAAGGAATGAAAAACTCCCTCAACACCAAGGAGGCTTCCCAACGATATTGTAATCATCTGTGAACTTGCACCATTGCTTAGCTCCTCCGAAGTCTCCAAGGAAATGAACTTCGGCATATGTAGGTTGTGTCTCCTTGGCCTCCTCTAGAATGTATCCTTCTTCTACTCCGACAAGAACCGGCTCTTTCTCCATAAACACCCCAAATAGAACCTCTTTTGTAATAACCATGACAAACGCACACTCATGAAAGGGAAAAGTTGGTGATTCCTCCACGTAAGCGTTGAGTTTCTCCGTTGTTGTAACTTCAATTTCAAGAGACTCTTGAGAACCGGTTTCTTGCAAGACATTTTCAATTTGTTCTTCTTAAACCGGTTTTTCACCCATTGGTGGAGGTGTTGGAAAACATTGTTCTTCACCATTTGTTATTCCTTGAATCTCGGCAAGTTGGTCTTGTAACCAATTGTTGGATATGGCTTGCTCTTCACGGATTCTATCTACTTCTTTTTTAAGTTGAGCAAGTTTTTCCCGTTCTTTGCCACAATTTCTCAAAATTGAGCCCTTTCGTCTAGAAGTTGGGCTATTTCTTCTCAAAATTCTTGAATTTGCATGCACTTGTCCATCCTTCTTACGTCTTCACTTTCTTGAGTTGTTCAGTGAAGGAAATATGACTCCATTGATCATATGAAGGCCCTTGTGGTGGAGGGAAAGAGTAAAAATTTTATTGATAGCTCTCACAATGATATGGATGGCTAGACCTTCCCATTTGATAATTTTGGTGGCTCTCAAAAGCGTATTGGGGGCTAGACCATCCCACTTCATAATCTAAGGGGTAAGGAGAGTAACCATAACAAGAATTATGCTCATTGGGCATACCTCTATTACCATAAAAATGATAATCTCCTTGGTATGAATCATTCCAATTAGGTCCTTGCATGTGTCTTGAACAACAAAAAACACAAATAAAAGAAAGAAAAATAACTAAAACAACACAAACAAGAAAATTAGGAAAGCTTAGACTACTAACTAGTCCAAACCATCCATCACCAAGAAAATCTTTTTGTATTTTTCAAAATAAGAATACAACTAGAAAAGGAAAATCTTTTTGGTTTTTCAAATAGGTGAAACAACTATACAAGAAAACAAAAGACTTCAATCTAGTCTTCCAACCAAATTATATAGATATTACCGAAAACCAATCCCCGGCAACGGCGCCAAAAACTTGATGCCTTACACACCTAGTTATAAATTTATAAAACACCTAAATCCAAATACTAACTAGGTGGCATCCCGCAAGTATACGGCTGTCAACTAGTAGTAAAGAGAAGTAGGGATCGTTCCCACAAGGATTGGTTGATAATTACCGGTTATTAGGTTAGATTTCAAGTTGAAACGATTGATTAAGTGAAGAGATTTGACTAAAACTAGAATTAAATTAACTTTGCCGTTGGCAATTTAAAGTAAACATTAATCACTAAGAAAGCAATTAAAAAGGAAGTATCTTTAGAAAGAAAATAAAGGGAACAATTAAAGGGAAAAGCATCTTGAGCAAGCAATTAGTTAATCTAAACTATTCATTATCTCTAAGAAAACACAATTAGAGAAAGCCCCTAATCTATTCTAAGAAAGCATGTAAAAAGAAAGTATTTTTAAAAAGCAATTAACTAACCTAAACTACAAATTAACACTAAGAAAGCACAATTAAGGAAACCCATTAACTAATCTACCAATTAAACTAAGAAAGCAAGTAAAGAAAGCAATTAAATGAAAAGACCATAAACTAATCTATCCTAATTAACCAATCCAAACAACAAATTATCACTAAAAAAAACATTTTTAAAGGAAGCCCATAAACTAATCTAACAATTACTCTAAGAAAACAAGTAAAGGAAGCAATTAGATTAAAGCAATTAAACTAATTAACTAAAGGAACATGAAATTACAGCTTAACACCTAAAGAAGTTTTAACATAAACAAAGCACTTACAACAAAAATGATTCAATCTTTAACTTGGATTTGAAATCTAGAAGAAAGAGAAGTCCTAATCTACTCTAATCTAAGAAAACCCTCCCCAAATGGGGAGGAAAAAGAAAGAAAATTGCTCTCTAATCTAGCCTACTTCTACTAGCTAAGTTCTTCCCTCAAATGAGGTTTAAAAGGGGTATATATAGTGCTAGGGTCGTGGGATAATTGTGCAGTAAAAATCAACCCCGAACAAAGTCATTTTTTGCTCCAACTTTCTCCAGATCGCAATCTCAAATTTGAGATCGCGATATGCACTGAAACTTCTTAAATGCATCACTTCACAGTTTTGCTTTCAAAATCTTCATCCGACGTCCGATTAATGTGCCCGTTTTTTTCATGCGACCCTAACACATAGGAGAACATTATTATCTATAATAAACACTTAAAATAATTTCGAAACATATAATTAAAATACTCACAAAATGGTCCAAAGCTCAAATGAAGGACAAACAAAGACGAATGAAAATTTAACTCCCAACGAAATTAAGTCAAAGACACGACACAACTCTAAATGGAAAAACCAAATAAAACATGCAAATTATCACCTAAATAAGTACTCAAACACTTAATAAACACATACTAACATATTCTAACACATAAAAGAAATATAGATACAAAGACACGCAAAAACACTAACAATACTCGAAATTATGAGCAAAATCATCAAGTTTAGGTTACATATAACTCTTGTTTTCTAGAGTTATCACACCCCCAAACTTAAGCATTTGCTCGTCCCGAGCAAAATAAAAGACAAGAAACTGAACAACAAAACGGACATTGCAAAACTCGACACAAAACACGAGACACAACACACTAGACACCACCAAGATGATAGGAATAGTCCATGTACTTTGAATGATTAGGATACCCCTCAAGGGACCTCAAATACCATATGACAATTGAACTATTTTAACTAGTCATTCCAAGCTTTTTAACTCTTTCAAATAAATCGTGCTCAAATGCCAACAAAAGATTTTAAATGACCAAGTATTAACCATTATCAAAAGGTTTTTGAAAAACAAGTTCCATTCATCTAAAACATAGTTTTGGTCAAATCAAAAGGATTACCTCATTTTTCAACCATCTTAACAGGGCTACACGGAAATAGAAGATCATTAGGAGTGTACTTAATATGCACGTGTCACACAGTTGGGAGCATTACTCTATCAAAGAGTGAGTAGCATGATATCAATGATGGGTGATAAGTTCAAAATTGTACTATATTTTATGTGTCAATTACCATGATTTTTATGTGATGTAAGCAAGATTTGAGTTATTATTGAGCTTAATTTGGTTATTCTCAGTTTTTGAAGGGTTACAATGAAAAAGAGTTGAAAATGATGTAAAACGATGAAAGAAAATGCTAAGAACGGAACATGCACGAATACGAGGTCATTTCAGACACTGTTTTGTATTTCAAGCATAACTTTTGATCACAAGCTCCAATTGAGGTGATTTAAGAAGCATTGGAAAGCGAAGATGTAGAACTGAAACTTTCATGTTTTAAGTTTCCCAAATAATTCAAGAATCAAGGTGAAAATCAAAGCCGAAGGTGGAGCACAATTGAGGAAGTCAGCGCACATGCGCTGGAGCTGGGCTGTGCTTGTGCGCTGAGTCCAGAAGCTTAAACGCCAGAAATAGCTCGCGCGCACATGCGCGTTAGGATCTCCGCGTATGTGTACAGATGACAGAACCGGCTGGAACTTATTGCCTCGCACTCACATGCGCGCAAAGGAGCCTGCGCATGTGCGCAGAGGCCAGTAGCAGAAACGTGTTTTTGAGTCTTTGAGGGATTTCTTCGGCCGGTTGGACTCTTTTTCACCCGATTTCACGTTCTTATCAGTAGGCATTATTTGTAACCCTAAATACTCATTATAAATACCCCAAGTAGGGTGAGAAAAGGGGATCGACACTTTTGTTTTCTTGTTGGCTAGGGTTTTAGTAGAAGACAATTTTCCTCTTTATTCTTTTATGGCACTTTGTGCCTAAACTCTTTTCTTGGTAGAGGGAATTGAAGCCATGGTCAATTCTACAAAGTTGTGAGACTTCTTTGTTCTTAAATTATTCACTTTTATCTCAAGTATTGATTATTTTTCTGCAATTAAATTTATGATTGTTCTTTTTAGTTTATTATTGCTGCAGAATACTAAGTTATTAGAATTAATCTACCGCTAGATTGTTTTAACCGCGTGTGCTTAATTCAATCTATGAAGCAACTAAGTTTGATAATTATTGGAATTATGTTATTGAATTTAGGGAATTTAATCATCTAATTAGCATAACCGCGTGTGTTTATGTTTAATTAGCCTAATTGTTCTTGTTGATTTTAATGCTTCTATTAATTAATATTTGGCGCGTGTCTGGGTTAAATTAATAGTTAGGGTTAATTGGATCGCGTGTTGAAAATTAACCAACTTTAGAAAGAAATAAGAATCAACTTTGAATTGGTAGTAGTGGTATCCGTTCGGGTTAATTCTTCAATTGGTGCTTGATATAAATTGAATTATCTTGTGTGTCAATGATCGACTAGTGAAGTTGCCATGGTGAAAATGACCAAAACCAAGATCTTTCTTATTTGAATTTTCTTATTTTAGTTTTCGTTAAAAAGCATTCCAAACCCCCCTTTGTTCCAATTTAACACTAAGATAAACCCCCGTTCTCTCTGGGATGAACTTGACTCACTACTACTACACTAAAGTTGTTAATTTTGGGTGCTTACGACGGCATTGCTACTCGACAGCATAATTTTCGTACACCAAAATTTTGGCGCCGTTTCCAGGGAATGGTTTGAATTATTTTTGTGCTATTTATTTTGGTTTTTCTTTTTCTTTCTTTTTATTATTATTCTACCACTAATTGTGTATGCCTGTGACCCGGTCTGCTAAACATGTTGAATTCCAATTTGATCCTGAAATACAGAGAACTTTACGCAGATTGGGAAAAGAGATAAGAGAACAACAATTAAGGGAAGAAATTTGTTTAATTATATCTTGGTCGGTGAACATGAACAGGAAGAACAACAGGAAGAGCCTAACATGGCGCAACGCACTTTGACAGAATTAGCCACACCCACTTTGAACCAACAACCCTTATGCATTACTTATCCAGAGTTAGATGCTAATGTTACATTTGAATTGAAATCTGGACTAATCCATTTATTACCTTCTTTTCATGGATTACCAGGTGAAGATCCAAATAAGCACCTTAAGGAGTTCCATGTGGTTTGCACCAGTATGAGACCCACCGGGGTGTCAGAGGAGCACATCAAGTTAAAAGCATTTCCGTTCTCACTCAAGGATGAGGCGAAGGATTGGCTATTCGATTTGCCTTCGGGTAGTATCACAACTTGGGAGCAAATGAATAGACTATTCTTGGCTAAGTACTTCCCAGCTTCTCGGAATACAAATATTCGCAAGGAAATTTGTGGAATGAGGCAGTTCAATGAAGAATCCTTGTATGAGTATTGGGAAAGCTGTCAAGAAATTGTTTGCAAGCTATCCGCACAATCAGAAAAGTGACTCCTTACTAATCCAATATTTTTATGAAGGGTTGTTGCCTAATGAAAGGAACATGGTTGACGTTGCAAGTGGAGGGACTTTAGACAATTTGACCATTGATGCTACGCGTGAGCTTATATCGAATATGGCCGCTTGCTCTCAAAAGTTTGGGACACGACGCGATCAACCTATCAAACGTGTAAATGAGGTAAATGTTTCTTCATTAGAACAACAAATGGCTAGTTTAACCTCTTTTGTTCGACAGTTGGCTTCAGGTACCGCACCGCCTGCACAACCATATGGCATTTGAGAAATGAGGGACACTTAACAGATATGTGTCCCACTTCACAAGATGAAGGCCAAGAGCAAGTAAACGCAGCCGAAGGATTCCCAGGACAGCCACGACAAAGTTATGATCCTTACTCGAACACTTACAATCCTGATGGAGGGATCATCCTAACTTGCGATATGGGAACCAAGCATACCGAAATACGCCTCAACAAAATCAGCAGAACTGCAAACCATACAGGCCGCCATTCGCTCAGAGAAAACAAGCAAATTTGAATAATCAATCTGGTAAGTCTATAGAGGAACGGCTGAGTATTTTAACCGATAATACTATTCAATTTCAGCAGGACACCAAAGCCAGTATTCAGCAGTTGCAGCAGCAGATGGGACAAATGGCTGCAGCAATTAGTCAGTTGGAAGGGCAGAGCTCTGGAAAGCTGCCTCCTCAAACAGTCATTAACCCTCAGGAGAAAGCAAGTGCAATTATGTTGTGAAGCGGCAAGGAGGTTGAAGTGCCATCCAAATTAGATCCTGAACAGAACAAGGTTAAGGAGAGGGAAAGTGAAGTGGAGAAAGAAAGTTATCCGGTTCAAAAAGAAGAAGAAAAAATTGGTAAGTCAAATCAATGGCCAGAATACACACCTGAACCACCATTTCCTGATGCATTTAAGGAATTTGCGAAGGAGAACCCCAATAGAGACTTGTTCATGAAACTTTTCGCAAGTGTGAGGTAAATATTCCATTGTTAGATGCCATTAAACAAATTCCTCGCTATGCTAAATTTTTGAAAGAATTATGTACACACAAAAATAAGTAAAAACAGAAGAAGGGTGAGAAGATCATGTTGGGTAAAAATGTATCAGCCATGCTTACACAGCAGAATTTTCCAATGAAATGCAAAGATCCAGGTATGTGTACCATTCCGGGTACAACAAACAATAATAGAATTAAGGAGGCCGTGCTGGATTTAGGAGCTTCTATAACATCTATGCCTTATTCAGTTTACAAATCCTTGCACCTAGGGCCTTTACTTGAAACTCGTGTTGCTATCCAATTAGCAGATAGATCAGTGGCTTATCCTAAGGGTATAATTGAGGATGTTTTAGTCCAAGTCAATGAATTAATTTTTCCAGCTGATTTTTATGTACTTGACATAGAGAATAATGATGAGTCTGCACCCATTTTGTTAGGAAGACCATTTTTGAAAAACATCCAAAACTAAAATAGATGTGGATACTGGAATTTTGATGATGGAATTTGATGGCAAAATATTTCAACATAATATCTATGCAGCCATGAAGTATCCAACTGAGGACAGTTCAATTTACTTTGTTGATGTTATTGATTCAATAGTATAGGATGTTTTTGAAGATGAGTATGACGGGATTGAGGATGAGCAAGCAGGAAGAGAGGCTGAACATCCGCAATTTGGTAAGTTGTCTTATGACACTTCGATGAATTTTAATGACACACCTTTGTTTTCGGTTATGCAGGTGGTTGAGTCAGAATTGAAGCCTCTCCCAAGTCACCTCAAATATATGTTTTTAGGCAAGGAGAAAACTCATCCGGTTATAATTGCTAATGACTTAACCATTGACCAAGAAGAACGGCTGCTAAAAGTCCTAACGGAGCATAAAACAGCGATTGGCTAGACCATTGCAGGGAATTAGCCCATCAACATGCATGCATCGTATACTACTTGAAGATGGAGCTAAGCCTACCCGTCAACCACAAAGGAGGCTAAACCCAATGCTAATAGAAGTGGTTAAAATGGAAATACTCAAACTTCTTGAAGTAGGGATAATTTACCCAATTTCAGATAGCGAATGGGTTAGTCCGGTGCAATTAGTCCCTAAGAATACGGGGATTACTGTGATGAAGAATCAAGAAAACGAATTGGTTCTCACCCGTATACAAAACGGGTGGCGAGTTTGTACGGATTACCGAAAGCTTAATTCCCTTACTCTCAAAGATCACTTTCCTTTGCTTATTGATCAAATGTTTTGAAAGGTTAGCTGGTCATTCTTCTTATCATTTTCTTGATGGCTACTCAGGTTATTTCCAAATCTCTATTGCCCTTGATTCAGATCAGGAGAAGACAACATTTACCTGCCCATTTGGAACATTTGCCTATCGTCGTATGCCATTTGGGTTGTGTCATGCTCCTGCAACTTTTCAGATATGTATGTTTAGCATATTTTCTGATTTTCTAGAACAATTTTATTGAGGTATTTATGGATGAATTCACCATTTATGGAGATTCTTTTGACCAATGTTTGCATAATCTCACCTTAATATTACAAAGGTGCATTGAAACTAACCTTGTTCTAAATTTTTAAAAATGTCATTTCACGGTTCAACAAGGTATAGTGTTAGGTCATGTAGTGTCGTCTAAGGGGATTGAGGTCGATAAAGCTAAAATTGACATAATCCAATCTTTACCCTACCCTACTAAGGTGCGGGAAGTTCGTGCTTTTCTTGGCCATGCAGGATTTTACCGACGGTTCATTAAGGACTTCTCAAAAGTATCAGCACCCTTATGCATATTATTGCAAAAAGATGCCAAATTTGAATTTGGCGATGATTGCAAGGCGGCATTTGACAAATTGAAACAACTCCTCGTATCCACACCCATCATCCAACCACCCAATTGGAGCCTACCATTTGAGATAATGTACGATGCAAGTGACGTTGCAGTAGGTGCAATTTTGGGACAACTTTCTTATCCGTATTGGAAGAGCACCTCATGCGATTTACTATGCTTCCATAACCCTAAATGATGCACAGAAAAATTATACTACCACTAAAAATGAGCTTTTAGCTGTTGCTTTTACTTTAGAGAAATTTTGTTCTTATCTAATTGGTACTAAAGTGATTGTATATTCTGATCATGCAGCGCTACTTTATTTATTGACGAAAAAAGAATCAAACCCAAGGTTGACAAGATGGATTCACCTCTTGAGCGAATTCAATTTAGAAATCAGAGACAAAAATGGTATGGAAAACAAAGTGGCAGACCATTTAAGTCGACTGCCACATGTGCAGGATGAACTAGGGATACAAGAAAGATTTTTGGATGAACAATTATGCTCAGTAAAGGTGGTGTTACCCTGGTATGCAAATATTGTTAATTTCTTGGTTACTCACAAATTGCGCAAGGTTTGTCTAGGGCAGCAAGGGAGAAAATCAAAAGTGATGCCAAATATTTTGTATGGGATGAGCCTTATTTATGGAAACAATTGCGCTGATCAAGTAATCAGGAGGTGTGTCAATGATGATGAGATTAATTCAATCTTAGTATTTTGCCATACTTATGCTTGTGGAGGACATATTGGAGTCAAAAGAAAAGCAATGAAGGTATTAGAGTGTGGTTTTTATTGGCTCCACATATTTCGCGACTCGTACCTATTTTGCCGTTTATGTAATAATTGCCAAAGAACAGGTAACATTTCCTGAGAGAATGAAATGCCTCAAAATCCGATACAATTCTGCGAAATATTTGATGTTTGGGGCATTGATTTCATGGGACATTTTCCTATTTCATTTGGTTATTCATATATTCTTTTGGCTGTTGATTATGTGTCAAAATGGGTGGAAGCTAAGCCACTCGTACTAATGATTCCAAGATTGTTTCAGATTTTCTTAAGAGCAATATCTTTTCTGGATTTAGGATTCCGCAAGCTATAATCAGCGATAGAGGTACTCATGTTTGTAATCGGACAGTGGAAGCTTTATTGAACAAGTAACCGTGTCACACACAAGATTTCCACCTCTTATCACCCACAAACCAATGGACAAGCCGAGGTATCTAACCGAGAAATCAAATCCATTCTCCAAAAAATAGTAAACTCCAGTCATAGGGATTGGAGTTTACGGTTGGATGATGCATTGTGGGCATATCGCATTGCTTATAAGACACCTATTGGGATGTCCCCATTTCGGCTAATATTTGGTAAAAGCATGTCACCTCCCCGTAGAATTAGAGCATAAAGCTTATTGGGCAATTAAAAGTTTCAATATGGGATTGGATGCTAGTGGAGAACATAGGAAATTACAACTGCATGAGTTGGACGAAATCCACAACGACACTTGCGAGAATACTTGCATATATAAGGCGAAGACAAAGGCTTTTCATGATCAAATGATCATAAGGAGGGATTTCCATGTCGGGCAAAGAGTCCTTCTTTATCAAACCCGTCTTCATCTATTTCCAGGTAAGTTGAGATCTCGTTGGATTGGTCCGTATTTAGGAGTCGATAACTACTGTATTTCCCCATGGTGCAGTTGAAATTCAGAGTTTACAAACATCCAAGGTGTTTACAGTTAATGGACATCGCCTAAAACCCTATTATGAAGGGGTTGCGTCGGGAAATGTGTGCGAAGAGAATTTGGAAGAACCGCATTTTGATTAAGTGGCGAGCATCAAGTCGAGCCAACGACAGTAAACAAAGGCGCTGCATGGGAGGCAACCCATGTCCATTTCAATTTTATTTTGTTATTTAAGTTTTGTAACTTTATTTATTTTTACTTATTTTCATTTTAAGGATTTAGATTTTTAGTTTTGTTGTTAATTGGGAAATCAATTGCATTAAGAGGCAAAAATGATAAAAGAGATCTTTGATGGGTTTATGCTCTGTGAAGTTCTTACAAAAAAAAAAAAATTTATTTCTATTCTGCCTCGCGCGCACAGGCGCGCTCCAAGCTCTGCGCATGTGTACAAAGACGATAAACCATCAGAATCTCTGCCTCGCGCGCACATGTCATGCGCGCTGAAGAAACTGTGCACGTGCGCACGAAGAGATAAAAGAGAGGATCCATTTCTTATTCTCTCTTTCTTCACATTCCTTCTCTAATTCAACTTCCTCTCAAAACCCCAAAATCCCCCACTTTTAGATCTTTAAAATCCACCCCAATTCCATCAATTTTACACCCAAATTTCTTATTTTTTCAAAAACAATCAAATCAAGGTATGAATTTCTCCTTCTTTCTACAAATTTTTTATGGGTTTCAAGTAATTTTCTAGAATATCTAAAGTATTTTTATGCTTTGATTTGATGAAATTTCGTAGGGATTGATTTTAAAACACAAATTTGGTGTGATTTTTGTTGGGATTTTGATTGAGGATGGATTGCATGTTCATAATATACCCATAAATTTCCTCTTTCTTTATGCATGCCATGTGTTCGATAATATACCCCAATGAATAAAAAGGTTCAAACACAAGGCAGTGATGCATGAATTTAATCCCTAGGCCACTGGTTATGCCGCTTGCATGAGAATTCTATCTAATTGGTTTTCATTCATGGGAATGTTCATGCATTATATATAAGTCTTAGTTTTAGGCAATATGTTGTTTGAATTTTCATGTGTACTCTAAGACTTATGATTTGGGGGAATGGCCTTTATGTAAGTGAGGGGTGTTGTTTGTTTGTTTGGGAGTTACGATGCTTGTTTATGTTCTATAGGAATGGGAAGAGCAGACAAGAAAACAACCACAGGCAAGGGTACCGGAGAATCTTCATCATCCGGGGCTACACAATCAAGGGTTGGTGGCGGTTTACGTTTCTTAACGGAGGCTGCCAAACAAAAGTATGATGAGGATATTTCTAAGCGGGCTGTAATAAAGGAAAGAGGCATCCAAGTTCCGTTGGCAGCAGTGCCGGAAGTAAAGATAATTATTCGCAATCGTGGATGGGAGCTTCTCACTTCTACTCCCATCGATGCCTTTCTTCCGGTGGTGCGTGAGTTCTATTCTAACTTTGGTCATTATAGCTCCACCACAGCAGTGTCTATGTACCGGGAAAGGAAGTGGATATCTCTGCCGCTGAAATCAATAGAATTTTGAAGTTCAATCGTGTTCGCAATGATGACTCGTAATGCCAATGTAGAGCTTCAGCAGATTGCCAGTGTTCTTTGTGACGGGGATGTGGATTGGACCTTGACGGTGGATGGTAGGACGGCTCTAGCATTTCCAAGCTAATAAACTTAAGCCAGCATGGTTTGTTTGGTTTAAATTCATTTGTGGCCACCTTCTACCGGTAAACCATCTTACCCATGTCACTATGGAACAGGCTAAATTGCTATATTGCATTGCTACTGGGAAAGCCATTGACGTGGGTCAACACATATATCAACAAATTTGCTACTCCGCTAACAATCGGCAACTGGGATTGTGGTTTCCTGATCTGATTACGACACTATGCTTGGAAAGTGGGGTGCCAATTGAGCCTTCTGAAGAAAAATTGAAGCCAGGCCAGATGATTGCAATGGAAGGTCTACAGGCTCCAGTTAAACGTACTAGAGCCCAATCACAAGTGGAGGAAGCCGATGATTCGGATTACGAGCTAGTACCTGCTCCTCCACACTCTCAGGAGGACCTTCTACATCATATCTTGGCTGAACAACAGTGGATGAGCCACCGTTTTGATTCATTTATGCACTATCAGTTTACATGGCAACAGACAATAGAGGCTCGTCAGATGGCCAGAGAGCGGGGCGAGGACCCTTCAACATTCCCACCCTTTCCACCTTTTCTGCAGGATTTGGGGCCCCATGCGCCTTGAGTTCTTATTGTCACGCCCCAAAAACGGGACTGTAACACGCCGCGCTAATGGTACACCGGACCAAAGCGCAAGGCACAAACGAACAGAGCAACAAACTTAACCGCAATGTAATAGAACCATCAAACCATTTCTTAACTATAAAACCGAATATTTCATTTTACACAAAAATACGAATTACAAAATTCCTTCTTAGTACAAAAAATTCTACAACAAAAACAAAGTTGTCTCTGTTAAAACCTACCTGTGTATAAGAGACAGGCTCCAAACAAACATTGAAGCTTGGAAGCTTATAGAGATGTACCAGTAATGTGGAATCTGGAGAAAATCTAAAAGTTGCTAATGCGGTGAAGAGTCCAAAAACGAGCACCTAATCTGAAAAATTATAAATCACGTGGGGTGAGCATAACTAGCTCAATGGATATCATAAAAGCTCTTCAAATGGGGCCAAGCATTGCAATAAAAAGAAAACATAAAGATAATAACATTTGTGAAAACCAAGTCATGAAGCAGTTTCTAAAATGTCTTATGCCGTTTAAACGTCAATAAACCATAATCATAAGTAGTTTCTAAAATGTCTCATGCCATTTAAACGTCAGGCATGTCCAAAACATAGCCAAACAGATCCAATCATTTCAAAACACAGTATGCTAAAGCATAGCGAACAAATCCAAGTACAGTTTCAATCCGGAATATAATAAAATAGCATGAGTATCTTTTAGGCTCAAAGGTATGACCTGACTACATTTCTACAGTACTAGCCAGATCTAGTAATCTACCACACCTACTAGTCTGACCTGGAGGTCAAGTTATCCCATCACAAGACCCCGCAGTCAAATAGTTCATAACAGTCATAGCAGGATCTAGTAAGTACCTACACCTACTAGTCCTCCCATGGATGACTATAGAACCGGTTCTCCCCAAATCAAACATTTCCAAACACATCCAAAATTATATACCTAGGTCACCTATGAGCCAAAACAGTCATAAAATGCTTTCATATCAAAAGAGTTTGCAAACATATCAATTGATTAACATAAAATAGCTTGGTCCCGATTTCATATGTAATAATTCCAAAACTTGGTAAAAGTGCAATTCCAAACATCATACACATTCTATGTCCATCCAAATATATTTCAAAAGTAGTTAAACAAAATACAAGTGGAAGAGGGTCTATGTTACCCACCTATCAAAGCAAAAACTGCACAAATGATCACAGAATGCGATCGCCGGCGGTAGGTGGCGTGGTACCTAAAACAGGTATAATGATAATCGAGGATTCTTAGAAGAAATGTAGAAGTTAAAGAATGACTAGGGAAGCGAAAACGACGCGAAACGATAGAAAATGATACCAACAGCTCTTGTATAAAAAATGACCTTTCCACAATTTCCGACCAACTTCGACAAGCTAAAACCCCAGTCAAAACACTTAGTTAACCCCTCAAATTCGTATTACAGCTAGATTAGGAGATAATAAGCTCAGTTTTCCAGAAAAACCGAAAAACTTCGCCTCTCCCTAGGCTATAAGTAGGTTATCCTCCCTGCCAACAAAATCCAATTCCAAGGTATTCAAGGGACCTTGGTTACAACCCAACTCAAAACAACATATTCTAACCAACCAATGCATAAACGAAAGGATTCACTGGAGCAATAGCCGGGACTATATCAATAGCATCCCACAACAAAGGAAAACACATAAAACCATCAAAAGATCATTAAAGACCCTTCAAACATAACCAATTATCTTATAACATTAGATGTGTATTGTTTTAAGTTAGTACTATATCTTACAAAATGAAGGGAAATCAATTTATCCGCTTGGTTTGAAGTCATCAATACCCGGTGAACAGTAGTGGTAAAACACTCTTAAAACATCATTATATGCATAGACATAAGCATTCATAGCATAACACTCTAGGGCCACATATGGAAGACAAAACTCCAACTCATAATCTTAAAATATGAAATCTAACCGTGGAAAGTTGTTAAAAATCAACCCCAATCACTTCCCAACCTCCAAAACACTAAAAACAACCCATAACATACATAAATCATAACATATAAGGCTGCAAATAGGGTTTTATTCAGCCATAAAGAATCCTACAAGACTTGAAATTAAAGCTTGGATCATAAAGCCCATAAGCCATAAAGTGCTAAAATACATAAAATCTTACCTTCCAAGTGATTTATACTTGATATCCAAGCTCTTTTGGGGGAAAAATACAAATGAGGAGTTCGGCCAGCAGCTAGAAGATGTGAGGAAGAAACAAAGCAAGAAGAAGACTAAAAAGAATTCCAAGGTTGACCCAAATAGTTCCCCAATTGACCAAATAGTCTCCAAGTTGACTATTTAACCCAAAAACTAATTTTTGCTACTAAATTATCATTTTTTTCTGAATAATTCAGCCATCATACAACTCTCACACACCACAATGCACTAATTACACTTAGTCCAATTTTTGACCCGTTTAGTCTTCTTGATTATATTGTAGAATTGTTTTCTACAATGTTCTTGTTCTTCTTAATATCTCAAGGGAATTATTTATTTGTTTTTTTCTGTTTTGTTTAGTGTTCTCTAGCTTTCATTCTCAATAAGGGGTTATTTACAGTGGATAATGCTCCAAACGCGACTTAAATCCAGATAAGCTTTTCTTTTTTCCCATTTTATGCTTTTATTTTTGCATTGAGGACAATGCTTATTTTTAAGTGTGGGGTGGAAGTTATTAGGATTTTTAAGTGTTTGGTGTATTTTACTCGATTTTGCTACAATATATTTTAACTTTTTCTTTGATCTGAGATCTTGTTAAAATTTTTGAAAATTTTGTGAATTAATTGACCATTTTTTGACAGGACTTTTCAAGAATTATGCTTAGCATATTTAATAATTTTTTCTACATGATAATGGTTAATGGAACCATGCATGAATGAGTATAAGGACAATATTTTCCGTGCATGATTTTCGAAGACTTTTGACCACTTTCAAGCCATACTTTAATTTTTGATTTGGGATATTTAGAGAAATTTATGCAGACTCAATTATGTTGCATCCCAAAAACTTGTTTTATTACATTTTCGAAACTAATTCTTAGATGACTTGATTTAGTTTAAATATTAGGGTAGTGTTTTTTTTGTTTGATGAGCCTTTCTAGCCAACCATTTTAACAATTTATTCTAAGTACCTCATTTGAGCCTTATTTTTGTGAAAAGAAATATCATTCACCTTCTTTCACATAAACTCATTTACCTACCCTTATTGAGCTTAATATTTCTATTGTTTTATCCTAAATTTTTCCAGTAAGAGCTTATGGTACACATTATTTGTTAAGGAGATATAAGGGTGGAAGTTTGTGAGAAGTGAGTGATGTACATTTTCATTGCGAAGTGGCGTATTGGAAAAAAATTGTTGAGAAAAAATATGAATATGGGAGTTTTTGAAATATGCAGGTAGTGCCCATCACTGGTACCTGCATGTTTTGATATTTACAGTAGTGCCTATCACTGGTACCTGTATTTGCAGGTAGTGCCCATCACTGGTACCTGCGTGTTTATATGTTGCGGGTAGTAAGTACCACTGGTTTTGCTACTGTTCAGTTACATCAAGCTATTGATTATGATCCATGTAGGTATATGGAGTTTAGGGAGGTTGGCATGTTTAGTTGTTTCGAATTTTTTCAGGTGTTTGTTACTCAAGTGTGGGGTTATGGATGTACGATATTTCTCATATGAAGAGAAATTTTATTTTAATGTGTGGCCACCATTATTATAAAACTCTTGTTCTTATTTTCTATAGCCTCTCCCTTCATTGGCTAACTAATATCCTAACCTATAGTACGAACTGAAAGTCATACCTAAATTTAAATTGAATCGGTTGTCTAGAATAGTGGAGGGGTGTAAGATGAAAGAACTATGGGGTGTTTAGAAAAATTTTGAGGGTCTTCATGATTTAATCTGTATATTTTCAAATCTAAGTTTTTGAATGGCAATACACACATACACACGAGCATTTCATGTTTTGGTTTTTATTAGCATTTGAGCTCTTGGGTTCATAGACTACTCTGATTGCTGGATTGGTTATTGATTATTTATATGGATATTTGAAGGAATATGTTGAGTAGAAATTCATTGAGCTTAAATGTTTTAATTTTATATTTGATCGAGCACGATCGGAGGCTAAGTGTGGGGTAATTTGATATGTTCATAATTGTATTATATTTTATGTGTCAATTACCACGATTTTTATGTGTTGTAAGCAAGATTTGAGTTATTATTGAGCTTAATTTGGACATTCTCATTTTTTGTAGGGTTACAATGAAAAAGAGCTGAAAATGATGCAAAACGTTGAAAGAAAATGCTAAGAACAGAACATGCACGAATACGAGGCATTCCAGATACTGTTTTGTATTTCAAGCATAACTTTGGATCCCAAGCTCCAATTGAGGTGATTTAAGAAGCATTAGAAAGCTAAGACGTAGAGCTGAAACTTTCATATTTTGAGTTTCCCAAATAGTATGATTCAATAATCAAGGTCAAAATTGAAACCGAAGGTAGAGCACAATTGAGGAAGTCAGCGCACATGCGCAGGAGCTGGGCTGCACATGTGCGCTAAGTCTAGAAGCTTAAATGCCAGAAATATCTAGCTCGCAAATGCGCGCTAGGATCATGTGCAGAGGACAAAACCGGCTGGAATTTACTGCCTCGGGCGAACATGCGCGCAAAGGAACCTGCGCATGAGCGCAGAGGCCAGTAGCAGAAACGTGTTTTTGAGTCTTTGAGGGATTTCTTCGGCCGGTTGGACTCTTTTTAACTCGATTTCACGTTCTTATCAGTAGGGATTATTTGTAACCCTAAATACTGTCTTATAAATACCCCAAGTTGGGTGAGAAAAGGGGATCGACACTTTTGTTTTCTTGTTGGCTAGGATTTTAGTAGAAAATTTTCCTCTTTATTCTTCCATGGCACTTTGTGCCTAAACTCTTTTCTTGGTAGAGAGAATTGAAGCCATGGTCAATTCTACAAAGTTGTGAGACTTCTTTGTTCTTAAATTATTCACTTTTATCTCAAGTATTGATTATTTTTCTGCAATTAAATTTATCATTGTTCTTTTTAGCTTATTATTGCTGCAGAATACTAAGTTATTAGAATAAATCTACAGCTAGATTGTTTTCACCGCGTGTCCTTAAATCTATGAAGCACTAAGTTTGATAATTATTGGAATAGTGTTATTGAATTTAGGGAATTTAATCATCTAATTAGCATAACCGCGTGTGTTTAGGTTTAATTAGCCTAATTGTTCTTGTTGATTTTAATGCTTCTATTAATTAATATTTCGCGCGTGTCTGGGTTAAATTAATAGTTAGGGTTAATTGGATCGCTTGTTGAAAATTAACCAACTTTAGAAAGAATTAAGAATGAACTTTGAATTGGTATCCGTTCGGGTTAATTCTTCAATTAGTGCTTGATATAAATTGAATTATCTTGTGTGTCAATGATCGACTAGTGAAATTGCCATGGTGGATATAATCCAAAACCAAGATCTTTCTTAATTGAATTTTCTTTAGATATTTTCTTATTTTAGTTTTAGTTAAAAAGCATTCCAAACCCCCCTTTGTTCCAATTTAACACGAAGATAAACCCCCGTTCTCTGTGGGACGAACTCGACTCACTACTACTACACTAAAGTTGTTAATTTTGGGTGCTTACGACGGCATTGCTACTGACAGCATAATTTTCGTACACCAAAATTTTGGCGCCGTTGCTAGGGAATGGTTTGAATTATTTTTGTGGTATTTATTTTGGTTTTTCTTTTTCTTTCTTTTTATTATTATTCTACCACTAATTGTGTATGCCTGTGACCCGGTCTGCTGAACATGTTGAATTCCAATTTGATCCTGAAATATAGAGAACTTTACGCAGATCAGGAAAAGAGATACAAGAACGAAAATTAGAGGAAGAAAATTTGTTTAATTATATCTTTGTAGGTGAACAGGACCAGGAAGAACAACAGGAAGAGCCTAATATGGCCCAACGCACTATGGGTTTGAGAGAATTAGCCGTGCCCATTTTGAACCAACAACCCTTATGCATTACTTATCCAGATTTAGATGCTAATGTAACATTTGAAATTGAAATCTGGACTAATACATTTATTACCTTCTTTCATGGATTACCAGGTGAAGATCCAAATAAGTACCTTAAGGAGTTCCATGTGGTTTGCACCAGTATGAGACCCACCGGGGTGTCAGAGGAGCACATCAAGTTAAAAGCATTTCTGTTCTCACTCAAGGATGAGGCGAAGGATTGGCTATTCGATTTGCCTTCGGGTAGTATCACAACTTGGGAGCAAATGAATAGACTATTCTTGGCTAAGTACTTCCTAGCTTCTCGGACTGCAAATATTTGCAAAGAAATTTTTGAAATAAGGCAGTTCAATGAAGAATACTTGTATGAGTATTGGGAACGCTTCAAGAAATTGTGTGCAAGCTGTCCGCACCATCAGATAAGTGACTCCCTACTAATCCAATATTTTTATGAAGGGTTGTTGCCTCGCAGTGAAAGGAACATGGTCGACGCTGCAAGTGGAGGGGCATTAGACAATTTGACCATTGACGCTACGCGTGAGCTTATATCGAATATGGCCGCTCGCTCTCAAAAGTTTGGGACACGACGCGATCAACCCATCCAAAACTAAAATAGATGTGGATACAGGAATTTTGACAATGGAATTTGATGGCAAAATATTTCAACATAATATCTATGCGGCCATGAAGTTTCTAGCTGAGGACAGTTCAATTTACTTTGTTGATGTTATTGATTCAATAGTACAGAATGTTTTTGAAGATGAGTATGACGGGATTGGGGATGAGCAAGCAGGAAGAGAGGCTGAACAGCCGCAATTTGGTAAGTTGTCTTATGACACTTCGATGAATTTTAATGACACACCTTTGTTTTCGGTTATGCAGGCGATTGAGTTGCAATTGAAGCCTCTCAGAAGTTACCTCAAATATATGTTTTTAGGCAAGGAGAAAACTCATCCGGTTATAATTCCTAATGACTACTAATCATTGACCAAGAAGAACGGCTGCTAAAAGTCCTAAGGGAGCATAAAACAGCGATTGGCTGGACCATTACAAATGTAAAGGAAATTAGCCCATCAACATGCATGCATCGTATACTACGTGAAGATGGAGCTAAGCCTACCCGTCAACCACAAAGGAGGCTAAACCCGACGCTAATGGAAGTGGTTAAAACAGAAATATTCAAACTTTTTGTAGTGGGGATAATTTACCCAATTTTAGATAGCGAATGGGTTAGTCTAGTGCAATTAGTTCCTAAGAAGACGGGGATTACTGTGATGAAGAATCAAGAAAACGAATTGGTTCTCACTCGTATACAAAACGGGTGGCGGATTTGTATGGATTACCGAAAGCTTAATTCCCTTACTCGCAAAGATCACTTTCCTTTGCCTTTTATTGATCAAATGCTTTGAAAGGTTAGCTGGTCATTCTTCTTATCGTTTTCTTGATGGCTACTCAGGTTATTTCCAAATCTCTATTGCCCCTTGAAGATCAGGAGAAGACAACATTTACCTGCCCATTTGAAACATTTGCCTAATAAATAAAAAGGAAAGAAAAACTCCCTCAAAACCAAGGAGGCTTCCCAAGATATTGTAATCATCTGTGAACTTGCACCATTGCTTAGATCCTCCGAAGTCTCCAAGGAAATGAACTTCGGCATATGTAGGTTGTGTCTCCTTGGCCTCCTCTAGAATGTATCTTTCTTCTACTCCTCCAAGAACAGGCTCTTTCTCCATAAACACCCCACAGAACCTCTTATATTATAACCGAGACAAACGCACACTCATGAAATGGAAAAGTTGGTGATTCCTCTACATAAGCGTTGAGTGTTTCGATTGTTGTAACTTCAATTTCATGAGGTTCTTGAGAACTGATTTCTTGCAAGACATTTTCAATTTATTCTTCTTGAACCGGTTTTTCACCCATTGGTGGAGGTGTTGGAAAACATTGTTCTTCCCCATTTGTTTTTCCTTGAATCTCGGCAAGTTGGTCTTGTAACCGATTGTTGGATATGGCTTGCTCTTCACGGATTCTATCTATTTCTTTTTGTGGTTGAGCAAGTTTTTCCCGTTCTTTGGCCACAATTTCTCAAAATTGGGCCCTTTCGTCTAGAAATTGGGCTATTTCTTCTCAAAATTCTTGAATTTCCATCCACTTGTCCATCCTTCTTACGTCTTCACTTTCTTGAGTTGTTTGGTGAAGGAAATATGACTCCATTTGATCATATGAAGGCCCTTGTGGTGGAGGGAAAGAGTAAAAATTTTCTTGATAGCTCTCACAAGGATATGGATGGCTAGACCATCCCATTTGATAATTTTGGTAGCTCTCATAAGCGTATTGGTGGCTAGACCATCCCACTTCATAATCTAAGCGGTAAGGAGACTAACCATAACAAGAATTATGCTCATTGGGCATACCTCTATTACCATAAAAATAATAATCTCCTTGGTATGAATCATTCCAATTAGGTCCTTGCATGTTCTTCATGACAACAAAAAACACAAATAAAAGCAAGAAAAAGAACTAAAACAACACAAACAAGAAAATTAGGTAAGCTTAGACTACTACCTAGTCCAAACCATCCATCACCAAGAAAATCTTTTTGTATTTTTCAAAATAAGAACACAACTACAAAAGGAAAATCTTTTTGGTTTTTGGTTTTGGGTGAAACAACTATACAAGAAAACAAAAGACTTCAATCTAGTCTTCCAACCAAATTATATCGATATTACCGAAAACCAATCCCCGATAACGGCGCCAAAAACTTGATGCCTTCACACCTAGTTATAAATTTATAAAACACCTAAATCCTACTACTAGCTAGGTGGCATCCCGCAAGTATACGGTTGTCAACTAGTAGTAAAGGAAAGTAGGGATCATTCCCACAAGGATTGGTCGATAATTACCGGTTATTAGGTTAGATTTCAATTTGAAGTGATTGATTAAGTGAAAAGATTTAACAAAAACTAGAACTAATGGAACTAATAAAGCATAATAATTTAAAGTAAAGATTAATCACAAAGAAAGCAATTAAAAAGGAAGTATCTTTAGAAAGCAAATAAAGGGAACAATAAAAGGAAAATCATATTAAGCAAGCAATTAGTTAATCTAAACTATTCATTTGCTCTAAGCAAACACAATTAGAGAAAGCCCCTAATCTATTCTAAGAAAGCATGTAAAAGGAAAGTATTTTCGAAAAGCAATTAAATAACCTAAACTACAAATTAACACTAAGAAAGCACAATTAAGGAAAACCTATTAACTAATCTAACAATTAAACTAAGAAAGCAAGTAAAGAAAGCATTAAATGAAAAGCCCATAAACTAATCTATCCTAATTAACCAATCCAAACTACAAATTATCACTAAAAAAAGCTTTTTTAAAGAAAGCCCATAAACTAATCTAACAATTACTCTAAGGAAACAAGTAAAGGAAGCAATTAGATTAAAGAAATTAAACTAATTAACTAAAGGAACATGAAATTTAAGTTTAACAAAAGAAGTGTTTTAACATAAACAAAGCACTTACAACTAAAAAGCTTCAATCTTTAACTTGGATTTGAAATCTACAAGAAAGAGAAGTCCTAATCTACTCTAATCTAAGAAAACCCTCCCCAAATGGCGAGGAAAAAGGAAGAAAATTACTCTCTAATCTAGCCTACTTCTTCTAACCAAGTTCTTCCCTCAAATGAGGTTTAAAAGGGGTATATATAGTGCTAGGGTAGTGGGATAATTGTGCAGCAAAAATCAACCCCGAACAAAGTCATTTTTTGTTCCAACCGCTTCCAATTTGCGATCTCAAATTTGAGATCGCGATATGCACTGAAACTTCTGAAATGCTGTACTTCACAATTTTGCTTTCAAAATCTTCATCCGACGTCCGATTAATGTGGCAATTTTTTTCATTCGACCCTAACACATAGGAAAACATTATTATCTATAATAAACACTTAAAATAATACCAAAATATGTAATTAAAATTCTCACAAAATGGCCCAAAAAATGAAGGTCTATAAACAAAGACGAACAAAAACTTAACTCCCAACGAAATTAAGTCAAAGACACGACACAACTCTAAATGGAAACACCTAAAAAAATATGCTAATTATCACCTAAATAAGTACTCAAACAATTAATAAAAACATACTAACATATTCTAACACATAAAAGAAATATAGATGCAAACACACACGAAAACACTAAAAATACTCGAAATTATGAGCAAAATCATCAAGTTTAGGGTACATATAAGTCTTGTTTCCTAGAGTTATCAACAATTAAATAAAAACTTCCAGTAAAAGTTAGCGCACCATGGAAAATGTGCTACAGATATAGTTAAACAATAAAATTCGATATAATATCAAATGCATTCCAAAAAATACAAAAATTTAACCAAAGAATATATGGATATATATTCTATATATTTTTTTTATAGTTTATTTTCTTATCTTTTTAATAATTATCACACCACTATCAAAAAAATAAACAGTTAAAATATCAAAATATAATACTAAGGACTTTGTTTTTGTCATAATGGACATTTTTGATAGTGTTAAAGTTGATAACAATGATTAGTATCAAGGGATTAAAGTGTAGATTCTTTTAATTTAGATGGCTAAAGTGTAATTACCTTTCTAGTTCAGGAGCAAAGTGTTATTCACCCCAAAAAAAAATTGATGATAAATTTCTATATATGTAAAATATTTAGATTGTGAAATAATATAATATACTCCCTTCGTCCTTTTAAAATTGTCATACTTTCCATTTTGGGAGGTCCCAAAATATTTGTCATATTCATAAAGTAAAAGGAATCTTTCAGCACTTTTCCTCCCTCCCATTAGTTTTGTAATTATGTTATTCAAATTCAAGTTTTGAATTTTGGAAGGCAAAATTTGAAAGTAAAACACTGACATCATCATCAAAGTACTATTGATAAAAAATTAGATTTTCAAAAAGTGACAAACAAATCAAGACGAAGGTAATACTAAACATAGGCTTAATTCACATTACACTCCTTATCTAGCATTTAATTCTCTTTTCACCCTAAATTCAAATTTTGGACACATTACACCAATAATTTTCAAATTCATCCTGCGTTAGCCTAGTTTTTACACTCTTACTAAAATTACCATATGTTGAAACCATGCACACCGTGCACACCATGCATTTAAAAAGAAATATTCGTTCAATTTCTTCTTAAGTTAAAAATTGGAACAAAGTAGGATGAATTTGAGTGTTGGAGGTAAAATGTGTCCCAAATTCAGAATTACGGGTTGCAAAATAAACATTGATTATATGTTAGAAGTGAAAGGTAGAGTTAATTCTGGCTACCTCAGTTGATGCTCTAATTAGCATACATCAATTTTTGTAATGGTGTTAAAAATTAGCTAAACAAGATGATTTTCAGAGTTAAGGGTGGTATTTGTCTAAAATTGAAATTGGAGATATAAAATGAGAATCCAATGCAAGTTAGAGGTACAAAGTATAATAGTACGTTGCAAAATTACAGAGTTAATCAGATCGGCACAACTTAAAGAGACAGCTTTTGGAGATATTCCAGTGTCCTATATATTTATAGTTGCAGGAAATTTCCAATTAGCTGATAGTGAGCTGAAGAACAATGTGTTGAAATCAAATGAACTTTAATAGTATGATAATCAATATTCCTATAACTCAGATCTTTCATGTTTAATCATCAAGAAAATAATTGAAGACTAGATGCAAAAACATACCTGAATCCATAAGAACAGATTTCATTCTTGAGTCTTGTGGTTCTTGATCTTTCAAATCAATACGTATGTATTTTAGATAATTGGGTTGTCACTTTTTATGATAGGAAGTTGGCGATGTAGCATATGTAGAATTTAGGAACCATAACTTATTATATCTACACAATTTTTTTTTATATCAGTTTTACCCATCATGAAGTAGAAAACAAGACATTAGGTTTTATATGCATAAACACATTTCAATGAGATGACTTTGGTCCATTTAACTTAAACCATATTAAGTCACTTTTAATTTATGCCAATTAATTATGATAGCACGTATCATACACAATTTACATATGTATATGTTCAAAACCTAACATTTTCCACTAGTGGCCGAAGTTCATTTCCAATCAATCTTGTCCATTGATCATATTAATATAGGATCAAGAGGATTTTCATTATATGAATCGTAACTAAACTCATTTTTTGTCACATATATTAACAGAACAAAACGGCATATATCAAGTATAGATTTGTAGTATGGAAATTACATGCATTGTAATTTTAAACAGGCCTATTACAACTGATCCAACTTTATTCTTTATTGAAATCATACTAAAC
The DNA here is from genome assembly GCA_025175665.1 of Cinchona pubescens. Classification (NCBI taxonomy): domain Eukaryota; kingdom Viridiplantae; phylum Streptophyta; class Magnoliopsida; order Gentianales; family Rubiaceae; genus Cinchona; species Cinchona pubescens. The sequence continues at coordinate 1,719,533 of JANKKI010000049.1, read as the reverse complement.
CTAAATTAGAATAAAAAAAAATTGAATACTTTTTTCCTGTGGAAAATATCTGTAAACATGATATGTGTCACAAAACCGAAAATTATATAAAAAAAAACTCTCATGAATCTAGAATACCCTAAAATAACATAATACCCATATGAGCAGTGTATTCATGAAAGACCTTGGATGCTAATCCTTTAATAACTGGATTTGCATTCATGGAATTTGTGCCAATATATTTTATAAACACTAAACCATTTTGAACTCTTTCCTTAACAATTAGGAACTTAATGTCAAAATGCTTAAATTTTGTCAAGCTCCTATTGATATTGAAATATAAACTGCTGATTTGTTGTCACAAAATAACTGAAGTGTTCTTTCAATACGATCTACAATATGCAGCCCTATAGTGACATTCCGCAACCATATTCCATGATTGGATGTCCATAATATGTTATAAGCTCTGCTTCTATGGTGGAAGAAGCTATAAGTGTTTGTTTAGCACTCTTTCATGAGATGGCTCCTCTTGCAAATAGATAAATATAGCATAAAGTATATCCACGACTATCTAATCGTCTAGCAAAATTATAGTCAGAATACCCAACGATCTCTAACTTATCCGACCATCTATATTTGAGCATGTACTATTTTGTTCTCGGAAATTACCACAAGACCTATTTAGTTGCTTGCCAATGATCCATTCTTGAATTGCATATCTACCCAACATTCTAATAATGTATGCAATATGCAATCATCCAAACTCATAAAAAGTTGAGCATACATCATACTTCCTAGTATTGAACCTAGCATAGGAATCTTCAGCATTTCCTTACTTTCAAAATCATTTTTGGAGCAATAATGAAGACAAAACTTGTCTCCCTTAGCAGCAAGGGTGTTTCAGGTTGCTATCTTGCATGCCAAATCTCTTAAGTACCATCTTAATATTCCTCTTTTGTGAAAATCCAATAGTACTTCGAGATGATCTCGATGTATATGAATTTCTAAGAAAAAAAAGGGCATGTCCAAGATCTTTCATCTAAAATTTCTTCGACAGATATTCCTTAGTTTCGTGCAATAAGTCCATATTGTTGCTGACAAGCAGTATATCATTAAAATATAGAACTAGAAAATGTGTTTTCTCCCACTAAGCTTGTGGTATATATAATCATCAACCGCTATCTCAAAACCAAATGAGATAACAATTTGATCTAATTAGCAATACCCTCAACTGGAAGCTTCCTTAGCCCACTAAATGAGACTTATTTCTATAACTTGCAAATTATATTCTTTGTATAATCCAACACAAAGTTTTTTGGTTACACCATATAGATGGTCTCATCCATGTTACCATTGAAAAATGCAATCTTTACATCCATCTGATGTAATTCGAGGTAAAAAATGTGCAATTAAATCTATTATTATCCTAAAAGAGTCTTTCGATGAAACATGGTGAAAATTTTGATCTCTTTACAATCAATGCCTTCCTTTTAAATAAAGATCTATGTAACAAAACGGCCCTTGTATCTCTCTTTATCTCCTTTTGAATCCCTATTGGTTTTAAATATCTATTTGCAACCAATGGGTTTTGCACTTTCCATTAATGTAACAAGTTCTTAAACATCATTGTCTCTTATGGACTTAATATCCTTATTCCTTGCATCATTCCACTTTTGAGAATATGCACTTTTATATGGCTTGATGAAAGTTTATTGGATCATCTTCCACAAATCCAATATCATTATCATATTGCTAGAAAAATATGATTAGTAATCATCAAAAACTGCACGTCATTTTTCTCTAGTGGATCTTTTCAATGGCATTTGTTCTTGCAGTCGTTGAGTTTGTTCCTCAAGAATAACCTGTTATTCTTGATAGGGAAAATTTTGTCTCATATTTCTAGTATTGCTTCTTAAACAATATCAAGAATAAAGTCTAACCACTGTCACTAACAGTTGTACGATGAGAAATGGATTCCTGTTTATAAACAAAGTCTCTAACTATATCTCTCTTATCAAACACAATATCCTCAAAGAACCAGGAAATTTCGGTTTAAAAAATTTACCTAGTTGTGGAATCATAAAACTTGTACCACCAAGACCGTTTAGAGTACCTACCAAAATGCGTGTTGACTGTTCTTGAGTCTAGTTTCTTTTTATTTGTCCTATAAGGCCTTGCTTCAGTTGGAAAACTTCGAATATGTAAATGATTTATGCGAGCTTTTTGCCTATCCATAATTCATAAGGGCTTTTAGTCGATACATTAGTTTGAACTCCATTTTAAGTATATAAGTTGCAGTCTTTAATTCCTCTCCCCATAGTGAATATAGTAATGTAGTATGATTAATCATGCTCCTCTCCATGTTCTTTAATATCTCTGTTTCATCCCTCACCAACAACATTCACTATAGGACTTCCTAGCATGGTGTACTCTAGGACAATACCACACTCCTCTAGGAATTTGGCAAATGACCCTCAATGTGTTTACGTGATCCATCACAATATTATTCACCACCATATAAGATCTGACAACCATGATGCTATTGCTAAGTTGGTTTTCGGCTTTCCACTTTGAAAGCCTTAAACATGTCTAGTGACTGAAACTTCTCATGGATGAGATAAAGGTAGCCATAACTTGATAAATTATCTATGAACGTACTAAAATATTGTTGACCATTCTACAAAGCTGTAGGGAATGGTCCACAAATATCCATGTATTAATTCTAAAACGTTCAAAAATCTATTAACTCATAATGTTCTTATGTTTATGCATTTCCTTTTACTGCATGCAATCAACATAGACTTGAAAGTCTGATCAATTAAAGGGATCAAGAATTCTGTCTGACACAAGTCTCTCAATTCTTTGTTTAGATATATGACGTAAACAATTGTACCATAGTGAAGTACAATTCTCAATGGTTATTTTGCATTTTATATCACGTGTATCTACGTGCAAGTTATCCTTAAAAGAAGTATCGTGTAAATAAAGGTTATCATAAAAAGACAAAGAGCTAGTACCAACAATCTATAAATTCAGAAAAAGACTAAATTGACTATTTTCGAATAAACAAATAACCGACTTTGTTCAAAACTTAAACAAACTAAATTCTGTGTAACGATAGTACAACATATGCCTCTTTCAAATCCAAACAATAACTAGCATTAAACGATAACCTAAAATTCCTTATTGCCTCAACTTCAATTGCTTTGCCATCGTCCATAAGATGAATCTTTCAACATCATTAGGCTTTCAACAGTTCAAGCAACCCCACATAGACATACTTTTCTTGTGAGGAGTAATAATAGAATCTATCCACCAAGTATGTATGGGTATTGAAGCTATATTAACCTCAAAACAAACAAAAACGAAAAGTTACCTTTCCTTGGATGCCAAGCTTGAGATTTGGTCCAATCCTTATTCATGTGTCGAATTCTTAAAAAAGTAAGCACCAAATTCCTCAATTTGTTTCTTTTGTTTTTTCTTTTGAAGTGGACCATCTACAGCTTCTTTATCCTTTTCCTTTTCTTGCTTTTCTACTTAATGGTACTTATTAAATGAGCACTTTCAATTTTTTCTTGCTTGAACATTTCCTCTTCTTACACAACGAAATTGAACTCGTTAAGAGACCATTTGTCCTTTTGACAGTTATAAATGACCCGAAATTGATTGAATCATGTAGAAAGAGATATCAAAACCAAATACACAAACAAATTCTCAAATAGCTTTAACTTTAGTGCCTTAAGTTTTGAAGTAACATGAGACATCTCGATGATGTACTCTCTTATATTTCTTTACTTCTTTTATACTTCATTGAAATCAAGTTTGATGGAATCGTCCTTGTTTTAGCTTTATTACTTTTTAACAAAATGCTCTTCAATTTTTTTCAAGGAATTCCTTGGCAGAAGTTACATTTGTCAGACACATCACCCCTAAAGATTTTTAGAATTCCATGCTTCATGATCATAAAACTCATGCGATTTGAACGATCTCACTTCTCATAGTTTCATTTTTCCTCAATGGAACTATTATCTAAAAGAACAGTGGATCGTGCAATCCTTAGCACAAGATCTTGTTCCATGCAGCTAAGAACATTCATCATATTCTTTTTCCATTCCTTAAAATTGGTTTCATTCAACAAGGTAATGATGTTGGCATATATAATAGAAACAAATGCATTAATTGAAAATAGAACAAAACAACATATTCATACAAGTTCCAAATCATAATTATTAAAATTCAAATAATAATAGGGCCCATTACAAGAATCTAGTACAACATTAATATTTAGTTTTTAGACTCCTAATATTTTTAAAAATGTTAACTTGTAAGTGGTACTCTTCGTGTAGTAATAAATATTGTCAATAAATCCTATCAAATAATAGCTCTATTTTTAAACTAACTTATTATTCACATGGAATATACCAAATAATTGTAACACATTTATTACCATGGATGTTTATGCAATTTAGCCAAATATTGACTTTCCTTTGGACTGGTAAATATCCCTATGAATTACATACACACAATTATCCTGATGTTCCGAAAGATTCAGGCGGCTATGAACCCTTCCATGACAAAAATCATTGAGCTTATACTAATCCTAGTTTACTGGGAAGTTTGGATGGCACGAAATGCTGGCTTGTTCCAGTATGTGAAGGTGTCATTTGGGCAAATGCTACACAATATCAATTGGCTATTGATGGATATATTTCATATTCAATCGGAAAACACCATTCCAAGCGAGTTCGCGATACTTCAACGTCCTGGCATACGATTTAAAGTGGTCGTACCCAAGCCATTGAGACCAATTCTAAGCCATATCTTGGATTTCTCCACTTTCAGTTACTTATAAACTAAATTTGGATGGCTTTTCTCTAGGGAATTCGGGTAATGCAGGTGATAAAGGAGCTTTTCACAATCACAATGGAGACTTTCTTTTTGTCATCTCAAAGTTCTATGGCGCTTGCACAAGCCTGGAAGCCGAGTTCCATGCACTTATTTCTAGGTTAAAATGGTGCCTTCAGCCTAATTTTCTTCCTCTTACAGTTGATACTAACTCCAAGATGCGACATGATATGATCCTTGACAAAGTGCTTGGTCCATGGAAGCTTGATCCTCTTTATCGTCAACTCAGGCTCTAATCACCCATATTGGATTTCTTTTCATCATCAATGTCGTCAAGCAAATATGGTGGCTGACTCACTTGCAAGAATGGTGAGTACAACATGCAATATGTCCACCTTTTCAATCAACTCGATTCCTAAAGAAATTAGGCAAATACTTAATATGGATGCTAGGGCAATTCCATATGTACACATGAGAGATAAAGCATCTCATTAGAGCCTTGTAATTTTTTCTCGAATGCAATAAAATGCCTCGTGTTTTTGCTAAAAAAAATGTTCTGAAATAAATTAACATGCACAAGAGATGCTATTTTGGTAGCATGTTGTTTAAATCAAAATATCTTTGAACATTATACATCCAAGTAAATTTTACCAAAAGTTGAATTTAAATTTTCCAAAAATTTATTGACCCAAAATTTTTTGTTATTAATAGTATTCGAACACCAAAAAAATATCTAAAATAATAATATTAATGATAATAATAACAATAATAATAAATAATAATAATAATTTTGGATCCAACAATTAAATTCAGGTATAATAACAAATTGTTGAACTCAAAAATTGAATCCATAATATGACCACAATTGTTCTTAAACTCAAGAAATTAAATTCAGATAAAAATTTGTCAAATTTAAGAAATAAATTCATATAATATTACATCATAAAATCAAATAAAAAAACTGGTTTATCAATGATTCAATATAACCAGTTTTTATAGATACTCTGATACCACATGTTAGAATCAAATAAACTTTGCTATCATTATAGTCAATATTATGATAACTCGGGTCCTTCGTGTTAATCATAAAAAAATAATTAGAGACTAGACAAAGCATAGCAGAATCCATAAGAATAGATGTGATTCTTAAATCTACGGATTCGATTCTTGAGCCTTGTAGTTCTTGATCTTCAAAATTGATGCATATGTATTATAGAGAATAGAATTCTCACTGTCATGATGATACGATGTAAGAGAAGAAACACTCGTGAAATTTGGGGATAATAACCTATTATATCTCAACACATCTTTCTTATTTCCAGTTTCGTACATGATAAAGTAGGAAACAAGACACAAGGATTTCTACAGAAAAGCCCACACTTTAATGAGATGACTTGGGCCCATTTAAGTTAAGCTATATTAGATCACTTTTAATTTGGGCTATTTATTTATGATAGCTACAACTAGAAATATATGAAATAGCGATGAAACGACTGATTTAATCAGTTACTAAATTTCATACGGATGAAATTTTTGACGAAATTCTAGTTTTTAAAAAACAATTGTAAATAATTTAACAAATAGTTTTTCCTTTTGTTAAAGCATATTGACGGATAAATCTATTGCTATCTAATTTATTTTTAAAAAATTATAGTTGGTACCTTAGCAACGAAAATATTTGTTGCTAAGCGACAGACAAAACAAGAGAGTCAATCCAGAAATATCTTCCAATCCCAAAACCTAGTTATTTTTCCATTTCTTTTCACCTTACACCTTTACCATCAATTCACCTTCTCTATCCAAAATCAACACCACCAACTTCCATTTCCCCATTTCCTCCATCTTTTTTACTGTGAATAATTAAGGTCAGATTTCTATCCTAATTTCACCCCTGATTCTGCTTCACCTCTTCCTTCCTATTTGCCCTCTATCCCACAAAACATATGCAATCACATAACACCACAAACAAATAAACATGCATATAGACAATACACACACAACCACACACAATCAAATATAAGGTCTTAAAGACTAGGACTTAAAAAATTTTGTATCATGGTTTTTTCTTTTACATTTGTAAAATTTGGGGGGTTAAAATCTAATTTTTTTTCCTTCACTTATTAGGAACGGAGAATATATTGAGCTTATATGGCAGATCCAAGAAGAGGAGAAGGAAAGGGGCATGCTTAAATTTAACCCTAAGAGAAGATCAGGTAGCAGGTTCAATTTCATGAATTTTTATTGTTATTTTTTTCAATTCTTTTGAATGGGTTTTAGAATTAGTTTAATGGATTTGTTTCACATGTCCAAAACACAACACAATGAAAATTGAAAATGTCCAAGAGTTAAAGGTTACAAATAAGTTATCCAAAGAAACACATTAAATAATTTTCCAATTTTTTCATAACAAATTAATCTGATAGTTAAAAATAGTGTGATGTGCCTTCAATGTCAATTAAAATCATTTCAATGGCATCTTAAAGTTGATTGGAATTTATCATTATCAATTTCATTCGATTCAATTCAATAATAATGCTAGGTATAACTTTATTATATTTTTTCCGGGAATATCCTCATTATTATGGAGATCATAGGAAAACATTACTTTATATTTGAAGAAGAATTTGATACTTATAAACTTTAATTTGTGTTTATCTTCTACACGGTACATTTGTGTCTACAATTCTCTGATCAAGTATATATAAACCTGGCTTTGCGACTCGCACCTTAGTTTTGTGACTCCCGAATGAAGGTCACTGTTTACAAAGTTACAAAACCATTTATGACTTACAGTGGAAGTCATATTTTCACTTATAACTTGAAATTATTCTTTTTTATAACTTGTACTGTCACAAGTAGTTGTATTTACGAGCTTCAACATTATATAAGTCACAAAATGTAGATAATTCTTGTAGTGATGTAAATTATTTGATAGTTTCTTATTTTTTATGCTCCCCATAAAATAATGTAGAAATATAAGAGAATTTAAAATGAAAATATTGAATCCATACAATTATACATGATTCTGCTGCATGTGGATTTGGCTGTTAGCAACATTTAACCTTCAGAAATTAGTATGGAAACAAAATGGCACATGATTACTTGTTTTACTTTCATGGTCAATCTTCAGCCTCACACTTTATATTTTTGACATGTATATTCTGATGTAATAATATTTATGGATAATTTAAATATATGCTAATATCACTCATCTGAATCTGGTTTCCATTGATGTCTTGTGATAATTATATGGTTATTAACTTGCAATAAATATATTATCAATGGCTCTATTACTTTATTTGCAAATTTCATCATAAAGTATTATATTGGTTAATTTTTTTAAAGATGAGAGATTAAATTAGTATATTATGATAGATAAAAGACCAGATTGGTCGATACCCAAAAATAAGGAATCACATTAGTCTTTTTCCCATTGATTAATTTGATTGGTCTATGACTAGGGAATGTCCAAAAATAGGGGATACAAGAACTTAATCCAATTGTTATGCATTGTTATATAGTTCTAATCACCACTAAAAGGTCAGACGTATGAATGTTTGCTTCTTATAGATTATGGATATTCGCCCTTTGGTAGTTGGATATATGATAGGCTCTTACTTGTTCATACTGGTTACAGACCAAATTTTTAGGGGGGATTAGAAAGTTTATTCAATTTGTGTGCAAGCAATTAGAGTTTGTTAAAATAAAGAAATTAGGTACTCTTGTTCTAAAAACTAGAATAAGAAACAAATTAATCTGGATCATATGCTTGAGTACATTTAGAATTATGGTTTTATGATGGAAGTTCAGCTCCGAGATGTATTAAAGTGGTGCTCAGATTTGAAAAGATTGGCTTCATTTTATGTAATAATCTTGTTGATGCTAAAGATTTCTAAGTCCTAGGAAGTCAAAGCTATAGTAGTAATCCAGTGCAAGGGTAAGAAAACACTTCATACTCATGAAATGAACACCCAAAACAGAAAAGTCGAGGGAAGGACTTGTATATTCAGAGGAGATTTCGATACTCAAATCAGATTTTTTATACTGGTAGAGAATAAATGAGAGAGTTCAAAGTGTAAATTAAGTGGTGAAGAGTTGTAATGTATTAACTAACCGTGCAATCTTTCTATTTATACTGAGAATGCATGGTTTGAACCTATGAAGACCTATTTACCTTACTTTAAATATTGTTAGGGTTTTAGATCCAAAATGACCAAAATTTTCTCGCGACTCCGAGGCTACGGTAACACACATACATCACTATTCGATAAAATATTTTAGCATCATCGCAGCTACCCATGTTTCTATTTTAATGGAAAGGGAATGAAGAAATGGCTTATTGCCAGATTGCTAAAGAATTGTTTTTTACCGCATAGGGAGACTAAAAATTAGTAGGGATTGATATTTGTAGGGCAATTAGTTCAAGTGCTTCTGATTTCTTGTCTAGCAAATATCATAATAGATATCAAAATGTGGTCTTTGATCAATTGCAAAGAGGCAAACTGGTCTCTATTTATTATGTTTGGGTGGGATGGCTGCACAACAAATATATACACAATAAGAAAGAAAATTTAAAGGATATAACAAATATTATTTGATCAACATTTCAGTGCAAAAATATAATTTCAAATGATAAGATTTATGGTGGTCATTGATCAACTATCGGTATTCTAATATTTGCTTAATAATCAATTGGAGAAATCCATTTGTATTGAGTGGCTCACTTTACTAAAAGTAGGCTGTCTGTTTCTCCAAATGGGAGATTCCTAGTGGTTCTTGAGCAACTATTAAAATTTCTAGTAATTGCTTAGTGACCAAAATACAAGTTACCATTTCTAAATACTAACAATGGGAAAATATAATTTTAGTCCTTAAATTTTGGGTCGTGATCCATTTTGATCCTTCAAGTTTTAGCCAAATAACATTTAACTCTCAAGCTATCTACTTTCAATCAATATAGGACAATTTTGAAACATCCATCAAATATGGAAGAAAATGTTGCATGCATTGTACATGATTGTTAAATATAACTTGAGTTATAACACCTTCCAGTTTTCTTCTACTCAACTTCAACCAATTTAACTATAACATGGTATCAGGTGGGAAATAAAAAAATGGGAAAAGTGAAATATGGTTAAATAAGTAGAAATTAGATTGGAGGGTGTTGTAATATATAGTAGATTTAACAATAACTAGAGGTGACAGTGGGCCGGGTTAGGTCAGAAGCCCGCTAATTCAGGCCCATAATAGCCTTTTGCGAGACGAGCTAGGGCAGGCCAACAGGTTTGGCCGGGTCGAAGGCAGAAAGGTGTGGCTCGTAATAGGCCTCCGATCTAGGCCTCTAGTTAGACATGGCGTGCCAAGGTGGGCCAGCCAACATGTTGGCCCTCAGGCTGGCCCTTGAATTTAAATTTTAATTAAATTTCTTCTTGAGAAAGTTAAATTATTACTTGTTAATAATTTATATAATTTAAAAATATTACTTATTAATTATTATTTTAAAACAAATAACTTAATTAATTTAAAATCATTTACTTACCATTCATTAGTAATTCATTAAATTATAACTCTTCTAATGTTCAAGTTATTATTCACTAGTTAATAGTACTTTATTAATCTTTATTATACTAAGTTATTAATAATTGAAGTTCAAAATCCAAATTAATACTTATTATTCGAAACTAAAGTTCTTAAATAATATTCGAAGACCGAAGTTAGAACTTATCTTCTTCTTCTTTTTAAGTTATAACTTAGTTATTAGTACTTCATTATTCTAAATTATCATTTATTTGACCAAGTCATTACTTCGTAGTGTAAATCAATACTTATTATTATAACTTATTATTTATTAATCATAGAATAAAAATATTTAATTAAGAAAAAAACCACCTTGAGATAGTGGAGAGTTTGGCATAGACCCCTACCATGTAAATTAATATTATAAAAAAAGGTATAAGGAGGGGGCCTCTAAATAATTACAAGTTATAAAACTAATCTAAAAATTTAAATAAAATTAATAAATTATTTACTACATACATAAGGAGGGAGACATAGGACCTTACCTACAAACAAAAAAACTATTATTAAACATTAAAATCCTATATATACTAAACATCAATTTGGTGAGCTATTACTTATATTCATCTTTCTCGAAATCTTGTATCATTAATCATTTTTTTCTTTTTTCGACATCTAACCAATCCTTTAAGTACACCAATATTTTCAAAGTTGCAGGTGTCATTCGAGCCCTCTGTCATTTAAAACTCTTCAACCTGGAGTAAAAATACTTTTTGATGCAACCATGGAAACCGAAATTGTTTGCAAATCAAACAATTTGAGATACAATTGGATATTAATGTTTATGATTTCACCATCAAGAAAGAATATCAAAATTAGGATTGCACTCGTCGTCTCCCGTATGTACTAGACCATTTAAATATTGAGTAACTTCATTATTATATTCAATTCTCGATCTTTTCAAAGCAAAGAGTAGTTGATCATGATCAAAATGTGTTCTAACATTTATATGATGCATAAAATATTGTGAATCTAATATGGATGAACTAGAAAATACACCTTATTGCATGGGAGAGAGTTTTCTTTGTAAATTTCATATAATTCAGGAAAACCTTTTGTAGTAGTTTCTATAAGTGACTTTTTGTCTATGATATTTGTAGTACTATAATTATTAAAAGGTCAATGAAAGCATTTAACTTATAAATTTTATTACATGGTTAAATAATACATGCCAAATAATAAAATAATGGAATATTTTCAAAATACTTGTCAAATTTTTCATGCATTGCGCCCACCATATCATAAGAAAACTGATCTCTTTTACGATTGAAAAAAACAACTTTAATAACACTTAGTTCAGGTAAAAAAAAAATTGAGAGGAAGGTCTATAAGTAGCAGAGAACTAGTTTGTAGCATACTAAAATTGTTTTAAAATTTCTACCATTATTTTAGCTTGATTGAAATCCTCCTCGCCCAAATAAGTTGCATTAATTGAATCAATATGGTCGTTATAAAATGAAGAAAGTAATTTATCATAACCAAAAGTACTTGATAACATTTGACATGTAGAATTCCATCTAGTGGGGTGGGCTACATCTATTGGACAATGTTTAGACTTCATTCCAAGTCTTGTTGACGAGTAGTAGATGAATGCATAAAATAAATAGTACTTCTAATTAGACTAATAATATCTTCAACCATTTTAAACCGTCTTGAATAGAAATATTAAGTATATGACGTGCACATCTATTATGAAATAATTCGCCACCTAAAATAGATTTAGAAACATCTTTTAACATAGGCACACTTGTGGTATTTTTTGAGGCATTATCAAAAGAAATAGATATAATTTTTTTCAAGCAAACCATATTTACGGGCACAATTAGTAGTCAACCTTGTAATTTGGGGAACATTGTGAGGTTGCTCAAAAATTTAAAAACTAATAATTCATTGTTTTAAGTGCCAATCTACATCTATACAATGTGCATTGATACAAAAATAATCTTCATTTGTGATTGCTTTTCAAGAATCGGCAGTAAAAGTAACTTTACAATTAGTTAATGCAATTGTAGCTATCAATTCATGTTTCTTTTTCCCCTATAAATTCTTTTACTATCACTTCTCAAAGTACTTCTAAGAACCTTTTTAAATTGTGGGTTGACGGTTTTGTGCATATATTATTTTAAATTGGAAAATTCACTCAAAACAAAAGGCAATTCATATCTAATTATCTATTTAGCCATTTCCTCTCTATTTTTTTCATGTGAATATTTAAAATTATCCATTACCATACTTTGTGTGGTGTGAATTTATTTTTGAATTATTTTTTATTTTTCTTGAGCTTCATTATGTTTTTTATGGTAATATAAAATTTATAACAATGGTAATAAATACGTTACAAGTAATTCTGGTTAATAAAATATTGATTTTGTTCAAAATTAAATAATAGTATAATATAGTAGTAAAATATGCATAATGATAGTTATATTACTTGAGCTTCACTACATTGGGTTGAGATCGCTGGCTTGTCTACGGGCCGGTTTTCGATCCAATTCAATGGGTTGAACCGTTGACCAAGCTGGACCGGTTAAAAATTTTCAATAGCAGTAACGTGCAATGCTCATGACATTTTCTGTCCATATTTGACAAAAATTTCAAAATTGTCCTGATTTGGTTGAAATTGGATAGTTTTAGAGTTAAATATCTTTTGTTTAGAATTTCAGGTACCAAAATAGACCATGATTCAAATTTTGGGGATCAAAATTATATTTTTCCTTGCTGACAATCCAATTATAACATAATTCTTAATTTCTAAAGAATTCAGTTTAATTATGTCAACATTAATTTCAGTAAACAGCCAGGCTTCATACCATTCCACTTCCGTTGGTGGAATGGAACAAGTGAACAACATTAACGATGGCATTAGGCATTCATTCATGTATTTATTTTTTTCCTTCAGTACTAAAGCAAATGAATTTAAACACTTTAGGCCGGAGACCAAGTTGGAAATCAATAACAGAAAATCAGAGCATATATCTATTGCACTCCCTGCAAGCGTGCTACTAGATTAGAAGATTTTAATCGAGAAAAAAGGCACGCTGCATAAGTATACAACAAAATGAATGCATGCAAATTCTCAATCTACCGAAACAAAACGATATTAAGTTTAAAATACAGAATAAACATAGACTTCTAGAAAACAGCATATTCTGCATGCCAACAGTTTGGTTAATTTCAATTTCAGCTGCTTCACTTTTGTAAGTTGGGGAAAATAAAAAACCTCCAGCACGATAATGATGCATCAACAATTTGCTATCAACAAACTGCATTTGGATAGAGAGATTTGATTGGATTCAAATTTCAAATTCAAATCTCTCTTAAATTATCCAAATAAGTTAAAATTTTGATTGGAAATTTGAAATACACCAACAAGTAAGAATGTGATTTTAATTATTAAATGAATGAATATCAAATTCACACAATTTTCAAATCATTTCAAATCTATTAATTTAAAATCTTTCCTACAATTCAAATGCATCAAAATTTGGACTAATTCCATTTTGTAATCCTAACCTAAACCCAATTCTCACTTCACACTTTCAATTTCATTTTAAACATCCTGGACAATTTATGCCCTCAATTCTCAAATTCCACTTTAATCTAATTTTTTACACTGTCTCAACAAATAACTGAATTTTTTGGTGCATACAACAGATTTTACAGGATGTCCAATAATGTTGTCACAATATTTTAGGTGTAAGAATGAAGCGTTGGATTTGGCGAAGGCATTAAAAAATTAATTGAAGTGAGACAAATTTGAGAATTAGGGGTGTAAAGTGTTCGAAACTAAAATTGAGGGTGCTAAATGAGAATTAAGTATAAGCAATCAAATCTTAATTGCATTGCAAAATACACGTAACAAAAGCACCAAAACCAAACCTAATATTCGTAACTTGCAAGTGAAAACTATACAGTATTCACATGTTGAAATGAACTGTGTTGGCATATAAACCAACCCTAATTAGAATTTGGAAATTTTAACTATATTATACTGAATACTTGAGTTTGTAAGGGATTTATTTCCTAATTTATTTGGTGTTAGGAAATTGCGTTGGTTGGTTGTTCAATCTCTTAAGGATTTAGGTTAATTTGTACCAATTTAAAAACCTTAGTAGTTAATTATTTTAGATGGGAAAATTTGCATTGAAAGTTGATTAATAAAATCCTCCCAAAATTCCGACCACTTATTTTCGTTACTGCTGAATTCAATTTATCAAAGTTCTAAGGCCATCTTTGTTTAAACTTCTTTTCTTGAAACTTTACACGATTTAGCAATTTGGATTGCTTGTTACTGTCCTTGTTCCTTTGTTCCCAAATCAATTAGTTGTGGCTTGCTTTTCATTGGTTTTCATATTTGGCAATTTTGATTTGATTCGATTCCGTCTTGCCCGATTTCATTTTGTTTGATAATATTTTGATTGTTCATTTATAGAATCAATAGTGTGTGCGGTTATTTTTTGGTCCTTGACTTAGTTAATTAAAATTTTATTTTTGCCTTCCACAAAGTGCTATCAATTATGTTTTCCATTGTTGATTTTTTGGATCTACAATTGGTATCAAAACTCTAGGTTCAAGAGTTTGATTTTAGAACATTTATCAAAAATTAGAGAAAAAGAAAAATTCTAGATAGCGATCTTGGGCATAAGATTGTGTCAAAGTACTCAAATTTTGAAAATTAAACCACGAAAGCCTGGTTTTGCAGTACTTGTTTTGACAATTAGGGTGTAACAAAATTGACTCTAATTGCAACAGTGATTGAAAAGAGAAATCCTGTCGTGTTAAAGTGTTGGAGTTTGACAATGATCACGAGAAAAATGTCGTGTCAAATTTGCAGTTGAGGAGTAAGGTAGGCCAAGAAATTTAAGAACGGAGAAAATAAAAATTTTTTGAGGTACGTAAATATTTTTTTTGGTATTATTGCCATGATGGATAGAAAGTTTGTTAATGGTGAAAAACAATTGAAATTTTGCACATGTTTATGGGTGGCGAAGAAAGATTTGAATGGACAAACATCGTGAAAGAATATTTGAAAATGTTGTGGTTTATGTGATGCCATAGAATTGAGATATATCTAACCCTTTACCAAAAGAAATTACGGAGAGGAAGACAAGATTATTTTCAAAATTATGCATAAATCAATATTCTGATAATTTTTCTAAAGGATTATTATTAATACTCAATCACCTGAATTTTTTTAGTCTGATCTTTTTATATTTTAATAAAATTTGCAGATGATGATAGTGATTGCAAATATAAATTTGAATTGGAATGGAAAGTTGATTTTGATGAAGACATGTATGTTGATGAAGAAATAATTTGTGAAAATTTAGATTTGCATTCATTTGGCTTGATTGAGGATGAGGAATTTGTCCACAAAAAGGATAAATTGTTGAATTAGATGAGGAAGATACGGAAATTTTGATTTGGTTGGGAAAAAAGAGAAAGAATTTGAAGAAGACACCATTGATAATTTTGAAAATATCATTGAAAAAAACTTTGCGGTAGATGATGTTGATTTTCTTGGAATCCATGAATTATTGGGAGAAAAAGGTGATTTTAAAATTGTTGTTCAAAAAAGATCATGATAAAGTGGACTAATTAATTCAAAATTGTGAAATTGAAAATTTTGGTGGTACAAAATATCAAAAAGAAAAGTACGATATAATGGTTTTGTGAATGAAAATTTGGTTATCTAGATGAATGTGTAAGTATAGATCAATTCCTTGATCAAGATGAGTTAGTCACAAAGTTAGATATAAAGTACAAGATTAGTCCACTACCGCGTGTGAAAATAAAGATGAAAACCAACTATAAGTTAAGGTTATATATGGTCCATACAGCAACCAAAATTTGTATAGAGATTGTAACCATAATAGCATCGGACTGGATTTTATGAAAGCTTGATTTAAGGGAGACAACATTGGCATACAAATCAAGCCTAATTAGGATTTGGCAATTTTAGTTATATTATATTTAGTAGTTGAGTTTGTAAGGAATTTATTCTCTAGTTTATTTGGTGTTAAGAAATTGCGTTGGTTGAATCCCTTAAGGATTTAGATTAGTTTATACCTGTTTAAAGCTGCCTTAGTAGTTAATTATTTTAGTTGAGAAAATTTGCATTGAAAAGTTGATTAATAAAATCCTCCCAAATTCTGGCCACTTGTTTTCATTACTGCTGAATTCAATTGATCAAAGTTTTAAGGCTATCTTTGTTTAAACTTCTTTTCTTGCGGCTTTACACGGTTTAGCAATTTGGATTGCTTGTTGCTGTCCTTGTTCCTTTGTTCCCCAATCAGTTAGTTGTGGTTTGCTTTTCATTGGTTTTCATATTTGGCAATTTCCATTTGATTCGATTCCGTTTTACCCGACTTTATTTTGTTTGATAATATTTTGATTATCCATTCAGAGAATTAATAGTGTGTGCAGTTATTTTTTGGTTCTTGTCATAGTTAATTAAAAGTTTATTTTTTACTCCTATAAAATGTTATCAATTATGTATTTCACTGTGTAATTTTTTTATCTACAAACTGGGAGTGAATGGCGGGGTAATTCTCCTTTGGCATGGAGAAGTTTGCATGTGCATGGTTAATATTTACATTAGCTTTCTTGTCAAAGGAGGATCGCATTGTTATTCTTACACCACATTTTGCCTTCTAATTCGAACAAACATTAGCTCTCGAATTGTCGCATAATTCGCGAAACCCCTTTTATACAAACAATATCCGGACCTTCAATTTGGATATGGCAAATAAAGAAATGGCATATGCTGGAACAATTCTTAAAAGGTACATTCTTCGCCACATTCAAATATTATGGTCCCGATTCCCTCTACCACCAGCAATACCTTTGTGGAAGACTTTTTGAAATTTTTACTTTTTTCCTTTTTGTGATTTAGATGCTCTTTGACGAAGATTGAAGAATTGAATATCATGTCTCAACTTTTACTATGATTTATTATGTGTCTTCATTGCATAGGATGAGAGATTCTCTGGTTTAATGAAAGCAAGGTAGTTTTGTGGATGTATTTTCAATATTGAGCTGATAATTCGTCTGGTTGTCTTTCATTTGATGATTTTGCAAATGAAAGCGAGTATTATCATACATATCTGTCCGTACATTAGCTCAATGTCAACATGCATGCAGATGGACTCCAGAGTTACAGAAAAATGATATAGATATAAATTGTTGAAATTACATTAGAAATCCTTAAAACTTTTGCTAATTTTCTGTTTAGTTCGTCAAATTTTAGTGCTTCATTACTTTATGACCTTACTCCACTTTTTATCCCCTAACTTGTTCTTGATTCTGACAATACAGTACAAATTAGATGGTAATGCGTTTTCCCTATAACCTATTGATCATGGGTTCGAGTCATTAAAGGGTAGGTGGATTAAATTAAAAAAGAAAAAGAAAAAACTTATACTTGATTCTCACTTTACACCATATATATATTTTTTATATATATTGCACTCTCAACTCTCAAATTTATTGCATTTCGATTCAATTATTAATGCTGTTGCCAAAATAAACGAATGCTAAATAAGTGTATACCACACTTTTGTTTAGGGGCGTATTGCACCAATAAAAGTAGCCATAATTAATTCGACTTTGTATAACCCCCTAACTTATGATCAATTTTTTTTTCTGCACCCTCAATTCTAAATTTTGGACACATTAGGGCACCCTCAATTCTAAATTTTGGACACATTGCAACCCTAACTCTTAGATTCGTCTTACTTTGCTCCAATTTTAAACAGTGTTAAAAATCTGACGAATGTTTCACCTTCGGTGCGTGGTGTGTACAGTTGGAATATCCATTTAATTTTAGTAACAGTGTTAAAAATTAGATTAAAATGGATAAATTTTAAAGTTTAGGGTACAATATGTCCAAAAAAGTATAGGGTGCAATATGAGAATTAGGTACAAGTGAGGAGATGCAAAGTAGAATAAGCCCTTACTTTGCATATGGCTTCATCTTCTGCATTGAATGTAAAATATATGACATTAGTTGACTAAGAGATATGTCTTGAACTAATTAATAAGATTTATGAGTCATTTCACCCATTCTCTATTGGTTTTGATATGTAAGTACATGTTCTTTAATATTCTAATTAATCCAAATATGTTATTTATTTCAACTAAAATAAACTTATACGTGGTCTAGTTCTCCGAGTCAAAGTCTCTCAACTTAAAATTGATTTGGACATAATCTACTTTGCACCCCTCTATTTGTCATCATTTTTTACATTGCACCACAGACCTCTTTTTTTATTATTTTGCACCTTAATGTTTTCTTTTTTTGCCACTTCAGTCCCATTGTTAAAAATTCCATAAATTTGGTGACTTTTGTTAACGGTTGAACTAGAATGGCAAGAAAACAACACACATCAGGGTGCAATTTAGGAATTTGTGACAAGTCATGCATAATTTTCACAAATTTTTTTACTTTTTTTATTTTATTTATTTTGACCTCATCCACGTGAAATAATAAAATCAACATTGCAAGTATAAATTAAAAATATTTTACCTCATTCAAAAGAGTTAAGCAACACATGTAAGTTATATATTACAAGACTGAATCTCATTTTCAAGAAAATCATCTGCGTGCATAAATACCACACTAAATGCTCATTTTTTAAATATTTATAGGGAAAATGTAATTTTAGCTCTTAAACTTTGGGTCGTGGTCTATTTTAGTCCCAAAATTTTCAAATAAAACACATTTAGTCCTCAAACTTTTCAATTTTAACTAATTTAGGACAAATTTGAAATTTTGATCAATTAAAAACCGTAAAAGTCATGTGCACGTGACTGTTAAATTTCAAGGTCTAAATGTGAAAAAATGCAATTTTAGCCCTCAAAGTTGTCTTGGTCTATTTTGGTTTCCAAAATTCCAAACAAAATGCATTTAATTCTCAAACTTTTTAATTTCATCCAACTTGAGATAAGTTTGAAAATTATATCAATTATAGATGGAAAAGTCACATGCAGTGCATGTAACTGTTATATTTATCCTATGATATAACACTTTCCAATCGATCTCAACCCATTTAACCATATTTTTACTTTTTCCTCTAATTATCAATGCCTAACCATTTACCATTCTTGTCAATATTATAACACTTCCCATCATATGACTATATTAAATTAAAGATTACTTGAGTTATAACACCTCCTAACAAATTTCAATCCATTTAATATGGTGTTGAAAAAGTTATATCCAAACAAAGGATAATAATAACACAATAATGATTCACTAATAAATTAAAACAATAATTTAATTCAAGATTAATCTTTGAGATATAATAAAACAATAATAATTGATCTTTTACAGTATAATGGTCCTATTTATTCAGCTTTTAGAATGTTTGCTAAATTTAGTATAGTAAATGAAAATTCAATGTTTAGTTGTAAATATTGAAGCAGATTAAATAATTAATATATTAGTTCAAAGTTGTACTTCTTGTGTTCATAAGCAACCTCTTTTATAATATTTTTATATTAGCGATAGATTTTTTTGTCACTAATATTTTTTTTAAAAAAATTTAAAATATTAATAACTGACGAATTTTTCATCGCAATAGTTATTCTTAATAATGAAATTTTCAATGGCTAAATTTAGAGAAAAAAAAAAAAGACCATTACTAATTTAAGGTTTCCACAATGTGCTCAAAATCAAATTTAGTAATCAATTTGCCGATGAAAAAATCCGTAACTGAAATTCTGTCGATAAACTGTTGCTATATTTTATCAATTTTTGTCGCCAAATTTGTCGATAAATCGTTTACCGATGGATTTTTGCCAAAAATTCACTGCTAAATTTGTCGCTAAATAGGTTAAAATCAGTTAGAAAGTGTTTTAATATAGACAAGAATGGTAAATAGTTAGGCGTTGATAATCAGAGGGAAAAGTAAAAACATGGTTACATGAGTTGAAATCGATTGGGAAGTATTATATATTAGTTTAGATTGAAAAAGTCACGTGCATTTTCCGTCTATAATTGATAGAATTTTTAAATTTGTCCTAAATTGGTAGAAATTAAAAAATTTGAGTATTAAATGTGTTTTGTTTGAAAGTTTGAGGACTAAAATAGACCATGACCCAAACTTTGAAAACTAAAATTGTATTTTCTAACGTTTGAAACTAGAGAACATGTTTTTTCATTTATAATTGACATGGGAATTTTCAAATATGTCTTAAATTGGTAAAAATTGAAAATTTTTAAGACTAAATGTGTTTTGCATGAAATTTTGGGGAGCAAGTTAGATCATGACCCAAACTTTGATGGTTAAAATTACGTTTTTCCCTTGTTGTATATTTCCAACCATCAATTTAATTAACTAGAGCAAGTCTCATTTCCTTGATGGATTAAGGATACCTAAACTACTCCTTGTCCAATCCACTTCTTCTCCAAATTGGTCTTCTTCTTTTCTTTTTTTTTTAGTTTATTAATCTTCTTTTCACCCAAACTTGTTGTCATTTGTTATAATGCACCCCAAACTTTTTTACTACTTTGAATCCTGATATTTTTTTTCTTCTGTCATTTCAGTCCAAATGTTGACAGAAGCCACTACATTAACAAAATCTTTTAACGATTAGACTGACGTGGCAAGAAACGAAAAAATTAAGGTTCAAAGTGATTAAATAAAAACCAAGATGCAATGTAGAAAATGTTGATAAATTGAAGAGTTGCAAAGTGGATTATACCCAATTGATTTTAAGTAAGTCTCCAGAGTATTCGCGCCATGATATAAAGATTTTGGTTACCATTTGTTTCTATCAAGGTCAACTGGCCAAAATTGATTTGTTTGCATATGTTTATCAAGGAGGTAACAGGATTTTCTTGATAGTTAGAGGACTAAGTAATACATTTAAGAAAACTTTAGTGATTTTAATGCAACTTCCTAGTACGAATTTGTTCAAGATTACTAGTGAACATGGAACAGCCTATGTGTGGACCAAAGAGAAAATGCTATTGAATCCTAGGAATGTACTATTCCATATCAATTTTTTCCATTACAATTATTTCCTCTCGGTTGCCAATAACCATCAACTAGGTATAAAGTGAAAAGCTGCTGTAGATAAATTCTCTAACTTTGGAGCTCATTTGAGCTTCCAACTATATGTGTGCCTCTTTGGGAAGTAGAGGGTCAGCTGGAGATCACCCCTTCAATTTGTAGGTTAACAGCTAGATGTTACGTTAGGAGCTGAACGGGGATCAAATTAAAATTGCTTCCGCTTTAGGCTTAAGCCACAGAGAACATTTCAACAGTTTCGAAGTCAGCTGAAATTGTTTCGAAGGCATCAGCATCTAGTTACACCAGATAAGATATTCTGAGCATAATTTACTCGAAAGGGAAAAAATAAAAATAAAATTACTCAAAGGAAATCCTATTTCGTGTTGCACAATTTATAGTTCACCGCGATACGAAGTACAAGTACGAAAACAAAATACGATAATTTTTATAATTCTTAATATGTTAGAATAAATTTAATATCTCGCATTTTCCGGTTCGCAATACGGCGTATTATCTTACATAATTCTGATATATATATTCCATACTTCAAAAAATTACCAGAAGCATATTAATTAGGCGTACAACTAGTGATAAAAAATTTATTTACAAATTTTTTTTTAAAGCATGTGATAAAAGGTGTCTTTTTTGTTTCTAAGACTAGTCCATCTTTTTTAGGTAATTTTTTATGGTCCGCTTGAACAAAAGGTTCCATTTTGGCCCAAAAGAAAATATACCAGGCAGTATAAAACTAAAATCTGGGAGCAATTTATGACCCATTGGGACAATATTCATATCTTATCAAGGGGTTTATTTGCAAATACAAAACCTCATGAAACCCTAAAAACTCATAATTTTCTTGTCTAGCTTTTCTCCAGCTGTCCAAGACTCTCTCACAGACAATATGTGACACCTTCTCCAACAGTCATAGTGACATACAAACCATCGTTCATCTCCACAAAACAACACCAATCTCTCTTTTCTTGTGTTTGGATGATTAGATTTGATTTGAAAAAAGAATTTAAAATAATTTGAATTGGGTATATTTGAAATATATAAAATTTGCGTGAATTTTAAATTCACTCATTTTATTATAAAATAAAACTCTCTCAATTAATTTTAAATTTTTAACTAAATCAATTAACTTGTTTGAATAATTTATTATATATTAGAATTTAGGATGGTCAAATCAAATTCACCTAAATTCTTTCCTCCAAACGCAATGCTGGTAAGTGATTGTTCACTCTCTGGCAAAAACCACATTTGAAATCGAAGGTGACGAAGGATTTTTCATTTGAGTTTCGCCATTACCGGAATCTGCTTATTCTCCGACGTCAAAAACTTCCTCTGTAGAAACGCTGATATCCCTGTCCTAGCGCCATCTGATGGAGTTTCTTTCCTTGATTTATTGCTCCAACAAAACGCTGATATTACCGTTCCGGTACGCGGACGTACTGCATTTCGGAATGCGCGTATCAGAATGGAACTAGCAGGGAGTGAGGCCAATCTAGCTAATCTAGTAACACTGATCCTATTCTTTAGGCAAATGTAATCTAAATTTTATTTATTTTAAATAAAAAAAGTTATTTTTTATTTAAAATTAATATTTCAAACACTGTCGCTGTAAAAAAAAATTTTACATTACATGGTGTATAATGCATGTCACGTAAATATTATTTAAATTTTATTTAAAACAATTTTAAATAAAAAAAGTTATTTTTTATTTAAGAATTAATATTTCATACACTATCACTGTAAAAAAAATTTTACATTACATGGTGTGAATGAATGTCACGTAGATATTATTTAAATTTTAAATGTCATTTATACACATGTGAATTATAGAAAATTTATTATACCGAAAGTACATATATAAAATTAAGCTTTTATTTAAAAAGAAAAGAGAGATAAGGAAATCACCACTGACACAGAGAGCTTAAATCTAAGTATTACAGATCTGCATAGATATCGAAATTCCTAAACTATACGAAACAGTTAAGATCAAATATCTAGTCGATAGCCAGTTCCAAATTGCTCTTAGTTCTCTCAGTCCCTCCCATGAAGCAATATGAATCTCATCTCGTTAATAATAGAATGGGAGGAGCCAGAACCATAGACTCTGGATGCAAACTGTTAACAATGGATCTATGCTTCTTATTAAGCTTCATTTCATTTCAATACGGTTTCAGTTTCAGATTTTGTGGGGTAAAACAGGATGTAAGACTTGCAATATAAAATTTGCTTTATTTATCACCCACAATAACTGATAATATACGAAATTGATTAATATTTTATATTTGGTATAATTGAATAAAATTTTTAATCAATCAGTGAGAATAATTATTTACTAGGAAAATATATTATTTTGTAGTATTCTCAATTATGTAATTATGGTAATTTACTCCATGAAAATAAGTCCTAGAGATTTTTTATTCTACAAATAAGGATCCCTAACATAACCTATAAGCAAGCCTCTGATACTTCATTTATTCTACGGATTTTCGATTAGGCATAGGGTAGAAGACTTTTACACTAATATATTATTCGATTACAAAGTGAGAAACAGACATTTGTGATGCAAGCATCAGTAAATAATAGCTTATACGATTATGATTGGAGATAATTTCGTTTGCTTGATGCATGATTATGTGCATATTAATATTTACATGTGGTATCAGAGCCGACCTTGTGTAACCATATTATATAAGATATTACTTCATAATTTATCAGTATCCTAATAAAATATTAAATTGAAATAGCGCTACTAACTTGTATCTTAAGGCTATTTCTTCCAAAGTTTGTGATATTTGATATTTCAATTATTCTCTACAGCCTTGCACATCAATTTTGCTTTGTCAGTAGAAAAATAATGATTTGTTGTACTTTATTATTGATACTTATAAAGCGGTCTTACGCGTCCTTTCTTCAAAGCCATATTCACCAGTGCTGTTACCCGTGTTTTGCTCTGGACTACAAACATTACAGAACCTAATTGTTTTAGCATGAAATTTGTAAAATTTAATGATTGAATGCTTATTCTATTCACTCGTATGTTTTAATGGGACTTGTTATTTTGCAAATTAGTGTTGGTTCATGAGTGCAATCGTGGGCCTACAATTGCATTTGCACATGTATATATTTATTACTATATATATATGTCTGTTTCTTCCAGACTTAATATATATATATATATATAAATTATATATATATATAAAAAGGACAAAATAGTTTTATGCAACTACTAGCCAATCCACATATTATCAAATCTTGAATCTAGTTAAAAAATTTACTTTCGGATCATCGAACTTTGCATGTTATCTGTGAACAAGAGAATATAGCCATCTTTGCATTAATAGTCAGAGTATGCTTGTATTGGTGGATAATTCATACGTTCAAATGGACTCGTCGACTCTGACTTTGTGATTTTCATTCATAAGAATAAATATTAGAGTTATGTTTCAGTTCCAATTTTTGTATTGTTTGTGTATATGATTTCTCTACATTACTTAACCAAACATGGAAATATACACATTAATTTTGTCAACATTATGACTTATTGGCCACTTAAGAAAATAACTAGACATTAATGCTAGAATCTTTATATCATATGTTTAAGAATGGCCATGGCATTTTAAACTTTGGTGTTTAGATTTTAATCACATATTTATTAGTGATTAAATAAAATAACATCTAAATTAAGAGTGTAATTAGAAACCAATTGATTTATTAAGATTATCATCCGATCCTACAAGAAAGTGGTTATTTTAGTAAGATTAATTGTAATAAGATGGTAAATTACACTTTTTAGTAAGGGATTTTCCTAGACCCACAGGTACGCAGAATTTCCTCGTCTTTACAATTTTAATTTTCTAGTCTTATTATAATAAAAGTGAATTATATGTATGTTTGGCAACCTCTACCCACAAGAAGATTTTGAATTTACTGTTTGAGTTAATATTTGTTAATTCGATATCTACGTTTTGAGTTTCATACCACTGAAATTTTTAATATTGATTCATCTCATGTTCCAATATTAGCTAGTGAAAACTACACTGAATGGAAGGACAAAATCCTTCTGACTTTGGGGTGCATGGATTTGGATTTGGCACTTCGTGTGGATGAACCACCCATACCCATGGATTCAAGTGAGTCAAATGCAAAAGGGCATTTTTAGTGGTAGGAGCGATTTAATCACCTAAGTTTGATGCTCATTATGGGTAGTCCCATATTGGTCAAAGCAATAGGGATTCTATCCCTAATGGTGGCAAGGTCAAAGCTTACATGAAAGTCATTGAAGAATAATTCGTAAGTTCTGACAGAGTTTTGGCTAGAATGCATATGAAGAAATTTTCAAGCATAACACTTGACAAAAGTAGGAGTGTGCGCGTAAGCACATAACAAAATTGAGGGACATTATTGCAAAATTAAATTCCGTAAAGGTTGAGATTTTTGAGTTATTCTTTGTGTATTTCATTCTCAACTCTCGCCCTACAGAGTATACTTCATTTAAGATTTCTTACAGCACACATAAGAAAGAATGGTCAATTAATGAACTTCTGACCATGCGTGTTTTAGAGGAAGAGATGCTGAAACATGATACACTGGAAAGTGTTCATATTGTGACTCATGATAAAGGAAAAGCAAAGAAGGGCAAGAGTGTTCCTGTGAAGTAAGATGGCAATAAAGACAAATGTTGTTTCTACAAGAAAAAAGGGCACTGGATGCAGCGATAAGAAGATTGCCTCAAATTCAAAAAATAGCTTGAAAAGAAAGGTAATCTCATTTCTGTATGTTATGAATCTAATTTGACTAAAGTTTCTGATAATACTTGATCGATTGATTGTGATTCTACAATTCACATTGCTGAAACCATGCAAGGCTTTATGAACCTAAGAAAGCCGCTAGGAAATGAACAAAGCATCTATTCTAGGAACGGGATGTGTTCATCCATTGAAGGAGTGAGAACCTATAAGCTCATAATAAAAAATGATTTTCAAATGGATCTTTAAAACACTTTATGTTCATTCGTTCTATAGAAATTTAATTTCTCTTTCAAGATTATCTATTATTGGATATGATTCCAATACTCATCTTTCAAACCTTTTAAAAAATAATAAAGTTGTTGGTTCTGCCTATTTGAATCAATTATTATTAAACTTGAGCCAGACCCTTGAGTATAGTCTTTTGACCATGCATGGTAATCATGTTGGCACTAAACGTAGTATTCGTTGAGAACTTGTTTAAAACTTTGGCATAAGAGATTGGGACATATATCCATATAGAAAATTAAAAGATTAGTAAATGATGGAGTACTAGAGACTTTGGATTTTACTGATCTTGATTCTTGTGTGGACTGTATAAAGGACAAGTAGACTAACAAGACCAAAAACGGTTGCTTGAGATTATAAACACTAATATTTCTGGACCTTTTCCTACCCCTTGCATGAATGGTCAAAGATATTTTATCTCATTTATAGATGACTATTCGAGATTTATGTATCTTTATCTCTTTTTTGATAAATGTGAAGAACTTGATGCTTTTAACAATTTCAAACTAGAGGTTGAGAAATAAAAGAAAAGGAAAATCAAAATTATAAGATCCGATAGGATGGAGAATACTATGGAAGGTATACAGAAAAGTGACATGCACCTGGTCCATTTGCTAAGTTCCTTGAAGATGAAGGAGTTGTTGCCCAATACATAATGCCTTGCACACCACAACAAAATGGTGTAGTTGAAAGAAGTGAATCGAACCCTTATGGACATGGTTAGAAGCATGATTAGCAGCTCTAATTTGTCTATATCCTCACAAAATGAAGCCTTAAAAGCCACATTGTATAGGGTAACTCCAAGGCTATCCCCAAGACACCTTTTGAATTGTGGAATGTATGGAAACCAAGTTTAAGACAATTACACATGTAGAGTTGTCCAACTGATGTAAGGGCATATAACCCACACCTTAAGAAGTTGGACGAATGAATAGTTATAGTTTTTTCATAGGCTATGTAACTAACTCTAAAGGATTTAGATTTTATTGTCCTTCACAGACTCCAAAAGTTGTCTAGATTAGAAATGCTAAATTTCTTGAGGGTCATAAATTGAGTGGAAGTGATTTCGCTCAAAAGGTGGACTTTAAATAGGTAAGAGTGCACCTATAGCACCCTTAAATGTAGATAATCCAATTGCTGCTCAAAGTGTTATTCGAAAACATATTGAGGAGCAACTAGTTGAACAACTTCCACCTAAGGATAAATTACATCAAGAACAATACACAACTGTTAAACCCACTAATCAAGTTCTCTCTACAATAGTGGGAGTTAGGAGATCCTCAACAATAAAAAAGCCTGTAATTTCTAGTTATTATGAAGTATACCTCCAATAGTCTGACTATGATGTTGGACTCAAAGATGATCCTAATTCATTTTCACAAGCCATGAGTGGAGAAAATTTCACACTTTGGTATAATGTCATGAAAGAGGAAATGGAATCTATGGTCAAAAATGAAGTTTAGGATCTCGTTGAACTACTTAAAGAGGTCTCTATTGTGGGATGCAAATGGGTTTTTAAACCCAAAAGAGACTCTATGAAGAACATTGAACGATATAAAGCTAGACTTGTCGCCAAAGGTTTTACTCAAAAGGAAAGCATCGATTACCATGAAACCTTCTCTCCTATTTCAAAGAAGGATTCATTAAGAATAATCATGGCAATAGTGGCTTATTTTGATTTGGAGCTACATCAAAGGATGTGAATCAACAGCTTTCTTATTTGCAAGTTAAAGAAGTTCGTATGTGGACTAAAACAGGCCTCCCACCAATGGTGTATTATGTTCCATAATGTTGTCTCTTCATTTGGATTTTAGAGAACATTGTCGATCAATGCATATACCTTAAGATAAGCGGGAGTAAATACATATTTTTAGTCTTATTTGTAGATGATGTTCTCCTTGCAAGCAATGACATGAGCATGTTGCATGAGTCTAAGTAGTTTCTTACACAGAACTTTGAAATGAAGGATATGGGTATAGCTTCTTATGTTATTAGCATAGAGATTCACAGAGACATAGCCAAAAAATCCCTTGAACTATCTCAAAAGACCTATATTGAAAAGATTTTAGAAAGAATAGGAATGAAAAACTACTCTTCAATTGCAGCTCCAATTGTCAAAAGGGAGAAATTCAGTATCAATCAATGCCCTAAAAATGCGTTGCAACAAGCAGAGATGAATGACATTTTGTATGCTTCGCTTGTTGAAAGCCTGTATTTTTGCAAAATTAATTTAGCACTAGTTTGTACTAGACCCGGTATTGTATTTGCGGTTGGAATGCTTGATAGATATCAAAATAATCCTGGCATGGATCACTAAAAAATTGCAAAAAGTTTTAAGATATCTATAAGGAATCAAGGATTACAAGCTTACATATAGACAGTATGACTATTTAGAGTTGGATATTCCGATTCGAATTTTGTTGGATGGCATGGATTTAAGTAAGTCTACATCGGGATATGTTTTCCTTCTTGCTAGAGGAGCTGCATCTTAGAGAAACATAAAGAAAAAAATTATTGCATCAACCACGTGGAAGTAGAATTCATTGCATGCTATGAAACTATGTCACAAGCTTTATGGTTGAAGAAATTCATATCTAGCTTGAGAGTTGTTGAATCTGTAAGTAGGCCATTGAAGATTTTCTGTGATAATTCTATTGTTGAGTTCTTTTCTAAAAACAACAAAAGTGGAAGTTGAAGCAAACATATGGACATAAAAATTTAAATGCTTAGAGATCATGAATTGTATAGTTAAGAAGCAAAAGGTGATCATTGAGCATGTTAATACGGAATTGATGGTTGCTAATCCTATTACTAAAGGTTTGCTAGCTAAATTGTTTCAGAATCACGCCACTCATATGGGACTCAGTAGCTCATTCTAGATTATTGCTATTTTCTCTTCACTATTTATTGTTGCCTAGACATTTATGACTAATTATACATGATTTTGCACATTAATTTCATATATGTATGCAATAGTGATCTATTTTGATCCATAAAGTTGGACCCTAAGTATATTACAAAAATGCTTTCACAAAGTATTTGCAATACTCGATTAGAAACTATGGTACACTATAATACATGGAAGGAAGTGTTTGCTTTAAGAATATAACTTCCATGATTCTTGTACTAATTTTTCTAGTTAAGTAACATTTACATAGTCATTGAATTAGTGGAGTGACAATAAAGACTTATGGCCATTCCTTGTCACTCACGATATTGTCTGACTAATCATGTGGGTCAAGTGGAAGAAGAATGTAAAACTTGCAATGCAAGACTTGACTTATTTGTGACTCACACGATAATTAATAATTTATCTAATTGATTGATATCCCACATTCGGTATGATTGAATAAAATCTTTAATCAGTCAGTCAAAGTAATTATGTATATAGAAATATATTATTTTGTAATACTCCCAATTCTGTAACTATGGTAATTTCTTCGATGGAAGGAAGCCCTAGGGATTTCTTGTTCTCTAAGTAAAAGTCCCTAGCCTAACCTGTAAATAAGTTGTGGTGCTCCATTTATTCTACGAATTTTCGATTAGGCATAGGTTAGAAAACTTTTACACTAATATATTGTTCAATTGCAAAATAAGACATACATTTGTGAGGCAAGCATCCATGAATAATAGCTTATACGATTATGGCCAGAGGTAATTTCGCTTTATGTTCTCGCTACTTGATGCATGATTATGTGCATATTAATATTTATAAAGGATACATTCAAAAAACTAGCAAAAAAATCAATATTTATCTAGACCTTAAAGGGCTAATTCCACTTTTGGTCATCTAACTCGTACCTAATCTTACTTTGAAAATATTGCACCCTGAACTCTCAAATTTATCTATTTCAGTCTAATTTTTAGCACCGTTACTGAAGTTAACAGACAATCGTGCACACCACACACCTAAAGTGGAATATTCGTTAAATTTTTTAACACTATTAAAATTAGGGGTGAAATAAGTCCAAAATTTAGAGTTATGGGTGTAAAATGAGAATTGATTATAAGTTAGGGGGTGCAAATTAGAACTAGTCATGACTACTTACATTGGGGTAATACACCCCTAAAAAAGTGTATGGTATACACTTACTTAATAACCATTAATTTTGGTAACGGTATTAAAAATTAAACTAAAATGTGATAAATCTGCAAGATTGGTTTGCAATATGTCATGCAAACTGAGAATTGGATACAAATTAAGTGTTGTAAAGTGGAGTAAGACATATTTATAACATCACGGTTACAAAGCAATTTCATACTAAACTAATTGCCAAATTCAAACAAATAAAAAAATTTTGGGGTATAAAAGGAGAGGAAGGTAATATTGAGATGGAAGTATAGGTACATAACTCTTGAAGATAAATGACCACAATAAGAATTAGCATATATAGTTGATAACTTTAATAAACTAGAGTTATTTCACTTCTAAATCATAGACATTTTGTAAGTTTAAATTTCAAATTTTGGTGTTTATTTAAGTATTTTATTTATTTTTTACATTATGTGTTTGCATTTTATTCTTAGTGAATATAATGAGTTTTTATTGAATTTTAGTCAATTTAGTTACTAGTTAGTTTACTATTATGTAGGTTAATAGTTCAAAGCTAGAAGTCAAAATAGCAAAGTTTGAGGGCTAAAAAGAGATTAGAGAAGAATTGAACACCTTTACTGAAATAGTGTTGATGTCACGACATCGAGGCAGAATTTGGGTTATGTAACTTCAGTTTGATGTCACAATATCGAGGTGTACCCAAAATAAGGCAGATGTACTTAAGGCATTTTTGTAAATTTTGGCTACCAAATTTTAATTATTAACTAGTACAACACTCTAACTATATATAAACTTTTAGTAGGTGTTAGTGCACACACTAGAGTAGAGTAGTTAGTAGATTTTCACATAGTTAGTAGTGCAGTTAGTGTAGTCTAAACTTCAAACCATTTTAGTTTGATATTAGTTCTTTCAATTTCCTTTAAATCTTGTCATTAATTCCTTATTAGTTTTAATTTTGATTAGATAATTTTATAGGGTAAATCATTAGCTTTCATTAGATATAATTTTTACTAGCTTTCTAATTGAATTTCTCTAAATCTTGTTACTTCTATTTCAACTTTTCTTAGGGTTCTTGATAATTTAGTGATTTCTAGTTAAAAATCTTCATTTCTTTGTTTTAATTCCTAATAATTTTTTTGGGATTCCTTTTGTTAATCCAAAAATATCTAGTTTTAATCTTATTTCTTTTGCAAATTTCAAAAGTTCAATTATTAAAGTAAAAAAATGGATTTCACTTTGCTTTCATGCTTTCTTATTGTTTTCTTTGGTTTATTTAGGATTAATTTCCATTCTATTCTAAACTAGTTTATTTAGTCTTGTTAATTTAGAAGCAGTTTTACTTTCTTTCATTTACTTGCTTCCATTAGATTAGAATAGTTAACCTTAAACTAATAGTTCAATTGTTTCCTTCACTTGCTTTAGTAGATAATTTAGTTTTTAATTTTGAATTACTTGCTTTTTGAATTCATGGCTTTGATTAGGTTTAGTCTTTGCTCACTTTTTGGCTTGCCTAGCTATGCAATGACCATTAAATCCCAGTAATTGCCAACCAAGCAATCCTCATGGGAACGATATGCGTTTACCGCTATCTAGTACCCTCCCCATATTATTATGGGAGTGCAGATAGAATTTAGTGTATAAGTGAGGTTTTATTACTTGTTGAGAATTTAATTGATTTTACTCTACCCTAGCAAACCTTAGTTGATTTTCTAGATTTATAGTAAGCAAAAAAAAAAAAAAAATCACAAAGATACAAGATGTTACTTTACGATATATATATATATGGCATATGAAAATAATATATTTACTTATTGTAAATTATAATTTTTTCCTATTGTCTTATCAATTTATTTGTTATTTGTTACCATGCATGAAGAAATGTTGGGAAGAAATAAAGAAGTGAGAAGTGGGTGGGGAGTTTCAGAGAGATGAAAAGTACATATATTATCCTCTCTCTCTCTCTCTTTTCTGTCTTAACTTTTCTCTCTTTTTCTGTCTTAACTTTTCTCTCTTTCTTTGTGTTAAACTATCATTAGTCAAATCACCTGACAGTCCTTCAACTTTTTTATAACTAAAATGGCCTTTCATCTTAAAATTTAGTCGATTTAATTCCTCAACTAAATATCTATATAAATTCGGTTCCTATTTAGTTGTGCCACCCAAAACATAAAGTTTTCCTAACTTCTTGACCCACAATCACACTAGTGACAACTCTTGGTCACCACCAGGCCAATGTTTTGAAAACCAGACTGGATCAGCCAGTTTGACTGGTCAGACTGCGAACCGAAAGAACCACCGGTCCGGTCCAGTTATATATATGGGTGGAACAAAAAACCGCAACAAACCGGATTGAATCGTGAAAACCGGTTCAACCGAAGCTTTCTAGTTTTTTACTTAAAAAAATAAAAAGGTCCTCCTAGCTCTTGCATGTGAATAGCACCAGCACCAGCACACAATGTTTTTTTTTACCCTTTTGAAGATATCTAGATTCTTCTCATCTCAAATCCCTCATCTTCTTCTTGGTTTTTTTTTTCCACTCTTGTTTTTAGTAAGAGAAGAAAAGCAATTGCCTCTACCTAGTGCTTTGGCTCCTCCTCTTTTCTTCTTCTCAACTCCTTACTTCCTTCACCATCTCTTCCACTCCACCTTTCCATCTAGATAATTGGTAAGTTATATTATTTCTTTTACATTAATTTTTTTCCTATTTTCATGCATTTATTTTGTTATTTTTCTATTATTTTTCTCTTGTCCATTTTTCCTATATTTATGTTGTTATTTCTCTTATGTTATTTATTGTTGTATTTTTCATGCATTTATTTTTATTATTTCTTTTCAGTTATTTTTTCTATTTTTCATGCATTTTTTTTATTTCTTTTCAATTATTTTTCTTATTTATTTTCATGCATTTATTTTGTATTTTATTTTTAGTTTTTTTGTCTACTTTTCCTCTATTTAGTTTTATTATTTATTTTCTGTTATTTTTTGTCTATCCTTTCTGCTTTTATTTTTCTTATTTCTTTTCCATTATTTTTTTCTCGATTTTCCTGCATGTATTTGTTATTTATTTTCTGTTATTTGCTTGTCTATTTTTCCTGTATTTATTTTCTTATTTTCTGTTATTTTTCTCTATTTTTGCTTCATTTATTTTTATTATTTATTTTCCATTATTTTTTGCATTTATTTTTTAATTTCTGTTTCTGTTATTTTTTATCGATTTTTCCTTCATTTATTTTTATTGTTTCTTTTATGTAGACATATTTTTTAGTCTAGTTTTCCAATATGGGTTTTTCACTCATAACAATACTACTTAAATAAAAATAATTTTGTAGACAAAAAAATTCAATTAATTAACTTTGTTATCTACTTTGTAAAATTTTTAGGATAATAGGTGCTACTGGTAGTGACTCGCATTCTTCACATTTCGGAGCATCTAGCAATGCGTAATCCACAAGTTTAAGTCAAAGTCATAGACAAAAAATGGTTATAACTTGGAAATACATCAGTGAAGCCATCAATGAAAAAAGGAAGAAAAGTCTTGATTTGTGGATTTTGTAAAAATCAATTTGCTAGTGGTGGTATCCATTGTCTGAAGCTACACTTAGCAGGAGAAAGGGATAGTGTTGCTCCATGCACAAAGGTTGCTCCAGAAGTAAGGCATGCAATTTTAGGATCTTGGAAAGAGAATGCACAAAAACCTAAAGAAAAGATAGGAGATTTTGGGGAAGAAAATCCATATGGTTGCTCTGTGAATGATTTTGATTGCGGTGATGATATTCAAGAAATTCATCCTCCTCAACCCAAAGGAGTTTCAATCAATATGGTAGGAGCATCAGCGAGTAAAGGATAGAGAAAAGCCACGATAGGTATGAATGCTTATTTTAAAGATGGATGTGATACTTCGCAACCCACTATTAAGGCTTGTTTGCAAAGTAAAGAAAAATTGCATAACACTGACATGGTTATTGCTCTTTGGTTTTATGATGCTTGCATTCTTATAAATGCTGTTAATTCTCCATTTTATCAAAGAGCTATTGATCATATAGCATCTATGGGACATGGCTATAAAGGTACATCTTATCATGCTTTACGAGTCCCTTTGTTACGAGATGCTAAAAAAGAAGTGCAATTAGTAATTGATTCCCTTCATAGTAATGGGACTGAATTTGGTTGTACTATAATGGGTGATAGGTGGAAAGATAGTAGGCAAAGGTCATTGGTAAATTTCTTAGTTTATTGTCCCAATGATATATCTTTCATTAAATTTAACGTAGATGCATCAGATACTGAATGAAATGCTGAAAATTTGTGCAATCTATTTATTGAAATTGTTGAAATTATTGGGCCAAAGAATGTGGTGCATATGGTTACTAATAATGCTAGTAACTATAAGGCTGCCGGATTAAAAATTAGTAAAGATCTCGTACTATTTATTGGTCACCCTGTGCTGCTCATTGTATCAACTTGATTTTGAAAGATACTGGTGAATTATGATGTAAAAGCTCTTGTAGATCTTGCTTCAACGGTGACTATATTTATGCATAATCATAAATTCACTTTGAATTGGTTGAGGAAAAGCAAAGGATGGAAGGAGATTATTCATCTTGGGGAAACTAGATTTGCTACAACTTTTATAGAAGTAAAAAGTTTGTATGATTGGAAAGAAAATTTGCAAGCTTTAGTCACTAGTGGAGATTACAAAAAAAATTTAAAAATGGTTAAAGGGAAAGAGGCCTAGCAAATAGTTTTGGAATAATTGTTTGATTCTGATTCTTGTGTTAGGATCATGGGAGATCTTATTCGATTGTTGCATGTATGTGATGCTAATGAAAAGCCTTCAATGGGTTATATTTATAATGGTATGCAAAGAGCAATTGAAGGTATTAAAAAAATTTAAATACAAAGACAGATTATGCAAGCCATATATTGATATTATCCATTTCTAAAGGGATAAAATGTTGCACAAAAATCTTCATAGTGCATCTTATTTCTTGAATCCCACTTTTCAATATGACCCTACATATGTTGGAATTAAAGAAGTCATAAATGGTTTATTGGATTATATTGAAACATAATGTGGACTGGTGTGATCATGAAAAAATTACACATGAGATTGCAATGTTTCGAGAGCGGGAAGATAGTTTTGGACGGAGGCTTGCCCTTAATACTAGCAAGACAGATTGACCAAGTAGTAATTTTTTTTTATCATTTAAAATTTATGAAAATACTAAGTTTTAATTTTTGAGAGTATATATTTAATTTTCAATATGATATGTTTGTGACTAGAAAATTGGTGGAAGTTATTTGGTTGTGTTACTCCAAATTTACAAAGACTGGCAATTAGAATTTTGAGTCAAACTTCATCTTCTTTCGGCTTTGAATGCATTCACACGAAAAAAAGAATAGATTGGAGGATCAGAGACTTAATGATCTTGTGCATGTGCATTCAATTTGCGTTGCAATACAGGTAACATTTTTGTTGTTTACATTTTTTTCTTTGTTTAAATAAATTAGTAGATTAATAAGTTATGTATATTTATTATTTTGTAGGACCAATCGAAAGAGATCTTATAATCCTGTTGATTATGAGTCGATTGATAAAACAGAATTTTGGGTAGTGGAAGAAGTACCAGTCGGGGAGCTTGATTATAATTGATTGGAGGCTGAGCTTGAAGAACTACCTGTGGATGATGATGTTGAATGTTCCAATTTTCAACAAGTTGAAGGTTGGTTTGAAATAATTTTTTTTGAATTTTTCTCAGTTTTAATTGTAAATTATACTATTATACAATTATACTGTTTTTTATTATTATTATATTTGTTTTTTATTAATATATATTATTTTGTTTTTATTTTTAGATGATGATAACGATGATAAAATTGAGGAAGATGTGGCTTTGGAATCAATTCAACGTAGGGGTATTGATCTTATTGATGAAGATGATGAATGGCCAAACTGAGATAGTCATGAAGTGAAGTTATGAGATGATTGTATTTTGTTTTTAATCTTCGTTTGATGTTGATTATGTTAATTAAGAAAATGGCAATTCAATTGTAATGTTATTTGATGTACTTGTTTCTTTGTTGTATTTGTTTCTTTGTTTGGGAATGTAGACAATATTATGTAGATATTGTTGCTAATTTTTTGAACTTTGCAAATGATGTTGGACAGGTTAATGTTGAACTTAGAGATGATATTGGTACTTGGTAGAGTATTTTCAACTTGAAGATAATGTGGTATTCTATTTCATTGAAGTGTATTTTAATTTTTAAGTCACTTTAAATTATATCACACTGTATATGATATATATATATATATATATATATATAAAGGCAACTACCTGAACCGGCCGGTTGAACCGGTCGAACCGGGAGTCAGACAGGCCACGGTTCAATGACCGGTCTAGTTTTCAAAACATTGCACCTGGCCACCACATCTCTTATATATGTCGTTCCTCTTGTATTTGGAATCAAGTGGAAATTTTGGTAAAGAAAATAGATTTTAGTTATAGTGGATAAAGTTAGAGTTTATTTTTCTTGGGAACTTTAGTAATGGTTATGAAACATAAGATGTGTTAAATAGTTTAAGATATTGTTAATATATGCTATTTCACTTAATTTACTTGGTGCTCAAAAAAGCAGACTAGATGTGCATATAAATAGGCTAATTGTCGTGACCCCTTTAATTTTCACTGTGTTATTTTTCTTCATCATATTCATATTGGGATCATTGTTTTTTATATCAGCACATTCCTTATCCTTTGACAATTATGTGGAGGTATCAAGGAGACAAAATTTTTTGGACATTATCAGCTATGCCTTCTAGATAAGGATAGGTTATATTAGTGATATTTCATAGAGAAAAGTATATTTAGCACTCGATTAAGATGCTATTGATAATAATAGTACAACCATGGTTAGCAACTAAATATTTTGGATTTGTGACTTTATTTTGGATTTTGTCGTAAATATTCCTAATTTAATTAAATTAGGCGTATATGTAATGTGACTTTATTATAGTTGGGAGATTTCTACTACATTGTATGATTTATTATCATTCAAACATAGATTTATACTTGTAACTGCATTGGAAAGAATTGGTCCGTGGAATTAGATAGTGACAATTGATAAAAAAGTCACAAGCAGTGACAACAAAAGAATATTGTAACTATGTACATCTACTCTTTGTGACAAGAACTTGTCACTAACAAGAAAGCAGCAAATAAACTTTGTGACAAGTTGTCACCAATAAGTTAATTGGGTGCGATGATGCGCTAATGGTAGGGTAGGAACTCAATAAGTGACAAGAAAAGTTATCACAACTGACTAGTTGTTTACTGTGACAAGAAACTTTCACTAAAGATTTAGTTTAGTGACAACCTGAGTACCTATTATAATGCAATAGTAAATGAAAAAGTAACAAAAACTCTTATCACAAATTCATAAAAGCAAAGGAGTTGTGACGACTTGAAGTTGTCATAGTTGGATAGGCTTTTGTAACAACTATTTAAGGTTGTCATATGGGGTCATTTATGAAATTTTGTGATGACAGTAAAATCATCACTGTTATTTGTTTATGACAACTTTTCATCATTCAGTGACAAGTTTTATATGTCATTGAAAGCCCATTTTCTTGTAGTGCGAAAAACACAAAAAAAAAAACTAGTGTTTTGGGCGATATAGTTAAATGATGATTAAATTGGTTACAAATTTTTAGTTGATAGACTAGATTGGTTAAAGTTGAAGTTGAGGCACTATTTTGACTTTAATGAAAAATTAGAGGACTGTTTAACTAATTTATCCAACTGTCATCTCTCAAACATATAATATAATGAAAACATAATTTTTACTCTTTCTCTTTCTTATTTTCGCAAGTAGTTTTCCTTAACTTATATCATTGCCCCCTATTATTTATTAGTTGATTGGTGCATAAACTAGAATATCTAGGGAAATATATAGTATATCAAGATTAATTTTTAGAATTTGAGGCGGTCAATTGCACCACCCTCTACCCATGTAGCTAAGCCTTTGATGGACAATAATAATAAGAGTTGAGATCTTGGATGAATGCAACATTGTTTTCTTACTCTCCAGTTGGGAATTTGTAATACATAGTTATTACAAGTGCAAGTTTCCCAATCTTTCTAATAAAGGAGTTTTGTCGAAATTTTAAAACATAGTGACTCCTTTTCATCACTCAATTACTGAGAAAGTTCTAAGTGGGCAGATGTAGGTAGGGGTGATTAAGGGTAGTCGCCCCCTTAAGATTTTAGAATTTTCAATTTTTACCTATAGAAATTTTAAAATTTTTATTTATACCCTTATAAATTTTATTTTTCTAATATGCCCGTAAATTTTGGAAGAAATGTAAATTAACCTATATAAATAAAGACTAATTAAATCTCGCCTCCCAAGTCCCAAATCCTGCGTTCGCCCTAGGTTCTAAGTCTTATTGTCCTATCTATAATCTGCACACTGAATAAAAGTTAAGAATAATTTCATTTGCACCTCTCAACTCATAAGTAATTCTCATTTTCTATCTCCAATTTTAGTTTTGGACATTTGGCATCCCAACTCTCAAATTTGTCTCACTTTAGTCTAATTCATAACATCGTTGCTAAACTTAAAAGAATCATTTCTCGTACACCCAAAATATTATGGCAACACTATTTTACTTCTGGTTGAATCTGTTGTACATATGAAAAAGTCCATTGATTTTGGTAACAATATTAAAAAAATAGACTGAATTGAGATGGGTTTGAGAGTTTGGGGTGTGTTTGATAATGAAGTGTAGTACAAATGATAACACTTCAGTTTTCACTCTAGAGGTAGAGATTCACTGTAGTCCATCCTCTCTGATTGAAGAGAGAGAGAGAGTTGGGGGTGTGAAATGTCCAAACTTGTAATAATGGGTGCAAAGTAGAATTTAGGTAGAAGTCAAATGGTACAAAATAGAATTGGTCCTAAAAATTCTACAAACCCCACCATGATAATCTATCCTTGGTGATAAATCTCCCCTACCCATAAACCACGAAATGAAAGGAGAAAAAAAAACGAAGGCCAGTCTCAACTAATTTATACCATACAAAAATGATAAAAATATCATGTATATAAATGGAGAAAACAACTTAACTTAATTGGTGTGAAAATTTTTAATACTAAACTTTACAAGTCAAAAAATATAACGAAATTCCATCTTTGACTCTTCTACATTTCTTTTTTTGTAATTTTGGAAGTGAACTTGACTTGCGTGATTAGGTCTCTCACATTACTAGCCATGGCAGCTGGTCTAGTCAACCCTTTTGACCACGCAGCCCAGTCTACCAATTAACTAACCGCTAGTTATTGTAACGTATAGCGCTGGTCCAAGCCCTTAACAGCCTATAGAGTTGGGTTTGGGCCTAATTTGCTAGTCAGACTGGGCATACTAATCAGTTAATGATACGACCAATCAATAGTCTAGACCGCAAAGTAGACCATAAGCCAGGACTGTGGGCCGGATTGGCAGGCCGACTGTTGTCATCAGAAATTTTTTTTTTATTTTCAAGCCATTGAATTAAATTTTTCACCCCGAACGGTTATAAAACAACTAGTTTTGGGGGGCAATATAGGAACAAAACTCTTATAAATACCACACAATTTTCATTACAAATCACACAAAAATTCTCTACTTTCTCTTTTCTCTTCTTCCTACATACATTATCTAACTTTCAAGTGCTATTTAAATTAAGATTATACTATTTATAAATAGTATCTATCTACTATTTATAAATTTATATTTACTTCAAATATTAAGTGGATTCTAGTGGAGCACAATTGAAAATTTGGAAATTTATCCAAAATTCAAGTGTTGAAGTTCTCAAGTAGAGTTCAAGTACTCGAGTGTATAAATTAAAATTCAACATTTCAATTTTCAAATTGATTTTTTCATACTATTTAATTTACTAAATGTCTTTCTTTACTTTAATTATTTTCCCAATTATTTGTTTTTAGTATTCTTTTGTTTGGAATTTTAGTAGTTTACATTACTAGTTTGCATTATGGTGCTTTAGTTTCTTTAGTTATGAACTTTTTAATTTAGTATAAAATGGAAGATTGAAGCTCACAAGCACTCCACCCACCACAAAGTCATCATATAATTGTTGATTTAGTTGGTGTAGATTACCAAAGCGCTAAAATGGATACCAATAAACAACCTACTACTAAAATAGATAAAGTTTCATTTGGGAATTTTTGAAAAAAATGAAATAAATGACATAGCTAATTGTGAATTATGCAATCCACCGGTCTCATTTAAGCACAAAAATTGTCAAACTAGAACACTTAATAGACACATAAATATGAAAGATAGTGATATTCACTACGAGGACAATAAAAAAGGTTCAAACTCAAATTCACACCATACAAGTTATAGTAGTGGGTAGTAGTTTAAATATGAAAAAGATAGAGAGGAAATGGATAAATGGATCATTAAAGATGAATTGCCTTTGGTTATGAGTGAAAGTTCTAATCTCGAATAATACATGTATAATACCGTGAACCTACAAAGGTTGGAATTTTGAAAGCATTTGAGCATACTACCGAAATTTTATCCACTACTTATAAATTTTTTTCTAATGTTGTTTTATCTCAACTAAATTTTTTCTAATGTTGTTTTATCTCAACTAACTGTTATTAAAATTGTTTCTTCAATCATAAAACTGATTTGTATTTTGAGGATATGATTGTCGCAATGAAAAAAAAAATTGACAAGTATTTTGAAAAATATTCCATTGTTGTACTGTTTGGCTAGTGTTATAGATCCTTGTAATAAAATTTCTAAGTTTAAAGATTTCTTAGATTTTTTTAATTATCATAGTATGAACTATTATAGGATAGACAAGATAGCCTCGTTGAATTAACTGAAAAAACTTTTCATGAATTACATTTTATTTACAAGGAAAACTCCCCTACACAACAAAGTGAATCTTCTAGTTCTTTGACATCATAATCAAAATTCATATTATGTTAGCACACATTTTAATCCTCATCCACTTTTAGCCGCAAAAAGACCAAGAACCTATGATAGCGATGTCAATTAAATGAAGTTGTTTGTGACTTAAATAAGCCACCACTAGACGAAAGTGAATGCGTACAAGATTTTGATATTGTTCTTTGGTAGAGAAATAAAAGACGTGATTATCCTACTTTAATCTCAAATTGCTTGTGATTTGCTACCATGCCAGTTTCAACATCTACATCCGAAAGTACCTTTAGCCTAGGTGGTCGAGTTTTACATTGAAGGAGGGCTATAATGACACCTGCCACTTTGAGATGGTGATTTGTTTAAAAGATTAGTTAGACTCCGAAGAAAGAAAACAAGGGTTAATGACATAATAAACAACTGTTGGACGACGATGAAGCTAATAATTCTCCAAATTGATGTATAGATAGAATTTTAATGTTTACTAATTTTTTGAGGTAAGGTTCTATATCCCTCCTCCTTATGTATGTCATAAATAGTTTATATATTTTTTTAATTTCTTCTATTAGTTAACTTGTAATTGTTTGGAGGTAAGGTTCAATGTCCTGCTCCTTGTACTTTTTTACCAATATTAATATATATGGTAGGGGTCTATGCCAAACCCCTCACCATCTCAAGATGATTTTTTTCTAATTATATACTTTTACTCTATGATTAATAAATAATAAGTTATAATTATAAGTATTGACTTATACTAACAAGTAATCACTCGGTTTAAAAGTACTAATTTAGAATAATGATGTAGTAACAACGAATATCTTGAACTACCAAGTTTTAACTTCATGAATTACTAATCATTGAAAAAGTAAATAATTTTGAAATAAATACTATATTTGGTCTATTATTTTTGAAATAGGGAGATTCTATAGATCGTCCTTTTAGTATATGATACCCATAGTTTAAAATTAACTATAAGATATGAAACCAATTCCTAATCGTCAGATTATATTAAGTTGAAATAATTTAATATGTAGCCTTTCACATACAAACTCTTCCCTATTAACTTGAAACCAATTGGAAATAGGAAGAACATCATAATCAAAGTGAAAAGTGATGGTGTGGAAGTGTTGTCGGGAAACAAGACTCTAGGGAAATTTATCTCTAAGAGTTACTCTCAAAATTTATTTATTTTTTTAAATTTTCTTTTTCAAAACTCTAAACTTTAAAATTAGATATATCCTTGTATATTTGACAAAAATAATTAGGATGTCAAAAAAGGTATATAAAATTGTTTATAATTATTTCAAGTAGTACAATATTTACATCCGGAAAGTAGATTTATTTGCCATACATAGTACTATTTTTTTGCCATAGTACTATCTTGTTATATGTTATAATTTGGTATATGTCACAATTAATAACGTGTGATATTTTTTCAATTCATGGTTTTTTATATAATTGTAAAATATACTTTTGATTTTTTCATTTTCTATTTCCTTTTTTAGTTTGGGATTCAATTGCATATTAATGTAACTATTTTATTAAAAATTAGATTATTTATTAGATATTTCTATAAAATTACTCTTTCAATACAGAATTTCGTGCACACATGCCTAAAATTGATATTACTGCGAGTTGATTTTTATTATTTTATCTAAATATTGAACATACATTACCTACTTTTTGGTACCTAAATTATCTTTTTTCATTTATTAAAGTAACACTAGGGTTATAGTTTTTCTATATTTGATTCTTCTATTAACCAAACAACACCTAGTAAGTTTTTCAAAAATTGATAGTACTTTTTTTGGCCAAAAACGATAACATGCTCCTTTTTATTTCTATAACAGTATCCACATACAAAAAGAGCAATTGCTCAAGTTTCATCCTGTACAAGCTACAGGGGATAGAACATCTTCCACTTTGTCCAACCTTTTAGTAAAATTGCTTCTAAATCTAGCTAATTGTCTAGCTCCCATATTTAATTTTTTTCGAATTAAGACAAAAGAGATCCTAACAAACAGATTACACATCTCAATAATGTCTTCCAACACAGTACCCATTAGAGCATCTCTTGACTCTATTTTTTGGATGATCATTTTATTGCTGGAACTTAGTACAATATCATCTCATCTTCTTCTTTGGCTTAGAATAGAGCAACTCTTATAACTTCTACCTCTATCAAAT
The DNA here is from genome assembly GCA_025175665.1 of Cinchona pubescens. Taxonomy (NCBI): domain Eukaryota; kingdom Viridiplantae; phylum Streptophyta; class Magnoliopsida; order Gentianales; family Rubiaceae; genus Cinchona; species Cinchona pubescens. The sequence goes on along the minus strand of JANKKI010000049.1, from coordinate 1,675,868 downwards.
TTCGACCCTTTCCCTGGTCCGAACTTATAGCCCATGTGCTGCTAAGATTCCCATTGGAATCCTTAGCCACAATACTTATACCAACTCTAGTATTGCCAATTGACTTAGCTGTGCTGATAGAAATTCTAACCTTTTGGGGAGAGTATTGAGTGTTTAGCTGATGTAATGGTAAATTTGTTTCATATTCTCTTTAGTGATACTTTGAATTCAAGCCATTCAATCAATAGCTTTGCCAATAACTATTTATGGTGGAGTTTCATCTTGATTGAATATAGTTAATGGAGTTCCTGCTTTTCCATATTTGTCATAGGATATAAGTTGTAACAATTGCACCATCATTGTCCTGTCTAACAGTAATAGCCTCTTGCACTAATTCCCACCATCTCCAAAGATCACCTTCTGCCTCTCTCAATCCATTCAACTTGATAGGAACCAATCTCTAGATTGCTTGAGCTCTTTTGCATTTGAAGAATAAATGCTCAATTGGTTCAGCATGCTCCCCAAAAGCATTGCACATTGGATTACCTTTGCCTACTCTGTGGTGGATAAGATCATTGACAGGAAGGATTTTGTTAAGACCTTTCCATAGGAAATGCTTAATCTTTGGCTTCACCTCTAGTCCCCAAATGAAATTCCATAAACCCTTCTGATGATAATATCTACAAGTTTCCCCTATTCCTCTTATCTCTTTCTTTTATAGTTACTCCATTCTCTTTACAACTTTGTATCCTGATTGGACTGTGTATCAACCTGAGGGAGAGTTGTTCCAGTACCATCTGTCTGTCTCTGTCTTCTAGTTAGGCTTATAGGAACCCTGAGGACATTAGAGATATCTTCAAGTTGAAAGTTTGTTAAAGCAGCTCTCTATTCCATTCCACTCCTCTGATAAGCTGATCCACCTTAATTACGTTTGTCCGAGCAGGTTTCCTTGTTGTTACTTTCCCTTCTACAGTACTTGTAAGCCGACTATCCTCCCAGATTTGAATTGTTCTTCCATCTCCAATCCTTTTCCTTGGTCCACTGATAAGAAGTTCACTGGCTGAGCATACACTTAGCCAGAACCATGAAGCTACTTTAGGAACTTTAGAATTTAGAACATTAGAGTTAGGAAAGTACTAGGCTTTGAGAACTATTGACACTAGCAGATTTGGGTTTAAGAGAATTCTCCACAATTGTTTAGCTGGCAATGCTTCATTAAACCATTATAGGTCTCTAAATCCAAGGCCACCCTCCTATTTAGTATCAGTAAGTTTTGGTCATTTCATCCAGTGCATTTTTTGTCTAGCTCTGTTCCTATCCCACCAGAATCTGGCCAGCATCCAATTGATATCATTGCAGAGTTTCTTGGAGAGTTTGAAACATGACGTAGTGTATACAAGTATAGGTTGTGCAATTGACTTCAATAAGGTTTCTGCTAAACTTAGAAGCTTTCCTTTCCAATCCTGAATTTTATTCTTCACCTTATCCTTAACAGCACCAAAAATCTAGTTCTTTGATCTTGATATCACTATGGGTGTCCTAAGTACTTTTCTTGGGAAACACAACTGACATTCCTCAAAAACTAATGTGCAATTTGGCTTCAAAATAACTTCTCATCTCTGCAAGCTCTGCTGAGCTCCAGATTCAAAGTAGCACCTTTTCCTTTCTTTCTTGCAGTTTCAGATATTTCCAGCTCCCAGATCTCTTCTTTAATTTTTGTGATCCTCATATCAACTCTCTTTTGTTGGCTCTTATTCCACTTATCAGTGCAAATCTACAGGCATTAATTTTGTTGTTGACTTTGAATATTCTTGAACCCTTGGTTTCTTGTAAAGATTCTTCCAAAGCTCCCTAATGATTCCTTCCACTTCCTCACATTATAACCATCTTCCGTAAAAAATGAACCATTTCCTTCTTTTTTTCTCTTCAAGATTACTATTTGTAACCAACATGTAATGATTAGAGACAAGAGTAGTAACATGACTGCAATTGGCCCTTCCAAAGAGTTGCATCAATTTCACAGAACAAAGAACTCTATCCAATCTCTACTTTATCTCTTTACTCCAAGTCCGTGGAAGACCTTCAAAAGCCTGATCCACCAATCTATTTTTAGCAATAAAATCCTTTAAGTCAGAGAAAGTCCATTCCTCTCTAATTCTACCCCCTATTTTTCCCCATTGGAGATTATATGATTAAAATCCCCAGCAATAGCCCAAGAATCTCCCCACAACACCTTCCTTTTATGAATAACTTGCCACTATTCCCTTCTGATCTTATCCTCAAAATTAGCATATATACCTATGTACCACCATGATGCCCCAATCTCAATAAAATCGATTTTAACTCGTCTACTGTGGAACTAGTAGAAAGAACTTCCTCACTCATTACATTCTTTTTCTAGAAAACTACCAAACCTCCTGCTTTTCTAAATGCATCAACTACAAACATATTATCAAATCTAACTTTCCTCCTAACCTTCTTCAAAAAAATGTTTTTTGTTTTTATTCTCACTAAGAAGAACCAAAGCTAGAAAGTGGAGAGAATACATCTCCTTAAGTTGGGGATTTTCCAAGGAGCTTCCTACCCCTTGGCAATTCCACACCATCCAGCTCATTTAGGCTTTGGGGTCCCATTTGCGTTGGCCCCTTCTACCCTGCCATCAGCCTTATACAACTCCTCACTTTCCTGATCCAACCTCTCCCTTTTGAAAGTACTTACATCTTCAAGCTCATGTTCTGCTGCATCCACCACTACATGGTGTTTCCTCTTCTGGAGCAGCTCTAACTCTTTATTGTTGTTTGTGATTTTAGCTAAGGGTTCTCTAATATCTTTGGTGATTTTCTTGTATCTATTCTTTGGATTTGTCCTGTTGCACCTTTTTCTTCTTTAGTTTCTTCTTGGTGCTTGGTATCAATAAGTATATGATCCACTGGCCTCTTTCTTATGTTGTTGTCTTTGTTTGGGTTTGAACTTTTTTCTCCAATGTAGCCAAGTTCATGTTGATTTATCTTATTTGAATTTCCACTTGTATCCCCTATGATCCTGTTGCAAGTGTCATGTTGATTAGGTGTCCCTTCATTTCCCCTCTTTATCAAACTGGCCTTTGTTACCTCTTGCACCCTGTTGGAACTTTCAACAATCTGCATTGGTTCTTCACCTCCATGGCTAGTATGCTTGTAGACTGGTTCACTATGTAAATTTCATCAACATGTGTTTGCTTGAGAGGAGCTTTTGCTTTGGTAATATCTTCCTGCTTGTCCAAGCAGTCACTTCATCATTTTGATTACCAATAGACTCGGACATTTCCAATTCATGTTCCTTGTGTTTCTTGCTGGTCCCTTTTTGTTTAGGTGTGAATAAGCCAGTTTGGTCCTAAAGTAGCCTTGAGCCAACTTCTATATTGAGGATCTTCTTTCCCAGATTGTCCCATCCCTCTCTTGCCACATGCCTTCTACGAATGACCAATTATCCCACAACAATAATAAAAGTCGAGGCATTTTTCGTATTTAAAATTCACCCAGTTGCACACACTCTCAAGTCTAACCATTGATCCTTTAAGAAGAGGCTTCTCAGTATCTATTTCCACAAGCAACTTCAAGTGTCTCCTCTCTTTGCTCCTTCCTACGGTACCAGAACTTCTTTGACAGAATGGAAAATTTTACCTATTTTAAAGCCTGTATACTTAAAGATCCAATGAATAGGGAGGTTCCACACTTGGACCCAAATTTGTGCATATTTCAAAGCTGTCTCATTTCTTTCAATGTTTTCAGACCATTTTCTTGCAACCAAGAGCTAATTATCTATAAGAAAAGGTCTACCATTTAGGACTCTAACCATATCTGCTTCAACTTCAAAACTAAATTCGAAAGCGAGATTGAAACCAAGTTCATTTACCTACAGATTCCTGGGAAAACCCCAAACTTGGTTGCTAAATTTCCTTATCCCAGCAAAGTTCATTTGTTTGTCTCCAATCACCTTGCCAAAAAGACTATGTTTGCAATCCATAAGTCCTTTCCTTACATCATTCTTACATGGATCTACACCATCTAGCTCACTAGTAGACAAGGAGAATTTTTTCATCGTCAACTCTAGATCTTCTGCCATGATGAGTATTTTGGACGAATTTCTAGAACAAGAGCTGCAAATACTTGAATCCATCACCAAATCAATTGAAGTAGAGAATCGCTGCCGTCAGGATTTGTAAGAAATTGCTAGTAGACAAGGACAAGGCTAAAGAAAAGAAAGAGAAAAAACAGTTAAAGTAGAAAAACATCTACAAAGAAAACCAAAAAATGAAGATAAAACTTTGAAAAATTTTACAGTCTCTTTTAAAAAAATTATTTATTTATATTTTAAATATTTATACAGTATATCATTTAAAGAGCATATATTTTAAAATTATATATTATACAAATTTTTAAATTTAAGAAAATAATTCCTTAAAAAGACTAAATAATTTCTCTAAACTTTTTTTTAATAATTTTATATAAGAACTAAAAGGACTAGAAAAACCAATTTTTATGCCTTAGCCACTTGAAAGGCATTGAACACTACAATCCAGAGGAGTAAATGACCGAGCAAAAGATATCTCTCACTGCGATGAAAAAGCATTAACAAAATGGATCAAACTACCAATTTAAGGCGTAGGTTACATCTGATATTGGTAAGAGAAGTAAATTTAGGTCATATCATTAATGGTATAATCAAAGAGGAATGTAGAAATTGTAATAAAGGTATTTGATATTTGAAAAGTTACCGGGCTTCTACAGGAAAAGAGAAACACTTTCAAAAACTAGAGAGAGAAACACTCCATTGAAGAGAGAAACACACTGATTAATTTACTTACTTTAGTCCCTTTCAATACTTTTGTTAGTATTTGACGATATTATTTTACACCAATTGATTAATTTGCTATACATTTTATCTTTGACGGTTTGTTCCACTTAACCTACAAAATTATGAGTAAAATATCTGGATTACAAATCATATATTATAGTTATCTTAAATAATATTATTTTAACGTCATGGTAGTACATGTCTTTTTGCATAATAATATTTCATTATATGTTATAATTTGGCTAATAATATCGTAATAAGCATATCATGGATTTTTTGTCTACATTTAGTTTTTTATTTTTAACCTTTTTTCAGTTTTGCATTAATGTAATTATTTAGCTGGTACAATAGATCAGGTGATACCTTTACTATATATGACATATAGTACTTCATTTAGTATCCCACAATACTATCATTAAAGGGATTCAATACAGAGCCTTTCAAGTACCATTATATTAAATGAAGTGTTCATTCTAGTATGTTGAAAAGAAGAAATAGGGGTTGTTGATATCATTGCCATGGGTACAACGTCTTAGGTCCACAGATTGGAAAGTGATATTTAGACTACTAGGATACCACTATAGTTATTCTATATAGTACTATATTTATGTTACATAAGTATTTTTCTTTTCCTTACATAGCACTATTTTATTATATGTTAAAATTTTGTTGATATCACATTAATAATGTATTATTTAAATTCTTTTCCCATTTATTTTTTAAATATTTTCTATATTTGATTTTTCATTGATTCATTTATTTACTTGATACAAGAACCAAGTAGTACATTTTACGACATGAGAGTATTTTTATTTAGATTTTTAATAGTACTTCATTTCATATTTCATAGTACCACCTTCGCCTTTTGTTACAAAATTATTTTGTGGATGTACATATAGTACCTTTAATTTGATCTCTCATATTATATTATATCAATCTCTCATTATACTTTCTCTTATTTTGAATGGTACTATTGTTGTAACCATTTTATAATCGAAAAATATACTCTTAAACCTTTTCATTTCTTATTTCTTTTTCTTTTTTTTAGGAAAAAAATTAGTTTAAATTTCAGATACTTAATTTTATAATTTTATTTAAAAAAATTACAGTTTTATTAGATATTCTTATAGAATTGACTTTTGATACAGACTTGCGAACGCCTAATATATCCTTTAATATTCTATGATATTATTTAATCTTTGTTTGATGACCAAAAATTATTTTTTATAAATACAGATAATCTTGTAGTATACTTCTAATTCAATATGTACACAATTTTATATGAACCTTAAAAAAAAAAAAAAAAAAAAAAGAAGGATCCATAGTGGATCTTTACCTATCCCTTGGTGATCAAACCCATGATCTAGGTCGTAAGGGAACCGTAGTCTTACCATTTGAGTTAATATTCGTTGACTTCTATATGAATATCTCATATTACTTCCTTGTAATTTTGATTGTTGCTATTGTAATTATTGTTTAATATTAGAAAAATAAACCATTATTCACGAAATTCTTCCTATTTTTTTAGCAATTTATGATATTAATTGTTCATCATTCATGTTTTTAAATTTATGCATTAATAACTAATCTGATTTTATATGTAGAAAGTATTTTGGTTAGTTTTCGCATATTCTTTGACATGGAATCGAAAATTTAATAGGTTGTGTAATTTTTGTTTTTGGGGTTTTAGATGTGGGGTTTTCTCGGGGAAAAAAGATATAAAATTGTGTAGAAACCTATTATAATACTTACCAAGCATGTGTTGGAAATGTTATGGTTTAGTAATCATTATCCTAGTTGGCTAATGTGGCAACCCATTACCAGATATTTTCTGTTGGAATGGTTCCTTCAAAAAGCCTAAAAGTATAGAATTTTCCTTTGAAATAATAATTAGTAATTTTAAAATAAGTAATCAACTTGAAATATAAGTACTAATTTTTAATTACATAAGTAATAACTTTAAATATTAAGTTAGAACTTATTCCAATAACTAATAACTTGTTTCTCTTAACTTATAAAAATGAACCACAAATAATTAATGACTTTAGTTTCAAATAATAAGTATTAATTTGGACTTCTCAAGTAGTAACTAGTAAGTTGTAAGTAGAACATTTGAACAATATTTTTAACTAAAAGTAGTAAGTAGAACATTTGAACAACATTTTTAACTAAGATTATTAACTAAGTAGTAGTAGAATATTTGAATAATAATTATTAATAAGATTATTAATTACTTATAAAATATTATTTATTTATCGTGGTCCAATCCATGGGTCAGTATGTGGTCCAGTCCATAGGCTAATCCGTGGTTCAGAATGTGGGAGCCGCGGATCAGCCCACCCTAGTACATCTCGACACATAGGGGGCCTAATCCGAGGGGCCAGGCTCAAGCCAAGGAATTATCAATCTAACCTAACTCGTCCTCCAGATGAGCCATCCCCAGCACAGCACATGGGAAGTGTCACGCCCCAAAAACGGGACCGTAACACGCCGCGCTAATGGTACACCGGACCAAAGCGCAAGGCACAAATCTAGCAACAAACTTAACCGCAATGTAATAGAACCATCAAACCATTTCCATTAACTATAAAACCGAATATTTCATTATACACAAAAATACGAATTATAAAATTCCTTCTTAGTACAAAAGATGCTACAACAAAAACAAAGTTCATCAATACAAAACCTATCTAATACACTTCTGATCTCCAAACAAAAAAGAAGCTTGGAAGATTAGATTTTATGTATGTGTATAAGAGACAGCTATTAAAGATCCAATCATTTCAAAACATAGTATGCTAAAGCATATCCAAAACATAGCCAAAAAGATCCAATCATTTCAAAACATAGTATGCTAAAGCATAGCGAACAAATACAAGTACAGTTCAATCCGAACTATGTTTTGAAATGATTGGATCTTTTTGGCTATGTTTTGGATCTGTCTCTTATACACATCTAGATGTGTATAAGAGACAGACATGATACATGATACCTGATACATGTCTCTTATACACATCTAGATGTGTATAAGAGACAGGCTGTGAATGTTATGAACTATTTGAGATCATACACATTTTTAAAATTCATCCAAACATATTTCGAAAGTCGTTAAACAAAATACAAGTGGAAGAGGATTTATGTTACCCACCTATCAAAGCAAAAACTGCACAAATGATCACTGAACACGATCGCCGGCGGTAGGTGGCGGGGGAATTATTATATATGATATCGGGACCAAGCTATTTTATGTCTGTCTCTTATACACATCTAGATGTGTAACGACGCAAACGATAGAGATGTGTATAAGAGACAGGAAATTGTGAAAAGGTCATTTTTGACCAAAGAGTCAACAAAATCCAATTCCAAGGTATTCAAGGGACCTTGGTTACAACCCAACTCAAAACAACATATTCAACCAACCAACAAAAACCCATAAACGGAAAGATTCACCGGAGCAATAGCCGGGACTATATCAATAGCATTCCACAACAATCCATACCCCAAAACCACTACAATTAACTCTATTACAACATTAGAGCAACAACCTATGGTTGGAAATCCTCTTTACTACCAAACTGAAATTTTTACCGATTAGCCACACGCATGATTCAAACATGCTTCCTAACCATCCCACTACCAAGGAAACACTTAAAACCATCAAAAGATCATTAAAGATCCTTCAAACATAACCAATTATCCAAATTATCCTAGTTGCGCCAAACTTCCGCTTACTTACAAAATGAAGGGAAATCAATTCCACTTGGTTTCAAGTCTCAATTTCTATCCAAACTAACCTTAAAACACTCTTAAAACATCATTATATGCATAGACATAAGCATTCATACCATTATAACACTCTAGGGCCACATATGGAAGACAAAACCCTAACTCATAATCTTAAAATTTGTAATCTAACCATGGAAAGTTGTTAAAAATCAACCCCAATCACTTCCCAACCTCCAAAACACTAAAAACAACCCATAACATACATAAATCATAACTTATAAGGCTGCAAAGAGGGTATTTTTCAGCCATAAAGAATCCTACAAAACTTGAAATTAAAGCTTGGATCATAAAGCCCATAAGCCATAAATGCTAAAATACATAAAATCTTACCTTCCAAGTGATTTCTACTTGAAATCCAAGAAAATTTTTTGGGGAAAATGGAGAAGAGAAATTCGGCCAGCAGCAAGAGAAAATGAGGAAGAAACAAGCAAGAAGAAGACTAAAAAGAAGTCCAAAGTTGACCCAAATAGTACCCAAGTTGACCAAATAGTCTCCAAGTTGACTATTTGACCCAAAAACTAATTTTTGCTACTAAATTATCATTCTTAATCAGCCATCAAACAACAGGCACACACCACAATGCACTAATGTTATTAGTCCAATCTCTTATACGTTTACATCGCCGAACCGAAATCGCGTAAACCGAAAAATTTGCCGAATTGAAAAACGAATAAGTTGAAGTACTTTATGACTAAAAATAATATAAAAAAAATATTTTAAACCAGTGAAAATCAAAGAACAAGGCTAGTAAAATACTGGGTTTCACAAGAAGGCTAGACCTTATGGGCTTTTGGCCTGGCCTGACCCGACCCACTGTCATGGCTACACACTACTTAAGCATCCAATGATTACAACTAATTTGCTTGTTTAAGGTAGGTAAGTGACCAGTTACACTGTAGATAGTACTTGCACCCTTCTTTATCACGAAGTTACATATTACAATAGTTTCGTACTATAACATACATATATTAAATAGAAAATTATCTTTTTAAATCACATATCATGTTCAAGTCATACATCATTTACAATCCATATGACGTATTCAAATCACGTTTTTAAGATTCATGTATCGGGTATCATGTATATATCATGTAGTTTTCAGGTAACCTATGAAAAGGCACAAACTAATTTATAAATCATGTATACATTTATATAGGATCAAACAAAACACGCCTTCACAAGCACTAAGTAGAGATGATAAGTGTGCTGAGCTGACCGTATTCGACACAATATAGCTTGGATTTTAACCCGTCCAGCCTAGCCCGCCTAATACTGTAGCGGGAATGTATGAGATGGAGTTTTTCTTCATCTCAGAAGTTTGGTTTTTTTAATAAAAATAGGTTGCACGAATGACTCACTTAAATGAGGTGATTGCATTTGTCAATTCGAGTAAATCGAGCCATCAATCATTCCCAGTTGTAACCTGAATGCATGAGTAGCATCTTGTTCTCAAGTCTTAGCTGCTTATGTAACTTATAAACAACTTTTTTCAAATAAAAAAAAAAAACAATTTTGAAAAAATAGGTCCATATTTACTTTTGAAAAAACAAAATTAACCTTTTTAAACATAAAAAACAAAATTATTTTGTCATTTTTTCTTATACAATAAATTCTTTTAAAAATTATTTTTTTAATTTCAAAAAAGTTATGAGTAACTTTAAATAAACTAATGAAAATAAGCTCTATGTGTTTAATGGAATCCTTTGTCTATTATATAACACCTTAAAGTAATTCATATATTAATAAAGCAAAGGAGATTCCTGAAAACACAGAGTAGAGCTCAAACGCAACTTATTTCTATTACATTCATCTTGATACATGTTATATGGAAACATGGAAATTTCATGCATAAATCTTTACTTTAAGTGTATCCCAGTTAGTAAAATTATACTTTTTCTCTAACCTAAGTTATGGGTTTGTGTCACCAAAAGATAGGTAAAGCACCACTTTAGATCATCATTAAAAAATAAAAAAATAAAAATCCTTTACCAAAATATATGTAAAACACAAAACTGACTTCTTGATGTATCTAAAACTTTGATATTATAACAACTAATGTTATCATAATTCGGATCCTTCATGTTTAATCATCAAGAATATAAACTAAAAATTAGATACAAGCAGAAACGTACATAAGAACCAATGTAATTCTTGAATTCTCGGATGTGTTTCTTGATTCTACAAATTTGATTGTTGAATATTGTGTTTATTGATCTTCTAAATTATAGAGTATGTATTTTAGAGAATAGGGTTCTTACTTTTTTAATGATAGGATATCAAGAAAGTAACATAAAGAATTTGGGAACCATAACCTATACATATGCACACACTTTCCTTATTATCTCAAGATTTGCCCATTATAAATAAGAAATAAGACTTTAGGGTATTTACACATAAAAGTTCATACTAATTAGATGACTTAGATCCATTTAACTTAAAGCATATTAGACCACTTTATATTGGACTAATTAATTATGATAGCACATAATACAAATTAATATATTTGTAAATGTTTAAGACCTAACATTCTCCCACTTGGATATATACATACATACATACATACATACATACATATATATATATATATACATATATACATACATATATACATATATAGTATACATATATACATACATATATACATATGTATATACATATATATATATATATATATAATTGTATAAAATCTTATGAGTTCAAAAATTTTTGCTATCATAACCAAAGTCATCTTCGAATAATCTTGTGTATTAATCATATCAATATACGATCAAGACGATTTTTGTTATATTAATCGTAACTAAACTCATTCTTGATCACGCATATTAACACAATCCAATGACATAAATTAAGTATGAATGTGTAGCATGAAAATTACTTGTAATGTGATATTAAACATGTCTATTTCTAATTGATCTGATTTTATTCTTTATGGAGATTATATTGAAACTGAAGTTAGAGTAAAACATAAACTGAATATTGTAATCCTGAAATTAAATTCTTTATTTCTACAGAAAATATCTGTGATCATAAGATGTGTCTTAAAGCATACAAACCGAATACAAACTCCCACTAATCATGAATATCTTTATATACCATAGCATCCATACTAGCAGTATGTCCTCATGAAAGAGTTTGAGTGGTAAACTTTTAGTAAGCAGATCCGCAATCATGGAATTTATACCACTATGTTCTATAGACATTAGACCATTCTGAACTCTTTCTTTAACAACTAGGAACTTGATGTCTATATGCTTAGAATTCGTTGAGCTCCTATTGCTATTGGAATATAAAACTGTTGATTTATTGTCACAAAATAACTTATGTGATCTTTCAATACTATCTAGAATTCACAGCCCTATGACAAAATTTCGCAGCCATATTCCATTATTAGATCCCTCATAACATGCTATAAATTCAACTACCACAGTGGAAGGAGTTATGAGTGTTTATTTAACACTCTTCTATAAGATAGCTCTACCAACAACCAGATAAATATAGCCCAAAGTGGATCTATGACTATCTAGACATCCAACAAGATCAGAGTCGAGATTCCCAATCATCTCTACCTTATTTGATTTCCTTTATGTGAACATGTAATATTTTGTTCTCTCAATATATCGAATAATATTGTCATTGGACATTGAAGATACTCCAATGATCAATTTCCGGATTGCTTATATATCTGTCTAACATCCCTACAATGTATGCAATATCCAGACGCATACAAATTTGAGCATACATCAGACTACCCACTACTGAAGCATAGGGAATCTTTTGCATTTCCTTACTTTCAAAATTATTTTTAAGGCACTAATCGAGATTGAATTTGTCTCCCTAACAACAAAGGCATCTTATGGTTTGCTATCCTACATGCCAAATCTCTTAAGTATCTTCTTGATATTACTCTTTTGTGATTATCCAAAGAAAACCTTAAGAGCTATGTCAATGTATTTGAATCCCTAATATAACAGAGGCATTCTCAATATCTTTTATCTCAAATTTCTTTGATAGAAATCTCTTAGTTTCATGTAATAAATCTACATCATTGCTAGCAAACAGTATGTCATCAACATATAGAATCAGAAAAATATGCTTACTCCCACTGAACTTATAGTATATACAACCATCAAGCAGATTCATCTCAAGTTAATCAAAAGAGATGATAATTTGATGAAATTTGTGATACCATTAATGGGCAGTTTGCTTAAACCCATAGACGAATTTCTTTAATTTGTAAACTATATTCTTTGTATCTTTGGATATAAAGTTTTCTGGTTGTACCATATAAATGGTTTCATGAATGTCACCGTTGAGAAACACAATCTTTATATCTATCTAATGAAACTTAAGGTCAAAATGTCCCACTAAAATAATTGTTATCCTAAAAGAGTCTTTCAATGATACAGGAGAAAAAGTCTCTTTATAATTAATGCCTTCCTTTTGAGTAAAGCTCTTTGCGACAAGATATGCTTTATATTTCTCTACATTACCCTTTGAATCTCTTTTAATTTTAAATATCTATTTGCATCCAATGGGTTTCGCATCTTCAGGTATTGTGACGAATTCCCAAATGTCATTATCTTTTATGGACTTAATTTTCTCATTCATGGTATCAATCTACTTTTGAGAATTAGTACTTTGCATAGTTTGCAGATAAAATTTGATTAGATCATTTTCCACCAATCCAATGTCATCCTCATGTTCTTGGAGAAATATGATGTAATCATTCAAACACTGCACTTCTCCTTTCTCTAGTGGATTTCCTTAATGGTATTTGTTCTTGAGGTTGTTGAGTTTGCTATTCAGGAATAACCCATTGTTCTTGATAAGAGAGATTTTTAACAATTAAATCCAAATAAATATAAAAAATTATTAGACTCAAGAATTTAATTCATAATACAACTACAATTATTCTTAAATACAATAAATTACATCCATATAAAAGTTTGTCGAATTCAAGAATTTGATCCGTATAAAATCACATCATAAATAAAATCGAAAAATTGATTTATCAATGATACAACATGAAAATGTTCTAATACCACTTTTTGGTGGATCTAAAGTTTTAATTTCATGATAACCAATGTTATTATAAATCGGATCATTCATGTTTAATCATCAATAACCATAAACTAAAAATTAGATGCGGAAATGGATCGATAAATCCATAACAACGGATATAATTTTTGAATGCCCAGATGTGTCTTTTGATCCTACAGAATTGATTTTTGAATATTGTGGTTATTGATATTCTAAATTATAACGTATGTATTTTAGAGAATACGGTTCTTACATTTCTGATGATGGGATGTCAGGAAAGTAACATACGAAAAATTTGAGAACCATAACCTATATATATACACACTCTTTCCTTAATTTCCTAAGTTTTACTCGTCATAAATAGGAAATAATACTTTACGGTATTTACATATAAAAGATCATACTAATTAGATGATTTAGACCCATTTAACTTAAACCATATTAGATCACTTTATATTGGGCTAATAAATTATGATAGCATATAACACAAATTAATATATATTTATAAATGTTTAAAACCCAACAGGACTATCCTTTTACCTAGCTATGGTTCAAAACGAAAAACACAAAAATGTGTACAAAGAAGAGAGAGAGAGAGATCAGAAAAACTGAAAAAGTAGCTGATTATGGGAGGAGAGGTCTCGTTCAACAATTCTTTGGACCACCCGGTGAATGGAATGGAATGGAACAAAAAACAGCATGGAAAGAATATCCCATCATTTTTCTTTTCTTTTTTTAATCATTTTCTAATTTTTACGTGGACAATTACTTCAATTTGCTAAACTTTTCAAAGTGTAGGAAGGAAAAAGAGAGCCAATTCTACAAAATCGTAATCAGATTATTAAGGTAATATGGATGAAGAAATTCTCTTAAAACATATGTACAGAATAGCGAATGTTTGCAGAATATACTATTTGCATGGAACAAACAGCTGGCTTATTTCTTCACCTATAAATACATTTTCCACCTCAAACCTGATCAATGCAGCAATGAAGTTGAATTGTGAAGCTGCATTACTGGGCAAATACTCCTGTGGCAGGAGCTTATTAATTTGACAAACATTTTAATAAGCTAACTGCCAAAGGAGATTTGCCCGGCAATTCAGCTACGCAGAGATTGCCGACCAATCATGAAATTGAGCCAAAAATTAGTTAAAAGCATGGTAAGAATTTGTTGATTTAGAAGAATTTTCTTTTTCAAGTGGTAATTCGTGTTCTCATATTTTAATGACTTCAATGAGTGATAATCATAATCTTCTTTTAAATTTCTTTCATAGCAGCTTCCATGCTAGTAACTTTGTGTTCTACAGCCTCTTTCAAATTTTCTATGATCAATTATTTTTATAGGTCCACTATGCTTTTGAATTTTTTGAAGATCGCTTCAAAAAAAAGTAGATTGTTATACTACTTGTCTAAGGATTGGAATGTAGTTAGTAGCCTAGTATATATAAATAGATATTTTTTTATCTTTTATTTGTTATTTTTATTGCAAACTCATCTTTCCCGGCCCCTCAGTGAGTTGGATCCATGACCAATAACTGATAAAGAAAACATCTTATCACCTAAATTGTATTTTGTAGTCATATACAAACACATCTTTTCTTGAATGTATATGCTATATGTTTACTCTGAGAATCATCTGTGTTTACTCATGTCTCACTTTTTGAATGGTTTGACACATGTACTATCTGACTTATAAATATTATAATCTCAAAGCACATGTGTCAAATATATAGGTGTATGATAAAAAAAAATTGGTACAGCAGATGATACAAAAGATCCTATATCATGTATTTGTCTTAGAAAAAGAAATTTATTAATAATTAAATGTAAAATACTTGTGCTGAAGAATCTATATCTATGGTATCAAGTATGCAAAGCTCCCACTCGCTGAGAAGCAACACCCAAAAAAAAAATAAAAAAAAAATCGACTTGTCACCCTTTGTAGTTATTCTCTATCTAGTTTTAATTAATGTACAAATCTACATCAATAAACTTGATAAACAATTACATCAATAAACTCGATAAATCTTCAATATTTAAAAAAAAAAAAAATCTTGAATTCATCTTCATAACTACCAAGCCTTTGATTAAGAAAAATAAATTTAAACTAATTAATCAGTTTGACAAAATATTCATTAATTATTGTTTTGTTTGACCATTTATATTTCAAAATTATGTTAATCAAATTAAAAAAACAAAGGTAACAAATTTTGTCCTCTAATTTTTCGCTCAATATGTTATGCATGTTTTTCTTTTAAAGTGCATCCAAACAAAAGATAATGTTGTTACTATAATACAAATATTTTGTAGTTCTTATACAATTTATACTATATATTATTTGAAAACTATTTTTTATAAGAAACTATGAGTATTTGACAACGAGGAAAGTTAAATAAATAGGAAATTTGCATAGTTAATACTAGAAGTAAAAAATGAGTTACATAGTTGATAGTGGAAATTCAATTTAATTACTTAAATCTGCTTCAAGATTAATTAATGAAATCTAATCCATAATAACTTTTATTTGTTCAGATAAATAACGAAAGTAAGAAAATGAATTACATCATATAGTGGAAATTAAAATCAATTACCAAATTCTTATCATTTACTACTTTTACTTGTTTAGAATCCTTACTTTATGCATATATACTTCTTAGCAGTTTAATTTCTCCTAGAAGAATCACAAAGCTAAAAATATATTATAAATCATCATATAATTATCAATTATTAATAGTAAATTAGAAAAAAAAAATCCATATATGAAAAAAATAGGATATCTATCTATACTATATAGTATAACAAAATTCTTATTTGGTGGGAAGCAACAAAAAAATGCCACATGTCACCCTTTGTAGTTATTCTCTATCTATTTTTAATTAACTAATAAATCTACCTCCAACAAACTAGATAAATCTTCAATATTCAAAAAAGAATCTTGAATTGATCTTTATAACTATCAAGTATTTGATTAAGAAAAATAAATTTAAGCTAATTAATCTCTTTGAAAAATATTCATTAATTTGGTATGTGTTTCACCATTTATATTTCAAAATTCGGTTAATTAAGTTCCATAATAACAAGTGCTATCCTCCATTTTTTCACCGAATATGTCATACAAGTTTCTTAAACTGCATCCAAACAAAAAGATGATGTTGTTACTATCTGTACAAGTATTTTTATACATATTTTTTTAACAAACTTATACTATATTATAGCAAAATTACTTTTATCGTAATTATTGAACCCGATTCGATCTGGCAGTTTAACCGGTAAACCCAGTGAATCAGCTTTTAGACCGAACTGGGTTCTTCCAATGACTAGATAAGGAAGGAATCCTGCAGGTTTCGTGCAACCCGGCAGTTCAACCGGTAAACCTGAGAACCCGGCTGAGTTTTAGCGAAACCTGGCGAGTTATTTTCTTTGAAAAAAATTAAATTGTAATTGTCAAGTTTTGAACCAAAAATCTCTTAAATAGAAATAAAAGACTATACCACCTAACCAAATAAACTTTTGTTTATTATATTCCTCTTTTTTATTTATATGCTCTCCAAACTCTACTCTATACGTTAACTATTTTTTAACTCTTTATGTGAAAATGCTATGTAAATATTCATTGGTAGCATATAAATTGTCAAATTTATTCATCCATAAATAATCTTTTCACTATAAAATTATAAATTATAAAAAAGAAATTAAGTTTTATTTTAGAAAAATTTTGTTAGACATCAATTACGAACAAATTATTATATTAAATTACCATTGTTCCACAAAATAACCATCTAAGAAATAATGAAAAGTTACATTTATACTTTTAAAAATAATAATAATAAAATATATTTTTATCAATATTTTCACCATATATCTTGTATTTAAAAAAAATTCGGTATTATATATTAATAAAAAAATATATTTAAGCGACCCACCAATTGAACTAATAACTCACCAGTTGAACCAGTAACTCGTTGATCTATCTCCTTCACTGGATTCCCTCCCGAATTGGGTTTAATAACTTTTTATAGAAAACTATAAATATTTGACAATGTAGAAAGTTAAACACATAGGAAATTTGCATAGTTAATACCCAAAGCAAGAAATTAATTACATAGTTGATAGTGGAATTCAATTTATTTATTTATTTTAGATTATTACTTAAATCTTATGTTTTGTAACTTCTATTTGATCAGATTATAACAATAATGGAAGTAAAACAAAATGAATTACATAATAATAGGAAATACAAATCAATTACCAAAATCTTGTCATTTATTAAGATTATTTGTTCAAAATCCTCACCTTATGCAAATATACCTCTTATAATTTATTTTTCCCAAAATTTTGACAAAATTAAAAATATATTATTAATTATAACATAATTATAAATTATTAACAATAATTTAGAAAATAATTTTTATTAATCTAGAAAAAATTAAAAATAAAATACTTAAAGGATTGTTCCTAATAAGTTCCATAGAAGCCTAAAGAGTTTAGCTTAATTATGTTGGACTAAGATCATTCTTGCAACCAAATTCAATTATATCTAGGTAATATTCTATCAAAAAACAATAATAAGCTACTAAAAAGGAAAAAAAAAGTTTAAATTCAATTTCTTCTTTTTATTTTCTTCCCACTTTATTTAATTGCTAATTAACAATTCATTGTTAACAGATGTTTCTCTATAAGTGATGATGTAATCTATTGGTATTGTTAAAAGCTAATTTTAATATTATATTTTTTTCTATGTTTTGACTATTTTCAGTATCATCACATTTACAAGTATTCCTTATATGATAAAGCATAAATAAAATTTCTAGAAGTGCTTTTTTTGCTTTTTCATTTAGAAATTAACTTTCACTTTTTTTTTTCCCTCTAGTGATTAGTGCACACTCTATGTGTGTACTTTTAAAAAAATATTTATTTTGAGTAAGAAAAACGGGAAAGTTTTAAAACTACTTAGAAGGGTATATTTGGCAAAATATTAAATGACATCATACCAAAAGAGAGGCACTTGTTTTAAATGTAGTATAGATAAAGGTGAGACATCTAGTGTATGTATATATATATATATATACTAGTATATATATATATATACACTAGTATGAAACACATGCTTTGCACGTTTGAAAATATTAGTTATTTGATTTTTATTGTTATGAACTAAAAAGTAAAACTTGTTGGGAAATACTAACCATTTGATTTTTTAGTTTTCCTAATAATTTCTATTTTATTTTAATGTTTAACTAAGTCAAATAATTTTTTGTAGTTCGTATGAATTTAGAGAAATATTTTCTCATAGGTGATTTTTATGTATATTTTTTAGATATACTTTGTTTGAAATATAAGAGATTTGTTTAGTTTAATAGTTCAAATAATATCTTTTACAACGAACGGCACCTTAGGTGATAAAACGTTTCTCCTATGACTTAGTACTCATGGGTTCGAATCACTAAAGGGTAGAGTAAGAGTGGGTTTTTTTTTAAAAAAAAAAATATAGTTCAAATAGTTTCATAAAAGCTAACTAATTGTGTCTTGTGGATATTACTCCTACCTTGCAATTTTTAAAATAGAAGTTTATTTCCTCGATTGAAAATTATTGAAGCATTCTATAATAAGCTCATTGGTATTCTATTTAACTTCAAAGATAGGAAAGTTTAAACTATCATCAAATTGGAGTACAATGTATAACAGGAAATATATTATAATTATCCTTATTATTATATTCATTTTGTAAATTTAGTAATCAAAGAGGGTAGTGTAGTTTTGAAAAAGTTGACAATTTATAAAATTTATTGGAATTCTTTATTCTTTTCAATTATTCAAATTCTATCCTAACAAATTTGGATTTATCAAGCGCATTAAGATATTTAATTATTCTTGAATCCCAATACCTCTCTTGGAACCAATTTGATGAAGGCATCATTCGTGTGCAAATACAAAATAGTACTTTCTAATTTAGAAAACAAAATGTCTCTAAAAAAATATAATTTACACAACTATAAGAATTATATCTTGAAAATAGGAAACAAGTAAGAAATAATCTACCATTATTTAGCAATTTACAGCATAAAATTTAGTGATTAATTCATTACATTAAAACTATCAATATGTATAGTAGTAAATTAAAAGGTAGATATTTAATATTATAAATTTTATTTGATAGAATAAGATCAACAACATATAGTTGTAGTAGATATCAACTTGTATAGTAACAACTAATTCAAAAGTAACAATGAACATTTAGTATTTATAATATATTAAAAAAATTATACTATATTAAAAAATTTTAAAAAAATGAACATTTAGTATTTAGGTTTTATTAGACAAAGTACACTTTAATTAATTTGATATCCATATTTTTTAGCATGTAATTTATACAATTACTAATATTCAACATTAGATATTTACTTTAAAAAAAATTAGATATTTATAAGTTCAAAAATAATAACAATATTTTTGTAGGAGGACAATAATTATTTATTAAAAAATTTAGCTAATATAATTTAGGAACTAATTTTTTATTATAGGAAAGCCGTAACTTAAATATATGTTAATTATTCAATGCATGAAAAAGAAACTAAAGCAAAGTAAGAATTTCAAGATATGGATTATTTTCTTTTTAGAAAAATAAAATAGGTGTGGACCTATTTTTCTTACTCATCCAATTAATTTAATAATAATAAATAGATAGGTTCTAGATTTTATTTGTTTTTTAATACACCTTAAGATAGAAGTCAAATTCTTTTCATATTTTAGATAATGAATATCTTTCATCATTATAAAGTTTAGACAACAATATTAGAGACAAAATAAATGACATTGGCGGAAGGAAGTTGAAGATGTTGACAATATCTATGAAGGATAATGTCTTTGTTAATTCAAATTTAGATGGCGTTGAGGCTTTTAAGTAAATTTGTGTATCCTTTGTTCTTTTTTTTTTCTTTTTTTTTTTGTATCAAAAATAGAAAAAGATTTCAAAATTATTGCAAAAGAGCGTAAAAGTATTATACGTGATAAGTCCTACTTTTCGTTATTTAAAGATAATTTTTACTATTATTTAACTTAATTCTCAATCCATAAAAAGTTTTGTTCGCGTACTTGTATAATTTCTAAAATTCATATTTGAAAATATATACACATGGAACTTTCTATTATGTATAAACCGCGAGATATTAATGACGAGAAATGGGTCTTGAGAAATTGCAAATTTTTTTATTTTAGACAAAAATATTTCTTTTTTTTCTTGCTTCTTCGGCCCGAACCAAGGAATCCCTTGTGTGTGTTCCTAAGAAAAGGAATTTGTAAATTTTATTCTAATAGTAAAGTAGTCATTAATATTAAAAGTATATTTTAAAATTATGTGCTTTTAAATGAATAATGTTATTTTTTTTTGTATCGAAATACAGTTTGGAGGTCTAATTAGAACAGATTTTCAGTTTAGAGGACCAAATTCATAATATATCTTTCAGTTTTGGAGGCCACATTAAGACATTTATTTTAGTTTTGAGGACTAAATTGAGACTCTTTGCATTTAGAGGACTATATTGGAATATTTTTCTATTTAAAGGGTGAAATCAAGACCTTTTCAATTTAAAATGTCACATTGAGATTTTTGCTTAGCCTGAATGGCCAAAATGGTATTTAGCTATTTGAAATTAAAATAACTTGTTTTCCTTTATTTGTCAAACAAATTTTTCTTGTTTCTTTTAATAGTTGTTAATAACCTATAGTTTTCTTTAATTGCATATAAATGTTGTCTAATCTATTAATATATCCACAACTTATATATGTTGGTAATAATCATATGCATAATTCTATTTAATGAGAAATTTATTCCATTAAGTTTTTTTTTTTGATAACTTATTTATTGTTGTCTTTAATTTCTAAATCTATCCAAAAATTCTACTCTATGAGAAAATTTACTTCAATTAAATTTAATTCTACATAAAGTCTCACAAAAATATAGGTGAAACCTGTAAATTTATTTTTCAAGTAAATTTTATATTTTTATTTTTTTTAATTTCGAAACTCATCTCAAAAAATTTCCTACTCTTCTTTTATTTCTAAACTCATTCTTAATATTTTATTACATAGGAAAATTTATTTCAATCAAATTTATTTCCTAAATTGAAGAGTTGAAAGTGGGTTTTATTTATTCTTTTACTCTTTGAGGAGTATTTACATAAATAGCCTAAAAATGGTACTCAAGTTGGAAGCATTAACAAAGTCATTAAATTTTTATAAGGAGAGTAAATTCGGAAAGAAATTTAAAAGTAAATCAAACTCCTTCATTTATTATAGTATATATTTAATTAATTTTTTAAACAACTTCATTTAATATTCATCTTTTGTTTCTAAATTTATCTCAAAATTTTACTTTATGAGGAAATTTTCTTCAATAAAACTTAATTTTAAATATAAGTCTAAAAAAATTAATTTTATTTCCTGAGTACTTTTTACAATTTTTTCCTGTTAAGGGTCCAAAATTACAAATGAAATATGTAAATTTATTTTTCAAGTAAATTTTATTTTCTTATTATTCTTAATTTCTAAAATCTATTCCAATAATATTATTTCCTATTCTTATTTAATTTTTTAAAATCATTTCTAATATTCTATTACATAAGAAAATTTACTTCAATCAAATTTATTTCCTAATATGAAACCTTAAAAGTTGGTTTTATTTCCTCTTTAACTCTTTGAGGAGTATTTACATAAATAAACTAAATAATTATTTAAAATCAAGACATTCAAATTAGGGGACATAATGAAGTAATTAAATTTTATAATAAGGGTAACTTTGGAAAGAAAAACTAAATTACTAAATCATATTGGCAATTAAATTTCTAAATCAATATTGGAAATTTCATCTAAGAATTTTTTTAAGGGTCTAAAGGTATAGGTGAAACATGTATATTTATTTTCCAATTAAATTTTATATTTTTATTTGTTTGGTTTATAAAACCCATCCTAAATTTCCTTCTGTTGTTTAATTTCTAAATTTCATTCCTAATATTTTACTATATAAAGAAAATTATTTCAATCACATTTATTTTCTAATTTGAAATCTTAAAAGTGGGTTTTTATTTCTTTCTTTTTTTTTAACTCTTTGAGGAGTATTTACATAAATAGCCTAAACATTTATAAAAAAGGCATTTAAGGTGGGAACATATTAAAGTCACTAAATTTTATATCGAGGGTAACTTGTGAAAGAAAATCTAAAATTAAATGAAACTCCTTCATTTGTTATAATATATATTCAATTAATTTTTTTAATAACTTTATTTAATATTCATCTTTTATTTCTAAATCTATCCTAAAAGTTCTACTCTTGAGGAAATTCACTTCAATCAAAATTAATTCTAAATATAAGTTTAAAAAATTTAGTTTTATTTCCTATTATCTTTTAGGATTTTTTCTCGTTAAGGGTTCAAAATATAAATTAAAATATATGAATTTATTTTTCAATTAACTTTTTTTTATTATTGCTTGATTGTAAAATCTATCCCAATAAAATTATTTTCTACTATTTTTAATTTCTAAAACTCATTCCTAATATTCTATTATATTACATAAAAAAATTTACTTCAATCCAATTTATTTCCTAATATAAAGTCTAAAAAGTAAGTTATATTTCCTCTTTTATTCTTTGAGTATTTACATAAATAATCTAAACAACTATGAAAAGCTATTCAAGTTTGGGAACATATCATTAAATTTTATAGTAAGGATAACTTCGAAAAAAAATCTAAATCACTAAATAATTGTCACATTGGCTCTTTTAATATAGTGTGTGTATATATATATATATATAAAACGACATACATTACCCAACTTGATAATTGTTGAAATGGTCAATTCCTTTTATTGTCACATGTCTAAATATTACTGATTTGGACAAGTTATTTTTTTGTACAAACTATTTATTTATTTGTTCAAGGTATGATCAATTTATATTAAATTTTCAAAAATTTAAATATTGATTTACTACTTAAATCTAGAAGATAATATCATTGTTTAAATTCCCTTCTATTTGAAAGCTTAAATTAATCCTTAAAAAGCTCATTGATACCATTCCAATCAAACTATAATATTTACGAAACTAATTCTAACATTAAGTTATCATCACAGATTTTCAAACAAGTTATCATCTTGATTGGAAAACACAGTGCAATCTACAATTCTAGCGATCTCTTAATTTAATAACATATTTAATATATTATTATCATCCATATAACTAACTAATTACAAATTATTGCCTATTATACCAATAAATTATTATCAACTGTTGCAACTTTCATGGTATTCTTCTTTACATTTTAGTATTTCATTAATGAATTTCACTATCATTTATTAGCAAGATTGATTCCATGTGTAACTATTTTAAAAAATGAGTTTGACTGATTTCGCGAGAAAGGAATTTTAGAATGTATAGCTTCAAGTGTGTAACTTTGTAAGATTGTAAGTTCTCTCATTTGATTCTCTATCTTGATAATTTATTTATTGAATTTTTCGATTGCATCAAGTTTTTATGTCTTTTCGTATTAATTAAGATATTATGTCTCAGTATTTTTTTTTAATCTATTTTCAATTCTTTTGTTTACTGTATGTTATTTATGATAATAAATGGTCGAGTTTAATTGGTTTGAATTGTTTTTAATTTAGGGAACCTAGGAGTAAACTTGGTATTAGCGTATTAGTTCAAGAAATTCCTTGCTTTTGAGTTTGGCACGAGAGAGTTGAAAGCACTAGAGATAGAAAGAACAATAACTTGAATCTCTCACCACCTCCTGCTAAATTTACAGCTTTACATGGATGAATGTAGTAAACTTATACTTGAGCAATATGCATAACACAATGTGGATACGAATAAATGGGAAGAAATGCAGTCTTTTTTTTGGGCCACGTATCTATACTATCCCATTTATCTCAACGAATTCCCTCATGAAAACTGCCATGGCACCAGATAAAGGAAGGCTAATATTCTAAAAGTTTTAAGAATTGTATGTAGTAGAATATCCACTTTGATAATGATATTCAAATTAAATCTTGACGTACAAAATTTATTGACTTGACACCATAGTTAAAAATTTTAAATATATATATATATATATATATATATTTATTTATTTATATAATAATTGTGACCCCGTACGTTATAACGGTTTGATATGAGGTATCTATGAGGTATATAATCAGGTTCCATCTGTGTATAAATTGTACTGACTTGGACAGATTCTTTTTTAGCCATGTGTATTTTTGGCTCTTATTTTGGAAGTTCATATCTCTAATTTATCTACCATTTTCCGCTGGTACAATTTAAAATCTTATAATTTTTCAAATTAGAATGACAGTCTAATGATATGTCTGGCGTTATTGCGAGACCAATTTATATCTAACCAGAGCAATCTTACTTTATTGAACAATTATACCCCCAATGGTCAAATCTCTCGACATACACATGTACTTTAGATCTATTTACAGATTACTCTCCCACAGAGGCGGACCTTCTTGATTTCTCTTTCATGTTGACAAGTCAATCCCTTTCATCATCGACTAGAATACCTCAAAGAAGTATGTCCGTGATTCCATTAGACATCAAGAAGAAACACTATGTCGAAGAATACAAATAATTGATGATATAAAATACTCTATTACAAACAACCAAAAAGGGATTGAAAGGTATAGCGGGCAAGCTAATAACATATGTCAAAGCAAACTTATATTTGTAGTGCGATAGCATTTAATCACTAGGCATATAATCACTACTCACTAGGCATATAATCACTTGTTCATCAAGGCATATTGACAGAATAAGGAAAACATTTGTGTGTATTTTTTCTACTTACAAATTTACAATAGGAGACTTTATATAAAATTGATATTTACAAGGAAAAGAAAACTACCAAAATTAAATGATCCATGATTACCTAAAGTTAAGGACCTATAATTAAGGGTTAATTATACACAATATATACTTAACATATCTTTAATATTCCCTCTCAAACTAAAGGAAGTTGAGTACAAGCCAACTTGAGTTTGGAAACCAAATCAAGGAAGTGCCCAAGAGGATGAATTTTGATGAAAATATCAGCAATTTGATCAGTAGATCAAGTAGGAAAAAGTTTCATAGTCTTTTGCAAAATGTGACGGCGAACAAATTGGCAATTGATCTCAATGTGCTTAATGCACTCATGAAAAACATCATTGTCTGGGCAATCTGAATAGCACTTTGATTATCACAGTGAAGTGTTGTGGGGGAATCAGGAGAAATACCCATATCAAACAATGACCAACGAAGCCAGATAAGTTCTTGAGTAGTATCAGCAAGAGCACGATATTCATCTTCTGTACTAGATCGAGCATGATATGGGAAAATTACCTTAAAAGAAGTAGAACCCTATAGTGAAACGTCTATTAGTAGGATCTCCTACCCAATCAGCATCAGAATATACACGCAACTCAAGATAAGAATGAGAAGAGAATAAAAGGGCATGATATAAAGTGACTCACACATATTGAAGAATACGAAGAATAGCTACAAAGTGGGAGCTTCAAGAACTAGTCATAAACTGACGAGTAACTGTAAGATATACTAAACTGCCAACTAATTGGTGATAAAGAATGGGATCTTGGAGAGGTGAACTATCATCAGGAGTAAGACGAACATTCGCCTCAATAGGAGTAGATGCATTGTTGTTGTTAGTTAATCCAGCTCAGAAGACGAACAATAAGATTTTATGCATACTTGGCTTGTGTGAGATAATACTCATCAAATGATGAAAATACCTCAAAACTGAGGAAATAATTGAGCAAACCCAAATTCTTCATTTCAAAATGATGGTTCAGATACTGCTTAAGTTCAATAATGCCAGTGAGATCATTTCCAGTAATAATCATATCATTGACAGAAAGAAACAGAAGAATAATACCATGGTCAGACCGGCGAACAAAGAAAGCAGAATCATACGAGCTACTTTTGAAACCAAACTATTCAACTGTATGAATGAATTTTGAGAACCAAGATCTTAGAGTTTGTTTCAAACCACAAAGAGCCTTGCAAAGTTTACAAACTTTATCGTGTTTAGTGGAATATCCATGTGGTGGCTGCATATAAACTTTTTCTGAAAGATCTCCATTAAGAAAGGCATTCTTCACATCAATCTGAAACATATCCCAATGTCGTGCAGTGGCAAAAGTAAGTAAAATTTTAACAGAGGTAAGTCGTACTGCAGCCACATGTGCAAAATTTTCTTTATAATCAATCCCATATTCTTGTGTAAAACACTTAGCTACAAGACTAGCTTTGTAGCGATCCACAGTACCATCAGAGCGGGTTTTAATTTTGTAAAACCACTTACATCCAATAAGTGATTTATTCATAGGAAGATCAACTAAGTCCCATGTATGAATTTTCTCGAGAGCCTACAATTCATCAAACATAGCTTGCTACCAAAACAGATTAGAACAAGCTTCTCTATAAGATGTGGGCTCATTTCAAGAAAGAATAGTAGAAAAGCAATGAAAATCACAAAGACGAGTAGATGGTTCTCTTACCCTAGTTGAATGACAAGGAGACAAAGGTGGTGGTGCTGTTGAGGATTCAGGAGAAAAAGAAGTGCTAGAACTATTAGCTAGACCATCAACTAGACAGTGATCCTCAGGTGGGATGACACTATGGTTGTCTGGAGCAGAGACCTCAAGAATTGAAATAGGTAAACCTGGTGGAAGAAGAAAGTGTCAGGAAAAAGATCAGGCATGGGACGAGTGAATAGAGGCGGTGAGGAAACTGAAGAGAGATTAAACTTAAACATGGAGGAAAATATCTTATGTTCCCAAAAGATAACATGACAAGAAACACAAAGACGTTTAGATTGAGGATCTCAACAACGATAACCCTTGTGTTCGATATCGTATCTAATAAAACAACATAATCTAGCTCGAGATTCTAATTTGGTATGTTCATGGAGTTGGAGAAGAACAAAACATACACACAACTAAAGACTTTCAGATTCCGGAGAGGAGTTGTAAAGATACTGATAAGGAGACTGATTATTAATGAACGGAGATGGAACCTGATTGATGGTATAGATAGCAGTAAGAGCAGCTTCATCCCAAAAGCGTTGAGGACAAGAGGAAGAGAGTAAGAGAGAATGAGTGGTGTCAAGAATATGCTGATGTTTAGATTCATCAAGACCATTTTATTGAGAAGTACTTGGACAAGAACTACGAAAAATGGTGTTACCTTCTTGGTAAAGAAAATGAAGAAAAGATGTTTCCTTGTATTCTATTGCATTATTAGTTTGAAGAATTTTGATAGGACAAGAGAACTGAGTTTTGACCATTATGGCAAAACAAAATTAATTTGTAGTAACTCAAATTTATTTTTCATGAGAAAAATCCAGGAAAATAAAATAAAATCATCAACAAAGATAACAAAATATCTAGAACCATCCATAGTAGATGTTGGAGAAGGACCCCATACAGGGAAGTGTACTAAATCAAATGGGGCAGTTGAAATAGACTCACTAATGGGAAATAGTAGTGCATGATTTTTAGTAAGTTGACAAGAAACGCAATCAACAGAATAATTTTATATAGATCCTAACTAGCCACTAGAGGCTAATGACGTAATACAACCTAAAGATGCATGACCTAGACAGGAGTGCCAGAGACTTAACGAAGGAACATTAGATGTAAAAACAACAGATTTCATCAAAATATGTGCTAGAAGTTTGAGATCTAAATCTAATGTAGTGCTCAAAGGGATGCCCAACTTTACGACCTGTCATGAGAAGTTGTCCACTCTGATGGTCCATCAAATGACAACCAATGATAGAGAGATAAACATCAATCCCAAGTTCAACTAGTTGTCCAATAGAAATAAGATTTAAAATTAACTTAAGAACATGGAAGGTATCAGGAAAATAGACAGAGGACATGGAGATAGTGTCCATGTGATTAACATCCATGAGTGATCCATTAGCAGTTTGAATGGATGATGTGGGTGAGTTTTGTTTTAAAAATAAAAAATACTAGTCAGATGTCATGTGATTAGTACATGTAAAATCAAGATACTAACTTGAACTTGAGATTATAGGTATGCAGTATGGGAGGATGGAATTAGTTTAGATAATACCTACTTAATGACCAATTCAAGATTATCATGAGTTACAAAAGTTTGAGAAGAAGTAGGAGCTACTATAGAACTATATGAAGCCATTAGGACAAGAATAAGAGATAAATTGAAAGAAATACATAAAAATTAATGAAGGAAAACAAAACCTAATAAGCTGATTTTCAAAAAACCCAAAACGTCGAAAACAATGGGGAATCGAGTTGAATTGAAAAGGAACCGGATAAAATATAACCGAACTAGATGGAAAAAGATTTCTGGTTTATGAATAGAACCAGACCAGACCAGTTGAACCAGAGCAGAAGATATGACATGGCACATAAGTGGTTGATGATGTGGTGCACATATGGACAGATGACATGGTAGAAAATGGGATTTCTGATGACGTAGATGACACGTGGCGATGACTTTTCACACTGGCAGAAGCGTGGATCGATGACATGGCAAAAACACGAACTTTTGATGACATGGACGACACGTGGCACTGACTTGTTGCACATGTGACATATGATATGGCAGACAGGTAGCGGTGACGTGTCAGAAGTTGATGATGTGGCAGCTGGCTGGGATTGTCTTCAATCCTGTGGAAGCAGACTCGTTTTTCCAAATGGGTCAAAAACGGGTCAATGGCGTATCCGGGCACATTAGTGAGAAGATTTTCAGCCACTGGAAAACAAGTAGAATGATCGGAGAGGAATTGGGAATAATTTTTTGAAATTTTGGAGAAGAAATAACTAGAGAAACCCAAGGAATGAGAGTTGGAAAACCAAATTGGTATTAAAAGAAAATTATGCAAAATTGACCAAGGAAAAGATTCAGATCCCAAGATGGGGTTCTAATACCATGACAGAAATATGAAGAAAACTTGTGTGTATTTTTTGTACTTATAAACTTACAATAGAAGCATTTATATAGGTTTAATATTTACAAGGAAAAGGAAACTATCAAAATTAAATGACCCATGATTACCTAAAGTTAAAGACCTATAAATTAAGGATTAATTCTATACAATATACACTTAATATATCTTTAACACATATAATCACATGTAAATAAGGTAAATGGAAGAACTAGAATCTGGGATTATTGTGGAAAATGTCCTGACATCTCAAAATTTTGGCCATGAGCCCCCTTTCTTTAACTTCCAACTCTAAGACTAGTAGCGTCATCTGTAGCAGCAACAAATGAATGTGATCACAAATAATGCAATGACTAAAGAAAGGTATAGTTACTAGGAAAAATGGAAGAGTTCCTCTCCTGTTTCTAGTGGTTAAGAAGAATTTTCTCAAAAACTTTATCATAGCAACCTCCTGTTTCTGGTGGACTTTTTCGAGGAATTGTAGTCGACGGCTTATCGATAGGGAAAAAGAATCAAGGTAGGTATGCTGCCTCCTCTGTTGGAGAGTAACATGTTAAATGGATATAGATCCCGAACACTTGGGTACAACTAGGAAAATTTGACAACTAAGGGTCTGTTTGATAACTCAACTTAATGCTGAAAATTAATTAATTAAGATATTTTTGAATTCAGCATGTTTGATAACAGAATTCTCTTATCATTTAATACATTGAGCACTGCTTAATTTGTATTCAAAATTTTAAGTAAAAACATTTTCACTTAATCTGCTGAATTTTAAATAAATGTACAAACACATAGTCTTACACAGATCTACACATACTCTCTCTCACACATATTCACACACTTTCTCTCACTTGCACACACACTCTCACAAAAACATATACTCTCTCACACACAAAAACACACACTTCTTCACTTATATATATTGTCTCTCTCTCACACACATACACACTTAGTCTCACACACACATTCTCTCTTGTACTTTTTCATACTCTTATTCACACACTAACTAATTAATTCCAAGTATTCTTATTGGGATAATTTTTATTTTTGAGATTTAAAATAGGAATTGCAACTTATCTTTATCATCATCATCAAGAAATCACTTGACTATACAAAGGTATCATATTAATTTGAAAATCAACATTGGTTGCTCAAGTTATTGCTATTTATTATAAATTGTAGTGACCATTAAAATTTTCATATTTTTCTCTATATTTCAATGGTTCTCTTTTCTATTATATTAAGTGCACTTCTTCCCCTACTCTCTAGTAATTCGAACTCATACCAATAGATCATAAGGGAAGTGTCTTAATCTATCTAAGTTGCATTTTGTTGTTAATGGTTCTCTTTTATATCCTTTCCTTATTAGTTTCTTTAGTCCAATGGGTTTTTTCTTTTTCTATTTTTTTTTTGGCGAAAACTTTTATGTTTTCATAAGATTCTTGATCATGTCAGCAAGTTTTTTTATTTTGTGCACTTTTTTTTTTTGTTTTTCTTATGTTGATTTTTTATTTATTTTTTTTTTTTTTGAAAATTTGTCAGTTTAATAGTAGTTGATGAATCTTCATTTCTTTTGTATACATTCTTAATGTAATTTTATTTGTGCTCAATCGTTAATTTTAATTATTATTTTTTGTTTCCTCTATAACTTATGCTTACGTTACAAATAACATAAACATTTATGTAAATAATAAACTAAAAACTAAAATAAGATTGTACATTATTTAATTTTATTTAAATACCAAAAAATTTTATCATCCTACATTCAAACCCGTACGGGATCACAACTAGTCTTATTTTGAAAATCACCCACTAATCAATCTATCTCTTTACCTCTTCCTCTAATTCCATCACCTACGTTTTTTTTTTCTTTTTAGTAAATTTGTATAAACTTTTATACAATTTCCCACCCTTTCCAACTAGTATTACTGCTTTATATAACCAGTGTGTAATTTTGATGTAATTATGGTTTAGTGTAATTTTATTTTAAAAAATTACCCACTAACTCCTTATATCCCTCATTTAAACACTTCTTAACTCCTTATCTTCTCCTCTGTTTCCACCACCTATATTTTCTTTTTTTATATATAATTCTTGTATAAAATTTTATAAAATTGTGCAAATATAGGGTGTGTCTTTTCCACTAATAAAGTAGTAACTACTTTATATAGTCATGTAATTTACTATTTATTTAATAGATTTTTTTACTAGTAGGTTAAGAGAAGTTATAAAAGATTAGGGTTAAAGGCACTCTACGTGTATACTTTCATACATGATATTGCTTCAATCCGCCATTCATACATGATATTGCTTCAATCAGACATTACTTCATAACTACCTATATTTGAAGATAATGGAATTATTAGAATTAAGTAATCAGCTGAGCAAATGAGATCCACATGAAGAAGTTAAAAGTCAAGCCACTACGTTATTTATGCCTTTTATTTAGAATTACACCAGAAGTTATAAAATATTAATCATAAAAAATAATTAAATTAATTATAAACTATAGAAAATTACCAAAATTACTCTTCGGTTTTTATGAAGTTAAAGTTGAGGATTAATTCTATTTTGAACCCTTCAACTTATAACTAATTATCACTTTGTAACCTCAATTTTAATTTTAGAAATTTTGCACACACAACTCTTAAATACATCCCACTTCAATCTAATTTTTTAATACCGTCCCAAAAATTAACCGAATTTTTTCATGTATACATCAAGTTTAGCAAGATGTATAATAATGTTGACACAATATTTTTTGCAAAAAAAATCCATTAAGTTTGGTAATGCTGTTAAAAAAAAAAGAAGAACTGAAATAAGACGAATGTGAGAGTTGGGGGTGCAAAGTGTGAATTCAGTATGAGTTGAGGGGTAATAGAATTAGTTTTGAAGTTAATTATCAAAATTTCCTCCATGACGTAATTTTAAAAGTTAAAAATATATTAAATTAATTATAAATTACACCAAATTATACCAAAATTGCTCTTGGGTTATCGATATTTATTTATCTATATTTATAGTATACTATATATAATGGTAGAGCCGCACTTGGTCTAGTGGACTCTCTCATTATTATTTTTTTAAGTTAATTATTTAAAATTCTAAATTAGTTTTATAACTATTCATGTTGGTTAATTATTTATTTCAATTTTTTTTAAAAAATTTTGTAACTGCCATGGTATCTATCTAACTACTACCCATCTACAAATAGTTTGGTTTCCTAAAAAATCTTAACAAAATTTTATTATTTAATAAATAATGTTAAGTTAATTTATACCAAATAGTTCTAACCAGAGCTAATTTTGTATTTCACAAACATGAGTGGGTGCTTGTTGCTAGTATCTTAAATTATCATAATCTAATCTAACTATATATAAAACACAGGGCAAACCTTTTTGGTGTAATGTCAAAATTAATAGATTTTCAGAATTACCCTTGTATCTATAATAATTTGTTTATTCCTTTATCTAAACTAATCTAGTTATATATAAAGTCCAAGGCAAAATTTTTTGGTATAATGTCAAAATTAATAGATTTTCAGAATTACCCTGATATCTATAATAATTTATTTATTCCTTAGGGGTAAAAGTGTAACATTCATAGATTTTTTAAGCAAAGGTGGTTTAATAAGTGCCTACTACCACCAACTTCTCATAATTTCCCATTTTCTATTTATTTTATTTTTATTATTTCAATTTTCCTGAATATGCACATATATTGTGTGTGTCATTTACATTAGTATAAAATAAAGTACTAATCTAATAGAGATTAATTGTTCTATAAATTCATAGAAACTGATATAGGACTTCGGAACCAATAAATTCATGATTGAGGGGGAGAAAGGATCGAACGAGGAATATAGCATCTGATATGANAAGAAGACAAATGGAGATGAGCCCAAAAAGGAGGGGGACAGAGCCATATAGAAGCGCACCAAAGGTGGAAACAATTGATGATAACTGGATCTCTCTTTGACATATTCATCCTTGATCAGTTAATAGCCTTGTGCTATTTTGTAAGTTCTTGTACTTTTTACGTGTCATTATAGAATTTATATTTGAATCTGATACACATTGTAAAACTGTACATTCATCACAAACATGTACAAGACGAATAAGGAATTAGATCTTATTTTCTTGATGTTTTATACAAAGATAATCATATTGATTAATCCCTCTTGGTGTCTGTGGCCATTGCTTGTATGTTTGATGGTATAGTCATCATAATATGGGAAAAATATAATCTAAACCGTTAGATGATTGAAAAATAATAATACTTGCTTTTTCAGTTATCTCATCAGAAAGCAGAGAGTAGTACAGACTTGCTTCATAATATGACTTAATGCATGGCCATTGAATTATATCCTGGGCCTATTTCACTCAGTTGAGTTTTCCTTTATTTTTGGAATGCATCATCATATTAGGGAACGGGGAATTGTAATTGCTATTTTTGACTGTGGTAAGTGTTGAAAACATGCTAAATGCTGAGGGAGAGGGATTTAGGGCCTCAGCAATCAAAGAGGTGATTACTGGAAGCAGTTAAGGTTGGTATTCTGCCATTTTGAAATTAAAAGATTCAATAAAATCATGTAGGCCACTTCCACTTCCACTTCCAAGAAAAGGTAAAAACCTTTTTCGTTTTTATAGAATTATGTTATGTGAGAGTCTATATGGTTGTTGAATGTTTACATTTAAAGCATTTTGTTATATCAGACAACAGTTGAGGCTGGTTATATGAATCTAAGGAAAACCCTTGAGATCCATTGAGTGTGCCCTTCAGCATTTTGTCATCAACAATTGTTAGACATTTCAATCTGAGAAGACTTTGTAGATTGATAATTGATGCCCAAAACCGTAGAATTTACCAATTTCCTCATTGTTTAATACTACTAACATAACTTCACCTAATAGCATTTGAAATTAAATTGTTTTCTTGACTATTATTGGCTAGAGAGAGATTATATAGTAGTGTTTCTTTTGCAGAGTTAAAGGTTGGCAATATCAGTTTATTCAAAATGGAAAATGAGCAAAATAACCCTGCAAATACATCTATCCCAGTAGTTCTTCCAGAAAAGAGGAAGCGTGGGCGTCCACGTAAGGAAGTAAATGCTGCTAAAATAGGCGAAGGGAACCTGCAGCTGCCTGCAACTCCTGATGGAATCAGAGCACTTAAGCAGATTGACACAAAACCAA
Organism: Cinchona pubescens; assembly: GCA_025175665.1. Lineage (NCBI taxonomy): Eukaryota > Viridiplantae > Streptophyta > Magnoliopsida > Gentianales > Rubiaceae > Cinchona > Cinchona pubescens. The sequence goes on along the minus strand of JANKKI010000049.1, from coordinate 1,641,038 downwards.
ACGATAGAAGCATGGTAGGAAAGGTAGTTTCAGGTGTAATTGATGGTTCTTTCGATGCTGGCTATTTTCTTTCTGTTAGGATAGGCAACAATGGCCCTCCCCTTCGCGGTGTTATCTTTGAACCAGGGAGAATCGTGCCTATTTCATCAGACAATGATGTTGCTCCACGTGCTAAGTTGTACGAAAGAACAGAATTGCCATTATGAGATGTTGGACCCTGTCCCACAAAATCAAAGTAATGGTGTTGTCCCCGAATTAGATATGCAGCAGCCTGTTATTTGCGGGCGGATTTTACCCTCTGAGCCACAGTCCAGTGCCTCATTTGAATTTCATAACCTACCTGCCTCTACTACTGCTCATGTGGTTAGTATGGCAGTGAATAACTCGTGCTCCTCTTTGGTAGATAAAATGTTGAGGCAGCAAGATTCTAATTTCAATGATCAAAACCAATCTCAGTTCATCCCTCCTGCAGAGAAGCTTAGAATGGTTGAACAGAATGACATGATGCAGGTATATGAAGTATCAGTTCAGTCAGAAGGACAAATTGCAGATGCTGGATCAGCAAAAGATTGGATGTCAGAATCATCAATTAAACCAAATGCCAACAATGTTTTGCCTTGTAAGGAGATTACGGATCAAGTTGCCCAGTATCACAACCTGGATGTAGGATTTTGGCCTGAACCAAGCGCTCCAGTTCATAACGGAAATTGCACATTTTCTGGTATAGAGAATCTTGTGGTCATTGAACCTCAATCTGTGGTCCAAGAAACTCAACCTATGGATTCTGAGGTGAAACAGAATCAATTGGCAAGCAATGAATTGAAGGAAGGGTGTCTTGACTTTCACCAGTCATCCGTGATTGCTCAAGGCCAACCTTTGCCCGGAGAGCCACAAGTTAAAGATAGTGTATTTCAGCCAATGCAGTTAGTTCAGGATGCATCCCAAGTCAGAAATCTTGAGCTCCATGAAACTCCAATAGTTGTTCAAACTCCAGCTTTCTCATTGGCAAATCAAAATACAGAGTCTGAGTTTCAGAGAACTGAGTCGACTAACTCTCAAATCAACGGTCCAAATCCTCGGCCGCAATTTCTCCTCCAAGATCACCAGGCTTTGGACTCTGAGAATAAATCAAGTGATCCAATCGAGAATCAACCTACAAGGCCGGATCATGAGCTATACCGAGCTCCTGAACTTGTGAAGCTGCAATCTAAGAGGTACTCTCTTCAAATCCTGAAAATAGAGAAGCTGAACTTGAGCCAAGTAAATTGGCTCATTACGATCTGGAGAACCAGAATTTTGGAATTCTTCGAGATTTTGTCGCTGGCAACCATCATTATCTGCCTCCTGAAATAATTTCTGATCAACCAGTGGAATTCATGGAAGAAAAGCCAAATTCTCCCAAGAGCAACAACAGAAAAATTTCTCAGTTAGAGCCAAAAGCTTCAGTTTTAGAGAACAATGAAAGCAGTCCTAGTGGGAAGCTAATAAGTCATCCTATTAAAAGCAATCAACAAAATTCAAAGACTAGAGAAGCCATGTCATTTGATTTGGAACTTGCATCTGAAGATCCTCCTCTGCGTGGAATACCTGAAAATATAGTTTCAAGTTCTACAAGCAATCCAGGTGGTCTTTCTAATAATGAGCCTAGGTAAAGGACTTCCAGAAATTACAAATAAGTTAATGTGGATTTGGCAGGTTCATCCACCAATTTCTTGTTAGCGGTTGTTCTTTGTCTTCTTTCTTAATATGGCATTCACATACTACCTAAAGTTACAATTCAATTCTACATTTTCTTTCTTTATATTGGTGTTTTGGACGGCATTCAGATTATCACTTGACTTTTCATTGTTGCAATAAACTGGGAAAGAATTTTTATAGAAACATGTACTTGGATGGGTCAGGTTGTTCATTTTGATTTCATGTTTCTTTTCACTTGGTTGCATACTGAACTGTAACAATGCAGGTTGACTGATGAATATATGTTTATTGCTTGAAGATAGTGTAAAACTTCTACAGTTGATATTACTTGAGAATTCCTGTTTCAAAATTATCAGACCTTATCTTTGTTCTTAATTATTATAAAATGCACTTGGAGATTTCATTATCATGATAAGATATATTTTATATCCAGAGAAGACAACTTGTGCACATGTCATGTCTTTGAAAAGTTGTCCCTAATAATGTTTAAAAGAAAAAAGATGTCATTTTGTTGTATTTAAGAGTTGTTTTAAACATAATTTGGAGTAAGGATCCTCCAAACTTATGCACTGTTTACTAGATAATGAATATTCTAATGATGCTTATTTTACGGGAATTCTTCTTAAGAAAGGATTGCAAATATTAAATTGATGTTAGTCAATCTTCTATGATCTGTTATGCATTTGCTGAAGCTTTCCTTCCTGAAGATCGATTTGTTTTAGACATTCAGGTGAAAATTTTCTGCTGTGTTATCTAAAGTACTGAGTAAGTGTAATGGCACCATTTGAACCATCTATTACATAGAAACTTTGATGGTCTGTCTGCCAACTGCCATTCATGATAGTATAATTGAGAATACATAAAAGGAGTTGAGAATCTAACTGAGGTACACAACTTTCTTGATCTTGTACAATAATGAGGAATTGTTTTATTGAATGATTTCCTTGTGTAAATTCTCCGGTGTCTTGCTCTCTTTATCACTCATAATCTTTAGGAATTTTCATTTTGGATTATTTAGGCCATAATGTGGGGACCTATGAAAACATAATGAAAGATGGTTCCATCGAGTTAAATGACTTCTATTTTTTCTTCCTTTCTTTGAGAGTTATTAAGTGTTGAAAAATTGCAAAAGTGGAACAGATGAATAATAAGATAGGATATAGGTTTTCATATGGGATTATCTACTCTCAACATAATTAGAATATTATACCTGATATTGAAATTAAGCTCGTAATTGGCAAGTAAACCTCCTCATTGACTAATTTTGGATACAAAAGGAAAAAAAAATATAGGTCATTCCAGACTTAGCATATATCACATTCAAAATGGCCAATACATCATCTCATGGTTAAGGATATCAATAGAAGTTGTGATCATAATTTGTCTCCTCAACTTCAGAGTGACCCAGTGGCATGTCTCCTGAAGCAGAAATTGTGGCCGGTTAAAAAGATAGTATACAAGATTAGATTAAACTATTAGGATAACGAAGTACAGATTAGGTGGTAAGACACTTTTTCTATGATCTATTAGTCATAGGGTTCAAGTCAGCGAGAGATGTGAATTTTAAAAAATAATAATAATAATAATAATTTCAACTGCAAGTAACACTATATACGCTTAAAAACGAGTCTTAATGCAAGTTGGTTTCTGGAAGTAGAAACTAAAAAATGAAATCAAACCATTTGTCTTATGATTGCCATTTTACAAGGCTTTTATCGAAAAATAAACCTATAAAAATGTAGCATGAACCAATCCATATACACATGATTGTAAGTTCAATTGGATGAATCTGGGAGATCTTTTCCACTTCACATTTCGTTTTCACTTTATTGCAGACTGAACTTTAAGTCTATAACTGTTAACATATTTACATATTTACCTTTTAATATATGTGTTAGGAATATATTTAGTTGTATATATTTGTTAAGTGTATATTCTATTCCCTAATTATAGATCTTGATTAGCAAGACATTCCTTATTTGTTTTATAGGGTAGTCTATTTAAGAGAATTTCTTGTATTATTATACTGAGACAATAAATATCAATTCTTCTTCAAAAATTGTTCATGATATCAGAGCCACATCTTGGGGTCTGATTAGTTCATTCTCAGGATTATTATCATCGAAATTTTTTTTCTTTTCTCCTCATTCTGGAATTATTTTCTTGGTCTGTTGCCCCGATTTTTAGTTGTTTTATCAATACCCATCATCCAAAAGGAGCTACCCAGGATTCTAAGGAGCTTGTTCCAGTATTTTTTGGCTAGATGGAATCAACCTCAAGTGCTCCCACGCGCTCATTGTCACTGGACTGTACTGGAAAATAGTCCAGAAGGAAGAAGAAGGTAAGCGTGTTTCACTAACACGCCTTCTTCAGTTTCTCTAAAAGCGTGTTTGTGAAACACGCTTTCTTCTTGCTGGGAAGTCTTTTGCCAAGTCACCAGCCACGTCAGCGACAACGTGGCCAGACACGTCATCTGTCACGTCAACCCCAACAGTGCTGCATCATCTGCCACGTTATCCATCACGTCACCTGCCACGTCAACCCAACATGCAGGTTCATGTCAACCCAACATGCCACGTCACTTGCCACGTCACCCTACAGTGATGCATCACCGCCACGTCACCTATAGTGCCACGTCATCTGACACATCATCCATTTTGTCATGTCATCTGTCACGTCATTAACACATCAGCGGTTTATAATCCCTGCTTCAGTCTTGGGTTGATCTGGTTCGGTTCACTGGTCAGCAATTTTTTGTCCGGTTCAGGCTATCTTTGACCGGTTTTCTCCCGATTTAGTCCGGTTCCCTACATTTTTCGGTCTTCTCAATCGTGTGCTTGATTTTCTATGATTCTTCTCAGAAAGTAATCTTTCTTTATACTGTTACTTACTTTATTTTTTATTTTTTGGCTTTCAATTGTTATTTTCCTACCATGGCTCAATCAGATGTGTCCCATCCTATTTCCACTACATTGGATGGACCTAATTATGTTTCATGGGCTCAAGATATGCAAAGTTTTCTTAAACGTCAAAAATTGTGGCATATTGTTGATGGATCTACATCAATTGTTCTAACACAACTAGAAGGCGAATTGATCACCAAATTCAATGATCATTTTGAAGATTGAGACAGTAAGAATCATCAAATTATTACATGGATCCGCAACACTACTATTCCTTCCATACGTCAACAATTTGGGCATTTTAATACTGCCAAGGAATTATGGGATTTTCTTGCCCATCGATACACTGTCTCTTATACACATCTAGATGTGTATAAGAGACAGGATTTTCAAGACTGTCAGTTCTAATCCTGGCATCACTTCACTGAAATTGCTTTGGCCACATCAGCTCCTTCAGGTTCATCTCAACCAAGGGAATGCTGTTATTGTCATGATCCTGGTCATTGGCTTTTAAATTGTCCTATTCGCATTTGTCATATTTGTCGCAAGAAAGGACCTCGTCATTTCCATCCAACTGTCCCAAGAATCCCAATCGTACTTCAGTAACATTCAGACAGTTCCAACCTAAATCTGGTTCATATCGTGCTGCTGCTACCACTGATGTTGGTGATATGCTTGCTGAATCTTCCTCTCCAGCTATTACCCTCACTAATGTTGAATCAATGCTTAAACAGGTTTTGTTTAAATCTGCTCCATCTACTGCCCTTTCTGTCACTCCAAGTACTTCTTGTTGGTATTTTGATTCTGCTTGAAGTAATCATATGACCTCCGATTCTCATATTTTTTCTTCACAGTCAACAAATTCTTCTTTACCACCTATCCATACAGCTAATGGTATATCTACTATGCATGTTAGTCACATAGGTCATATCTCTACGTCAAATATTTCTATTCCTGATACTTTTCTTATTCCCCAACTCAAACTTAATCTTGTCTCTGTTGGTCAATTATGTGATTTGGGTTTGCATTTATTCTTTACACTATTTGGATGTTCTGTGCAGGATCCCCAAACGAGGTAGTTCTTGGGATAGGCCATAAAGTTGGTCGTCTATTTGAGTTGATTCACCTTCGGCTTCCGCCTCATTTATTTTCTACCTCATGTTCTGCTGTTTCAACATCATCACTTGATTTATGGCACTCCTGCCTTGGTCATGTTTTCATTGGTCGTTTAAACACTTTAGATGTCAGGGCTGTCTAGATACATGTTAAGAATGAACATTTTGAATGTATTTCTTGTCAACTTACAAAACATCATGCTTTACCTTTTAATAACAGTGTTCTGTTGCTACTGCACCATTTGATCTTATCCACTCTGATATTTGGGGACCCTCCTCTACACCCACTATGGGTGGTTCCAAATATTTTATTATTTTTGTTGATTTTCACGATACACTTGGATTTATCTTATGAATCATAAATTTGATTTATCTAAAATTTATCATGATTTTGCCACTATGATTCAGACTCAATTCTCTAGTGTCATCAAAGTTTTTCATACAGATAATGCCATGAAATATAAAGAAAAGTCCTTTTTAGAAGAATCTTCATCAAAATGGTAATTGTTATTCATAGATCCTGTCCAGGTACCTCTCAACAGAATGGTCGCGTTGAAGGTAAACAGAGGCACATCCTTGACACTACTCGTGCTCTACTAATTTCATCTTCTTGTCCTGAGAGGTTTTGGGATGAAGCGGCACTTACTGCTCTCTACACTATTAATAGGGTTCCTTCCTTTGCCATTAATAATCAGACTTCCTATGAACGTCTCTTTAAATCCCCTCCTGATTATACAATCACTCAAAGTTTTTGGTTGCGCTTGCTTTGTTCTTCTTCAACCCCATGAGCACAGCAAGTTAGACAGCTAATCTCGTGCTCGCTTCTGTTGTTTCTTAGGGTATGGCATTGAACATAAAGGCTATCGGTGTTGGAATCCCCAGTCTTTCAGGCTTCGCATATCTAGTCATGTAGTCTTTTGGGAGCATCAAATGTCTCTTTCATGTCCAAGTTTCATCTTCCCCTTTTTTCCTCTCAACCCTTCTTTACTAATCCATCGTTTGATCTTTTTTCTGATAAGCATGCTATAGATTCTCCAGTTGACTCCACCTCTGAATCTCCTCTCGATGACTTCCATGGCTCTCAAGATCGTGCTCCTGACGGTGATCCTGCCCCGGCTATGTCTCCAGAATTGTCTCCTTCATCTCCACCTCCACCTACTCTTCGTCGATCTAATCGTGTAAGAGATATTCCTTCTCGATTTCGTGACTTTCACTATTTTTCTACTATTTTATCTTTACATGAACCCATTTCTTACCGAGAAGCTGTTCTAATCCATGCAAACATTAACCTGAGCTATGTTAGATGGTTGCAGGTACTTGACACGTAAAATGCACACTTGGGATCTAGTCGACCTTCCTCCTGAAAAGTCTGTTGTTGGTTGTAAATGGGTCTATAAAATTAAGACTCATTCGGATGGAACTATTGAGCGATACAAAATCGTTTAGTTGCAAAAGGATTTGCTCAGGAACACGACATCGATTATGAAGAAACCTTTGCTCCTATTGCACGTCTTACTTCCGTTCGTAGTTTACTTGATGTTGCTGCTTCTCGCAGATGGTTCCTTTTCCAGTTGGATATCAAGAATGCTTTTCTTAATGGTGATCTTATTGAAGATGTTTACATGAAACCATCTCTTGGTTATTCTCATCCGCCGAACAAAGTCTGCAAACTTCGTCGAGCTCTCTATGGTCTTAAACAAGCTCCTCGAGCTTGGTTCTCCAAGTTTAGTTCTACCATTTGTCAGCTTGAATTTACTTCCAATCATTATGATTCAGCTCTATTTCGTCGAGTATCTGATCATGGTACTAGTCTTTTATTATTGTATATGGATTGACATGATTATAATCAGCGATGATATTGCTGGCATCACTGATCTCAAAAATCATCTTCATCAACATTTTGAGATGAAGGATTTGGGTCTTTTGAGTTATTTTCTTGGTCTTGAGGTTTCATCCAACTCTGACGGTTACTTCCTCACTCAAGCTAAGTATGTTTCTGATTTTCTTGCTCGTGCCGGCCTCACAGGTCATACCATTGCCTCAACTCCTATTGAAGCTAATGCTCGTTTTACTCCTACTGATGGATCTCCTCTCTCTGATTCTACTTTATATCGTCAGCTCGTGTACAGTTTAATCTATCTCTTATCACACGCCTGAGATTGTGTATAAGATTCAGGTCATCAGTCAGTTTATGGCAACTCCGCGGACAACTCATTATACTGCTGTTCTACGCATTTTGCGATATATCAAGGGTACCCCCTTTCATGGTCTTTATTTTTCTTCCCGCTCTCCGCTTGATCTACATGCATACTCTAATGCTGATTGGTCTGGCGATACAGTCCAACAGACAGACGATCTATTACTGGTTTCTGCTTCTTTCTTGGTCCTTCTCTCATCTCTTGGAGGAGCAAGAAGCAGACTATCACTTCTCGTTCTAGTACTGAAGCTGAATATCGGGTTATGGCTGTTGCTACTCGAGAACTTGTTTGGCTTCGCTGGTTACTCGAAGATATGGGTGTTACTCATTCTTCTGCTACTCTCTTCATTGTGATAATCGGAGTGCTATTCAAATTGCTCACAACGAGATTTTTCATGAGATGCATAAACAAAAACATCTTATGACTGCCATTTGCGTAGATGTGTATAAGAGACAGAGTTACAATCTGGAGTTCCCAAAGATCATGAAAACGATATCTTCACTAAGGTTCATCCACTTGGCCGTTTTCATGCTCTTTGTTCCAACTCCAGTTGGTTTGCGTTCAACCGCCTTGAGTTTGCAGGGGGATGTTAACATATTTACATATTTATAAGAGACAGCTAATATATATGTTAGGAATATATTTAGTTGTATATATTTGTTAAGTGTATATTCTATTCCTTAATTATAGATCTTAATTAGTAAGACATTCCTTATTTGTTTCATAGGATAGTCTATTTAAGAGAATTTCTTTTATTATTATATTGAGACAAGAAATATAATTTTTCTTCAAAATTCGTTCAATAACAACGCAGCTACAATTTCATTTGCCTTGTTTTCTTCTTTGACTGCTCTGCTCCCCAACACAAATGAGGAGAGACTTGTCGAAAATGGTTGACTTGCCGTGCGGTTTCTGGGAATTTAAAACCCAATTTTGACTGATGAATGTCTATGGCTTGAATATTGTTTAAAACTTGTACAGTTAATAACAATTTTTGGAATTCCTACTTTAAAAATATCGCAGCTTGTCTTTTCATGTTAATCACCTAGATATATCATTTTCACGATAATTAGATATATCTATTATCTGCAGACAGCACAACTTGTGCACATGCTATGTTTAGTTAACTATGGAAATTGGGTGTCCCAAATAGATTTCTTAAGAAAAATGGATTTCCTTTTGTTGTTTTCAAGAATCAACGAGCCTTCAAACTTATGCGTAGTTTATATAGTAGGCGTTATTTCAGTGATGCTTTACGAAATTTTCATAATGTACAGAAGGACTTGCTACATTTTAACCATCAATATTAATTCAGGTATTAACTTCCGCGTCTGGAAACCTCATCTGATGACAGCAAGTCAAGAACTTGACAATTTACTTGTAGTAAAATTAGAAGGACTTGAGAATCTAACAGTGCTTCGGAAATTATATGATCCTCTAGTAATAAGTAGTGCTTCATTTAGTGCTTAAATGTATTCTGTTAGTGTGTAGTACTTATTCATTATCATGCCACTTAGCCTCTAGGCTTATTTTTTTGGGAACATTTTGGCCATATGGATCTATCAAGAATCTCTAGCATACTTACCGAATTGGCTCCGGTGAAAGACATGAAATTTTCTGTCTGTCTTCCTTTGCAGTTAGAAATTTGTTGCTCTTAAGGTTCCAAAGAGAGAAGAATGTAATCACTTCATTGTTTTTATCTGTTTAGTGGCGTTAGAAGTTTGTCAAGTTCTGGAACCGTTAAAAGTAAAACTGGATTATTTTGACCTTTTTTCTTAATGCTCAACTCTAATAAACTACTATACTTAATGCTTGTTTTGATAACAAAATCTCCTCATTGATCAATATTATCTGGATGGATCTTTGAACAGAAGATTTTGGATGAAGGAATAAAATAAAGTATAGATTCTTGCGGGTTTTAGCTAAAGTCAGTTTATATCTCATAAATATTCCAGGTATTTTGTCTCTCCCCACTCCACAGTAAGTCAGTCACATGTTTCCTCAAGTAGTTCTAGTAGTTATGGATCCATTAAATAAGTAGATATTATATCAATATCCGATCCAACTAACAGTAACACTTAAGATGCTTTAGAACTGGTCTTATTTCAAGTGGGTTTTTGAAATAGAAATCACAAGAAAAGGAAATCAAACATTTACTAAATTACAGTAATAAAATATATATATAGACTAACTAACTAACTAAAAAACAAAAATAAAAGGATATGTATTGAAACAAAATAATGTGGTTCATATGTGAAACTCATGTGAAAATTTTACCTTACAAAATTTATTTTTTTGTTTTTCACTCCATCAACAAAAGCGTGTGAGATTTTTTTTTTTGTAAGATTTTTAAGTATATAAGGCTAATGTAGAAAACGATCAAATTACAAGGGTGTAAGTAGAATTTGTCCAAATTCTAATGGTAAAATCACTCGGTGTTATCAAGAAGTAGCAAATAGCATCATTAGCTTTGATCAATAATTCCATATTCATATGATTGTAACTTGGTGCTTGATCTTATCCTAATCATCATCGAAAAAAACATCATGTGCATGGTCCTAGTTGAATCTATTGACATCCACTATAGTGTTAAGACACGTATTTACACTAACAAGCAATTATTTCCCTGACCTCCAAAGCACCACCTTATTACATTATTATCTCAATTGAAGGCCAATTAAAAAACAACCAACCAAATGCCTAGTGTAAAAACGTGCAAAATGTGCAAGTTTGAAGCATTTAATCGTAAATTTGCTCAATTTAAGGGCAATTTTCTCAGCCCAAGACAAAATATATATATAACTCTCACAAGCCTCTACTTTTGGCAAAAATATTTCTATCTTAATACTTCTTGAGCCCCATTATGGAAGCAGAGGATGTTATAGCCCTCTTTGATTGTTGCTGGTTCAATCAAGAAATCTTCAAGAAAAGTTCAAATTTACCAACTTCATCAAACCTACAGAAAATTTTTGATGATCAAATGGAAGGAGATTCACAAAAACCAGAGTTTCCAAGCCAATTAACAATCCATACAAGGTCAAAAAGTGACCAGCAGCTGATGAGCTCCAACACAATTAGCATGATGGATTCTGGTTATTTCTCTCCAGATTCAGTTCTTTCTGCACATCATTTTGAAGGGAAAGCTGAATTTCCAAGAACACCACAACCAAGTAAAGTTAAATTACAATGGTGATGAGAAGAAGAATAAGAAGAGGAGAAAGAAGAAAGCAAAGAAAAGTTTGAGCAAGAGCTTATCAGAGCTTGAGTTTGAAGAACTTAAAGGGTTTATGGACCTTGGTTTTGTGTTTTCTGAAGAAGATAGAACGGATTCAATTCTAATTGAGATCATTCCTGGCTTGCAAAGGTTAGGCAAGGGAAAAGATGGTGAAGAAGAAAGAAATAGTACTAGTAGTTGTTTTCTTGATGAATCTCTAATTACTAGGCCTTACCTTTCTGAAGCATGGGAGATTTTGGATAGGAGAAAGAAAGAGAAGTCTTTGAAGAATTGGAGAGTTCCTGCTGTGAGTAATGAGATTGGCATGAAAGATAATCTCAAATGGTGGGCACATATTGTTGCTTCTACTGTTAGGTCATAAGGCCTTTGGTTTATCACCACATCTTTTTTTTTTTTTTTTTTTTTTTTTAAACTTTTCAATTTTGGCATTGGCAAATCATTGCATTCATACAAAGCAACCAAAAATTTTTTTTCAAATGCAAGAAAAAAGAAAAGAAGAAATAGGCATTTCTTGTAGACATTGTAATGCAGCATTTGTACACTATTATTTACCCTATAATTCTCGAACTTGTATATAACACTTTGTACATGAATAAAGAACATATGCAGAAGATCTTTTTCCAATGGTTGGATTTTTTGTTATCTTTGGCCAATTTTTGATGGTGAGTTGAGCGGCATTGGATTGTTGTCGACTTCACAAAAAGTGAAGAGTTTTAGTTTTTTTTTTTTTTTTTTTTACATTAAAAAGTTTAGAAGGAGAGTAATTATCCTCTTTCTTTCGTTAGTCTTCTGTTAGCACAGATTAGTAACACATATTTTAGAGACTTAAAGTGATTTATATTTATTACCCACCAACAAGAACTTGAATACAATAAGAGTCAAATTTAAAACTTTTTATTTGATTTGATTATCCTATTAACCATCTGAGCTAATCTTGACAAAAAAGTGACAAGTTAATTAGACGAACAACATATGAAGGGAGGATGGTCAACTAAAATGGAACCTTAATAGAAGTTCTCTAATTCATGTTTGTCTTGCTCCCGGTGTAGCATTCTATTGCAGAAGTAATCCAATAATCCATGTGTGTTTCACATGTTCCAAATATTTGGATCCACAAATTCAGATATGACCCATATGATATTAGTGGCTTACTAGGAGGGGACTTCCATCCTTCTCTCTCTTAATGGAATGCTTAATTATACTTTGCCCCTTGAAAATAGGGTTAATAACAAATTGTCACGTATATTTATTTTATACACGCATTGTCCCTCTAATATTTAACGGTTACTTTTTTCATACAAATAAGTAATGAAATGTCATAATTGTTTTCGTTTTTGATTAGTTACAATATGCCACCCTGAAATTATGGTGAGATGGACTTTAGTACTTTGACTTTATTTCATAAGTAGTTTCCCTCCAAAACTAGTTATTGTTAATTTTTCCATCTAACAATATTACAAAAAGACCTTTTAACTCTTCAGTATCAACCCACTGCAAGAATTATTTTTTTTCCTTTTTTCATTTCTTGCAGTTTTGTCATATTATCACTTTCATCACTCTTTCCCTCTCTTATACCTTGTATATTTAGAATAATTTCATTTAGTTTGTTACTATAACTCAATTTCTATTTTTATTTTTAGTAACATACTCATTATGTGTTTTGATATTTTTCCTATTTGAATTATATTGCTAAATTTCAGTCACCAAATATGTTAGTGTAGATTGTTGCTACTAGGTGATAATTGTGAATTTTTTTACTAAAATTTTTCTCTTAATACTTGAAAAGAAACAAACTTATTTATTTTTTTGGAGGAGGAGGGGGGATGCATGGGTGATTGAGTTTACCAACTTGAATTTATTGAAATTGTATAATGTTTACATTTTAAAACAACATAGTTAACCAAATAATGTAATTCTTTAAATAAAAAATGATGAATTAATTATTAACAGTGGAAAAATAAGTTAAAGTTTTATAAAAAAATGAAAGATATGATAAAATAAATATATAATTATACTATATTCCAGATACAAAAATAATAATAATGGAATGAATATGCGATGACATACCAAAATGAATAAGAACAAGAAAAAGAAGAAAAAAAATGGCAGATTAATTCATGCTCCTGAAGAGTAAAAAGAGTATTTTTGTTTTCATGTTGGATGGAGATTAGTCATAGTTAGTTTGGAGGCAAACTGCTTATAAAATATATCAAGTTTACAAAAATGCAACTTGCACTAATTTCAAGGTAGAAAAGTGCAATAAAAAGAAGGGTAATTATGAAAAAAATAGCACTATTAAGTCTCGTTGGCAATATGTATATAAAATAAATACAGAGGAGAATTTTGAATTGACCTTATTTATAGAGAGCAAAGTGTAATACATAGAGATTTATTGTAAATTTTGTTTTTTTTTTAAAAAGGAAAAAGAATATATCAATGAAAACACTTTTCACTTCTTCAGTGTAAAAGTGCCAAATTGTCCAAAAATTAAGGGTGAAAAGGATACATAAGTGGGAAGTTTAGTCTGAACCAATGTAATAGGTCAAGATAAATGGAGAGGTGCAGCCATTTTATCAAGTAAGATAATGAGGCAATTGCAAAGTAACGATTATTATATTAGATGATGGTACAGGAAAAATTTGTTTGGATAAATTACATAGAGACACATGTAATTTGATCAATCTATAAATTACTTTTTTGTAATTTTAAAATATATATTTAATCTCATATGTTTGCAAAATAAACAGAAATAGGTGACGGTAAGGGAATTATACTAAAAGTTATATGAACCCCTATAAATAAATAAATAATAAAAATAAAAAAAATTCAGGAAAAAATTCAAATTAAAAAATTTTGAAAAATAAAAAGTGAATAAAATAAGAATAAAAATTTTGAATAAAATTAAAAAAACCAAAAAATATCGATGGAGTAGGGGTCAGGAGAGGCGAGATTATGGGGTGGGGGTGGGGAGATTGGGAAGGAAGATAGGGTGGCAACAATGGAGGTTGGGGATGAAGTAAATCTGAGTTACAGAGGGTTGGAGATGGTGTTAATGTGGGGTGGGGAGTTGGGGGTGGTAAGGAGTTGGACATGGTGATTGTTGTTGATGGGAGAGGATGAAGGTGACCGTGGCTGCTTGGGAGAAGAAAATGAGTTTTTAATTTTTGGGTTCTTTGGAGTTCAAATTCCATATCTACTTGAAAATTTGAATTTTAGGTGTATATTTTTGCATTGAAATGCCCTGATGTTAGTGGCCCGTGGTAGTTGAGGGGTGGTACTGTCCTCCTTTAACAGACAGAGACAGCTATGGCTGCTGGTCTTGCATGTTTTCTCAAAAAATTATGAGGAAGAAAGATTGTAAGAAAAGAAAAGAAATTGAAGGGTAAATATATAATATTAGTTAATTTGTACCCTAAACTCGTAAAAATAGCTATATATACTGTCAAAGAAACCTTCTTTCATTAGTTTTGTAAACTAATACAAAGCACAGGCGTTAAATATATATATATATATTGAAATCCATGATAAGGAGGTAACTTGTAGGTTGGTTGACCAATGCAATAAAATACACAATTCGCTACGAAGCAAATTTCAGGGCCAATAATCAGCAGTTGCCGACAAAATGGAGTTTCATAATAAATAAATATTTAAATAGATTTAGTTTTTGACTTTATTTTGTGGTGTGAATTAAATTTTAAAAAATATATAACATCAGTTAATGTAAGTAAAATTCACTAAAATTTAATTTTTACTAAAAAATCTACAAATAAAGTAAAAAATCAAATCTACTTAAATATTTTCTTTCATAATAAACAATATTATATTTATCTACGATGGTTGACTTTGTCGGGAAAAGTTGTAAAGATTTGTCGCCTAAGATTTCCTGCCAACTCCAAAATTGCGAAGTTTATGACAAAATCATTTAGTGACTCTATGTATGTATCTCTGACAATTTGCTAGTTGTTGGGCATTCCATGATTATTTACTGACGAATTTTGTTCATTGGTGATAGATATTGACTTTGGCACTAGAAAGCAATTTCATATTAAATAATCGGCAATTTTCAACGAAATGAAATTTTATAGCAGACAATACCATATTTATCTAGAGGCCAATTTTGTATAAAAAGTTGCCATTTACCGCCAAAAGTTGTTTGTAGATAATTTATACTGACTTTGGCAAAAAAATTACTTCGTCGACATATTCTAAGTTATCTTTTGATACAAAATTATTTCATTATAAATTGTGTTGTACCTTTTCCTACAAAACCATTCTGTATGGAATGTGTTATACTTTTATCTCTGAGTTGGTTTTGTACGAAGCTGGGCTTTCTATTTGCTTCGTCTCCACTTTGCGTCATTAATAATACAAACACTATATTTTCACTAGTTGTTGCCGTTTGGTGCATGCACATTGTCTTTTTATTTTTTTTCAATTTATTGTCTCTTACAAAAGAAATATATGCCACTTTATTTTCAATTTCAAGCTTCACATGGTCAAATCAAATTTATTTTAATCCCTGAATTAGCAATTCCGCGGTTAATTATTTTAACTTAGGCACTCTGAATTATGCAAAATATATTAATGAGAAATGACTAACAAGTAAAAATGTTTAATTAATGTTCTAATTTTTAATACGATGGCAACTTGATTTTTTATATAATATTAGTTCAACCCAAGCCACAATTTAACTCATAATGTTTTAAATTGAAACAATCGATCCTTTATAATTTTTCAAAAATTACAATATTTCATGACAATTTATGGTATATGACAAATAATATAATTTTCAAGGACTACGTTTCTTATTCTTGAGACATGGAGGATGAAATTGGGATTGATACTATTTATAAAGGGCCTAAGGTTATAGTAACACGATTAAGCATCAATAAAGAACATCTAATTCAATGTATAAGGGGTAAAGCTATTCTCATGCATAGTAAACTACATGTCGTTCTATATATGTGATTATTTTCCTAAAAATTTTGAACGATGAACCAAAATATAAAATGGAGGAATCTATTTGGAAATAAGAATTTTACTATATAATAGCAATGGCATGAAGTAACCAAGGTTAAGATATCAAATACTAGCATAAAAACTCTACTCATGTAAAATCTATTAGTCCTATTGTTATCGAAGTTGGTAGTTTAATTTATATATAATATCCGAATGTCAATTGATAACTCTAATAAATAAAGTTATTTAACCTCTAAAACTCATGGTATTTTAATAGTATCAAGTCCAAATTATGTACTTTTGTATGTTTTCACTTGAATTTTATGTCTAGTAGTAGTTTTTATAGTCTTAGAGTAATATTAGGACTTTTGGTAGTATATATGCACTAAAATAAGTATAATTGACATTTAGTTGTTTTAAATGCATATTTACTTAGTGATTCATGGTGCATCTCGTAGGGATTTCTTGTAATTAGGCAGCAACTTGAATATTAAAAGGATCCAAGGACCAAAAATGCAATTGGAAGAAAATTGAAAATCAAAGTCCAAGGCTATTAGAGTTGAACACTGCGATTGTGAAAATCAAAAAAGAAGAAATTTCATAACAGCGGTTACAGGCCATTAGAGAGTTCAAGTTTCCACAGCTATGGTGACTAGATTCAAAGCATGAAATTCAACACCGTGGTGACGAACCATTTGAGATTCAAGTGCCAATACCACGGTGATTAGATCAGATAAGCAAAATTGAGCAATGCAGTTACCAATTGAAGGCCCTGGTCAACTAAGGCTGGACACCGCAATGACGAAATTCAAGAAGGAAAATTAGTCACAATAGTTCGAGAAAATTCTAGATAGACACTTTTGAAATGGCTCCCGGATTATTCCCTAGAATGTACACCTAAAACAGATAGTGTAAAGTGTAGAAGTTTTAGTAGTAGTTAGCTAGATAAAGTAGTCTTAGAAGTAGAAGAACTTTGCCATATTTAGTGATATTTGTAGCATTTACTCTTCTTATCTAATTTTGTTTAACAATTTTAATCCTTAAAATTACTCTATTTAATTAATACAAGTTTAGAATTTTCTTAAAATTCAAGGCACAATAATTGCTAACCTTTCTCTTAGCTTTCATTTGGTATAATCATCTATAATTTTTATGCTTATTTGCACTTTTCACATGATGACTAGTATGTTCATATTAATGTAATTTCGAGTTCTTACTCTAGTAGTGGGTATAGCTTGCCTTTATTTTCTATATTTAATACTTCTTTAAGCATGAGTAACTGAACTACTAGGGGATTGGGTTATAATATGTGATTTTGCTTATGCGTGGCTGATTCTAGATGGATAGACTAGTAAATGGTAGGCATTAAAGTTGTAGTAAATATCTTGCAATGTTGGTGAGAGGGAAAGACACCACCTTTAAACTATTTTGTGAGGTTAACACAACATAAGAGTGTTGAGTGTTAATTCTTAGACTACTTTACTATATAATTAAGTTGATTAATAGTCGGGCCAAGATGCTAATTTCCTTGATTATTTCCTTGAACTTCATGAATGTAGTAGACTAGAACCATAAGTCATGACAAGGAATTGAATAGTTTCTTTAATCAAATAATTCACAGTTGAGAGGAAAATCTCGTTTCTTCCAATTAAATGTCACCCAACGAGAAGACTCCACCTAGAAAAGAATCATATTCATAGCCCAATCCCTCTTTGTTTACTATTATTAATCTATTTAATAAATCTAGTTGTTTATCTTGTTTACTAGTTTAATTGTTATCTTAGTGTAATTGCAATTTTATTCGATTGTTCAAATAGTACTCGCATCCTAGGAATCCTAGGAATAATCAAACCTTTCTCGTGGGATCAATATCCCTCACTACTAGTTATAAATCTACCCCATATACTTGCGGGAGTGAGGATTTTAGTCTAAGTGAAGTAAGGTGGTTTTATAACTTGAAAGTAATAGAGCGTTAAATTAGACATTTTGATTAATTCACATCAAGTTTTGGTACTGTTGCTAGAGAAGATAATTGTGATATTAGGTGCAATAGGATTGTGATAATCTAGACTTTCATTTCCTTTAGTATTCAGTTTTTGTGTTAATAGTATCTTAAGTGACTTTCAA
The DNA here is from genome assembly GCA_025175665.1 of Cinchona pubescens. Classification (NCBI taxonomy): domain Eukaryota; kingdom Viridiplantae; phylum Streptophyta; class Magnoliopsida; order Gentianales; family Rubiaceae; genus Cinchona; species Cinchona pubescens. The sequence continues at coordinate 1,622,803 of JANKKI010000049.1, read as the reverse complement.
ACTATCATTACTCTACCCTTTTGTATTTTGTGCCTTTCATTGAGAATTCTACTTATCTTTGTTGTGACTCTTATAATGCATGGTCCTAGGTAAAGAGGTTATATTATCCTCTGACTCAGAATTTGAGAGGACATTGAGGAAGATTCACAATGATAAGCAATTGCCACAACTACAAGAGGAATTCTCAATGGTGGATGATCCAAATAGACCAAGGGTGGAGGAATAGTCATGATGATCAAGAGGAAGTAGTAGGTAATAATGGAAACGGAAGAAATGGAATAAATGGTAACGAGAGACCAATTAGAGATTATACCATGTCTAACTTTGATTGTGCTATATCGAGCTTTGCAAGGATGCCCATCCAAAGCCAAAAATTTCGAGATAAAACTGGGATCAATACAAATGTTTTAAGTTCAAGCCATATTTATGGGTGGCATCAATGAGGATACCTATATTCGCTTGATGAATTTTGAGGAAGTGTTAGTTACATTCAAGTTCAATCTGGAGTTCATCCAAATTGCGTAAGAATGAGAGCATTCCCCTTTTCCTTAAGGGATCGAGCCAAGTATTGGTTGCAAAGCCATGATCAAAGGACGTTCACCATGTGGAACGGGTTGGCTCAAGAGTCTCTAACTAAGTACTTTTCCCCATCTTGAATGGCAAGGTTGAGGAATAATATAACCTCGTTCAAGCAAGATGTTGCTGTAGGCATAGGACAGGATTGGGAAAGATTTATAGAGCTACTTAGAAAGTGCCAACATCATGCCAACCCTTCATAGCTTTAAATGAAAATGTTCTATAATGGACTCTACCAATAAACTAAATGTATTGTGGATACTTTGGTCGAAGGGTCATTGTCGTTTGAAACACCGATGGAAATACAAAGACTACTCAATACCATGGTATCTAATTACTACCAACATGGCTTGGCGGCACAATTGGAAGCTCAATCCTAACCTCTGAATCCTCACAAGCCAAATAGAAGTCCTACAACTTGATCACAGGATGATACATTGTTGGCCCAAAGTAGCATGATGACAAATATGATGGCCAAGCTCACAAGGGCATTAGAGAACATAGGAAAAGTGAACGCTGTATCACTTCATCCACAAATACCCTTGGTGTGTGATTTTTGTTTGGGTAATCATCGGATTGGGCAATGTTCGAGTGATGGGACTCTTATAGGGAATGAGCAAACCAATTATGTGAGCAACCAACCCTTGTCATCTAGAAACCCACCAAACTACTATGGAAATACCTATAACCCTTCTTGGAGAAACCACCCTTACTTCTCAGAGGGTGGTCAATCATCATCACAAAATGTCAATCAACCTACTTATCACAATCAAGCCTCTCTTTCTAGACCATATCAACCTCTACACCAAAGGTCATACCAATCTAACTTTCAAAATACCCAACTAAGCTCCTCACACTAACTTAGTTCTTCCAATCAAATTAACCATCTCGGAACCAACCCATCCAAAGAGAACTGGAAGATATTTAATTACTGCTCAATTAGTGGAGACTAGAAGTGAACATGAAGCTCTAAGGAGAGAACATGAGGCATTTGCACGAAATCAAGGAGCCTCTACATGGAATTTGGAGACTCCACAAGTGGCAAGGCAAGTGTCAGAGAAGCCTAGTGGTTCACTACCAGGTGATACCCTCCTGAACCCAAGAGATCAAAATCCAAGAGACAACCATGAACGTGAACAAGTTCAAGCTGTCATGCTTAGGAGTGAGAAAACGTTGGGTAAGCAGGGTGGAAAGAATTCAACTTTGACAGATGAAGAAGGTGAAAGGGAAGTGGATAATGATGTGAATGGGGACCCTCCAAAGGGCAAGATCAAACTGATTGAAGGCCTACTATGCCCTTTCACCAACAAAATGAAGGCAAGGATCCAATAACAGAAGTTTCCAAGCAAGTTATGTTCCCGTTCCCTCAAAGATTGAAGGGAGATGAAAAGGCAAAGAAATTCAAGAGGTTTCTAGAGGTGTCCAAGAAACTTGATGTANTAATCAATATCCCATTCATGGAAGTCCTAGAAAATATGCCTAGCTAAGCCAAGTTCATGAAACAAGTCTTTTCTTCAAAGAGGAAGCTCCATAGAAATGAGATTCTTTGTCTAATAGAAGGGTGTAGTGCATTGATCATAAGAAAGCTACATCCAAATCCCAAAGATCTGGGTTCCTTCTCAATACCTTGTGACTTGGAAGGCTCGATCAACCTCATATTTTTTTCAGTCTACAAGAAAGTCAATGGTAGGAATTTGAAGCCTACAAGTGTTTCTTTGCAACTTGCAGACTGAAGCATTAAGTTTCCAAGAAGAATAGTCAAGCATGTCATCATAAGGTTGGACAAGGTCTATCTTCCGATGAATTTCATAGTGCTAGATATGGAGGAAGATAAAGGCATGCTGATCATACAAGGAAGACCATTCCAAGCCACCAAACATGCTCTTATAGACGTCTGAGAGGGGAAGTTAGAGTTTAGAATTAGTAATGTAATCGTTACTTTTTCACATAACGTTTTCTTATTAATTAATACTCCCCTCTAATTATTAAGACTTGATGAGCATAAATGTGATTGATAATTTGGTTCATGACTTTTGTAGGTACAAGTTGACAAAATCTTCATTGGAGAAGGCATTGATGAACCCAACCAAAAATGAGCCAAGATGATGAAGAGACAATGGAATGTTCAAAGTTCCTTGAAGAAAGTGATCAATTGCAAGAACATGAAAGTGTAAAGGGGATAAAGGTAAAAGGGTTCTCCGAACAGCGAACCCCCCAAGGTTGAACTTAAAACTCTTCCCTCACATTTAAAAAATGTTTATGTTGGTGAAAATGTGACCTTTCTCATAATTGTGAACGCCTTCTTGACATTTGAACAACTTGAAAGGTTGATTGTTGTGCATAAATTGAGTAGAAATGCCATTGAATGGATCATCAATGACATCAAAGGAATCAGACCAACTCTTTACATGCATAAAATTCTCATAAATGAGGGGCATAGACCTGTTAGGGAAGACCTCAAAGAAGGTTGAACCTTACATGAACGAGGTAGTCAGGAAAGAAGTCATGAAACTACTTGATGCCGGTATAATCTACACGATTAGTGATACCGAATAGGTTAGTCCAACCTAAGTCGTCCCAAAAAAGGTGGTGTTAGTGTGGTGCTTAGTGATACTAATGAGTTTCTCCCTTCTGGATTGGTCATGGGGTGGAGAGTCTGTATCGACTATATAGAAAGTTGATTGAAGCTTCCCAGAAAGGCCATTTTCCATTGCCCTTTATTAATCAAATGTTAGAGAGATTGGCTGGTTTGCATACTATTGTTTTCTCGATGGCTACTCTGATAATTTTAAATAGCCATATGCCTAGAAGATCAAGAGAAAACCACATTCATATGCCCTTATGCCACATTTGCATATAGGAGGATGCCTATGCAATGCTCTAATACATTCCAAAGGTGCATGTTTTCCATTTTCATGACATGGTTGAAAAGTACATAAAAGTGTTTATGTGGATGACTTTAGTATTTGCAGCACTTTTTTTGATGATTGCTTGTCTAATTTGTCGAACATTTTGCAAAGGTGTGAAGACACTTACTTGGCCCTCAATTGGGAGAAGTGCCATTTTATGGTACAAGAGAGCATTGTGTTGCAACATTGGATATCGTCCAAAGGACTAGAGGTAGATAAAGTTAAGGTTGAGGTGATTAAAAAATTACCTCTTCCTACTAATGTTATGAGAGTTAGGAGTTTCCTTAGACATGCGGGATTCTACTGTAGGTTCATTTGAAACTTTTTCCATGTTGCTAGGCCTCTATCCTCTTTGTTACGTAAAGATTGCTTATTCAATTTTGATGATGCGTGTGTGAAATCCTTTAATGAATTAAAGCATGCCCTTGTTACCACTCCCACAATTGTTTCCCCAAATTGGTCACTCCCATTTGAATTAATGTGTGACACTAGGTGACTGTGCTATAAAGGCTATTTTGTGCCAAAAATTTGATAATATTTTGCATTGTCATTTACTATTCAAGCAAGACTTTTAACAAAGCTCAAATGAATTATTCAACTACAGAAAAGAAATTTCTTGATATTGTATTTGCGTTTGACAAAATTCATTCATATTTGATTGGCTCCAAAATTATTGTGCATATCAATCATTCCACATTGAAGTATTTGTGCTCTAAGCAAGATGCGAATCGAGATTACTAAAATGGATACTCCTCTTGCAGGAATTTGACTGGGAAGTTATAGACAAGAAGGGTGAGAAAATGTGGTTACAAATCATTTGTCAAGAATTGAGCAATCAAGACTTGTGGGTCAAGAGAGAATCCCTATTCATGAAGGGTATTCTATAGAAAAATTGTTGGTGTTCAAGGACATACACCCCTAGTATGTGGACATGGTGAACTATCTAGTGGCAAAGGTAGTACCAAAATCCTTGAATGTGAATCAAACGAGAAAATTTTTCTCGAATATCAAACATTACTATTGGGATAAGACATATCTATTTAGGCAGTGATTGTGTCGACCAAGTTCTTAAAAGATGCATCCTGAAGGAAGAAGTAGAAGATGTTTTGAGGCATTGCCACTCTTTCCCCATTGGAGTCCATGATGGAGCCCAAAGGACCACTTCAAAGGCCTTGCAAAGTGGATTTTATTGGATAAACATCTTCAAAGACTCAAGGAGCTTTGTACCTATACTAAAAAAAAAAGAATTTTTGGTGACAATGAAATTCGTCAAGAAAAATATGCCTTATCGTCACGACAACTTTTTTTGACAAGACTTTTTTCACGAAAGCTTTGTCACCTATGCACTGTTAGCAGAGATTTTCGTGATAGACATGGATCGTCCATTAGCAAAAGTGCCGAACTTTTCGTGACGAGCTATCACAAAAGACAATAGTGATTAAGGCCACCATCAAGAAAAAATTGCTTTTTGTGACGAGTTTTTGTCACCAAAAAGTGAAACAATATCACCAAACGTGAGGTCATCAGGAAAATCAAAAGCTTTTTTACATTGAAGAACAAATATTCATTATGACAATAGTGAAATACTATCGTCAGGAAAAGTCATTCATTATTAATTAATAAGAAGCTTTTAACGACGATATTGAATATTTTCATGACAATGAATTAAGGTTTGATTTCACTACAATAATTTTTATGTCATGCAATTTTGTGACCACAAAGTAATCACATACTCCAAGTTAGTCTCATGCAAGACTAATGCTTTTAAACCAAAAACTGAAATCTGTACCCTATATCATTTTGCCAAGTGATGCATTTTTAACACACCTAGTTGTAATTCAATGAAATACCTAAATCCTACTACTAACTAGATGGCACCCTGCAAGTATACGGTTGTCAACTAGTAGCAAAGGGAAGTAGGGCTCGTTTCCACAAGGATCGTCAATTGCAATTACCAAGGTTTAAAAGTACTTGTGTAGTTAAGCAAAATCAATTGGTAGATGATAGAACTATTCTAATGAAAACTATTACTTTAATTCTTCCTAATTTAACCAAATTAAGACTAAAAATTTAAAACAAGTAAATCACTCAACTAAAAAGACTACAAAAGAGAAACTTTGAATATTAAAAACATTCATTTCTAAACTATAAATTAGAAACAGTTAAACTAGAAATCTAAATATTTTTGGATTTTCGATTGAAATTAAGAAAGCCCACTAAGAATTAACTAGAAATTAAAGCTAGAAATTGAAAATTCTTAAATAGAAAGTAAGAAATTAACAAGAACACTAATTTTCCTAAAAACCCCAATTTGAAAGTAAATAAATTCTTACTAAATTGGACAAGAAAGCAAATAAAAATTATATCTACATGAATCTTGCGATTGACCCACTACAATTATCTAATCAAAATTTGAACTTGACAAGAAATTTAAAGAAGATCTAAGATGAAAGTTAAGAGAAATTTCTATTAGAAAAAGTAACTTGTAGTTCAACCTATCCTAATCTATCTAGAACTAACTAAAACTATCTACTCTAAAAACTATCTACTACTCTCTACTTACTAATTCTTAGATAATATACTTAACTTAAATAGTGCAGCATTATACAAGGCAAAATTAGGGGGTTTTTTGGCTAGAAGTTTACAAAATTGCCCTTACAACTTAACATTCAGCGAGTTGAGATCGCGGTTTGGAACATTTGAGACCTCGATCTCAACTTTAAAACAGTAAAACCAATTCCCGAGTCGAGATCACACATCTGGATTAGTATAGAGATGCGAAACGACTCTCCTTCCAACATCTTTCATATCCTCCATTTTACAATTTGGTCCCTTGAGCTTTGTTTCTTCCAGCTTCTAACCTTTAGTTTTTAACCTGCATAATACTAATGCTATTAAGCACTTAATTAAACTAAAAATTTAACAAAACTTATCATAATTAATTCAAAAATGAAAATACAATACATGTGAAAGAAATTAACTAAAATCCTTAATTACTTATCCAATTTCGAAATTTAAACTATCAAAATGCTATAATTTTTACGAAAATAACTCTAGTTTACTAGAGTTATCACACCCCCAAACTTTCTTAGAGCGTTTGCTAGTCCCGAGCAAAACAAAGATTAACATTAAACGAAACCTACTAACATTCAAACATTTAAACACCTCCAAAGTTGACGTGACACTTGATGAATCATGGATGTACTTAGAACAATTAAGTGATCTCTCAAGAAATGTTCAACACTACGTGATATGTGAAGAATATGAGTAAATCAATCCAAAATTGAAATTTCATTTTACAAAGAATCACACATTCATTCACTACACAAGATTTCACATCACCAAGCATTACCATTCTCGAAAAGAGTTACCAAAAGTTTTAGTTCTTTTCATTTGAAACATCATTACTTCTCAAATCACAAATATTATAAAGTTAATCAACTCTCTCGACTAAGCATCATGAAAATAGAAGTTCAATTAGGAATCAATTTAAATGTAATTGTCACACATTTCGGGAATAAACGTCTAACAAGAAATAAGTAATATGAGATTAATGATAAGTATTACAAAAAAAAATACATAAACTACTGTTTTAAACTGAAACTCTCAAATTATCAAAATACCCCTACTTATTATACAAACCCCTTAGAAACTTATTAAAATCCAACATTAGATGTATCAGCATAACTCTCTTTTAGAGAATCAACAAGTCCACACTAATGGTGGGCAATAAGTCTGGACAGCCCAATTTGTAATGGGTCTGGCCCAACACGTCCGGAGGGCTATTGTAGTGGACTAGACTAAGCAAGTCCAGTGTAGTAACTATCGATCCAAGTTGGACTTAGATATTTTGACTCACGTGCTGGCATAAACTAGACTAGTGGTTGGATTAGTCCATTCCGCCCCAACTCAAACTACTAGATAGACAAGATGGTAATTTTTCTTGTTTAATTTAACAGCAGATTCATTAAATATCTTAAAATGACCACTTTTAATAAAATATTTTTGATTAAATTGGTCACCTGTAAAGGAAAATGATCAAATTCGATAAGACGTGGAGATAGGGAACAAAATGGTGTATTTTTTGTCATACAATTAAACTACCCAATAATAATAATAATAATAATAAAACTATATTGAACAAATTAATGTACTACTACAACCAATATATCAGTCGGTTTTCAATTATTCAGCTAAAAATTTCAAATTTTTTGATTTTCAGTGCAAGAAAATTAAAACCAAATTCAAACTAAACTTTACTTCATTTAGGTGATTAACCAAAATCGGTTTCAGATTTTAATTTATCCGATTAATTGAAATTTATTAGATAATTGAAAATACAAAGTATAAAATTAAATTAAAAATTAATAAAATCAATAAACATAAACATAAAACTTATAAACTAAAAGTAGAGACTTAGAAAAAAAAGAAAAAACAATCCCAATATGTTGAATGAATGGAAATATGTATTTAATTAGTAAAAAACTAAAAGTAAAACTACTAAAACTAAGGGTTAATAACACTTTGACCCCCTAAGTATGGAAAATTATACTTTATTAATTAAACTAACAAAATTATATTTTGCCCCCCGTTTAACAATTCATTCGTTATTATTTACTAACACCATCATGAAAAGTTAGTTAAATGACCAAAATACCCTTATCACTAACTTTTGATTTTTCACATTTTCAACTTTTGATAATGGTATAATAATTATTAAAAAAAATAAGTAAAATTAAGTATAAAATATGACAACGAATTGCAACTTAGGTGGTAAGATGTTTTCCTACGAGTTTTTAGTTATGGGTTTGAGTGGATGGAAGGGAGGGTAGGTTTTTTTTTTTTTTTTTTTTAAGTATCAAATATTTCACTATAATCCATATCAATATAGTTTTTGGTCAAGGTCTAGTAATTTATGGAGTACTTTTTTTTTTTTAGCAATTTCTGGAATTCATTTGATATGCATTTTAAATTACACTATGTCTCATAGTAGTTAGAGTAAGCTTATTTTGGTGAAAATTTTCATTAGAAGTTTTTCTTTAAGAGTTTTGTGTGACAATGATTTTTCATAAAATTTTTATATATTTTCATTGAGCATTATTATTTTATATATATATATATAGATTTTATTTTTTATTGAACGTGCATGAATTGCAATGTCAGATACAAATTGAATCAAGTAATATCTCATAATTTTCAATAAAATTTCAAACCAGTATAAAAAATAAATACTTGAAAATTTAGAAAATAATCTAAGGGTATCTCAGTTATTTAATTAACTTTTCTTTATGGTATTAGAAAATAGTAATGGATGAATGTTTAAATGAAGGAAAAAGTATAATTTTAATAGTTTAGAGTATAAAGTATAATTATCCATATTTTATGAGAGCAAAGTATTATTAATCCTAAAACTAAAAGTTTGATTTTTCAATTATTAATCAAATCCAAACTATATAATCAGCCAATCACATTACTTTACTTAATTTTTAACAATTTTTTCTAACCCCAATCATCCAGGATCTAAACATAAACTATTTGATTGTCTAAAGGGTTAAATACAGTAAATCCCCTTAAAACTTTGGACTGTTGCATTAAACTCCCTTAACGTTATTTTTTTTCTCACTTTACCCCTTTGACTAACGGTCACATGTAATTCTGCTGTTAGTTTTTTCAAAAAGACAAATTTACCTCTAAAGGTCAATTGCGGTAAACCCCCTTGAAGTCTAAGCGAAATTACACTTTACCCCCTCAGGTAAGTTTTGTAACATTTAATATATTGGAATAAAAATAAAATTCAATAATGTTATTAATACTGTTAAAAATATAAATATGCTCCAAATTAATTACTAATATTCTAATTTTTGAATTATATTTTCTTCAATATTTAAAATTTAAAAATACAATGAATAATTAATTTTAAATTTTTTGATGAATTATTAAAAGTATTTCATCTAAATTATTTTTATTTAAGTTTTTCTTTATATGATAAAGTGCCGTAGTATAATTTAGGGGAAATAGTTAGGTAGACCTGGATTTTGATTGCCGCTTGTAGACCCTGTGGTATAGATTAAATGTTATGGAATCTATGACATTAGCTGATGTAAGAAAGATCCTAAAAGATTTAATTTTGACCGTAAGATCGTACAGGTGGGGCCAAAGACCGGGTCTATGTAAGTATTTTCGTTAGTTAAATTGTATTCACAAAGGAAAAAAGCAAGAAGAAAATCATTTTAAATAAACATACGGAAAATCAAAAGGAAAATAGACTGATATAATTTTAATAGATAGTTATAAGTCTCGTATATTTAAAAATTTAATTTTACATGAAAATAAAATATAATAAAAAGACCAAAAAATACTGAAAGTGTTAGAAAATTTTTATATTTATTTTTTTTTCACAAGTATTTTTAAAAAATAACTGGTGTTGATGGATATCATTATATTTTTAGTTGTTTTAACAATATTTTTATATTGATATTGATTAATGACTAAAGTAGGTTAATTAATACAAAACTTGAATTAGGAATTAAAATTACAAATATAATAAATTTTAAGGGGTTAATTTTATATATATATTCTTGTAGTGTCTGTGGTAAAGTATTTTATTTTTTGATTTTTTAATAGTCAAATTAGTGACAGAAGGGACAAAATAAAAAAATCATAATATTAGAAAATTTAATACAAAATATTTAATGTATTTAACCCTGGATAAATTTGTTGAATTAAACCAAAGTATCCAGATGTTACCAAACTTGTAAAAATACTTAGATAGAGTCGATTTTTGGTCAGAAAAATATGCTTAAATTCTATGGTCACAATTAAATTTAAAAAATTTTTATTATATCAACTGATATCATAAATTTTTTAAAGTTTAATTTATATCATAAGATCTAAGTAAGGGAAAAAATTGGGCCTACCAAAATATTTGTCCAAACTTGGACACAAATAACACTATAGAGGGAAGATGACGAAGCCGAGACGACTAAAAGGCCATAAAGCAACCGCCACCTTTGCATTGCCTCCTGCGACTGCCCTGGCCTCGTAGCCACCGCCTGCGAGGTACTTTCTTATTCTCATCGCAGAAAATGGTCACAACAAATTATTTACTTTCTCATTTTTGATTGGTTATGTGTTCAATTCTTGTTTTGTGGATCCATGAATTATTGTTGTTCTTAATATGCCTTATTATCTTATTCTTGATTTATTTTGTTGGTTGCATAGTTTTGACTTAATTTTGATTGAAAAAAAAAAAAAAAAATACTGAGATGGTACTGTATGCTTGATCAGTATGACGTCCAAAGATGTGTTATTTGTGATGGATAAATCCGGACTTTAACCCACCTGTAATCTTGTTGTCAAAATTAAATTTTATAAAATTTTGCTTACATTAGTTTATGTTATAAATTCCATAACATTTAATCCACAATACAAGATTTACAAGTGGGGTCAAAGACCAGATCTATCCAAATTTTTCCCGTAACAATAACCCCAATTCATCTCTCTGTTTCAAACCAGTTTAGTTTCTCATTTTTTTCCTTGCATGATTTTACTTACAGCCTCCGTTCTATCTATTTTATCACAGTTTGACTTTTAAAGTCAAATAAATCAATTTTGTAATAAAAAATTCATGTAGATTTATTTGATTTTTAAGGAAATTTATTCAATAAAATTGAAATTTATATAAAATATTAATGGTCACATACAAACTTAAAATTTTGAAAAAGTTAAAAAAAAAAATCTATACAAAATTTGAGCTAAGTCTAACAGTGATAATATTGGACAGAGGGAGTATTATTTTTTTTTTTTTTTTTTTCCATTTTGATAATCATATTTTGATGGTTTATGTAAGAAATAGTAGTTTAAGCATTTTGGCTAGTAGTTTAGCCCCAAAACTTATTGGCCAGCCTAGGCTCTGATACTGAGGTTTATTTCGGGTACATTTTTTATTGTCTTTGGAGCTAGATATTAGAACTTAATATTAGTATTTGGGAGAATTGCAATTTTTATCCCCAAACTGTAGGTAGTGCTCAAAACTGGTCCCCAAACTATGAGAAATTGCGGTTTTAGTCTCCAAACTATCAATTATGCACGAAAATAGGACAAATGACGAAAAAGTCCAAAACCCTAACGGATGTGCTGTTAACTCTAAAAGCTTTTGTCAAAGTTCATCAATTGTGTGCGAAATTGGTCCCAATCTTTATGAATTTTAGCTAAATGATATGAAGCAGGTCCTGCTCTAGAATGGCTTGCCAGATTATAAATAATTTAAACAAATGTCATTCAATCTATATATTAAACATTACAACAACATTTAATACAATTCAACAATTAATAATACCCAATAAACTTACCAAAAGGTATTTGTACCATAACTGGCAACCCAAGATTGATTTTATGGTAATCGAGGAATTTTTTGACCCGTTTACTCTAATAGCAAGGATTCCTAAAACAAGCTATCCAGCATTACGGCTCTCTCATTTCACTTATTTTTTGTACCTTCCCTCTGCTCTAAGTTCCATTTTCTTTGTTGTATGTTATTTCTGATGATAAAAATTGATTAATTACCCTTTATTTTAAGCACTTGTAGAAGAATTTTGACTTTGACATTCATGCAAACCTGCAATTATAATTCGTTATATTTTGGAGGTATGTAGTAGTATTTATATTTTTTTGATAAAAAATGCCTATATGGGTTATGATTTGTGAATTAAGCTAACAAAGTTTGCGTGCCAATTTAGTATTCCCTATTGAGAAGCAGCTCTTATTTTGCTCAATTAATATCCACTGTACTAGTTTATTATATAATGACTGGCATATTTTTTATTTTCCTTCTCTTTTTAAATTTTTTAACATTTTTTTAAATTAATAATACTCAAAAAAATAAACTAGAACTCATTTATATTAAGATGTTGTTGTTGTACTGTTTAATATATGGATTAAATGACATTTAAGTCATTTATAATCTAGCAAGCCATCCTAGAATGTGGACCTATTTAGCTAAAATCCATAAAGATTGGAGACCAATTTCGCACACAATTGCATGAACTTTGACAAATTTTTTAGAGTTAACGGTCATGTGCACTGCACATGACCAAAACCATTAAGTTTTTGGTATTTTCTGTCATTTGTCCTATTTTCGCGCATAATTGATAGTTTGGGGACCAAAACTGCAATTTCGCATAGTTTGGGGACCAATTTTGAGCACTACCTATAGTTTGGGGTCCAAAATTGCAATTCTCATTCCTTAGCATTTTCTGTTAAGCAAGCATCTTGGATCTCTTTTCACTTATACGCTTCTGAAACTTTTGAAAGTAAAAGCGAGACAAATGCATATCGATTTACTGGTGATACATATCATGACATGATGAAAAGTAACATCTCCCTCGTGGTAGAATAACATGTTTAACTAGTAGATTATGTTTTCAATATAATCGTCCATCCAAAATCCTAAACCATTAGTCAACAGAGTTAGAGATCTAACTCAATATGGTTGTCAGTATTTAGGTTTCACTTTTGGTGTTTATTTAGTAAATGTTAGCCAAAACAACCACATTATATTTAGATACTGAGTCTCCTCAAGTTTACTTTTGTAGTTTCAGTTTAAAATTCATACCATGTCAACCTTATAAATTCTTAATCTTAGATTCATGAATCCTGACAATGAAATCTTTCATGAGGCACTAACTCTATAGTTACCGAACTACTATGTCAGAGAGAGGCCCAGAGAGAGAGAGAAATGGAAGTGAAGTCAAGTGGGTTTTTTGATGACTAAAGTTTATCATTGTAAATTAATACAAGAAATTTCTCGTGTATAGGATGATGGATAAATCCTGTTGTTTGCTTTACGATAAAATTAGTTGTCATTTTTCTTGGTGGTGGTTTCATTGCCGGCCTATTCAAAGAATTTTTCTTGTTCACTCTGGCTAATTGCCTGATAACAATAATATGCCGAAGCACTTGCTTGTAATGTTCTTTGCTAGAATGATGGATTAGTTGTTGGAAGTTGAAACCTTGTTGTCTTATTAAATGCAGAGTAATAATGTAAATGCAAAAAGTCTAGAGAGCAGGTATAATTTTATTTTAAGCTTAGCACGAGGAATGCAGGTGCAAAAGGTTATGAGCTGATGTCAAGTAAAAGGTAAATGAGTAATCTTTAGAGATAAAATAGGAAAGTCCAAGTGGCTAAAGAAAGTTTTGGAATGTCAGGGATGTCTGATTGATGTTTTCCTTTTCACGATACTTTATCCATTAAAGATAATTATTTTGAACTGTCTTTGTCATATTGGTATGAATAGTGAAAAGCATAAATTGGTTTTTTTTTTCCCCCTCATAATACTCTACAAAATGAAAATAAATTGGTTCCAAACTTTTCTTCCCCTTGTCTTTCAGTGTGAGGACATTATGATGCCGAAAATTTTCCATACTTGTCACGCATCCAATAGCAGAAAGAAAAGTGGCTCTCTTCACAGCCACATATCTCCCCTTCAGGCCCCCTGCCCGTTCCCGGGGGTATGCACTGTGTGGAAGAGGGCCTTGTCTCATGTTGAAGCCTGACACATTATACCTTCTTTCATGTTTAAGCCTGCTTCACAGAATCCATTGGAGAGTTATTGTTATAACAAGCATGAGATAAATAGGCTGTATGCTTCTTATTTTTTCATCATCTGAATAGTCATGCTCTCATATGTGTTGATGCTGCTTCTTTTTCATCTGTTCTTAAAAGCCAGGCTAGACAAAAAATTTTTTTTCATTGCATTCTATGTTGTTTCTCATATTTCCATATTTATAATCCTCTACTAAGAGCCCCAACTGGTATTTTGCTTCTGCTTGTGTGGGATATGTTTTGTTAATATAGTGTCCATGCCATCTAATATTCAATAATACTGCTTGATTTGACCTTTGGGGTTTTAGGCATGTTCTTCTAAGTATTTTGGTACATTAATCGACCTGTAAGAACCACACCTAAGTCCTTCAGGTTTTTTGCTTGTATGTCATGATTCTCGTCTCAACAAATTACCCTGTTATTTTCAATTTTCAATGATATATCTCCGAAGGTTTTGCAGTTTTTCAGCATGTTCCCTCATTCTTTCTGAATTTGATGGTGCTCGCAGATAATAGTTATACATTGGGTTTAGTAATATTCTGATGTTTCAGGGCTTTAGAAGGTATTCTGATGGTCAGAATGATTAAATTGTTGGCGATATAAGATGTGAATATATCTGTATTTTCAAAATTTTCACAATTTCACACAATCAGAGGTCCCCGTATTTGCTCTTGTCGAAAAAGTTTCATCAGAATTCACCAGCATGTTTGAGAAGACATGTAAAGACTTGTTATCATCGTAGTAATTTGGCTACACAACTCCTCATTGTGCTGTAATTTTGATCTTCTGAAAATGTAAAGACCTAGTTCAATCTCATAGCCACAGGAGACTTCAAGTCTCTCTGTATCCGACCAAAATTCAGAAATTCATCAAAATCATTTCACTTGTATTTGCTTATTTCTGGACTTGCAGATTGCCTGCAATTCAAAGTCAACTTTCCTTGACGCAGCAGATGATTATGGTGTGTGAAGGTATTTGCTTGTGGCTATGCTAGTTTCTAACATACCTGTTAAGTGGAATGCATTTAAATCTGGAATTTTTGTATAACATTTGGTTTATAATCAATATTGCTTGTTTGTAATGGAACTTTTGATGGTTGCAAAGACTTCAACCACTGGACTTAAGGCGATCTAGGGCTGTGTAACCCTTAAATTATGGGCAGGCAGGGAGATATATTGGATTCAGTTGAGACATTTGTTCTTTTAGTATTCAATATTTTGCCTTTATGATCCTCTCTCTTTCTCTTCGTATATGTGTATGTTCTGTGTCTGTGTGTTGCACTGGGTGTATATCTTTTAGTTGTTTTGTTAAAAACACATTCTAAGAAAGACAGTGAATCACATACGAACAGGAAAAGAAGTCCTTAACAGCAAATAATTTGTGCATGTGTACACATGAACTTAGAAAATGAAGAAAACCATCAATTCCAGGATATCACTAACCTCATTTCGTTCCTCAAGACCAGAGGTATGAGAATATTGATTGTCATTTGATGGTTCTTTAGCTATATAGTTCGGCTCAAGCCTGGGGGAAGTGAACAAACATCTTTCAGCTTCTTCTTTTTTTTTTCCAGATAAAGATAATGTATGGGTTATATAGTGAATCTCTAGTTGATTAGTAATGAAGACGAAGCATAAAAGTAGGCAGTGAATACTTGTTATGCACAGATTCTGGATAAGATCCTAGCACAATACAACCTTGCTTTTTGTTAGTAAGGAGAAAAACTGAAGAAAAGAAGAGAAAAGCTTATAGAAAATGAGTTTAGATGCTTAAAGAACTTCTCTCAATTCAGAAACATGACGCTAAATGAGAAATACAGGATGAAAGATCAGGAGGAAAGGGATGGCCATAAGAAAGAACATAAATAAGAAGCTTCAATATAATTAAGAAATACTGTTATCGTAAAAAACCAGTTAATAAACAGGAGTGCCAAACAATCATTTGTCTGGTTCAGATGGGGCAAGTAGAAAGAGTTCAGCAAAAGGTGAATCCATTTGCCACTTGTGTTTATCATCTTTCTTTCATATTTTTACGGTCTTCTGTCCAACGACAACCAGTAAATGCTTTGCAATGCATCTTTCCTTCTGTTTAAGCTTAGAAATTTGATTTATGCCTTTTCTTTATTTTGTTCTTCTAAGTAGGTAGTCTGAACAGCTCTCTTTCTCTCTCTCTCTCTCTCTCTCTCCTGTCCTGTGCGTCTCTCTGTCTCTCCTCCGAAACCACACCATCTTTCCTTAAACACAAAAATGCCAAAAGCTTATGAATTAATTTTTTTTGATAATCTACAGAAAACTTTGACTATAGAATTGTTGCTCGATTTGGATCCCTTGTTGCTATTACAATTGATTATCATATTGGTCTCTGTTACAGATAATTGACATTTTTTAGCACTGCATTCATTAAACTAGTTTGAGAAGTTTCTTTTTGAGGAAACTTTTCTAAGACGTGCACAGAAATAGTAGTTTGACCTTCCATATCTTAATATTCATTAAACTAGGGCTTTTGAAGGTTTTTACCAAAAATTAGAATCTAAGGAGGGGGAGCAAGATATTTATAAAATTGCTAAAGCAAGAACCCATAGGACGAAGGACTTAACCCAAGTCAAGTGCATCAAGGATGAAAATAATAAGGTGCTAGTAAGAATGAGGAAATTAAGGAAAGATGGGAGAGATATTTCCATCAACTATTCAATGAAGACAATGGACTAGACGATATCATTCTAGGAGAGTTAGCTAAGTCTGAGGAATATAGAAACGTAATGTATTATCGAAGGATTCAGGAATCAGAGGTGGATGAGGATTTGAAGAAGATGAAGAAAGGAAAAGCAATTGGCCCCGATGATATCCCAATCGAGGTATGGAAATGCTTATGAACGAAGGGCATTAGTTGGCTTACCAATATTTTCAATAAAATATTGAAGAGTAGAAAGATGCTGGACTAGTAGAAGAAGAGTACTCTCATACCCATATTCAAAAATAAAGGGGATATACAAAATTGTGCGAATTACAGAGGTACTAAGTTAATGAGCCATACGATGAAACTTTGGGAAAGGGTGATAGAAAGAAGGTTAAGAAATGAGACTAAGGTGTCAAATAATCAGTTTGGTTTTATGCCAAGGAGATCGACTACTGAAGCCATACATCTCTTAAGGAAACTTACCAAGAGATACCGGGATAAAGAAGGATTTACATATGATTTTTATTGATCTTGGAGATGTCAAGAAAAGGCATACGATAGAGTCCCTAGAGAAGTTATGTGGAGAATTTAGAAAAAAGAGGAGTTAGAGTAGCATACATAGAATCAATTAAGGAGATGTATAGAGATGTGGTTACAAGTGTGAGAACACCTAGAGGGTTGACACGAGAGTTCCCTATAAATACAGGTTTACACCAAGGTTCAGCTCTAACTCCTTATCTATTTGCGTTGGTCATAGATGAACTTACGAGGCACATACAGGAGGAAATACCATGGTGTATGTTATTTGCAGATGACATTGTGTTAGTAGATGAAACAAAAGATGGGGTTAATGCTAAACTCGAGGTTTGGAGAGAGACACTTGAGGCAAAAGGGTTTAGAATTAGTAGATCAAAAACAGAATCTATGGAATTTAAGTTTATCAATGGTGCATGTAGGAATGGAATAAGGGTTAGTATCGGAGATCAAGAGATACCCATAAGTGAAAATTTTAAATATTTAGGATCAGTTATTCAGAGTAATGGTGGTACTAGATCGAGATGTTACACATCGGATACAAGCGGGATGGACTAAATGGAGAATGACATTGGGAATATTATGTGACCGCAAAATTCCTTTACGACTTAAGGGTAAATTCTATAGAACGACAATTAGGCCAGTGATGCTTTATGGGTCTAAGTGTTGGACATGAATCACTCACATGAGCAAACGATAAGAGTAGCAGAAATGCGAATGTTAAGATGGATGTGTGGGTATACTAGGATGGACAAGATACGGAATAAGCATTTTCGTGAGAAGATTGGAATAGCATATATTGATGAGAAGATAAGAGAAACACACTTAAGGTGGTTAGGTCATGTGTTAAGACGACCAGTAGAAGCTCCTGTTAGGCGAGTAGATTTTAGAGAGAGTAGTCAACATAAGAGGGGTAGAGGAAGACCGAAAAAGACTTGGTGAGTAACTTGTAAGAAAGATATAACCCATCTAGGAATTGAGGACGATATGGTCCATGACAGAATGCAATGGCGTATTAGAATTCTCCATGCAGCCGACCCTACTTAGTGGGATTAAGGCTTGGTTTGTTTGTGTTTGTTGTTTGAACTCTCACCAACAGAATCAAGACAATTGATTATCATATTTGTCTCTATTACGGATAATTGACATTTGTTAGCATTGCATTCATTAAACTAGTTTTAGAAGTTTCTTTTTGAGGAAACTCTTCTAAAACGTGCACAGAAATAGTAGTTTGACCTTCCATATCTTCGTATTCAACAAAAAACAACACAGTATTCCTCGTGTCCATTCTTTGTATTTAACTGTCATTTTGAACTCTGACTAACAGAATCAGAAAGATACAAGTGTAGTGAAACAGAGAGAATACTGATGTATGAAATAAAACATATGTCTGATGTATGAAATGTTGCATATGTCATATTGTGCCTGAAAGGTCTTTCCCTATGGGCAAATAAAAAACTGTCTAGATCACATTCTGTACGATGAAAAGTGGGTTCTTGTGGAAAAAGGGGGGCAATTTTTAGGAAGAAAATACATTGTCAATTAGAATATTTTTTTAGTTGAGTATCTTATAATTGGACTCTAGGTGCGGTGTGTTCTCTTAGATGAAGATATGCCCAAACAATAGATCTTGCACTCGGGGTGTTTGCAATACATTTACAGTTTGAAAGTGAAAATCTTTTATAAGTTGTTGAGCACTTAATATGATTACATTAAATGCTTGGTATTAACTGATATTGAAATTAATTGTTTCCTCCCATTTAGCTCATTAAACTATCTCCATACTTCTCTCACTTCCTCTCAATGTCAAACTGCATAACAAGATTAAGTAAAGAAATAAAATTGGAAGCTTGAGTCACTTTTTTGTTAGATTATTATTTGATTTTGGTGTAAGATCGAGTTTTTGGCATCATTCACAGGCATAAAGCTGTGATGTTATGTGCAACTTGCCATTTTAGAATAAAAAGGGTGAAGTTTATGTCCATGTTTTGTCTGAGAGTTCAATAGTTTGTTGCTTCATGCGAGTTCATCATCTTGGCTTAATGTCTCTGGCATTTGGAATAGTGATATAAACCCTTCTCATGATGTGCTAATTTTATCCACGAAAGTAACTGCACATATCTCCTGATATTATGTCCTGAAAATCTATCAATTCCCTAGTTGTGCTATAAAATTTATCTTGGGAAGCTTTTAAACTTGTTTTATATTGATACCATTTTTACCATCCTGTTTTGTGGTATTGCTTTTGTAGTAATTACTGGTAGTCTTGATTCAAAGCTAGTGTTGTGGGACTTCTGTAAGGGGCGCCAAAAGTAGTTGACTTTGGTATCTGCATCATCTCATGCTCTTATCATTTAACTGCTGTAAAACTTTTGTCAGTGTTTCACTTCCATTAGTTAAGCGATACCATCAAGCACAATATACACAAATACTTTTCTATTTTGCACCACATATTTTAGAGGTAGAGATCACTTCCATTGAAGCTTTGTAACTTAAAGCCAGGTCTAAACATATTTGGATTCGGAAGTGTTGATTTAGAATTAATATATTTGATGCTTGTTTTGTTATGCTGAATTCACATTATCTTCTTTGCTGTAGGAACGTTTGACATGACTGCTGGAGGTAATGTTGGACAATACTTGAATTCCGCATTTTTCCATGCCCTGGCTGTTCCTGATATTAATATGTTAGATAAGTTTGACAAAGATCTGTCCTGTGGCTAAAGGTGATGGTGTTGGAGATATGGTCAATATTGAATTGGAACTTCCTGCAATCAAATCAAAAAATTCATCTGAAGCTAAGAAAGATAGAAACAGCTCCAGGAAGCAGATATTCTCCTGCTGATCCCCAAAGTCTTGAAAATGGAAAAAGTTGCGTTTGGACCACTCTTTGGGAGGGCACGCTGCTGCTATATCTTGTAAGTATTTTGATTCAACCTATAAAATAATCTGCCAGAAAGAGAGTCTATTTGGTTCCATTCGACATGAAACCATTGCTGACTAAGTTTTATCTAAATTAAGGACATTTTCAATGTTTGGGGAGAAACATGCTAAAGTTATAATTTCTGGGGGCAATGATGAATCAGTAAAGTAATGGGATTGGCCCAGATTGCAGCAGTAATGATCACCTATGTAGCAATGTCAACGTATCAAAAAAAAAAAAAAAAAAAAAAGATAATCCTTCATTTCTCTCACAATGCTTTAATTCAGTCCCTATTCCTCAGATTTTATCTGCTCTTGACCGAGGGGATATTTGCTCAGGTTAACTGGCTCTACGCTACACCTGTGGATTCAGAGAACATAATCATTTGTGACACATCCAGAATGATCAAGGTTTATTCTGTTACATATATCACACGGACACCTTTAACCTTATTTTGAGTCCTGAAAGTAACCATTGTATCTTTTATCAGCTGATACTAGTAGGAGGCAGTTCATGGAAAATCTACTATTTTCCCTTGCACATTTGGCTCTTTGCCTCACCTTTGGATTGCTTTTGCATGGCTATGTCCATCTATTTTGGTACCTGTACTTAAGGTGGGGGCATTTTGTACTGTGTATAGTGTTTCCAAAGATCATATTTGTTTTAAGGTTATGCGAATTTGGCTCTTTGCCTCACCTTTAGATTGCTTTTGCATGTCTATGACCATCTATTTTGGTACCTATCCTTTAAGGTGGGGGCATTTTGTAGTTTCCAAAGATCGTATTTACTTTAAGGATTTGCGAGTTCGTAGTCTTTTCCTTTCCTTCAGTTGTTTCTTCTTCACTTTGATGCAAGAATAGGGATGGAGCTTTCCTTTTTCTTTTTGAGTTTGGGGGTTGGGGATCAGGCTTGCAGTTTTAGGACATGTAATTTAGCTTCTTGTTAAATAGGTTTTCATTTATGATTTTAATTTAACCTTTAAAGATTCATTTGTAATCCTATGTAAATTGTAGCGTACTGAGTAAAATTTACCATTATTGCACACTGAGATCCTTTAATCTTTGCATAAGTTGCCATGTACTTCCAACCATTGTACCACTTACAAGATGAGAGAATTTTCTTTCAGTTAATTTTTTGAATTGTCCGGTTTAAAAATATTTTACACTGATGGCTGTAATGCAGATGAATGTCATACGAGTATAAATGCATATTTTAAATTTAAAAATAATTGTGTAGTATATATCTACACCTGATGGTGTAAGAAAGAAGTATCCATTTCTAAGTCTGACAGAAGTTGAAAAATCCTAATGTCTAATGAGATTGGAACCTCATCAGGTTTAATAATAATTCCATTAAAAGTAATCTGCTAATATAAGAGGTTATCTTCTCTTACTACCAGATGTCCCTCCCCTCACCCGCCGCGTCCCCCAAAAAGAAAAGGAAATATTTTTGAAGTGCTTGTAGCAAGGTCTCTTAAAATATTAGCGTGACGGTTATACTTTGAGCTTCGTTTAGCATGTATAAATCCTGCTTTGTCCGAAAAAGCGCAGGAAAAGATCAAATTCGTCCCCTCCATCTTATTGAATTGGTGAAATTACAGTCTTGTACAATTACCAAATATTCTTCCACAACATATATAAAATTTGAAGTTACGGAAATTTTACAGTATCGTTGAAAGAATTATTCTTTTATTTTTAAAGACTTATACAGTATAAATTTTTAAAATATATAATGTTGTACTGTATAAATTCTTAAAATACTAGAGAATTATTTTTTAAAAGAGATTGTAGAATTTTCATATAAATCTAAGAAGGGTGCATATTAAACCTCATCCAATAAAGTATTAATACTAAGAACAGCAATTAATAATATTCTTTCAGTTTCACTAAATTAGTGTTCTTTTTTTTTTTTTTTTGAGTTTAAGGAAAATGTGTATCAGCTTCAGTTCGTTGGGATTTGCGACCGTATTTCTCAAGACTGTTTTAGTTAGTTGGAGATGTACCAAGCCCAACAACAAATAGCCTTCCTTCAAACTCCCGCAATTTTTCAAATTTCTCAACCGAAGAAAAAGACATTGCTTCTCATCTTTCTCTCCCTTTTTTTCAATCTGACCATATCACACATAAAATCTGACACCAACACCCCAACCTACATACCGGCTGTTGCCAGCCAATCTAACACCCGCCACCTTTCTTCACAATCACTAAATTGCTTATTCCACCAAGATCCTTCAATATTTCCCTTCAATATTTGATATAAAGAAGAACAAGAAGGGGGTGAGGGTGCTAAGGGAATTGAATTCTGACAAGAGAATTGAGTGAAGATGATGGAATCTGGAGTTCCATTATGCAACACTTGTGGTGCACATCTGGGATTGAATTCAAATGGTGAGGTGTTTGTGGCTTGCCATGAATGCCACTATCCCATTTGCAAATCTTGCTTTGAGTATGATATCAAGGAAGGCCGTGCTTCGTGTTTGCGTTGTGGCGTGCCGTATGATGGTACTACTCATAATTTGAACTTCTTTTAAGTTGTATCGTCCTTAAATTTTTTTATGTTCGATTTTTTCCTGATGTCATTGAACTTGGATTGTTAAATTTTACAATTAAATATGAAGTTCAAATGATTTTTCTATTGCCAGTATGTTTAATCAGATTGAGTGTGGCTCGAAAGAATTGTGCTAATTATGCATGTTGTTCCAATTTTAAAACTTACAAGAATCAATACTTGAGGAATCAGAAGTTAGAGAAGCATACAGGGAAATAAACTATTTTTTCTAGAAAAGGCTTTTGTAGCTGTTAGGTTGAGTAACAACATAACACGTTCTGAAAACTTTTAATATGCAATTTTGCCTGCAATTTTTGAAGTTGTTCAGCCATTTAGTTCAAGGATCATCAGTAGTAAGTAATCTGTAATCTTTAGACTTTAGGAGACTGCTGAAAGTTTAAAGAAAACATGAATCTAACTAAATCCAATATGAATCATATGATACGATAATTTAATTTAGATTATTTTTTTTCCTTTAGTAAGTGTTATTATTAGAAACAAATATGGTTTTCATTCAAATATTGAATTAAACTGCTTGGCACATGGATGGAACAGATAGCTCAATGATGGCCGATGCTAAAGAAAAGGAGTCTGGAAACCATACCACTATGGCTTCTCATCTCAGTAATGATCAGGTCTGAGCATCTATCCTCTTTCTAGATTATGAATCTGTATGATGACACTGTTAGCTTTAGACGAAATAAAGAGGTCAATTTTGCAATGTTTTCCAACATGCAAACAATTTGAAAAACGATGATCTCCTCATCATTGAGCAAATTTTATGGCTGATCTTTGTATGCAGCAGGATGTTGGACTTCATGCCAGAAATATTAGTAGTGTTTCAACTGTGGACAGTGGTGAGTATGTTGAAGTTTCAACGCTTAATTTACATATCTATTCGTTTGTAGCTTTGGAAACTGACTTGTGTGCATTTTCCTGTGCCCAATTTGAAAGAATACAATGGTGAATCTGGGAATCCAATATGGAAAAATAGAGTAGAGAGCTGGAAGGACAAGAAGAACAAGAAGAAACAAGCTGCAAGTAAGCCTGTACAAGAAGCTCAAATTCCAGCAGAGCAGCAGATGGAAGAAAAAGAACAACAGTAAGCATTATAAACACTAAGCTTCAAATCCTCCACACCCCCTCCTCCCTGTCCCCCAAAAAAAAGAAAAAAAAAAAAAAGTCAGAGTGTGAAAGGATGTCAAGTGCTTTGGAACTATATGCAAAATTTTTATTGGGGGTGTCAGTTATTACTTTGAACATTCTTCTCCCAATAGAAAGCCAAGAATGGGTAGTTATATCGACTACAAAAAATGGCTTCAACGTTCAAGGGCATAAAGCTGGACATAAGATTAGACACAAATGTAGCCAACATTTGGCATGTTATGATTTGAAATGAAGAACTAGGCAACAGATTAGAATGCTAGCAACATGGTAGTGAACCGTTTCGTTTGAATTTACAATTTCTTTCTCAATCTTCAAATGTTTCACCATAATTTCTGAGAATCACAGAGTAAAAAAGAGTAGGCTAAAGAGACATTGCCATGGAAGGTATATTATCTATTTTCATTGGTACAGTCAGATACTGTTTATGCGTTCCCAAATGCTTAAGAACTCTCTATATATAGGCCATTCTTATAGTCGCTTGGTTTATAACACATTCCTCTTAACCAAAATGTGATATTTGTGCAGACTGGCAGAGGCTTCACAGCCACTTTCTCAAATTGTTCCAATACCAAAAACTCAACTGACCTCATACAGGATTGTGATTATATTGAGGCTGATCGTTCTGGGCCTTTTCATCCATTATAGAGTGACGCATCCGGTGGATAGTGCCTATGGTCTTTGGCTTACTTCTGTTATTTGTGAGATCTGGTTTGCTTTTTCATGGGTTTTGGATCAGTTCCCTAAATGGTTCCCAATAAACAGGGAGACATTCATTGACAGGCTATCTATGAGGTATAAATTTTAGAAATGAAATCATGCTATAAATATTCTTCGAACAGGTATTCTCGATCCCATTCCCTACCTAGACTTACTTTTTTGTTTGCAAATCCACCTATTGATTAATTGGACCGTATAAATTAAAAAAAATCATTGTGTTACAATCAGTAATTCTTGTGCTTTTGGTTTCATGAAATATTTAAACACTCAAAAACAATGTTTCTAAATGTAAGTTCCCATTTAATGTAGTGACTTCTCCAATACTTGACACTGGATTATATATCATTACTTGTTCTCGTGTTCCTTGTAATCATGTTAGACTTAAAGCACTTACTAAAACAATTAAACAATCTGAATGCTGAAGAAATGAATTATTGGTTTTTGAGGGTAAATTAATCTGCAAACTTGTACTGTTTAAATGTTGAGTTGAAATGGATGATATTCTTTCTATAATGATAGGTATGAGAGAGAGGATGAACCATCTCAACTTGCTGGTGTGGATTTTTTCGTCAGTACAGTAGATCCGATGAAAGAACCTCCCCTGATAACTGCCAACACTGTCCTTTCAATCCTTGCTGTGGACTATGCAGTTGATAAAGTCTCGTGCTATGTATCTGATGATGGTGCTGCAATGCTGACATTTGAGAGCCTTGTTGAAACTGCTGACTTAGCAAGGAAGTGGGCATTTTCCATTCTGCAAGAAGTTTGCAATTGAACCACGAGCACCTGAATTTTACTTCTCACAGAAGTTCGATTACTTAAAGGACAAAGTCCAACCTTCTTTTGTTAAGGAACGCAGAGCAATGAAAGTAAGCATATGCAGGAAAATCCCTTTTAAAGCACCTAGAAGGGAATTTGATTCCGTATATTGTAGTTTGTCTTTCCTAATGCTCAATATATCTCAGACACTCCAATCATTGTCTTCCCTCTTCTTTTTCTTTGCTTTATCAACTGCAGAGAGAGTATGAAGAGTACAAAGTAAGGATAAATGCTTTGGTAGCCAAAGCTCAAAAGACTCCAGATGAGGGCTGGACAATGCAAGATGGAACACCTTGGCCTGGAAATAACACACGCGACCACCCTGGCATGATTCAAGTAAACTTGCTAGAGTGATCAATCATCTCGGTTTTAATGCTGATGCAACATGTTCCCATCAACTGCATATTTTATACTAAAGGCACCTAGTATACGAGTCGTTTCTAGTTCTACCTGATATTTAATCTATTGTGTTTTCTTATCATTTAATTATCTTAATTTTTGATAGATGAAAACATGAAATTTCTTTTAGTTATTTCATATTACAGTTGTATTGTAAGCAAACAATATAGGAAAAATTGATGAAGCAAAAGATAAAAATGAATTCATGGTATAATCTTCCATGAATTCATTCATCCATTAAGTTAGAGGCCTTAATGATGATGAACTACAAGAAACTATTCAGTTGCATCTAGATCTTGTGGTAGCCTTCTTTTCTAAAGGCTTGCAGCATCACAATGTAACCAATAGGATTCCTAAAGCTAATTTTTTGTTCATATATCTCAGGTTTTCTTAGGAAACACTGGTGCCCAGGACATAGAAGGGAATGAACTTCCTCGACTGGTTTATGTCTCGAGAGAGAAGAGACCTGGTTATCAACACCACAAAAAGGCTGGTGCTGAAAATGCTCTGGTATCTGCATACAATACACACGTATACTCTCTTTAGAAGATGTAACAATTGTGTAGATCTTGTTCAACTGATACAACTTCATTGGTTTCTTATAGGTAAGGGTGTCTGCAGTTCTCACAAATGCACCATACATTCTCAATCTTGATTGCGATCATTATGTCAACAATAGCAAGGCCATTCGTGAGTCAATGTGTTTCTTGATGGATCCACAAGTTGGCAGAGATGTGTGTTATGTCCAGTTCCCTCAGAGGTTTGATGGCATTGATAGAAGTGACAGATATGCTAATCGCAACACAGTTTTCTTTGATGTAAGATCTCTTTGGCTATTAACTCATTAGTATTAATGAACCGATGAATGATACATGCAGCCTGTTGAAAGAATAACGTTCCTTTCCATGAATGGATCATTTTCTCCTTTAGTTATTTTTGGTGTAAAATTCATTTTCCATTTTGCATGTCTTCCCCAAGAGTAAAGCAATTCAGATATATTTCTCTCCTAATTTGATTAGAGATGTCAACAGAAGCTGTACCTTGACCACCTAGTTAAGGCATTAGTAAATGACACCACCTTAGAATCATATTTTGCCTAGTTCTAGATAAAAGTATTCCAATTGTCATTACCAATAATATATGTAAACTTTTTGGTAATTGGGATACCAGGTTAACATGAAAGGGTTGGATGGCATTCAAGGACCTGTATATGTGGGTACAGGTTGTGTTTTCAACAGGCAAGCACTTTACGGTTATGGACCACCATCATTGCCAAGTACTATACCAAAGTCTTCTTCATCTTCAAGCTGTTGCTGTTGTTGCCCTCGAAAGAAGCCTGTGAAAGAGAAAGATCCTTCAGAGGTTTATCGTGATGCAAAGAGAGAAGATTTGAATGCTGCCATCTTTAACCTCAGGGAAATTGAGAGTAAGTTTTGCTTTGAACCTAAAATGCAAAAGTTCACTCTGATTGAAAACTCTGTCCAGTCATTCAATGGTTTAATCTTCACTATGTGCTCGCACATTTAAGTACTAACAGACATTTTACATATTAATACCACAAGTATATTGAGATGCAACTACGATGTTTTCTTCAGGTTATGATGAGTATGACAGGTCATTACTCATCTCCCAAATGAGTTTTGAGAAAACTTTTGGCATGTCTTCTGTGTTTATTGAGTCCACACTAATGGAAAATGGAGGAGTAACTGAGTCTGCAAATCCATCCACACTGATCAAAGAAGCAATTCAAGTCATCAGTTGCAGTTATGAAGAGAAGACTGCCTGGGGTAAAGAGGTCAGAAAACCACTTCCTGTATTATTTTGTGCATTGTTTACATTTTGAATTCACCACTGAAAGTTCCAAGATATCTGACATCTTTCAAGATATAACCTTTCTTTTATTTGATTCTTCACACTTTTGGTTAAAAAATAGTGACCTGCAGTTAATATAGTTGGTCAATTTTTATTGAAAAAGACATTATCTTGCAGTTTTTTATCATGCATTTTAGACACTTAGTTTTAACTGTCTCTAAAGTTAGATTTTTTCATTATGTTTCACCATCTACTGAAAATGCTCAGCCTTCTTTACTCTTCCCTTATCTCTCTTCCTCTCATAGATTGGCTGGATATATGGGTCAGTGACTGAGGATATCTTGACGGGTTTCAAGATGCACTGCCGTGGCTGGAGATCAATATACTGCATGCCTTTGAGGCCTGCATTCAAGGGATCAGCCCCAATTAACTTGTCTGATCGGTTACATCAGGTTCTACGATGGGCCTTGGGATCTGTGGAGATTTTCTTGAGTCGACATTGTCCTCTGTGGTACGGATTTGGAGGTGGCCGTTTGAAATTGCTTCAAAGACTTGCATATGTCAACACCATTGTCTATCCCTTCACTTCTCTTCCTCTGGTAGCATATTGTACACTGCCTGCTATATGCCTTCTAACTGGGAAATTCATCATACCAACGGTAATTTCTCCCACCAATTAATTATGGACTAAAGATGGATCATCTTTTCCCTTATTTCCTTCTTATATTTCTATTGACTCAAGTGAAGTTAATAAATGTTTATTGATCAATAACATTGATAAACTAGTTGATACTTCAAAATGGACAAGATCATAAAACCATAACATATCAAACTAACTTCGAAACCATTTTCCAATTTCTTGGATTTCAGCTGTCAAATCTTGCAAGTGTTCTGTTTCTTGGTCTCTTCCTTTCCATCATTGCAACTAGTGTGCTTGAACTGCGATGGAGTGGTGTAAGTATTGAAGCTTTGTGGCGCAACGAGCAGTTTTGGGTTATTGGAGGTGTATCTGCCCATCTCTTTGCTGTCTTCCAAGGATTCCTCAAAATGCTTGCCGGTTTTGATACAAACTTCACCGTGACTGCCAAAGCAGCAGATGATACACAGTTTGGGGAGCTTTATATGATCAAATGGACAACAGTTTTGATTCCTCCAACAACCATTCTCATAGTCAACATTGTTGGTGTTGTTGCCGGATTTTCTGATGCTCTCAACAGTGGATATGAATCTTGGGGACATTGTCTTTATTTGGAAAAGTATTCTTTTCATTTTGGGTCATTCTTCATCTCTATCCTTTCCTCAAGGGTCTGATGGGTCGCCAAAACCGAACTCCGACTATTGTGGTGTTGTGGTCTGTGCTATTGGCCTCTGTCTTCTCTCTTGTTTGGGTAAGGATTGATCCATTTGTGAGCAATCAGGATCCCTCTAAACTTGCTCAAGGCTGCATTTCTATTGACTGTTGAGCTTCATGTGTCACAAGAAACTTAAAGGCAAGTCAGCTGCCCCTTTATTTTAACTGGAAGTTTTGTATTGTTCATTCAATCATGTGCAACCATTAAATCTTCAATCTTTATAGATATTTGGCTTCAATTTTGGAGTTCATTGTCTGCATTGCAGTTAAGAGAAGTAGATTAGAGTGATAGGAAAGAAATGTAAGGATTGCAATATTATCATTTCTTGTTGAGTGTAAAAAAAGAATGTATCACATGCAAAGATCAAATCGTCTCCCTATCTTGGGTTGTAGAGTTGTGATGTATCATAAATTTTATTTTCATTATAATTGTTTGTTGAATACTGGTCCATATACTTTTACTTGAAGGAACATAGCTTCAAGTTTCAACATTATGTTGTGCAAGATGAGAACTAGTCTCTCATCACTACACACAGGAGCAAGGAAATACCTGAAGGAAAGGTTGCATTACTTTTTTCAGCAAACAAACTGAGGTCCTCAAGAACAATTAGGTGTGCAATGATCAGCAACTCTAGTTAGCTGGGCTTCAATTCATATAGATTCAAAGACCTTCAACTCAAATAATCTTAAACTTAATAGAGGTCCTACTGTAAATGAGATGCAAAAGTTTTTGATTTTATTGATAAATAACAACTATAAATAACTTTTTACTATGATATTTAAGTTAAGACGAATCAAGTCATACTTAGCCTTCATTTTGTCTTATTAAGCCATGGCCAATTCAGATCAATATATGGCTCGAGTCAAACATGAGATTGGAGGAAAATACTTAGGTAAGACCTGATCTTTAGCCTCACCTGTAGACTCTGTGGTCATGATTAAATCTTAAAAAATCTTGCTTACATCAGCTGATGTCATAAATTTTCTAAAATTTAATTTACACCACAGGGTTTACAAGTGGAGTAAAAAACCGACTCTATCTAAGTCTTTGCCGAGATTGGATAC
Organism: Cinchona pubescens; assembly: GCA_025175665.1. Taxonomy (NCBI): domain Eukaryota; kingdom Viridiplantae; phylum Streptophyta; class Magnoliopsida; order Gentianales; family Rubiaceae; genus Cinchona; species Cinchona pubescens. Next base: position 1,592,706 of record JANKKI010000049.1, on the reverse strand, counting down.
TAGTAGTTGTTGGACTTGAGCCAAACTTGAAATTGTCATTCTAGTACGGATGTGTCAAGTTTTTTTTACAAGAGGATATTATGGGTTTTAAGTATCTTGGAGTAGTGGTAGTTAATAGCATTGACATTCATTTTATACCCAAATAATAATAATAATAATAATGAGGACGGGCTCTGTTTAAACAGAAAGTATTATTCATTATTTTTTTAATAACATTCTATAATTATTCCTTAAATATGTTTTTCAACCAACTTTTATTTTGTATATATCATATGTCAAAAAATCGTTGCAGTATTTATTCTAAATTTGTTTGTTTATTTACGTTAAGTGTACATTTCATGTGGTCTTGATTAGCAAGATATTAGTTTCCTTTTCTATTTTGTATTCAAGACTACACAAAGACTTCTTTTATCATTATCAACACTAGTCCAATTAACACAACTGTAACAATTATTATTATTATTTTTTTAAAATGGACAAAAAATGAAATACAAATAAACTAGGGATTTGTGTGTGCAATTTTTTAGTAGGTTGACGGATGTCATTTGACTGTGAGAAATGGGAAGTGACAAGTTACAAATCTAAAAATAAGAATGAATAGATAAGTTACACCAAAAAGCATGAATTACACCAAAAACATTAAAACATTATATAAAGGATAAAAAACGGTAAAACCCCTTCAATCATAGTTCAGTGTCAGATCAGCTCCTTGAACTTTCTATTACGTCAATTAACCCCTTTAAATTTTGATTTATTTCAAATAAGTTCAATTTGTTAACATGCCATCCAATTTTAAACGGAAGAGTGGTGATGATAAAATTCACTACACTAAGGGTCTGTTTGAGAGTTGGGTGTAAAATATTTTCAATGGAAAATGTTTTCCCCCAATAATATTTTCAAAGAAAATTACAATTTTCAGCTCTATTTTCGAGTGTTTGGATCACTTGACGAAAAGTTTTTCCCAAAGCTCTAGCTCCCTCCCTAGCTGACCTTGTTTTATGCTTCTAGGAGAACTGGAGAAGTTGGATGGGTGGGGCCCAGGGAAAGCAGTGGGACACCTTGTTAGAAGTAGAAGGATTAAACTTGTTGAGTCATTTTTGTTTCAAATGATACATAAGTCTGTCAAATTTATGCCTGCCTCAAGCTCGGTAGTGGAAATTAACTTCCGTAACTCTTTTATTGGAGTTGTTTTACGCCAAGAGACTGTAAAACGTTTTCAACGGAAAAATATTTTCTCAATCTTTTTTCTATTCAAACACCGAAAATTGTGGAAAATATTTTTGTATGAAAATATTTTACATCCAAACAAACAGACCCTAAGTGACCCTTGTCTTCCTCCCCTTTCCCCCATCCCCCACCCCTCAATCACATCAAATACCTAAAATCTCAGTCTCCACTAGCCTAAAAGTCATCATCTTAACCAGTCTTGCTGCTAGTAGTCCCAATACCTAAAAGCTCATTAGATCAGTCGGGATCCACCCAAAATGTCTATAAAACTTCATTCCAAATAAATTGGGGGGAAATTAGCTAAAAAAAAAGGTAAATTTGTTAATCAAAATCATTTATTGCATCGTTGCACATGGATCTTCTACTACTGCAGCAAGAAAAATTTTTAATGTTGCAATTTTCAATCACATGCTACTCCTAGAACAGTATTCTATATATAAGGCTTTCAGTGGCATTTGGATTGATGGTTGTAGTGGTCTCTTATGAATTTAAGTTTTTTACTGATATGATTGTTTTAAGATTGAGGAGATATGGGAAATCGATTCATTTTTCTCTTATTAATTTCTTTCCTGTTTAGCTCAATGCTATTGAATTGTGGGGAAGTCCTTCCGATTTGTAGGGTGGAGGGAGGGAACTGAGAAAAAGTAAGCTTGAAAATATTTGTAAAGTAATAGGGGTGAATTAGTCTTTACATCTTTTATTGTTAACAGAGTTATATGACATTAACTGAGTTGGATTGATTTGACTAAAATTGAAAATTCTAGGGTAAATTGGCACAATTAAAAGTTAAAGGAGGTAATCTAGAACAGAGTTATAGTTGAGGGGGATTAGTGTATTTTACCCTTATATAAAGTAGTAATAAATAGATAAAGCATGGAGGAGTTTCATTTAGCCACCAAATTCCCGCCAAAATTTAAGGACAAAATGTTCAAAAAACATGTTTACTATGAGGATAGATTTGAAAATTGAATTCCTAAGGTTTAAGGGTGAGATTATTCAAATTTCATTGCTCATTTCCTCATCCTCTTCTGCGCCACTGTCCTCCCTCCTCTTTTCCCACTCTCTTCATTATCAGCTCAACAATGATTCATCTTCATCTCCATCCACAGAAACCACTACCTTCCTTATCTTCTCTCTATTGTCCTTTTTTATTTTCTCTCCTGGGCTGTTATCTGATTCGATCTTATCTGATGTTATCTTTATTTTCTTTTTATTTTTTCTTTGTATTATTGTGAATATTACAGATATCACCAAGTTGATCTCTTCTGTAGCTCAGCATTGATCTAGGGTTTCTTTTTTTATCATTTTATTTTTTCACTTTTTTCTTAGATTTATTTGTTTAGAAATTAAATGGTGATTGCGACACAAACTTAGATATATTCGGTGACCACCAGTCCGGCCAGGACGTCCATACAAAAAATGCTAACTATTTTATTTCTACATTTTCTATTTTTTTATTTTTGTAAATATGTTTGAATATTGTGAATATAAAATATGTTTGAATATTATGCTTGAACATTACAGATCTATCGATCACCGAGTTGATCTCCGGTGTCAACTCAACACCTATCTAGGATTTCTATTTTTTTTTTCTTTACATTTTTTCTTAGATTTATTTGCTTAGAAATTAAATGGTGATTGCATCACAAATTTCAGCTATCTTTGATGACCGCCAGTGCTTGCCAAGACGTCCGTACTCAAAATGGTAACCTTTTTATTTCTACTTTTCTCTCTCTTCTAAATATGTTTGAATATTATGAATATAAAATTTATATTTTTTTATTGTGATGATTTTTAAGTTGGGGGAAGTAGTCAGGGACTACATGCCAACTAGTGGCAAATATTGTCATATTGCTTGAGTGCGGCGAATAGTGAGCAAGGGCGGCTACATCTCCATGAGGGTTCAAGTATAGTGAAAAATATGTAAGAGTCCTCATAAAATAGAGGGATAGTGGGGAAGAAAAATGTTCGGGAGAATAGGATTAGAATAAGAATTTGGAATATTAGAACTCTTACTGGTAAATCAATTGAGGTGGTAGACACAATGATTAGGAGAAAAATTAATATTTTGTGTTTACAAGAAACAAAATGGGTAGGAGAAAACGCTAAACTATTAGATAATTCAGGATTTAAACTTGGGTTTTCAGGAGTAAATAGGACTAGAAATGGGGTAGGTATTATTGTTGTTCAGATGGGTCGTTGAAGGACGAAATAGTGCAGGTGACTAGGAAAGGAGATAGGATTATACCCTCAAACTAATTATAGGACGTGGAATTATTAATATCTTTAGTGTCTATGTGCCTCAAGTAGGGTAAGATGAGTCCATTAAGGTTAAATTTTGGAAGGATTTAGATGAGTTGATAGGTAATGTTCGCCAAGATAAGAAAATTTTTGATCTAAATGGACATGTGGGAAGAGATAATGAGGATTACAAAAAAGTGTATGGTGGATATGGTTATGGGGGAAAACGAAGAAGAAAAGTCAATTTTGGAGTTTGGAATGACATTTGACCTTTGTATTATCAATACTTTTTCAAGAAGAGGGAGGAATACTTAGTTGCCTTTAAAAGTGGTTCAACAAAGTCACAAATTGACTTTATCCTCACAAGAAAGACAGATAGAAGAGTTTGTAGAGATTGTAAAATCATATCTGGAGAAAGTTTAATATCACAACATAGGCTTTTGGTAATGGACACTTGAGGTTTAAATATCACATTAGGCGAAGGAACCTACCTAGATCACCTAGAATTAAGTAGAGGAATTTAAAGAAGGAAAAAGAAGAAATTTTTATGAAAGATTAGTTAGGGCAAAGAATTTGGGACATAAAAGGAGAATTTGACACTTTATGAAATGACATGACAACTAGAGTGAGAACAGTGGCTAAGAAGATACTTGGAGAGTCAAGAGATTATGCCCCCATGAATAAGGAATCTTGGTAGTAGGATGAATAAGTACAAGATAAAATCAAAGTTAAGAGGCTAAATATAAGCCTCTATATAGTTGTAGAAGTGACAAAAATATTTGAGAAATATAAACTTGCTGAAAATGAGGCAAAAAAGTCTGTAAGTAAAGTGAGAGATACGACTTTTGAAGTTTTTTACCAAAAATTAGAATATAAAGAGGGGGAGCGAGATATTTATAACATTGCTAAAGAAAGAGCCTACAGGATGAAAGATTTAACCCAAGTCAAGTGAATCAAGAGATGAAAATAATAAGGTACTAGTAAGAGATGAGGAAATTAACGAAAGGTGAGAGAGATACTTCCATCAACTATTCAATGAAGGCAATAGAGACGATATTATTTTAGGAGAGTTAGATATGTCTGAGGAGTATAGAAACGTAATGTATTATCAAAGGATTCAGGAATATAAGGTGGAGGAGGCTTTGAAGAAAATGAAGAAGAAAAAATTGTTGGCCCCGATGATATTCTAATTGAGGCATGGAAATGCTTAGAAAAAAAGGACATAAGTTGACTTACCAATCTTTTCAATAAAAAATTGAAAAGTAAAAAGATACCTGACCAATGGAAGAAGAGTATTCTCATACACATATTCAAAAACAAAGGGGATATACAAAATTGTGCGAATTATAGAGGTATTAAGTTAATGAGACACACGATGAAACTTTGAGAAAAGGTGATAGAAAGAAGGTTAAGAAACGAGACTAAGGTATCAAATAATTAGTTTGGTTTCATGCCAGGAAGATCGATTACTAAAGTCACACATCTCTTAAGGAGACTTACCGAGATATACCGTGATAAGGAAAAGGATTTACATATGATTTTTATTAATCTTAGAAAGGCATACCATAGAGTCCCTAGAGAAGTTATGTGGAGAATTTTAGAAAAAAGAGAAGTTAGAATAGCATATATAGAATTAATAAAGGATATGATTCATGGAAAAGTACAGTGGCGTAGCAGGATTCATATAGCCGACCTTACTTAGTAGGAAAAAGGATTTGTTTGTCTGTTATTTTTCTAAATTGTTTATGTATTTTTTAAAAATTTTGGCGTACTTATGTAAATTTTTTCATTTGGTTTTGACAAGATTCCAGAAAACTGTGAAGTAATTCTAACCTAAAAATTCAATTGGAGTTGTAAAATGTTAAGTGATACAAGGGACATGAAGCAAACAAGTTCATATTTTTTAATTCCCATTATATATATATATATATGTGTGTGTGTGTGTGTGTGTGTTTATGTAATGCAAACCTTCTTATGTATTTTCCTAGCAGCAGATTTAAAATATGGTCAATTACCTATCGAAATTAGTGTTTGAAATGAAAAGGAGAAATATAAACAGCAAAAAAGTGTGTATATGGCTGTGAAAGGGGAATAGCAGAGCAGACACAACAATAGGTTGTGTATAAGGTTTACCTGCATCCTGTGCACAATCAAAATCCTTAAAATAGAGGTAAAACAAAATTTAATAGATAATACTACACAAGCATTGAATCTAGATGAACTCCAGGAATTTTATTAAGAATAGTTCAGTAATTGCAGAAAAAAGTTGTCTTCAGTTAAGCTAACTGCATCTTCGGTAGGAAAATGCCTTAGCATGTACAACATCCAAAGGAAGATTGGTTTGTAATAATGGAGATGTTTTTTGTATTGTTCTACGTGTTTCATTTTGTTATTAACTTTAGTTTTCTATTAACTATCTTGCACAAGTAAAGAATTGATTGGCTTCTTAAATATGATCTCTATTCCAACAAACAACATAAAATTTGAATAAATTTTTTTGCTATCTATTTTTTTATACAATCCATGCAAAGGTATATTGTTTTCCCCTTGTATGATCTTTTAGAATTTTATTTTAAATTATTTGGTCATTGAGTTTAGACATCTTTTCCTCATTATTTATTATATATTATAAATGTCTTTCTTTTACTGGTGGAGCAACGATGAAAACTTGCAAAGGGTTTGGTGCATTTGCAACCTCTAAAATCCTTATGCTTAAAGGTAAGCCCCATTGTAGATATCTTTCTTTTCCTTGTTAATTTATTAAAATTTTTGAGCTCTTCTAGAAAGACATTCTAGAAGTTCACATGTTGGCTTGGTGATTTGCAAGTGGAAAAGGTTGACCCTTTTCTTCTGTTGTTTTTAGAACTATTCCAATATGACACGACAAGGTATGGTGTTTCATGGTGTTAATTAACAATTATAGGTATATTACTCAACTATCATTCATATGTTTTGCAAATGAAGTGAAGTTAAGTTACTGTTCTCATGTGAAAATTCATTACAAAACATTGTCAAATATATTTTAGATTCAATATAGGGCAGTACATGGTTTTGGAAAAACAAATTATTGTATTTCAAAACCAATTAAACCTGTTCTAGCTATGTAAAAGAGAAGCGATTATTGTAAAATTTTGTTGCATGACTCATTCCAAGGTGCAATAGGAATATAATAGTAAGTGGAATTAATGCAAAACCTGCTCTTGCTACTTCTGCTAGATATGCTTAAATTTTTAATTGTTCCCTGAATTTCCCTGTTGATAGCTTAATCAGAACCTATTGTTTGTTGATGTGAATAAGTAACTCACTAAGTGATTATTCAATGTTGAATACGAAACCGATTCATTTCTGCTAAGATAAGAAATAATATTCATTCCCCTTTGATATAGAAGTACAAGAAGTAAAATTGTGCATTGTTTTAAATGTAGTCCCATAATATTGGAAAGTAACATGTCATATAATTGCAAAGGTCTTGCATTGTTGCTTAAAATTTGATGTGGTACCCAACATAGATATCAAGTAAGACTTATTGTGTCATCTTCATTTGTTTTCCTAAAACTACTTTGGTCTTATTTTCTCGTGATTGAAAATGTTAATGAAAACATATTGTAACAATAATGTGTTGCTTGTTTATATAATTTCAACCATTATGATAATGAAGTTGTGGAGGTGTAGCAAGGATTTTCGAACTACGCATGTTTTCCAATTACCCAATTAGAGAGCTAAGATGGCGAATGTAGGTTGCAGTCTATTGTTAAAACCTATACTAAATGATTATGTTCTTTTATGTAATGAAGTTGCCGAGGATGTCTTTTTGTTTTTATTAATCAATTTGTTTATTTCTTGTATTGGGGTTGATAATGTTCACTTTATTAAGTTCTCAGGCCAAAGATGATTTTTAACTGGCACAACTATTTAATTATCAACTTTCCTTAACCCTTTTTTTGGGTAATCTACTTTCTAACTATTGCCAAATTGTGACACTGCTTATACAGAGGAAATGATTAAGAAATTATGACAGATGGACTAATATATTCTTAACATGGAGAATAGAGAATACTATGATTGTTTATGAATAGATATTAGGTGGTTGAGTAGTTGATTAAATTGCATGAACATAATGCACATCATCTGACTTAAAGATTGTTAGCATTTAAAATAAAGAAAGGTTTTTCCATTTAGCAAGGGTTCTTAATTGACAGGTCCTATGTATTTTCTGATAGTTGTATCCAACTTGATGCTGGAGGAATTGTAAAATTTGTTTGGTTTATTTAGATCTACAGAATTAGATGGAAAAACTACATTATTTCACTACTTCCCCATCTTCTCAAGGTCTGAACGTTACTAATTTTAACTGAATGATTAGTTACATAATACTAAAACTTGCTTTTATTTTCTTTACCCCAAAGCTGCAAATTTTGTGGTACTTTGTGCATATACTGAGGTATTCAAAAATGAACTAATTGTGTATATTGTCACAGGTTTATACTTCTATGTTGCTGGCACAAAGCATTGGACAGAGCTTTTGAGTTTTGACTTCGATAACAAATACAACAAACTCCTTCTTTAGTTAGTCACTTTAGGATTTTAACTTGTAGATGAATTTGTATTTTATTATGTTTGCATGATATTAACGAGTAGTATTAATGTGTTCATTGTGTGGAGAGTTGTGTCTTCTTATGCTAACTAGGAATCTTAGATTGAGATTGTTTACATCCCTATATGGCAATTTAGAATAGGAAGATTGATCATAAGTGAGACTGAAATAAGTTCCACAGCTTGTAGTGAACAAAAATGAGACCTTCATGGAAGGCTCTTGCTTTGCATTGTGAATTTAATGGGCATTTATATCCATCTATAGTTGTGTGGTCATGTCACCCAGTTGTATATAACATATACAAGTTTCTCTATATTATCTCACATGGTATCAGACACTCATTACATGGCCTAACCTTCTATTCTTCGATCAAGAATAGGGTTCTGCTTTACAAATATGAATCAAATGTTTCTTTTCCTTTTTCTTTCCTTTTGGGTTATCTCAATTCAATGATCGACTTCAAGTTATTTTAATCGTTCCCTACCACCACAAACTTGTCCTCAAGATTCTGTGGTTCAATCTAGTCATTGCCCCTTCACTGGAGTTCTATTCATGCACCCAAACACACCAGAGACCTACCTCAACCCGTCTTAAAAATGAGTTTGTCTTCTCAAAGAAAAAAATGAGTAAAGGTGTGATTGGAAAACATGTCTTTTTCCTACATTGAGGTCTTCAAGCCACGTTAGATGCCACTTAGCGATACGCGTCACCTTGTCACATCATCAAAACAGGTTACTAAGTCATATACCACCTCATCGTCACATGTCACCATGCCAACAAGCCAAGTCACTAACAAATCATAGTATTGCTACCAAGTGTTGTCATGCCATTCTTTCGGTCTCTTCTGTCTAGTTTAACCTTTATCTGGTCTAATTTGGTTCATTGATTAGACATCTGTAGTTTTGTGCCATTCGAGTTTGACCATATTCTGCTCGATTTTTTTTAGTTCGACCTGGTTTTCTACTTCTTTCAACATTCTGAATATGTATATGACCTTGATTTTCTCAAAATCGACCTCTAAGATTCTTTATAGTTTTACTTTAATGCTTTGGTTTTGTCCTATTGTCCTATTCTCATGACTTCTTATGGTTCTATATTAGTTCATAATTCTCCTCAAACTCCCATCTTATAGTAATGTACATAGTTGTATTCTAAGTTCTGGTTAGTATCTTGATTTTGCCTGCTGTAATCATTTGACAGCGAATTCTACTATTTTTTTTCCACACAATACACGCATAAACCACCCATTCAAACTGTTGAGGGATCTATCGTGCATGTTAATCACATGGGCATTGTATCTACATCTTCTCTTCCTCAGCTAGATACCTTTCATGTTGCTAAGTTGACTTAATCTTATTATTAAGTTGACTTTAAATCTTAATGTTTATTTGTTTATTGTTGTTTGTCATTTACAATACTGTCAAACTGAACAGTTTCTTAGAGCAAGTCGCAAAGTCAGTCGGCTCTTTCCATTAGACAACCTTAAGCTTTTGTCATCTTTTCATGTACAGTTACCTGATAACTCTAGTAAACTAGAGTTATTTTTTTTCTAAATTATAGAATTTTGATCGTTTAACTCCCGAATTTTGGGTAAGTAACTGAAGATTTAGGTTAATTTCTTTCATATGTGTTTGTATTTCTGTTCTTGATTAAATTTGATAAGTTTTATTAAATTTTTAGTTTAATTAACTGCTTAATGGTGTTAATATTATGCAGGTTAAAAGTAGAGGTTGGAAGCTGGGATGTACCAAACTCAAAGGACCAAATTACAATAATGGGAAGAAATGAAGAATGCTGAGAGGAGAGTCGAGATCACGATCTCAAACTCTCCATATCGCGATCTCGACTCGGGAAATAGTCTTAATGTATTAGAGATCTCGATCTCAACTCGGGAAATGGTCTTAATGTATTAGAGTCGAGATCGCGATCTCAATTGTTCCATATCGCGATTTCGACTCACTGAGAGTTAAGTTGTAAGGGCAATTTGGTAAATTGTCAGCCAGGAAACCCTAATTTTTTTGTGTAGCACTACGCTATTTAAGCTACTTAAAAATAGAAAGTAAGGAAATAGTAGATAGTTTAATTAGATTTTAGGATAGTTTAGGATAGTTTGAACTTCAAGTTTACTTCTTTAATACAAATTTCTTTTTAATTGTCTCTTAGATCTTCTTTTAATTTCTTGTCAAATTCAAATTTTGATTATACAAGCGTAGTGGGTTAATTGCAAGCTTCACGTAGATATAATTTTTACCCGCTTTCTAGTTTAATTTAGTAAGAATTTCTGTACTTGCAATTTAGGGTTTCTTAGGAAAAATTAGGGTTCTTGGTAATTTCTTGCATTTCTAGTTAGAATTCTCAATGTCTTGCATTAATTTCTAGTTAATTCTTAGTGGGCTTTCTTTATTTTTATCAAAAATCGAAAAATGTCACTTAGATTTCTAGTTTAACTCTTTCCAATTTCTAGTTTAGAAATGATTGCTTTTAGTCTTCAAAGTCTCTTAATTGTAGCCCTTCTAATTGGATAATTTGCTGGCTTTCAATTTTAGTTTTAATTTGGATAATTTAGATTAAAATTAAATGCTTTCCTTTACTTGCTTTTACTAGAATAGCTTAATTAGTTTCTTAATATCGTAATTAGTTATTTTCACTTACTTGCTTTTTAGTTAATCTAGCCTTAAATTAAGTTTTATCGCTCTCATTTAATTATGGTTTTTACTAGAATAGTTCCATCATCGCTTATTTGATTTTGCTTAACTACACAAATATCCGTAAATCTTGATAATTGCCTTCCAACAATCCTTGTTGGACGATACCCACTCATCCTATACTACTATCAACTCCGTATACTTGCGAAAGTTAGGTAGAGTATAGTGAATTAGTGTGGTTAATTATTGATTGTTTGTCATTTCAAAGTTAAATTCTACCTAACTAACTGAAGCAATCAAGTTTTTGGCGCCGTTGCCGGGGATTGTCCTTGGTTTTTGGCAATATCAAGCATTTTATGGGTCGTGTAGATTAAGCACTTTAGTTTAGTTTAGTTTAGTTGTTAATTTTGTGAATTCTTATGTTCGTTAGATATCTCGTGGAATTGACTTGAAATTTCAATTGATTATTTGCCTTGGTTGTGTAGTGCACGGTAAGAGGAGCTCAAGAGTCATTCGTTTGCTTAGACAAGGAAAGGGAGAAAGAGCTAAGAGAACTTAGAAGATTGAGAAGGGTACAACAAGAACAAGAAAGAATCGCAATGGCAAATGCTAATGCTCATCAAGGGAATTTGAACATGGAAAACAAAGAAGAAAAGGTAGTTGGAAATAATGGGATTGGTGGCTATGGAAATGGAAATGGAAGGCTATTGAGGGAGTATGCTCTACCCAATTTTGACGGAACAAACTCAAGCATTGCATGGATGCCCGTGCAAGCCAATAATTTTGAAATCATCCAGCCCGCCCTAATCCAAATACTCCAAGCCCATGCCATATTCGGAGGTGGACCAAATGAGGACCCCTACACACACCTCATGAATTTTGAAGAATTATACCCGGATTGTGTGCGGATGAGGGTGTTTCCTTTTTCTCTTCGTGATAGGAAAAAGTCATGGTTGCAATTCCACGCCCAAGGAACATTCACCACTTGGAACCAACTTGCTCAAGAGTTCTTGGCGAAGTACTTTCCACCCGCAAGAACCACTAAATTAAGGAATGAGATTACATCGTTCAAACAAAATGTTGGTGAAAGCCTAGGGGAAGCTTGGGAAAGATTCAAAGAGTTGCTAAGAAAATGCCCTCATCACGCCATTCCTTCGTGGCTTCAAATTCATACCTTTTATAATGGTTTACTTCAAGAGGCGAAATCCATTGTAGATGCCTCCGCCGATGGGTCTATCTCATATAAGACTCCGAAAGAAACTCAAGAGTTGTTAAATAGGATGGCATACAACCACTACTACCACAGTCATGGGCCGATAACTCCAATGGTGTTTCAACACCAAGCTAATCAAGCCAATGCAAATAGTGGAGCGTTAAATCTAAACGTGCAAGATGCCCTTCTGACACAACAAATCATGTTCATGAGTGTGATGAACAACATGGCAAAGGCGTTGGAGAATCTAGGGAAACCTAGTAGTGTAAACGCTATGACTTCTTCTCCAACTCAACCAAACATGACATGTGATTTTTGTGGAGGCGGCCATGCAAATGGACAATGTGAGATGCCATATGGAGCTAATGAGCAAATCAATTATGTGGCTAATCAATCATCATTTCCAAGGAACCAATCCAGAGCTTATGGGAACACATACAATCCTTCTTGGAGGAATCACCCAAATTTCTCATGGAATAACACCAACAATCAATCCAATCCTCCTTACCAACCAAATCTCCCATCTCAAAATGCCCAACACACTCAAGCCTCAAGTTCCTCACCTAGACCTTATCAATTGCCACATCAAAGAAAATTTTCAACCCAACTCATATCAACCTTTCCCCAACCTTCATTTCAAAACCAACAACAAAGACTCCTTTCCATTATGGAAATTCTTCCCAACCCATGTATCATGATCAATATGCTCCTAGAGAGAATTTGGGTGAAGAAGGTTGGAAAAGAGAAGCCAAGTATTTGAGAAGAGAATTGGATAGGAAAACAGAAGAGCACAAAAGAGATTATGAGAATTTGAAGGCTTCAACAAGAATTTGGAGATTTAATTTGGACAATTGGCAAGGTTGAACAATGAGAGGCCTTTAGGAGTGCTTCCAAGTGACACCATTCCAAACCTTAGGGAACAATGCAAGTCTATTACCCTTAGGAGTGGTAAAGAGTTGGAAGAAAGAGTTGGGAGAAATTCAATGAAGAATGGAGAACAAGAAGGGGTTAAGGATGAAGATAAAGAAAAAGGGAAGTCTTCAAATGGGTAAGACAAAATGATGAATGAGTCTATTATGCCCAACTCACAAAGCAGAAGGATGAAGGCAAGAATCCTAAGCATCATGAGCCAAAACTTGTTAATGTGCTATTTCCTCAAAGGCTAAGGGATGAAGAAAAGGCAAAGAAATTCAAGAATTTTCTAGAGATTTTCAAAAAGCTTGAAATCAGCATCCCTTTCATGGAGGCACTTGAGAACATGCCTACCTATGCCAAATTCATGAAACAAGTCCTTAATTCAAAAAAAAAAATTGCATGGAGATGAAATTTATGCTTAACGGATGCTCCGTGTACTGCACTTTCTTAGAAAGAAGTTGCCAGAGAAGCTCAAAAATTCCGGTTTATTTTCTATACCTTGTGAGATTGGGGGTTTACAATTTGGAAAAGCATTATGTGACTTGGGAGCTTCAATAAATCTCATGCCTTTTGGAGTATTCAAGAAGCTAAATGGAGGTCAATTGAAGCCAACAAGTGTCTCATTGCAACTTGCAGATGTGATTGTGAAAATTGACAAACTCTACCTTCCGGCCTATTTCATTGTGCTTGAAATGTAGAAGAGAATGAAGATATGCCAATCATTCTTGGGAGACCTTTCCTTGCCACCGGCCGTGCACTTATTGATGTTCAAGAAGGGAAGTTGGAATTTCGAATAAATGATGAAATTGTTACATTTAATGTTTTTAATTCATTAAAGCTTCCTTCAATTTTTGAAGATGTCATGAATATAAATATGGTAGATGACTTAATTGATGATTGTTGTAGGAATGCAATGGAGAATTTCTTAATGGAGGAAGAGGTCTTGGAGTCAAATGCGCCAAATCAAGATGATGAAGAAGGAATGAAGGATGTGAATCACTTGGAGGATGAGAAGTTATTGCAAAAGAAGGATGAAGAGAATCAAGAAGGAGGTAAAGGGGGGTCTCCGACCAACGAACCCCCCTATTTGGAGCTAAAACCCTTTCCTACCCACTTAATGTATGCATATCTTGGTGAAAATGAGACATACCCGGTGATTGTAAATGCATCTTTGACAAATGAGCAACTTGAAAGATTGATTGTAAGTGGTGCTTAAAAGGAATAAAAATGCCATTTCTTGGTCTATTGATGATATAAAGGGAATAAGCCCTTTCATATGAATGCATAAAATTTTAATGAATGAAGGGAATAAACCGATAAGGCAACCTCAAAGGAGATTGAATCCTACTTTAAAAGAGGTTGTGAGGAAGGAGGGTCTTTAACCTCTTGAAAGCCTAGATGTTATTTACCCTATTAGCGATAGTGAGTGGGTTAGCCCCACTCAAATTGTTCCCAAAAAGGGTGGTATTACCATAATCATAAATGAAACCAATGACTCCTTCCAGATTGGTTACGGGTTGGCAAATGTGCATTGATTTTCGAAAATTGAATGAAGCCACCCAAAATGATCATTTTCCCTTGCCTTTTATAGATCAAATGCTTGAAAGGCTAGCCGATTTTTCATATTATTGTTTTCTTGATGGTTATTCTGTATATCTTTAAATTGTCATTTCTTCGGAAGACCAAGATAAAACAACTTTCATATGCCCATTCTGGTACCTTTGCATATAGGAGAATGCCCTTGGGACTTTGCAATGCTCCAAGTACATTTCAACGTTGTATGTTTGCTATTTTTCATGACATGGTTGAAAAGAGTACAGAGATTTTCGTGCGTGTAAACTAATTTAGTTCTCAATTGGGAAAAATGTCATTTCAGGGTGAGAGAAGGAATCGTTTTGGGTCACAAGGTCTCATCAAAGAGAATAGAAGTTGATCGGGCAAAGGTGGAGGTAACTTGAACATTCGATCAATGTTAAGGGGTAAGAAGTTTCTTAGGTCATGCGGGTTTTTATAGAAGATTCAATAGGAATTTCTCGCATATTGCTAGACCATTGTGCTTGTACTTCAAAAAGATTCTCCCTTTCATTTTGATGACTCTTTTTTGAAAGCATTCAATGAGTTAAAACATGCTCTTGTGATTGCACCGGTTATTATAGCACCAAATTGGTCTCTTCCCTTTGAGCTCATGTGTGATGCTAGTGACTATGCAATAGGTGCATGACGTGCTATGTCAAAAAGTGAACAAGATGTTGCATGTCATTTACTATGCTAGTAGGACCTTAAATGATGCACAAATTAATTATTCAACAACAGAGAAGGAACTACTTGCTATAGTTTTTGCATTTGATAAGTTTAGATCATATTTGATTTGATCAAAGGTAATTGTTCACACCGATTACTCCGCATTAAAATATTTATTTTCTAAACAAGATGCCAAACCACGTTTATTGAGATGGACACTTTTGTTGCAGGAGTTTGATTGGGAGGTGGTCGACAAAAAGGGTGTGGAAAACATTGTAGCCGACCATTTGTTAAGAATTGAGGCATCTAGACTTGTCAATCTTGAAGAAGGGATAATCAATGAAGAATCTCCAATTGAGAAGTTTTTTGAGTTGAAGGAGGTGAGTCCATGGTATGCTGATATTGTGAATTATCTTGTGGCAAGGATAGTACCAAGATGCTAAACATCAATGAGAGGAGGAAATTCTTTGCGGAACTTAAAACATTATTTTTGGGAAGAACCGTATTTGTTCTGAAAGTGTAATGATCAAGTCCTAAGGAGATGTGTTCCGGAATGTAAAATATTCAATGTATTAAGACATTGTCATTCATCTCCGATTTGGGGGCACCATGGAGCTCAACGGACGGCTTTCAAGGTCTTACAAAGTGGTTTATATTGGCCAACTATGTTGAAGGATTCTTGGGATTTTATGCTCAAATGTGATAAATGTAAAAGGGTGGGTAATATTTCAACGAAACATGAAATGTCCCTTCATGGCATTATTGAGTTGGAGGTATTTGATGCATGGGGGATTGATTTCACGGAACCTTTTCCGGTCTCATACTCCAATAAGTACATTTCGGTTGTGGTGGACTATGTGTCGAAATGGGTTGAAGCAATTGCTACTCCAACCTATGAGGCCAAGGTGGTTACTAAATTCCTTCGCAAGAATATCTTTTCTCGGTTTGGAGTTCCTCGGGCTAACATTAGTGATGGGGGATCAGAGACATTTCAAGAATTCTCAATTTGAGGCATTAATGACAAAATATGGGGTGAAACACAAGGTTGCTTTAGCTTATCACCCACAAACATCGGTTCAAGTGGAGGTGTCAAACTGAGAATTGAAGAGAATCCTAGAGAAAACGGTGAATAATGCTAGAAAAGATTGGGCATTGAAGTTAGATGACACTTTGTGGGCTTATCGTACGGCATTTAAAACTCCCATAGACATGTCTCCGTACTGTATTGTGTATGGAAAAGTGTGTCACTTGCCGGTGGAACTTGAACATAGGCCATATTGGGCCATAAAGAACTTGAATTTTGAGTTGAAGGAAGCATGTGAAAAGAGGATGCTTGATTTGAATGAGTTGGATGAATTTCGGAGGGAGGCATTTGAAAATTCTTTAATTTATATGGAGAAGACAAAGGCATGGCAATAGCATATCCAAAGGAAGGAATTTAAAGTCGGTGATTTGGTGCTCCTTTTTAATTCAAGACTCAAGTTATTTCTTCGGGAAAGTTTCAAGATGGAGTGGTCCCTTTGAAGTGGTCCAAACCTTTTCTCATGAAACGATGGAAATAAAGGGGAAAGAGGGAATTTTCAAGGTCAATGGACACCAGCTTAAACCCTACCTTGGAGGAATCATTGAAGGTGGACGAGAAATCGTTCGATTAACACAAGAATGAGGGTCATCATGCCATAGTCAAGCTAGTGGCTATAAAAGAGTGCTTCTTGGGAGGCAACCCAAGTCTTTAATTTTGTTGTTATTGCTTTCTTTTGGTGTGATTTTTAATTGGCTTGATTTTGAGTAAATTGGTTTGAATTAGGTTAGAATCTTTGTTAAAAAAAAAAATTTTTTTGAGTTTTTGAATTGAATAAATGGTGCTAAAGAATGAGTAAAAATTGTCATCCTAACTTGTGAATTTTTTTGTTTGTAGGTTATCCTTGCAAATGGAGAAAAGTGATCAAGAGTGGAGCAATTTCGGCTAAATGTGAAAAATTCACTTTGCAGAAATAGATAGGAGCTTGAGATCGTAATCTCAAAATTTGAAATCGCGGTCTCAAACTCAAACTTTTGGAGGGCATAATGGTCATTTGGTCGAGAACGCGATCTCAACTCCAAACTTCTGCAAAGGCTATTTTTGCACTGAGTCGAGATCGTGATACCAAATTCGAGATCGCGATTTCGATATTAGGCTAGATCATGATCTCGAAGTGCAGAATCATTTTAAATGCCACTTCTTCTTCTTCTCTTTTCATAAAATTTCCTATTCTTCTTCTCTCAACCAAAAACCCTAACCCCAATCCCTCAAAATTCTTCCCTCACTTTCACTAAAAATCACTTTAAACTCCACACCCATCACTACTATCATTCCTCTAGGAGCATCAAAGCTAGCATCTTTTTGAGGATTTTTGAAGAAATTTGGACTTCAAGGGGGGATTGATACACAATCATTTTTGGGGAAATTTCAATCCAAAAAAAATGGGTTATATCTTTCCTTGGGTCCTTAGTTTTAATTGATAATTTGTTGAAAAATAATTGCGGGATTGTGTGGATTAAATTGTGGAGAAATTAATGGTACTCAATTGTTGAATTTTGGACAATAATTGGTACGAATTTTTTTTGGGAGAATTGTGATATTGATTTGTCCAATTGTTTGAATTATTGACTTGACACTTGATTTGAGTTGATTTGGAATTGAAATACTTGGAAAATTGTTGGAAATTGTTGATTGTGATTTTGTAGTTGTGGTTCTTGATTAGGGGTTGAATTCTTAAATTGTTGATTGAATTTTGTTGATAAAAAATGACTAGAGGGATTTATGGCAGTGCTGAAAGAAGAGTTAGAATGAGAGGAAGAGGAACCGGGTCTAGTAAAAAGAAACGAAGAGGGTACTAGTGGAGAGGGGGTTCGGAGCAACCGTTTGAGGAAGGTGAGCAAATTGAACCTCAGTTCTCGAGTGATAGGGCTCAACAATTGTACAAGAATAACGAGAAGCATGAGGTGATTAGAGAATGGAATTTTGACCTGTCTATGCATTGGGGAATTCATGAAGATGCTAGATCGGCTATAGAGGAACAAATTAGGTCACGACATTGGGAGGGTTTTAACACTCAAGTTGACCCGGGGCTACCCAACTAGTCAAGGAGTTTCATTGCAACTTATGTGAATTAGAAGATGGCTAGGCGCACATAGAGGGGGTTTTAGTAGATTTTAGTGCTGATGTGACCAATGTGTATTTCAACATACCCCTCATACCTTCTAGTCAATACTTGGCATATTTGAATAATAAATTAAGGATATGAATGCAATCAAAGATGCCATTTGTGATAGAAAGGTAGATTGGATTAAGAGTACTTCGTCTGCCACTGAGTTAAAATTTGCTCGTCAATGACTCTCATTAGTGGCTAAGTTATGGTTTTATTTATCAGTACCCGCATTTGGGGGTCCAATGCTATGAGCTTTATCCAAAGGGACAAAGTACTCTTAGTTTGTGCCATCATGACTGGGGTCTCGGTGAATGTTGGTCACCTTATTAGACAGACTTAAACCCCAAATTTTTGGAGAGTGGTAGGTCTGGACATCCTATATTTTATGCCCCTAGTCTAATTCATCATCTTTGAAGCATAGGAGGTTAACCGATTGGTCATTTGGAACTATTGACACATCGTAGAGGAATGATTAATCGGGAATATCTCTATAGGATGGTGAGAGAATATGAAAAGTACCACCAGTAGGAGCACCCTACCCAGCCACAGCCACAGCCACAGCCACTACCACCTCAGAGAGTTTCAATGATTCTGATACCCCCAGGTTTGGTATTTAATGCTCCAGTAAATGAAGAAGAAAGGAATATCTACAAGGGTACTGATCGTATAGTCAAATGGTGATGCACAACAACTTGACCGTCATTGGAGAAACTTTAAAGATTACTTCATTAGGCACTTGGGTACAGCTACCCTCACCTCCAGCATGGCACTTTGGTCCACCTCGTGGACAGTACTACACACCACCGACGACTACAACACATCATGAGGGATCTAGCTACGCGGGTGCGACCGTAAGGGGACATGGATGATGATCATGAAGAGGCCCAACCTAGTGACGCTGAAGAGGGTCAAGAAGAGATGGAATGAGGAGATGAAGCCAACATTTGCTTGAACATTGATAAAGACCAACCTTGATCACCGGATTGATTTGATGGATGATGATAATTCTCTCTGTTTTTATTGATTGAACACTATAACTTTTGATTACTTTGGATTACCTTTGTTTTACTTTTAGTCTTTGGAATTGAAGTATTTTAGTTTTTCTTTTTTTAAGTAGTTTGGCTAATGGCTTTAAGCTGATGCCAAGTAGCTAATTATTTTGATGCTTATTGGATTGAATCTCTTTGGGAATCTCATGTTTGACACTTGGTGAAGTTTGGTCATTGCTTAATAAAAGTAGAGTGGCTAAGGGCCCTAAACTGATGTCATATTTGCATTAGTTGATGAGTTTTATTGAATGCTGATTTTGTTTGAAGCTTGAATGGTGAGATGCATGGCACCGTTTATCATTCTTATCGATTTCTACCCAATTTTAGTTCTTAGTTTATAGTTATATCATGATTTGAGTAGTTTCTATTATTTTTGGGTATGTCTTTATGTTTAATTTTGGGTGAGTGGAAGGATGATTCTTTCATCAATTAGAATAAATGAGACAAGTTTGGGGGTGTCTATTTATTTGTGTTGGGAATGGTTATTTTATACATATTATTTCCACTTGATGTTTAATGGATGGAAAATTGATCAATTAGGTACTCAATGATGATAAATTTTGATGTTCAATGCTTTGTGATTGAAGTATATGATTGATTCATTGCAAGAATTTTTGTGTGAGTGAGTAGTTCATTTGCAACATAAAGAATTCATAACCTTAGCATTACTATTCTTCAAAAAGAAGTGCTGAAATTTTAGAAAAATTTATTTAAAATGTTGTTTCTTATCAAATCACTCATATTATGTGGTTGATGAACTATCTTTTGGAAAGAAATGACTTAAATGAAGTATAAGGAATTTTGGGACATTTTGTGTGTTGGCATAGGGAATGTTCTTCTAATTTGTGAATAATTGATATTCAAGAATAATTTTTGGTACATTTCAATCATTTTCCTTGGTTTAGGGCTGGAAAAAAAAAAATTAGGAATAAGGCGAGTACGGGATTCCGACATGTACCCATGTTGTTTTTCCGAAATAAGCCATTAGAGTAGTAATAAGGCGAGTACGGGATTCCGACATGTACCCATGTTGTTTCTCCGAATTAAGCCATTAGGAATTGCGTTTTAATATACCAAAAAGTTAAGGAGTAAATGTTTGTAATACTTATCATTAATCTCATATTACTTATTCCTTGTTAGAGGTTTATTCCCGAAATGTGTGACATTTGCATTTAAATTGATTTCTAATTCAACTTCTATTTTCATGATACTTAGTCGAGCTAGTTGACTAACTTCATAATATTTTTGATTTGAGAAGTAATGATGTTTCAAATGAAAAGAACTAAAACTTTTGGTAACTTTTTTTTTTGAAAATGGTCCAACTAATGTTGGGTGATGTGAAATCTTGTTTAGTGAATGAATGTGTACTTCTATGAAGAACAAAATTTCAATTTTAGAATGATTCACTCATACACTTCACATATCACGTAGTATTGAACGTTTCTTGAGAGATTTCCTAATTTTTCTAAGTACATCCATGATTCATCAAGTGTCACGTCAACTTTGGAGGTTTTTATATGTTTGAGTGTTAGTAGGCTTCTTTTAATTTTAATTTTCTTGTTTTGCTCGGGACTAGCAAAACGCTAAGTTTGGGGTGTGATAACTCTAGTAAACTAGAGTTATTTTCCTCTAAATTATAGCATTTTGATAATTTAAATCCTGTATTTTGGGTAAGTAATTGAAGATTTAGGTTAATTTCTTTCATATGTGTTTGTATTTCTGTTCTTGATTAAATATTATAAGTTTTTATTAAATTTTTAGTTTAATTAACTGCTTAATGGTGTTAATATTATGCAGGTTAAAATTAGAGGTTAGAAGCTGGGATGTGACCAAACTCAAAGGACCAAATTGCAATAATGGGAAGAAATGAAGAATGCTGAGAAGAGAGTCGAGATCGCGATCTCAAACTCTCCATATCGCGATCTCAACTTGGAAAATGGTCTTAATGTATTAGATTCGAGATCGTGATCTCATTTGTTCCATATCGCGATATCGACTCGGGAAATGGTCTTAATGTATTAGAGTCAAGATCGAGATCTCAATTGTTTCGTATCGCGATCTCGACTAGTTGAGAGTTAAGTTGTAAGGGCAATTTGATAAATTGTCAGCCAGCAAACCCTGATTTTTGCCTTGGGTAGCACTACACTATTTAAGCTACTTAAAAATAGAAACTAGTAGATAATTTAGTTAGATTTTAGGATAGTTTAGGATAGCTTGAACTCCAAGTTTACTTCTTTAACAGAAATTTCTCTTTAATTGTCTCTTAGATCTTCTTTTAATTTCTTGTCAAGTTCAAATTTTGATTACGCAATCGTAGTGGGTTAATCGCAAGTATAGAAACATTTACGTGGATATAATTTTTACCCGCTTTCTAGTTTTATTTAGTAAGAATTTCTTTACTTGCAATTTAGGGTTTCTTAGGAAAAATTAGGGTTCTTGGTAATTTCTTGCATTTCTAGATAGAATTCTCAATGTCTTGCATTAATTTCTAGTTAATTCTTAGTGGGCTTTCTTTATTTTTATCAAAAATCCAAAAATACTTAGATTTCTAGTTTAACTCTTTCCAATTTCTAGTTTAGAAATGATTGCTTTTAGTCTTCAAAGTCTCTTAATTGTAGCCCTTTTAATTGGGTAATTTGCTTTCTTTCAATTTTAGTTTTAATTTGGATAATTTATATTAAAATTAAGTGCTTTCCTTTACTTGCTTTTACTAGAATAGCTTAATTAGTTTCTTAATATCGTAATTAGTTATTTTCACTTACTTGCTTTTTAGTTAATCTAGCCCTAAATTAAGTTTTTTCGCTTTCATTTAATTATGGTTTTTACTAGAATATTCCATCATCCCTGATGTTGTTTGATTTTGCTTAATTACACAAATATGCGTAAATCTTGATAATTGCCTTCCAACAATCCTTGTGGGACGATACCCACTCATCCTATACCATTATCAACTCCGTATACTTTCAGAAGTTAGGTAGAGTATAGTGAATTAGTGTGGTTAATTATTGCTTGTTTGTCATTTCAAAGTTAAATTATACCGAACGAAGCAATCACTACCCCTTTTACATCTAACATTACTTCGTTAAGTCTTGACACTCCGTCTAGGTCATGCTTTTTTAGCTCGTATTAAAATGTTACTCTTTGGTAGTCAATTAGGATTTGTGCAAAATGACTTTGTTGATTGTGTCTCTTACCAACTTGCGAAAAATCATTCATTGCCATTCTCTATTAGTGATTATGCTTTCACTGCATCATTTGATTTGGAACACTTAGATATTTAAGGTGTTGGCACAAAAGCAAACTAAGAGGCGGGTGAATTAGGTTGTTTCTAAAATAAACCTTTTTAATGTGCTTTCAATAAGAAATGCAAACTTTATGGACCAAATAAAAACTTAAGCACAAATGAATACAATAGATATTCAACAATTTAAGCTTAAAGAACAAATAAGAAGATTGAGATTAAGAGTATCAAACTAAACTGCCAAGCTTCTCAAGCTTGGAGCTTACAACCACAAAGAGCTTCTTACAAGACAGCTACCAAGTTCTCAACTTGAAGTTTAGCTACTAAAAGTCTCTTCAAAGTAGGTGAGACAATAACCTCTTTTACACAAATGAGGATCACTCTTGCTCACACTAATTTCCTTTAGTTGAGCCTAGAGTTTTACATTCACAACCTCCCTTTGTTACAATTGTTATCTCTCCACTCTTACACTTGAAGAACTCTTACACTACTAAGCTCTTTTCACAAAACTACCTACACTATTACAACACTTGTACCCACTATTTCTCCAAATAGCTCAAGAATTACTTGTAATCAATGTAGAAGTCTCTATTTGTTTAATTCAGGCTTAGGGAGTACTTATAGTTGCCCAAAATCTGCTTCTAACAACTTTTCAACGGCTATTTTCTGTTTACTGGAAAACTAGCCTTTGGACCTTTCGGACGGCCGATGCAGCAAGTGTGCTTCCGAACGAACTAGGAGTTGGACCGTTCGGACGGCTGCTACTAAGCCCTGCGTCCGACGTTGCGTCCGTTCTCTGAGGGCATTCGTTCGGACGTCTGAGGAAGCGTCCGAACCTGCGTCCGGTCGATGCAATGTCTTCTGGAAGTATGGTCGGACGCTGTTCTTCATCCGAGATGGCTTCAGGTTCTTTGTGTCGGACGATTATCATCGTTGAAATTGTCTTCCTTTCGGACAATCATCAACGTCCGTAGAGTTTTACTGGTTGTTTTCTTGATTGTGTTTGGACAATCATTTACGTCCGAAACTCCCTATTTTTCGACACACTTGTTTTCAAACTGTTAGTGCGATTTGGTCTTCATCAAAATATGATTATCATAACTGGGGTTCAACATAAGGTCCTTTTCAATCAACATTCGCTATAAGTGAGTCTAGATATTTTGTTATTTTTCTTGATGATATTAGCATGTCCAGATGGTTTTTTCTCATGAAAAATAAGTCTAATTTATCTGAAGTTTATCTATTTTGCTACTATGAAGAACTCAATTTTCCCGTACTATCAAAATTTGCCATATTAAAAATGCCATGGAATACAAGGGAACCTCCCATATTTAACTTTCTTCAACAAAACACAATTTTCATCGTTCTTATCTAGGTACTTCCCAACAAAATGGTTGTGCTGAGTGTAAACACTAGCACATTTTTGACACAACTTCTTTTCTCTTGCTATCGTTTTCTTCTCTAGAGCATTTCTAGAGTGAAACTACTCTTACTATTGTCTACATTATTAATCGAGGACACTCTCTTTTTACTAATAATAAATCTACTTATGAGTAGTTATATGGCACTCATCCGAACTACAAGAATCTCAAATTTTTTTTGGTTGTGCTTGTTTTGTGTTGTACTCCTACCAACCCCATGAACATACCAAATTAGAATCTCAAGTTAGGTTATATTATTTTATCAGATATGGTGTTAAATACAAGCATCACTATTGTTGGGATCCCCAATCTAAATAGTTACATGTCTCTCGTCATGTTATCTTCTAGGAACATAAAATGTTCTCTACATGTCCAAGTTTCATCTCTCTATATCCTCTCATTACCTCTATTTACTTGTCTCGCACATAATCGTTTTCTAGATACAATTACAACAACAAGTTTTCCAACTCTGTTCATGACCAAAATGTCACTGTCACTGAGGATCCTGTTGACAACCCTAGTACATCTACTCCTCTTGAGCCTCTACCACATCACCATCTCTTCCTATTTGCCAATATACTGGGGTAAGAGATGTTTCTACTCTTCTTCGAGATTTTCATTTCTTTTCCACTTTCATTTTTTTATATGAACCGACATCCTATAGAGAAACTCATTTTAATATTGTACGCAATAATCTAATGTTTCATAAGTTGTATGGCCCTTAAGAAAACTTATACATAGGACTAAATTGATCTTTCTTCAGAAAACTCTATTATTGAACTTAAGTGGGTCTGCAAAATTTTGCTTCCATTCCAATTATGCTGTGGATCACTACAAATCTTGCCTTGTAGCTAAAGATTTCACACATGAATATGGAATTGACTATGAGAAAAATTTTGTACACATTGCTTACCTTACATCTATTAGATATTTACTTATTATTGTTGTACGTTATTGGGAGATGTTTCAAATAGATGTTAAAAAATACTTTTCTTAATAGAGATTTTTAGAAGAGGTTTAATTATATGCAGCCACTACCTAGATATTCTTATGAACACATCGAGGTTTGTAAGATTCACAAGACTTTTGGTAATATGAAGCGAATTCAAAGATCGTGGCTCTCTAAATTTAGCTATGCAGTCGAACAGTTTGGTTTTAAAAGTAGTTCATATGATTCTACTCTTTTTTTTTGCCGATCTGATCATGATATCACTCTTTTACGTTTTCTCTACGTTGGTGATATAATAATCACTAGATATGACCTTACCAAAATTACTGAATTCAAACAATATTTGTATTATCATTTTAAATGAAAGCATTGGATTTGCTCAATTACTTCCTGGGCTTTGGAGATATCTTCATCGTCTATGAATACCATCTTTCACAGGCCAATTATGCATTAAATCTTATTACTTGTGTTGGGTTAACTGACAATAAGATCACTTTTATTCCTACTAAAGCTAATCTTCATTTTACTTTTGATGATGGTTCATCTTTCCATGACCCAACTTTTTCTCGATAGTTGGTTGGTAGTCTGGGATACCTTAATGTTGCTTATTCTGATATTGCCTATAGTATTCAGTTTATGCCTAGTCCTATGAGTTCTCAACTTGCAGCTATTTTTTGTATTCTTCGATATCTCCAAGGCATTTTGTATCATGATATTTTCCTTTCTTCTTGCTTCTCTCTCAAATTGCATGCCTATTTTGAGGCTGATTGAGTAGAGGATATTATCTGTATCCTACTGATGGGCACTCTACTACAGGGTTCTATTTCTTTTTAGGTGATTCCCTTATATCTTGATGTAGTATAAAAGCAAATTGTTATTTCTTGATCTCGTACATAAGTCAACTATTGTGTTATTATTGATGCCACACAAGAAATTATTTGGCTTTGCTAGTTACTATCTAATATAGGTGTTTCTTATGATTCGCCTACTGCACTTCATTGTGATAATTAGAATACTATTGACATTGCCCATAATGACATTTTTCTTGAGTGTAAAGCACATTGAGAGTCTTGAGACTGATCGTTATTTTGTTCACCATCATATTATGCAAATGACTATGAGGCCTTTTCTGTCTAATCTTCTGATCAAATAGCTGATATTTTTACGAAGGCTTATCCTCCTAGATGCTTCTTTGACTTAAGAGTCAAATTCAAGTTGTCATCGGTAGTTCAATATTATTCTAGGATTCTTTGGTCAGACTGTTGATATTTTTACCGTCACTATGGGCGTGGTTTATCTAGTTGTCATAGGTAGTTCAATCATTGTCTCAACTTCTTGTCAATTTATTCATCGTAATAGCTCCTCGAGCCTAGAGATGAAGAGTGTAATATCACGAATTATGTAACTAGAGTTGTGTGCAGACCGTAGAGGCATATTCATGGGCATTCTTGTGGTTCTGTCCATATTGTGATGGAATTAAATTAGAAAAAGGGTCTTTAGAAGGAAAACTAAGTTTGAGTCTCACCAGGAAAGCAGGTATGTTCTTGTTTGTCCTTCCCATAAATGGCACTAAATATTGATGTCGAAAATGGTACCATTGGCTTTGTAGACTTAGTGACAAAACTAACCTGTGAGTGCTTAAGTGTTCAAGTTTCAAATCTAAAGTCTCGAGTCGAAGAAAGTCTTGCAGGTAAGTGGTTGTGGCTTTCATGTTTAAGTCACTAATGTATTCAAGAAAGGAGTTGTACCTATAAACTAATTCAAATTTGTAAAAATAATGTGTACATATAGAAATGCCTTATAAAAGCATACTATTGATGATCATATTTATAAATAATCTCGAGACTCATGGGCCTTTGTCGAAATTGGCTTGTTATGTAGACCTAGAATTCGATCCAATAGTGTTTTTTTAATTATTATTTAAAATGCGATGCTTGCAGAATTTGAGATGTTCCCAGAAGTTTGATCCAATAATGTTATGTGGCTTTGACCTGGTTCGTAAGCTGCAAGAATTACCTTGTAAGGAATTGTCTCCATTCATTGGAATTTAGAAGCACAGTAATGAGCAAATGAATAGTTAGGTAAAG
Organism: Cinchona pubescens; assembly: GCA_025175665.1. NCBI lineage: Eukaryota > Viridiplantae > Streptophyta > Magnoliopsida > Gentianales > Rubiaceae > Cinchona > Cinchona pubescens. Next base: position 1,565,692 of record JANKKI010000049.1, on the reverse strand, counting down.
CAACAAAAAAAAAAAATCTTTATTAATAACCTGAATCATTTCAACTTTTTCTACCTGTTTGGTGAATAAGAATAACTCATCTTTTTCTGCTAATTGAAAATGGCACAATCATTTCCCTTTCATTATTACAGATGGCGAGTAAAGTGTGTGTTGCTAGGTAATCCACTTTATAATTTCAAGGGTTAATTACACTACTTCTCTAAACTCATACCCCAACCCAATTACACTTCGTTTCCTAAACCAAAATAGTATACATTTTGTCCCCTTTGAAAGATTTTCTAACATAAGTATAAATGATATAGAAATTTTTTTTAACAAAAACACTTTACAAAATTTTGTGGACAAAGTTACTTTCCATTTACTCAATTTTTGGTGGTTTCATAACATTTTTTTAAAAATTTTCTGCCAAGTAATTTCATTTTTACAATCACTATAGATTACTAAAAAATAAAATTAGTAAGTAAAATATTTGCTTACAAATTTTATTTTAGTATATTTAATTACCATAAAATAAAAATGAACAAAAAATATTTGTAAAAATTATTTTTTGTGCATTCTTTAGAAATAAAGAAAATAATGTATTAGTTAATTAAGGAAATTTTGATAATTTATGAAATAAAAATGGTAAGGGAATGATTAAAATCAAAAAAATGGAAAGTAATTTCTTCTACAACATTTTCGAATGGTAGTTTCATGAAATTTTTTTACTCAAAAGTGTAATTTACAGACCGAATTTCAAATTATTATGCTTGTGATATCTTGTAGCATAATATTTAGGCTTAATTACACTTTGTCCTTGTAAATAGGGGTCGGTTTGCTGTGTTAATTTTATTTATACATTACCCCCGAGACTTAACGAGATTAAAATTTTTATTCAAAAGAAGTGTAAAAGAAAGAGGGGAAAGTCAAATAGTCTTATCATAATTGCACTTAATTTGAATTATTGTTACACATTGCTACCCTAAAATTAGGATGAGTTGCACTTTAGTACCTTGACTTTATTGTATAATTAATTTTTTGTTCAAAATTAATGGTGATCAATTTTTTATCCAACATATAAAAATACATTTTTACCTTTTAATATTAAATGCGTTGATATTTTGACATTTTTTTCATGTTATGTGTCATTTTGTTTTGCCACGACTTTCCCCTCTTACTCTCCTTTTTATATTTGTATATTTAGAACAATTTTTTCAATTTTTTGTTGTAACTCAATTTTATTTTCATTTTATTATAACAGATTTATTATATGCATCAATATTTTCCTATTTAAACAATACTATCAAATTTGGTTATGGATATGATCTTTTAAAAGTGACTGTGTGATAGTAATTGATAATTCTGAATTTATTTTACTAAAATCATTCTTCTAAAAATAAATAAAATAACTTTATTTTTCTAAATTATGTATTGTTCCTATGTTTTCTATTCTTTTAGAAAGCATGAGTAAGTGCATTGACCAACTTCAGTTTATATAAAATATATGGTGTTCATAATTAAAGCAATATATTCATTCAAATAATATAATTTTTGAAGCACAAAGATGAATTAATTATAAATAATAGAAAAATAAATTTAAATTAAGAAAATAAAAGAATGTTATGAAATAAATAAAGTACTTTCTTTTAAATATAGAATTAATAATAACAAAATAAGTATTTATGGCATGTCAAAAGTGGATACGAATATGAAGTATATAATAGAAAATTAATTTATAGACTTAATATTAAAGGTCTTAAAACACAAAAAAGTCTTTTTAATACTATTGGATAGGGGAAAAAATCAATCACAAGTTTTGAAGGACAAATTTCTTATAAAATAAAGATAGAGTACCAATGTGAAACTCATTCTAATTTTAGAATGGCAAGTGAAAGTGTGAAACTATAAAATTGAGGACAACTATGATATTTCACACACTTTTTGGATGGAAAATTTAACCCTGTTAAGCCTTGAGGGTAACTTGTAGATGAAATTAACATAGGGGACAATTTGTAATTGACCCCTATTTTATAGGGGCAAAATGTAATTAATCCTAATATTTATGAAAATTTGATCCTAAAGTTATAATGTCATTATTACCAATTTATTACAAACTATTAAATTTTACAATACTACTATAATTCATTTGTTGGAATTTGAAAGGCAAAATATAGTAGTTAGGATATTGAATTGATTGGGAAACTACATTAAAAGTGAAATCCCCTTGAACTTTAACATAAGAGATCTTATGTGCTCTGAAGTTTTGTTTATTTTTTTCATCCAAATCTACAAAACTTATACTCTGAAGATTTTCAATGGGTGCTTAACACCATTACATTAAATTGACATTTTTTTTTTTTTTTTGTTGTTGACAAAAAATTCTCATAGCTTTTTTTGACTTCCTTTTTTGGCTTTTTGTTTTTTCCTCCCCATTTTCTCCGGCCTTCCTGAAGAAAAAGAGAAAGGAAAAGAAAAGGAAAATGAAGTCTTGGTTGGTGAACATTCATGTGCCGTAGATTATGGTGAAAATAGAGGAGTTAATGGTTGTGAAGAGCTGAGATTGGTATGGAAGACAGAAGAGAAGGAAATGAAGGAAAAGAAAAGTGAAAGTAATTAAATGAAAAATAAGAAGAAAAAAAATGTAAACCTCAAAATTGAGGATATTTTTATCCAATAATTTTTTCTAATTGAATGGTTAGTTATGTGTTGTTATGAGATTTAGCGCGTAAAACTTGAATTATAAAAGCACTAGAGGGCTTTTAGATTATCTCCGAATACATACACTAGTCACACATACATGCATATAAACATAGGGTTAGTTACACACACACACACACATATATATATATATATATATATGTATATATATTTAAAGCAAAATTCCTTTTGTGAAAATCTCCAAAAATTTGACATGTGGCATATTAAATACAAAGGAAATTTACATGCTAAATAATAGAGGTAAAAATGAACAGCTTAATCTTATGCACACCTTATTTTTACATTGTTGCCTAATGGAAATTTACATTGTAACCTAATCTTAACTTCAACTATCCTTTTTTTTTTTTTTAAATTCACAATTTATGCACACCTTTTATAATTATATTTTTTTCCAAAAGTGTTACAAAATTAAAATTATATTATAAATCATCATAAGTATCATTATTAACTATAAGTTAAGAATAAATATTTATTAAATGAAAAACTTTTATCTATATATCATTGTTAAGAAATTAATTTTAGAAATATATTTAAATAATAACTTTCATAAAAGTAGGAAAATATTTAACCTTAAAATTAACTAAGTCTAAATGATACCATTCTTGCAAAATAATTACATGCACTTAATATTTATCAAAAAGACAAATAAATTATATTAAAATTGTTATAAAAGGTTGTAAGATCAAATTCATTTTTGTATCTTCTTGCAACTTTATATTTATTGATAATTAATTATTCAATGACAATACACATTATTCTTAAGTGATTATGTAACCGTAATACATTGAAAATAGTTTTGACAGTATGTCTTATTATTGGTATCGTCAATTGTTGTATTACTTTTTGTTTGTTGATTTAGATATTTAACAAATAGATTGGAATGAAAAGGAGTAAAAATTAGTGTAATTTTTATCGTGTAAGATCAATTTTTTCTTTACATCTTCTTGCAACTTTATATTTATAATTAATTATTCAATGTTAATAGACATTATTCTTAAGTGATTATGTAATCGTAATAAATCAAAAAATAATTTTAGTGATATGTCTTTTGTTGGCGTCACCATCACGTGGTTATATTAGATTTAAACTTTTTGTCTGTTGGTTTAGAGATATAATTACTACACTAGGAGGAAAAAATAAAAATTAGCATGATTTTGATCGTAGTAGTCCATAAGATATGAAGGCCAAATGATTAATGATTAGCAATTATATGCTGCAATATTGAAAATTCTTAAACGTGAGTATTTTTTTTTTTAGTTTTTTTATTTTTCTAAAAGTTTAATCTCATATATTTCCTTTTTGTTAACTCAGGAAAAACACAAAATTAACCAATATTGGATAGTTATTGGAAAGGTACAAAAGAGTATTTGGATTCAAATATAAAACACAATTTGAAAATTTTCCAAACCAAATATGAATATCAAAATATTCTTCCAATATTGTTAATATTACTGATATGTTTTTTTCTTTTTTTTCTCTAAATCAAATTAGAAGCAACTTTTCTGTGACAATATCAATTTACATATATTCGTAGAAAATCGTACTACTCTAGAATATTGAAATTATATTTTAAGACACAATCTTATCCAATGCAGATGTGTACACGAAAATATAATTCTTGATTAAATGGCATGTATAAAATGTTTATTGTACTTATTAAATAGTTAAATTTATGGCTTATAATGTTATTACATTAATAATTAATCACAATGACAATGCCAAAATATGCAAATGACTGTATTAATTAACGCAAATTCTAATTCTTCTTAGTTGTAGTTTTTATTGGCAGTTTATATTTACATAATTAAGTTAATTTATACTAAAAAAAATAGTACTTCTAAATTATTATTTTTTTTACCATTATAAATAAAAATATGTTGACTAACATTCAACAAAATGAGTTTTATTCTTTATTTTTGCATATAAATTAGAAGTAGGTTATCAACACAATCATATAGCCTAGTGATAGTAATATATAAACTATAGTATGCGTATCTAATTTAATTTCAACTAATCATTAAGTTATATCTAATTTAATTTCAACTAATAATTAAGTTATATAGTTACTTTTTAATTATTTTTATATGACAAAAATATAAACATTATTTAAGTGATACTTAACAGTTAGCATATTTTTAATTGTTGTCATAAACTAAAGTATATTTTTATTTGTTTTCTAATTTATATTTTCTAATTAGTAAAATTCATAGATATTCTTACTTAACTTTGTTTGTATTTATATATTTTAATTATTAAATGTTATATGTCGTTAACATTATTTTACTAGTAGTATTTTGTTGTAATAATTGAATGTAGATACTCATTCTCCTATGTATAGTATGGGATATTCCGCTAGTGTGTGTGTGTGTGTATATATATATATATATATATATATATATATATGAAAATAGAAAGATTATAGATGATAACCTTCCAACATGTTATAAACCCTTATAAATGCTTATCTCTCATTCCTAAATTTTAGTTATGACCCTGCCCCTAGTTTTTAGGTTTTAGACACTCCAAGCATTAAAATAAAACTCTTGCAATGGAATTAAAACTAGTGTCATTGACTTTGAAAATTGCAATATCTGTATGTACATACTACGATACATACACATATGCATCCATCCATACATATATATGTATGTATGCAAAAGCTCTTAATTAAATTGATGATATTCTGACTCTTATCTGGCAAAAATTTCTTATAATCTCTTTATCCTCTAACTGCACTTTATCTCTTCAAATAAACTTGAATTATTTGAACCCATGTAGTAACTTTATATATGTTGTTTTAACTAATTCATCGGTAAATTTAGGCCTGTTTGGAGTTGTCGTAACTTATTACAAAATACTTTATCTAGCAGAGTTTTAAAAGAAAGTACTTAATAAGTATCAATTATATTGTTTGGTAGTAAAGTTGAACAAGAATTTTTTATATTTGAAAATGTTTGATTTGAATGCTTAAAAAATATGTCTATTCTTCTTTAGTTTTAAATTTATGATAAAATGGTAAAATTTTATCTTTAATTGTTTTAAAAAGAAAATCTATTCTGAAAGCACCAATTTTGATTTTATGACAAAAGTGTTTTTAGGACTAAAAGTTCTAACCTTATTAATTTAGGGAAGCACCAATTTACCAAACATTGTAAAAGTGCTTATATTATCCAAAAGTACTTTTTTGACAGAAAACCACAACCTCAAACGGAACCTTAGTAACTTTGCTAGAAGTTTCGTTATAATAAAATGGATGCTATATTTTTGGGTTTCTACTACCAAACAAGAAAAAAAAACATCCCTGGATTTTCAATTGTTAATTAATTTATTTAGAGCCTTTTGTTTTTTGTTTTTTTTAAACCCACCACTCCCCTATCCCTAGTGAATCGAACTCACAACCAATAGTTTATAGAAGAAGCGTCTTATCACCTAAACTGCACTTCGTTGTCAATTTGGAGCCTTTTGTTTATTCAGATGAAATGTTTTTATTGTTTGCATTTTGGTTCATTATGATTTCTTAATATTTAAATTTAAAATATCGTGGTTAATTCCTTTGATAATATAAATTTTTTCTTATAAAACTGAGTATTCTACAAAATCTATCACATTATAATCCGTTGATATATAATTTTGCTTTTTTCAAAATTTGGCATGGTAGTTTGAAATTTTTTTAAGACAATAAATTTCTTGAATAATGTGAATAAATATGTAAGAATATTATATGATTTTTTTAATTGAATGAATTCATAGTACTATAAGATATCTTGCATGGGTTTACATCTAGGCCTTGTTTGGGGTTGTGGAGCTTTTACTAAATGTACTTTTAGGTGGTAAAAGTACTTTTTTAAGTGTTTGGTAAATATTATCATTAAATTTAGGAGTAGAACTTTTGATCTTAAAAGTGCTTTTAACACAAGCTAAAATTGGCGCTTTTGAACGAGCTTTTCTTTTCTTTTTTTTTAAATAATTAAATATAAAATTTGAACATTTTATCATAAACTTCAGACTAAATAAAGATAAAATAGTTTTTAAAATTTAAAATTATATATTACCAAATATAAAAGTACTTATGCAAGCTTGCACCCAAACAACAAAATATAAAACTTACCAAGCACTCTCTCCAAAACTCTAGTAGATAAAGTAATTTGAGAATAAGCCACCATAATCCCAAACGAGGTCCTGGTATGTGTATGAAATTTACTATTTCAATCAAGTATTTTATCACTCCTATGTGGCATAGTTAATTAAATAAAATTTGTGGGCCAATTGCTCATCTGGGTTTACCTATCTTATATTCAAATATTCACACACTAATCTCTCGTCAAATCAAAAAATTTACTATTTTTCTCTCTTGTAAAAACTTTTATCTTTTCATTTGAATTATTTATTTTTTATCATATAAAGTAACTTCGTTAGTAAATATTGGATTTGGATATTTAATTATTTTCAATGTAAGATAATAAATATTCATTCTATTTTCATATAAACAATAAATATTTAACCAATTTATTTGTTTAATGCATTTTTTAGAAAATAAATATTTATTTAATGCCTTTTTTAAAGAAAACATCAAGTTTTTGAAGATATTGTCTCTTCAAAATGATTAAAAATTCTTAAAATTTTAAAAATGAGGAAAGTTTAGCATGCTAACTATCTAAATTTTATATTAAAATAATTTTCTTAAACTACGTAAATAAATATATAAAACCAATATTGTTATTATTTATTGAGTAAATACAGTATTTCATGCATTGCACGAGTTACCGTCTAGTTAGTATTAAAGGATTTCTTTAATTGATTATGTGTAGGCATGTAATTGTAGCCAAAAAAAGAAGAAGAAATGTAGGCTTGCAAAGAAGAATAATGATGAATTTTTTTTGAGAATAATAATAATGATGAAATGGGTGCAATGCAACAAATACGGAGGAAATGGAGTTCTTATAAAAAGAAAAAGAAAAGAAGATGGTAATGGAAGAGCTGGACTATACCTGCTTCCAATTAAAGGACTTCGTTTGAACAGTTATATTATTCAAATATTATTTATAATATTATTTGTGATAAGTATTATAATAATTATTTTGAATGTGATGTATGTAAGATAAAAATGTGGTTGAAAGATGTGTTAAAAATTAATTATAAAATATTATTTAAAAAAATGAATACAATGGGATTTGTCCAAATGAAGATTATCTTTAACGGCTAAGTACTGTTCTGGGATTTATTTTAAGATTTGGAGCTTTGGACTGTCGAAAAATATTTAGGTAGAACTAGTTTTTGACTCCGCATGAAGACCTAGTAGTTAGAATTAAATCTTATGTAATTTTGCTAGTATCAGCTAATGTTACTTATTTCATAAGATTTAATTCATAGTACAATATTTACAAATAGGGTCCAAGATTAGGTGTACCTAAATATTTCCCTTAAACAACCTAGTTCTTAACATTTTAACTGTTATAAATAAAAGAGTTAACAACACTTTTTGTCCCCTTGAAATAGATGAGTAATTATACTTTACCCCCTAAACTAAAATAATATACACTTTGCCTCTCATTAACAGTATTCATCTATTATCAATTTTAAAATCATGAAGATAATCTTGTTAAATGACTAAAATACCCTAGATACTATATTTTCATTTTTTATGTAATTAAATTTTGATAGTGATGTATAGTCTATAATTATTTAAAAATAGGGAAAGATAAATATATATTATTTCAATATAATCAATATCAATATATTTCTTGGTCAAATTTTTAAATTTTTTAGATTTCATTTTATATTATTTCAAATTTAAAAGTTTAACTATAGTGGTACAACAATTACTAAATGGGTTCATTTTCTATGGAAAGTTTTTCTATAAAGGTATTGTGTGATAATATATATATATAAAACTTTATGATTTTTTTGATATGTCTTAGTATTTTACACTTTTAATATTTGGTCTAATCTATACAAATTGCAATGTCGGATATAATATAATTCAATATTTTCTTACATTTTCACTCTCCAAAGTCAAAGATATCAATTTTTTATTATATTTTATTTTTTCGTAATTCTTTTATAACTATAGATTATTTAAATACATGAAAAATCAAAATATAATACTAAGGGTATTTCAGTCATTTAACTAATTTTTTTTTTTTATATTTTAATATTTTTAAAGAATGAATAATGTGATTATGAAGGACAAAGTGTATATTTATCTTTAATTAGGAGGGTAAAGTATAATTACTCTTGTAGTTCATGAGGCAAAGTGTTATTAATCCGGAATAAAATTCAATCTTTTCGAAAGTGGGAAGGCTACTGCTCATGTTATTTCGCATGGGATATTACTCAATCCCGTACCATTCCTTAAATGAAAAAGCCTCTACTTAATCAAAGAAGTCGAGTACAAAAGTTCAGTACTAGTTTAGGGGGGCTTTTATGTATGGGTTAATGATTATTCATGGATGCATATCTAAATATAAAACACTAATTTCAAATGATAAGAATCTCCTAGCAGATAATTCTTAAGCTTCTTACTGCTGCATTGCATTACTCCAGTACTTAAATTGAGTTCTTTTTTTTACATATTGGTTTCTATTTGGTGATATCAAATTTCAAGTGCTTGAGAAATGTAAAAACTCAAGTAAATTTGGTCAATGGACCTACCTGGTCCTTGTGATTCTCAAATTACTACATATTATACATAAGACATCATATAATATCAGTATACGAGATCACATCGTGTCATATTTTTAGTTACTTGAATGGATAAATTATTGGGTATACCAAAATATGTGGGTTCATCGTAAACTTTAAGGTCAGCAGTTACTCACATAAGCCTTATAAAAAGAATAACTTTTATAATTTTTGAAATTTTAAAAGAAAATAAATTATGTGGGTACATAAGAATTCAAAATGCATGTTAAGTGTATACACTTTAGTCTATTTAAACATTTACCATTTGGATGACACAATATTTATGAGTGGGTCTACGAACCAGGTTCCCTTTAAATCTTTTCATGTTTAGAAAATTCTGGGTTAACATTTTTCACAGCACAAGGAAAGAACAAAAATTTGCATTATGAGTTCAGGACCCAAAAAAAGAATATATATTAGACACGAGCATCTTTTCACCTTGTGGTTAGAAAGTTGCTGCACAAAAAGGGAATCATGGCTGCTAACTGAATAGAGAATGTGTTCTCATTCTGATGGATCTTAAATTTTAATATCATAACAATCAATATTATCATAATTCGAATCCTTTATGTTTAATTATTAAGAATAACAAATTAGATCTAAATAAAAAGTGTACCTAAATCCAAAAGAACGGACATGATTCTTGAGTATTCGGATGTAATTAACTAATTCTTGACTCTACGGATCTGATTCTTAAATCTTGTGATTATAGATCTTCCAAATAGATATGTATGCATTTAAGAGAAGAGAGTTCTCACTTGCTGATGGTGGAAATCAAGAAAATTACAATATATAAGCACACTGATATTCCCCAAGTTTCGCATGTCATAAAATAGGAAACAAGAGTTTAGCATACTTACAAATAAAAGCTCATACTGACTTAGGCTGATTTAATTTAAACCATGTTAGATCACTAAATATTGGCCCAATTAATTATGATTGTATATATATATATATATATAAATATATATAAATACACTCCCAATATTCTCTTAGTTAGACTTTATATATCATTGTATATAAACTTATGAGCTCAAAACCTTCTGCTATCATGACCAAAGTAAATTTTCGAATAATATCGTCTATTAATCATGTCAATATAGGATCAATATGATATTCATAACATTAATCATAACTAAACCCATTCTCAGCCTCGTATATCTACACAACCAAATAACATAGATCAAGTATGGATGTGCAACTTGAAAATTATATGCATTTCTAATCCAAACGTGCATGTTTCTAACTAGTCCAACTTTATTTTTTATAAAGATCAAACCAAAACTGAAGTCAGAGTAAAATATAAATTGAATACTTTTATTTTTGAAGTTGAATACTTTATTTTGAAATTAAATACTTTATTTCTACAGAAAATACCCGTAAATATAAGATATGTCTTAAAACTAAAAAGCATATAAATACAAACTCTCACTAATCTAGAATATCATCAAAAGATATAACACCCATATGAGCAGTGTACGCATGAAAGACTGTAGGTGACAAACCACAAATATTTTTTAGTAAGTGGATCCGTACTCATAGAGTGTTGGCCCCAAAAGCAACCTAAGAGGGGGGGGTGAATTAGGTTGTCTCTAAAACAAACCTTTTTATGTGCTTAATAGAAATTCAAACTTTATGCACCAAATAAAAACTTAAGCACAAATGACTACAATAGATATTCAACAATTTAAGCTTAAAGAACAAATAAGAATATTGAGATTAAGAGAATCAAACCAAACTCCCTAGCTTCTCAAGCTTGGAGCTTACAACTACAAAAAGCTTCTTACAAGGCAACTACCAAGTTCACAACTTGAAGTTCAGCCACTAAAAGTCTCTTCAAAGTAGATGAGACAATAACCTCTTGTACACAAATGAGGATCACTCTTGCTCACACTAATTTCCTTTAGTTGAGCCAAGAGTTTTACACTCACAACCTCCCTTTGTTACAATTGTTATTTCTCCACTCTTACACTTGAAGAACTCTTACACTTCTAAGCTCTTTTCTCACTACCTATACTATAAGTACAACACTTGTACCCACTATTTCTCACAAATAGCTCAAGAATGATTTGTAATCAATGTAGAAGTCTCTCTTTAATTAATTTAGACCTAGGGGTATTTATAGTTGCCAAATATCTGTTTTCAACAACTTACCAACGGCTATTTTCTGTTTACTGGAAGACTAGCCGTTGGACCTTTCGGACGGCCGATGCAGCAAGATTGCGTCCGAACAAACTAGCCGTTGGACCGTTCGGACGACCGCTGCTAAACCTCTCGTCCGATACTGCGTCTGTTCTCTGAGGGTATTCGTTCGGACGTTAGAGGATGCGTATAAGATCATGTGTCCGATCGAAGCAAAGTCTACTGGAATAAGAGACAGACTTCAAGTGTTTTTCGTCCGAGACTTGCTTCAAATTCTTTGTGTCGGACGATTACCATTGTCCGAAGCTCTGTCACTCGGACAGTTATTTGCGTCCGTGAAGTCTTGTGGTTGTTTTGTTCGGAAGATCATTTGCGTCCGAACCTACCTGTTTTTCTGCACACTACCTGTTATTAAACCATTAGTGTGATTTGGTCATCATCAAAACATGATTAACATAATTAGGGTTCAACAATCTCCCCCTTTTTGATGATGACAAATCAATTGGACAATTCAAAAAACAACCATAAAATATGAAGTACAACACATGAGAATTTGTCCATTATTTCTCCCCCTTTTGGCATTATCAAAACATAAGATAAATAATGCAATTTAAGCTCCCCCTATGTTTATTCTCTCCCTTGAAAGATGAATATATGAGTACATGGAGAATGAGTCAAGTTATACAAAACAATTCTTCCGTTTCAAGAATATGTGTTCCATAAGAAATGAGAGAATTTATGCAAAGAATAAGGACCAAAACCATTTTCGCTCATTCCTTACCAAAAGCATCATCAAAACAATGAAGCAAGTGTGATGCAATTTTTTGCAAAATAATTAAAAAAATATTTTGAATGCTCCCCCTTTCTTTTACAAGTTGTGACTTATTATAAATATAAATGGGGATACCTGTCTCTTATTAGCATTAGATCTAGATATATATAAGACACAAGTTGTTCAATGTTGTTGGATGAAGGGGCACTTTTTATTTAGATGTTACTTATTTCAATATCATTTTAGCTCATATGCCTTGAACACCCTTCAAAGATAATCTATCTTGAATTCCTTAGTGCTCTTCAAGCATACCTACATGCAAAGTTAAGTAACAACTTTTGGTACCCAAACTTTCTTGGGTCCAATTGGATTAGTAGCATGCTTAATCACCCAAATAGAGTTTATTCCCAATTTTTCATTTCTTTTAACATAACAATTTTTCTTTATATGGCCATGTTGATGACAATAATTACAAATAATATTCTTAAATGCCATTTATGGCATTTGGCAATAATAAGGTAACCTCTAGTTGTGTATTATCTTGGTTTTTCCAACAAATTTTTCTTTCAAAACATCATTTTCTTTTGTCAAAGAATTATTTTTATGCACAAGTTTTGAGTTGGCACTCAATAAAGTATTAATTTTAATTTTTAACTCTTTGTTCTTAGCATATGATTCTTTCAAACATTCATGCATTTTAAAAATAAATGATTCAACATCATCATCATCATTATCACATGAATCATCACAAGAATCACAACTAGAGGTTACCTTATTATTGCCAAATGCCATAAAAGCCATTTGAGCCTCCTCATATTCTTCTTCAACCTCTCCATCCGAATTGCAATCATCCCAAGTGATTTGAAAGTTGTTGAAGTGAGGCTTCCTTGAGTCTTTTCTCCTTTTTGATGAAGCTTTAAATGCCATGCTTCTTTTTCCCTTTGCCTCCTCATCTTGTAGCTTGTATTTCAACTTCAATTCAAATGAGGTTAGAGAATTGATCAATGAATCAATAGGCATAGAATTTAAATTTTTACAGGACTCTTCTATGGCAATGGATTTAGATTCCCATTCCTTAGGTAAAGCATTCAAAATTTTTCTATTCTTTTCACCCAAGGAATATTCTTTACCCAAACCTTCCAAATCCTTTACCATATCATTGAACCTACAATACATCTTGTCAATGTTCTCATGAGGTTCCATTTTGAAGGATTCATATTTAGCCACAAGAAGTGACTTAAAGATTGCTCTATAATATCTTCACTTCCTTCATGGATTTCTTTCAATTAATCCCATATCTCCTTGGTCGATATGCAACCTTTTACTTTAGAGAACTCATCTGCATCCAAAGCATTATACAAAATATTAATGGCTTTTGCATTTAAAGATAAATTTATTTTATCTTGTGCATTTAACTCATATCTAGTCTTAGGCCTTAATCTATGAGTATTTTCATCAAAAATATTAGCTTCTAAAGGACCTTCACAAATAATATACCATAAATCAATATCATTAGATTGAACAAAAATTTTCATTCTATCTACTTCCAAAAAACAAAATTAATACCATTAAACATGGGAGGTCTAGTGATAGAATGCCCCTCTAAAAATAAAGCATTATTGTTGCCATAATGATTTTTACTCAAAAGCGGTTAAGCTCAATAAATGAGACCAAGTTCTGATACCAATTGTTGGCCCCAAAAGCAACCTAAGAGGGAGGGGTGAATTAGGTTGTGTCTAAAACAAACCTTTTTATGTGCTTAATAGAAATTCAAACTTTATGCACCAAATAAAAACTTAAGCACAAATGACTACAATAGATATTCAACAATTTAAGCTTAAAGAACAAATAAGAATATTGAGATTAAGAGAATCAAACCAAACTCCCTAACTTCTGAAGTTTGGAGCTTACAACTACAAAGAGCTTCTTACAAGGCAACTACCAGGTTCACAACTTGAAGTTCAGCCACTAAAAGTCTCTTCAAAGTAGATGAGACAATAACCTCTTGTACACAAATGAGGATCACTCTTGCTCGCACTAATTTCCTTTAAGAAGTTGAGCCAAGAGTTTTACACTCACAACCTCCCTTTGTTACAATTGTTATTTCTCCACTCTTACACTTGAAGAACTCTTACACTTCTAAACTCTTTTCTCACTACCTACACTATTACAACACTTGTACCCACTATTTCTCACAAATAGCTCAAGAATGATTTGTAATCAATGTAGAAGTCTCTCTTTAATTAATTCAGACCTAGGGCTATTTATAGTTGCCAAATATCTGCTTTCAACAACTTCCCAACGGCTATTTTCTGTTTACTGGAAAACTAGCCGTTGGACCTTTCAGACGGCCGATGCAGAAGAGTGCGTCCGAACAAACTTCATTACCATTGTCCGAAGCTCTGTCACTCGGACAGTTATTTGCGTCCGTGAAAATCTTTTGAACAATGTTCAAAGATCATTTGCGTCCGAACTTACCTGTTTTTCTGCACACTTGTTATTAAACCAATATGTGTGATTTGGTCATCATCAAAACATGATTGACATAACTGGGGTCAACATAGAGTTCGTGCCAATATGTTCTATAGACACTAGACCACTCTGAACTCTTTCTTTGTCAACTAGGAACTTGATGTCTATGTGTTTAACTTTGTCGAGTTCCAATTATTATTAGAATATAAAACTCTTGATTTATTGTTACAAAATAACTTAACTAGTCTTTCAATACCATTCACGATTCCCAGCTAACTGACAAAATTTCACAACCATATTCCATGATTGGAAATCATTTAACATGTTATAAATTCGGCTACTATGGTGGAAGGAGGTATGAGTTCTTGTTTAACACTCTTTTATGAGATAACCCCACCAGCAAACAGATAAATATAGCGTTGAAGTGGATATATAACTGTCTTGCATCCAACAAAATGGAATATCCAATGATCTCTAATTTATCTGACCTCGTACACGTGAGCATATAGTGTTTTATTCTTTAAAATACCACATGACCAGCTTGCTTCTTTCTAATGATTCATTTCTGGATTGTTTAAATATCTACCTAATATTTCAACAATGTATGCAATATCCGGATGCATACAAACTTGAGCATACATCAAACTTCATACTATTGAAGCATGGCGAATCTTTTGCATTTTCTTACTTTCAAAATCATTCTTAAGGCACTGATCGAGATAAAACTTGTCTCTCTTAACAACAGGAATATCTCTTAGTTTACTATCCTGCATGCCAAATCTCTTAAATACCTTCCTGCTATAGCTCTTTCGTGATAATCCAATGTGTCTGAATTGCTAATACAAAAGAGGCATCTCTAAGATCTTTCATTTCAAATTTATTTGATAAAAATATCTTGGTTTCGTGCAATGAGCCTATATCCATTATTGAAAAGCAATATATCATCAATATATAGAATTAGAAAAATTACTTCTACTAGACTTGTGGTATAAACAATCATCAACCACATTTATCTCAAAACTAAACATGATGATAATTTGATAAAATTTGTAATACCATTGATGAGAAACTTGTTTAAACCCATAGATGGATTTCTTTAATTTGCAAACTATAATCTTTGCATCTATTGGCACAATGTTTTTGGTTGCACTATATAAATAGCTTCATCAATGTCACCATTGAGAAACACAGTCTTTACATCCATTTAATGTAACTTAAGATCAAAATGTGCCACTAAATCTATTATTATTCTGAAAGAGTCTTTCGATGAAACCAGAGAGAATGTCTCTGTATATTAAATGCCTTCTTTTTGAGTAAGCCTTTTCAACAAGATGACCCCTATACCTTTCTACATCACCCTTTGAATCCCTTTCAATTTTAAATATTTATTTGTAACCAATGGGTTTGCACCTTCGGGTAGTATAAAACCGAATTTCCAAATATCATTTTCTTTTATGGAATTAATTTCCTCATTCATGGTATCAATTCACTTTTGAGAATTAATACTTTATATGGCTTGATGAAAGTTGATTGAATCATCTTCTACCAATTCAATGTTATACTCTTGGAGAATAAGATGTAATCATTTGGAATCTCACTTCTCCTTTCTCTAGTGCTCCTTAATGGCATTTGTTCTTGAGCTTGTTGAGTTTATTCTTTAGGAATAACCTGTAGTTCTTGATGGGTAAGATTTTCAATATTGTCTTGTAGCTCTAGTATTGCTTCGTGAATAATTTTAGTTATAAAATTCTGGTCATTGTCAATAACTATCTAGAAAGAGAAACGAATTTCTCTTCAAAGACAAAGTCCCTAACATTATCTCTTCCCAAACTAAATATCCTCAAAGAAACGGGTATTTCCCGTCTCAAAGCAGAATTTGGATATGGGATCATAAAATTTATACCTTCGAAATCCTTTAGAATAGACAACGAAGAATAAGTATCGACTATTTTTTAGTCCAGTTTCATTTTATTTGGCCAATAAAGCATTTCCTTAGATAGAAAGCCTCAAGTATATTAAATGCTTTATACTGGGATTTTTGCTTGTCCATAATTCATAAGCAGTTTTGGTCGATACTTTAGTTGAGACTCTTTAAGGATATAAGCTACATTCTTTAATACCTTTCTCAAAGTGAATCGGGTAAGGTAGTATGACAAATTATGCTCCTTACCAAGTCCTTTAATGTTCTATTTCGTCTCTCAGCAGCATCGTTCATGCTAGGAGTTCCTGAAATTGGTGTACTATGGGATGATTCCAAACTATTGTAGGAATTTAGGAAAAGACCTTGGATGTTGTTCACCTGATCTATCATATCTGTCATTTTATTCACCACCATAGTCATATCTGACAGCATTAATTCTTCTGTGAAGTTGATTCACAACTTCAACTTTAAAGCCTTGAATATGTCCAGTAATTGAGACATCTCATGAATTAGATTTAAAGGTAGCCATAACAAGAAAAATCATCCATGAATGTAAAAATATATTGTTGACCACTCCAATAAGCCAAAGGGAATTGACCCACAAATATCTTTATGTATTAATTCTAAGATATCTGAAGATCTGTTGGCACCTAATTTCCTTTAGCTTGTTTGTTTCCCTTAATGCACTCAACACAGATTTGAAAGTTTGACAAATTAAGGGAATAAAGAATTTTGTCTGATACAAGTCTTTTAATTCTTTATTTACATATATAATCTAAACGCTTGTGTCACAGTGAATCAAGATTCTTATTGGCTATTTTGTTTTTATTACCATGTAAATTTACATGCAAGGTTTTATTATAAAAAGCAATTGTATCAGATACATAATGGTTATCATAAGCAAACACAGAACCGGAACTAACAATATTTCAATTTCGAAAAAAATTAAACTACCATTTTTAGATGAACAAAAATAACTAAATTTGTCCAAAATAGAAATAGAAACCAAATTCCATCTAAGGTAGATAGAATAATATGTCTCTTTCAAATCTAAATAATAACAAGTCTTTAACAATAATCTAAAAGTCCCTATTGTTTCAACTTTAACTGGTTTGCCATTACCCCTAAGATGAATCCTCCAACATCATTCAGCTTTCAACAATTCATGCAACACTGCATAGACGTGCTTGTGTGAGTAGTAGTACCAGAGTCTATCCATCAAGTGTGTCTAGGTACTGAAGGTAAATTAACCTTAGAAAAAACTAAAACAAAAAATGCACCTTTCTTTGTATACCAAGCATGATAATTGGAAAAATCTTTCTTTATTTGTCTATGATTCTTACAAAAAAAACAGCCAAATTCCATAGCTTGTTTCTTTTTCTATTTCTTTTAAAGTGGACCATCGTGAAGCTTCTTTATCCTTTTTTTCTGTTCTTACTTTTGTCTTAAAGGACTTGCCAACTAAGAACGTTCAATCTTTTCTTACTTCAACCTTTCTTCTTCTTGCACACAATGAGAAATGAGGTCACTTAAGAGACCATTTATCCTTTTGATAGTTATAACTGACCTTAAATTGATTGAATTGTGTAGGAAGAGAGGTCAAAACTAAATGTATAAACAAATCCTCAGACAGCTCTAACTTTAGTACCTTAAGTTTTGAAGCAAGATGAGAAATCCGTAGGATGTACTCCCTTTTGTTTTCTTTTCCATTATATTTTGTTAGAATCAAGTTCGATAGAATCATATTTATTTTAGCCTTATCGATTTTAACATAACACCTTTTAATTTCCTTAAGGACGGTAGTTATCTTTCCTGACACATCGTCCTTGAAGGTTTCTGGAATTGCACATTGATAGAAGACTCATGTGGTTTGAATGATCTCACCCCTTATTGTCCAATTTTTACTCTTTAGAACTATTATTTGTAAGAGTCGTAGGTTGTTTAGTCCTTAGCACAAGATCGAGATCCAAGCAACCAAGAATAATCATAACATTTTCCTTCCATTCCTTAAAGTTGATTCCATAAAATATTATATTGATGGAGTTGATATTGACAGATATCATAGAAGCAGATGCGTTAATTGAAAATAGAACAAAACAACAAATTCACATAGGTTCCAAAACATAATTAATTAAATTTAAATAAGGGTAGGGCTCATCACAAGATATATAACACACTATTAATATTTAGTTTTTGGACAGAAATATTAATTTGTATGTAGTACTCTTGGTGTAATAATCAATATTTATAGTAAATTGATGTAGGAAAAGTTAAATTATCCTATTCACAACTTTCACTAATCTTTGGAATTGTACAATACTAGTGTAATAGGATGAATAGGGATCATTCCCACAGAACTACATAGACAAGTACCAAATTTTTTCATCAATTTCTATATAGATGATCTCAAAAGAGTGTTCTTGGAATTTTTAATAAACTAAAACTATAACTAAAATACGAATTAGATGAATGCAATTAAATAATACCAAATAAAGAAAAGTGTTTTCAAATATTTTTAAAAGACAGATTAGGTACTGAAGGTTAGCAATTTCCTTGGATCACTCAAACCAATCAATTGGTTCAATTACACTAAATGGAAGTTTAATTCCCAAATATCAGCCTAATCAAGATTCCTCGCATAAGTGGATCCTATCAAATTAATTAATGTAAGGATAGATTCCTCTTTGACCTAATTACAATAAATTGAGTTTTCTTTATATTGAATTTATAATGAACGAACTAATTAATACTGTTAGCCACGATCTTGAATTAATTTAGTCTAATAATTAACACAAGTATATGATAGGGGTTAGGCTTCTGTGTCACCTCAGCTAGCCTAACCAAAGCAAGAGTTAACTACATTCTTGATTTGTCGATTTATGTTAATTATTACCCATAGATATAATCTTTCTAATTAATGGTTTCCCTAGTTAATCCATAAAAAATTACATTGCCAGTACCCAACCTAATTAATTTAGTGCATCATTATCGAAATCAACAAACAAGAATTAATTAAATAGCAAAAACACGTTATTAAAACATAACAGGGCTTAGGGTTGTTACTGAAATTAATATTTCAAGAAAATATAAACAAGAATACAACTTAAAATAAAGAATAATAAAGAGGAAAGAAATTACCTAAAATATTTTCAGAATGATTAAAACTGCAAATAGCAACGTTGGATTTTCCACAAGAATTAATTGTTCAATCTTGATTTGAAGCCTATTCTTGAATCGAAAATCTAAGACTAGTGTTTGTCGTGCAGAAAAATAATAAAAAAATGAATTTTTAAGAGCTAGAAATAGAAAATGGGCATTAGACTAAAGTTGGAATTGAATATATAATGTTTGATAGCTTACATGATGGCCAAATGCTCCTAAGAATCCTACAACCATTAACTTCTAACTTGGTTGTAGGCTTCTAACTTCTACCTACAACTAGCTCGCTTGATGCCAGCAATTAAACCTGCCAGGCTCTCTCAAGGCAAGTACTTCACTGCTTAAACTCGCTTCTAGAGAGCAATTGTTCATCTTTACATTTGCTTAGGCTTGCCAAGACAACGGAGGGCGAGCTTCCATGCTGTTGTGGCTTGCCCAAGGTGACCTTTTATGTCCTATCTCGTCCAAATTCCATTCTTGAGCATGAAATGACCGTTTTGCTCTTCTATGACCTGCACACAAAATCCAAACACAATAAATAGCCATCACTCTATATTTGACACACCAAATAAACTACTAACACAATAAAAACTGAACTACTAAGACACTAATTAACTAACACTAATCCATGAAAATTAGAACTAGAATCACAAAAATTTCATACAATTGGAATATAATATAGCTCTATTTATAAAGCTATTAACTCCCACAACCTAGTTTTTTTGCTAGTCCCAAGCAAAACAAAAACAAAATAAAACAACACAAAACAAAGAACTAACAAAAATAGACAGGACACCAATATAGGAATGGTAATATTGAGCTCAATTTGAAGTAATTATCTCATAAACCTAATCCGAAAACCAAGACCACAAAACTAATATGCCACATAATTACGCACACCAAAATTGTCCCTCCAGGAACTATATCAAAAAGGATTTCTAAAATTACAACTTCAAGAAACCAATTTTATTGACTTGGGTCACATTTCATAAAACAATTTGGCTTCCAACATCCAACTTGAAAATCCCCGAAATCAAATCCCTATAGCATCAATATGATTGAGAAAGATCGGTAGGACCTTAAAGTGACAAATCATGCAAATGACACACACCAGCAAAGAATTAAGAACCATTAAAATCATTTTCAAATTCAATAAGCACAACTTTTCATCAATCCTTCATGACGACAGTCTAAATAGCTCATTTTGTTTTTCACTGGCTAATGCATGATGCATTTTCACACAAGCAGCCTTATGTCTTTCTTGTTTCTTACCATGCTCACATATTACTACGTAAAGCAAGCCATTATTTTTACAGATATCCATTGGAACACATAAGGAACTAACCACAGAAAGATGAGTTGATCATATAGTTAAGATTTAAATGACTATAATAGAACCAAATACTCTGCCATGTTCATTAAACACAAATATAAACAAACAAAGGCCTATCTCATTTCAAATTCTATTTCTATTAAAGAATCATAAGAAAATAATCTCAGCAATTTCCAAATATATATTATCAATCAAGAATATTTCACAAAACTCCTCAATAATATCATTAGTTCCAAAAATTTGTATCAATAAAAATGAACGATTGATATAAATCCTAGTTTCTACACATTTAAGAAAAACATGTAACACATAACCGTGTGATACCAGAATACTAAGTCAAGTATATCATAGGCAAACACAAACAACCACAAAAATACTGTGCCATTCCAACAACTACCATAGACACAACATAACTATAATAATTGAAGAAACTACACAAGACTCTCAAACACAACAAGAACACAAATAAATACTAAGAAATTGCCACAATGAAACAAACAAACAAACAACCACTAAATACACGACAAATAACCATATTTCCTCATCTAACCTTTACTCATCACAAGTAATCAAACCAATGACACAGATTTTATAGAACTAAACACAAATATTTATATGACTATCCTAATAAAATATAAATAGAAAAGTCTCCCCGATTCTCAAATAGTAGGACTAAACTAGAATGCTATCAAGCCATCCTAGACGAATCGGCTCCATCCTCTCTTTTTCTTCTTTTGCGACTTTGGGAAGCCGAATCATCATTGTCTTCTAGTGGACCATATTGCCAATTCGTTGCAATTGGTTCTTGAGATCAATGAGTCATGTCAAACAGATTGACTTGATTCATCCTCCAAGCAATGATATCCCTCTTCTGATGCAGCACATGTAATCTTTGACTTTGATAGCGTATCAACTCCGTACGTTTATCCTTATCACCCTGTAAGAAAAATACGTAATCTGGATGTGCTGCCGGTGGTAGTGCTTGTGGGGGCCACCTTTGTTGGGTTCTAGGCTATTGTCCATCCTCATCATCTTTATCTGAGGAGTCTTCCTCACATCTCTCACTGCTATCATTGCCATCCAAGCCTCTGGCCTTTGGTTGAATATGTCCAAACTTCCCCTCTTTATCATGTATTTACGATGAGTTCCAACAATAATCTTTAGAGTTTTTTTATTTATGGTTTTCTTTGCCGAATTCTTTCTCCACCAGCAGTGTATACCCCTGCAAGATGACATGATTGGGTGAATAAATTAGGAAATATCGACCCTTTATATACAGATTCCATTTCAAATTATCTCTTGGTAGATCTCTTAGCCAATGTCAATAATTAGGCCCTGCAAAATTGCATACAACAAAACAACTTTCTCAAGGGTTATTTCAGTAGTATGGGATATAGGCAACAAGTGAGCACAAATAAAATGCATACAAACTCTATCTTCCAAGCATAAAAAACACTTTTTAACCCATTTTATTTTATCCTTGTCCATAACCCATTGATCTTTACCATCTGTAATTACATCTAACACCTCATCATAATTAACCCTTTTTTCAAATATGCATGAAATTGATTATTAGGAATATCTGAAAGATGATAAATGAAGTTAATTACTTCTTTTTTAATACTTACTAGTTGGAGCTTTTGTCTCACCATAACGACATCATCATCTAATTTATATGTATTCCCAATAAACTCGCAAATAATACTCTCATTACTCTCAAAAGATTATGCATTACAAAACTCTTTCCACTCGCTAGCATGAATCTTAGCCAAGATCTTACAACAGAGTCAGTCAACTTCAATAGATGATAGATAGAAACCCCTCTTATACCAAGGTTCTTTCTGAGTTTTCGATTTGTCATGAAGGTTTTTGGCCTGTTCGAATATGAATTTATAGAAATAAACGAAGGTTTGCCAACTTTATTTCTTTTTTAGATGAACCCATTAGTCAACAATTTTCAATTAAAATCCAATAATTCAACAATTATAGGCCAACTAGCTCCAAATTTCAATTAACAATCAACCCCAATAGTTTTCAATAATAACTTTAACCACAATTTAATAGTCAAACAATATCAACAAATTCCACAAAATATGAAAATACCAATATAATTGAGATTCACAATCTAAAAGTTATGTAACTTTACATCAACAAAGCCCACAAAATGGAAAATTTACTTCAAGTGTAATTAAAATACCAACCAATAATTAAACCACCAATTCTTCAATTTCATACTTAAAAGGGTCAAAGGAATAATCATACTCAAAGTATTTAATAAAAATTTGGCAATTTAGTTCGCCAATTTGTATTTGGAGACTGATTGACGCCAACCCGACTCGATAAGTCGTGACCCATTGGTGGTGAATCTTCGATGATGATGGAATTTAAACTCGTAAACTGAAGTTCTATGGTAGTAGTGGTGGTGGTGGTGGTTATAATGTATAGTAGTTATGGTGCAAAAAGTTGAAGGAAGATGGTGGTTGTAGTTGATGGAATATGGTGGTTTGTGAGATCAAAAAAACAAAAACAAAAATGAAAAACAAAAGAAAAAGAAATTTGGAAGGAAGGAAAAAAAAAAGGGAGAGAAAAGAAGGTGATGGGTGGTGATGAAAGTGATATGGTGTGGAAGAAGATGAAGTATAAGAAAAGACACATCGAAGAAGGAGGTGGGGCGTATTTGGTAAGAAGAAAGAAATAAGTTGGAACGTTTAAGGGTTTAAAAGAATAGAATAAAATAATTTTTTTTTAATAAGAAGCGAGCTTGACTATGGGAAGAAGAAAGAAATAAGTTGGAATTTTTAAGGGTTTAAGAGAATAAAATAAAATAATTTTTTAAAAAGTAGCGAGCAATAGCCTCAAGCAAGCTCGCCAAAGGTGAGCATGGTTCTACTAAAGCTTGTCTGAGGAAAGCTTGTAGATGACTCCTTTTTGAACAACTTTTTTCTAACTTACATAAAATATTATTTCATCTTCCACCTATAACTTGTATTGAAAAAATATATTTGTCAATTTCAACTCATTTGCAATGCTAAAATCTAATATAACTACAAAATAAAATTGAAAATAAAGATAATTTAAACACATCAAAATGAAGAATGCTTAGGTTTCCTCCTAAGTAGTGCTTCTATATAGTCAATAGCTTGACTATCTGTTGCACTCCTTCATAATAAAATTCATTGACAAATTGGATGGTTTCACGTCTCTCCTTATATTGCCTCCATAGTAGATTTTGAACCGATTTCCATTTACTTGGAATGTTGATTGTTGTCTCTTCAGTTCCATGGCTCCATATGGAAAAACATGCACCACATTATATGAGCACTCCATCTCAATTTTAACTTACTTGGGAATAGCCGTACCCTGGAATTATAAACCAATATTTTATAACCAACCCCGAACTCCTTGTGAAGGATGTGCTTTTCGTGCCACCACTTCATTCTTTCCTAGGCTTCTTCTCTAAACTCCTCTAACTCCCATACTACCAACAATTTCTTCTCTCCGGCTGCCTTGGCATCAAAGTGTAGTGCCTTTACTGCCCAGAATGCCTTGTGTTCCAATTCCACTGGTAGATGACATGACTTCCCAAAATCCAACCTATATGGGGACATCTATAGGAGTTTTAAATGCTGTCCTGTAGACCATAGTGCTTCATCCAACTTCCAGGCCCAATCTGAATTTCCGTGAAGCATTTTCACTATTTTCTTTAAAATGTGCTTCAACTCTCGGTTCAAAATTTCAACTTGTCTTGAAGTTTGGGGATGGTATGGTAATGATATTTTATGTGTTATCCCATACCTTGACAGTAAATTTCAAATTGAGAGTTCTTAAATGAGTCACCGTCACTCATTATAGCCCTTGGCACTCCAAATCTCAAGAAGATATTGTGTTTAATGAACTTTGTAACAATTTTGGCATTATTTGTTGGTAGTGCCATTGCCTTGACCTAATTTGAAACATAGTCCACTACCACCAATATGTATTGGTTTGGAAAAGAGCTAAAAAATGGTCCCATGAAATCTATCCGCCAAACGTTAAAAAGTTTCGTTTCGAAAATGTTGTTGAGGGGCATCTTTTCTCTACAAGATATGTTCCCTACTCTTTGGCATTCATCCCAGTGCTTTACAAATTTCCTTGTATCTTTGAATAATGACGACCAATATAATCCACTTTAAAGAACCTTAGTGGCTATTTTTTGATTCCCGTGTTGCCTCCAACTTATGATGAATGACACATTCGAAGCACGTTTTCCATTTCTTACTCGGGCACACACCTCCTAATCATGTGGTTGCTACACCGCCGGTACAAGTAAGTCTCATCCCAATGGCAGAATTTCAAATATGAGAAGAACTTTTTCTTTAGATTATAGTCCATCAACGGTGGAAGAACTTTCGCACTAGATAATTAACTATGTCTACATACCACTGATTTATACCCACTGTCATCAACTTCTCCTCTGGGAACTTCTCTCGAATGGGTAACAATTCTAAACTTTCTTCTTTCGGTAGTTCTAGTCTTGACAAATATTCTGTTATCGTGTTCTCATTGCTTTTCTTATCAACAACTTCCCAATCAAATTCATGCATCAATAAAATCTAATGTATTGATCTGGGAATTGCATCATTCTTAGATAATAAATACTTCAAAGTAGAGCGGTCAGTATGAACAATTACTTTTGACCCTATCAGACGATATGAGCGAAATTTATCAAATGCAAAAACTACAGCTAGTAATTCCTTTTCAGTAGTAGAATACTTTTCTTGAGCCTCATTAAGCGTCCTACTAGCATAGTAAATAACTTGTAAAATCCTGTCCCTTTTCTAACATAGGACTTCACCCACAGCAAAATTGCTCGCATCACACATCAGCTCGAAAGGTAAGGACCAATCAGGCTTTACAATAATGCGTGCAATCACGAAGTCTTTTTTAAAAATGTTAAATGCATGCACACATTTTTTTATCAAAAGTAAAGGTCACATATTTTCGCAATAAATTACATAAATGAGGAAAAATTTCTTAATGAAAGGTCGATAGAACCCGATATTTCCTAAAACATCGGTGGACGTAATTTTTCTATCACTTTCCAATTTTCCATGTCTAGCTCAATACCTGTAATGGATATTTTATAACCCAAAACTATCTCCTCTTGTACCATAAAATGGCACTTTCCCAATTAAGTGCAATATTTGTTTTCTTCACATAGTTTAAGAACTAGGGATAAGTTATGCAAGCAATCATCAAATATAGACCCAAAAATAGAGAAATAGTCCATGAAAATTTCAATGCACTTTTTAATCATGTTATGAAAGATAGAAAATATGAATCTTTGAAATGTGTCTGGTATATTACATAAACCGAAAGGCATTCTCTGATAAACAAAAGTGCAATATTGACAAGTAAATGTGGTCTTCTCTTGGTCCTTAGGGCTATAACAATTTGGAAAGATATGGAGTACCCATCTAAGAAACAATAAAAAACATAACCTGCTAATCACTTTAACATCTGGTCAAGGAAGGGTAGAGGAAAGTGATCTTTACATATGACTTCATTTAATTTCTTATAATCTATACAAACCCTCTACCCTGTGGCTAAACTAGATAGTATAACTTCATTATTCTCATTGACTAATACTATTATTCCACCATTCTTAGGCACTACTTGAATAGGACTAACTAACTCACTCACTATTACAAATTATAGTGCATAGATTATGCTTGCATCTAACAATTTCATAAATTATTTCCACCTCCTTCAAAGTAGGTTTAACCTATGCTGAGGCTGTCTACAAGCTTTGTATTTTCAATCATTAGAATTTTATGCATGCAAATGATAAGGCTAATCCCTTTGATGTCATTAATACTCCATGCAATTGCACTCTTGTGGTTTCTCAAAACAAGAAGTAATTCACAAAATTGCTCATCAGACAAATTAGCATTACGAATGACTGGAAAAGTTTTACTTTTACCTAAAAATGCATATTTCAAATGTGAAAGAAGTGGTTTAACTCTACCTTAGGGGTTCAATGGTCGGAGATCCCCCATTACCTAATTCTTCTTGTGGAATTGGCTCTTTAATTGGAGGATTTGTATCTAACATCTTTTGGCATGTTCTTGTCACTTCATCATGCCTCTCCACGTCTCTTGCATGCTCCAAGGCCTTTTCTAGTGGCAATCGTGAAGCTTCATACCTGCAAAAATCATCAACCAATATACCAACTACCTCAATCATCATTAAATTATCAGATATAGAAAGAAGTTTGAGAGAATTAAAGAAAGAAAAATTGATAGTCTAATCGTCAACTCTCAATTGCAACTTTTCCTCTTGCACATCTATGAGTGTTTTTCCAGTAGCCAAGAATGGCCTTCTAAGGATCAACGGCATATCATTGTCCTTATTCATATCCAGGATGATAAAATCTATTAGCATTAGCATTTATCTATTTTAACCAAAATATCCTGTACTATGCCTACAAGATACTTTATACTTCTATCTGCTAGTTAGAGTGAGACGTTTGTTGGTTTAAACTCCCTGCCATTAAACTTCTTGTAAATTGATAATGGCATCAAGTTCATGGATACCTCTAAATCGCACAATGCCCTTTCGAAGTCCGTTCCTCTGACAATGCATGGAATGGAGAATGAACGGGATCTTTTATCTTAGGAGATAACTTTTTATGGATGATGGCACTGCACTCCATTGTTAAGCACAGATTCATTATAAATTTGAAACTTGTCTCCCAGTAATTTCCTCTTGCTTTAAAGTATTTGCATTATGAATTTTGTGTAACTAGGCATATTCTCAAGAGCTTCCATGAAAGGTATGTTGATTTCTAATTTTTTGAAAATCTCAAGGATCTCTTGAACTTACTCTCCTGATCCTTACCTTTTAACCGGTTAGGAAATGAAACTTTAATGGGTGGCTCTATGGGATGACTCTCTATCTTTCTTTTAGCTGGAATTTGTTACTTTTTTTACTTTTCTGACTGTCATACCTTTTCTAAACTCTTAGTATCAACTTCATTATCAGCTGATGACTTCTTTATGTCATTTTCTTCAGTTAGTATAGGCTCTAATACCTTCCTACTTCTCAATGTAATGACTTTTGCATTCTCTATTGTATTCGGTACGGTATTACTCGGTAAGGTTCTTGGTGGCCTCTCACATGAACTCCTTGCTATTTGACCCATCTAATTCTCTAGATTTTTTTGTTGTCTCCTGATTTTTTGCTACAACATACTTAATTTTTCATTTTTCAATGCTGAACTGAATAAACTAAGAAAAACCCTTTTCTAATTGACTCTCTTTCTTTGTCTGGAGTATGGGTGCTTGCATTTGATATTGCTATGCCTAATATTGTTGAAAATGTGATCTATGATTTGAACCCTGTGGCTGTTCTTGAACTTGATTCTGTTAGTTTCTCCAAGAAAAGTTTAGATGATTTCTCTATCCTAGATTGTAGGTGTTGCTGTTACTCTAGGGTCTAAACTGGTCCTAATTTTGATTATGATTTCTCATGTAGTTCACTTGCTCTTGACCTGAAAAAGAAGAAGAAGAACAGGGCAGTGGTCTGTATTGGCCATTAGGATGATTACCTGAACAAAAATCACAAACAAGTGGTTGTAGTGCAGTCACTACATTGATTGTCAACCTTTCTATCTACTTTGCCAGATTTGTCATTTGCCCTGCCATTCCCTTCTGTTGAGTTAGCAATAAGTTTAGGGTACTAAATTCAAGGACTCACTTCTCCTTTGTTTCTGTGCTTAAGATGCAGAGGATTGAAAGTAATTATTATACATCTTATCTAACAGTTTTTAAGCTTCCTCTGGTGTCTTGTTTAATGACAAAGATCCATTCACTAAACAGTAAATTACTTCGCGAGCCTCATGAGAGATAACCTATTATAGAAGGTCTGAATCTAAGGGGTAAACCATGGTATCGGCATTTACTTAGAAGACCATTGTACTGCTCCCAAGCCTCACCAAGATTCTCCCTATGTTGTTGATTGAAAGAACTAATGTCATTTCTAAGTTTAGTAGTTTTAGAAGGCGAGAAGTATTATTGTCATTAAGGCCTGTCCTGGCCATTCCCAAGTGGTAAATGTGCCCTACTTGTACCCTTGTAACCATAATTTTGCCTTTTCCATCAACGAAATGGGGAATAGTCATAGTTTAAGGGTATCTACTAACATGCCATTTTGTTTAAAGGTGTCACACACCTCTTAAAAATTCATCTAGTGGTGGTTTGGATCTTCACAGATCTTCTGACTTGACAGGCTAAAGAACATCACATTGTGCTGCAGCATGGACATGAGACCAAATTTGATCTCAAAATTGTTAACTTGTATGGGTAGTACAACAATGCTTGCTTGGGATCCCTCAAAAGTAGGCAATGTGTAGTCTCTCCAGTCAGTTGTTCCCAACAAGTACATCATGGCCATTATCTTTGAATTCACCATTATTTCCATTATTGTCGTTGTTTATCACATTTCTTTCATCTTTAGTGGTATCATTGGTTGTATCAGATTCCTCTCATAAGCCATACTCAATTCTGACTCCTCTTGCTGCTGCTGTCATTTCGATTTTCTCAAATACCTCAAAGTTCTCTTGATCTCCGGATTTAAACAACTAAGAGTTCGCTCAGAGCTCATAAACTGCAAAACAATACAAGAAAAATGAGATCACGTGCACCAATATATCTACCACAATAAACTAAGTAAAATGAGAAAAATGTTACCCAAGAAAACAAAAGTAAAATAAATATAACGAACATAAAAAATATAAATTAATTATTATCTTGACGTCTCACTATTGCCTAAGACTACAGTCCCGGTAACAGCACTAAAAACTTGATGTAAGAAAAGTTAAATTATTCTATTCGCAACTTTTCACTAATCTCTGCAAGTACATGGTATCAGTTAATAAGATGAATAGAATCGTTCCTATAGAGACTGAACAGACAAGTACCGAAAGTTTTTGATAATTTCTATTTAGACGATTACAAAAAACTATTTTTGGAATTTGTAATAAAGTAAAACTATAACTAACACAGGAATTAAATGAATGAAATTAAATAACAACAAGTTAATAAATGTATTTTCAAATATTTTTAAAAGACATGTTAGGTACTAGACTAGCAATTTTTGAGGATTACTCAAATTAACAATCAATCGGTTCAATTATACTAAATTGAAGTTCAATTCTCAAATATCAACCCAACCACAATTCCTCGTGTAGTTGGATTTTATCAAATTAATTTATTTAAGGGTAGATTCCAATTTGACTTGAATAATTCCAATTAAATTGAGTTTTTGTTATATGAAATTTATAATGAACTAACTAATTAATCCTGTTAGTCACAATCTCGAATTAACTTAGTCTAGTAATTAACATAGGTCTATGATGGGGTAAAATTTTTGTGCCACCTCGGCGAATCCAACTAAAATAAGAGTTAGCTATATTCTTGAATTGTCGATTGATATTAATTATTACCCGCAGATATAATCTTTCCAGTTAATGGTTTCCCAAGTTAATCTGTAGAAAATTACATTGTCCGTACCCAACCCTAATTAATTTACTGCATCATTATTAAAATCAACATAGAAGAATTAATTAAATAGAAAAAACACATTATTAAATATAATGGAAAATTATCTCAACAATCCTCCAACTATTTTACTAAAACCGGAATAGTGTTCCAACTTAAATTTTGCCTAATTAGTCCCTCAACCAAATAGTTGTATCCAATTTGGTCCATAAATGGCAGAGCCTCCCAAAACATAAGTTTTTAATTTTGACTTGAATAGTGTTGACAAAGGGCAAAAGCGTCAATTAACCTAGGCCTAATATTTTGAGTGTTAAATCACTACCCAAATAGTCCTCTAGCTTTATTATTAAAATCGAATTGGTCTCTCAACTAAAAATTTATCTAAACTAGTCCCTCAATTGAGAAAAACCCTAACCTTTACCATTTCCTTCCATCTGTCGCCACCCCTTCTACCCTCCTCCTCAAGAGGGATAAAAACCAAACTTGTTGAGTCAAATTGTCCTATACATCGGAAGAGATATGATCATGTGTCTCCTTATGCATGTTCTTCTCCAAATCATCTTGAATTCCCCGATTTACTTATAGGTGGAGATAATCATCTAAACCTGAGCAAAGGAAGTTGGAGCTTGAAACCTTACTAATTTGAATCCCAACAACCCTCTAAATCTCTACCAGGGAAATGATTCTATTTCTCACAACTAACTCTTGAATTCCTTGATTTTAAGCAATCTTCAATGTAAAAATTTTTAATAGAGGAACTAATTTGGCACTAAATATTTAGTTGAGGGAGCAATTCGGCTTTGATAAAAGGGAGGAGTGTTTGGGTGATAATTTAATACATGAAGTATCAAGTCTAGGTGAATTGACACTCTTGTCCTTATTCAACATTATCAAAATTCAAAAAACTTATGTTTTGGGTGGTGCTGCCATTTAGGGACCAAATTAGATACAACTACTTAGTTGGGGGACTAATTAGGCTAAAATTTAAGGTGGGAGAATATTCCAATTTTAGTGAAATAGTTGGAGGTCTATTAAGATAATTTTCCCTAAAATATAACTATGGTTGTTACATAAATTCATATTACAAGAAAAATTAAACAAGAATATAACTTATAATAAAGAATAATAAAGAGGAAAGAAATTACCTAACATATTTTTGGAATGATTAAAATTGCAAATACCTACATTGGATGCTATCCAAGAAATAATTGTTCAATCTTGTTTGAAACCTATTCTTGAATCAAAAATCTAGGATTAGATGTTTGTTGTGTAGACAAAATAATAAAAAAGTGTGAATTCTAAGTGCTAGGAATAGACAACGGGCACTAGACTAAAGTTGGAATTGAATATATATAATGTTTGATAGCTTACATGATGATGACTTAATACTCCCAATAATCCTACAACCATTGACTTCTGACTTGGTTGTAGACTTCTAACTTCTACCTACTATTAACAAATTAGATGTGAGCAATTAAACCTCTAAAGTTCACTCAAGGCAAGTACTACGCTGCTTAAGCTCGCTTCTAGCGAGCAATTGTTCATCTTCAACTCGCTAGAAGAGAGCATACGTCTACTTAGACTAGCCAAAGGCAAGCTTCTATGCTGTTGTGGCTCGCCCAAGGCGACCTTTTATGTCCTGTCTTATCCAAATTCTACTTTTGAGCGTGAAATGACTGTTTTCCCTTCTATGACTTGCACACAAAATCAAAACACAATAAATAGCTATCATTCCATATTTAACACACCAAATAAACTACTAACTCAACAAAAACATATAAACTACTAACACACTAATTAACTAACACTAAACCACAAAAATTAAAAATAGAATCACACAAATTAAGCACAATTAGAATATAAAATAGCTCTAATTATAGAGCTATCATAAATCCTATCAAATAATAAACCTATATTTGGATTGACTCATTATTCACATGGAATACATAATAATTTTCTATTTTACCACAGGTGTATACGTAATTTGGCTAATTATTGACCTTCTTTTGGATCGATAAATATCTGATTGAATTACATAAAAAAATGATCTTGATGTCTTAAAATAAACTAAACTACACAAGAGAGATTATTTTGATAGCATGTTATTTCACTTTATATAATTTTGACATTAGACATCCAAAATAATTTACCAAAACTTAAATTTACAATAATTCCAAAAGCCTTAATCGCAACACATTTGGCCATGAACGTTAATGTTCATGACTGCACATAACTTTTGTTCGATTATGAATGCAGCTCATGATCATGAGATTCCTTTTGGGTCATCGACTTTATTTATTTTAAAATTTAAATACTAAATAGAATCCAAAAGAAAAAAAAATGAAAAATGAAAAATGAAAAATGAAAATGTTGAATCCAACAATTAAATCCATATAAAATAAAATAAAATAAAATTGTTGACAAGTACTGAATCCATAATATAATCATGATTGTTCTTAAACACAACAGATTAAATCCAAATAAAAACATGTCGTATTAAAGAACTAGATCTGTACGAAATCATATCAAAAAATCAAATCCAAAATTGGTTTCTCAATCATTCAATATTAAGATGCTATGATAATACTTGTTGGTGGATCTTAAATTTTATTATCATGATAACCAATGTTATCATAACTCAAATCCTTCATGTTTAGTCATCAAGATTAATAAATTAGAACTAGATATGGAATCATATCTGAATCCGTATGAATGGATGTCATTCTTAAGTCTCAGAATTGATTCTTGAGTATTGTGGTTATAGATCTTCCAAAATTGATATGTATCTCTTGCATTTAAGAAAAGAGAGTTCTCACTTTCTGATAATAGGATGTCAGGAAAAGTTACAATATATAGAATTTGGGGAGCATAAATGATAACTATAGAAATTTGGGAATAATTTATTTATCCATAATTTCATATCATGTAACCCTAATTTTATGTGTTTTGTGTGAGATTTAGGGGTATTAGATTAAAATTAGATTTTGTATGTTTTAATGGATAAATAAATTATTCTAACTTGTGCTCTAGTATTGTTTTATAGTTTATGACCCATGGTGATAAAAAGCTACTTCCACTTGATTTGGAAATAGAAAGAACTCTACGGAGGTTACGGAAGCAAAAGAAACAACAAGAGGACCAAGAAAAAATTGACTTGGCCAATTTGAATGCACCAAGGAATGTGGATTTTCTCGAGAATGACGATGAGGAGGAAGCTGTGAATGGGAACGGGAACGGGAACGGGAACGGGAATGGTAATAGAGTGCAATTGTTGAGAGATTATACTAGGCCCACCTACTTGATGGGGCTAATTCTAGTATTACTAGGCCCGCTATCCAAGCAAATAATTTTGAAATTAGACCAGCTGTAATTCAAATGCTTCATACTCATGCCATGTTTGGAGGTGGACTAACCAAAGATCCACATGCCCACTTGAGAATTTGAAGAGATTATCAGTTCTTTCAGATATAATGGGGTTTCTCCAGATGTAGCCCGTATGACAGCTTTTCCCTTCTCTTTAAGGGATAATGCTGGTGGTTACAAAGCTGTGATGAGAGAACATTCACAACTTGGGAGGAACTTGCTCAAGGTTTTATTACTAAATTCTTTTCTCCCTCCAACACTTCGAACTTGAGGAATGAATTTACATCATTCAAATATGATGCTGGAGAAGGCCTCAGTGAAACTCGGCAAAGATATGGCGAATTGTTGAGATGTTACCCACATAATGGCATTCCACTGTGGATGTAAGTGCAAACCTTCAACAATGGGCATCATCTTAAAAGCAAACAATGATGGATGTTATGTTGTAGGAGGATCTTATCCTATAAAACGCCCAAGGAGGCTCAAAGAATGTTGAATATAATGGCCTCTTATTACTATCAGGTTGCAGCAGTTCAACAAATTCAACAAGATAAGAGGGAAGTTTTAAATCTTGACCAAACCGATGCCATCTTAGCTCAAAACAAAATGTTGACATCTTTGGTGGCAAACTTGACAAAAACTCTTGGCAATTTGAATGTCAATTCGGTTGTTTCATCTTCTTCAACTTATAATGTTTGTGAACTGTGTGGAAGAAATCATGAGACTAATCATTGTGGATTTGTAGAGTCATTCTGTCAGGAACAAGTCCAATTTGTCAACAACCAGCAGTTCAATCCAAGGCCTCAAAATAATCCATATTCCAACACTCACAATCTAGGATGGAGGAATCATCCTATTTTTCATGGAGTGGTAACAACAATCAACCCAACCATCAACAAAACAACTTTTCATTTCAGCTTAACCATCCACAAGCCCAAATCTCACAATTTCACGCTAGAACACCAGTTAATCCTAACCTTCAATTTCAACTATATCACCAATTTTGGCCATCTTAGAATCAAAATCAATACTGAAGTCAAAATCAATACCAACCCCTACAACCAAACCAAGGTCAAATTTCCCAGAGTATGGAAGACATGTTTACTCAATTCACGAAGACTCATGAAGCATCAATGAGAAATCATGAACCATCAATCAGTAACTTGGAAAATCACATGAGACGATAGCTAGGCAATTGACAGAGAAAATGCAAGGTACCATGCTAAGTTATACTGTCCCAAACCTATGGGATGGTAACCAAAGGGAACATAGGATTATAGATAGAATTTTCTTATGTGTGTGTGTGGAATTCATAAAATAGGATTATAGATAGAATTTTCTTATGTGTGTGTGTGGAATTCATCTTGAATTTTCCATTAAATGGTTTATTATTGATACATGGGAAGAGTTAGTTTTGTGTGGATTTTCTTTTTGTTAGTGGTTGTGTTTTTGTTTCGTTAGACTTTTTCTTTTTCTTTTTTTTTTTTGCCCAGGATGTGCAAAACGTTAAGTTGGAAGGAGTTGATAACTATAGAAATTTTGGTCTAATTTATTTACTATGAACCCTAATTTGATATTTTGTAACCCTAATTTTAGGAGTTTTGTGTGTGTTTTGGGTATTAGATCATCTAAATACTGATTGATACTAAGTATTCGGTAATTGAATAATTTGATCCTGATAGGAACAATTCTTATTACCTATATATTACTATACAACCCATGCACTTGCGGAGACATGTGCTAGTATGTAGTTAGTTTTTAAATTTGGATTTCACACGTATCAAACTTTTGGCACCATTGCCGAGGATCCCGTGGTCCTTGGATGTGCCGGATATGGACTTCAATGGAGCAAATTTACAAAGTCCTAAGAAACATTCTTGGGAACCCTCCTTGACTTTACCAGGACAGTTTTCTATTTTTTTTTCTTTTAGCTTTTTCTTTTCTATTTATTCTTGTTTTGTTCTTTTCCTTTTTCCTTACACATTTTATGTTTAGAAATATTTGTGTTTGTTTTTGTTTCTTCTCCTACTTTTGTAACAACATTGTGGACAATGTTTCACTCAAGTTGGGGGAAGAGGTTTATGGTATAGTTGTGTATTTTTGTCGTCTAGGTTGTTTTAATTTGTCTTAGAGGTTCATTGTTCTATATGTTTGTTTAAGTGTGTCTTAGCTTAGGAGAATACCTATATTTAATTGGCTCTTTTTTTGTATCAATAATTTTAAATGAGCCAGGAAAATAATTTTTTGGCAGTATAAGAGACAAATTCCTTACTGCACTTGTTGCAGCAAGGTTTAAGCAAAAAAACAAAGGAGCAAAGGCAATACGTGGGCCAGGGGGAATCTAAGGCAACAAGGAATCAAAAATTGGCCACATAAAATTGGTTTATTGAATAGAAGCCCACGTACCTCTATAAATAGTATTTTTCCCTCGTAAAGTTAGAGTTAGTTTTTAGGTATTTTTTAGAGTAGCTGTTAAGGTTTTTCTCTTGAAAATTTTGTACTCTACAGTGCATTAAAAATTTCATGAGTAATTCCCGAATTTCAATTTTTAAGAATTTGTTCGTGGATTTATTACACTTTGTGATTTTGGATTC
Source organism: Cinchona pubescens (assembly GCA_025175665.1). Taxonomy (NCBI): domain Eukaryota; kingdom Viridiplantae; phylum Streptophyta; class Magnoliopsida; order Gentianales; family Rubiaceae; genus Cinchona; species Cinchona pubescens. The sequence goes on along the minus strand of JANKKI010000049.1, from coordinate 1,529,019 downwards.
GTGAATTTTTTAGAGAACCTATGACAAACTTTAGAGGGTTCAAGTACTTCAGTAGTTATTGGTCAATTATTTTTACTTCAATTTTGTCCATTAATTATTTAATTGCTTCCTGTTTATTTAATTAATTTTAATTAGGGTTAATTTGTAGTTTAATTTTGTTATTTATTTTTATTTGCTTTCTTTAAATTTTTAATTAATTCTAGTTAGGGTTTCCATTAATTAATTCTTTTGTAGTTAAATTAGTTAGTTTGTTGTTCAATTTATGAAATTTATTCTTCTATAATTTTCTAGTGTTAGTTTGTTATTTAACTTATTTTTATAAAAATTAAAAAAAAGAAAAAAATCCAAAATAAATCTTTTTAATTGTGATCATCTAAATAGTGATTGATACTAGGTATTCGGTAATTGACGTAATTTGATTCTATTGTGGGAACGCTCCTTATTACCTATATACTACTGTGTGACCCGTGCAACTTGCAGAGATGTGTGTTAGTATGTAGTAAATTTTTAAATTATGATTTGACACTATCAAGTTTTTGGCGCTGTTACCGGGGATTGAACTCAGGTCGCTTGCGTGACAGGAGAGAATACTCACACTATACTACAACAACACCGTAAATTGGGCTTAAGTATTTGGCAATATCATTTCCCAAGAACATGCAAAGAATGTATTGGAATGACTCATGCCAATGATATTGTCATTCTTATGATTATGGACGATCACCAATGAGTTTCTTGTTATTCGCCTTACCCCTTAAACTATGATATGGGATGGTATAACCATCTCAAATCTTGTTGTTGGAATTAACAAGATCAAACTTGTCATTAGTCACTACCTATTGAAAAGGGAGAGGAAGTACGATTAGCAAAAATGAAGAATACTTTCTTGGAGAATCAAGATAAATCCATGGAGAATCAAGCTATTATATATGAATGATAGGGAAACCTATTATGTCAAAATCATGAAATATTTTGGGGGTGAAGCTCAAGGAGCTCCCATGGCAATTCCAACACAGCTTGAACATCAAGCCTCACCAACCTATGAAGAAAAAGAGAATGCACGATTGGAGATGATGACAATGACCGACATGGAGCAAACTAGTAGTTGTGTTCAACACTTTCAACCTCAATTTGATGTGTTTGTAGGTGAGATTCAAAATGTTCCCATGAACCACTCAAACCCTAAAGAATGGTATGCTGATGATGGAATGAATACTCAACCTTTAAATCAAGAATCACCTGTGTCGATGGAACAGTACAAGTTTGGGGGTAATGACCAATATGGAGAACAAACAGAGTCAATGGGTTGTGAAACCATTCAAACTGTGTATAATGAGCCTTGTAGACCTGAATTCTCAACAATTCGATCATTAAACACTTGTTTGAAAATACCACCAACCTATCCTTTGAACGAATGTAAGATTACCGAAATAATCAATTCTCTAAAGAGATTCCATTTGAAATATTTGTAGAAAAACAATCGATTAAAGGAATATATAGTAACGAATACATCCTAGAGGGATTTGGGGACATATTTACTTATGCCGGAGATCCCGTGATCCTTGGATGTATTGGATGTGGAATTCAGTGGAGCTAATTTACAAAGGACTTTAACATTCTTGGGAAGCCTCCTTGGATTTACTAGGAGAGTTTTCTATTTTTTTTTCTTTTTCTTTTTCTTTTGTATTTATTCGTATTTCGTTCTTTTCCTTTTTTGTTCATTTTATGTGTAGAAATGTTTGTATTTGTTTTGTTTCTTCTCCTACTTTTGTAACAACATTGGGGACAATGTTTCATTCAACTTGGGGGGAGAAGTTTATGGTATAGTTGTGTGTTTTTTGTCGTCTAGGTTGTTTTAGGTTGTTTTAGAGGTTTATTGTTCTATATGTTTATTTAAGTGTGTCTTAGGAGAATTCCTATATTTAATTGGCCCTTTTTCTATATCAATAACCAGTTTTGGATTTTTTTTTTTTTGAATTGTTGATTCCACATGTATATAGAATTTTTTGTTCTTTAACCCCATTGAATCATGGAATATGACATCACCATTAAATGACAATGTGTGAGTATGTGTGGTAGTTTTGTTAATTTCTAAATAATGATAGTCTTGACCACTTATTGCAACTTTGATTTACCTTGTGACATATTAGTTAGGGTAGTTTCATATTTGCGAAGTACGAATGAAATTTGGACCAAAGAGATATTATTTAAGCAATTTCTATGGATCGTTTGAACCTAAAAAGCCTATCCTTTTTATAATTATCCCCTAGTGTCCCTTTTTGAGCTTGTAAGTCTATTTTTTGTTGATAACCATATAATATAGCAGTTTTATCCTTTTGTTCTAAGTTTCCAATTTCTACCCATCACCTTAGTTACATATTAAAACATTTGCGACATCGATATGTTGTATATTTAGTTGTTTTGGTGAAAGATTGAGATATGTTGTTTATTGGGACTAGAAGATTCAAGAGAATATTTTGATTAGTTGAAGTTCCTATTTATTATGAAGTTATTGTGAATGTTAGTTAGTGTTGTTATTATAAAAAAAAATGATGAGAAAAGAAAAAATGAAGGAAAAAATTTTGTTTGCATTGTCATGATGAATGTGGGATAGATCGAATTTTCTTGTATGTGTGTAGAATTCATCTTGAATTTCTCATTAAATGGTTTATTATTGATAAATGGAAAATGTGATATCCGTAATTTTTTTATTTTATTATTTATTTTATTGTTCCTAGATAAGTATTATTATTTCATACTTAATCAAGTATATAGTCCTAAGGAATAGGTGTAATTACCGTTACGTTTAATCAGATAGAGTGTCTTAAGGTATAAGTATAATTGCATTACGACTAATTAGGTGGGAAGTCCTAAACATTATAGGATTAAAATATTACAAGAGCCCTAAGGGAATAGACTAGTAGTAGTATTATATATATAATATAGTACATCCGATATTTTTATTACGAATAAAATACTTGAACTTCAGAGAAATGGAAAGCAAGAAAATTCTCTATCACTTCAGGTTAGTTTCATCTAAATTATTTTTATATATTTTATATTATTTTTGTATCATCAAATTGATTTGTTTGAGTATATACATGTATACACAGTTATGTATATGAATTATGTTTGGTTGAAAAAAAAATTAGTATCATGTTTATAATCTGAAAACGTGAATATAGTATGAATATTGTAAAGATTATATTTTTTTTTCTATTATGAACTGTTAACGGAACTTTCAAAATAATAATAATAATAATAATAATAATAATAATATTTTTGGGAGCAGATAAGCAAACGGATTAAGGTGATTGTAGTGGTTGTCTAGCCATCTGTAAGGAGAGTTCTAGATGGATATAAAATCAGACTGTGATTAGAATGGGATGAGGTGGTCGACGATGTCGCCGTCGTTCGGGAAAAAGTTTCAATCACCTCTTGATCACCGACTAAAGAGGAATTGAGATTGGCCATGGTAGTCCACTTAGCTATGGAGAGGATTAGAAAAAAAAAAAAAGTGTTCTGTGTTATTCACTGGGAGTTCGATCGGTAAGTTAAGTTTGGTTGGCATGTCCTCTACAGAAAGGTTGATGAAATCGTGGAGAAGAAGCTGACTGGACAAAATTTTAGAAAAATTACACATCTTAATCACTATAGTTATATAGAATTATAGTATGGCCCGAAATATTTTTCACCCACGTCAAATTAAGTCCTTATCAATTTCTAGATGGTAATTTGACCCAGACAATATTTTATGGTCATTAGTAGTCCCTGGAATTAGCACTTAGTCCCACAGCTTAGGAAAAATATGACAAGACCCAAAAGTTTTTTAGGAATTGCAGATTGACCCCTGAAACTTTAGTAAAGCAAACAAATGACCCTCAAAGATATTTATAAGGTTCATGAAGGTTCCAAAAACTTGTTAAAATTACCAAATTACCCTCAAATACTTTTACACACTATTGTTATGTCTTTAGTGTTTCCTAAAAGTTATCAAAAGAATAGAACAGGACTTAAATAATTTTTCTAAATAGTAAAGGTTATCGAGAGGTTTCATTTAGCTTTAGTAAAGACCTAAAATATAGTAATTTAAGATGTTATGGTTAAGATGCATTACAAATAATTAGTTCAAGTTAAGCTAAGTATGTAAGCGGGTTAAGTAAAGGAGTTAATTTTAAATATTGATAGTCTATAGATAGTAAAACTAAGTAGTGAATTATGAATTTCTTATAGGTAATACCGAGACTGAGGACGAGTCAACACAAGGTAAACGTGTTTGATTTTATACTGAAGTAGGTGGTGCTTACTTCTGTATTTTTTTAAAAAAAAATTGTTTTTCTAAATATACACTCTTGAACTTGTTTTAGAACTGCACATGACTTCTAAATATGTTTATGAAATGTATTTTTCTTTTTCTCAATAAGTTTCTTTATTAGAGAAAATTTGGATCATGTATGGATATATGATTGTGTGACTTTGAAGGTATGGGAAGGGTAATTATATGTATAGTTTTGAACATCTGTGATATGTATGACATATATGGCTAATAACAAGAAGTTGTGGTTCCAAACAAACATGAAATAGTCGGTAGAGATTATAATCTTGAACCAGAGTCAAGAAAGACTTGACACTAAGTCATGAAAGACTTGGCAAATGCAGAGTCAAGAAAGACTTGACACCAGAGCCAAGAAAGACTTGGCAATACAAGAAGAACGTCAATGGTCCCCAGAAACCCTTGACACCCTTTTCTAGTAAGGTTAACCACTAGGCTGAATACTCAGTAGTCGATGATTGCGTGTTAGTTTGAGCAATTTAATTAAGTACATGTTCTCTGTTATAAAAGTATGCAGTTATAAGAAAGTTCATGCTATAAAGAATTGTTACATGTCATTGATGAATGTGCAAGTATATGAATATTCTATGTTACATGTTCTGCAAAAGAAAAATTATTTTGATAAGAGAATGTGCATGTGATGGTATGTTGCGTATGTTTGAATTATTATATGTAACAGCATGATCCAGTGAATACTAGTGAATACTATCTACTGGGCGACTTGTCGCTCACACCATTTATTTTATATTTTTTTGTACAGAAGACAAGTATGAGTATGTTTTAGTGGAATGAGGACTAATGTACAAGGACGAGGAGAGAAATTAAGGTGGTAGCTGTGCTAGGAATGTCCATAGAAATATTATAAATAAGTGAGCCTGCATGCTCCAAACAATAGTTTTCTATTTTCGCATTTTGGTTGGTTATATTAGTTACCGCACTTTATCTTATTTTGGTAAAAGAATATTTGTTGCTATGTTGAATAAATTTAAGAACATATTAGTACTTTATTTGAGCCTTGTATTCATGGGGTTACTCGTAAGTACGACGGATGGCACGTGCCCGGCATGTGCAGGTCAGGGGCATGACAGGAAGAGTTAGTTTTGTGTGAATTTTCTTTTTGTTATGGTTGTGTTTTTGTGTTAGTCTTTTTCTTTTCTTTTTAACCGAGACATGCAAAACGTTAAGTTGGGGGAGTTGATAACTATAAAAATTTGGAGATAATTTATTTACTATAAACCCTAATTTTAGGTGTTTTGTGTGTGATTTAGGGATATTAGGTTAAAATTAGGTTTGGTATGTTTTAATGTGTTTTAGTAATTTTTAGTATTAATTTTGTGTTAAAATTATTACAGGTAGTTCATATATACACATGTAATACAAGAAAGGGTAATTTTGAAACTTCAAAAGTGGGTACTTGCAATCTTGGACATGGAAAAGGGAAAAAAAAGAAAAAAAAATCCAAAAATATTTCTTTTTAATTGTAATCATCTAAATATTGGTTGATACTAGGTATTCGGTAATTGACCTAATTTAATCCTTGTGGGAATGATCCTTGTTACCTATATCTACTACGCGACTCATGCACTTACGGAGACGTGTGTTAGTACATAGTTAATTTTTAAATTAGGGTTTGACACATATTAAGTTTTTGGCACTGTTGACGGAGATCAAATCTCTATGCAATATCGAGCCGCTTAGTATTATTGCTAATTTAGATTAGTTTTTATTTTCTATTTAATTTATTCTCATCCTCTTTTTGTGATTTTATTCTTTGTTCATTTAATTTTCCACAGTGGTACTTTCAACTTGTATTCTAGTGTTGTTTTATAGTTTATGACCCTTGGTGATAAAAAGTTACTTCCACTTGATTTAGAAATAGAAAGAACTCTACGGGGCTACAGAAGCAAAAGAAACAACAAAAGGATGAAGAAAAATTTGCCATGGCCAATTTGAATGAATCAAGGAATGAGGATGTTCCCAAGAATGACGATGAGGAGGAAACTATGAAAGGGAACAGGAACAGGAACAGGAATGGTAATAGACAGCGATTGTTGAGGGATTATACTAGACCCACCTTTGATGGGGGCTAATTCTAGTATTACCAGGCCCGCTATCCAAGCAAATAATTTTGAAATTATGCCAGCTTTAATTCAGATGTTTCAGACTCATGCCATGTTAAGAGGTGGACCAACCGAAGATCCATATGCTCACTTGAGAAATTTTGAAGAGATCTCATCAGCACTTTCAAATATAATGGAGTTTCACCAGATGTAATCCGTATGACGGCTTTTCCCTTCTCTTTGTGGGATAACGCCAAATGGTAGTTACAAAGCTAGGATGAGGGGATATTGACAACTTGAGATGAACTTGTTCAAGGTTTTATAGTTAAATTCTTTATTCCCTCCAAGATTGCAAAATTGAGGAATGGATTTACATCATTCAAATAGGATGTTGGAGAAGGCCTCAGTGCAGTTTGGGAAAGATATAGAGAATTGTTGAGATGTTGCCCACATCATGGCATTCCATTGTGAATGTGCAAACCTTCAACAATGGGCTGCATCTTGAAACCAAAACAATGGTGGATGCTACCACAAGAGGATCTTTATCCCATAAAACGCCCGAAGAGGCCTAAAGAATGCTAAATATAATGGCCTCTAATTACTATCAGGTTGCAGCAGTTCAACTAATTCAACAAGATAAGAGGGGAGTTCTAAATCTTGACCAAACTGATGACATCCCTTAGCTCAAAATAAAATGTTGACATCCTTGGTGTCAAACTTGACAAAAACTCTTAGCAATTTGAATGTCAATTCGGTAGTTTCATCCTTTTCATCTCATAATGTTTGTGAACTGTGTAAAGAAAATCATGAGACCAATCATTATGGATTTGAAGAATCATTCTGTCAGGAACAAGTCCAATTTTTCAATGAAAATTGTGGCCGGCCCGGCTAATAGCAAAGGTTGAAAAACTTTATAGTATTGAGTGGGTTAGATAAGGAGGAGCCATCTTTAGTCAAGAACCCCTTTGATGGTCACTTGGTGACACCTTAAGTTCTTGTATCTAAGGTACGATAGAACCCTGCCAAGTTCGCAGGGAATATCATCCTAAATGAATTGAGCGGATTGTGCATTATTCCATACTACAGATTTTAGTTGGACTCTTCTCATGATTTATAGTTTTCCGGAGCTTGCAAGTTGCAATGGTTGAAGTATAAATGGCATGTAAATGAACTTTGTCTTTCCTGGAGAAACTTGACTGAGGATCAAGGTCACTGCATTTAGTTGATGGTAAGTGGCATTAAACACAACAGATAAGGAAGGTGAGATTAAGCTGATTCAACTAGGAATGCTTGTGATAAAGGAGATTACTCCGGAAGATAAGGGTGTTGTTTTGATTGTAGCTACTGCAGTTATTATCTAATCACATGTTATAACTATAGTTTTATTTCATATGCATCACATTTTCAAAAATTTGTTGCAATACCTATGACAAATAATGATTGTACGACATCCAAACTTGAGCATGTTTTATTTTTTCATTTCCTTCTTACTGATATGCTAGCTGTGATCTTGTATTCTAAGTGTAAATGGTAGACTTATTTGTTGTGGAAAATACTGACATAGATATTTTTGGATCTCATTTGTATATTTTGTGGTTCAAATTAAATTAAAATTTTATTTACATTAAATGTTATTATAGATTTTATAACATTTAATTCATACTACATAATTTACCAGTGAAATACGAGAAAAATCTTAAGTATTTTCCATTTGATGTATATAGTTGTGTAACTTCCTCGTAAGATGTATATTAGTTGTGAAACTTCCTCGTAAGTAGGAGTAGTTCATTAGTCTTGAAAGTCATTCATTTAGTTGTACAGGCTCCTGCAACTTCTTCGACGAAGTATTTCATGAACATTTTCGGTTCCTACAACTTCTTCGATGAAGTAATTTGATGCAATTTTTTTTATTTTTTATTTAATCAAGTATCAACGAAAAGAAAAATTAAAACTATGCAGTTTTTATCATCAAATTTTAAGAAGTGATGATTTTCCATGTTACTATATAATTTGTTGGCCAATAAAATATCACAACGTGGTACTGATCACATGAACACAATATATTCGATTCTACTCACTTAACAGGTCTAGACCTTTAAACTAAGCCCAATATCTCTGCAAGTCCAATAAGTCCATTACATCTCCCATAAATATGGTGTGATCTATTATAACTAAACACAAGAAAACACTTGTTTCTCACAACTACTCTCTGTTAATTACTGGGTCTCCACCCTCTACCTTTCTATAACTTAAACTGACTTAAGGGTCATAGTGTTTTTGAGGGACAACCCCCACCTTTGGTATAGACACTCTACCAATAGAAGCAGTGAGCTAGGACAAAAGCAGTGTTTTACATAAACATGCCAAATGTCTCATCTTTTATTACTATTAGTGGGAAGGCACACCCTGTGGGTATGAAAAATTTCTTCTTCTTTTTTTTGGTAAGAAAATTGCACAATTTTTTTTTTTAAAGTAGTGGCAATTTTATAAGTATTTAAAAAAATTAGATGAAATATAGATAATGAGGTGGAGAATGGAAAGAAAGTTATGACTAATTATATTTTGATGATAGGAGTATAATAAGAAAAATAAAAAATAACACACCAAATCTTTTTTCTTCCTTTATATATAGTATAGATAATTTTTATGAGATGTCATTCATCAAAAGAGTATTTGAAAACATCCTCTATTTACCGTTTCAATGAACTCAAAGAACCCTTGTCCTGTTACCTTTTTGCCACAAATAGTTGAATTTAATACTACTATAGTTCATTTGTTGGAATTTTCGAATCAAAATATGGTACCTGGGAGAGTGTAATTGAAATATGAATAGTCAATCCAGATATTATGGAAACTATAGTAAAGTCTAAGAACTATAACATAAGAGATCTTATGGGTAAAGGAATTTTTTGTCCCTCTTACTGTTTCATTACCTAATAAACTGTCAAGATTCTGTATAACAATTTGAATGAAATAATTTTGACAATTTATTTGATAATGTAACTGTCTCTTATACATAAAGATGTGTATAAAAGACAGATCTTATAAAGCAGTTTTTCAAAAGGTGCTAAGAGACATAACACTGTTCAATTAAAATGTAATATTTTTCTTTGTAAAAGAAAAGCTCCTTACATTTTTGGCATTCTTTTTTCTTCTTTGTTTGTTCCCTTTTATCCGCATTTTCTGAAGAAAAATGAAGGGGGGGGGGGATAATCTATAGTATGCTGGTTGGTGAACAATCATCTGTAGATTGTGGTGAAAATGCAGGAGTCAATTACTGTGAACAGTTGAGATGGGTGGCGAAAACAGCAGAGAAAGGGATGAAGGAAAATAAAAATGAGAAGGAAATGAAAAAACAAAATAAAAAGAAGTGAAAGAAGATGAAGTCGAATAATTGTGGTCAATTTTGTCCCTAAAAGTATTTCATTCAAGCTGGAGGGATTAATTAAGTTTTGTTGCGATATTTCAGAGGGTAAAGTGTGACTTATACAAAAAGTTGAGGGCTTGTAGACTAATTTCCGTGCACATTATAACTAATCAAGGTTTTTTTTTTTTTGGTAATTGATCATACGTAGGCATGTAATTGTAGCCCAAAAAAATGAAAAATGTAGGCTTTCAAAGAACAATAATGATGAAACGGGTTGCTGTGAGAGCCAAAAATTAAATATAATTTAACAAACCAAGAAAATAACGGATGGCCCTTCTAGTGCAAACCATGCTGAAGCCATTGCTAGGCTCTTAATTAATGATGGACTCTCAATAATAAGTAATAACCAATTAGCAAATTGACCATTGAGACATTTTAATCTGCAATATAATGAAAACAATCAGACAACCCAACGGACGGACGAGAAAAATTATTACTTAACTTTGAATATCAATTTTCTCAACTAAATAATGAACCATTATTACTTTTAAATAGGCATGAACTAATCTAAATGTTTATTGGATCCAACTACCCCACTTAGGTTATAATTCTATACAAAATTAACTTTTAATCTAATAATAAAACCAATCTATAGGGAATAAATCCCTTACAAATTCAACTAGTAAATTTTAATTTAATTAAAATTTCTAAATAAATAGACTTAGTTTAATATGCCAACGTAACATCCCTTAAACCAAGCCATCCATCAAATTTGATCTTCTATGGACGAATCTTGTACTTGAAATATAATTTTGCCACCAATTTTTTTTTTTTTTTTTATCCAAGAATTGATTTATGTTAATCCATGTGTAAATCATTATCAAATAAATGGATTTGGTCTACCATACCATTCCCTTCAACAATATTTTCAAAGATACCAATCACAAATTTTTCAAATATTTTTCTCTACACAAAATCTTGAAATTTTCCTCACCCCTTAAATTTCTTGGCCTCCCTTGATCAAGATAGTCAATTGATAATTTGATACGATTTATCTAACTTACAATAGGATTTCTTTTTAGATTTCTATCCAACACTAATACAATAATCACGATAGGATTTCTCTTTTTAAATTACTATCTACTTAAGATCAATTTTGTTACACCTTAATTGTCAAACGAGTATCCTTAAACCAATCTCTCGTGTTCTAATTTTCAAAATTCGATTACTCCAATACAATCTTCACAACTAAAACTGCTGTGTAGGACTCTAATACCATTTGCAGGAGCCAAAAATTAATCTAATTTAATAAGCCAAGAAAACAACGGGATGGCCCTTCTAGTGCAAATAACGCTGAATCCGCATGGTTCTTAATTTTAAAGATACTCGATGATGGACTCTCAATATTAAGTAATAACTAATATAAGCAAATTGACCATGGAGACAATTTAATTGGCAATATAATGAAGACAATCAGACAGGCGAACTGACGGAGGAGAAAATATTATTAATTAACTTTGAATATCAATTTTTTCAACTAAATAATGAATCACTAATATTTTTAAATAGGAACCAACTAATTTAAATCTTTACTGGATTTAATTATCACACTTGGACTATAATTCCATACAAAATTAACTTTTAATCTAATAATAAAACCAATCTACTAGGGAATAAATTCCTTATAAATTAAACAGCTAAATTCTAATTTAATTAAAACTTTTAAATTAAATAAGTTTGATTTAATACGCTAAGAGGTACAATTGATGCAATAAATACTGAAGGAAAGCAAGCTCCTATAAAAAATTAAAAAAAAATTGAGGAGGAAGAGGAAAAGAAAAAATAAGAAAGCGTGAAGAGCTGGAGTGAACCCGCTCCCAGCTAAATTTTTGTGCTTTTGTATCTTCAAAGGATAATTGTTCTTAAAGATTTATTTAAGGCTCTACTTCCTTTTTCAATAGAAAATATTCGCACTTCTTTTGAATCAAAGGATGTCCTTTTGAATCAAAGTAGGTGGTTAGGATTTTGAATTCTACTTATAAATTTTTAAATTTTATATAATTTTATTTATAGGAAAATTTAATGATTTTTTTAAAAAAAATTATTGTTTTGTATTTTAAATATTATAAGTACAACATTATATAATTTAAAAATATATACCGTACAAATTTTTAAAATTAATGAAATAATTCTTAAAAAAAATTGTAAAATTCCCTTATTTATATCACTTAATATCATTTAATTAATAAAATTTAATTTACAAAATAAAATTTAGAAGTAAAGAATAATACTTTTCTTATTCAATTGCCATTGTAACCAACATGGAGTACTTGAATTTGACTGCCTGGACCCATTGACGATTTGACATTTGTAGGTCTTTATTCAGATCAGAGAAAACAATCTTAATATTCTATCATTCTTTTATATATTTTTTAATTTTTTATATTTAAAATACTATATTTTTATCGCTCACAAATTTAAAATATATTATTTTGATTTCTCGATACAATTACAGGTATATTTTAGCTTGAAATATTCGCATGCGTATTAAATGTTATATTTTTTTATGAACAAAATTGGCATCATACAAATTTTAAATGTTAAACAACACTATTTAAAACTTCCTCTACCACTACAGGAAAATTATTACCTACCATCACCACTGTTATTTTCTTCCCTCTTGCTTTTCCTCCAACGCTCCTACTCCAACAGCCTCAATTCTCTTATTTTTTGGGACAATTTAGCATTCAAAATTATGTTTTGTCAATTTCACAGTTAAATATATTACATTTAATACGTATCTAAGCATTTTAAGCAAAAATATGTCCATATTTAAATCGAGACATCAAAATAGTACGTTTTAAATTTGTAAGGGACTAAAATGTATTATTTTAAATGTAAGGAATTAATAAAATACAAATATGAAATGTAAGAAATTAAAATCATTTTTCCTTCCGATTATTTATTTTGCTCACATGGTTGAGATTCGTGACTCTGCCTTTTCCATTTCAGAAAACTGCTGGTTTTCTTGTTTCCTTTTAGCTTTTCAAGCAACTATTTCAGACAAAAAAGAAAAGAAGGATCAAAGACATTTAAAAACAGTACAAATAAAATTCAATCTCCCTTCCCATAGAAAGTGAGAAGGCTACTTCTCAATTTTTCTCGTACTATTCCTAACATGAAAAAGCCTCAACTTAATCAAAGTTGAATACAAAAGTTTAGTACTAGTTTAGGGCCACTTTATATTTGTTAATGACTACTCAGATGGATGCATATCCAAATATAAAACACATTTCAAATTATGAGAATTTCTTAGCAGATAATTCTTACACTTCTTACTGCTGCATTGCATAATTTGATTACTCCAGTGCTTAAAGTTCTGTTCTTTTGACATACTGATTTCTAATTGATGATATATTCAAGCAAATTCAAGTGCCTGAGAAATGCACAAATTTAAATAAACTTGATCATGAACTCACTCGTCGATTTTATTTTATGATAACTAAAATTGCCACATATTATACATGTGACATCATACAGTGTCCGCAAACGATGTCACATTTTGTCTACATATGATTACTTGGATGACACAACATTTGTGGGTGGGCCAGCAAACACCGTTTTCTCTTTAAATCTTTTCACCTTTAGAAAATTTTGGGCAAACATTTTTCATTGCACAAGGAAAGAACTAAAATTTGCATTCTCATTTCTGAGTTTAGGACAAAGAAGGAAAAAAGAATATATACCCCAGTAACCCATACCTTTTTTCCAGTGCAAGTTTTGTAATTACATTCAAATCCAAGGCTGTATAAGAGTCATCCCAACTGTCACGCTGCTCTCTGTATCTAATGCCTCTAATCTCTCCTCACTCTCTCCTCACTCTACTTCCCTTCAACTGCACATTCCAACATCTCAAACTCACCACCATGTTACCACCACCACCACCACCACCACCACCATACACTCAATTTTCTCAAAACCATTTTTCCCCCAAAAAAATGGCATCATCATTAACTCCCCCACCAATCTTCATCCTTAGGCCCCTAACTTTCCTCCTCTTCCTCCTCCACCTTTCCTTCACCACTCTCTCTGCCACTCTCCCCTCTCCCACCACCCCCACCATCTCCCCTACAAAAGCACCCACTGCACCCACTCCTTCCACCTCCCCTATCCCCACCCCAAAAGCACCCACACCCTCCACATCAATTTCCACTTCTTCACTTGACCCAAAACAAATTAGAGCCCTCCAATCCCTCAATATCCCCACAGCCAAAGACCCCTGTTCCCCACTCCACAACTCCACCACCATTTGTGATTCCTCAAAGCCCTTTAGGCACCTCATTTCTCTCACTCTAGCCAATTGCTCTGATGATGTTGCTTTATCTCTTACAGCTCTCAAATCCCTCTTCACCTTAACTTCTTTACAGTTTATTGACTGCACCCATTTCTCCCATTCGCTTCCCCTCTGAGCTCTCCTCAAATCTTCACTCCTTCACTTGCATCAACAGCCTCAAGAAACTCACCGGAGTCTGGCTGAGTCGGTTAGAAAATGTAACTGATTTAACCGTTTCCCATGTGACTGTTAATGCTAGTGGCCCTTCTATTATCCTCGACAGCATCAAACACTTGCATTCTGTCACACTTTCACACACAAATCTCACTGGCTTTCTCCCAAAACACTGGCATCCAAATCTTACACATGTAGATTTGTCTGGCAATCAGCTAAAAGGGAAAATACCATCTTCATTAAATGTTATGGAGAATCTTTTGATCCTAAATTTGTCATCCAATTTGCTTGATGGTGAAATCCCTGCAGGTTTTGGGGACTTAACTTCGCTGCAAAATCTATCACTTTCATCAAATACACTATCTGGTTCGATCCCGGATTCGTTAGCAGCAATGCCGGATTTAGTCCATCTTGATCTGGGGTCTAATCAGCTAATCATAATGGAACGGTGCCAAAGTTCATTTCCGACATGAAGAAGTTGAGGTACTTGAATCTTGAGAAGAACAATTTTCATGGTGTTTTGCCTTTTAATGCTTCTTTTATGAAGAGATTGGAGGTTTTCAAGATTGGTGGGAATGATAATCTTTGTTATAACCATTCAAATATGGCTGTGAAAGTGAAGCTTGGCATTGCTGCTTGTGATAAACATGGATTGCCTATGTCCCCTCCTCCAGCTAAGGACTCATCAATGCTGATAGTTCAAGTGATGATGATCGAAGAAGTGATGGTGATGATAATAGCGGCAAGGGGGATGAACATCGTGGTCCAACTAAGGTTGTTCTTGGTGTTGCAATTGGGCTTTCATCAATTGTGGGCTTGATTATTTTCTTGGTTTTGTTGTCAAAATGCTGTAAATGAGAGTAAGGGGTTCATTTGGTTCATTTAGTTTAGGAACAATTTGGTAGTTATCAGAGATGTGATTTGTTTAATTTACCATACAGTGCTACATTCACAGAGAGAAAGAAGATCTAATTTAATTTGTGTAATGTGATTTTTTTATGACTTTTTCTTGAAGAAGAAAGCTCTGGTTTACTGCTTTTTGTTAAGCTATGGTTGCTTTGTGGTGTATGATAATCATCTAATGAGAAAAGTGGATGATTTTTTTTTACTAAATCTCTATTTTCTTGAGGTGCGAGGTTTTGCCTTTTGATAATTTCTGTAGTTTCAGCCTTATGGCCATGTCTTTTCAGCTTTGTCTATAAAGAAATTTACATTTATCAAATGCTTTTATAGATATATTTTACATATCAAATGCTGAACTACGGATATTGGACCTGCAATATTGTACCATTTCAACAGGAATTGTAAAAAGTTCTAGTTAGAGTTGCTGCTATTATGCCCCCACTCTGGACTTTATTCGGGTTAAAGTTTATTGTTTATGCATATGTTGCTGTTGCAGACAAAAAGAGTTTAACTTTGAGTTCGTGTTTCAATTGGTTAACGAGAATGCTTCCGCATTTTCAGATAGCTTATTTTCTAGTAGTGAATTCAAGGAAAACATGAAGGATGTATCTAGCTTTGCTTGATGTGATTTCATTCGATTCTTTTGTTCTGCTTTGCCTTTCAGTCGTTACATATGCTTTCAACATTCCAGGAAGAGATTTACTGCATTTGTGAACCTATTGGCTGAAAATCTGGACATTTTTCAACTAAGAATATATTATTGCACCACAACTGATGCAGGAAAAATGTATAGGAAAAATATGTTCAGAGCTTCTAGTGTATAACGTTGGAGGAAGGAAAATAAAGTCATGCTCATCCCCTGTTACTGATAATGTAGATAAACTTTTTCATTATCATGACTCACTATTAGCTCTTTTTTGTCCCTACTCCTAACAGGAAATCTGCAAGTCACATTTCTATAATACGTTCTCCTAAACAAAAGCTGCTAGTGCCATTACTTTCAATATCATCACCTCTTTGATTGTCTATGCAGTATGATATTCTGCTGAGATATTGATCTGACAATGTATCCTGCTTGAATACTTCGCATTCTTTTTACATCCTCAAGGTAGTTCTCAGCTCAAGATTTCTGTTCTTCATATTATAAATTACAAGAAACTCTTCGTAGTTTGACTAATATTCAGATTATTATTTATGTTTTGTAAACTACAATTCGCGCCTTTGTGGTTTTAGGTTAAAGTAAAATCATTGAATATTCCGTTAAGTGATTGTTAGGAGACCGAGAATTTTTTATTTAAAGATTATTTTTAGTTATTTTAAGTCTCTTATCAAGGTTATTTATATATTTTAATATAAAATACAATTCCTCTCTGGTGGGGGTTTCTAAGCATTGGAGGTGTCACAAAACCTTGCTGAAAATATGCAACGGAACACAGCACACGGGTTTGTGATGGCCTACCACACAAGCTAGTCAGCCAACTCGTTTAGGATCTCACAGAACACAATAGGCGACAAGGAAAACGAAAGAAAATGAAGCACACAAGCAATTACAGCTGAAAACGGCCAGCCTTTGTATTACTTCATGCACAAAGCATACAACAGGAATTTTCACAAGCGCCCAATGTGCAACACAATGCCAAGGGTCTCTCTAATGTTCTGACTTAGTTGCTGACTACCGGGTAGTTATAAGGGGCATAGGGGACGGTTGACAAGGCCTAACCGTTGGTCACAATCAGCACTAAACAAGGGGCACGGGTAGTGGGTCGTTGTGGCAGCTAAGCTATCTACCCAGTCAACTCCTACGTTTTGGGGCTGCCTGGTAAGCGCCCGGGTAACCACCCGGGGCTGCTCAACAGATTTCCAGCCTCAAGCACATGGTCCACGCCTTGCACGGACCTTCCCAAGATGCAAACACAGCCAGCAGAAGCCAAAGAACCCAAAATGCCACACTCAGCCAACAAACAGTCCATGCACATGCCACCCGTGCAACACTGCCAACATTTCCCACCTCATTTGTGCCCGTGGGCTGCCCAAAGCCAATGTTTACCAACATCCGTCCCGAAACCAACACGACCATGATGCCTAGCACTCATAGGACATGGGGAAAGGTTCCTAACAATGCCCACGGGTTACTCAGTTCACTTAGTGGCCTAGCCCACAGGCACCCAAGAAGTGGAGTGAGCATACCTCCCTATATAAGATTTGGAAAAAAAATCTCAAGTGACAGCAGTTAACACCAATTTCTTGAAAGTTAGGAGTGCCATTCGGGCCACTCAAGACCCCATCAAAGTTGGTCCAAATGATGCCAAAACTTCCCTAAGGACTTCCAAAACACCAAGGCATAGTTTAGGAACACTTAGCACGCAAACGGCTCAAATCGGCCCATGTCCGTTTGCCAATCTCGCACGCTGCCTTGCAGATAGGTAGTCTGCCTAGCCGACGTGCCAGCCGTTTGGGCTAGGCATGCACATGGCCTTGCCGATGGGTGAAATCATGCCAAGGGAGCTAACATATCTCCCCCACTTGAAGAGGTTGACGTCCTCGTCGACCCACCAACTTTCTGAGCTTCCTATTAAGCTGCAATCTGATCCTCAAATTGCCACAAACAGTCACATCCCGTTCCCAAGTAGCATCAGCTTCTGTTTCAAGAGACACATCAATGGATCAAATAGTCAGTCCTCTGGTTGTTCTTACTCTGTCCCATGGTACTATGGTCCAGCACCTTAGACACCTCATTTTCAAATTGTTTCTATATAACGGGAAGGGCACGTTTAGCTTGCCTTCTTCCTTCATCAAATTCATCCTGATTGAACTTTTTCAAAAAGCTCACATGAAAGGTTGGATGAAATTTCAGTCTATCAGGCAGCTTCAACCGATAAGCAACCTCGCCAACATGTTTGATCACTTCAAAGGGTTCATCATATTTCGAAATTAAGCCACGATGCACTATTTTGGAATTGACTTTCTTCCAAATCTGAGGGTTCAATTTGAGCATTACCAAGTCACCAACCTGGAACTCAACATCCCTCCTACTCATGTCAGCATACTTCTTCATACGGTGTTGAGTTAGAGTCAAGCTGTCCCAAACTTCCTCAATCAGCTCCTGCTTCGACTTAGCAAACTGATGAGCTCATAATACTGGACACTTTCTTTCGTTTTGGGCAACAACCTCATTAGGAGTTACGGGCTGCTGACCAAGCACCAACTCTAACGGACTCATTCTCGTTGCTAAGGATTTGTGCAAATTGTAACAAATTTGGGCTGCATCAAGTAAATCAGCACAATTTTTCTGACTGACAGTCATATAGTGCCTCAAATACTCCTCCAACAAAGCATTTATCCTCTCGGTCTGACCATCCATTAGAGGATGTGTAGCTGTTAAGAACTTTAATTCAGACCCCATCATGTTGAAAAGTGTGGTCCAGAACCGACTAGTGAACCTGGTGTCATGATTGCTCACAATATCTTTTGGCAAGCCAAATAACTTAACAACATGTCTGAAGAAAAGATCAGCAGTAACATCAGCTGGGCACGTACTAGGTACGGCTATAAAAATAGCATATTTAGAGAAACGATCAACTACAACAAAAACAGAAGCATTACCTTACACCTTTTGGGAACCCGGAGATAAAGTCCATCGAAATCGACTGCCACGGTCAGTCTCCGTTATAGGCAGAGGTTGTAGTAGACCACCTTCCTTTCTCTTTCCTGTCTTGTCCTGTTGGTATACCAAGCAGGACTTCACATAGGACTCCACATCGTCGTCCATCTTAGGCCAATACAACTTTCGGGCTAACAATGCTCTGGTTCGTTCCACACTCGGATGACCTGCCCAAAGTGTGTCGTAGGTTTTTCGGAGCAACTGCTGTCTCAATAAGCCTGTAAGTACATAAAGCCGACCACCCTTTGCATATAGTAGGTCATTTTTCAGCAAATACCTGCGAGCCATCCCATCCCTGACCTGTTGTGTCGTCTTTTGGTAAACAGCATCGACATCAGCATTGGCATGGGCAGATTGTTTCACCTGTTCCACAAAGTCAGATTCCACAACCACCAATGCGGCAATATACTTCCCTACTTATTTTTGGCTAACTGCATCTGCCACGTCATTCTCTTTCCCGGGCTTGAGCAACCACTCAAAATCAAACTCAACCAAAAACTCTTGCCATCTAGCCTTGCTTAGGGGTCAGCTTCTTTTGGGACTTGAAGTACGTATTTGCTACATTGTCGGTAATAATGGTGAACTTGGTTCCCAGCAAGTAATGTTTTCACATTTCAAGGCAATGGACAACCATCTTCATTTCCTTTTCGTGTGTGCTGTACCTCGTTTCACAATCTTTCAGTTTCTAGCTCCTATAGGCAATAGGATGGCCATGTTGGCCAAGCACTTCCCCAATAGCCTAATCACTGGCATCCGTATGTACCTCAAACGGCAAGTTGAAATCCAGCAATCCAAGAACTAGTTCAGAAGCGATGGCCTTCTTCAACAGCTTGAAGTCCGTTTCACAATCATCATCCCAACTCTGTCGTTTCTCATTTTTTAGTAAATCGGTCAGGGGGGAGCCACCAGCTTTGAATACCCCTTGATAAAATCGTCGGTAGTAATTTGCTAACCCGAGGAACGATCTCAATTCTGGAACCGTTGTTGGGGCTGTCCAGTCAATCATAGCCTCAACCTTTTTAGGGTCCATTTGTCACTAAGCCATTGCTGATTATGTGACCAAGAAATGTTATGGTTTCCCGACATAACTCATATTTCTCTTTTTTGACATAGAGCTCGTGTTCCCTTAACCTGGAAAACATAGCTCTCAAATGTGCAACATGATCATCCAACGTTTCATAATATATGAAAATATCATCCAAGTACACAACAACGAACTTGTCTAGATATTCATATAAACATCATTCATCAAATTACAAAACGTAACTGGAGCATTTGTCAGCCCAAACGGCATGACCAGAAACTCATAGACTCCATATCTATTTACAACAGCGGTTTTCCTTCATCCCCTTCTGCTATGCGGACTTGCCAATATCTAGCCCTCAAATATATATTGGTATAGATTTTTGCCCATGCTAACTTATCAAACAAATCAAGAGTGCTAGGAATTGGGTACTTGTTTTTTAGAATTAGCTTGTTGAGGGTATAGTAGTCCGCAGAAAATCGCAGGGAATCATCGGCCTTTTTCTGGAAAATATCTGGGGCACTCATAGGGAGCTTTGGAAGGATAAATAAGGCCACTTTCTAGCAAGTCATCAAGCTGCTTCCTCAGTTCGACCAGCTCTATGGGGGACATTCTATAGGGAGCTTTAGCCGGAGGTATTGCTCCAGGGATTAGCTCAATATCAATAGCACGTTTAAGGGGCAACTTCTTAGCCAGCTCAGTTGGCATGATGTCAACAAACTCATCCATCACTGCCACACAGCAATTCGGCACCTCTTGGAACATATCGGGCTTGATTTCCACCAAGGCCACAAGGTAAGTAATTTTTCCATGTTTCAAGCCGTTTTCCATCTGAATGGCTGAAATTTGGCCACCCCATTTGCCCCTGTCATTACTAGATGAAGAACCAACACTAGCATTAGTATTATCAAAAATAGAAGGGATGAAAGTTGGGCACCTTTCATCGGCAATTATCATACCATCCAAATGAGGAATTGGGAAGATTTTGTTTGTTGTCATGAACTCCTTCCCCAATATAAGATCGAAGTCATCTAGACGGGACTGCATCAAGTTACACTTGCCACTCCATGGGCCAAGTGTTAGTTCAACCGATGCAATACCAAGCACAGGCTGTGCTTCTGAGTTTACAACCTTGATACGGTACCCGTGTTCCTTCAATTCCAACTTCAACCGATGGACTTCACGTCCAGTTACAAAGTTATGAGTTACCCCAGTGTCAACCATGGCCAGAACGTCCATACCGTTCACTTTTGCCTGGACATACAACAAACTATCACGGGGCGGGGTAGATTTCTCAGCAGTAATGGCACTTACTCTTATACAAGGGATTTATGCGAGTCGGGACAAGAATGTCACTATCATTCGTTTCTGCCACAATGACGTTCACCTTCTCACGTTTGGGGCATTCACGCATCAAATGAAGGCCGCCACAAATGAAGCAGCCAGTCTTCTTTTTGTTGGCTGTTTTGGAACCTGTCTCATTTCCAGCCTTCACCGAACCCGTTTCAGCCCCATTTTGCTTCTTTTTCTATTGGCACTTGACATCTTTCGGCTTTCTGCGTTTTCCTTGCCTTTCTTGTCCTTTTTCTTCTCTTGGGCAAGGATGGTCTTGAAATCCACCAACCGATCGGCAACCGCTATGGCTTGGGGTAAGTTTTGAACTCCTTGCCATCGCAACTCCTCTTGGGCCCAAGTTTGAAGACCAGCCATGAAATTGAAGGCTTATCCTTGTCTAACATGTCACAAACGTCCAGCATCAAGAAAGAAAATTCCTTGACGTAGTCTCGAACACTGCCAGAATGTTTCAAACGCCTCAAGGCATCTCTGGCAAGCCATGAGGTGTTGGTGGGTAAGAATTGCTTCTTCAATTCATCCTTGAAGGCCAACCGAGACGTGATCTGAGTGATCTTAGGGTGCCATCATTCTCCACCATAGCTTTGCATCACCGGCCAAGTACATACTGGTTATGGAGACTTTCTCTTCTTCGGGCACACCGGCTGCCACAAAATATTGTTCTAGATCCCACAAGAAGTTCTCCAACTCTTTGGCATTTTGTGCACCCTCGAAGGCTGTGTGCTTTGATTCTGGTACTTTTACCTTCGTTCTTGCCGTTTTGCTTGACGATGCCTCTATACCAACACAGGAGGCAACGGTTTTCTTAGTAACCGACAAGTCTTACCTCAAGGAGTCAAGGGTAGCATCCACTGTCCGCATATGCTCCCCTACAAATCTAGATTGCCTTTATAAGAGCAAAGTTCATCAAAACGTAGCCAGTAGGTAAATCACCAAGCCGTTCCATCAATTGGGAAAATATTTGCTCTTGACAAGTCATCCTCTCTAGGAGAGTGTTGCCACTACCCGTTAGTATGTCATGAGCCATTTTTGCAACACCATAACAACACAACCATGCTTTGATACCAAATTGTCACCAAACCTTGCCGAAAATGCCCAACGGAACACAGCACACGGGTTTGTGATGGCCTAGCACACAAGCTAGTCAGCCAACTCGATTAGGATCTCACACAACACAATAGGCAACAATGAAAACAAAAGAAAACGAAGCACACAAACAATTACAGCTTACTGAAAACGGCCAACCTTTGTATGACTTCACGCACAAAGCATACAACAGGAATTTTCACAAGCACCCGGTGTGCAGCACAAAGCCAAGGGTCTCTCTAATGTTCTGCCTTGGTTGCTGACTACCGGGTAGTTATAAAGGGCATAGAGGATAGTTGACAAGGCCCAACCATTGGCCACAATCAATGCTAAACAAGGGGCACAGGTAGTGGATCGTTATGGCAGCCTAACTGTTTACCCAGTTAGCTCCCATATTTTGGGGTTGCCTGGTAATCACCCAGGTAACCACTCGGGGCTGCTCAGCAGATTTCCAGCCTCAAGCACATGGTCCATACCTTGCATGGACCTTCCCAAGATGCCAACGCAGCTAGTCGAAGCCAAGGAACTCAAAATGCCATGCTCAGCCAACAAACGGTCCATACACGTGCCATCCTTGCAACACTGCCAACGTTTCCCAACTCATTCGTGCCCGTGGGCTGCCCAAAGCCAACGTTTGCCAACATCCGTCCCGAAACTCAACACGACCATGCCTAACACTCATAGAATATAGGGGAAGGTTTCTAGCAATGCCCACAGGTTGCTCAGCTCACCTGGTGGCCTAGCCCATCGGCCATCCAGGAAGTGGAGTGAGCATACCTTCCTTATATAAGGCTTGGAAAAAAAATTTCAAGTGACAGCAGTTGATACCAATTTCTTAAAAATCAGGAGTGCCATTCGAGCCACTCAAGACCACATCAAAGTTGGTCGAAATGATGCCAAAACTTCCCTAAGGACTTCCAAAACACCAAGGCATAGTTTAGGAACACTTAGCACGCAAATGGTTTTAGTCGGACAACGTTCGTTTGCCAATCTCGCACGTTGCCTTGCCGATAGGCAGTTTGCCTAGCTGACGTACAAGCCGTTTGGGCCAGGCATGCACGCGACGTGCCGATGGGTGAAATCATGCCAAGGGGGCTAACAGAAGGTTACTAGGGTATTTTTGACTTTTTACGCAAATCCGTTAAATTTTTTACTTTTTATTCATTTTAAGACCAAAAAAATCCATACCATAAAGAAGTATATTGAAAGTTTGCAAATTATAAAACAAAACTTGAATAAGTCAAACTACAAACTACACAGAGCTTCCTTGTAATTTATCCTTACAAATATACTAATTATCCTTACAAATATACTAATTGTTGGTTTGTTTATCTGAGATGAACAAGTCAATATTCACTGATTTTAAGTACTAACGGTTAGTTTTAGCTTAGGTCACAGATATCAGATGATGGGGTTTATTATTATTATTATTATTATTATTATTATTTGTCTCGTACATTTAAATCTTGTTCCAAAAGATGACAAAATCTTTAACGAAAAAAACCATCTACTGGACAGAGAAGATTAATTTGAAGCAATGATATATAATATATTTCTGCACAAAGAAGCAAAATATTTTGTTTTAGGAAGTGTGGGGACTGGGGACATGATCTAGACAAAGAAAAAAAATGCGTATTATCTTGGTATGTCGGAACTGCCTTGAGATACAAGGCTTTTGCCTTTGACCTTTTCAATATTCCAATTCTAAATGACTTTAATTTCTAAATATGCCTTGCTTATAAATCTTCTTAGTTCCTACCAAGAACATATCATAGTGCTTTTTTTGGTAAACGATACAATACGTGACCAAGAAAACTTAATTAAATAGTATGAGTGATAGTACTTTGTTGTTATTGATGTCTTTGGATGAAATTGTAACTTAATATTTTAAATAGAAGCCATGGTCCATTTAGGCAACTTGCAAATGTAAGCAAAAGTGTGTTTACTAATTTTTTTGTATTGAGAATTTGGAAATGTATTCTTGAATTACCTGTATGATTGAACATAGAAAATGAAGGAAGATTGTCCTAATTTGGTTTCTCTATTCGTATTTTAATAACAAAAACCTCATTAGTTAATTTTAGTCTCTGAATATTTTCACGCTAGATCGATGTAGGAATTTTAGATTTTCTGACCGTAAATCGTTCTTTTCAATTGGCCATTGATGTATGAGACTCTCCTTCTGCAGTTCCTAATTGACTCGAGTGATTGGGAATAGGAAATCCGAAGGGGGGTAAAAAAAACTCACCTCTCACTATTCTTTAGTGATTCGAATTTATGACCTAGGTCATAAAGAGTATGGGTTTCTGTGACACTTTTTAGTGTAATACTTATGTGATACCATTTAAATGAGTGATATATATTCCTAAAATAACATGTATCACTTGTTTAAATTATATCAGTGTCACACCAAAAAATATCACAAAAAATTCAAAGTTGGTTATTAAAAAGCGTTTTACTCACTTACACTATACTTCTGAGGGTTGTTTAGTTTAAATGCACGGAAAGTCATTAAATGTTAAACATAATTAAGTTTGGTGGCTGATAGATATGACGACAATGCCAGGTCGGATGCTAGTTATCACTTATCATGTGCTGCCCCATCATAATTCTTTGGGTGAATAATTATCAATGAAGATGACTAACAGCTCTTCAATCATACTGTACTATTCATGTGCAATGTATGTCCAAACTCGTCAATCATATTATTCATGTGCAGTATGCTTGGTTAGCCACATAGTCTTTGTTAGATCCAACTTTTGAAATTGTTTTTCCACATTTTGGAGCACCCATCAGCTTATTCAAAATAAAAAAAAGATAGATGAAAATTTTGATTTTAAAAGATGCGATTGTCAAGTATTTTTTTTTTTAAATTTTGATTTTAAAAGATGCGATTTTCAAATTTTTTTTTTTCTTTCAATTGTTGTAAACACCTTTAAAGAAGTAGGTGCTAAAGGATGCATGCACATTGAAGAATTTTTCAGAATTGAATAGTGATAACCCTAAGAAATTAGGGGTCGTCCTACTCTTTTTCATACGACTTTTGTACTAATGTTGGCATTTTTAGAGTTTATGTATTGTTTTCATGCATTTCTATTACTATACTATGCATTAATACATACATACATACATACATATATATATATATATATATATTATGTAGCATTTTAGTATTTATTTAATGTAATTTCACTTGAAAATATATTTATGTGTTTAGGTGTTTACCTAATTCCTCTGAAATTAGAGATCGTGGGCATTCTTATTCATCTATTGTTTCTATTTTTTTGTAAGTATTTATGTATTTATTCGGAGTTATATTATATATATTAATGTTTAATTTTGTTTTAGAGTTGTGTAGAAACAAACGGCACATCAATCGGATGTCGAACAGAGATTTTAGAAACAAAATGGTGAAACCATGTGAACTGGCATAGAAGGAGCTCATTGGGCAGAAGGGAATCTCGGCAACGAGGTCTCTTAGGCAAAAGACCAGCAGTTTCACATTTTACTATTTTTAGGATTGTGGGTGCCCGTTTTGGATCTGTAATAGTGTGTTTTGAAACTTATTCAGACCCCTACGTATTGTAACTCTTAAAACCTATAAATAAGGGTCTCTAGTATCTCAAAAACACATTCTCTTCCAACTTCCCATTAGAGGCTGTAAGATATTAGACTAGGATTTTCAATATTTTTTAAGAAGAGTTGAAGAAAAGGTTCAAGATTGACAATCTTGGATTAAGAACTTGCAATTTTTTGTTAGATAAGAATTCTTCAATCTTATAAAATATTTATTACACCATTTAGTTCTAGTTTTATTGTTCTTTTAAATGCTTTCTAGGGTTTACAAGTATTCTTCCATGCCTTCAATCTAATATTTTCTTTGATTACTTTGTAGATTAATGGCTAGAGTAGTTTAATGACTTTCATAAATTAGTTCTAGTTTTAGTCCTTAGATTAATTATAGTTAAATCTTTTTCATGTTGGTTTCTTCAAATAGTAATTGAGTCAAATAACTGGTACTTGTTAAACCAATTCTTGTAAGTTCAACCCCTACTTCTCCTATTTACTATTGATCTCGTACACTTGCGGTAGGTTATCTAGTTAATAGTTAGATCAGGAGATTATAAATTTTATAACTAGATATTTCACATATCAAATTTTTGGCACCGTAACCAGGATTGGATCTTTGGCAATATCGGTATAATTTTTCAAGAATATCAATTACTTTGACAAGTAAATTCTGTTTTTCTTATCTTAGTTTCATTACGTGTTCTTGAAATTTTGGGGAAAAAAGCAAAATTATTTTCCTTTTTTGTGGTTTGTCTTTTTTATTTAAAAATACAAAAAAAATTTCTCTTTTTAGTGGATAGTTTAAGCTAGCTACTAGTCTAAATTTTCCATTTTTCTTTTTAGTGTGCTTATGTGTTAGAATTCAATTTTGTGTTTGTTTTTTTTTTTAAGAAGACAGTGTGTCAATCTTATAAGGACATGCAAGGAATGAATTGGAATGACTTGTGTTAAGGATGTTATCATCCTTATGACTATGGAGACATGACGATTGAGCATGTTTCTTATGATTATCCTTCCCACCCATATGATTATCAAATGGAATGGGCAAACTATCAAATTCTTTCTTAAGCTATCAAGAATACTCTTATTCTTATTCTACATACCAAGAGTCTATATATGAACAAAGAGAGTCCCAATATGGTTGTGTTTACACGTATAACCCTACATCATCAACTGAAAGAGAGAAGAATGCAAGTTTGGAGACAATTATGATGGTCATTATGGAGCAATCAACTAATTGTCAACAACGCATTCAAACTCAATTTGATGAAATAGCACAAAAGTTGGTGGGTATATCATTTGTGTTGGTTGATGGTGAAGATGCTAAATCCAATAGTGAAGAACATAGTGGAGCAAGTTTCACATCAACCAAGCTACAATATACTTTGTGGGAGAGTGTACCAAACTAAAAAGACCAAGAAGAGGATAAGGCAAGATTGGAGAGTATAATGATGACCTTCATAGATAATCAAGCCAACTCTATGAAGGGATTAGAAGACCAATTTGTCGAGTTCGCAAGAATATTGGTAGGTGAAACTCAAAGGACTCGTACACAGTTTCTAGCTGAAGAGGAAGAAGGCCACTTTGAAGGAATGTTTGAGATGACCAGATCATTGAGCATGCATAATAAAGAAAAATCTCTTGGAGCAGATTGTTAGAAATCGAGTCAATTTCAATACTTGTTTGAAAGCACCACCGACCTATCTGGGACATGAGTGTGAAGTGACCTCGGTGTTCTACAAAGAGGTACTATTTGGAGTGTTCGTAGAGAAAGAACTGGTTCAAGAGGTAGAAGATGCGGGGTATTTACTAGAAAGCTTTAGGGAGATTGTGACTATTTATGCCGAAGTCTCACATTTCCTTGAGAACTTCAAACGTGCAAAGCATTGGAGCATATTTACCAAGGATTACAATATTCTTTACAAGCCTCATTAGCTTTACTAGGGGAATGTTTCTTTTAATTTTATTTTTTTTATGCTTCAGTTTATTATATGCTTTAGTTTAAGACTTGGTGGGGTAATAATGTTCTAAGCCTTGCGATTAGTTAATTTTATGAGTTTTATGTTATGAATTACTTTTGGTTATACTTGTTTACCTGATGACAGTGATGGTGGGTTATATTATTTCTGGTACTTGTGATCGTGATATGGGATATATAGACGAAATTGAACTTGTAACTTTTGCTAATTAGTTGTGGATATTTTAGTTGCGGGTACACTATCTTTGCCATAATTTAAGTAGTTTGATGAGAATCTTTATGAATGCTTGATAAAGAATTGTTTAGTTTTAGTTGTTGAGTATTTTTGAAATTAACCATGTACAAAGTTAAGTTGGGGTTATGAATTGGGTATATAAAAAAACCTTTGTATCGTTTTCAACCACGTTATCCATATATTTGTGTTTTTTTCATTTGTTTAAACCCTGTGAAGGCCCAATGACCTCTACTTAGTGCAGCAAATTTCTAAGATTCATGTGCCTAGTTGGAGTTTGCATTTGTGTGATTCACTTAAACTTGCTCATTTGCTAAGTAGTGTTTGGAGTGCATTGTTGATGAATTCCATAGTTGAATGTGAACTAAAGTTTTAAGTTAAATCGTGATCATTTAATTGCATTCACATTCACTTGAATGGATTTTAATTTTCATCTTCTAGAGCATGTTCGTCATTCAAGTATAAGTACAAGCGTGATTCACTGGTATTATGTTTAGTTATGTTTTGTGTTTATATGATATTTTGTGTTTTAGGGTTAGTTTTTGTTTTGAAAAAAGAATTAAAAAAATAGAAAATTTTAAAAATCCAAAAAGATTTTTTTTTTATTTAGTGTCTTAGTAGTAGAGAGTTTCAATCTTGAGGATCTGACTGTTTAAAAGACTCACTAGCTGCTGGACAGTAGCCTTCAGGATTTCTATACCCTCTTTGACTGAAGTATTGTAGAGAGTTAAGAAAAAATGATTTTTCATTTTAGTATTTTTTGTGTTCATTAACTTTTGTAACATGTATCAATAATTTAAAAAAATTTCAAGGGGACGATGTTTGTTGGAGTAATTAGAATGAAAGTTTATATAAGCTTTATTTGCTCTTTGATCAAATTAAGTTGTGAAAAGGTTATCACTATACACATATATATTTCCTTGAGTGAGGGTGTGTGAAAGCCTAGATACTTTTCTTATGAGTGTTAATCATGATTATGCTTTTCGATTTTTGTTTAACTTGTGAAATTCGTTGGAATTGTGTGTGATTTGTTATTTGTAAAATACAAGTGAAGCTTGAACCTTGAAAATGATTTAGGCAAGTTTTTTGGACTGTTTGAGCCAAATTGCCTACTCTAATTGAAATGTTATCCTCAGTGTCCCCTATTGAATCTTATTAGCCTTATTTCTTTGATAGCCATATGATTTAGACAATTATACATTTTATTATGTTTTACCTTTCTTTCTGCCTATCACCTTAGTTAGTTAGTTAGTGTTGGTAGTGTACCACATCAATGATATGGTTATGTTATTTATGATGGTTAGTTAGAAAGGAAGTGTGTTGTGTTAGGGAAGTCAAATACATGACTTTATTATGTTATTAATCCTCTATGTTATGTTGTTTAGTTGAAGAAAATAAGGGGAAAAAAAAAAAAGAAAATATATGTGTTGAAAAAAAAGAAAAAAAATGTTGAAAAAAAGAGAATTTTTTTTTTGAGTGTTTGTGACATGTTCCTACTAAATAAGAAAAGTTCTTTCTAGTTGTAATAAAAAAGGTACGTTTTGCCTTCAATGGTAGTTGGTTAAATGATGTAATAGTTTGAGAGAAATGTTCTAGAGGAGTATGGTTTGAAATTATGTACTAACGTATCTAAGGTGATATGAGTTACTTATATCCAAATATATCTCACTTTTATCCCTTAACCTACGTTACAAGTTTAAAAAACCTACTTGATCCTTGATTCGAGTTAATTTGTATAAATGAGTATTGTGTGTGTTAATTTTTTCTAACTTGTCTATCACTTGTTAAACTTTAATTCAATGGCTTTTTTTCATTGATTAGTAAGTTGAGTGATATCTACTTTCATGAGTGGAGAGATTAACACTTTCATGGTAATTTGGGATTGATTATCAAAATTCTCTTAAATACCTATTTGGTTTATTTCGCTACTTATTTAGTTTTCCTTGTTACGATTGTTGATATATTGAATGAAGTTAAGTGTTTCGTATTTTTGTTTGTTTTGTTTTGCTCTAGAGAAGCAAAATTTTAAGTTGAGGAGAATTGATAACCCTAAGAAATTAGGGTTATCCTACTCTTTTTCATACGATTTTTGCACTAGTTTCATCACTTTTAGAGTTTATGTATTATTTTAGTGTATTTATATTTCTATGTGTTAATATATGTTTAATGTAGTATTTTAGTATTTATTTGATATTATTTAACTTATATTTATGTGTTCAGGTATTTAGGGGTGTATTTAGATGTTTACCTAATTTCTCCCGGAATTAGAGTTTTTTGAATGTTCTTCTTCGTCTTTTGTTTCTAATTTTTTGTTGTAAGTGTTAATGTATTTATTTAGTATTATATTATAGATATTAATGTGTGTTTTTGTTTTAGGGTCGTGTAGAAATAAATGACGCATCAATCGGATGTCGAACGGATATTTTAGAAGCACAACAGGAAAATTGCATGAACTGGCATAGAAAGAGCTTATTAGGTAGAAGGGAATCTCGCTGCTGTGGGGGTACTTATAAGACCAAGTAATAGGCATTTTTATGTTTTTACTATTTTTAGGGTTCCGAATGTCCATTTTGGATCCATAATAGTGTGTTTCGAACCTCATTCAGAGCTCTACGCATTGTGACTCTTAAAACCTACAAGGGTATTTAGTACCTCAAAAATACTTTCTCTTTCAACTTTCCTTCAAGGCTGTAAGATTATTAGACTAGGGTTTTCATTATTTTTTAAGAAGAGTTAAAAGAGAAGGTTCAAAATTGACAAATTTGGATGAAGAACTTGCAATTATTCGTTAGATAAGCATTCTTCAATCTTGTTAAATCTTTATTACACTATTTAAAGTTTTATTATTCTTTTAAATGCTTTCTAAGGTTTATAACTATTCTTCCATACCTTCAATTTAGTATTTTCTTTAATTGCTTTCCTAGATTAATGACTAGAGTAATTTAATTGCTTTTGTAGATTTATTCTAGTTTTAGTCCTTAGATTAATTATAGTTAAATCTTTTCATAATAGTTTCTTGCAAATAGAATTTTAGTCAAATAACCGATACTTGTTAAACCAATTTAGATGGATTCGACCTCTACTTCTATTATATACTATTGATCTTATACACTTGCGATATGTTATCTTGTTAATAATTGGATTAAGCTATTATAAATTTTATAACTACGTATTTTTTTGTATCAACTAGTTATTATTCTTCAATGATTTATTTTTGGAAAAAATGTCATTTTGTTCCCTTGTTTTCGGGATCTTGTACAATTTGGTCGCTTACCGATAAATGCAATTTTAAAACAAAAAAAATTAATGGATGAGGTCACGTGACTCGCATGTGTCCATTAATTTGAACAAGAAACTTACTATCTGGATGCTTTATCTTGGGAATTTTGTCCAATTCACTCCTATTCAATTTTAAAAAAAGTAAAAATACTTAGAAATATAAAAATCATTATTTTTTTATGAAAATTCCTATTTGGATACCTTTATCTTGGGAATTTTGTCCAATTCACTCCTATTCAAGTTTAAAATCATCAAAGTAAAAATACTTAGAAATATAAAAATCATTAATTTTTTTATGAAAATTCTATTATCATAATTTTTAGTTTGAAAAATTTACTAAAAATACACCTACATTCTTACAAAAACCATTAGTTAAACAAGGGAAACCAAGAGGCCTTTCTTTCTTGTAGCGATCTCCTTAGTTACTGGCTTCCTCACATCAATGGAATTTGTTCTCATTATGAGAAAAATCAAGTACACTCCGCCCTTTTAGGCTTAATTGGCATGATTTTGATGAACTTGTAATTACATATCAAAAAAATGTTAGCAAATGACATTTTACGTCAAATCCTGCATTTTGAGCTTAAGCATTAATAGCTCTACTTAACCAAATATCACACTAATACTAGCACAAGCTGTAAGAACACTAACTATATAGTAGTAGCCAAATCAACACCATTTCCCAAACTTCGCATATCAATAAAACTTTTATCCCTCTCAAAAAGCCTTATGCCGCATATCATAGAGTTCCAAAATAGAACACATACCTTTCACACATTTCATCAAACAATTTCTAAGCCCTTTTAAATCTACCACACTTTGCACAACATTACTACTTTAAATCAATGTTTTAAAAACCGGACCGGGTATTGACCAAGTGGCCTATCTGGGTATTTGCTCAGGTAGAGTAAAATCAATTAAACACACAAACAAGTAATAAAACCTCACTTTGTACTAAATTCTACCCGCACTCCTATAAGTATATAAGGAAGGAAGTAGATAGCAGTAAAAGGATATCGTTTCCACGAGGATAGTTTGGTTCGCAACTACTAGGATTTAATGGCCATTGTATAGTTAAGCAAACCAAAACGAGAGGAAATACTAAACCTAATTAAAGCCATAAATCAAACAAACATATAATTTGCAATTAAAACTAGTTTATTGACTAAGGCAAGTAAAGGAAATAGTTGACAAACTACTAGTTTAAAGATTAACTAATCTAATCTAATAGAAGCAATTAAATGAAAGCAAGTAAAATTTCTGACTCTAAATTAACTAAATTAACTAAACTAAACTAGAATTAAAAGGTAATTAATCCTAAAATAACCAAAGAAAGCAATAAGAAAGCAAGAAATCAAAGTAAATTCTATTTTTCTACTAATTGAACTATTGAAATTTGCAAAGGAAATAAGACTAAAACTAATATTTTTGGATTAATAAAAGAAAGTTCAATAAAAATTACTTCGAATTAAAACAAGGAAATGAAGATTTTTAACTATAAATCACTAAATTACTTAGAACCCTGAGGAAACTTGAAATAGAAGTAACTAGATTTTAAAGAATTTAACTAGAAAGCAAGCAAAAATTATTTCTACTAAAAACTAATGATTAACCCACTGAAGTTATCTAATCAAAATTAAAACTTGCAAGAAACTAAAGACAAGATCTAAAGAAATTTAAAATAAAACTTTGTATTAAACTAGAAACTTGGAGTTTAAGCTACACTAATCTATTCTACTACTTTAATTAACTACACTACCACTGTGTGGGTACCATCACTAACCATTACCTATTATATATTGGAATGTTTTACAAGTCAAGAATTAAAATCTACAAGGCAAAAATTACAAAAATGCCATGAAAACTAAGCCTTCAGTGCCTTGATGTTGTGACATGGATATTTGATGTCGCAACATCAAGTTGAAAATTACTAAATGGATCTCCGTCTCAATGTCACGACACCAAATATCCAAGTCCCGACATCGAGCACGTTTCAGCTCTAATCTTCAATTTTTCATCAATTTCCCTTTGGCCCTCGAACTTTTATGATTTTGACTTCCATCTTTCAATTTTTAACTTACAAAATTATTTAATTAAATAAGTAACTAAATTCACTAAAATTAAATAAACATTTATGATATTTACAAGAAATGCAAATACAACTACATAATGCAAATATTTAACTAAAAAACTTAATTAGATACCAAAAGTCGAGATCAAACTAACAAAATACTATAATTTAGAAGCAAAATAGCTCTAGTTTACTAAATCAATCTCACACCCCCAAACTTAGTGTTTTGCTAGTCCCGACCAAAACAAGAAATAAAAAGAAACTTTACTAAATGACTTAACAAGCACACCATCAAATTAACAAAACAAAAATGAACAATAGATGTACTTATGAACAATAAGGAATTCTCTCAATAGATCTCAAATACCATATGACAATTGAACTATTTCAATTAGTCAATCCAAGTTTTCTAATTTTCCCAAAAATCGTAAGTTCAATTGCAACAAAAAACTTCAAATTACAAAGCATTAACCCTCAAAAAGGTTCTCAAAAAGTAATTTCTATTGATTCAAAACATCACTTTTTTTTTTTTTTTTTTCTGAAATCACAAGTATTACAAAGTTGTTCCATCATCCTGACAGGTCGCATGGAGATAGAAATTCATTAGGAATCTACCTATATGCACATGTCACACAAGTTAGGAACATTAATCTATCAAAGAATGAGTAGTATGATATCAATGAGAAGTGTATAAACATTCCCTCCTTGACTTGTCAGCATATTTTAAAACGTAATTGCTAATGGCTTTATTCGGAGAAACAACATGGATACATGTCAAAATCCCGTAATCGCCTTAATACCACTCTACTGGCTTAATTCAGGAAAACAACATGGGCATATATTAGAATTCCATACTCGCCTTATTCCTGAATACAAAAATATTTTTTTCGCTGGATGAAAACTAAGGAAAAGGAGTAAAACGTACCTAAGAATAATATCTAATACCAATCATTCACAAATTAGAATCACATTCCCTATGCAATCACACAAAATGTCCTAAATTCATTCTATTCTATTTAAACCAATTTTTCCAAAAGATAAATCAAACAACAAAGTAATATTTATGATTTGATGAAAAATAATATTTCAATTGAATTTCACCCAAAATATTAGTCATTCTTTTTTAATTGGTAATACCAAGTTTTTGAAATTCTTGAGTTGCAAAAGAACCACTGACACACACTAAAATTCATGAAATGTCTAATTCAAATAGTTTAATCATATGGGTATTACAAGTCAAGTATCATCGAATACCAAATTGATTAATTTTCTATCCAAGTGCCATCAAACATACATAGAAAAGCACAAAAAGGATCATTCCTAACACAAGAAAAGAACATCTACAAACTTGACTCTTTTATTCTATTTGATGAGTAAATTCATCCTACCGCTGACTCAAAATTTCAACAACAAAAATACATAAAAACTACTTCTAAAAGAAAGAAAAAAATAAACATAACAATATTCTAGAAAAATAAATATCATTAAATGATTCACTAAAAGCAACATTAAACCATATCGTGTAATCAATCAAATAAGCTCACATTAGTCAATTCCAATGTTAAAGCTTCAACATTAATCTACGTGGCATCAGTTTAAGGCCCTTAGCTACTGTCACAACTCAAACAAGTAAATCAATTAAGAACACAATAAGCTCAAACCAAGCATGTATCCACAAAGTTCAAAATGATCAATTCAAGTCAAGCATAAATAAAAAGTCACTTGACTTGTCAGTTTAAGGTCCTTAGCCAATCTACTAAAAAGTAAAGTATCCAAACCAAAATATATAAACGTATAAAATAAACATGATAAAGTACTAAAGTACTAAGAAAATGAAAATAAAAATAGTTTTCAAATGTCTCTTAATCCCTTAAGTGAATAAATCATGAAGCATTATTGTAGAATGATGCCCTCTCTAGATGTCCCCAAAATCTGTCACTCTTTATCATTTCTGTCCTGTTCCATCTCCTCATGATCATCCTTTGATCCGCTATGTTGGCTTTCCTTAAACTCCTCATCTTGCACTTCAGTGGTAGCACCAATTTGTTGCGAATCACCTTGATGCACCTGTACCTCTAGTTGTGTGTAGTAGAACTACCCATGAGATAGACCATAATGCCAAAGGGAGGCGGTAGAGGTCTTACTCATGTGTTGAGTGAGGTGGTCCAAAGAGTTTATCTTATCAGTGCCAAATTATAATGCATGACCAGTTGGCTGTATGTCAAGCACCTTGATGACAGTTCATTGCACTTTTCATCTGTGATTGGGGTATTATAAACATAACCTGGTGGCATGGGGATATGCAATGCTTGAGCAGGAGGTGGTAGAGACATATGGGCTTCTCCAAGATGTTGATACCTCTCGAATACTCGAACCATCTTGTGCACATATTCTTTATTGATTCTACCTCTAGGATGAGTTTGTGGCTCGTCAGTGGCAAAGGGGCATCATGTTGTAATGCATAAATGAGTGATTAAACTGGGTGCATAAAAAATACGTCCCCCGGACCTCCTACTATCAAGGAACTCCTCTCTAATCAAACGACTAACATCCAAAGGCATCCCCTAAAGAATAGCGTAATCAAGACACGCTTTATCTTGCTGAATATAACTTACTGAGTTTGAACCCAAATTGTATAACTAATGAAATAAAACCACAACATGGCCAATAAGATAGTCCATTGCGAGAAAATTTGAGCTCTCTTGTCCCAACTATATTCATTACCCAATCAATATTAGTATTTAGATGTACATAGAGCATTTTTAAGAAGCACCATATCTTTATTTTTGTCATTTAGGAACGTCCTATACTCCAAACTCTCAACAGAAGGTGTGTTAAAGTACTCATTAATCTTTTTAGCACTAAAATCAACCAAAACACCTCTAACTCTAAC
The DNA here is from genome assembly GCA_025175665.1 of Cinchona pubescens. NCBI lineage: Eukaryota > Viridiplantae > Streptophyta > Magnoliopsida > Gentianales > Rubiaceae > Cinchona > Cinchona pubescens. Next base: position 1,492,702 of record JANKKI010000049.1, on the reverse strand, counting down.
TTTTCCATCTTCCAAATCACACAAATTACAATGAAACTCTTTAAATAACTTTGTGTAACCGGGATCACATTTTCTATCAAATCTTTCCCATTTCCTCTCTTTAAGCTGTCTTTTAATTTCCTTTCTCACATCCTCATAATCTCCCCAATGCATAGATAAATCAAAACTCCTGTCCCAATGCTTTTCATTAACCTTAAACACACTCACTCAAAAATTGAAGTAACACTTCCAGTTTATTTGCCCCACTTGACTCACCAATCTTACCTACACCATTTGTACCATCCCCTACCTTTCGTTCTCTTGGATTCTAATCCTCTCATTTTACTTTTTCTTTTTTAATTCACTACCATGACTCTCTCTTGTTATTTTTCCAAACAATTTCAACAAAACAATTAAAAACTTTTCACTCAACACCCAATTGCACAATCTAGACACAATTCACAAGCCAACCAAAAAGGTTCACCAAAATTTCACCAATTAAGAAATTTCAAATTCAAAAATTGAGTAGTCTATCACAACAGTTTAAACCTGAGAAATTTCGCAATCAAATTAGCATAGAAATCCACAAGAAATTCGTGCAAATAAAGTTCCCAAAAATCACCCACAATTTCTTGAAAAATCCAAGCAATCAATGGCCAAAAATTACCAAAAATCCAATCAACATATTCCAAAACAATGAATTACGAGTCTAAGCATAAATAATTTGGAGAATATTACCCGTATGATTGGTGAAGAAAACCCCTTTTGATTGTTGAAGAATGCTCCTTTGAAGCTTGAAAATTTCCCTTTGAAAAGCCCATTTTGGAGATGCTTGGTGGTGTTGATAGGTTATAGAGATGAAATATGATGGATTTATGGAGATTGAATTTTAGGATTAGAAATAGATTTGAAAAAGAGAGATAGAGAAGATTGCTATTAGGGTTCGAGTGAATGGGGGTTAGAATGAAGAAGAAGAAGAAAAAGTTGTTTTAATTTTGCATCTGTCCGACGTAGATGTCACGATATTAGATTTTCAATGCCGCGAGATCGAAACTCATGTGCTCCTCATGCACACTTAGGTATCGTGGCTCGATCTTTGATATCGTGATATCAACTAAAAAATGTGACCCCGCATATGATTGGTGTCGCGACATCATTATTTGGTGTCGCGATATCGAAATGGGCTCAAATTTTTGTCTTTGTAGAAGTTTTTTTTGATGTCACGACATAGACTTTGGTGTCGCGACATCAACCAAAAGACCAAAATACCCCCAGAAGTTCCTGTTTAATGTAGCGACACTAAATCTAATATCGTGACATGGATTGTGTTTCAGCCAAAACTAATTTTCAACACTTACAAACTTTTTTTCTTTCTTCTCTACCACTTTTCTTCAAATCCATCATCCACCACCTACAAACAATGAAAGTACAAGTCTAGAAGACCATTTCCACTTATTCCTTAGCACAATTTGTTCAAATTAAAAGAAAAAATTTCTAACCAAAATTAAACCAAAAACAAACCAAATCACACCAAATCAAAATTTGTTAAACCCCAATTATGATAATCATGTTTTGATGATGACCAAATCATAAAAATGGCTTGTAAACAAGTATGCAGAAGAACAAGGAGATTCGGACGATGAAGACCATCTGAGAGAAAGGAGCTCGAACGCAAGTGACTGTCTGATACATGCCAAGAGGGCATTGGAAGTGATAAACTAATCGGACACAAATGATTGTCTGAAAGACAGAGCTTCGGACGATGGCAATCTTTCTATACAAAGAACCTAAAGCTGTCTCGGATGAAGAATAGCGTTCGATCATATTTCTATAAGACTTGCATCAACCAGACGTAGCTTCAGACGCATCCTCAGACATCTGAATGAATATCCTCAGAGAACGGATGAACTAGCGTCGGACGCAGAATTTAGCAGCGGCCGTCCGAAAGGTCCAACGGCTAGTTTGTTCAGACGCACACCCACTGCATCGGCCGTTCGTAAGATCTAACGGCTAATTTTCTAGTCAACATAAAATAGCACTTAGAGAATTGTTGATGGCAGTTTTTGAGCATCTATAAATATCCTCAAGTCTGTAAATGCAAAATATATAGAGTAGAACTACTGCATTCGATACAAACACTTGTAAGAGCAATTTGGAAAGAAATAGACTAAAATATTGTGGGTTGTATTGGTTTGAGTAGTGTAGTTCTCTTGGCTCAACTAGAAGGAATTAGTGTGAGCAAGAGTAGGCTAGTGAGTGATTTTCAAGTGAAAGAGTGGAGGGACAACAAGTGTACAAAGTGAGGTTGTAGTGTAAAACCCTTTGGCTCAACTAGAGGAACTTAGGTGGTGCAAGGGTGAGCCTACTTTGTGTACAAGAAGGTTATTGCCTCACATTCTTTGAAGAAGCAACAAGCCATACTAGTGGATATACTCCAATCTTGAGAAGCTTGGGATTTTGGTTTGATACTCTCTATCTCAATCTTTACATTTGTTTTTTAAGCTTTAATTGTTAGATATTTATCTTTGATCATTTGTGCTTAAGTGTTTATTTGTTGCATAGAATTTATATTTTCATTGAGCACATTAAAAGGTTTGTTTTTTGAAATAACTTAATTCCCTTCTTCTTAGGTTGCTTTGGGGCCAACAATTGGTATCAGACCTTGGTCTCTTATATTGAGCATAACTAGTTTTTGAGAAAAGATCATGGCAACCAATAATGCATTATTTTTAGAGAGGCATTCTATTACTAGACCTCTCATGTTTAATGGCATTAATTTTGTTTGTTGGAGGGAAAGAATGAAAATATTTGTTCAATCTATTAATATTGATTTGTGGTATATTATTTGTGAAGGTCCTTTAGAAGCTAATATTCTTGATGTAAATATTCATAGATTAAGGCCTAAGACTAGATATGAATTACTTAATGCACAAGATAAAGTAAATTTATCTTTAAATGCTAAAGCCATGTATATTTTGTATAATTCCTTGGATGCAGATGAATCTTCCAAAGTGAAAGGTTGCAAATCGGCCAAGGATATATGGGACAAATTGAAAGAAATCCATGAAGGAAATGAAGATATTAGAGAGCAAAAGAAGTCACTTCTTCTGGCTAAATATGAATCCTTTAAAATGGAACCTCATGAGAACATTAACAAGATGTATTATAGGTTCAATGATATTGTAAAGGATTTGGAAGGTTTATTCTAGTAAAGAATATTCCTTGGGTGAAAAGAATAGAAAGATTTTCAATGCTTTACCTAAGGAATGGGAACCTAAATCCATTGCCATAGAAGAGTCTAAAAATTTAAGTTCTATGCCAATTGATTCATTGATCAATTCTCTAAGCTCCTTTGAATTGAAGTTGAAATACAAGGTACAAGACGGGGAGAAAGCAAGGGCCAATAGAAGCATAGCATTAAAAGCTTCTCAAAATAATAGATGCTTCAAGTGTGGCCAAGCAGGACATTTTGCAAATCAAAGTCCATCCAAGAAGAAGAAAGGATCAAGGAAGCCTCACTTCAACAACTTCCAAAATACAGGGATGATTGCAATTCGGATGGAGAAGCTAAAAAAGAATATGAGGAGGATCAAATGGCTTTTACGGCTCTTGGCAATAATGAGGTATCCTCTAGTTATGATTCTTGTGATGATGATAATGATGATGTTGAATCATTTATTTTTAAAATGCATAAATGTTTGAAAGAATCATATGCTAGGAACTTCTACAATTAAAAATTAAAGTTAATGCTTTATTGAGTGCCAACTCAAAGCGTGTGCTAGAAAATAATTTTTTGACAAAAGAAAATGATGCTTTGAAGAAAAAATTTGACGGAAAAACCAAGATCAAGGAAGAACGAGCTTCATTGAAGAAGAGAATAGATGATCTTGATGTTCTTTTGAAAAAGAAAAAGGAAAATGTTTTTGAAAGGAAAAGATACTAGAATTATGCGTATCAACAAAAATTTTGCCACCTATAGAAAGGATGATTTGTACTTTATTAAGTCTAAATCTTCTTTTTATGGCAATAAAAATATTATTTACAATTATTGTCATCAACATGGTCATATAAAAGAAAAATTGTTATGTTAAAAGAAATGAAAAGTTGGGAATAATTCTATTTGGGTGCATAAGCATGTCACTAACCCAATTGGACCCAAGAAAGTTTGGATACCAAAAATTGTTATTTAACTTTGCATATAGGTATGCTTGGTGAGCACCAAAGGATTCAAGATGGATCATCAATGGAGGGTATTCAAAGCATATGAGCTAACATGACATTAAAATGGGTAACATTTAAAATTTTAATCAAAATTGTGCTTTCACTTGCTAATGTGAACTATGATCTCTTAAATGTTTTTCAACTATGTGTTTAAATTTGCTTAGAATGCTTGGGTACAAGTATCCCCAATTTTTTGTTTATAATAAGTCACTATTTGCATGCGAAAGTAAGGGGGAGCATTCTTTTTTTTTTTTTTTAGGGATTATTTTGCATCACATGAAATTGCATCACATATGCTTTATTGTTTTGATGATGCTTTCGAGCGAAATATGTCTTAGAGCTAATTCTTTGCATGAATTCCCTCATATCTACTTGAATACATGTTTTTTGAAGGGAAGAAATGTTTTGCACAGTTTTACTTATTCTCCATGTACTCACTTGAATTACATTCACTTTTTAAGAGGGGAAATAAACTTAGGGAGAGCTTACAATTGCATTATTTTTTATGTTTTGATGATGCCAAAAAAGGGAGAAATAATGGACAAAACTTCTTGTCTTGTGCTTCATATTTTATGGTTATTTTTAGAATTGTCCAATTGATTTGTCATCATAAAAAAGGGGGAGATTGTTGGACCCCAATTATGATAATCATGTTTTGTTGATGACCCAACCATACTAACGGCTTGTTAACAAGTGTGCAGAAGAACAAGGAGATTCAGACGATGACGACGCGTCCGAGATAAAGGAGCTCGGACGCAAGTGACTATCCGATACATGCCTAGAAGGCATTGGAAGTGATAAACTTTTCGGACACAAATGACTTTCCGAAAGACAAACGTCCAACACAAAGAACTTGAAGCAGTTTCGGACGAATAATAGCGTCCGATCATATTTCTAGAAGACATTGCATCGACCGGATGTAGGTTTGGACACATCCTCAAAAGTCTAAAAGAATACCCTCAGAGAACAGACACAGCGTCGGAAGCAGAATTTAGCAGCGGCCGTTCGAAAGGTCCAACGGCTAGTTCGTTCAGAAGCATACCCACTGCATCGGCTATCCGTAAGATCTAACGGCTAGTTTTTTAGTTAACATAAAATAGCTGTTAGAGAATTGTTGCAGTTTTTGAGCATCTATAAATATCCCCAAGTCTGTAAATGCAAAATATATAGAGTAGAACTACTGCATTCAATACAAACACTTGTAAGAGCTATTTGGGAAGAAATAGACTAAAATATTGCGGTGAGTTGTATTGGATTGAGTAGTGTAGTTCTCTTGGCTCAACTAGAAGGAATTAGTGTGAGCAAGAGTGCCTCACATTCTTTGAAGAGGCAATACTAGTGGATATACTCCAAACTTGAGAAGTTTGGGAGTTTGGTTTTGTTGGTCCCAAAGCAACCTAAGTGGGGGGGGGGGTGTGAATTAGGTTTCTAAAAAAAATACTTTTAGAAGAATTAATCTTATTAAGATTTTTCAAATAAGAATTGATATGATAGAATCCATTAAATAGTGAAGTAAGAAAGAGAGAAAATTAAACAGCCAATACTTCCAAGCTAACAAGCTTGAAGTATCAAATCACTAAAATGTTTCACACAGTTGGTGAGCCAATAATCTTTACAAAATAGGGAAATTCGTGCTCACACTAAAACTCTTTTAGTTGAGCCAAAAATCTTACTTACAACCACACTTTCGTTCAAGATTATTACTCCACTCAAAGTTGAATTGCACTCTAAACTGCACACTAATACAATAATAGCACTATAGCCAATTTGTACTGAAATTGCTCTTTTCTAAGGCTTGTATTCAATGTATTAGATGATCTTTGCAGAACATCAAAGCAGTTATTTATAGGAGCAATTAATGGTGGTTGTAACAACTTCCTAACGGCTAAATAATAAATGCACAAAAAGTAGTCGTTGGGGTTTCGGACGTCCGAGATAAGTAGGATGCGTCCGACACTGCGTCCGATCTCTATGCAGTTGGTGAAGAACTTCGTTCGGACGACCATGCATGCGTCCGTTCCATCGTCCGAATGGAGCTTCGGATGGTCATGTTCGTCAGACAGAGACTTCGTTCAGATAGTTGTGTGCGTCCATTGGAGAAGCAGTAATATCCTTACTTTCTGCCTGTTGGTTCGGACGGTGGAATGTGTCCGAGAAGCTTGACATAGTTCGGACGGTTCAATGCGTCCGAACACTCTGTCTTCTGCAAAACAAGTAACAGACCTGCACAACTTGTTTACAGAGTTAAGTGCTTATGTCACAATTGCATCAAAATAAGGTTTGGAAAACATCAATCTCCCCCTTTTTGATGATGACAACATTCAAGGAATAATTATGTAAGATCAATCTGATATGAGTCATTTTTCAATTACTACGTCCAATCATTTTCATTTTGAAATATAAAGTACTACTCCCCCTTTTGACGTCATCAGACAAAGCTCCCCCTGAGAATGTGCAAATATTCAACAGAAATAGTGCAAAAATTCATATAAAGATTAAAGCCCAAGTATTCAACAGGAGAAAACCCAAATATTCAATAAAATGGACTAGTTCAAAATAATACATAAAATGGGTAATCTGAGAGCAATTCTAACTAAGCAAACGAGAAATGCCAAAATTAAAAAATAGATTAGGAAAGGCACTAATTTGAGTCATTTTTCTTCTTGGAGTGCTTTTCAATCTTTTGGCGTTTGGAAGGAGCATCATCATCAGTAGCCTCACAGTCTTCATCTTCTTCGGTACGGTGTTGCATGATGAAATTGAATGTGTCGTCAACATCCTCATCGTCGCCTTCATCTTCATTGGCAGCACCTTGATTATTTGCGTCCTCTTCGTCATCCCCACGAACATCCTTATTTTCATCATTGTCATCACTGTTGGTAGAGGAGTCGAGTGGATAGTGGGATTGAATGTTGGCAAATTGAACCTGAGCCGAAGCAGACATGCCCAGGCTAAGTGCCTCTTGGAGAATCACCTGACGAGTTTCAAGTCACTTTAACTTACGATTAGTGCAACGTTGAAAGTAACTGACTTGAGTTCTCAAGGAAGTGAGAAGGCCACAAATATGAGAAAGTGAGGGTTCTGAGGAAGATGGATGAGGATCATGGAACGTCGGAGGTGTTTGAGGAGGAGGAGAATGTGGAATTGCCAAACTAGAGGTAGAGGCCTGGGATTTTGAACGTTCAATATCAAAAGTTACCTTAGTTAACCATTGATCGTTGAAAAAATGGAGGCCTTTTCATTCAATATAAGATTTGTAGAAATAAGGGAGAAATTGTTTACTATTGCCGCTGAAAGGGACATCAAGGAAATCAAAAACTTTGGTGAGGAATTTTCCAAAAGGAATGTTTCTTCGGGTATCAGTAAGAAAGAGTTTCCACAAGGAACAGAAGAGATACCCAAAGTCAAGGGGAATGCCTTTGAAAACACAAAAAAATAAGTAAAGCTGCATTTTTCTTATACACATGCGATGTGTATAAGAGACAGTTGGTAATAGAAATTGATGACACTTTGTACAATGTTTAGTTCAGGAGTTAGCAATGTGGTTTTGGCTTCCGAGACCTGTTTGAAATTGATGTTAAAAATAGCCCTGACCTCATCAATGTCAAATCGAGTATCAATAGCGGGCAATTTATCTAAAGAAAAGAAATAAGAGAAATCATTCGGATTTGAGACTTCACATTCAAAAATAGTGTTGATGATGTTGGAGGAAATCTCAAGATTGGTGCTGTTTACACGAGAAATTAATGTGCGAACAGTGGGGCCTTTCTAAAGATTGGTTGTGAATTGAAGCACTCATGTCATGATACACGGGTAAATCAATATGCACTAGGTGGCCCCATTTTATTTTTCAAAGCATGATTTGACAATGGGAAGATTATATTCATCAAAAAGACTCTGAGATACAGGACGTTGAACGATTATAGATTTGCTCAGAAGAGATGTATACCGTTCGGATGCCTTGGCATCGATAAATTTTGGTAAGGTTGGATTTGAGGGGACTTGAGGATTAGCAGACGATTTTCCACGCATTGGAGCTTTCCCTTTTGTTTTTCGTCCACAAGTTGCTGTAGAAGTACCTCCGCGGGATTTAACCATTATGAAGGAAGGGAAGGAAGAGGAGAAAATTTTTTAATTTTTTTGAAAGATTGGTGAGAATTTGATGAAATGAGATGGTAGATGGGTGAAATTAGATACAATAATGGTGAGGAATACTTTGGATTTGACAATTTTCCAATCAATTTGGGAAGAGAAAGAAGGAATTTAGAGGAATTTTTGGAGAAGGAATTTAGAGGAATTTCTTTTAGAGAGGGTTTCAGGGGTTAGGGTGAGTCCAAAATGGGGGAAAATGGATGGTTTTAATCGAACAGGGAGACCGTTTGGACGGCCGAACGATTGGTGTGCGTCCGATTAACGTCCGGAAGCTGATGAACAAACGGCCAATGGAAGAGCCAATGCGTCCGATGTTCTTTCGGACAATGGTAAGCGTCCGGAAGAATTTTAGAGAATAAGGGAAGAAAATGAATAACGGTCAGACGATTATAAGCGTTCCGAGCCAAAGATGAGTCTTTCATACGATAGAAAGCGCCCGAAAGAAGGTGCTGTTCGGACGAGTGAGTGCGTCCGAACGAAGAGATTATGCCAAATTGATCTGTAAAATCCCCAAATATTTTCTAAGAGATTCAGAGCGATCTAGAGCCAAGGGTTTTGTAAAAATATCAGCCAGTTGATCTGAAGTAGGCATGAAATCAACACGAATTTCCTTTTTGCAAACAAGATCTCTAATAAAATGATGTTTAACATCAATGTCGTTTGGTTCTAGAGTGCATAATAGGATTTTTTGTGAGATTAATTGCACTAGTGTTGTCACACTTTATAGGCACACAATAAAAAATAACACCAAAATCTTTCAGAGTATGTTTCATCCAAAGAAGTTGAGCACAACAATTTCCAGCAGAAATGTATTCGGCTTCAGCCGTAGAAAGAGAAATAGAATTTTGTTTTTGCTAAAACCAGGACACAAGACAATCTCCCAGGAAATGACACATACCACTGGTACTTTTTCTATCAATTTTACACCCAACAATTTCAGCGTCAGAATAACTAATTAAATCAAATGTAGAGGAATTTGGATACCACGAACCAAAATTCATTGTACCCTTTAGATATCTAAAAATTCTTTTTACAACTATCAAGCGCGATTCTTTGGGGCAAGATTGAAATCTAGCACATAAACAAACAGCAAACATGATATCTGGTCTACTGGTTGTTAAGTAAAGTAGGCTTCCGATCATATCTCTATAGTGTTTTTCGTCAACACTCTTACCACCTTCGTCTTTATCAAGTTTGGTTGAAGTGCACATAGGCGTACCAACTTGTTTGCAATCTTCCATTCCAAATCATTTGAGTAGCTCCTTTGTATACTTGATTTGTGTAATAAACGTTCCTTCCTTTGTTTGGTGAACTTGTAGTCCGAGGAAAAATTGTAACTTGCCCATCATACTCATCTCAAACTCTTTTTGCATTAAATGTGAAAAGTCCTTGCACAAACTTTCATTAGTTGCTCCAAAAATAATATCATCAATATAAATTTGAACAATTAACAAACCATTTAAATCTGTTTTTGTAAAAGGAGTGGTGTCAACTACACCTCTTTTGAATCCATTTGCTATCAAGAAACCTCTTAATCTTTCATACCAAGCTTTTGGATCTTGTTTCAAACTATATAAAGCTTTGGAGAATTTGAAAACATAATTTGGAAGATTTTTATTTTCAAAGCCTGGAGGTTGTTCAACAAAAACTTCTTGATCAATAAATAACCATTTAAAAATGCACTTTTGACATCCATTTGAAATAATTTGAAATCATTGAAACATGCAAATGCGAGAAACATGCGAATGGATTCCAATCTAGCCACGGGTGCAAAAGTTTCATCAAAGTCAATACCTTCTTCTTGAGCATAACCTTTTGCAACAAGTCTAGCTTTGTTTCTTATGATTTCACCTTTGTCATTTAATTTTTTTCTAAAAACCCATTTTGTTCCAATTACGGGATGAGAAGATGGTCTTTCAACCAAGGTCCATACGTTATTTTTCTCAAGTTGACTAAGTTCATCTTGCATGGCATTAACCCAAGATTCATCATTCAAAGCAACATCTAAATATTTAGGTTCAATGTGAGAAAGTAATGCACAATTACTATTCAAAGGTTTATGAGAACGAGTAGTTACCCCATCGGATAGATCACCTATGATTAAATGTTGAGGGTGACTAGAGACAAATCTCCAAGCTTTCGGAAGATCTTTTGGAGTATCCTCATCAGTCTTTTCTTTTTCATCATCTATTTGATGGTCGTTGTCATCATTGCTTGATGTGATCTCTTGATGATCTTCATGAATAGTGAGCTTTTCGAGCTCCTTTAGAATACCTACATCTTCATCTTCACACAAATTCTTTGAGATAACATCATTAGTTTTATCAAATGTAACATGCACAATTTCTTCAATCAAGAGCGTTCTTCTATTGTAAACTCGGTATGCTTTCTTATCACTAGAATATCCTAGAAAAATTCATTCATCCTATTTTTTGTCAAATTTCCAAGGTTTTCTTGATTTTTAAAATAAAACATTTGCAACCAAAAACTTTGAAATATCTCACAACAGATTTTTTACAAAAAAGGAGTTCATAAGGAGTTTTGTCAAACTCGATTCATGACATAACAGGCCGTGTTAACAGCTTCGGCCCAAAAGTATTGTGCTAAGTCGCATTCATTAATCATAGTTCTAGCGGTTTCTGGAAGAGTCCTATTTTTCCTTTCAACAACACCATCTTTTGTTGAGGGACTCTAACAACCAAAAATTCATGAAAATACCGTTATGATCACAAAAGTCAGGAAAACCTCCAAACTTAAATTCGGCACCATTGTCACTTCTTAAACATAATGATTTTTAAATTCAATAAATTTTGAACTTTGGAAAATAATTTTAGAAAATTTTCAAAAGCCTCATTTTTGTGAACAAGAAATAATACCCAAGTATACCTAGAATAGTCATCTACAATAACAAAGGCATATTTGCAACCACCAAGACTAGCATATTGAGTAGATCCAAATAAGTCTAAATACAATAATTCTAAAGGTTTATGAGTGGACACAAAATTCTTTGGTTTAAAAGAAACTTTGACTTGTTTACCAAATTGGCATGTATCGCAAATTTTATTTTTCAAAAATTTTAGTTTTGGCAAACCTCTTACCAAATCCTTCTTAGCAAGTTTTTCAATCAAATCCATGTTAAAATGACAAAGTCTTCTATGCCAAAACCAAGGATCATCTATGCTATAAGACTGAAGCGGTAAGACATTTTGCATTGTTATTGCTAATTTTATCAAGATAAATCACATAAACATCATTGTGCCTAATGCCCTTGAATAAAACAACATGATTTTTTATCACAAAGTTGACTTACACTTAATAAATTATAGTTCAAATTATCAATAAGAAGCACATTCTTAATCAAGGTTTCACCATTTTAACCTACATCACCAATGTCGATTGATTTTGCTTTATTGTTATCCCCAAATGTGACTTTTCCACTGTTTTTGGATATGAGATTTGTGAAAAGAGAAGCATCATCCGTCATGTGCCTTGAACATCCACTATCTATGAACCACTTAGCATTGTTGGTGATGTTAAGTACCTACACAATAATTCAATTGATAACTTTTGGTACCCACATTTTCTTGGGTCCATTTGAGTTAGTGAAATTGCTATCTATCCATGCGACTTTCATTCCAAGTTTTTCATTCTTTTTGACATAACACATATTCTTAACATGTCCATGTTGTTGCAGCAGTATCTACAAATAATATTTTTATTTCCGTATAAAGATGATTTTGATTTTACAAAACATAAGTCATCCCTTCTAAACATGATAAAATTTTTGTTGATTAATACATTTCTATTTCTTTTCAAATCAACAACATTTTCTTTCTTTCTAGTCAAGAGAACATTCAAATCATCCATTCTTTTCTTCAAGGAGGCTTGTTCTTCCTTGACCTTTGATCTCACATGCATTCTTTTCTACAAGTCACGATTTTCTTGTGATGGCCTATTATTTTCATTCACAAGTTTAGAGTTAGCATTCAATAGAGCATTTGATTTTTTGACTAACTCCTTATTTCTAGCATATGATTCCTTTAAGCTATCATGCAATTTCAAAATGAAAGCTTAAGATCACTTTCATCATTTTCATCATTAGAGTCATAGTTAGAATTTACCTCATCATCTCCAATGGCCATAAAGGCCATTTGTGCCGACACTATTTCTTCTTCAACTTCTCCTTCGGAGTTGTAGCAATCACCCCATGTGATTTTAAAGTTATTGAATCTAGGTTTTCTTCCTTCCTTCTTTTTCTTGGAAGGGCACTCATTTGCAAATCTCTTAGTTGACCGCATCTAAAATTTTTTTCGTTTTGCTTCTTCATTTCAAGCCTTGATCAATTTTTGAAATTTATTTGTAGCTTTGCCTCTTGTCATTCTTCACAAATTATGTGTATGTAAAGATTTAAGAAATCCTTTGGTGATGAGTGCAAGATCTCCTTCATCAAGAGTAGTTTAAGCAATAAAATGAGACCAAGCTCTGATACTAATTGTTGGTCCCAAAGCAACCTAAGAGAGGGGGTGAATTAGGTTTCTAAAAAAATACTTTTAGAAAAATTAATCTTATTAAGATTTTTCAAATAAGAATTGATATGATAGAATCAATGAAATAGTGAAGTAAGAAAGAGAGAAAATTAAACAGCCAATACTTCCAAGCTAACAAGCTTGAAGTATCAAATCACTAAAATGCTTCACACAGTTGGATGAGCCAATAATCTTTACAAAATAGGGAAATTCGTGCTCACACTAAAACTCTTTTAGTTGAGCCAAAAATCTTACTTACAACCACACTTTCATTCAAGATTATTACTCCACTCAAAGTTGAATTGCACTCTAAACTGCACACTAATACAATAAAGCACTATAGCCAATTTGTACTGAAATTGCTCTTTTCTAAGGCTTGTATTCAATGTATTAGATGATCTTTACAGAATATCAAAGCAGTTATTTATAGGAGCAATTAATGGTGGTTGTAACTACTTCCTAATGGCTAAATAATAAATGCACAAAAAGTAGCCGTTGGGGTTTCGGACATTCGAGATAAGTAGGATGCGTCTGACACAGCATCCGATCTCCATGCAGTTGGTGAAGAACTTCATTCGAACGACCGTGCATGCGTCCGTTCCATCGTCCAAATGGAGTTTCGGATGGTCATGTTCGTTAGACAGAGACTTCGTTCGGATAGTTGTGTGCGTCCGTTGGAGAAGCAACGAAGTAATATCCTTACTTTCTGCCTGTTGGTTCAGACGGTGGACTGCGTCTGAGAAGCTTGACATAGTTCGGACGGTTCAATGCGTCCAAACATTCTATCTTCAGCAAAACAAGTAACAGACCTGCATAACTTGTTTACAGAGTTAAGTGCTTATGTCATCATCAAAATAAGGTTTGGAAAACATCAGGTTTGATACTCTCTATCTCAATCTTTACGTTTGTTCTTTAAGCTTTGATTGTTAGATATTTATCTTTGATCATTTGTGCTTAAGTGTTTACTTGTTGCACAAAATTTGTATTTTCATTAAGCACATTAAAGGGTTTGTTTTTTGAAACAATCTAATTCCCCCCTCTTAGGTTGCTTTGGGGCCAACAAAATTAAACAAGAAATAACATTAAAACAAACCAAAATATGAAATATAAACCTTGGGTTGCATCCCAAGAAGTGGTCTTATATAGTCACTAGCTTGACTATGGCAATGGATGATCATATAAAGTAACTTAGGATGGAAAAGTTGGCCATCCTTTTGCTTTTGGTTTCCATGAGAAAAAATTGATGCTTTTCTTCTCTATGATTGAAGCTTGATTCCTAGTTCTCCTATGCACAAGTTCTATTGTCCAAGCCTTTGTCAGAATCAATGGATCAATAATCACCCTAATTTGTTGTAATCTGACTTTTTCTTCTTTTTGCATAGTTTCACTTTGCTCGTAACCTCACTTTTCTGCTCTTGTCAAACAACTTCTTCGTTCCTTTTCTTCTCACTTCCATTATTTATTGGCTTTTCCTCTAATTTAACTTTTGAATTTTTCTTCACTTTATCCATCTTGTTGATTGAATTGCTTTTCTCCACGTTGGATGTCTTTTCTTCAAACCTATCAACAATTGAACCAAGGGAATAATTAGTACAACCTTCATAAAAAATAGGTACGTCATCGTTATACTCAAATACATCAAATTCAACTAAGTCATTTTCTTAATGTACTTGTAGAACCAACTTCTCTTTATTCACATCAATCAAGGCATGTCATAGTAGACAAGAAAGGCCTCGCCAATATCAATGGAATTTCATTTTCTTCTCCGATATCCAACACAAGAAATCAACTGGAAAAAACAATTTTTCCACTTGAACAACCACATCTTCTAACAAGTCACATGGTTTTCTCTCGGACAAATCAGTCAATTGGAAAGTGATTTTAGTTGGCTTTGCATTCGTGATTCCCAATTTGTCATAAATGGATTTTGTATAACATTAATGCTTGCTCCCAAATCACAAAGTAAATGATGCAATGTTTGACCAACTATGTTCAGTAGTATGGAGAAAATACTGGGAACTTTGAGCTTAGAAGATAATCTCCATTGAATAATGGCACTGCATTTACCATCAAGGCATATTTTCTCGTCATCATCCCATTTCTGCTTTCAAGTCAAAAGGTTCTTCATAAAACGAGCATAATTAGGCATCTTGGTGAAAACATCAACCAACAAAGGAATATTAGCTTTAGGATTTTTAAACATATCAAGGAATTGTAGTTGAATTGTTTCTCTTTTTTCTCCTTTCTTGAATCAATAAGCCTTTGAGGATAAGGCACTTTAACCCAAGAACATGGATTCTATGATTCTTCACTATGCTTATCCATGCATTCTTTCTTCTTTTGAATTTTGTTTTCATCCTCTTTTCCCTCTTTTTATCATCACAATTCACTTCACTTTTTACCTCAGCCACCTAGGTTTTTTGCTTTTCACTTTCCTCACCAACTTCAAGATTTTCATTTTTCACCACCAACTTTTCCCCACTTCTCAAAGATATGACATTTTGTTGCTTCCTACTATTTTGATATCTTGGATTAGGAATTGTATCTTTTGGCAATGTTCCCAAAGGCCTTTCATTTTGTTGCCTAGCCAATTGAAATTCCAAATTCCTTGTCATGGCACTCAAAATTTTCATACTTCCTCCTTTGGAGTTCATTTTCCCTTCTTTGATTCTCCCTTTCTTGCCTTGATTCTCCAATTCTCTCCTTTGATTTTCAATTTCTCTCATTCTTTGACTCTTATTTTCCCTTCTCAAATTATCCATTGAATTTGGAAATCTTCACCCCCTCCATGAAAATTTTGGTCATAATTTAGTAGTAGATGAGTGTTATGTTGTGGAAATTGAGGTCTTGGATTGTTAGGGCAAAGAGGATTGGATTGGGATTGATAAGAATAGGTAAGGAGGATTGGATTGGAATTGATAAGAATTGGCTTGAAATTTTTTTGGTGAGGGGCTTTATAAGGTCTAGAAGATGAAGATGAGGCTTGGTTTGGAAAATTTTCTGGAGAAGGGTTGGGTTGTTAGGGAGGATTTTGTTTATTACTTTGATTGCTCCAAGAGAAGTTTGTGTAATTCCTCCAAAAACACCAGTAGGATTTCTTGAAGATGATGGTTGATTAGCTACGTAGTTGAGATATTCACTTGAACCAAAAGAAACCTCACATTGACCATTTGAGTGTATACCACCATAAAAGTCACATATAAGGGTTGGTGGAGATGAAGAAGCAACGATATTCAGGTATTTTGTCTCCAAAAAATTTTCAAAGCCATTGTAAAGTTATTCATGACATTTATAACAGGCCTTGTTGAGCAAGAGGGCATCATTTAAATTCAAATTCAATATACCACATTGTTGGGCATTGGCTTGATTAACTTGTTATTGAACCACTAGTCGAATCATAGGACCATGGTAGTAATAGTTTGAGGTCATTCTAGTAAGAAACTCTTGAGCTTCTTCTAGTGTTTTGAAAGAAATAGAGCCATTGGTAGACGCATCAACAATAAACTTAGTTTTCTGTGCCAACCCATTATTGAAGGTTTGGATTTGTAATCGAAGCGGGATGGCATGATGGGAGTATTTTCTTAACAACTCTTTGAAGCATTCCCAAACCTCTCTCAAACTTTCACCAACATCTTACTTATGGATTTTCATTAGGACTACCTCCAAACATGGCATGTGTTTGCAACATTTGTATTAAGGCGGGCTTAATTTCAAAATTGTTCACTTGGGACATCCTTGCAATACTAGAATTAGTTCCATCGAAACTCAATATTGCATAATCCCTTAGAGATCTACCATGTCCATGAATTCCATTACCATTATTCCCAAGTTCTCCATTAAAATTGGCTCCTATTTCATGATTTCCAATCCCCTCAACTTGTTAATTATCACCATTATTAACCGAATTCTCATTTCCATTCTTAGATTTTGTTAATGAGCCATTTCAGGTCTCTCTAATTTTTATTTCACTCTTTTTGCTTTTTGAATTTCTCTTAACTCTTTCTCTTTCTCGTCGTCTAAGCAAATCAAAATCCCCTTCTCTTTTCTTACCATGCACTACAGAGTGCAAATTTAATCAATTAGTCACAAGTGCCAATCAATTCTTCAGCCAAGATCACTAACATAAAGAAGTAAAACTACCAAGTAAAAACTAAGATTAACTACTAAAACAATTAAAAATGCCTAATCTACACGACCGGTAAAGTGCCTAATACTGCCAATATACCAAGGACAATTTCCTGGAAATGGTGCCAAAAACTTATTCGCTTGGGTAAAGTAAAATCAATTAAACACTCAAACAAGTAATAAAACCTCACTTTGCACTAAATTCTGCCCGCATTCCCGCAGGTGTACGGGAAAGGTAGTACATAGCGGTAAGAGGGTATCATTTCCACGAGGATCATTTGGCTGGCAACTACCAAGATTTAATGGCCATTGTATAGTTAGGGAAACCCAAAAAAGACCAAATACTAAACCTGGAAATTAAAGCCATAAATCAAACAAGCATGTAATTCGCAATTAAAACTAGATTATCTACTAAGACAAGTAAAGGAAGCAAGTCAACTACTAGTTTAAAGATTAACTAATCTAATCTAATGGAAGCAAGTAAAACTACTTCTAAATTAACTAAATTAACTGAACTAAAATAGAATTGAAAGGCAATTAATCCTAAATGAACCAAAGAAAGCAATAAAAAAGCATTAAACCAAAGTGAATCCATTTTTCTACTAATTGAATTATTGAATGGCATTTGCAAAGGAAATAAGACTAAAACTAGATATTTTAGATTTTTGGATTAACAAAAGAAAAACCAATAAAAATTACTAGGAATTAAAACAAGGAAATGAAGATTTTTAACTAGAAATCACTAAATTACGAAGAACCCTAAGAAAATTTGAAATAGAAGTAACTAGATTTTAAAAAAATTTAATTAGAAAGCAAGTAAAAATTATATCTACTAGAAATTAATGATTAATCCACTAAAGTTATCTAATCAAAATTAAAAGTTGTAAGGAATTAAAGACAAGATTTAAAGAAAATTAAAAGAGAACTTTGTACTAAACTAGAAAGTTGGAGTTTAAGCTACACTAATTTATTCTACTACTATAATTAACTACACAACCACTATGTGTACTATCACTAACTATTGCCTATTATATATATATATATATATATATATATATATATATATATATATATTGGAGTGTTTTACAAGCTAAGAATTAAAATTTGCAAGTCAAAAATTACAAAAGAATGCCGTGAAAACTAAGCCTTCAGTACCTCGATGTCGCGACATGGATATTTAGTGTCGCAACATCAAGTTGAAAATTACTAAATAATCTCCGCCTCGATGTCGTGACATCAAGCATGTTTCAGCTCTAGTCTTTAACTCTTCATCAATTTCCATTTGGCTCTCAAACTTCCGTAGTTTTGACTTCCATCTTTCAATTCTTAACTTACAAAATTACTTAATTAAATAAGTAACCAAATTAAAGAAATTTAAATAAAAATTCATGATATTTACAAGAAATGTAAATACGACTACATAATGCAAATAGTTAACTAAAATACTTCCAGTTGAACCAGCCTAATCAACCAGTTTCCTATTTTAATTTTTTTTCCCTTTTTAGTTTTTAGTGTGGCACAATTTAAAATGACTTAAAATATGCTTCTTGAAATCCAGAATTTTAGAAGAGAAACACTATTTTTTTTGAGAATTCTAGTCCTAATATCCAAGATCTACTTATCAAATTTCCAACAAGAAAAAAATCAAATATATACAAAAGTAATATAAAATGGCTCAAAAAAATAATAACTTAATAGTTTATATAATACCACATCATCTACAAGTTCAAAATAACCTATCAAGTGCCAACATTATCTCCAAGTTCAAAAATAGCCTGCCCAACATCATTTTTAAGTTCAAGAAACTAAGAGTAATATTTCTACATATATTGTCCACATTCCTTAAACAAAGAAACAAATACAACAAACAACATTACTATTAAACGATCATTTTCTTAATTAACACAATTAACACCAAACAAAGATTAAAGACAAAATATTAACCATCTCATCACTTTACTTGACAATCTCAATTTTGTTATTCAGTATCTTCGTCAATAAGACCAAAACCCCTACGCTGAAATGATTCCAAATCCATATCTTTTCCAATTTTCTCATCATTATCATCATCATCATCTAAAACAAAAATTATAATATATATTAATAAAAAATAGAAGAACTTTATACTACAATAGTACAACTTGCAATTAAAATTTAGAAAAAATTCTAAAAAAATTATTTCAAACCAAACCTTCAACTTGTTGAGAATTGGAACATTCAATATCAACATCCACAGGTAGTTCTTCAAGCTCAACCTCTAACTCCTCATAATCATGCTCTCCATTTGGCTCTTTTTCCACTTCCCAAAATTCGGTTTTATCAATCGACTCATAATCAGTAGGATCATAAGATCTCTTTTCATAATTGGTCCTACAAAATAATAAAATATACATAAGTTATTAATCTACTAATTTATTTAAACAGAGAATCAAATGTAGATAACCAAAATGTACTTGTGTTGCAAACGCAAATTGTAATGTATTTGCACAAGATCACTAAGTCTCTAATGCTCCAATCTTTGCATTTTTTCATGTGAATGCTTTTAAAGACACTCCAGTTGTGTTCACAACAGGAAGAAGAAGCCATTAACTCAAAATTCCAATTGCAAATCTTTACAAAATTGGAGTGCATCACAACCAAAAAATTTTCACCAATTTTCTATCACAAACATATCATATTGAAAATTAGATACATAATCTCAAAATATTAAAACATAATCTTGTCATACATTCTAAATGATAAAAGAAATTACTACCTGGTCGATCTATCCTACTGGTAATAAGGCCAAGCCTCTATCTAAAACTCCTCTCTCACTCTCGAAACATTGCAATCTCATATGTAAATTTTGAGTGATCACACCAATTAAATTTTGTTTTGATGTAATCCAGAATATCTATTGTATTCATTTGTGCTTAAGTTTTTATTTGGTGCATAAAGTTTGAATTTCTATTAAGAATATAAAAAGGATTGTTTTAGATACAACCTAATTCACCCCCCTCTCTTTGGTTGCTCTTTGGGGCCAACACAATACACCATTTGTAACTTCTTTAATTCTAACATATTCATGTCATATTGAAAAGGGAGATTGAAGAAATAAGATGCACTATGAATAATTTTGCGCAACATTTTATCTCATCCACCAGAGGTTAATAATATCAATATATGGCTTGTTTATTCTACCTTTGTATTTAAAAAATTTCCTAATACCTTCAATTGTTCTTTTCATACCTTTCATAAATATAACCCATAACCCATAGAAGGCTTTTCATCAGCATCACATACATGCAACAATTGAATAAGATTTCCCATGATTCTAACTAGAATCAAACAATTGTTCCAAAACTTATCATCCAAAATAATTTGCTTGGTCTCTTTCTCTTTAGCTAGTTTTAAGAATTTTTTGTAATCGCCACTAGTGACTAAAGCTTACAAATTATCTTTTGTCGTAC
This sequence comes from Cinchona pubescens, assembly GCA_025175665.1. NCBI lineage: Eukaryota > Viridiplantae > Streptophyta > Magnoliopsida > Gentianales > Rubiaceae > Cinchona > Cinchona pubescens. The sequence goes on along the minus strand of JANKKI010000049.1, from coordinate 1,472,250 downwards.
AGACTTTTTAGTGCTGTAAAAGTTGTAGCAAATCTAGTTTCCCTGAGACGAATAATCTCCTTCCACCTTTTACTTTTCCTCGACCAGTCCAAATTTAACTTATGATTATACATAAATATAGTCACCATTGAAGCAAGATCAACAATGGCTTTTACATCATTTAATTCACCAAAATCTTTCAAATAAAGTGAGTGTAATACAATGAGAAGAACAGGGTGATTAACAAATAGTAGGATATCTTTTACTAATTTTAAATCTAGCAGCCTTATAGTTACTAGCATTATCAATATAACTATGTGCACCACATTCTTCGGACCAACAATTTCAACAATTTTAGCAAATAGATTACACAAATTTTCTGCATTTGATTCAATATCTAATGCATCTATAGATTTAACGAAAGATATACCTTGGGACAATAAGTTAAGAAATTAATCAATGGCTTTTGCCTACTATCTTTCTAACCATCACTCATTATAGTACAGCCAGTTTCAACCTAATTACTACAATCACATCAATTACTAATTATCCTTCTATCTTAGCATCTCACAACAAAGGGACTCGTAATGCATGATAAGATTGACCTTTATACCCATGTCCCATAGATGCTATTTGATCAATAGTTTTTGGATAAAATAGAAAATTAACAGTATTTATAGGAATGCAAACATCATAGAACCAAAGAGTAATAGCCAAATGTCAGTGTTATGCCATTTTTCTTTACTTTACAAACAACCCTAAATAGTGGGTTGTGAAGTATCACATCTACTTTTAAAATAAGCATTTGTAATTGTCATGGCTTTTCTCTTTACTATATCAATTGATGCTCCTACCACATTGATTGGAACTCTTTTGGCTTGAGGAAGAAGAATTTCTTGAATATTAGCACGTTCAAAATCATTCACAGAATGACCAAATGGATTTTCTTCCCCATAATCTCCTCTCGTTTCTTTACCTTTTTGTGCAAACTCCTTCAAAGATCCTAAAATTGCATGTTTTATTTCCGGAGCAACCCTTGTGCATGGAGTAACACTGCTTTTTCTCCTGCTAAATGTTGCTTCATATGATGAATGCCACCACCAGCAAATTGGTTGTGACAAAAATTACAAATAAAAACTTTTCTTCCTTTGTCATTGACACCCTCATTGATGTATTTCTATGTTACATCTATTTTTTGTCTATGACTTTGACTTAAACTTGTATCCAGAATCCACATTGCTAGATACTCCCAAAGGCAAAGAATACGAGTTGCTACCTGCAGCATCCATTATCCTAAAAAATTTATGAAGTGGATAAATCATATTAAATTGAATTGGTTGAATCACAAGTTGAATTTTTTATCTAAATCTAGTCATATTGATTTCCCATGGACTACTCTTGATTACCCCTTTTTCTTCTAGAACCACAGTCCGTAAACAAGAACAATCAATAACGTTTCTTTGAGTAGTATTAAGCTCAAATTACAAAAAAGTTTTGCAAAATTCTATTTGGACTGAATTATTATTACTTTCCATAAAAAAAAGTACATAACAAGGTCAATTATCTTAATTTTTTTATTTGTAAAATTATTTTTATTTGAGTAGGATTGTTGTGACTGAAAAAAAAACCCCCATATGAGAAAATTAGACAAAAAGAATAACAGGAAAGAAATAATTATAAAATTAATGTGGGAAAATAGACTAATAAAAATAAATGTAGCGAAAATAAACTAAAAACCCTAACAAAAAAGAAACAATATAAACTTACCAATTAGCTAGATAGGGTGGTGGAGTGGAAGAGATAATGGAAGAAGTGGCGGCGTTGGAAAAAGCAACAGCAGGGCTAGCCAATTGGGTAGCTGACTCGCTGGACTGGTGGGTAGCAGACTTGCTGGACTGGTAGGTAGCGGAGAAGGAGGAAGAAGGATGGGGCTGGGTAGCGAACTAGTTGATGATCTACAACCTTGATTTTGATAATGACAAATGAGATTTAACTATTTAACTTGAGTTGTGCAAGGTTGCTAGTATATTTACTCTCAGCAGAGTTTTCGAACGAAGTACACCGTCCGAACAACACTATGTTTCTCAGACGCACAAGCTCGTCTGAACGAGATTACCATGGACGCAATACACCGTCCGAACGATCAGGTAGAAAGAAAGATTTTAGAACACCTACAACGGACGAACAAGCTCATCCGAATGAATCTATCTCGGACGCACTTCACCGTCCGAAAGGCAAGGCAGAGGCAAAGGTTTTGAGGCACATGAAATGGACGCATCTAACTGTCCATAGAAGATTATATCGGACGAGGCTGACTGTCTGAAAGTAAAGCATCCCCAGTCATGTACCAAACCTTTCTGACACACTGCACCATCCGATGTCTGAACTCTTCAACAAACCTAGTTCAAACGAAGGAGCAGACGCTAGCTCGGTCGTCCGAACGGCATTCTCTACTCCTTATTTTTTTTTAGACCGGACGATGGTTCGGATGCTCATAAATAACATTAGAGATTCGAAACCTATAACAGCTAGTCTTTTAGCATTTATTATAGAGCCGTTAGAAGGTAGTTGGAAGCTGATTTGTTGTACCTACAAATACCAACCCTTCTGTATTTTCAATAATTATCTTACACATTGAATACAAGCAAAAAGACCAGACGATGGTTCGGACGCTCATAAATAACATCGAAAATCCGAAACCTATAACAGCTAGTCTTTTAGCATTTATTATAGAGCCGTTAGAAGGTAGTTGGAAGCTGAACAAATTTGTTGTACCTATATATACCAACCCTTATGTATTTTCAATAATTATCTTACACATTGAATACAAGCAAAAAAAAAGGCAATTTGATTACAAATTAGCTCTTCAATAATATTGCATTAGTGTGTACTTAAGAGTGCTATTCAAAATATTGAGTGGAGTGATAATCTTGTACAAAAGTGAGGTTTGGTGTAAAATCCTTGGCTCAACTAAAGAGAAGTAGTGTGAGCAAGAGTGATCCTACTTTGTGTACACTAGAAATTATTGGCTTACCAAGATTGAAGGAGCATCTTAGTGGATTACTATTCCAAGCTAGCGATCTTGGATGTGCTGTTTAACCTCTCTCTCAATTTAATCTATTAATCTTATACTTAATTACTTATCTTTTTATCATCTTATTTGCCAAGAGCAAGAAATTTAAGTTGAGCATTATTTGCTAGATTATTTTTTAGAAACCTAATTCACCCTTCTCTTACTTTGCTTCGGGACCGACAATTGGTATTAGACAATGTTGGTCTCTTTATTTTGCTTAAATTGTATTTGAGTAAAGATCCCTTATGGCAACTAATAATGCTTTATTTTTTTAGGGTCAATCTATCACTAGACCCTCTTTTTTTAATGGGGTAAACTTTATTAGTTGGAAAGATAGAATGAAAGTCCTTTTACAATCCATTGATATTGACTTGTGGTATGTTGTAAATGAAGGTCCTTTTGAAGTTACCATCATTGATGATCATACAAATAGAAGAAAACAAAAAACAAGGGATGAGCTCATTCCACAAAACAAGGCAAATTTGACGTTAAATGCGAAGGCTATGAATGTACTATACAATGCCTTGGATGCTAACGAATCAACTTGTATCAAAGGATGCGCTTCCGCTAAAGAAATTTGGGACAAATTGAAGAAAATTCATGAAGAAAGTGATGATATTAGAGAACAAAAGAAATCTCTACTTGTTGCCGAAAATGAATCATTCAAGATTAAGCCACATGAAAACATTGATAAAATGTATGTTGTAGATTCAATGACATCATCAAGGATCTTGAAGCCTTCAAGGAATATTCTTTGGGTGAAAAGAATAGAAAAATCTTCTATGTTGTCTCCAAAGAATGGGAGGCAAAGAATATTGCTATAGAGGAAGCAAAGAACTTGAATTCCATACCATCACTAATGAATTCCCTCACTTCATATGAATTGAAGCTCAAAGCCAAAGTGGTGGATGATGAAGAAGCTAGGCCAAAAAGAAGCATAGCCTTGAAGACCTCTCAAGAAGAAGATAAAAGTTGCTCTATCAATTTAGAAGATGAAGATCTTGATGAAGGTGATCTTGATGAAGGTGATCTTGCGCTCATCACCAATGGACTCCTCAAACACTACATCCATAAACGAAGAATGAGAAAAGGAGGAGCAAGCAACTCAAACAACTTCAAAGGGAAGACCAAGCTAGAAATTAAAAAGTAAAATGAAAAAAAATGTTTTGAATGTGGTCAACCTGGACATTTTGCAAATGAGTGCTTATCCCTCCAAGAAGAAGGAGGAAGGAAGGAAACATCACTTTAACAACTTTCAAATCACTTGGGATGATTGCAATTTTGAAAGAGAAGTTGAAGAAGAGATGGAATCAGCACAAATGGCATTTATGGCCATTGGTGATGATGAGATAACTTCTTCTTATGATTCTAATGATGAGAATGATGATAATGATCTTGAAGCCTTCATTTTAAAATTGCATGATAGTTTAAAGGAATCATATGCTAGAAATAAGGAGTTAGTAAAAAAATCAAATACTTCATTAAATGCTAACTCTAAACTTGTGAATGAAAACAATAGGCTATCACAAGAAAACACTGAGTTGAAGAAATGAATACATGTGAAAACAAGGATCAAGGAAGAACAAGCCTCCTTGAAGAAAATATTGGATGACTTGAATGTTCTCTTGCATAGAAAAAAAAAGAAAATTTTATCGGTATGAAATGGAATAGAAATCTATTGATCAACAAGAACCTTGTTACTTTTAGAAGAGGGATGATCTTTGTTTTGTAAAATTAAAATCTTCATTATACGAAAATAAAAATATTATTTGCAATTATTGCCAACAATATGTACATGTGAAAAATAATTGTTATATCAAGAAAAATAAAAAATTTGGAATGAATACCGTATGGATTTGTAGTAATTTCACTAACTCTTATAGATCCAAGAAAATATAGGTACCAAAAGTTATCACTTAATTTCTTGTGTAGGTAATAAATATCACCAACAATGCTAAATGGTTCATAGATAGTGGGTGGTCAAGATATTTGACCACTGATGCATCTCTCTTCACTAATCTCAAGTCCAAAAATAGTGAAAAGGTGAATTTTGGGGATAACAAGAAAGAAAATCAATTGGCATTGGTGTTGTAGGTAAAAATGGTGAGACCTTGATTAAAAAAGTGCTTCTTATTGATAATTTGAATTACTATCTCTTAAGTATGAGTCAACTATATGATAAAAATCTATATCTGTTCTTTACCAAACATGAATCTATTTAATTCTTGATAAAAAATTGTGTTGTTTTATTTAAAGGTACCAGGCACAATGATGTTTATGTGATTTATCTTGACAATATTGGTAGTAGCAATGTAAAATGTTTAACTCCTTCTATAGATGATCCTTGGCTTTGGCATAAAAGGTTTTGTCACTTCAACATGAATTTAATTGAAAGTCTTGCTAAGAAAGAATTGGTGAGAGGCTTGCCAAAATTGAAGTTTTTGAAAAATAAAATATGTGATGCATGCCAATTTGGTAAACAAGTTAAAGTGTCTTTTAAACCAAAGAATTGTGTGTCTACTTCTAAACTTTTGGAATTATTGCATTTGGACTTGTTTGGTCCAACTCAAATGCTAGTCTCAGTGGTAGTAAATTGCGTTTGTGATTGTTGATGACTATTCTAGGTATACTTGGGTACTATTTCTTGTTCACAAAAATGAAGCCTTTGGAAATTTTATAAAACTATTTTCTAAAATACAAAATTTGTTGAATTTGAATTTGAAAAATCATTCGTTTGAGAAGTGATAATGGAGCTGAATTTAAATTTGGAAATTTTTTCGAATTTTGTGATCATATGGTATTTCGCTTGAATTTTCTGTTGTTAGAGTGCCTCAACAAAATAGTATTGTTGAAAGAAAAAATAAAACACTTCAAGAGGCAGTTAGAACCATGATTAGTAAATTGCGTTAACACGGCTTGTTATGTTATGAATCGAGTTC